>CM075347.1:118227500-120727500 GCA_037693485.1 Kitagawia praeruptora
TAATTTTTTTAGGTTTAGATGTAACTGACTACAGGTGTGTCATTATGCACGTGTACGACCTGTTAAGTGTTAACGACGTCAAATTCCTCTCCCCTCCTAGTTTGTAGGCATGTACTCATAATCTAAACCACATGTTCCTCTTTTAATCAGTGGCTGACAATTAGTTACTCAGTTACTCAAATAATAAAGTTCCTAATTGAGCCAATGCCTATATATATATATATATATATATATATATATATATATATATATATATATATATAGATTCCAAAAAAGCCAGAACTTGAAATCAGAAATTTGAAAACTGAAAGTTGCAAATGAGGTTGCAAAAGTTGCAATTGAGGAAGGTAGTATTTTTGGAATTTTGTAAACAAGGTCGGTATTTTTAGAATTTTAGAAAGGTTGGTAGTATATATTTAAAAATCTAATAGTTCACATGGGTAGTTTTGAAACTATCCCAAAAAATTATTATTATATTTTTATATAATCTCAACCGTCGAATTTAATATTTTTAAAAATAAACAATAAAGATTGTAGTAAAAAAAATTATAATCTTAAAACGACATAATTAAAAAAAGTTGTATTAAAATTAAATTTTTTTAAAAAAATTATAATCTGAAAAGAATATAAATAAAAAAGGTTGTATTAGTATTAAAATTTTATTTATTTTTTATAATATTAAAAAAAGTTCATATTTATTATTTGACCTCTATCTCGAGATCTAGAAATCAGATTTGAATGATTTTATAACCCACGCGCAGCTCATAAAATTATCTTTAATTTAGTGATAATTTAAAAATTATCATCCAAATGGAAACACTCAAAATCTCTAGAGAAAATATAATTACGAATTTTTACATTAATCATATTCAATGCAGAATACCTACATTGATAATCCTATTAAACGTAGAAGACCTAATTACCTATGATTTATATCATCAACATATGTTTTTTCGTATTTCAATATAAATACACTTTTAGTTTACATGTTAAAAATATAATTTTTTTTATGCTAGATCAAACATTTTTCTTCTATAAGATTTAAGGGTTCCTTTTTTTTGTCGTAGTAAGGACCAAACTACCAACAACCAAAATTTTGGACAAAATCTTTCTTATACTTATTATTAAAACTTTATTTGGTTGTTATTACAGCTATCTTTAAATAATAAGAAAATTATTTTATTAATCAAAACATTATATACATAAAAATTTATATTTTTCAACATAAATAATCATCAATTACTTCACTCTTTTGTTTCTTGGTTGTTTTAATTAAAAAACAATTATTAAATTATCAGTAAATTAAAGATTTTTTTTTAAATTTCATGTGGGCTGTAAAAATCGTTCAAATTAAGTTTAAGAATTCAAGATAAAATAAATAGTAAATTGAACGTGTAAAATATTATATATATATATATATATATATATATATATATATATATATATATATATATATATATATATATATATATATATACATACTAGCATTCTACCCGTGCTACGCATCGATCGATAAATTATATTAATTAATTAATATAAATATATTATTTAAATTATTTTTTAGAAATAATATAATTTTATTGGAATGTTAATTAACTTAATTATAAAAATTACTTATCGGTGAATTCATACCAATTAAATTAATATTATTATTATGAACAAATTCTCAAAACAAATACAATCCCCGATGAAAAGTTCAAAACCCGTCTTTATTATTTTTTTAAAAATTTAGCTTTCATTTTATTTCTCTCTTTGTTAGAGAATATTTCTAAGTACCATGTTAACAAATTTTTCACCCATATTCTAATAATTCGGTGTATTTATTCAATATCGGATACTTAAAATATTTATTATATTAATACATTGAAAAATATTTGTATGGTCGTGGTTAATTTTTTCGATTACATATTAAAAATATATAGATACTCAATCCTCATGACTCCAATAAATCATTAGACTATCTATAAAAAAAATGTTATAGCGATATGAGAAAGTATATCTACTGTGCAAGATACTTATGTGATCGTTCAATATATTTTTTACAAATTTTATGTTCTTTTATTAATGAATTGATTTTTTATTGAAAAATAAATGTTATCAACTAACTAAACAAATTCAATATATCGCGCTCTTGGAGTTAGTTTAATTTACTCTTAAAATAATACATATGAAAATGAGTATCACCTAGCTATCTTTTTTCTATTTGACTAACTTGTAAAAAAAACCTACTGTCCATAAAACTGAAATCAAGTTTGTAATATATAGACACATAATCACATTGTTATATATGTGCTCAATAACATGAAATTCATTTTTCTTTAAGAGTGAGTATATTTTTCCGACATATATATAAGAAAAATAGTTTATGTAGACCTGAAAAATCATTTTGCACATTCATGTTGTGTATACTTTAGGGTCTCGTGTACCTGAAATTAGAATACAAAAATAACTTATGTAGATCTAACCAATCGTTTTGTACATTCTCTCGGCTACTAATCACTCCAATCCCCACAAATGATCAGGAATTTGGTCCAAGCTTTGTTCTAGCTGGTGACATCATCACTAGGCAGGAAGCAGAGGAGGTGCCAGATTATCACTCAAGCGGCTATGATGGCTTGATCCCTCGATCCGTTTGCATATCTTTTGATGTCATGTTTACTTTTGCTGTCTCAACCCCTCCAGCTGTTCACTTCAATTTCTAGGCTAGATTTTCCTTTCAAGTATCCTTTTGCATGTTATTGTTTTCATGGGGTTTCTGTATCTTTTGGCCCATTTTGATGGGATGGAAGGGTAGGTTAGGCTTTGATGGGATGTAAGGGTAGGTTGGGCTTCTTGAACTTGGTCCATGAAATGTTTTCAATTTTTTAATGAAAATTTTAATTATAAAAAAACATATTTTAGCTGAAAAAACAATTGGTTAATAATTAGTAATTATAATTATCATATTTTATTTTATTAATAGAATTGCTCATACTGTTTTTAGAAAAGCAAAAATTTTAGTTAGATAAAATATAAAATATAATGTATTTTACGTGAAAAGTGAAATTTATTAGCTAAAAAAAATAGAAAAAGAAACATGTTTTACTTGAAAAAAAATTTATTAGTTATTAGTAACTATAAATAATTAAGAATAATTAAGTAAAAATAACATGTGAGGTAGGAAATGATGAGATCACTAGCAGTTACTATTGAAAGTAACTTAGGAAACATTATGAGAAGTGATGAGATCACCGTAAAAGAAAAGAGAGATATAGGAAATGTTTCTATTCCTGCTGCAGGTTTTCAGGAACCAATAGTCCCATCTACTGTTGATTTAAAAATGAAAGGTATTATGAATTCTACAGACAATGAGGATGATAGAATTCCTGAGGCTGATGATAGCTCAGATGATGATGATGTTGCTGATGATCATCCTGAGACAGTCCAACTGCAGGTAGGGCTGAGCAGAACCGAACCAGACCGAAAGAACCGAACCGAACCGAACCGAACCGAAATTAATTTGGTCCATTCGGTCCTATTTTTTTGATAGTTCGGTCCATTCGGGCTATTCGGTCCGAACCGAAATAAATTTCGGTCCGGTCCGGTTCCTACCAAACAATTTCGGTTCTGGACCGAATAGACCGAATAGTATTTAATTTATTTTTATATATTACTTTTTATATAATAATATTCAATCAAATATGTAGTAGCTTGTTTTTTTATATGTATTACTTGTTTTTTAGTAGTACATATTGTTTTTTAGTAGTACATAGTATGTATGTAAAGCTATTGCAATAGCTTGTTTTTTTAGCATGTAATTATGTATAATACAAGTATTTTTTCCAAATTAGCAAAAAAAAAAGTATTTTTTCCAGAAAATTTCAGTTTTTCGGTCCAGAACCGAACCGAACCAATGTTATTCGGTTCGGTTCCGGTTCGGTCCAAAAGTAAACTTCGGTTCGGTTCGGTCCGGGAAAAAACTTATTCGGTTTTCGGTCTATTCGGTTCGGTCCGGTTCTGGACCGAACCGACCGAATGCTCACCCCTAACTACAGGCAGCTCTAAAAGCAAGTCTAGGGTCTGCTCATGGATCTTCGAGTAAGTTTATGCAGTCTGTTAATAAATCTCTAACTGCTCAAGATGATTTCAGAGGAGAATATAGTCCTCAACTTCATGAACATGCTCAAGCTATGAGGAGATGTGAATGGGATACTGAGTAGAATTCGCCTACTGCTGAGATAAACTTCAACAATGCTCTTTTTCATTCCAGTCATATTGCTACTAGGATGTCTACTCCTGAGCTTAAGGCTCTTCTCAAGACTACTACTCTTTTGGCAAAGGGATTGAAAGATGAAGTCAAGACTATCAAGTCTGACAACAAAAAGTTTCATGCTCGATTTCTCAAGGATTATGCTGAGATTCCTACTACTTTTTAGCTTGAACGTTTAAGCACTTCCTTCACCACAAGAATGGACACTGTGGAGACTAAAGTTGATACTCTGTCTTCTAAAGTCAATACTATTGACGAAACTCTCCAACTTCTCTTATCATTATTTATTGATGATGATTCTTATGTCAAAAAGGGGGAGAAGGTAGTAAACAAAAACAAAACAAAATGCACACCTAATCTAGTTGTAAGAAAGGATAATGATACTTCTGGAAATGATGGTGGTGCTCAGGCAAATGAAGCAGAAACCTCTGATGCTGCTTTGGTGACAAGGAAAAGTACATCTCAAACTCAAACCAAGCAGTCAACTCATGTTTCTAGATCTGGCAAGAGAATAGTGAGGACAATGGTGCAATCTCAAGTCATGACAGAAGAACAATTTCAAGCACCTGGTCTAAATCAAACACTTCCAACAATTCCTGAAGAAGATGAAGATTTGTTCATTACTGACATAAAAGATGCTCCACATCTCTTCAAGAAAATAACTTCTAAGACAGGTGTAAGTGAGATTGTTTATCACAATGATGCTAAAGTTCAGCAATATCATGCTAGAGAGGCACTAGCCTTAGTTTCCAAAGAAAATGCTGACATGAGTACTAAAGAGTTTTTAGAAGAACAAAAAAAGATTCTTGAAGAAATTGATAGAGATAAAGAAGCTCTTGCTGCAAGAAGAGGAAGAGGCAGAGGAGGCAGAGGGAGGAAACATGTACAAGCAAGCTCAAGGCAGACGAGATCTAGTGGAATCAGAATTGAAAAAGTTTCTGATGATAAAAAGAAGAAAACTCCACTACTTCTTGAAATGGCTCCAGACAACAAATTCAATGATACTGAAGAAGTTGTCAATACAGAAGCTGAAGAAGAAAGTTTGCTGAGAACTAGAAAGAGAAAATCTATTGTGAAAGTACAGGAAGATGTTGCTGAAATGACTCAGGTTGCTACTTCTGATATTGATGCTTGTGATGCTGAAATCTTGAAGAATCTTAAAGTAATGATTCTTAAGATTGTTGTTGAATCTCATAACTTTGAGTTAGATAAGTTCAATCAAAGAAGGTTCAGAGAATTTGAAGAAGAAAGGAAAATCAAGAAAACTGAAAGTAATATTGTTGATGATGCAAGAAATGAGTACTTAAAAAGAATATTTGAATCTGATAAAGATTTATGGTATGATGTCAACAAAATTCTTGAGGAGGAAATTCCTAATGAACCACAGTCCAAGAAGAAACGAGGAAAATGGAAAGATAATGATGATATGAAGTATACTGGACCAGGTGTTTTTAGGTCTGGTGGAATAGTTTTACCACCTCCGGTTTCTCCTGGACTTCAGAAAGCTAAAGTTTCTGAGTCTGACAAATCTCCACCAAGATGGACCAGGATGCAATTTGAACTGATTGGGATGGAACCTTACACTAGAGGTGGTATTGGTTTTAGAGATGCAGAATTAAAGTCTACAGCTCAGACAGATCAACATTTTCTTGTTAAGAGACTTGGTGATGAACTGACTATTGATGATCTTTGGGAACTTGAATCTGTTGCAATTGTTGCTTGCAATGTGGACTCTAAGAAAGTAGAGAAGCTGTTGTATTTCAAGAAGGACAAGAGTGTCAAGAAGCTGTTTATTCATGAAGTATTGTGCAAGTCAACAAAAGAACTGAAATATGTTCTTTATCTGCTTGAGAACAGAAAAATTCCTGATAAAGAAGCCAGTGTTTATCATAACTGGTATACCCTGATCTTCAAAACAAGAGTAAACTTCAAAGTGGTGGCCAGATTTTACACTCATTTTCAAAAAAGTGGCCAGATTTTCAATTTTGCAAAATGGTGGCCATACTTGCCTTTTTCCTTTAAAAAAGGTGGCTACAGGCGATTTTCAGCTTTTTGGCAGGGGTAAAATGGGAAAAAAATGCTAGAGACCCCAAAAATTGTCCACAAAAATTCCCAAATTAATATGTGTCACCATATGATTGGTTATATTCGTAATAATAATAATAATAATGTCCCCATGTATGCACATCAATTCACCAAAAAATCCACAAATATGAGTTGTCAAGATTTAATTAGTCAATTTATGTGCATGCATGGAGGGGGCATTATTATTATTATTACGAATATAACAAATCATATGGTGACACATTAATTTGGGGATTTTTTGGATAATTTTTGGGATTTTTAGCATTATTTTTTAGTAAAATAACATATTTTCCCATTTTACCCCTGCCAAATAAGCTGAAAATCATCTCGAGCCACTTTTTTGAAAGGAAAAAGGCAAGTCTGGCCATCATTTTGTAAAATTGAACATCTGGCTACTTTTTTGAAAATGAGTGTAAAATCTGGCCACTTTTTTGCAATTAACTCTCAAAACAATCAAATCTAGATATCTAGAAGGAGGATCAAGGTATGATGGTAATTATACTCCCATGTACTTGAATTCAGAAGGACAAGAAGTAGAAATGCAAAGGGGTTCAGCTGTTAAAGAAGTGATACTCCATCAAGAACAGTTGTCTTTGAATCCTGGTGGAAGAGATCTTGCATATTTACTGTTGGGAGAGTTAGACTTACCAAGGAGCTCAATTCAAAATCTCAGAGCTGGTATCTATCAGATTGATAAGAACAATGAAGAACTCAAGAATCTGAAGAAAAGACTGATTCAGATTCTAGGAGAAAAAGAAGAGGAGTTACTATCAAGTTTCTTGCAGATAAGTAATTTCTTTGTGAGGATTTCTGAGACTGAGCCTAAAGATTTCTTGTAGAATTTTGTTTTGAGTTTTTGACATCATTGAATCAAAGAATTTGTGCTTTATTTCATTAAATACAAATTGGGGGAGAGTGTTAGATATTGATTCAAGGGATATCAGGATCTGGACTGTTACTGATCAGATACTGATGTTAACGTCATCAGTAACAACGTCAGTATTGAGTTGTCATCAGGATTAGAAGCTGGTCAGGATTACGTGAAGATTCTCATCAGTCCAGAGATCAAGGAAGATTGATATGTCGGTTCCTAAATTGTAGGAAGGCAGCTATCATACAAGATATGCATTCAGAGTTATATGTAATTGATTTAGAATATCTTGTAATTGATAGTGTAGTTGTGTATGCTATATAAACACAGTTTTGGTTTTACATAATTGTAATCGCTTACAAAAGTTATCTTGTAACCTAGCAGCTCTTAAGAACATAAGGATTTCTTAAGAGAGTTTGTAACAGTTTTATATCAGAGTTAATAAAGCTGTCATTGATTCATACTTGTGTTATTTCTGTTTAAGTCGAAAATCTTATACAATTGTATTCAACCCCCCTTCTACAATTGTTAATTACTGGGCAACACTCCTAAGTTATTGGATTAATGTGAGAATGAATCTAAACAGAGCAAAAGACATAGGATAAGAAATTCGATAGTCCCGAATGTCTTAACGATTTGCTTAGTGGTGAACCTCAAAGCTTGAAAAAGCTATGCATTCCTCTAATAATTCTTTGATGAAATAAGATATTAAGTGGGAAATTGGCCAAAGTTAAGAAGTCAACGAGTCAAGATTTTCTAACATGTGTGCTAGAAAATGGACTATAGCGTTACATGAGCTCTCTATATCCCTTGTGGGGGAAAAGGTGTTAAGGAATAGCGAGAGTGGTTCTATTAAGTAGAATCATGTTTGAAATTATATGGATCTTCTTGCGAGATAAATACCATTAGGACCCAAATTGATTTTTCAAATTGAAAAATAGATACATGGGTAAAGAAAAAGTATAAGGTCAGAGTGATAATTAGAAATTACAATCAAAGTGAAGACCCGATATATTTTGAGATAGTATTTCTCGATTTACGAGAATGAGGTTCATTAAGTTGATACTTAAAATTATCGTGTTGCGAAATTGAGAAGTATATCAAATGAACATTGAGATAGTCTTTCTAAATAGATATTTAATAAAAATCGACGTGAGATAACCTGAGGGTTTGTTGCTAAGGCAAGTGTAGAAAGACTATGACCAGGTGAAAAATTTTGTTAATCAAAATAGACATCAAAACAGTGGCATATAAAATTTGATATTGCTATGATAAGCAATGGCTTCAAAATTAATGACTCAGTTTTTCATTTTGAGGACGCTCAAAAGTGAAAACTGTATAATGCGTATTGCCAGTTTAGGGACGCTTAAACTTGGTAATAAGGTGAATTGAAATTGCTAATTTTTGGGACGCTAAAAATTGGTAATGCCAATATAACGAATTGAAGCCTCAACTAATAATTGGTAAAGTGATGACCAAAATGTGAAATATGCCAATGTTGAGATGCTAAAGTGATAGACAATCAATGGATTGGCTTGTGGGTTTGCATTTTTACGAATGAAATGGTGGTCATATGTAATTCCACGCGAGTAATATGATCATTACTAAAAGTAATGAATAGAGGATCATCTCTAGCAATTTTGATGAGACTTGAAGTTTTGATTTTGATAATTAAAATCTTAATAACTTTGAAAGTCTTAGAAGATACATGTCACACGTTGGTGATGTGAATCTTGAAGAGATCAACGTAACTTAATCTAGTATAGCAAGAATGAATTCGTATCTATCCAAGTAGATTAACAAGGATCTCTCAAGACTGATTGGAAGTCTGTTGTACATTTTAAAATTGTACAAAATCAGGCATAGGCTACATAGTTGGTAAACTGAGTAGATGCACGAGTCAAATCAAAATTGGTCTCTTGAATGTGATTGCAATGAGACTAAGGTGTTTGAGATATACTCGTGAGTTTGAGCTGTATTGTAAAAGACATCTAATTGCACCATGTGGATATAGTATGGATGTTAGTGTGTGACTTTAAGAACTTAAAAGCCATTAGTGAATTTAGCTCACATTAACGAAGGCAGCCATGTCATGGAAATCCTAGATAGCCGATTAAACATAGCTCGATTCACGATGGACTACGAGTCTATTGCATAATATGTATGCACATTAGAATGAATTAGTGAGAGGCTGAATGTAATCACTTTGTACTGGATATTCCTAAATGACAAGAAAATGTGTCTTCAATATGCATATTTTATGTGAATAATTTACAAATTGGGAGATCACATTGTTGTGTATGCACTGGTATGTCTCGCCTCTATGACGAGGACATAATACCATAAATTAACTACTCTCAACGAGAATTATCGAGATTGCCTTGTAAAGTCAAATGATAATGTTGTGGATCCACTAACCGGATGGCTAAAACTAAGATAATTTGGTTGAGCCAAGAGAATCTGGTTATATTGAGAGTTAGTTGTAAAATCATCGAGAGGGATGGGCCTTAAGCCTATTGCTTAACGGCATCATGGTGGACACCCAACCATTGCTGACTGGAGATCCCAAGAACTTGGTTCAAAGGGCCAACTAAATCATGATGACCAAATCACTGTGGGGGTAACCCCTTGCCTGTTCTTATGATGAGGAAACAGTGAGACCCGTAAGGTACGAGGGTAGCTATTAAGCTTTTAATGATCTTTTGGTGAATACATGGAGTTCAAGATTTGAACGCATGGAATTCAGTTGAGTAAACGCGGGTTACTCTTTAAGATTAAAGATCACCTGTGTGGGAGAGAAGTGGGGTCGCTTCAAAGGAGAATTGCGAGGCACAATTCTTTAGAAACTCCTGCAGAACCAGGACGATGTTCCATGGCCAAAATGGACATAATCATGAGAGCTGAACGAGTTAGAAAGGATATAGTGATAAGTATATCATCGTTTACACAAACGGTCGAACAGTTCAAGGACAAGCACGTCTACTGTCTACCAGTAAAGTCGGTATGCTTACTCAAGCGAAGGTTCAAGGAGCATTCTCTACCTATCGTATGCTATATCTGATAGAAGAATCTATCACCAAATCAAATTTTGTGTCTGTCTGGTGTATGCTACTACGATATCAATCTCATCCATGTGGGGGATTGTTGGAATATGGATTCGATTATAATTTGAATTCATTGATTTGGTAAAATCAATTCCGTTTCTACTACGAATTTTTTGCCACCGCCTTAACATAATTAATTAACACGGTTAATTAATTAAGGAAATTGCCACCAATTTAATTGATTAGCGCAGCTAATTAATTAAGGAAATTGTGTTAAGGAAATTGCCACCGATTTAATTTTATTAGCGCAGCTAATTAATTAAGGCAATTGTGTAGCGCACAAGTCTTCTCATGCATCCTATAAATACTCATCTAGAGCTTTAGGATTATTCATTCGAAAACATACATCCTACTCTCATATACAACCTCTTCTCTTCCTCCGGTGATAGTTCTTGCTCGTCTCAAGCTCGCTGAGAGTGACGCTCGTCTGTAGCCTCACTGCAATCCGTTTTATCCTGGGAGGCGTTTCGCTCGCACATACGGTGAGGCCTAATACGCTTTAAGGAGACACGCACTGGACTCGGATTTTTCGTTCCTTGTCTCCTCTTTTGTCTATTTTAATTATACACATAACTGTTACTCACACACACATAAATATTATACTGTTTGTATTTATCGCAAATTGGTTAACAATAATTCCTCAACCAATTTAGAGTGCCACTCACGAGAGGCTTGTTTTAACCCATAAGAGACTTCTTAAATAAACATATTAGATATTAGATTAAGAGGATTAGATATGCCATCTAGAAACTAGAATACATATCATAAACGATATATATACTAACATATTAAAGTCGAAAGATTAAAAGTCGAAAGATTAAAAGTTTGGTCGGTTTGGTTATTCTAATAATTAAAATAAAATAAATAATAATATTATTAAAAGTAATTACTAATGTTAACGTAGTTATATTTCGATTAAAATTCCTCCACCCGCATATAACTTCATCTTGGACTTTTTCTTATGTTTGCCCTTATCCAAATTATTAAAATAAATAATAATATAATATAATTAATGATAATTAGCCGATTGCCCTTTTCACATTTACTTTTAGTTGAACATATTACCTTTTATAAACACCTAAAAACATCAATCGTATCATATCTTAATATTTCCTTCCTAATTAAAACACATTACTTTTTTTTAATTTAAAACTAATCTTACAATCTATACTATTATATTAAAACTGAAATATTGAAAGTTTGTCGATTTGGTAATTGGTATGGTTTTCCTAATAATTAAAATAAATAATATAATAATATAATTAGTGCTAATTAGTTAATTGTCTCTTTATTTGAAGATATTAATTTTTATAAACACCTAAAAACATCAATTGAACCGTAACTTTTGATCATTAATAATTTTTTTCTAATTAAAATACGTTACCTTTTAATTTAAAATTAATTTTGAAATCATTAATATGCACTCAAAAATATCACACCACATCGTCCAATCATTTTTTTTAGTAATAAATAAGAATCATTAGATCTAATAATAAGGTATATTATATCATTATATGTTATTAATGATTACTCCCTTCGTCCCTCTCATTTCTTTACAATTTTTTTTCACTGCTTGACACGCATTTTAAGGCTCCTAAAAAATTTAGTTCCATAACTTATTTTTAAAATTTTCTTTTTTTTATATAAAAATAGAACAATCCTATTTTTATACAAAAAAAGAAAATTTTAAAAATAAGTTACGAAACTATTCACAAAATACACCTTAAAATCCATACCAGAATTACGTCCCCAAGGTAAAGAACAAGGGGGACAGAGGGAGTATATAATAACATAATTATAGAATAAAATAAAATTTATAATATATCAAAAGAAATCCGTACATCGCACGGGTTATAAGCTAGTAAACATATTTATATCATAAACGAGATAAAAGTACATATAATAAGATGTGTAATAGCACCTATTCTTCTTCTTTGTTGAAGAAAAGATCTAAGTTGCAATTTGTATCTTTCAAAAACGAAATAAAATTGCAACTTGAAAATATAATAAAAAACTGTTGAAATCGGCATAAAAATAAAACTAGCCTATAACCCGTGCGATGCACGGTTGCTTGTAAACTGTTTAATTATATTTCATTAAAATTTTAAATTGTATATATGTTTTTATTATTAAAATATTTTTTGAATTTTATAAATTTCATGAAAATAAATGTTATTCTAATTATTTTAATTATTACTAAAAAAGAGTACCAAACCAAATATACCCTATTTCGCTTATAATAGTATAGTATAGATATATAAAAATATTATATAAAAGTAGTTTTTTTTTAACATTTTAAATATTTTTATCTTAATATTTTTATTTGATTGTTTATAATTTTAATATTTGCTAATTAATTAGTAATAATATAAATTATAAAAGATAATAAAATATGATTATTGGTTTTTGATATAACTGATAGTCTTTTTTTAAATATAAAACAGACCATTATATCTTTCAAAACTCCAAAATTTCGAAACGATCTTTTCTAATAATTAATTTTTTTTTAATTTTTTTTGTGACAAATTAATTTTAATGCTGATTACAAAAATTGTGCACTGTAACAGACAAACTACTTGACGTCTTGACGACTTGTTTGCTGTAGAAAGGACTCTCGTGGGCTTTGCCGTGTGCGTGTGTTTTTTTTTTTTTTTGAATTTTATTAATAATAGAGATTTAACCAAATCAAAAGAGTGACAAAAAAAAAAGTACTAAAAAAGAGTGACCAAAAAAAGAGTACCAAACCAAATATACCCTATTATTCACCTCCCTCCCGTGTTTGTTCAGTCATCTTATACATACCATTGCAATCGCCTCTTCACCCTCTGCACGCCTATACCAGTTTCATACCATTTCGTTCATCGGATTTGAATCCCCCAAATTCGTTTTGGTCGTCGGCGGAGACAATTGTGATTGCTACAGTAACTTCGGATGCGAAGCACGGGTTACTTTTAAATACTTTTAAAATTATATAATTAAATAAAATAGAGAAAATTATTACGAATTTATTAGTAATAATAATAGTTTAATAAATGATATGTATTGATTAGAATTAATAATATAAAATCTTAATTTAAATTTGTTGTTGATGGGATTTGAACCTTGATCTTTGGAAGATGGATTTAAATAAAGAATATTCCTTATTATTAGATCTAACGGTTATGTGAAAAGTATTTATGTTTGATATATGGTGTTGAAAAAGAAGAGAAAAGCCGAAGAAAATTGTGTATTGAATTGATGAAGATTGCGCATATGAAGTTTAGAAGAATAGAGTTCTGTAAGGCAACGGAGGTTTTATATTTAGCTGTATTAGTAATGGTGTAAATATAAAATACTACTCTGTATTGGTTTAACGGAATTCATTTGATTTGTTTTATATTATAAATAATTTAAAATTAAATAATTAGAGTGAAAACCAAAACTTTCAATGTTTCGGCTTTAATATAATAGTATAGATTAGTAATGGTGTAAATACAAAATACTACTCTGTATTGGTTTAACGGAATTCATTTGATTTGTTTTATTTTATAAATAATTTAAAATTAAATAATTAGAGTGAAAACCAAAATTTAGGAGAAAACCAAAACTTTCAATGTTTCGGCTTTAATATAATAGTATAGATATGCCTTGTCAACGTCTCAAAGCATCTACCGACTGAAGTAGGAGTAATTTGATGGGCTAATGCGTATGAAATGATTACAATTTATTAGTACAACAATATTTATTAGTACAACAATTTGATGCTCGATGCAAATGTGAAAATATTTGAGTACAAAGTTTCAAAATTGAACATAAAATTTATTATCGTACAAATACAAAGTTTCAAGTTTCAGAATTTTAATAAGAAAAAATCATCGAATGGACACTAAAGTTCCTATATTAAAAAAAGGTATATTTGAAATTTTATTTGTAATTAGCATAATAGCCCGTGCGAGGCATGAGCCATTTTTAACATTGTTGAACATCGCGAAGATATGTATTATATGAACGATTTGGTGATATTTTTATGGCTTAATGACCTTTTGGCCCTTCAAGTTTACACACTTATATCCATAAAACCCCAATGTTTAAACTCGTTCCTTTTTGCCACCCGAACTTCACAAATGTACTTTTTTGCCACTTTACCGCGTCAGGCTGTATATCGGCTTATATCGGCAGGGTATAACAGTCATTTCACTAATAATTTTAATTTTAAAATAGAATTTAATTAGTAAATATATTATTCTACCTTTTTCCCCAAATCCTTTTATAATCCCTAATTAACATATATTCACCCCCAATTTCATTACCCAGCTCTGTTTTTCCACTACGCCATATATGGGCTATCGGAACATATTTTTCATGAATGTTGCTAAAAAATGTTACCTTAGCATGTTACTTTGGACCTAACACAACATTTTGTTTTTTGTGTTACCTTAGCCACAAACGTGATGTTACCTTACCTTTAAAGTGTTGAATGTTAGCAACATACATGATATGTTACCTTAGATCATTAATAAATTCAATTTTGAATTTTTTAACTAAAAAATTATTTAATTATTTAAAAATCACATTTACCTTTAAAATATTTGATTTTTTTAAAAAAGTAAGAGTTTAACAATTGAATGAGGTTTTTTTTCGAATATCAAGGTATTTAATTGTTATTATTTTTTATGTTCTATTTATTTATTAAATATAAAATGCATATTATAGAAACAAAATCAAAAAAATAATTATAAAAACAGAAAATTGAGAATGGCACCGTTCCCAGTGAAATATTTGAGCGGCCAAATATCCCGCCTGTCTGAACCTTACACTTAAACAAAATTATACTATCTACTCTCTCTCTACTCTATCGCTCTCTCTCTCGGCGCGTTCTCTCTCTCTCTCGTAAATCTCTCATTTTTCGTTATTTTTCTTCAGTTAAACTCTTTGTACGTATTTGGCTTCTCAATTCAATTGATTAGGGCTTCTGTTTAAGGCTTTGACTTCTTCAAATTAGGGCTTCTATAGATTAGGGCTTTTTCAATTGGGGATTCTTCATTTTGAGTTCAATCCATTCAATTTCTTTACTTAAACTTCAGCTAATTGATCTTTCTTTTCGATTTCAGGGCTTCTTCGGTTTGGGCTTTGGATTTGGGGATTATTCAGTGGATTTCGAGTTTCAGTTTGGAGGTATTTCCCCATTTCGATATGAATACACACTGTTATCTCTCTCTCTCTCTCTCTCTCTCTCTCTCTCTCTCTCCCTCCCTTTCTCCCTCCCTTTCTCCCTCCCCCTCTCTCTTCCATTTTGCTTTTTATTTTCGATGTTCATGGATTTATGATTTGGAGCTTTGGATGCATGTAGTATTTGTTTTTCCGATTTTTTATTTTTGGTTTTTATTTTCATTTTTTATGTGGCTTTATGTAGATTTTTAGAGGTTTTTTTCCCGATTTTGTAGAGGTTTTTGGTTTTTGTTTGCGGCACAATTTGGAATATTTATGTATTTGCTCTAATTGTGTTAGTTGTTTATTCTCAGTGAAGAAATTGAAATGGTGTTAGCAGAAGTTATTGATTGCATTGATGAGCTGATGAAAAATCTAATTTAGTATGTGTATTCATTATTACTAAGACTACTCTCCACCTCGTGAACAACTCTTGCAATCCCCATGGGTACGTGTTTCTTCTTTCCCTTTGTAGTAATATTACCAGGCTACTTTTATTTCTTGTTGTTGATGATAGTCTCATTGATAGGAAAGTTATTGAAAGGTTGCTCAAAATTACCTCCTGTAAAGGTACACTAACTTTTTCGTAAGTTTATATGTTTGAGCTGCATACATGTTACCCTTTTTTTATTAATCGAGATATATCCGATATGTTACAACTTGTAAGTGGTTTTTTTTTTAATTTTTACAGTTACAGCCGTAGATAGTGGAAGAAGAGCTTTACAATATTTAGGATTGGATTAAGAGAAGACCTCAGTAGGTTTTAATGTAAGTAGTAACATATGCTATTTGCCTCTCACAATGTTGGACTATGAAGAATTTGGAAACTCTAAGATACATTCCCAATTCCAATCAATTTTCAGCTACTCTCCATATGACAATGTACCAACTGGAGTTTGCTGTCCTGCAATGCTTGTGACAGCATCTTTTAATGACTCATGGTAACTTCAAAAGAATATTGTACTTATTTCATCCTCCTTCAGCATATACGCAGTGCACGTTCTGCATTTGACTGGCACACACAAGCATCTGCTGAAAAGTATGTGGTTGTGTATTTTAGTTGGTGCATTTCTTTGTACGTTGTAATAGTAACTTAAACTTTGCTTAATCTCAGAGTTGGAGTGTGGGAACCTGCAAAATGGGTGGCTAAAGTTAGAGAAAATTCATGTTCAGATTGTTCTCGAGCAGTCATTTTAAAGACAAATATGTAGGGTGGGCATTTTGATGAAGGTGGGCTGTACAGTCAATGTGAGGAATCTGCATATGAATATGATTTTCTGGTGAAAGCTATGGGCATTTTTTAGTTTTTTTGGTCTAATTGAACATTATACAGGTAAATGTGCTGACACATGTTCACGAAGTAGCTTTTACATCGGATCAACAGACACGAATAGAGAAATTGAAGCAAAAACAAGTTGCCCAGGATGAAAGGGAACTTTTTGGAAAACAGGCGGTGAACCGTATGGTTGAGAAATAGGAAGACAAAGTTGGTGAAATGACAGGCGCATTGCATGGACATTTTAATAAGAAAATGTCAAAGTCTGAGGAGGGCTTGGGATATAATGGTGAAAATTGGAACGAGGAGAATGAGAGAGATAGTAGCGGAGAATCGGATGAATGTGCAAGGAACAACGGTTTTGGATGTATTGATAATAGTGCAGATAAGAGCAGAGAACCTGATGAATGTGCAAGGAACACCGATTTTGGATATTTGGATAACAGTGTAGAGGGGATGGAACACCCAGAGGGTGGTGCTCTATGGGATATCTTCAGGAGGCAAGATACTCCTAAACTGGAAGAATATATAAGGAAATACTACAAAGAATTCAGGCACATTTATTGCCGTCTTGTGGATCAGGTAAATCTAGTGTTGTGATTACCTTTTCAAGTACCACAGTAAATTATATGAAGTTTACAACCATGATCAGTTGACAATTTCCAAAATGCAGCAACATTTTTCATGATATCTATGATGACAATAACTTGGTATGTAATTTGTTGTTATGTAGTGTAATATTGGTGTCTTAACAAAAGGAAAAAAAACTAGATTACAATGTTCACTTAATTATTTTAACGTCACTGTATGCTAGTTGATGGACCTCCTGCGAGAGCCTGAAATTTTTGTTGTAAGGGCATCTTTCTAGTCATTGCTCTTTATCTGGTCTAGGTGCATATAAGAGTTATTCAAATGAACAAAGTGCTCTAGTTTTATGGAAGTATGTTATTCTATATTATTTTGGTTGATGTCTCTTGTAAAGTTTAAGCATATGATGTGGCAAGTATTAGAGTTACAGTAATTATTACGGTTTTTTCTTTGGAATCATTGCATTTACTGAAGTTTTTCAATGTTTAATTAATGCATTGACAGTGAATAATAAATGGAAACTTATGAAGAAGAGGGTGAGATAATCCCTGATTGCGTTTTTAATTACTATACTGTTGATGGCAATAATGTACCAGTTTCGTTTTCTATATTGTCACTTCTATGGAGCGAGGATGGAGGCCAGAGATTTCTTATGCATTGCCAATGCTTTACGTTCTCTCCAAGAATCAAGTTGTGGATGCATCTTCAAAGGCCTAGGAGAAGCTTTGAAGATAATATTATGTCTGTTTCTCTAGTTTTTTTACCTTTGTGTATTACTTGTGGAAATGAACAGGATATTTAAGTTGGGATGTATAATATGTATGTGCAGTTTCTTTCAATTTTATATAGAAAAGATGTTACATTAGCTAATGGAAATGTTGCTATATAAAAGTTAATGTAACAAAAAAAAAAGTTGCACTAGGTCAAATTATGTTGCCAACAAAAGTGACTCAAATAGTGGGACCCACAGTGGGCCCATAGTGGGGCCCACTGTGGGCCCCACTATTTTTAAAAAAAATCTAGGTCTCTAAGGTAACATATATATTAAGTTGCCATAGACCTTACTTTTGTTGCTATAGCAAGCTACGGTAACATAAAATTGCATGTTACCTTAGGGATCAAAAATGTTACCTTAGACACCTAAGGCAACATGCTGAGAGCTATCACCAGAAAAATGTTACCTTAGCTACTTTATGGGCCTAAGGTAACATATAATGTACCTGTTGTAACATTTTTTTTGTGTTACCGTAGGCTGTTTATGGTGTAGTGTTCTCTCGGTAAGGTTCTCTCTCTCGAACTCTCAATCTCTCTTCCTTTAATGTCTCTCGAATCTCTCTCAAATTATCTCCCTCTCTCCCTCAAGAAATCTCTCCTTCTCCATCATCTCTTCGTTCCCCTACAAGCAGAGTGTGCGTGGAGGGTATGTGTATGTGCTATTGTGTGTATGTGTGGGTATGTTGTTGTGGCTGTATACTGCCCCTATGTGTGTGCGTGTATGTGTTGGTAGAGTGTGTGTGTCAACTGTGTGTGTATACATAGTTGTGTGTGTATGTTTTGCAGCGGTAAGTGCGTGTGAGTGTGTTAGTCAACTGGGTGTCTGGGTATGTGTTAATCTTGTATGTTATTAAGATTGTGAGCGTGTGTATTAGGAGTGTATATAAGCTTGTGTAGAGTTGAAGTTTTGATCGAGGCTATGGGTTCAATGTTGGTGACTGCGGTTGGATGGAGATGGGGTGCGGCTGGTGGTGTTGGTGTCTTCATTGGAGGGGGTTTGAAAAGAGGATAGGTGATGAAGGGAGAAGGAAGGAGGTGGTCGGAGGATGGAGGTGGATTTTTTTTTTCGAATTTTGATCGGAATTTGAATTCTGAGTTTTTATTATGGTTTTTATTGTTTGTAATCAGTTGGTATATGGATGTATAAGGATTTAGCTTGAAAAAGGATTTGAAATCGTTTATTTTGGGGGTGGACCGGAGAATTTTCCAGTGAACGGTGTGGTGCTGCAGCGGTGGGATTGAAGGAGAGAACGGAGATGATAAATTAATGTAAAATTTAAATTAATGATAAATTAATGAAATTTTTAATTATTAGTGAAATGACTGTTATACCCCTGCCGATATAAGCCGATATACAGCCTGACGCGGTAAAGTGGCAAAAAGGTACATTTGTGAAGTTCGGGTGGCAAAAAGGAACGAGTTTAAACATTGGGGTTTTATGGGTATAAGTGTGTAAACTTGAAGGGCCAAAAGGTCATTAAGCCTATTTTTATACATTAGAAATATATGAAACAAATTTGGAGCACGTATGTGAAGAATGCATGATCACCAAAAGTGTGAGAGGATACCGTTGTGGCTTCTGATGCCAAAGCAACTTCTTCCTCGATCACCGATAGGCAAGTATATGTCTTTGCAAGCATTTAAAGGGAATGCAACAAATTATTGAATGCTTTCATATTTGAAATTTTAGACATTTTATAATACATTTTAAAGATTACAAGAACTTAATTATTGTAACATACATGATCTTACTTATCAAAGTTAAAGTCCGAGATACTCCCTTTGTTTTCCTATTATATATAGAAGAAGATACACTGTTATATATGGGTGAAGGAGACAAATAACACTTTTTCTGATAAAAAAACTGAAAATAATGTATTTGAGGAGGGGGTGTTAAAAATATCATTTTTGTTACGCATGTTCATTTTGGGTAATAATCCCTACGGGGCCTTTATACATGATACGCATTTTCATCTTGTGTAATAGAGTTTGTTACCCAATTTGATTATGCGTATCACACAAAAATCAAATAAAAAATTGAAGATACGCATTTCCAAAATGCGTATCTTATATAAAAGGATTATCTCGTTTAGAAATGCGTATCCAAAATGTTAAAAATAACTCGTGACTTCGAAAAATGTTATTTTCATCATTTTTATTCAAAAAAGTGTTATTTTTAACATTCTTTCGTTATATAGCACTACATACATAATCTTAATTACAGTATCGTCTCATAACTCAATGATATATTTTATTTAGTTATTTAATCGATAACTGATAACCGACATGGAGTACAAATCTCTTATATATATAAATGTTCCAAATTTCCTTTCAAAACTTCATATCTTTCTTATTTCGCTAATTAATTTGCTATATTTTGTATAGTACTTATCATAACGTCTTATAAATAAACTATACATTATATGTAATTATTAACCAATAATCGATATGTTATCCAAATCGTATTTGTATATTTTTTTTATAAATTTTCTTAAAATTCATATTTTTATTATGTCTATAGTTTAATTGATTCTAATTTGACCAACCAATTTTAATTTAGTACATTTTTTTTTATTAAATTTCACAACAAAATTAACCACGAGCACTTCATAGTTAAAGTGTGAGATACTCCATTTGTTCTCCTATTATTATATATAGAAGAAGATACACTGTTATATAGGGGTGAAGGAGACAAATAACACTTTTTCTTATAAAAAAACTGAAAATAACGTTTTTGGAGAGGGGGTGTTAAAAATATCTTTTTTGTTACGCATTTTCATTTTGGGTAATAGTTCCTACGGGGCCTTTATACATGATACGCATTTTCATCTTGGGTAATAGAGTTTGTTACCCAATTTGATTATGCGTATCACACAAAAATCAAATAAAAAAATTGAAGATACGCATTTTCAAAATGTGTATCTTATATAAATGGATTACATCGTTTAGAAATGCGTATCCAAATCGTTAAAAATAACCCGTGACTTTGAAAATGTTATTTTCATCATTTTTATTCAAAAAAGTGCTATTTTTAACATTCTTTCGTTACATAGCACTATATACAATCTTAATTATAGTATCGTCTTATAAGTCAACGATATATTTTATTTAGTTATTTAATCGATAACTGATAACCGACATGGAGTACAAATCTCATATATATATAAATGTTTCAAGTTTCCTTTCAAAACTTCATATCTTTCTTATTTCGCTAATTAATTTGCTATATTTTGTATAGTATTTATCATACCGTCTTAGAAATAAACTATACATTATATGTAATTATTAACCAATAATCAATATGTAATCCAAATCGCATTTGTATATTTTTTTTATAAATTTTCTTAAAATTCATTTTTTTAGTATGTCTATAGTTTAATTGATTCTAATTTGACCAACCAATTTTAATTTAGTACATTTTTTTATTAAATTTCACAACAAAATTAATCACGAGCACTTTATATGTGATATTGTTAACAAAATAGTTGATCTTAAAGAATAATTATTTTATATATGCATTTCATATATGAGATTATGAACAAAACAATTTATCTCAAAATAATAATTATTTTCTCCATTTAAAAATATAAGAAAATTTTCTTTAAAATTTATTTAGATGGGTAAGTCTATAAATAATTATAAAAAAAATAATGCGCACAAGTTATAATATAAGTAAGTAATTTTATCTTAAAGGAATAGTTTAATATATATCAAATATAATATAGCCCAACAAGTATCTATGTATGTAATGTAGCTAATGAATTCTATTATAAGTATAAATGTCCATCTAGCCAAATTGGTTGGTGAGTTTAGTTTCATTATGAGAGGTCATGATTCAAGTCCTTAGAACAATAATTTTTTTAAAATATTATAATTAAGTTAGGTTCGGGAACTAATATATTTACTCAGGATGTAGGTTTGACAAGTACCTGTATATAAATTTCCAAATGATTTAGTAATTTGGATCAATCAATTTTTAACAAAAAATGAGTAATCGATCAATCTCTAACATTAGCAATATATGAAAAAAATAATAATATTCTAATACTTAAATTTAAATAGAAAATTATTTTAACATGTCCATATAGTTAATAGTTGAAAAACATTCATTAACTATAATTATAAGCCAAAACTTTCATATATAAAGTTTAAATTCTATAGTGCCTTTAGAAACTCAAACTAAATATTAAAAAAATAATGAGTCTTTGAAATACAATTTTTATGCGACCACTTAAATTTTTGTAAGAGTAATATTAGAGGTACAAAATTATGTATCAAAAATAATTATAAAATGATGTAACATAATAAAATATTTGTATTGGTTAATATTGGTATGAATGAGTGGCAAAAATATTTTTATTGATTAATATTGGTGTGAATGCAAGAAAATCTTTTATATTTAATTGAATTATAACTAATTAAATTAAGAAAATTTTATAAAAGTTTTTTTAACCTTTACTATTTTCCTTCTTCTAAACAAATGATTAAAAGAAAAGAAATTGGCGGGGACCTTAGCTTTTGGTTGCCCGTCGCCAACAAAAAGGTGGTCGACAGTTGATGTACTTGATATAGAAACGAATAAAGGACCCCACTTGACAGCCGCTCAACGAATCAAGGCCTCTCTTTCCCAGCCCCGCCACCATTTTCAATCCTCCAATTTTCCCATTTTTTCGACCGACCTTTTAGCAAACAACTCAAGTCTCACTTCACTATCAACTCTTTAAACAAGTCAGAACAAATGCACACATAAACATCTAGTATGTTTCACACACACACACACTTTTTATTTGGTTAGTTTCATGTTAATGCAAGAAAATTAGAAAATTTTGAATTATAAAGATGACTTTCGACAGGATACATCATGAGATCAACTAAAGTCGGATTGCCTGAGACAAGGTTATTTGATCAGTAAGAACGTTTAAATTTATGCTTATTGCTGCTCTGAGATACAATGTGTAAACACTAAACCGAGTTCGACAACCATGTAGTTGTCTGGAATAATCGTATGACTACCTAAAGGGACAGCCGAATGCAAAAACAATCTGCCTATCCTATTCGACTGCTACCTGACATTACAAACAATGTTTTGGGCGGTTTGCATTGCTTTGCTTCCCGGGCACGGCATTTCGCATTCTTAATAAGGTCTACTCTCAGTTTTGCTACATAAACTGATATACATGGATTATGGATATCATCAGTGACAATCATGTGCTATGAAATTGGGTGATCTCATTGGTTGGATCTCATATAATTCTTCGATTCTCTGTTTGGGAATCATGGTCCAAACTGAAATGTGACCACATAGTTTCTCTTAACATGTCAAATATGTCCTTCATTTAATTGTCCTTAAGCAACTCCAACTCTTAAATTCATTTGGATACAATTAAAGACATCAAGACATCATGTCCTATTAGCGGAGTTCATCCTAATGAACTTGTATCAAATTATGTGTTTCTTGTTTGTATCCAGAACTTCAATTAAGTTAGCGGAGTAGTGAAGTATAATTAATTGATTCCGAATAGAGATCACAACATGATCATATTATATTCCCTCACAAGGTCAATGCCAACAAAACCATATATCTGCAAGAACATTTGGTTATATACTATGTCTATCAGGAGTGGTTCTGTCACTCTCCTTTTACTGTGCGATACATACGCCTAAGAATCTATTTCAAGAAAGAAGAAACCTGTAGAATCTTCCATATTATTATAAGATAACTTAGGAAAACAATATTAAGACATCCTCCTATTCATTCGTATGCAGAGTGCATCTGAACTTAATCTTTTAGAGTGAATGGTCACTTGCAAACTTTTGTTAAACTTTTGTTATCGTTTGCTGTTATCGTACACGTACCGCAGAAAGTTTCTGCGATACGTTGAGAGATGGACCCTCCTGTTTTCACATCAAAAACCCTACTGTACATGTACCGCGAAAACTTATTGCCGTAAGTGTTTTATCGTTGCCCTAACAACGATTTGCTCCTGACTGGCCCCATCTTTTAGTGCTGGACTTGTCAGTTTGTTGTCATGCAGCTGTGTATAATCTGGTTTTTAATATATATAATTGCCGCCCATCATAATTAACTAATTATAGAAAGTACTGCTACCAATTATATGTTAGCGGTGGGCAAAAGCAAGTTGAGGTCACTCCTTATTGTATTAGCAACTTGAAAGATCTCTCTGATATAATTTAAGCACTTGATCTTGTATTAAGACAGCTAACATCATACTTAATTACCTCTTTCGAATATAATCCGTCCATCCATCCATCTAAATGGAGCAACAAAATTTTATATACAGACAGACACAACGACAAACATCTTTTACATCTGCTTTCGGATAATTAAATGCATTCTATAAATTTACTGTTTTATTCAGAAATTAGTCGCATGACATAATGATATTGACATTTTAATTAGTACTGACCACATTTTATATGTCTTAACTTTTTAAGATATAGGTGTGCCTACCTCTCCCTCTTTCCCTTCATCCACATTATATATAACAATGACAAAGAGTGACATTCTTTAAATTATTGTGAACACCACTACCTTACTAGCTCCCACTATATTCTCCGAAAATTTTGGAGTGCATTTGTGTTCAGCTACAAACTTAGCTCTAGCTAAGCATGGCTTCTCATCATGCACCGGAATTTGACTCAGTAAACTCAACTCCACGCTCATTAGACCACCAGGAACCACGTATTCGCTTCATGTGCAGCTTTGGTGGCAAAATCTTACCCCGCCCTCATGATGATCAGCTCCGTTATGTAGGTGGAGACACTCGAATAGTAGCCATCAATCGGGGTACCACCTTCTCATCGCTACTCGAAAAACTGGCCAAGTTTTCAGGTACAACCAATATCAGCATGAAGTACCAGCTACCAAATGAAGATCTTGATGCTCTTATCACAATAACTAATGATGAAGATATAGAGAACATGATGGATGAGTACGACAGATTAGTACAGAATAATCCTCCTCACTCCAAGTTGGCTAGGCTTCGAATTTTCTTATTTCCAACTGATGTCAATTCTAGAAATAGTAGCATTAGCTCGCTTAGCTCACTCCTTACTGGCTCGGCTAAACGAGAGCATTGGTTTTTTGACGCCTTAAATGGACGGGCTGGGTCCGGTCTATATCGACTTGGATCCGATGCTTCCTCGATTGTATCCGAAGTCCCGGATTATCTCTTTGGGTTGGAAAATTCGGATGATCCATCTCGTGAGTCCAAGTCCAAGACCCGACGTGTTTTGAATGATACCTCGGATCCAGGTTCTCCTACCCCAGTGGTATCGTCACCGTTTTGCTCCACTTCTTCGGGCTTGGGACCAACTTATATGACACCAGTTCCCGATCTTAAACCCGTTAAGACCAAGCCCGAAATCCCAGTTCCTGAACCGAAGCAGGGTACGGTTCAAGAGGTAACCGAAAGTAGTGACCCAAAGTTTGTACAACCTGGATATGGTGATAACGCGATGTGGCATTATGGTCCGGGTGGTCAGTATCTGAACCCTGGAGGACAACACATGCCAGTTTATTACCTCCCGGGTTCAGTTCCACCACCCGGAAATGTTGGCCTTCAACAGGTTCCTATGCAGGCACAATTTGTACAAAGATATTCAGTTGGGCATAATCAAATCCCGGTGGGGTTACATCAGCAAGTACAGGGTATGGGTCAGGTCTATGCAAGAGAAAAGAATCCATACGATATTCGAAGAACACCTAGCGGAGTGAGCCAACAAGAAGTTTACTATGAAGTGGGAAATGCAGGTGCAATTCCAATGTATTCAAGAATGGTGGCTCCAGGTGGCGAAGAGATCGAAGGAGCCGCAAATGAATACAATGCAGGCCGGGTGGTATAGTAATTGCCATTAAGTTTATTATTTGTGTTGCTTGGTATCAGTTTCTGTAAGTTATCAATGATGAAGTACCTAAAAAATTCCGGTATAGAGTGGGCTTGGATTGTTAATTCTGCAGAGTGAAAATGTGAATGCATAATAATATGTATGTTCGGGTTTGGTTCAACTTCCTCTCTTTACGCATGATGTATAAACACATGTACATTTTATGAACTTGTTAATGTCATTTATGCGGTCAAGTTGAACTTGCAGTTGTACTTGCATTAAACCATTGCTAGTTATATACTGATATACATAGAGATTATTACTTTTTGTTATGAAAGGCCAAGCATGAGTTTGGCAGACATCTCCCGGAGAGTAGTCCACTAGTTGTACACATGTCTCCATGGATGGTAGAACCCTATTGAGAATATTGTACATAGAGCTTTACTAGCAAGCAACACAGTTGATTTAAGTTATATTGCAGCTGCCACATCACATTCCAGGCTTGCAAGTTAGTTAGTTTAGTGATTAGATATAGGTAGCTGTATGTATAGAAAGTTTGTTAGAATCTCTTCTATATAAGAGAACAAAATGTACACATTGTACTTTACTTCTACATTTTCTGCAATATACACCAGTACATACAAATCTCTCTGCAATGTCCTTGCTTCTTTGTTTTCTTACTTAATCTAGTTAGGATGAAGAAAGTTTACATGGTATCAGAGACTATGTGTACGATCTTAATCTCTGCAGATTCCGGTGTCTTCTCCGGTGATTAGATGTCATCTCCGATGAACGTTCTTCATCTACTGATTGATTAAGTGTTCATAATCGAGTTGATTCTTTGTTGACATTTACAGTCCACATCTTTTGCCATTTCTCAAACAAATCAGGTGTTATTTTCTCTGATCTTACGAAAATTCTTTGATTTTCTCTGAATCTTTGCATATTAAGTGTGCATTCATCACTAGTGATTGTGCTCAAGAACTGTTCTTGATAAAATTTCTCTGAAATCAAGTGTTTCTTGATATCTTTTCTCTGAAAACTAAGATTGTTAGATCAGTCTGAAATTTATCATTTTAAGGTCTATTTCTTGTTGAAATCTTTTGTTGAAAAACATGTCTGCAAACACATCTTCAAACACATCTTCTGCAAATGCGTCTACAAACACAAATCAAGATTCGGCTAGTGCATTTTATATACATCCTTCAGATGCAACTATTAATCAACTAGTTTCTGTCAAGTTTAATGGTTCTGGCTATGTGAATTGGAAGCGATCAATGATGCTTACTTTAATTGCTAAAAACAAACTAGGTTTTGTAAATGGAACGATTACTCAACCTGAATCCACTTCTGTTGATTTCTTTGCTTGGGAGAGATGTAACTCTCTTGTAACTTCCTGGATTCTGTTTAATCTGGATGAAAACATTGCTAGAAGTGTTCTTTTTCTCAAAAATGCTAGAGATATTTGGAAAGATCTTGAAGATCGATTTGGTTTTGTGTCAATGACACAGGCTTACTCACTTGAACAGAAATTAGTTGAAATTACTCAAGGAAAACAGAGTGTTTCAGAGTTTTATACTTCTATTAAGGCACTTTGGGATAATCTAGATGATGCAAGTCCTATGCCTAAATGCAGTTGTAATAATTGTACATGTACTTTGAATCTGAAAGTGCAACAGAAAATCCAAGAACACAGACTATTACAGTTTTTGATGAAGATTAATGATCAATATGCTCTGGTGAGAGGACATATTCTGCTTATGAATCCTTCACCTACAGTTGCTCAGGCTTATAGGATGATTGCACAGGAAGAGAATCATAAGGAAATGTCAAATACTCAGAATGATGTCATGGCTTTTGTAGCAGATAAAAGGTTTACACACTCTGGAAATTACAATGCACAGAGAGCTGGTTATAACACTGGAAATTCTAGTGGTTATAATTCTGGAAATTTTACTGGAAATTCTGGTTTCAAGTTTGGAAATGCTGCAGGAAATTCTGGAAATACTGGAAACTCTGGAAACATTGCAAATCGAAAACAGAAACCTGGCTTGATCTAATTACTATTGTACTAATTGCAAGGTACCTGGTCATAGTGTTGACAGGTGTTTTAAAATACATGGATATCCTGCAGGTTTCAAACCAAAAGACAGGAAAATTACAGCAGCAGCAACTTTTACTGGAGATAATACTGCTGGACATGAAGTCTCTTCAAACTTGCTTTCTGATGATCAATATAATAAACTTCTCAGTTTGCTCTCAGATCAGAATTTTGTTGATAACAATTCTGATAATTCTCAGGCTTTATTAGCAGGTAAACTCTGTATGATGTCTTGTCTAGATTGCAAATGGTTATTAGATAGTGGAGCCACTGATCATATTTCACCAAATTTGGATAATTTCATTGATTACACTACTGTCAATGGTTCTGAAAATTGCATAACAATACCAGATGGTAGAAAAGTACAGGCTCTACATATTGGTACAGTTGATTTGGGAAATAACATTATCTTAAAAGATGTGCTACATGTTCCAGATTTTCACTTCAAGCTGATTTCAGTACACAAATTATGCAAAGATCTTAATTGTCAACTGATTTTCAATAATGGATCTTGTCTTTTACAGGACCTTTCTCAGAGAAAGCAGCCAATTCATCTTGGTGAGCTGAGAAATGGTCTCCATACTGTGGACTCAAGTTTCAATTCTACTAAGCATTCTCTTACTGCTAAAGCTACAAATGAAGCTCATTTATGGCACCTCAGGCTTGGCCACATGCCTTATCAGCAATTGAAGATTTTACAACCTTCTTGTGATTTTACTTCTGTCAAAGATTCTATTTGTCAAATCTGTCCATTAGCTAGGCAAACCAGAAATCCATTTTTTCATAGTACTATTAAAAGTACTTCTGTATTACAACTTTTACATGTCGATTTATGGGGACCTTACAAAGTCAAAACTCAGTATGGTTGTACACAATTTGTCACTATTGTTGATGATTTTAGCAGATATACTTGGATACATCTTGTCAAGTGCAAATCAGAAGTTGCAGATGTTTTAGAAAACTTTATTCAATTTGCAGAGAAACAATTTCAAGCTCCTGTTTTAAGTGTTAGATCAGATAATGCTTCTGAAATTTGTGAAGGAAAGTTGAAGATATATTTTCAGAAGAAAGGGATAGTCCATCAAACTAGCTGTGCATATACACCCCAGCAAAATGGGGTTGTAGAACGCAAACATAGACACTTATTAGAAACTGCTCGAGCACTGTTATTTCAATCCAGAATTCCAGATCAATATTGGGGTGAATGTATACTTTGTGCTGCTTATTTGATTAACAGAATGCCTTTGTTAAGTATTAATAATGATCACACTCCTTATAAGCTTCTCTACAAAGAAGAACCTTCTTATGATATACTGAAACCCTTTGGATGTTTATGTTATGTTGCTACTTGCAAGGTTGGTCGATCAAAATTGGATCCCAGAGCATCTCCTTGTGTATTTCTAGGCTACACACCGACTCAAAAGGGTTATAAGGTACTTGATTTAGATTCAAGAAAATTAACTGTTTCAAGGGATGTTATGTTTCATGAACTACATTTTCCATTTCATACAATTGCTAAAGATACATTCTTGACTGATTCTACTGCTATTCACATACCTGCTGTTTCTAGTCCTAAATTTGATCTCTATTCTGACCATGTGTCACATATACATACTTCAATCCCCATACAGTCCACACAATCTCAATCTCAGTCTTACTCTACAAATGATAATTCACTTTCAAGTTCATCTCTTATACAGTCCACACACTCTGCAGATAATCACTCTATTTCACATTCATCTCAGTCTACTACTGATCATACTAATAATTCCATTCAAACCACTGCTGATATACCAGTTCGACATTCTACTAGAACTAAACAACTTCCTACATATCTAAAAGATTTTCACTGTCCTACTGTTCTTACACATCATACTGCTCTCTCATCTTTATCTCAACTTGTTGAACCTAAAACTTTTAAAGAGGCTAATTCTCATCCTTTATGGAGAGAAGCAATGGACAAAGAGATTGCAGCTTTAACTGAAAACAAGACATGGGATTTAGTACCTCTTCCTGAAGGTAAGAAAGCTATAGGATATAAATGGGTTTTTAAACTCAAACTGAAGGCAGATGGATCATTGGAACGGTGCAAAGCACGGTTAGTTGCTAAAGGCTATAACCAGAGGTATGGGATCGATTATGAGGAAACGTTTTCTCCAGTTGTCAAAATGAATACTATCAGATGTTTAATTGCTCTTGCTGGACTTAAGAAGTGGCCGTTATATCAATTGGATGTGAATAACGCGTTCTTACACGGAGATTTATCAAAAGAAGTCTACATGACTGTTCCAGAGGGAATTCCAAATCCAAATAATCTAGTTTGTCGACTTCGAAAATCACTATATGGTCTCAAGCAGGCTTCGAGAGAATGGTTTGATAAATTACTTCATGAACTTACTGCACAGGGATTTGTCCAATCAAAGAATGATTACAGCCTTTTTATCAAGAAAGTTGATAACCATATAACCATCATGGCCGTTTATGTGGACGATATTATTGTTACAGGTAATGATGTTACTTCTATACAAAACATCAAGTCTCATCTTCATAACACTTTTAGTATCAAGGACTTGGGAATACTACATTACTTTCTGCGTATCGAAGTTGATTATCTTAATAGTGGTATTACTCTAACTCAGTCGAAGTTTACAAGAGAACTTTTACAAGATTTACCTTTTGATGTTTCTAAGAAAGCCACTACTCCATTACCTCAAAATCTTAAGCTTGCAGCTGATTCAGGTCTTTTGTTTCATGATCCAGAACTTTATCGTTCTTTAGTTGGAAAACTTAATTACTTAACAAACACTCGACCTGATTTGAACTATTCAGTTCAAGTACTTAGTCAGTTCATGCATTCTCCTCGATTAGCTCATTGGGAAGCACTGCAACATACTCTATCCTATGTAGCTCACTCTCAGCATCAAGGCATTCTTCTAAAAGGATCTGATCACTTAACTCTCCAAGCTTATTCAGACAGTGACTGGGCATCCTGTCCTGATACACGACGATCTATTACAGGTTATGTTTTATTACTAGGTTCTTCACCAGTTGCTTGGAAATCGAAGAAACAGAGCACCATTTCACGATCATCTTCTGAAAGTGAGTATCGAGCTATGGCATCTGCAGCTGCTGATGTTACCTGGACAGTTCGTTTACTTGAAGAGCTTGGCCTCACTCAACTCAAGCCAGTAACTCTTCATTGCGATAATCAATCTGCCATTGCTATTGCTAAGAATCCGGTATTCCATGAACGTACTAAACACATAGAAATTGACTGTCATTTCACTCGAGATAAAGTCATGGAAGGCCTAATTCAGTTTACTTATCTTCCTACTACTCATTAACTTGCTGATGTCTTCACCAAGATTTTACCAGCTCATCAGTTTAAAACATTACTGTCCAAGTTGGGATTGTATTCTAAATCCCCTCCCAACTTGAGGGGGGATATTGAGAATATTGTACAGAGAGCTTTACTAGCAAGCAACACAGTTGATTTAAGTTATATTGCAGTTGCCACATCACATTCCAGGCTGGCAAGTTAGTTAGTTTAGTGATTAGATATAGGTAGCTGTATGTATAGAAAGTTTGTTAGAGTCTCTTCTATATAAGAGAACAAAGTGTACACATTGTACTTCTACATTTTCTGCAATATACACGAGTACATACAAATCTCTCTGCAATGTCCTTGCTTCTTTGTTTTCTTACTTAATCTAGTTAGGATGAAGAAAGTTTACAAACCCTCAACCATCTTACTCTTGTTAGTCGACTATTTGTACACATGTCTCCATGGATACGATTAATAGACTGAGACATAACTAAACAGATTGAGAACCTTACCTTCCGGCAGTTTTGTAAGTTTACAAAGATGTAAGTTGTGACAAAACATTTGTGAACTTCTTGAAATGAAGAAAACAATCTCACTTAGCAAAAAAAAAAACACAATCTCAAAGAGAAGATCATGAACACAAATGAAAAGTAAAGGAAATTTATCTCGCATTTAGGGGAGTAGGATAAATGACTACCGTCAATACTCAAATGTGAGCAACAACTGAGGTTGTGACCTATCTTGAATGTTAACCAAGCTGAAGTTGTGAGTTTCTGAATGTTTATGATCATTTCATTCTCTTTCTGATTAGCACAGGCTGCTCATAAAGTGAGCTTCAGTACTGTGCCAATAAAAATTTGAAACTGAAGAAGTGCATAAGAAAATATCTGATATCATATCAATAAAATGGTAGGGCTGTACGAATTGAAGAACCATATATTAGAAAGAAGGCATAACATTTATTTTCAGAAACACCGATTAGATATAAGACGCTGCTCTTGTATCCAAGTGTCGTAAATTGGATTAACCACTAGTCCTTAGACAGTTGCACATATTTTTATTCGGGGTTTTGCAAGAAACAATGTTAGAGTATCAAACATGAGCTAGAAAAAGTTCCCATCCATTGCAGTATTGTGAGCACAAGAAATCCAAAATAAGAAAGAATCCTTACACTGAAAATCCAATTCTCTTTATGTGATCTTTAGGAACCTCAAGGAGAAGTGAAATGACTGAAACAACAGAACTAGAACTACTATCAAAGCAACATTTCGGTGATATGTTTTTTTTTAAAAACATATTCACATGACAAGATTTACATACCTATTCAGTCTCTTCCACTAAATTTGATGTATCACTTCCCGAGACAATTGCATAACAACACATGAAAGGTGACTTGTAAGCTACTTTCCAACAATCAGCTTTGCCCTTGCATGACCTTCATTTATTTGGAATTGATCTCCCAAGCCAAAATGAGCCATCAATAACCAAACAATAGTTATAAGATCTCCACCTTTACTAAGTTGTTGTGCATGGGAGTCTGATCTGATGTGAGTTGCAGCAAATGATAGCAGTTCTACCCACACTTTGCTAATTATGAACCATTTATCTATCTTTTCAGTTACGTTATCTTTCTGTGGTAACTTTCTCAATTTATGCGCCAATATGGCTGCATCAAACAGTACAGATTTACTTCTATCCCCCTTTATAGTAATTGGTTGTACCTCAGTATTGACAGCAAGAATACGTTTACAGGCCAACTGCAACACCTCTGGATCCATTTTCCCTCCACAACAAGAATTAAATCAACTATTTTCCAATGTTACATTACTATTTCTAAAAATTTTTGAAGCTTCAGCACATGTATCTCGAAACCTTATAGCCCAATGCCTGCCACTGCAGCCATCATGTTAGGCTGCATAACCAGAAGATATATCATGTAATCTGAAATGAACTTGGCGATATCGCGGTAATCCTTGTTCAGTGGTTCATCTTTTTCATCATTGTAGAAAAGGTCAGTAGCAATGTGCCACAAAAGAAGGCTTTCATCATAGTCAACATCAACAACAAATGGAAGTAATTCTTTACGGCCATAATCTTCTATACGGAGCACCCATTCACCTTTGGCTGAACATATTTCTCTAGCAGTTTCCAAATCATCCGCCATCTGAGATTTACCTTTCAGCTCTGCAAAAATGAAGTTTCTTAAAGTATCATTGAATGCTATGCAATCAAAATACCAAATACTCCCTCCGTCTCGATAAACATTTCCCGTTTGACTAAAAACACGGGTTTTAAGAAAAAGTGGGTATTGAATATTATTTATAAGAAGTAGTGGATATTGAATATTGTTTTTAAGGAGTAGTGGGTATTGAATATTGTTTTTTTTGGGTAGTGGGGAAAGTAGTGGGTATTGAATATTATTTTTAAGGAGTAGTGGGTGGAATAGTAGGTATTGAATATTGTTTTTTTGGAGTAGTGGGTGGAATAGTGGGTGTTGAATATTATTTGTAATGATTAGTGGGTGGAGTAGTGGGTATTGAATATTATTTTTAAGGAGTAGTGAGTATTGAATATTATTTTTTATGGCTTAAAATAGAAAGGAGAAGAGTATTTTGATAATCCCGATTTAATAAACAGGAAACGTTTTAAGAGACGGAGGGAGTACTATCCAAGAAGGTCGTAAGGCCCACATAATCATAAGCAAGTTGTCTCTTCTTAGGACGTCTGTTTAGGCAATAATAAATCAAAGTTGTACGTTGACAGTGTTTCAGCCCACCTGCGGGACATGATTGGTAAGGAAAACCCCATACAAGTTAAATCTAATATTTTACTCTTTATTTTCAGCAACCAGCTTCGGATCCTACTAGATCTACTAGATCTTCAGCTGATCTTGCCAGAAAGAAGTCTCGGCTCTGGTTGCGTTCTAGAAAGCTAAAAATAAGATCAACCACAAGTTGTAGAAAACCAATAAAAATATATACGTATATACAATGTTTATATGAGATAGAATTGTGATATGCTGGAATAGCTTTTCTTCTTGTATAGAATCAGAGAAGATTACATGCATATAAATAAGAGAAAACAAACTACTGCACACCAATGATGGTGGCGACTAATTAGGGACTAACAGATAGTGTCCTAAAATTAAGCAACTACCAAACTTATTCTTAGACCTTCTTAAAACAACTCAGACAACTCATATGCCTAAATAGACGGGCCAACATGTATGATTGAGTCTTACATTAAAACAAAACATTATCTAAATAAATAACTAAACATATGAATATAGAATTAAACTCCAACATTCTCCCCCCTAATTCTATATTCATCTATCAGTTCTTCAGCTACCCGTATGGCATGCCTTGAACTGAAACAGCTTCTTCATGCTCGTATCGCAAATGCATTGATCCAGCCCGTGTGGCCTTTCTGTGCCCATATGGCACCACTGATCACAGCTCCTTTTGGCTTCCTTGTTTGCCCGTCTGGCAATTCATTTCCTGCCCATATGGCATCCATTTAAACTGAGCCCGTATGGCTATCCTCTATATGCCCCCTGGCACATCTTCCTGCGCGCTCAATAAGAACACGTCTTCCTACGTACCCACTGGTACGATTTCATTAGCCCGTATGGCTTTCTTAAGAACCCATCTGGCACTTCTTATTTTGACTACCTTTCCATGTCACGTCTCCTTGCACTCCACGACCCTAACGTCCTCATCCCCTAAACTGATTCCAGCAAATATCGAACGTGGGCAGTGCACGAGAACACCATATGCATCCCATACTGCACATGATGATCTCTCCCACTTTTTCAAATACACCCGACTAGCAGCCAGGCCATAAACTCTTTGACTCTCTGGAGCCTCTAATCGAACACCTCCGCTACCTTAGCAACGGCTTGCTCAACAGCATCATCAATCTCCTCCTATAACTCGACTTCCTCCGCGACATCATACGCCTCACAGGGGCCTGACTTATCTTGAAGCCGCCGTCGCTTCATGCCACTGCCTGCAGTAACTTTCTTTACTGCAGCACAGCCACCCATAACTCGAACGTACACCAGCAGTGGCTTTACCACCGTCCACAAAACTGACTGGGTCTGAATGGAGCCACCAAGGCTCCGCCTCTTCCTTCTTATGCCTCAAGGATCAGAGGGAAGGCTGTTAAGTCTTGATCCCCCCTCCCCCAGGCTCTGATACCACTTGTAGAAAACCAACAAAAATATATACGTATATACAATGTTTATATGAGATAGAATTGTGATATGCTGGAATAGATTTTCTTCTTGTATAGAATCAGAGAAGATTACATGCATATAAATAAGAGAAAACAAACTACTGCACACCAATGATGGTGGCGACTAATTAGGAACTAACAGATAGTGTCCTAAAATCAAGCAACTACCAAACTTATTCTTAGACCTTCTTAAAACAACTCAGACAACTCATATGCCTAAATAGACTCGCCAACATGTATGACTGAGTCTTACATTAAAACAAAACATTATCTAAATAAATAACTAAACATATGAATATAGAATTAAACTCCAACACAAGTCCTTTAAATGTCTCAAAGTAGCGATAAGCATACTGCACCACTTGCAAGTCTGTCAATTTACCTTCTTTAAATCGATTGGCTGCCTTAATAACTCTATCAGGCTCCGGAAGCATTTCAATCCGTGTTGGAAGTCTAACAATTTTTTTCGAGTAGTACTCATCCATGAGTTTGGCGTAGTTTGGCCCTGGATCTGGTTCTGTAAGCATAGAATCACGGAAGCTACTCGCACTTGCAAGATATAGAGAACGTGTGCGCTCAGCATACTTAATAATCCCTGCTAAAAACACGAGTAATGTTGGGACCCATATATTTTCTTTGACTGGGAGGGCTTGAAAGAAAACATAGATTACAGCAATGCATTGGAATAATAAGCCAAACAGATGCCTGAGCCACAATTCATTATCCTCCAGAGCAAAAGCAGTTATGGTATCTGGACCACCTAGGTGAACTAAAAGAAACGGAGCCCAGAATGCAAAAAGGTCATAATCAGTAGAAGTTTTGTTTTTGGTTGTTAAATCGCTGTTCCTGCTGGCTATGAGTCCAACTGCAAAGTTTGCTGCCCAATCGGCAAGCAAGTATGCTGACCAAAGGGGCATTATGATCCAACTATGCGATGTCTTCTTTCTTAGAGGAGCAACTAAAACTAACAACGTTTGGAGAAAGAGACTTAGGAAAATAAAAGTACGAAGATCCCATATATCCCAAAGTGTCTTCCAAGCTTCAGGTATGGGATCAGCCATACTACAGTTGTGCTTGCTCCTTCAGTCTGGCTATTTGTGCTCAAGTGGCTTGAAAGCATACCAACCTACATTTAATGAATAACTTATGAATCAACACTAAAAAAAATGGGGTTTTTCTACCGATTATTTCCAACCGAATCATTTTCTACCGAGCAATTCCTACCAATTTTCAAGTCAAACGGCCATTTCCTACCGGACCTTGAGCCGGTAGGAAATGACCACCCCCAAACCGCCTTACTAAATAAGTTTGCAAGTCCGAAGTTGGTAGGAAATGGTTCGAGCGGGACCCACTATGCCACAATGAAGTTGGTAGGAAAAGGTCATTTTTCTTGTAGTGCAATGTAGCTAATTATATACGTATCGGCCATTTTTCTTGTAGTGCAATGTAGCTAATTATATACATATCTTCTTAAACAATTGTGATTAGTTGTGCATGAAGTAACATCTTCTTAGAAAGCAGTTATACAAAACTTAGAATCCATATGAAGTACGCTAGGAAATAGCTAGGCGTAAATCTAACAAGCAGCCAGCAGTACATTCTTTGCAAGATCTGAAGAAGCTCATCCCCGATATGGGAATTAAAATATATATAAGAAGGAATGAATCATTTAAATGCCCGAAAACTGAAGAACCACCATCATTCTACTGAATGCTAAAACAAAAACATCAAGAAAATAGAGGAATCACTTACACTTAAAGTTGAAGATCTCAGTTTGTTTGAATTATATGCAAATTGTCATCCGTGGAAACTATGCTTGCTGGGACTGTATGTAGTTGACAGTTGGAGAAAACATCACAACTTACGCAAATTGAAGGCACACTTACTTATAAGAGTCTGTAAATTGATGCAGAGGAGATTTTAAACATAGTAAATGAAGACTAAACCCAACGCCTCCTAAACAATGTTGACTTGTCCAAGTCTTCTATCGATTGTCAACCCGATGGACAAGGTGTTAGAATTTCAAACTCTCCAGAAGAGAATAAGTCAAATGCGTGTTTTGGAAATGAAGGTAGGTGAGTAAAATATGGTAGGCTTCATGTGGCTGAATTCAAGTTTGCTTCTGGTTGTTATCTATACACGGTCTGACTACTTGAATAAAAGGTAGGCTGTGGAAATGAACCAGGTCAAGTTTGGCTTGTAATAAATATATATATAGCATATAGTAAGCAATGACCTCATGCATATTTAGTTAGTCTATAAATAGAACCCAGCTAGCATTTATAAATTACACCAACACAAACACAACACACCAGAAAGAAAAACAAGAAATATTTGTAGAGAGAGAAGAAAGAGTCGAAGCTCTAATATTGTGAGAAGAAAAGGCTGTAGCCTTGTTGTATCAAAAGAAAAGCTTTAGCTTTATTTGTGTAAAATAAAAAGGAGTGCTGAATTTATTTTATTATTAAATCTCGAGGATACAATTTATATTGTAGGTGGTTTAATATCAATATATTTGGTGTAAACCCATTCACTTTTCCAACAAGTGGCATCAGAGCTAAGGTTTCGTTCAGAGAAGAAATTTGCAAATTTCTGAAAAAATTCCGGTCACTATTTCTGCCGGAAAATACTGTTCACGCCGTAGAAGACGAAGTACTGTTCATACGGTACTATTCACGGATACTGTTCATACGGTACTGTTCACGAATACTGTACGACACTATTCATACGGTACTATTCATACATACGGTACTATTCATACATACGGTACTGTTCACTTATACTGTGCAAAGATATTTTTTGAGAAAAAAATGGCGAATATGGTGCAACAAAATATTCCAAAGTTGACGGCTACAAATTATGGAAACTGGAGTATCCAAATGAAGGTGTTACTCAGTTCGTACGATAATTGGGATATCGTTGAAAGCGGCTATAGCGAGCCTGAAGATGCTACCGCTGAAGCAGCACTTCCTAATGCCGAGAAGACGGCGTTAAAAGAATTTCGGAAAAAAGACAACAAGGCATTATACACAATTTTTCAAGGTGTCGACGAATCCACCTTCGAAAAAATTTCAAATGCAAAGAGAGCAAAAGAGGCGTGGGAGATTTTACAAAAATCATTCCAAGGTGTCGAGAAAGTAAAAAAAGTGCGGCTCCAAGTTCTTCGTGGCGAGTTCTAAAATATCAAAATGAAGACTTCAGAGAATATCGGTGAATATGTTACGCGTTTGAAAATGGTGACAAACGAAATGAAAAGAAATGGCGAAAGTCTCGATGATGTTCGGGTCATGGAAAAGCTCCTCCGCTCGCTAACAAGAAAATTTGATTATGTTGTCACTGCTATCGAGGAATCGAAAGATTTGTCCACGATTTCTATTGATGAGCTGGTTGGTTCACTTCAAGCGCATGAGCAACGGATGAACCAATATGATGATGCAAGCCATTTGGAAAAGGCGTTGCAAAGTAAAGTATCCATCGGTGACAGTTCTAGCAGTAGCAGTTCTGTTCATGGGAGAGGTGGCTATAGAGGTGGCTACCGAGGAGGACAAGGACGTGGAAGACAGACGTTCAGTAGAGGCCAGAATAATGAAGGTTATCAACCATCTGGTCGTGGGCAAAATTTCATAGGTCGAGGAAGAGGCGGATTCCAACAACGAGGTGACAAGTCTCAATTACAATGTTATAATTGTAACAAATATGGTCACTTCAGTTATGAGTGTAGATCACCAAAAGTGGAAGAAAGAAGTCATTTTGCCGCAGCACAAGAAGACAAAAATGTGGGTTCCGCTATGTTCCTCACTTACAAAGGAGATGACGAAGGCAAGAAGAATACATGGTATCTTGATTCGGGAGCCAGCAATCACATGTGTGGCCATAAGGAATTATTTACGGAGATAGACAACACCATCAGTGAAGAAGTTACTTTTGGTGACTCATCGAAGATTCCAGTCAAAGGAAAAGGCACTGTTACGATTGTGTCAAAGAAAGGTGATAAGAAGTATATAAATGATGTTTATTATATACCTGCTTTGAAAAGTAATATCATCAGTCTTGGCCAACTTGTGGAAAAGGGATATTATATTCAGATGCAGGATAATTCTCTGATCATCAGAAATCAGATTCGAGAATTAATTGCAAACGTGGAGATGTCAAAGAATCGTCTCTTCACTCTTGATATGCAGACGGAGGTGCAGAATTGTTTGAAGTCAGTCATTAAAAATGACTCGTGGTTATGGCATTTAAGGTTTGGTCATCTTGGATTTTTTGGTTTGAAGTTATTGTCAAGGACAAAGATGGTGGACGGTTTGCCAGCAATCAACGAACCACATCAGTTGTGTGAAGCTTGTGTTAAAGAAAAGCAACATCGACAAAGCTTTCCAGTTGGAAAATCATGGCGAGCTAGATGGCCGTTGGAGATTGTTCATACGGATATAGCTGGTCCATTTGATATTCCATCATTTGGAGGTAACAGGTATTACCTAACATTTATTGATGATTTTAGCAGGAAAAGTTGGGTGTACATTCTGAATGAAAAGTCGGAGGCTCTTGATAAATTCAAGGAGTTCAAAGCATTGGCAGAAAAGCAAAGTGGTCAATATTTGAAGGTACTCAGCTCAGACAGAGGAGGCGAGTATAATTCAAATCTGTTTAGAAGCTTCTGCAGAGCACATGGAATCAATCATCAGTTGACAACCGCATATACTCCACAACAAAATGGCGTTGCAGAGAGGAAGAATCGCACCATTCTGGACATGGCAAGGAGTATGGTGAAAGCAAAGCACATGCCAAGAACTTTCTGGGCTGAAGCCGTTCAATGTGCAGTTTATTTGTTGAATCGTTGTCCAACAAAAAGTGTTAGGAACAAAACTCCAAATGAAGCATGGAGTGGAAGCAAACCATCAGTTGGACATCTTAGAATTTTTGGGTGCATTGCATATGCACATGTTCCTGATCAGAAAAGAAAGAAGCTGGATGATAAAGGAGAAAAGTGCATTTTTTCCGGATATGACAAAAGGAGCAAGGCGTAAAGACTCTATAATCCCCTCACAAAGAAATTAATCATTTCTCGAGATGTTAAGTTCGATGAATCTGATTACTGGAGATAGAGCGAGGAAGAAAGAAAAGTTACAGGCTTATTCTTTAATGATGATGATGATGACAGTGATGACTCCAACATAGAAGATGGTGGAGATGATAATCCAACTCCTCCCCAAAGCCCCAATCAGCAAACTCCTGCCTCGACACCATCGAGTTCAGGAAACAGCAGTAGTAGCAGTTCAGGGGGAGCACCCAGAAAAATGCGGAGTCTGGATAGTATTTATGAAGCAACAAGTCCGGTGCAAACTACCTTTGATTATTCACTATTTTGTTTGATGGCTGAGTGTGATCCAGTAACATTTGAGGAAGCTTCTGAAGAAAGCAAATGGAACAAGGCCATGGATGAAGAAATTGGTGCAATCAAGAAGAATGATACTTGGGAGCTCATAGATCTTCCAGAAGGACACAAAGCTATTGGTGTCAAATGGGTCTACAAGACAAAGACCAATCAGGATGGAGAAGTGGAAAAGTACAAGGCAAGGCTAGTGGCTAAAGGCTACAAATAGAGACACGGGATTGACTACGATGAGGTATTCGCTCCAGTTGCAAGAGTTGATACCATAAGACTTCTTACAGCAATTGCAGCTCAGAACCAGTGGAAGATCTACCAGATGGATGTGAAGTCTGCATTCCTAAATGGTTATCTTGAAGAAGAAGTCTACATCGAGCAACCACCTGGATATGTTGAGAAAGGCCAGAAAAATAAAGTCTACAGACTGAAGAAAGCACTATACGGATTGAAGCAAGCCCCGAGAGCATGGAACACAAAGGTTGATGAATATTTTCAGAAGAATGGCTTTGTGAAGAGTCCATACGAGCATGCACTCTACACCAAAACAAATTCAGGGGGAGATATTATGATCGTGTGCTTATACGTGGATGACATGATCTTTACTGGAAACAACTCTGGTATGTTTGATGATTTTAAGAGAGTAATGACTAACGAATTTGAGATGATAGATATTGGTCAAATGTCATACTTTCTTGGAGTCGAAGTCAAGCAAAGCAAAGATGGCATTTTTATGTCACAGAAAAAATATGCAGAGCAGATTCTAAGCAAGTTCAGAATGGAAGAATGCAAGCCGGTGAGCACACCAGCAGAAGGAAGCATAAAGCTGAGTGTTGATTCAACAATGGAGCCGGTAAATCCGACATTGTTCAAAAGTTTGGTTGGAAGTCTGAGGTACCTAACTTTCACTCGTCCAGTTATCATGTATGCAGTTGGACTGGTTAGTAGATACATGGAGAATCCAAAGCAGGATCACTTCATGGCAGCGAAAAGAATTTTGAGGTACATAAAAGGTACACTTAATCATGGTCTGTTCTACACACATTCTCAAGATTCAAAATTAGTTGGCTACTCAGACAGTGACTATGGTGGTGATTTGGATGATGGGAAAAGCACTTCTGGATATGTTTTTCATATCGGTTCAGCAATATTTTCATGGTCCTCGAAGAAGCAACAGACAGTTGCTCTCTCAACATGTGAGGCAGAATACATGGCAGCAGCAGCGTGTGCATGTCAAGCTATGTGGCTAGGCTACATATTGGGCGAGTTAAATCTTGCAAAGGAAGATGCGGTTATAATCTATGTGGATAATAAATCTGCTATCTCACTCGCGAAAAATTCAGTGTCACACAGTCGAAGCAAACACATCAACATAAAATTTCATTTTATTCGAGAACAAGTGAACGATAAAATTGTTGAGTTGGTGCACTGCAGGACAGAAGAAAATTTAGCGGACATTTTAACGAAACCATTGAAGCCGGATACATTTCAAAGAATGAAGGATAAGCTCGGAATGAAAAGTCGAGTTTGAGGGGGAGTGTTAGAATTTCAAACTCTCCAGAAGAGAATAAGTCAAATGCGTGTTTTGGAAATGAAGGTAGGTGAGTAAAATATGGTAGGCTTCATGTGGCTGAATTCAAGTTTGCTTCTGGTTGTTATCTATACACGGTTTGACTACTTGAATAAAAGGTAGGCCGTGGAAATGAACATGGTCAAGTTTGGCTTGTAATAAATATATATATAGCATATAGTAAGCAATGACCTCATGCATATTTAGTTAGTCTATAAATAGAACCCAACTAGCATTTAGAAATTACACCAACACAAACACAACACACCAGAAAGAAAAACAAGAAATATTTGTAGAGAGAGAAGAAAGAGCCGAAGCTCTAATATTGTGAGAAGAAAAGGCTGTAGCCTTGTTGTATCAAAAGAAAAACTGTAGCTTTATTTGTGTGAAATAAAAAGGAGTGCTGAGTTTATTTTATTATTAAATCTCGAGGATACAATTTATATTGTAGGTGGTTTAATATCAATATATTTGGTGTAAACCCATTCACGTTTCCAACACAAGGATCTCAGAAAACATGGGTGTACAATAATTATAACTTGCCATATAATTATACAGAAACGTATCTAGCTAGGCTGGACAGCCTTACAGCATGTGAGAAAAAAAGCCGAATCCAAATTACAAAATATTTTCGATCTCTTGTACTAATTCTGATCTATCTATTCCACCAAAATTTTGAAATATACATGACTTGTTACATCCAGTACTAATATTTAGACGGTCTTAATTGTTTTTCTAATTAAGTTCCTTCTATAAATCCTGCATTTTGTACACAAAACTGAAAGTGTTACTCTTGCACTACATATTTTCATTTCTGTGTCGGATCCAAAAAATGAACCCATTTAAGAACCGCTCTCAGTATAATATTAAGTCGCTTGTGGTACGATTCCATTTAGGTGTCCGCTTAATCCATTTCCTTAGAGTACCGTTGTTTCTAATATCTAACATATTTGTACTCAAGATGATCACTCATTCTTTATTTGTTCAGGCCGCTTAGCAACATAACTGGAATATAAGACCAGAAACATTTAAATAGGCCTGAGAAAGGACAGGGCCAGAAACATTAGAAGACCAGAAACATTTAAATGGGCCTGAGAAAGGACAGGATCAGAAAATAACAACTTATCTGTTGGACACAAAGGCTATTGGTCGTAAATGGATATAAGAGGCACTGGAATTCTGTTCAAGGCCAAAATTAATCCTTTTGTTACCATTTTTTGTGACATGATAGCTGATGAATTGAAAAAACCATTTAAATTCTGCAGATCCAACCTCCTGAACATACGCATGTGTAGTGACGTTAAATTGAAAGCAACTGCTGTCCAACAGCTAAGAGAGTTATAGCGCCAAGGTCACTGCCTCGAGACAATGAATTATTCGGACTCACTGGTTGATTCCACAGTCGCATACTTGAAGCATTGAACGGATCCAATTTTTTGTTCCAAAATTACGTGTACAAACTACAAAGTGACCTTTTTTATAAAGGAAAAAGTATTATCAAATCTTCTTAAAAATCATTTATCTGAAAGTTCAATTTTTTTTTTTTTGAAAGATGAAATTATGAAATTTTCAATTTAACTTGGAAGCGGATTATTTACTCGCAATGAAAATATATAAAACAAACGCTCATAAGACATACTCCATGTCCAGCGAGTATAGGAAGCACTTATCAGTTTCGATTTTTTTTGGTTATACATGTATAAAATGTAAACAAAGATGCTGAGCTGAATGTTCAAGAAACTCTACAGTCTGAGATCTCAAAGTTCCAAAGTTATTTTGAATGTAACTCAAGATTTTTTGGGCGGAGCTGGTCATCTAACAATTGATTCTATTTGAAGACTTTTGGTTCATGTCCACTGAACATTATTTGAAACAGTTCAATGAGGGAAACTAACCAAGATTTCGAAGAAACACTTGCGGATGGGACCAGTCGCAATGATTTAAGTGAACGGGGTACAAATCGCATAGGTAAAGAAGCTTATGCTCAGCCTCATCATAATTTTGTAAGGACCCAAAAAATAAGAATGGGTAAGGCAGGCAGTTAAGTTAGTTGCCAGCTGAAATGCAAGTTATTGTCACTCTGATGATGATTGTACAGTGTTAGAATCTATAACCTTTATTAATAAGCGAAACCTCTTTTAAAGGTAACTAAAGTTTGGTTCGCACTATATTTTGGTTTCACCCGTTTTTGGTTCCCACTATATTTTGGTTTCACCCTAAAATCCTATTTTCCCTATAATTCTATGTTGTTTTTTTAAAAAATAGAATAAAAATAGAAATCCTATTATAATTATAATTCTTTTTGTAATTGTTATCCTATTATAATTATAATTCTTTTATTTGTAATTTTTTTAAAAAAAATCATATTTTCCCTAGAATACTATGTTCCTATAAAAAGAGTTAAAAATGGAGTTCTTATGATGATTATAATTCTTTTGTTTATAATTTTTTTAACTTGAAAAAACCAACGATCAAAAATCACCAACAAAGGGTAAAACATCAACGAATACGTAGCCAGATCGTATAACATTTTATAAAACACTAACGAATCTATAACCTTTATTAATAAATTTTCGTTTAATGATATTTTCGTAACAAATTTGGTTTCACCCTTATTTCATCACAGATTCCTACTCCCCTAAAATTCATATTATTTTCTAAAACAATTGTTTGGAATTTTGTTATAATTATAATTCTTTTACTATAATATTACTGAATTGTACAAATAACGTATATATTAGAACCAGAACCATTTATGTTATATTTTCTTGATTGTTTAAAATATAATCTTAAATAAATAATTAATAAATCTATATCTATAACGTGTATTAATAACAAAACCCCTTTTTAATGTACTATTTTATACCAAATTTGGTTCGTACCATATTTTGGTTTCACCCCAAGACTCCAATTTTCTCTAGAATTCTATGTTATTTTATAAAATAAATAAATATATTATATTACAATTATAATTTTTTTTATTACAACTTAATAAAAAAAAGACTACGAATACAAATGTTAATCTACGGTGACATGCTTATCTATAACAAACGAAATAAATTTTTAATGGTACTTCGGTACCAAAAATTGGTTCCACCCATAATATTCCTATTTCTCCAAGGATTCTATATTATTTTTTATTAAAATAATAAATTGTTAATACTATTATAATTGTAATTTTTATTATAACTCTATTCAGTTCACAAATAACGTATTTATCAAAATCATGTACATTTTACGTATATATCGGAATCATTTAGTTTTTTTTTTCTCGATTTTCGTAAATAAACTTAAATAAATAATATATAAAATGACCTTTATTAATAAGAAATTTTTTTGTAAATAACGTAATTTTTTATAATAAATTTTCTCGGGCCCTTATCATCTAATATCTTATTTGTAAGTGAAATCACGTTTTAATGATGCTTACTTCTAGATTTGTGTCTCCTAGAAATATTGGAATTTTGATGTAATTACAATTGTTTTTTTTATAAACTACTGAGTTCCATAAATATCGTAATTTTCTTTTGTACTTTTATCATTTTTATAATATTTTTTAATGATAAATAAAATATTTCATATAAAATTTAATAAAAAATGATCAATTTTAATAAATTATTTCGACCTGTGCTTCGCACGGGCTATCATCTAGTATAATATAAAGATTCGATTGGGCCTTCCTCTAAAATCTTAAGATTTTAGATGAGTTGGTTACTTAACATGATATCAAGCTCAGCACGCAGATGTCTCAGATTCGACTCTCTGCGATCCCATATTCTCACAATTATTATGGACACGAAAGGCAAGTTATGCTCCAAAGATGAGCGCCCCTGATCCACTCTTTGACCCAAAAAAATGGGCTTTCGAGTGAGGGGGAGTGTTAGAATATAATTTAAAGATCCGGTTTTTTTTTGTTAAAAATTGATCTATATGTATAAAAGATTTTACACGTTCGATTTAATATTTTAATATGTTATAAACTAAGACTTTCCTCTAAACCCTTAAGGTTTTAGATGAGTTGGTTACTTAACCTACAAAACATTTTGTTACCTTAGTAGGTGCGCGCACGAGTGCACATATGTTAATAGCCTGTACCAAGCATGTCAATTAGAGGCATGTAATACCTTTTGATATTTGAGAGCTAAACAAAGAAGAACACTGAATACAAGAATTTGCAGAGACAACGTTTGTAATATTAGATCTGAAAAGCTATCCAATGATTTGTCATTATCCTCCTTATATCTCCACATGACAGTGCACACAAATAACAGAAAATATTCTCTAAGGTTTAAAGTCTAAAATGCCCTGCTGAGCTTATTACACATAAAAGGAAATAAGAAAAACATAAATCAAATGACACAGCACATTGACTAAAAATCCTAGGCTCTATGAGCTGCGAGTGAACATATCACATTACTCCCCCTCAAGCTGGGAGGGGAGCTCTGCTGCAATCCCAAGCTTGCCAAGAAGATAGTAGTGTTGCTTAGTTGAAAGTGCCTTGGTAAAGACATCAGCAATTTGAGAATGAGTTGGAATGTGCCTTGGAACAATGGTCTTAGAATTCACTTTGTCACGAATGAAATGACAATCGACCTCCACGTGTTTGGTTCGTTCGTGCAAAACTGGATTTGCAGCCATAGCCAGTGCGGCTTGATTATCACAGTGTAGTACAGTTGGTGGCAGATTCTGCAGTCCCATGTCTTTAAGAAGTGCAGTGAGCCAAGTGATTTCACAGGTGGCAACAACCACAGAACGGTACTCTGCCTCAGCAGTAGATCAAGCCACAACTGATTTTTTTTCGTTTTCCAGGAAATGGGGGAAGAACCAAGGAGCACACAATAGCCAGTAGTCGATCGTCGTGACATTGGACATGTTGCCCAGTCACTGTCACAGAAGCCTCTAAGTGAAGCTATAGAGGCTGAGGCCAAAAGAATGCCCTGACCTGGATTGGTTTTGATATAACGTAGAAGCTTGACAGCAGCCTCCATGTGAGCAGTCGTAGGATGCTGCATAAACTGAGTTAAGATATGTACTGAGTAACAAATGTCAGGACGGGTTATGGTGAGATAAATTGACAAGGCCGTCGCGTGCCTATCAAATAATAATATCTAACAAATCCTTCTAACTATGTAGTAGGGTAAGTCAGAGTCGATCCCACAGAGACAAACGTGTCAATCACCAGTTGTTCTCGATTCAATTCAGCCAAACAAGTAACACAATAAATATTGATAGATTATTAAACTAATTATATACTAAAGAAAATTTTGTTTGTATTAATCAAATATTTAAAAATATCCAGAATTAAGTATCCCCACTAGCATGAATTAATGCAATCGTGAATTTCCTCCCCAATTAATCGTAAACTACTCAACAGGAAAGGTGCGCCCTATAAATTACCAATAACCTCTCTCGAGTATTAATGGCTTCTCTAAAATACAATCAAGCCTATTCTCATGGTATCATGCAATTCAGAGACATTAATCACAGCACCCTAACTTCCTAACAATCCGTTCTACCTATTCTCATGGAGAAGTTCATGTCCTCATTGGATAAATCACAACCGTCTAAATCCAACTCTCGCTGATAAATAGACAATGGTTCAAACAATAAACATAATCACGTCTGATTTGTAATTGCTAATTAAAACAACTCAATAAGCAAGAGCAATTAAACAATCAAATTGGGGGAATTGGGAAATTCACACATCAATCATAACTAGGGTTCTACTTAACCCTAGATTAATTATCTACTCATACATAATTAAACTAATAAAGCAAGAGATATAATATGAACACATAATATTATAAAGAATAGAGAAAAACCTTCAATCTCCAAAGAAAAGTGAATAGCTATCTCCAATCTCTCTATACTAGAATATACAAGTTATGTACAATAATTTTTCGATCCCTAGATTAATATCCTAGATGTGTTTATATAGGCTCTAAAAGTCTTGCCCAGCAAGAAAATACCAAAACAGAATTATAATAGAATTTCTGCAAAAATACGTTTCCTAAATTGAATATGTTTTATTAAGGAAAATTCGTATCTTCTTTTCTTCTGTTTTTCCGAACCTTTCCAGTTGTGCTTGGACGTCTGGGCCTCTTTAGAATGATAGAGACTCTCGTTATCTTCGCGTGGACTGCTTACGGGCCCCAAACGGACTTCTAGAACTCAAGATATGGCCAAAACAGTGTAGACTGCGCAACCCTTCTCAGAAATCCGAATTTTAATCAATTAATTCTCCAAAAATAATAGAAGCATCCACCTTAATCAACATTCTCGTAAATCTGCACAACTAAGCAAAACACATCAAAACTACAAGAAACTTGAGTCCAAGACAATCAATTTAAGCCGATTTAGAATGCTCCAAGTAGATATAAAATCTACTTATCATAAATCATCTTTCCAAGTAAACGTTGATAGGGATGGGGATCTTTAAGAAAGTCACCAGTGTCAGCTTTGAGACGTAGGTGAATATCCATTGGAAGTTTTAATGGACTAGCAGTCGACATATCAAATTCCTCAAGCATGTCCAAGGCATATTTCTTTTGAGACACAAAGAAACCAGCTGATGACCTGCTAATCTCAAGACCTAGAAAGTAACGAGCATCTCCCAGATCTTTCATTTTAAATGTGTTAGACAACATTTGTTTAAGCTTGTTGATCTCGTCAAGATCATTACCTGCTAGCAGTAAATCATCGACATACACCAACACCAAGGTAATAGAAGTAGTAGTCGATAGAGTGAACAGGCTATAGTCTGAAAGAGATTGAACAAAATTTAGAGATATCAGAGTGTGAGAAAGTTTTTCAAACCAGTTTCGTGGGTCTTGACGCAAACCATAGAGGGATTTCTTTAACTTGTAAACCAAATTTGTCTTTAAGACAGAAGTCTCCCCCTGATTTAGTTTAATTCAGCTGCCAAGCACTAGTACAGAAAGGTCTTTAGGCATCGCACTTTTGGCGTCGGTTATATGGAGAGCCGTGGCCTATACATACTTTAGGCGTCGGTTGCTAGTTTAACCGACGCTTAAAGTCATTTATTTTGGACATTTTGCGTCGGTTACTAATTTAACCGACGCCCAAAACCATTATATGCGTTGGTCAGGAAACAACCGACGCCTAAAACTGAACTTTTAGCGTCGGTCTTTACTCAACCGACGCCTAAAACTGACCCTTTAGCATCGGTCATTAACAACCGACGCCTAAAACTAACCCTTTAGCGTCGGTCTTTACTTAACCGACGCCTAAAACTAACCGACGCCTAAAACCGACCTTTTAACGTCGGTTTTGTAAAACCGACGCTTTAGTATCGTACTTTATGTGTCGCCTTACATTTGACCGACGCTAAAAGTAATATATTTTTTTTAAAAAAAAAGATAAATTCACTAGTGCAAAAATGCCCTGCAACGTCGCCTCGTTAGCATCTTTAGCATCGGTTATTACTAAAATATTTTTAATATTTTTTTTATTTAATTAACTAACCAATAAAAATGAAATCCATTATCAATCAAAGCAGGAACTTTAAAAATTCTCAAATCAATCAAATGAAAAATAACAGAGATGGTTGTGCCCCTTTCTCTCTCATCTTCTTCTCTCGGTGATCGCTCATCGATCTTAACCGATATTTTTGTAGTTTCCTTTGTACTATTTCCCAGTCCTCTCACTTATCGATCTATCTATTCAAGCCCTAATTTGTCACGCGGCATCAATTTTCCAGGTAAAGCCCTAATTTTTCTAATTGTGTGTGTATAGCCATATAAAGATTTCTGGTTTTCTCCTATTATATATAATTATTAGCGATTAGTGATGCTTCTATTTAAGTGAGAAATCATCCGATTGTGCTTGCAATTTTTTTTGGTATTGATGGAGGTCGTTGTTGCTGTTAATATGGCGTATGAGGATGATGTTGTAGGTAAAAATTTCTCAAATGGATCGTACATGTATACTGATTTTGTGAACTACAGAATCTATCCGATGAGACTAAAGTATAATATTTCATAAAATTTCTAGCTTGTACGTAATCTATGTGATGTGCCTAAAGTATATCTATATAGGATATGTCAACCATCTCCATTATTTTATTCCAATTATACTGGAACAAGTAGCTATAGTTGGTTCACTTCATTTTTTTTTATTTTCATACATGCTTCCTCAATCGACATAACTGGACTTTTTTTCTGCCCATTAAGGAAGCTGCACTTGGGAACATTCCTACCACTGATTTCTGTGACACTGATTCTCCAATGCGATATGTTGATATTGGTATTCCCGTCAATAACAAGGGGGAAGCACATCATTGGCTGCTTATTCTGGTTAGCTAGGATGGTTCCGCAGATGTGTGGTGTCATTAATTAGTCAAGGACACAAGTGGAGGTGATGGTAAGTTTGCTAAAAAATATTCTTTTGTTTGAAAAATTAATGCCGCTTGACAAATTAGGGCTTGAATAGATAGATTGATTAATCGCAAGATGTTCTTCCCAATCATATGTCAAGCTCTTGTAGAAAGAGCTTAAGAAACAGGTATTATACCTGATCTGAAATGGCTATTGAATTATAAAATTCATTAATGAAATAAAAATCTGAAATGGGTATTATAACTGATCCTTAAGAAACAGAGTATTTTATTGTTCCTATATATGCTTTACAAGCACTTGCAGGCATATACTATCTCAGATAGAGCACAGTGTTTTTGTTTGATTGCCTTATATTTAATTGATATACTTATTTGATTTAGGAACCTCTGTTTACTATTGTTCACCATTGTAATATTAATCAATTTACCTAGTATATAGATTGTCCACAATTATTGCCCAAGCTGCATTCGTTTTTGTGGTGTGTATTTCAGGTAAAAACTATATTGTATGTTCCAATTCAATGTACTGGCTCTATTTAAGTTATTACCGATAATTCTAACAAGAGAAATCAAATCTATTGTTCTAATATTTTGTCTTTGGTCATATATAGTAAACTATATAAAGTGAATATCTACTGCTGGTATGGTTTTTCATTCTGTCTCTGGTCTATTGCAGGTTACCTCATTTTCGTTTTCCTTCAATTAACTTTTGACAAATACTATTTTACAACTAATATTGCTAGAAAGACCAAAATCATAAAGCACAGGACTTGACAAAATAAACAAGGCTTGTGCTTTTATCTTAAATTCTCATTAAAGTTGTAATTTAGTAGTTTCTTGGATGGTGTGTAAATTTTCTAGCTTTTATTCTCATCAAAGATTCTTTTCTGAAGTGCCCAAGACACGAAAGCTTTACGTAAGTTAGATCAGTTATAACTCCTTAAAAAATATGTATTGGTGCAAAAGTTTGATATGTACTTGAATTACTTGCACTCGTTTATCTGAAATATCTCTAATTAGGATTATAAGGTTCATCAAGACGCTGCATACAATGCTTGTTCAGATTATGAGAAAAAGGTTGTTGTTTCATCTCGTGGTTTGCCACAAATTACTGAGTTGGGACAGAACACCAAGAATGTTTGCTCTGTTGTTATGAAGGTAAATGTTGTATTTCCTTTATATGGTATGTTTTCATGCATTTTCCTGAGAACTTTTGTCATTTGTTTATGCTTATCCCTGCACAGTTTGACACAGTTGGAGATGATATGGTGATATAAATAATGTGACAATATCTAGATCCTGTTGTGAAGATATAATTTCTTTATCCCACTCAAGCCTCTTTTCCATCAGTAAAAACACATGATTTTGTTTTATATTTTGTCATTATTCTGTATCTACTTTGGTGGCCCTCCTACAACAAATTTTCCTGATCTTCATTATTTTCTTAGTAATACTAAGACTGTAGTTCTCAAGACACCATCTATAGTTGTTCACTCCATGTACTATTTCTTTTTTGACAGTGAGTAATATACTCTTTGGTTCAAATTTGCAGATTAGTGGTCCTGGAGAGTTTGAAGGTCGTATATCTATAATGTTTTTAGCCCAATTAATAATTATTGTAACATATTTTTTCTTGAATGAAAATATTTTAAATATTAATAAATAAAAAAATATCATTAAATTTATAAGAAAGTTATTTAATTAAATATTTAATTAGAAATAGAATACCCAAAGAGGATATGTAAATTAAATGTTATATAAGAAGTAGAGTAGATGTTTGAATCTAATATTTTTTTAAAGTTTTGCAATTCAAATATTAATAATTATTATTTTAAATTATTTCAAGTTAAATAGACAGTCATATTTATATGTAAATATAATTGAAAAATCTTAGCATGAATAAAATAATAAAATTATTTGACATTTCGTTCGTTTTCTTTATAGTTTAGATCAACAACAAAGTCAAAAACCATAATTTAGACTACACAACCAATTTTTAAATTAAGGAAAAAATGATATTTTTTATTTTATTTCAAGTACTAATTGCAAAATATGTAGAATACTTGTTTTTAGAAACAAATAGTCTATTTGGGGTTTTTATATAAATAAAATGTCCGCAGATGCAATAGTTTTGGGAGCTACAATATATGGGACTATCATTAATTCAACTAGCACTAGATTTTGACATTTTGTTTAATATTTGTTTGTATGCTGATAAGGACCGGTAGGTTTGCTTTCGGGACACTTTAAAAAATACGGTTTATGTTACCTCCCAGTTGTTGGTTTAAAATACAAGTCTTATGGTTAAGCGGTACAAGTTGCAATCTGTTATGTTCTTACATGTGCCTTTAAAGTCCCCTAAAAGTGCTTCTTCATATTCAGTCCAGAGAATGGGCTACAAGGATAAATGTTATGAGCACATACGAAAATTTGTTGAAGCATGGTTTAACATACTTTTAACTGAGGTAGTCTTTCTTTCTATTGTCACCATCAGATTACTTTATAGGAAATGTTACCTCTTTTACTAGAATCATCTGCTAACTTTAAAGTTTGCATCAGCTAGGTCTGAAGATATTAAAGCAACTTAGAGGAGGCTGGATCATTATGCAAATCAACTGAGGTAGTCTTTCTTTATGTAGTTTGGTACTCTGGATATTTCTTAATTATCTGGTGCACATTAGTGGTCAATATTTAACCAAGAAGCTTGTAGATCAATTGAAAGGCCTGTTAAAATCAAACCGACAATTAAAAGATGTCTTGATAAATTCATCTTCACTGTATTAAACAATAACTTGTTGGAAAGAAGCTCTTTTATACAATTATGATGGTTCTGTAATAGAGCTTGACCAGAATGCCAGGAAAGCTATCTTACAAAGCCTTCGTGAAATGTCATCGAGTGCATTATGTGATTGGGAACCCTCATTCAGGGTTTCTCTCTCTCTCTCTCTCTCTCTGGGATTTTGTTAAATCTTCTATTTATGCATCTTCATCATTATCTGTTTCTGGTTGCCATGGAAGCTTCTAACATGGTTTTAGCAGATGACAATTTTAGTACAATTGTTGTTGCTGTTGGTGAAGGGAGGTTTATCTATAACAATATGAAGGCATTTATCAGGTACATACATATATGTTTCTCTCTTCTTTTCTTTTTCTTAATGATTCATCAAATGGAAACAATTGATTCCATTTAAGTTTATGTCAGATCTCTCTGTGCGTGCGTGTGTGTATATGATTTCACTTTAAGTTTCTTAGGGGGTATTTTTGTGTAAATTGTCTGCCATGACATTATCATTCTTTACTAAAGTGAAGCCATCTTGTTTATGTATGTCTGTAGATAAATTTTCTTATTTAGGGGTTTTAGGGACTGTAATGTGGTTGATGCTGCTGGTGGTTTTAGGGGAGGGGAGGGGAGGGATTCAATTATGATGATAGCACTGGTGCTTTTTTATGTATGTATATTACATGTAAATATGTGACTGGTACTATGGGAAATATGTGTTGCACTTGATGATTAATTTTTTTCTCTTAAATGTGCTTTTTTATGTATTGCACTTGATGATTAATTTTTTTCTCTACAAAATTTTGATGCCTTTTTGCAGCTGGAATCCTCTATTTTGTGTCAGTGGCAGGAAGATGATAACAATGGATGCTTGCTACAACCAATTGTGCATGTGGAAGATGGTGCTAATGAGGGTAGTGATATGGATGCTAGTGAAGACAAAGATGATGCTGATTTGGAGGAAGAAGTTGAAGATGAAGAAGATGCTGAATTGGAGGAAGAAGTTGTAGAATGTAGAGTAGTTTGATATATTGTTTATTAATTATATCTCATTCGTGATTATGTATCATGTATTGATTGATTTTATATATAATTTGGTGTTCTGACATGGGCTAAATTGCTAAATTATTTCTGAAATTGCGTTGTTTCATAACAGAATTGCCATTTTTTATTTTTTATTTTTAAAAAATTGACTTTAAGCGTCGGTTGTTTAAATGACCGACGCTTATAACCAGACTTTAAGCGTCGGTTGTTTAAATGATCGAAACCTATAATAGACTTTAAGCGTCGGTTGTTTAAGTGACCGATGCCTATAATAGACTTTAAGCGTCGGTTGTTTAAATGACCGACGCCTATAACATGTCTTTATGTGTCGGTTATCTAATTAACCGACGCCAATAGTAAGATCATATGCGTCGGTTCTTTAGGTAACCGACGCTATTAGCAACATTTAGGCGTCGGTTGTTTAAATAACCGACGCTATTAGTACATTATATGCGTCGCCCAATTAACCGACGCCATAGGCCTATATCTATAGCGTCGCCTTCATATACTACGCCTAATAACCGACGCCTAATGCCTATTTTGACCGACGCTAAAAGCCTATTCTGTACTAATGAAGCTTAGAATACCCCAATGGTAGCTTCATGTAAACAGGCTCATAGAGTTCTCCGTGCAGAAATGCGCTGCTATCATCCATCTGCATAACTTGCCAATTCTGCAAAGCAGCCACAGCTAGCAAATCTCGAACTGTTGTCATCTTGGCAACTGGAGCGAAAGTATGTTCGTAATCAACTCCATATGTCTGTCTACACCCCAAAATGACCAATCTAGCTTTATAGCGTTCAACAGTCCCTTTAGAAGTGAATTTGATTTTAAAAATCCACTTGCAGGCTATGGCCTTTTTACCAACAGGCAAGGGTACAATATCCCATATCTCATTAGTTTCCAAAGCATTTAACTCGAGATTCATAGCCTCAACCCAGTTGCTGTCTTGTATAGCTTGTTGAAAAGAAGTAGGCTCTTTATGAGTTGTCAAAGAATTCAAAAAGCAAGTAAACAAGGTGGGTACAAGTTGCTCAGTGACTGTGACAGTATTAGCTGAGGGGTTTGGAAATGGTTTTGTAACATAGGATTGCATCCAAGATGGGGCTTTGAGTTGTCTAGTTGTACGTCTAGGTGGAGGTGGAGGTGACACATGTGGTTCAGATGTATCACTTTCAGTATTGTCAGGTGTAGAGTGCACAGGTGAGGTTATAGGTGACCTATGTATAGATGAATTTACAGGTGAACTGTTTTGAGTGACAGGGGACACAGTAAAGTTAGAGAAGAAATCATCGTCAACATAAGGTGATGTAGGATTAACTGGTAATTCAGTGGGTAAAGGCAACAAGTATGGTTTAGGAGATGTTGCATTCAATGCAAAAATAGTCTCATTGAAAGTTACATCTCTGGAGACAAACATCTGCATATCACTCAAGTCCAACAACCGATACCCCTTTTTAGATGGAGGATACCCCACAAAAACACATGGTGTCCCCCTAGGTGCAAATTTATCAGAAGTTCTTGTGGGTTTGACAGCAAAAGCCAACCATCCAAAGGACTTCAATGCATCATAGTCAACAGGCTCATTATATAACAATTCATAAGGACACTTATTTTGAAGTACAGTAGAGGGTAACCTGTTAATTATATATGCTGTAGTGAGCACAGATTCTCCCCAAAAAGACAATTTAAGGCCAGACTGGAACATGAGCGCTCGTGCAATCTCAAGAATATGACGATGCTTCCGTTCTACACGAGCATTCTGTTGAGGTCTATAATTGCAGGACGTCTGGTGCACAATGCCTTGTTGTTGAAAGAATTTTCTGCAAGCCATATCATCAAATTCACGAGCATTATCAGACCTCACTACTTGAATGGCACACCCAAACTGTCTTTGAGCAAAACCGTTGAACAATTCCATAGATTTCAAGTATTCAGATTTATGCTCCAATAAATACAGCCAAGTCATCCTCGAAAAATCATCAACGATTGTGAGGAAATACTTGAATTTACGTCTTGTACATACCTTGTACGGACCCCATATATCCGTATGAACCAGTTCAAAAGGTTTTGCAGCATGGGACTCACTCAACTGAAATGGTAACTTTGTGAACTTTGCCATTGGACACGTAAGGCATACTTTATCTAAGGCACTAGTGCAATGCTTTACAAATTCTATGTGCTTCAGCTTAGACACAGGAGCATGGCCTAAACGGTTGTGCCACAGATTGTACTCATCAACAAGAGAATGCTTCAGCACAGCAAATGTCTGCTGTCCATTGCAAGTACCAACTGCACTTGATGCAGACAAGTGATAAAGACCATTGGACACTGTTCCTTTCCCTTTCACAGCACGAGTTTGCGTGTCAATAATGGTACACTCAGTTGGTGAGAACACAACATAACAATCATTGTCTCGAGACAATTTATGGATTGACAACAAGTTGTGAGAAAAAACTAGTACATACAACACATTCAGCAACTTCAAACCATTATTTAAAATCACATCTCCAAGGTGTGTGACAGTAGCAGTGGCACCAGTAGGCAAATTTACTGTCATGTTAGACTTAGCACTCTTCACATTTTGCAAAACACCAAAGTCTGCAGTCATGTGATCAGTTGCACCTGTGTTAACTATCCACATTCCTGCATTCACACGAGCAGAATTGCAGGTTATCATTCCTGAAAAAGGACTTTCCAGTGGATCTTCATTAGCAAGAGACTGAGGTGGAATGAGCTGAAGAAGCTGTTGCAACTGTTGTGGTGAGAACACAATCGGTGCCTGAGAACTTTCAGGATCAGACGAACCAGACGAGACATTTGCAACAGAAGGACTTCTTTGTGAAAACTTTGATCGTGTATTGGACCATTTTGCTGCAGGCACAACAGCAGATCTTCCAGGTGCAGGTGATGACTTCACAGGAGATGGGGGCTTGTATTTGTAGTGCCACTTAGGATAGCCAATGAAATTCCAGCATCTATCGTTTGAATGACCCTTTCCTCCACAAATAGAACAGAGAAATGGCCTATCACTGCTCATTGAACTTTTACTAAACATAGCAGACATCTCATTATCATATCAGTAAGAAGGCTTCAACACATCCCTCTGGGATTCTTCCTGTTGAATAGCTGCACAAGCCATCTCAACACTAGGAAGAGGCACTGTCATCAATATTTGACTACGTTGTGGACCATAAGTATCATCCAATCCATTAAGAAATTGAAATAGTTTCGCCTCTTCTTTATACGTATGAATAGCTTTTAACAGAGTGGACACATCATCAGCAACAGTTTTAACAGAAGGCAGCAAAGTCATGGAATCTAACTCTTCCCACAAACTACTAAGAGATGTAAAATATTCTACTACAGAGCTACCATTCTGCTTTATATCATAGATTTCTTTGCTAATCTTATACTTCCTGGAACCATTAGTTAATTGAAAACGTATCTCTAACTGTTTCCAAACCTCAGATGCAGAAGTAATAAAAAGCACAGATTTTTTAATAGCATCAGAGATATTATTGTGAATCCAAGAGATTACATACTGTTACATGTATCCCATTGCAGAGCTTCAACAGCATCAGCAGCATTTCGTATCTCTGTACCATCAACAAATCCAAGTTTTCTTTTTGACGAAAGCTGGATCTCCATAGAACGCTTCCAAGAACGATAATCACCTGCTCCTTGGAGTGTTGTGACACTAATCGACAAAGGGTTATCAGACGGATGCAGAAACAAAGGGTTCTGCATATCTTGAAACAAAAACTTGCTTCCAAACGCCATTAAAACAACACACACGAGAGGACACACACAAATGAACACACAGCAAACACAAACAAACAATCTTTTGTGACACAAACACAAGAACACTGTTCAAGAAATGACACAGACTTTGAGCTTTCAGAAAGACAACCACAATGACACACACTCTCTGTTCAATTCATTCGTTCATCTCTGTTAGTAGCTCTGATACCATAATACCTTTTGATATTTGAGAGCTAAACAAAGAAGAACACTGAATACAAGAATTTGCAGAGACAACGTTTGTAATATTAGATCTGAAAAGCTATCCAATGATTTGTCATTATCCTCCTTATATCTCCACATGACAGTGCACACAAATAACAGAAAATATTCTCTAAGGTTTAAAGTCTAAAATACCCTGCTGAGCTTATTACACATAAAAGGAAATGAGAAAAACATAAGTCAAATGACACAACACATTGACTAGAATCCTAGGCTATATGAGTTGCGAGTGAACATATCACATTAGCATGCGAGTCCAACTTTAGATGACACATATCCTGATACAAGTCACCAACTGCGTATCTTCTTCTGGGCTGGTTTTACGACCATTTACTTCATTTTATGTTGTGCAGTTCTACCCTGGCAATGGCATGCCAGGGACAATTTGTACAACATCATGTTTTTAGTCCGTTAGATAGAAAAATAGAGGGTTGTGATTTAGAGTTATTTATAGTTGCAACCTATTCGTTTTAATTCAAAAGTGAAAATTTTAATGTGTTTGGCTAATTTACTTAAAGTGAATTTGTTCCAAAAAATTTGATTAAAAAAAATAGAAATTTATATTTTTTAACCATAAAATAAAAAAACATAAAGTTCAAATATATGCAAGAATGAGTTAAAAAATGGCTAAATTCAAGTGTATAAAATTTGATATGAGAAAAAAAAACTAATTTGAAAAAAAACCTATTTAAGCCCAAAAATATATACACAAAGCCCAAATATGCTCTTAAAAGATTTAGTACATACAGCTGAAAGTTTCTAAAGGCCCATTGCTTATACAATACTACGTTCCAAGAGTTTAACTATTTGTTCGATGTAGACCTGTCAAGCTAATAATTATACCAAAGTTTTTCATTTTTATTTTTTTTACCGAATTAGAATATAATACTCTTTTTTTTTTTTTAAAGTAGAATATAATACACTTGTCTGTTCGGAGAGAAGTCAGATAAGTACCACCTGATTTGTACCTTTGATTATATTACTAATAAAGTATAAATTTATACCATTAGACAGCAAGATGTGATGTATGCTCTTATTAACTAATATTATCATTAAAATAACCAACTTGGTGCATAAATCATGAAATTGTCAAAAAAATTGTTTTTTTTCATAAATTTGTCAAATTCATTCAAAATTGTTCAAATTAAGGAAAAATGCGGTAAAGTGTAACCTAAATCCAATCATATTAAGGAGAATTTATAGGAAGGAAAGGTAAGAGATACAATAAATATACATAAGTATGTTGCTGTCATGCTGTGCAAAAGGAAGAAGGAAGATAAGGAAATGAAGATAAGGAAATGCACAAGAGGATAGGGTTGACTAAAATCGAATCAAATTGAATAATTTTGGTTTGGTTTGGATTGAGTTTTCTAAAAATTTTGGTTATTTTGGTTTTTTGGTTTAAATCGAAAAAAATATCGATTTGGTCCGATTTATCAGAAAATCGATTCGGTTAAAACCGAATTAACCATGCCGAATTATACATACATATATTTTTGTTGACATATATTTTAATATATATTATTGTGAGAAAAGATGGAGAATTGCCTTTATTGAATTATTAGTAGATATGGAGAGTTACCTTAATATGTTAATTTCTATTATTAAGAATTAGGGATTTGCTATATAAATAATTGTGGTGTATTGTAATAAACTTGAGGCGAGTGCCTCCAATTGTGAATGATAAGAGACTTTGCGACTATTTTATCATGGTATCAAAGCCAGTCCTACGAGAGTTCGTGGGTGTGAGAAGTGCGAGAGTTCGTGAGTGAGATGAAAAAAGATCCTACAAGAATTTGTGGGTGAAAAAAAAACAACGAGAGTTCTTGAATGTGGAAGAAAAGGATAATTTTGATTACGAAGTTGAAGACAAGACGAAAGCAAGACGATGATGATGGATTTGTGGAAAAGACTATCCCAAACGATAAGAAAAACTTTGAGAAGAATTGTGGCAACGTAAACAAAGATGGTGATGAGGACAAAGATGATGAAAACGAGGATGAAAAATTGATCGCAACGAGAAACTGATTCAAGCGGATGATTATGATGATTGGAGCGGATGATTCAAAAAAAAAAAATCTTTTTAATTTTGGCAAACTCTCGATACTGTGAGTTTAAGGGGGGATGTTGACATATATTTTAATATATATTATTGTGAGAAAAGATGGAGAATTGCCTTTATTGTATTATTAGTAAATAGGGAGAGTTCCCTTAATATGTTAATTTCCATTATTAAGAATTAGGGATTTGCTATATAAATAATTGTGATGTATCGTAATAAACTTGAGGCGGGTGCCTCCACCATTAATGAGAAGAGAATTTGCGCGACTATTTTATCAATTTTTGATTTATATTATATTTATTATTCTTTGTATAATTATATAATAAATTAATAATATATCAGTATTCAGTTCATTTTTTTGTATAAAGTAACATTTACCTGAGGTTGACCTCAGGTAGTACAATGAGGGTTATAAGTATTTTTAAGGGAAATTCTAAATGGCACCCTTGTACTTTTGACTTTTGCCAATGGTACCCTTTTCCCATTGGTACCCTTCATTATTCAACTAACAAGGGTACCATTGAGAATTTCAGATACTATCATTTTGGTTGATGGAGTGGCGTTTTATGAAAAAGCCAAAAATACAAGGGTACCACTCGTAAGTCAAAAATACGAAATGGCACCACTTGGAAAAGTCAATAACAGAGGGGCACCATTGAGAATTTCCCTATTTTTAATAACCTAGACTCAGCCGCCGATTCAATTGATCTATTTTGTCGATTCAATTGATCTAATTAGTCAAGTGACTTCGATTCTTTTGATCTTTTCTTCTTCTAATTAGGTAATTACTTGATTCTATTTTGATTCTTTTCAATTTTTAGTATGTACTCCCTCCGTCCCAAAAAGATTGACACACTTTCCTTTTTGGGACGTCCCAAAACTAATGAACCTACTTTACTTACTATTTTTGAACACTACTTTTCACTATTACACCCACTACTTCTCCATTTTATACTCTTTTTACACTATTACACCCACTACTTTCCTCCACTATCTCAAATCTACAATTAAATATTAATAGGTCCCACCACTTTATCCACTTTTCAACTAACTTTACTCTTTTTCTACTACATTTTCTTAATCTCCGTGAAAGTCAAACCAGCTCAGTCTTTTTGGGACGGAGGTAGTAATCACTAACCAGTTTTGCTTGTTTACTACTTTAATTTACTATCGATTCTTACTAATCAGTTTTTAGTATGTAATCACTAATCGATTCATTAATTACTTGTGTAGATAAACTGATTGCAGCAGAGTCTTAACAACAAATATATCATGTTTGTTTTGTTTACATTGAAAAATCTTGTATCAAAATAAATAAGTAAATGTTATTTTCAGAACTCTTTTTTTATTTCCAGAGCTATATTTGTAGCATATGCCCCCTGCATTTACAAAGTGTTGTGTATTGTAATACATTATGCTACAAATAGCTCTGTAAATAAAAAAAAATAGCTCTGAAAATAACATTTCCCAAATAAGTAACATCAATTCTATGCATTTGACTTTTCTGGATAAACTGTGTAATAGGCTTCTGGACATGTAAACACGGGCTTTTAAAATTTTGGTTTTATAGTAAATAGAACCCAACAAATCGATCCATTTTATTTCGATTCGGTTCGATTTTACAGGTTAAAACGGTTCAATTCGGTTTTACAAAAATAGAATTTTGGATATTCAATTTTTATAATTCGGTTCAATTTTTAATGGAACCGAGGCGCTGACACGAGAACCCCTCACCTACCATTTTACAAACTAGTACTCCCTCTGTTTCTTAAAACATTTCCTGTTTACTAAATTGGGACTATCAAAATACTCTTCCTCTTTCTATTTTAAGCCATAAACAATAATATTCAATACCCACTACTCCACCCACTACTCCTTAAAAACAATATTCAATACCCACTACTTCACTCACTAATCCTTAAAAACAATATTCAATATCCACTACTCCACCCACTACTCCTTAAAAAATAATATTCAATACCCACTATCCACCCACTACTCTTTAAAAACTATATTCAATACCCACTACTCCACCCATTACTCTTTAAAAACAATATTCAATATCCACTACTTCTTAAAAACAATATTCAATACCCACTACTCCATAAAAAAACAATATTCATTACCAATTATCTTAAAACCCGTGTTTTTAGTCAAACGGGAAAAGAATAAAGAGACGGAGGGAGTATCCCCTTACTAATATACACAATATGTCATGTGTTCATATATTAATATAATATTAATATATTGATTAATTTTATAATAAATGATGAGTCAATTATGATTTTATTTGAATAAAAATAATTAATTTAAAATTAAAATATTTACACATTTGATTATTTATATATAAATAATTATGATCTAATCTAATATATAATATTCATATATTATTAAAATATGATTAATTTATATTTGAATTATAATTCTTATAAATTTTCGATTTATTATTTTGATAAATTTACGATTTCCAATAAATCATAAAACTACATCTCACTTGATTTAGTTCGATAAGCAATTTTTATAACAATGGAGGTAATGTTATATTAAATTTTATTTTTCCTCGCATACCTATTGGTGATACACTGTTGAATAATACTTGTTGCAGCATAAGATCCTGTTTGAGCCTCCCTCTCCTCGGTTTAGGAGGGATCTCAGGTTCAAGTCCCTTCACCCCCATTTATTTAATTTAAATATATATTTGTTATTGATATTGATATTGGTATTGGTTATATATGTTGTCGTTGTCTGGTCAATCGGTACGAAACGTATCGTACGATTGAGGGGAGTGTTGGATAATACTTGTTGTAGCATAAGATCCTATTGGAGCCTCCCTCTAACACCTTAAAATTTTAGATGAGTTTATTACTTAACATAATACTTTAAAATTTTAGTTGAATTGGTTACTGAACATGACTCTGATTTAGGCTAGCTAATTATGGAGTGTGACAGGATTCACTAAATTATATTTTCTTGAATGGTACTTTTAAATTGCAAATGTGAAAAGTACTAAAATTCCTCAATTTTGTCAAACAACGTTGTTTTGACGCTTTTTTTTTTCCAAGTTGAGGAATAGGAAGACTAACTAAGGGCTGTCTGATAAATATGAATAAAAAAAATTAATTATTTAAAAATTTGAAGGAATATTTATAAAAATATATATGTTTTGGAAAATCGGGCGTAATAATCTGCCAGTCCGCAATTTGTTAAGGGGAAGAGGAGTTCAAGTTACCATAATATGCCCAATGTGTATGAATGATGTGGAGCATATGGTTCATATTTTTCATGATTGCTGTTTCGTGAAAGAATGTTGGCGATTAATGCAGTTGAATTTTAACTCTTCAAGGATGGAATACTGTTCAGACTGGTTGCTGCAAACACTGTCAAACGAGGATGTTGAGACATTAATTCGAGTGGCTGAAGTGTTGTGGGGAATATGGACTGCGAGAAACTTCAAAGTTTGGGAGAATAAAGTGATGTCCCCAGAGGTAACCATTGTTATGCAAAATCACGCAAGCGCACGTTGTCACAAGTAATATATGATTAAATCAAGTTCATTCCCACAGAGATCTAGAATGGTGTTCAATTCAATTAATGTACCTATGCACCGATGTATGGTTTTTATCCACTGCTAAGACAAATAACAAATTGGATTTTTATTAACTACTAAATTAATTATCAAACTAAAGATTAACTAATTAAAGAGATTAAAGTCGAATTACTAATATGAGAATAAAACATGGAATCCTAGTTTCATCATCTACTTCACTTAGAGTTGCAGCCTTTAATTAAAACATGCGATGGATTTGATATCTGATCGAATAACACGAAAAGAGTAAAAGTTACCTCTCGGTATACTAGTACCAATCTACGCATACATCCACAAAAGAGATAGAAGATGAGTAGGCACCTATTATGTTTAGACCCTATATCTCTATAGAATTTGAAAACATAAAGGTTGAAGCACAAGTTATCCACTTAGATCACATAGGGTAGCATAATATCTCTATTGATGCCACAAATCATGATGTCAAAACACCAACCTATCCTATGCTAGCATGGCAAGTTCTAAATCTCAAGATCCACTCTCGTTTAGCAAGAGATTAACAAATTAGATGTTCGCGACGCACCTAAATTCAATAAGCACAACCATACAAGGATATCAAGAATTCACCACACATAAATCTTTAAGGCATGCAAACTACTAAGCTACATAGATAAATCCACTAGGATCCCATGACAACGATTAGCCCATAATTGAACCGTTCATCATCATGGGATTTGATGAAAACATAGTATAAAACAAGATACGGAAGGAAGAAGTAATAATATTATTAAAACGAAGAGTTGAGAAAACAAATCTATAATCCAGAATAACACAAAGGATGAAGTAGATCTAGATCCGTTGCTTGTCACGAGCGTTGAATCCTTCTCTCCTTTTCTCCCTTGCAGATCTAAGCTGGTTACAATAATAAAACTATGATCTTGTGTATATCCTATTACAATGGTATGATGTGTTTAAATAGGCTCTAAAAGTCTTCCCCAGCAAGAAAATACCAAAACAGAATTATAATAGAATTTTTGCAAGATACATTTCCTAAACTGATTCTGTTTTTAAGGAAAATTCGTGGCTGACTTTTCTTCAGTTTTTCTGGAACGTTCCAAACGTAATTGGACCTTTGTACCACCTTAGAATGATAGAAAATCTCGTTATCTTCGCGTGGACTGCTTACGGGCTGAAAACAGACTTATAGAACTCAAGATATGGCCAAAACAGTGTAGACTGCGCAACCCTTCTTAAAAATCCGAATTTTAATCAATTAATTCCGAAAAAATTATAGAAGCATCCACCTTAGTCAACATTCTCGTAAATCTGCACAACTAATCAAAACACATCAAAACTACAAGAAACTTGAGTCCAAAACAATCAATTTAAGCCGATTTAGAATGTTCCAAGTGGATATAAACTCCACTTATCACACCCCCAAACTTAAACCGATGCTTGTCCTCAAGCATAAACAATTACAACTAACTAACTAACTAGTACCACTTCTGTAGGTGATCACGGTTGCATTTGGCATATGCAACAAGCCCTTTAAACCCCTAGGCAGCCCTAGTGGACGAGTAAGGTCTCGTGAGGGCCTATAGCGAATGTACCCACAAAATCCATTTAACCCAATGCAATGCAATGCATGAATGCAACTAAATGAAAATGCAATTAATCTAGTACTAATATCCTACCACACCTTCAAATCCTCTCATGCCATATCAACTTAAGAATCAAAGTAAATACGCAATGTCTTGGTGTCGAAAGTGCAAGTATTCACATAGTCTACTCAATGAACATGCATAAGTTCTCACAAGCCCATGTCAAATGTAAGAATAAGTTAGTAAATATGCTAAGCCTACAAGAGTACATCTTTGAGACAACACTCGGGATCTCATACGCAAGAACAAGCAAACACTCACAATCCACTCACAAAGAATATTCACTCAAGAACAAGGGTAAGTGTATCACTGAATTCCAACAAAATCATAAACATGCTTGACATTTGGTATCAATCTAACTCTTAACACAACATACATCAATGACGATAATCAAAAGGTCTTTAATTGGATTGTAACGGGGCTAGGGGCAAGGTATGTCAAATAAGCCAAAACAGGTGAAGTGTCAAAAGCTAATGAGTATCATAATAAATCATACACAACACCCTATTTTCCCCCACATAATTTTACTAAGACATACACTCGACTAGTCGACTGAAATAGGATCGCAACAAACACAAACATGCTCTCATAATATTTTTTTTTCTTTTTTTCTTTTTTTTCTTCTTTTTTTTCTTTTTTTTTCATATTTTTTTTTCGAGAGCTAAATAGAACACAAACAATAATATAAACAATAACAATGATCCCATAATTTTATTACATATGTCGACTATCAAGTAAACAACCCCAATTTTCAATATTTCCCCCAAAAGTATGACCAACAATAACCCCTCCTTGCACACCTTATTACTCCCTTAAGCACTCCACTAGCCTTTGACAATATGGGTTCAAATTAATGTAAGGCCAATACAAGAAAAAGGTCTAGGCAAGTAATGTGGTATGTCACCGAAAAAATAGGATTAAGCTCAACGGGTTAACTAATTGATCATGTAAACATGGTGTGGTAATATGGGAAAATATGTGGTTAATCCTAAATGCCTTTATCATTTTAATCGTCAAATAATGTCATGCGTTTCAAGAAAGACCTCAAACAACTGCTAGCAATGCAAACAATCCGTGGACACTCAAGCAAACGAATAAATTGCAAATATGCAATATGCAATAAGGCTCAAAACTCACTTGGTGGAAAAACATACTCAATCCCAAGCAACATCTCTCTAACGCACCAACTTGTATTCAAAGCATGCAAACTAAATCATCTTGCACATATTCATGTCCTTCTAATCACTTACAACATTCAAAAAGTCTACTAGCTTCAACTTACTAGTGTATGTGTGTGCACGAGAACAAAGCATATCACTTCTCAAACAAAAGCGTCAACAACACAAAATTCCTATCAAGCATGGGTGCAAATGCAAACTATTATGAACTCACATAATATACGAACATAAAAACAGAATGTCCTATATGAAACAAACGTAAATAACACGAACAAACATGCATAATTTACTACTACTAATATGCAAAGCATGAAATTCTACATGAACAAATAATACAACAACTACTAATCCCTCAAACCACCCCCAAACTTAAAATATTCAATGTCCGCATTGAATGGAAGTAAATACAAGGGATAGCAGAAAACATACCTACTCATCCTCATCCTCCTCGAATGAATCTGGTGGAGGATAGTGCGCACGAGCTCCATAGACTGGCCACCTTGCCTGAATACTACAAAACCCACAATTGACAAGAACACAAATTCGTAATAAAAATAAGATTAGAGAAAAAAATTTACCCAATACGAATCAAAAAGGTGAACTTGCAATAAATTCCTCTTTAGAATTGAATTTTTAGAGATTTAAATAAATAAAAGAGGAATGGGTTTTGTATGTATAAGTGGGAATATAAAAAATAATAATAATAATAATAAGAATAGTAAATATAATAATAATAATAATAATAATAATATTAATAATAATAAATAATAATAAATAATAATAATAATAATAATAAATATAAAAAAATAATAAGAATAATAAAATAATAATAATAATAAAATAATAATAATAATAATAATAATAATAATAATAATAATATGAATTAGAATAGAAATAGGTTTAGAATTTTGGAGGAAAAAATGGGAGGTTTTGGAATTAAAATAGGAAAAGAATTAGGTGTAAAGTGGAGAGTATAAATAGAATGGGTGGTTGAAAGTTTTTTTTTTCATCAGTGACACAAAGCTGGAGGAATTTTTTTTTTTTTTTCATTGCTGACGCACGCGCTAACTGCCCGCGTGAGGGGCAAACTGCCTGGAAACCAGACACTGTAGCGCAAGTTGCGCGACAAGGGGGGCAAATTGCTTCCAGTCCAGATGTGCATACGCAAATTGCGCGTTAGGAGCGCAAACTGCCTCCAGCTCAGTAACGCAGGATCAGGATGCGTTATACACTTTTTTTTTTTTTTTGAATACTAATGCATGGGTTGCCTCCCACGAAGCGCTTCTTTAACGTCAATAGCTTGACGTCACTTCCTCAAATCATGGCGGTTTCGAAAGAATAACTGAGCCGTTCTCAACAGACAAACCATTCATACGAACGTTGACATCTTGTTTGCTTTCTTTCCACCAAACTCTTCCTTCAGACTTCAACCTAATTTTACTACCCAACGGCAAAATCTTCTTCTTTTTCTTCTTCACACCCTTAAGGTGATTCTCCGACTCAACCGATTGAACAAAAATTTCTTCCTTATCATCTGCTTTCCACCTTCGCAACACGTTATCATGCCCCTCTTCACAAATCACTAGCTCATTATTCAAAAGGACATACCTCAAATGTGGTGGAAGTTTCCCAAGCTTTACTTTTGAAAGATCACGAACCGAAGAACTGTCAATGGAATCACTAATGGGATGCTTTAGCACATACATGTCAGATTTTTCGCTCAATAACTGATCAAACTTCTTTCTCTGACCCGTATCAACTATTTCCACACTGCAACACTCTTCATCCTCTGTTGGAAATTTCATTGCCTTAAACACATTAAAGGTGACACTCTGATCTTGCACCCTCATGGTGAGTTCCCCTTTCTGCACATCAATCAAAGTCTTTCCTGTAGCCAAGAATGGTCTTCCCAACATTATGGGAATCTTCTTATCTTCTTCAAAATCCAAGATCACAAAATCAGCAGGGAAGATGAGCTTATCAACCTTTACCAAGACATCCTCCACTATACCCCTCGGATAAGTGATCGATCGATCAGCCAACTGCAAAGAGATGTTAGTCGGCTTCGGCTCCAGTAGACAAAGTTGCTTGAAAACAGACAAGGGCATAAGATTAATACTAGCTCCCAAATCACACAAACACTTGCTGAATGAAAGATTGCCAATAGTACACGGAATGGTAAAACTCCCCGGATCTTTAGGTTTAGGTGGCAACTTCTGTTGTAGAACAGCACTACACTCCTCTGTCAATGCCGCTGTTTCAAAATCTTCCAACCTTCTCTTCCTTGACAAAATATCCTTCATGAACTTTGCATATCTTGTCATCTGCTCCAACGCTTCAACAAAAGGAATATTAATGGACAGTTTCTTGAAGACATCCATAAATTTCTGAAACTGTTTCTCTTGACTTTTCTGCAAACGTCCAGGATATGGCGGAGGTGGATAGATCTGATTATTCATTGAAGATTGCTCCGGAGTAGACTTTTCAACAGGTTTCTTGCTCTTCTCACCATCTAGCTGATCAGCCAATAAATCAGATTTCTCAATTTCTGGCACGGCAGATTTTTCAACCTGCTGATTCTGAACATCTTCATCTTCTTCAGTTGCTGATTTAGGATCACTCGTGACTTTTCCAGATCTCAAAGTCATAGCTTTCACCTGCTCATGGACCTCCCTCTGATAAGTGGATTTTATATCCACTTGGAATGCTTCGTATCGGCTTGAATTGATGACTTGAACTCAAGTATGTGGTGTTTTTGATGTGTTTTTAGTGAGTTTGTGCAAGAATAAGAGTCGGATGTGGGATGATGTTTTCCATGCTTAAATGGTGGGTTTTGAGCTAAAAGAATAATAGTACATCAAATTGTGAGAGAGCCAGAAGAAACGGAATGAAAATCGGAGTTAAAACGAAGAAAATAGAGCAAAATCAGCCAAAATCAGCTCCCGGCAGCCAAAGGAGCGCAGCCAGCGCACAAAGGAGCGAAGCCAGCGCTATGAACAGTAGCTACAGCGCAGCCAGCGCTCCACCAGCGCAGCCAGCGCGCGTAAAAATTCTGCCAGATTTCGGATTTTTGTTTTGGCTATATCTTGAGTTCTACAACTCCGTTTGAGGCCCGTAAGCAGTCCACGCGAAGATAACGAGATTCTCTATCATTCTAAGGTGGTCCAGAGGCCCAATTGCAGCTGGAACGTTCCAGAAAATCTGAAGAAAAGACAGCTACGAATTTCCCTTTAAATCAGAATCAGTTTAGGAAACGTACTTCTATTATAATTCTGATTTGGTATTTTCTTGTTGGGCAAGATGTCTAGAGCCTATATAAACACATCCAACCCTTGTAATTTAAGATATAGATAATCATCATTAGGAGTAGAACTATTACATATCAATTACTTAGGTTTATTTGTATATTTTCATACTTTGTTTTTATCATGGTTTCATCAGATCCCATGATGACGAGAGGTTCAATTATGAACTAATTGTTGTCATGGGATTCTAACGGATTTATTTATGGAGCTTTAGTATCTTGATTGCTTTAAAGATCTGTGTGTGATGTATATCTGATATCCTCGTATGGTTATGCTTAATTGATAGATGCGTCATGAACATCTAATTTGTTAATCTCTTGTGAAGTGAAAGTGGATCTTGAGATTTAGAACTTGCCATGCTAGCATAGGTTCATGATTGTTTATCAACATGATTCGTAGTATGAGATGAGAATACTTATATTGCCCTATGTGATCATTATGGATAACTTGCTCTTCAACCGTTATGTTTTCAAATTCTATAGACATATAGGGTCTAAGCATAATTGGTGTCTATTCATCTTCTATCTCTTTTGTGGATGTATGTTTAGTTTGGTATTCGTATACTGACAGGTAGCGTGTACTTGTTTCGTGTTATCCGATCAGATATCATAACCATTGCATATAGTGATTAAAGGCGTCAGATCTAAGCAAAGTATTTAATGAAGTTAGGATTCCATGGTTTTTCTTGCAGAAGTAATTAGATTTCAATTCTTGTTAGTTAGTTAATTCGTAGTTTTGTTAATTTGCTTCTTAGTTTAATTTAGTTAGTTAAAACCTTAATTTATTAATTGTCTTAGCAGTGAATTAAGATCATACACTGTTGCATAGGTGCGTTTACTGAATTAAAACCATAACCAGATCCCTGTGGGAACGAATTTGGACTTAACCTTATATATTACTTGTGACCGCGTACGCTTGCGTGTTTTAGTGTAAACAAGTTTTTGGCGCCGCTGCCGGGGACCATTGGTGTTTTATTTTTGGTTTATGTGCTTGTCAATAGTGGTCGTTAGAGTTCACTGACTCGGATTTCTTTTTCTCATCTATTCTTGCAGTTCGTTGGTGTTTCAGGTACTTGTCAGAGAGCATTGCCATTGAAGATGGATTTTCTAAATTGCTATGGAGTTCAGCAGGTGGTTAGTGTTTGTGAGCTATGTGCGGGCGTACATGAGACGTATCAGTGCTGGAGCAACCAAGGTGGTATTCAACAACCTCAGCAGCCTTATCAGCAGTATCAAGGTCAACAATATGGAGCACAGCCTTACTATCCTCAGAATATTCTGCAACAGCAGAACCAAAATTTTCTGCAGCAACATGACCCGTGGCAATCTCAACCTCTGAGTTATGAGGAACAACCATATTTTCAATACCATCCTCAACAGTACCAGCAAGATTTTCCAGATATGTCATATGTCTTTGGTAGTGAAGAGTTTCAACATCAGCAATCTACTCCTACTTTTCAGTCAGATGATGATTTGAAGGAGATTAGGAAGGAGATTAGGATGCTTGAAGAGAATAATGAGAAGCTTATCAAATCTATGGGGACATTAGCTGCTCAAGTTTTGAGAGTCTTGGAACAAGAGAATCAACAATTCATGCTAGAGGCAAATCAAGAGAATAACGGTGACTTGGAGCAAGGTACTGCATGTATAATTGAGGAAGACAAATTCCAAGGTGAGGTGAGTGTTTGCAAGCCATGTGAGGAATTTGATCATGTTAGGATGGTGGATGATTTGGAAAGGGCACTATTTGGGACAGACACTGATGAGCTGCACAAATTTCAAGAATTGGTATGTGCGTACCAAGAGGCTGAAGAACATGAGAAAGATGCAGATCTTCTACTTGTCTCAAAGTTTAAAGATGGAGGTAGCGCATTAGAGCCAATGGAGGAAGTTCTCGTTGAGGAACCAAAGGCTTCAGAAATTTACATTTACCCTCCTCCATTATATTCAAGCGAAGCCCGTGTGTTGTTCTACAAATTGAAAGATTTTTGGTCGACAGATGAAGGCATTGGAATAGGACATAGTTGTTACACGAATAGGCCAAACGAGGAGAAGGGGCAGAAAGTGTGCCGCCGTGATGACGATGAAGTATTGCGAAGAGATGACCAGGCCAACTATTATCATCCTTAATGGAGGCTTGGAAGTAACGTCAAGCTATTGACGTTAAAGAAGCGCTTCGTGGGAGGCAACCCACGCTTTTCGGCATTTTTATTTAGGTATGTTTTCTACTATCCCTTGTATTTACTTTCAATTCAATGCGGACATTGAATATTTTAAGTTTGGGGGTGGTTTGAGGGATTAGTAGTTGTTGTTGTATTTTTTGTTCATGTAGGATTTCATGCTTTGCATATTAGTAGTAGTAAATTATGCATATATGTTCGTGTTATCTACGTTTGTTTCATATAGGACATTCTGTTTTTATGTTCGTATTTCATGTGAGTTCATAATAGTTTGCATTTGCACCCATGCTTGATAGGAATTTTGTGTTGTTGACGCTTTTGATTGAGAAGTGATATGCTTTGTTCTTGTGCACACACATACACTAGTAAGTTGAAGCTAGTAGACTTATTGAATGTTGTAAGTGATTAGAAGGACATGAATATGTGCAAGATGATTTAGTTTGCATGCTTTGATCACAAGTCGGTGCGTTAGAGAGATTTTTGCTTGGGATTGAGTATGTTTTTCCACCAAGTGAGATTTTGAGCCATATTGCATATTTGTTGCAATTTATTCGTTTGCTTGAGTGTCCACAGATTGTTTGCATTGCTAGCAGTTGTTTGAGGTCTTTCTTGAAACACATAACATTATTTGACGTTTAAAATGATAAAGGCATTTAGGAATAACCGCGTATTTTCCCATATTACCACACCATATTTACATGATCAATTAGTTAACCCGTTGAGCTTAATCCAATTTTTTCGGTGACATACACATTACTTGCCTAGACCTTTTTCTTGTATTGGCCTTACATTAATTTGAACCCACATTGTCAAAGGCTAGTAGAGTGCTTAAGGGAGTAATAAGGTGTGCAAGGAGGGGTTTATTATTGGTCTTACTTTTGGGGGAAATATTGAAAATTGGGTTTGTTTACTTGATAGTCGGCATATGTAATAAATTGTGGGATCATTGTTATTGTTATATTATTGTTTTATTTAGCTCTCGAAAAAAAAGAAGAAAAAGAAAAAAAAGAAAAAAAAGAAGAGAAAAAAAAAAAGAAAAAAATATATATTATGAGAGCATGTTTGTGTTTGTTGTGATCCTACTCTAGTCGACTAGTCGAGTGTTTGTTTTAGTAAAAATTATGTGGGGGGAAAAATAGGGTGTTGTGTATGATTTATTATGGTACTTACTAGCTTTTGACACTTCACCTGTTTTGGCTTATTTGACATACCTTGTCCCTAGCCCCGTTACAACCCAAATGAAGACCTTTTGATTATCGTCATTGATGTATGTTGTGTTAAGAGTTAGATTGATACCAAATGTCAAGCATGCTTATGATTTTGTTGGAATTGAGTGATACACTTACCCTTGTTCTTGAGTGAATATTCTTTTGTGAGTGGATTGTGAGTGTTTGCTTGTTTTTGCGTATGAGATCCCGAGTTTTGTCTCAAAGATGTACTCTTGTAGGATTAGCCTGATTACTAACTTATTCTTACACTTGACGTGGACTTTTGAGAACTTATGCATGTTCATTGAGTAGACTATGTGAATACTTGCACTTTCGACACCAAGACATTGCGTACTTACTTTGATTCTTAAGTTGATATGGCATGAGAGGATTTGAAGGTATGGTAGGATATTAGTACTAGATTATTTGCATTTTCATAATAGTTGCATTCATGCATTGCATTGCATTAGGTTAAATGGATTTTGTGGGTACATTCGCTATAGGCCCTCACGAGACCTTACTCGTCCACTAGGGCTACCTAGGGGTTTAAAGGGCTTGTTGCATATGCCAAATGCAACCGTGATCACCTACGGAAGTGGTACTAGTTAGTTAGTTGTAATTGTTATGCTTGAGGACAAGCATCGGTTTAAGTTTGGGGGTGTGATAAGTGGATTTTATATCCACTTGGAATGCTTCGTATCGGCTTGAATTGATGACTTGAACTCAAGTATGTGGTGTTTTTGATGTGTTTTTAGTGAGTTTGTGCAGGAATAAGAGTCGGATGTGGGATGATGTTTTCCATGCTTAAATGGTGGGTTTTGAGCTAAAAGAATAATAGTACATCAAATTGTGAGAGAGCCGGAAGAAACGGAATGAAAATCGGAGTTAAAACGAAGAAAATAGAGCAAAATCAGCCAAAATCAGCTCCCGGCAGCCAAAGGAGCGCAGCCAGCGCACAAAGGAGCGCAGCCAGCGCTATGAACAGTAGCTACAGCGCAGCCAGCGCTCCACCAGCGCAGCCAGCGCGCGTAAAAATTCTGCCAGATTTCGGATTTTTGTTTTGGCCATATCTTGAATTTTACAACTCCGTTTGAGGCCCGTAAGCAGTCCACGCGAAGATAACGAGATTCTCTATCATTCTAAGGTGGTCCAGAGGCCCAATTGCAGCTGGAACGTTCCAGAAAATCTGAAGAAAAGACAGCTACGAATTTCCCTTTAAATCAGAATCAGTTTAGGAAACGTACTTCTATTATAATTCTGATTTGGTATTTTCTTGTTGGGCAAGATGTCTAGAGCCTATATAAACACATCCAACCCTTGTAATTTAAGATATAGATAATCATCATTAGGAGTAGAACTATTACATATCAATTACTTAGGTTTATTTGTATATTTTCATACTTTGTTTTTATCATGGTTTCATCAGATCCCATGATGACGAGAGGTTCAATTATGAACTAATTGTTGTCATGGGATTCTAACGGATTTATTTATGGAGCTTTAGTATCTTGATTGCTTTAAAGATCTGTGTGTGATGTATATCTGATATCCTCGTATGGTTATGCTTAATTGATAGATGCGTCATGAACATCTAATTTGTTAATCTCTTGTGAAGTGAAAGTGGATCTTGAGATTTAGAACTTGCCATGCTAGCATAGGTTCATGATTGTTTATCAACATGATTCGTAGTATGAGATGAGAATACTTATATTGCCCTATGTGATCATTATGGATAACTTGCTCTTCAACCGTTATGTTTTCAAATTCTATAGACATATAGGGTCTAAGCATAATTGGTGTCTATTCATCTTCTATCTCTTTTGTGGATGTATGTTTAGTTTGGTATTCGTATACTGACAGGTAGCGTGTACTTGTTTCGTGTTATCCGATCAGATATCATAACCATTGCATATAGTGATTAAATGCGTCAGATCTAAGCAAAGTATTTAATGAAGTTAGGATTCCATGGTTTTTCTTGCAGAAGTAATTAGATTTCAATTCTTGTTAGTTAGTTAATTCGTAGTTTTGTTAATTTGCTTCTTAGTTTAATTTAGTTAGTTAAAACCTTAATTTATTAATTGTCTTAGCAGTGAATTAAGATCATACACTGTTGCATAGGTGCGTTTACTGAATTAAAACCATAACCAGATCCCTGTGGGAACGAATTTGGACTTAACCTTATATATTACTTGTGACCGTGTACGCTTGCGTGTTTTAGTGTAAACACCCTCTTGCCTGGATTACCCATTGTATCACTTGGAAGAGTTCCTTGTTGCATATTTACCAAGGCACTTATAATCTTCCCCATCTGATTCTCCATGATCCTTTGAGAAGCTTGCAGGTTCTTCACCATCATCCTCAAATCATCCATCTCTGATTTTTCATTAGAAGATTGCCCCACATGAGCCTGGGGCTGTTGCTGCTGAAATCCCGGAGGTTGATATGGTGCCCTTGGAGCGTAAGGCTGTTGATCGCCTTGATTGAATGGCTTTGCTTGCTGAAAAGGCTGTTGAAAAGGTTGTTGTGCACTTTGATTATTGTTCCAGCTGAAGTTGGGATGATTTCTGTTATTATGATGATAAGTAGCTGGAACTGATGCATTAGATCTCTGGAAATTACTCACGAACTGTGCTGATTCAGAAGAGATAACACACTGATTTGTCTCATGTGCGCCCGCACATAGCTCACAAACACTAGCCACCTGCTGAACTCCATAATTAGCAAGAGAATCCACCTTCATAGCAAGAGCCTTCAACTGAGCTGTAATCATTGAAGCTGTATCTATTTCCAAAATTCCTGCTGCCTTACCTTGAGATAGCCTTTGGGTTGGATTTTGATATTCATTAGCAGCCATCATCTCTATAAGATCATAAGCTTCATCATAGCTCTTTGCCCACAGAGCTCCTCCTGATGCTGCATCTAGCAAGGGCCTAGACTGTGCTCCCAACCCATTGTAGAATCCATTAATAACCATCCAATCAGGCATGCCATGATGAGGACACTTGCGTAGCATCTCCTTGTAGCGTTCCCAAGCCTCACACAAGGTCTCGCCAGATTGCTGTTGGAATTGAGTCAACTGGTTCCTTAATGCTTCAGTTTTCGCCATAGGAAAGAATTTAGTAAGGAACTTCTGAGCAAGATCTTCCCATGTAGTAATGGAACCAGGTGGCAAAGAGTGTAGCCAACTCTTAGCCTTATCCCTCAGAGAGAATGGGAAAAGCCTCAACCTGATAGCATCATCCGTCACACCATTACATTTGAAAGTGTCACAGATTTCGATAAAGTCCCGAACATGCATGTTGGCATCCTCCGTAGGAGATCCCCCAAACTGAACTGAATTCTGCACCATCTGAATTGTGCCCGACTTGATCTCAAAATTGTTCGCTACAATAGCTGGCCTAATAATGCTAGACTGGATGTCATTGAGTTTTGGCTGAGAATAGTCCTTCAAAGCCTTGACTGCTGCTGCTGCGTCACCCATCTCTATAGTAGTTTCAGTTTCCTCTTTCTTATCCTCTAAATTCTCTACACGATCGTTTTCCGCCAGTTCTTCCAAACGAGCTTGTAAGCGTGTTCGCATACAAATTTAAATACCTGAAACACCACGAATCAAACAAACTAAGTAAGAATCCGAGTCAGTGAACGCTAACGACCACTGATGACAAGCACATAAACTAAAATAAAAACATCGATGATCCCTGGCAGCGGCGCCAAAAACTTGTTATGCAAAATCACGCAAGCGCACGTTGTCACAAGTAATATATGATTAAATCAAGTTCGTTCCCACAGAGATCTAGAATGGTGTTCAATTCAATTAATGTACCTATGCACCGATGTATGGTTTTTATCCACTGCTAAGACAAATAACAAATTGGATTTTTATTAACTACTAAATTAATTATCAAACTAAAGATTAACTAATTAAAGAGATTAAAGTCGAATTACTAATATGAGAATAAAACATGGAATCCTAGTTTCATCATCTACTTCACTTAGAGTTGCAGCCTTTAATTAAAACATGCGATGGGTTTGATATCTGATCGAATAACACGAAAAGAGTAAAAGTTACCTCTCGGTATACTAGTACCAATCTACGCATACATCCATAAAAGAGATAGAAGATGAGTAGGCACCTATTATGTTTAGACCCTATATCTCTATTGAATTTGAAAACATAAATGTTGAAGCACAAGTTATCCACTTAGATCACATAGGGTACCATAATATCTCTATTGATGCCACAAATCATGATGTCAAAACACCAACCTATCCTATGCTAGCACGGCAAGTTCTAAATCTCAAGATCCACTCTCGTTTAGCAAGTGATTAACAAATTAGATGTTCGCGATGCACCTAAATTCAATAAGCACAACCATACAAGGATATCAAGAATTCACCACACATAAATCTTTAAGGCATGCAAACTACTAAGCTACATAGATAAATCCACTAGGATCCCATGACAACGATTAGCCCATAATTGAACCGTTCATCATCATGGGATTTTATGAAAACATAGTATAAAACAAGATACGGAAGGAAGAAGTAATAATATTATTAAAACGAAGAGTTGAGAAAACAAATTTATAATCCAGAATAACACAAAGGATGAAGTAGATCTAGATCTGTTGCTTGTCACGAGCGTTGAATCCTTCTCTCCTTTTCTCCCTTGCAGATCTAAGCTGGTTACAATAATAAAACTATGATCTTGTGTATATCCTATTACAATGGTATGATGTGTTTAAATAGGCTCTAAAAGTCTTCCCCAGCAAGAAAATACCAAAACAGAATTATAATAGAATTTCTGCAAGATACGTTTCCTAAACTGATTCTGTTTTTAAGGAAAATTCGTGGCTGACTTTTCTTCAGTTTTTCTGGAATGTTCCAAACGTAATTGGACCTCTGTACCACCTTAGAATGATAGAAAATCTCGTTATCTTTGCGTGGACTGCTTACGGGCTGAAAACAGACTTATAGAACTCAAGATATGGCCAAAACAGTGTAGACTGCGCAACCCTTCTTAAAAATCCGAATTTAAATCAATTAATTCCCAAAAAATTATAGAAGCATCCACCTTAGTCAACATTCTCGTAAATCTGCACAACTAAGCAAAACACATCAAAACTACAAGAAACTTGAGTCCAAGACAATCAATTTAAGCCGATTTAGAATGTTCCAAGTGGATATAAACTCCACTTATCAACCATGCAGTGGAGTATAAAGCAAGTCTCTCAGTGGAGGGAGGTTCAACGAGCGAAAGGTGGGAGAGCTAATCTTCGTGCTCAGGGGCAGATAATGGAAGTAGCAAGATGGAAAGCACCAGAAATGAATAAGTTGAAGGTTAATGTTGATGCATCAATGATGTCTGGAAGCAACAGTTACTCAGTAGGAATGATAATTCGAGATCATATGGGAGAGTTCAGAAACGCTCGAAGTGTGAGATGGGAAGGAGAAGTGACTGTGTTCGAAGCAGAGGCTCGTGGAGTGCTCGAAGCAATTAGGTGGGTTATGCAGTTAGGAGTTGCAGATGTAGTAATAGAAAGTGATTCGTTGCTCACTGTTCAAGCCATCAGCAAGGGTGCAGATATTCGTCATGAAGTAGGTCATATGCTTCAAGAAAGTAGAATGCTAACAATGTAGCCCATATGTTAGCAAGGGTTCCATGTGAGGTTAATTGCTTTAAGGATTTTCTAACTCCACCACGTATGGTGTTGCAGTATATCATGTATGATTCATTGATGATCTAATGAAATTCTATTTTTCAAAAAAAAATAAAGGATCATAGCAGAGATAAGACTTCGTTCTATATAGATATCTGGATGATTCCAAAGTGAATCCAAATTTTAATGTAATTACGTATGTTCCAATGGAAATTGCACTAAAATTCCTTGAAGCTTTGTCAAACAATGTTGTTTTGACTCTCTTTTTCCAAGTTCAGATATGGAAAGACCAACTAAACAAGATAAAGGAGTTCTATTATATGCCATATATATGATTGAGATTGTTAATTTTTTTTGCTAATAAAGATGGTGATATATTTTTTATATTAAGCAATGATGGTGACATTTCATCGTCAGTTTCGTATGTAGAATAAATAACTCGTATTATAGAGATGCTAAATAGCATGATTATAAAAATCGGTAATTGGTATAAATCGGTTGAGCTATCGATTTAAGATTAATCGGGTAATTGGGGATTAATCGGAAATATTAATCGGAGTATTAATCGGATATTATAATAATATTTAATATATTAGTCTAATTTACAATTAAACATATCATTTTAAATAAATTCATGGGATTAATCGGATTTCAAAAATCGAATCGATTGGCTACCTTACAAAGGATTAATCGGGGATTAATCGGTTAAATCGGGAATTTTTAGAACCTTGCTAAATAGACGACCCAGTGAGAAGTGAATTAAGCCGAGGATCGGTATAAGTTTAAAATAAGCTAGAATATAGGAGAAATATATGGCCTGTTTGGTTAGATTTAAAATAAGCCGGGTAAAAATTTCATATTTTAATAATTTTTTATATATAAGTATTTAATATATGTTTGAGATTCTATAAGTTGTCAAAAAAAGTTTTCTTATGAACTTATTTTTGGGTAAAAATTTCATATTTTGATAATTTTTTTATATGTATTTAATATATGTTTCAGATTTTATAAGGTGCAAAAAAAAATTATTTTTTTTTGCAAAAAGTTATGAATCTCTAACTTTAATTATCTTAAAATAAGTTGATTTATTCTGGAAAAAAGTTTTTCCAAACATCCCATAATGACTCAGGGTAAAATAAAATTTTAGAAAGGCTAAAACCAACCAATCAAGGAGGTCAATAACACATCAATCGTTTATGTGTGTCAATAGTTTTAGCATTGCAAGTTTTTGGAGGAACATTTAGGGTCCGTTTGGATTGGGGGTTGAGAAGGCACACCAAGGCACCAAGGCACCGGTAGGCACCCGACAGCACCCGTGGGCATCCGAGCACACCAAGGCACCAGCGGCTACCCGACAGCACCAGTCGTCAAGCGAGCCCGATCAACCCAAGAAATACCCCATGACCCTAAAGAGGCCCCGAGCACACCAAGGCACCTGTAGGTACCTCGGCGCCCGATGGCCGTGTCAAGCGAGCCACGAGAGTCCGACTCACCCTCATAGATGCCCAATGCCCAAGGACCCAAGGCGCCTAAGGCGCGAAGCCTCGCGGACCTACGCGACCACGCGATCTCGCGCGCGCGCACTCGTGCGTGCGTGCGTTTATAAGAGAAATTGGTCGGTCGTCGTTCGACCGGCTGAACGATGTCGTTCGACCGGCCGAACGTCGACTTCGACTGGCCGAACGACATCGTTCGACCGGCCAAACGTCGTCGTTCGACCGGTCAAACACACACAAGTAATAATTGGAATTGGCTTTAATGTGGAAAAATGATGGGAGCTGTGTGATTAAGGATGGGGGGAATCATTTTATAGATTTTGAAGTATAGAATGAGCATGTGGGTAGATGGAGGTACACGGGGTTTTATGGCTGCCCGGAAAGGGGAAGGCGTAGGGAGTCATGGAATATTATGCGGAGTTTGGCTGGAAGATCAAGTCTACCATGGTGTATGATAGGAGATTTCAACAATTTAATGTTTGAGGATGAAAAAAGAGGAGGACAAAGGCATCCACGTAGTTTTTTAACAGGCTTCACAGATACGGTGAATGATTGTAATCTTATGGACTTGGGGTTTGTGGGAGAGAAATACACGTGGGAGAAATCTAGAGGAAAACACAATTGGATTCAAGAAAGGCTAGATAGAGGTTTAGCAAGTCAGGGTGGAAGGATTTGTTCCCAGAAGCAGAGGTGCAGGTGCTAGAAGTCGCCCCATCAGATCATCTTCCTTTATGTTTGATGTTAAATAGGAGAGTCTATGTGCCGAAAATACATCAATTTCGTTTTGAAAATATATGGATAAAGGAGAACGATTGTGTGAACTTGGTTAAGCAAAGATGGGATAGTACGGAGGGGGAAGAATTGATGGTTAAAATTGATTTTTGCCGAATGAAGCTAGAAGAGTGGGGAGGAGGGGTAAATAAGGAGTTTAAATAGAAACTTACTTACTGCAGGTCTAGACTTCGTAAGCTCAGGTCTCGTAGAGATGTGCAGGGGATTCAAAGCTATAACGAGGTGCGCTGGGAGTATCTAAATCTATTAGAAAGGCAGGAGACATACTGGAAGCAAAGGGCCAAACAGTTCTAGTTACGGGAAGGGGATAAAAATACTAAATTTTTCCATAAACATGCTTCAAAACGAAAAAGTAATAATGGCATACAACGTATAAGGGGGGAGGATGGAGAATGGAAGGAGACAACGGAAGAAATACAGGGTGTGATTGAAAGTTACTTTAAGACATTGTTTCAAAGCATCACAGTTGACGGAAGTTTGACACATAACGAAACAGTGCAACAAGTCACAGAGGAAGAGAATGAAAGTTTAGTTTCAGAAATTACACAGGAGGAGGTAAAAGAAGCATTGTTTTCGATGCATCCTGATAAATCCCCCGGTGTGGACGGATTAAATCCAGCTTTTTTCCAGACGTATTGGAGTATTGTGGGGCGGGACATAGTTCAGTTTTGTCAGAAGTTTATGCGTACAGGTGAGCTTCCAGGAGCTGTAAATCGGACAGTGGTATGCTTGATCCCGAAGATTAAAACACCACAGGTAATGACAGACCTCCGCCCTATTTCTTTATGTAATGTGGTGTTTCGAGTTTTATCCAAGGTGCTAGCAAATAGGCTTAAAACTTGTTTGGGTCATATTATCTCGGACAAGCAAAGCGCATTTATAGAAGGGAGATTGCTAACGGACAATGCTTTGATAGCATTTGAGGTTAACCACTACATGAAAAGGAGGACACAGGGAAAGAATGGTATTGCAAGTTTAAAGATAGATATTTCAAAAGCATATGACCGTTTGGAATGGAGTTTTTTAAAAAATATGATGAAGAAATTGGGTTTCACGGATGTTTGGATTGAAAGGCTAATGAGTTTGGTTAAACAGTTTCTTATAGCTTCTTACATAACGGAGTGGAGTTTGGGAACGTGTTACCAAAGCGCGGGCTATGTCAAGGTGATCCGATTTCACCTTACTTGTATATTATTTGTGCGGAAGGGTTAAGCGCAATTATCCGGCGAAATGAAAGTGCAGGTTTAATTCATGGGTGTACTATAGCACGGGGGGCTCCAACAATATCCCACTTACTGTTTGCGGATGATTGTTACTTTTTCTTCAAGGCTACTGGAGGGGAAGCTGGTGTGATGAGAAGAATTTTGGACCAGTATGAGCAGGTGTCAGGTCAAATGATAAGTTATAGTAAATTTACTGTCACTTTTTCTCCTAATAGTACAGAAGAAAATAGACGGGATGTGTGTACTCAATTGGGGGTAAGGGAAGTGCAGGGGCCTGGTAATTATTTGGGTATGCCCATGTGCATAGGTAGGAGAAAAATTGCAAGCTTCTCTTTTTTGCAGGAGAGAGTAGAACAGAAATTACAAGGCTGGCAAAACAAGACACTTTCGAAAGCAGGGAAAGTAACACTGCTTAAAACTGCTTGCCAGGTAATTCCGAACTTCTGGATGAGTTTGTTCTTAATCCCTACTGAAATATGTGAGGGTATAGAAAGGAAAATGAATAAATTCTGGTGGACAAATGGTGATACGGGGGGAGGAATACATGGGATAGGTTGTGTGAGAGTAAGGAAGGAGGGGGGTTGGGATTTAAAAAACTTAGAGATTTTAATATCTCGATGTTGGCAAAACAAGGATGGAGGCTCATGAATGGTTCGAATCCTTTGGTTACAGAGATAATGATAGCAAAGTACTTTCCAGGGAGTGACTTTTTAAATGCAAAACTAGGAGACAACCCTAGTTACATATGGAGAAGTATTCTTGAAGCCCAAAATATGTTAAAGCAGGGAAGTAGAAGAAGTATTGGAAATGGGAGGAGTACAAGTGTGTGGAATGACCCTTGGTTACCATGTTTGGATAGTGGGTATGTTACAACAGAGATACCGGGCGAGTTGAGAAATATTCAGGTGCATAGTTTTCTCACGGAGGATCAAATGGAATGGGATATGGATGTGATCACGGCTATCTGCAATGAAAGGGATAGTGCATTTATTCGGCAGATTCCTATACCAATGAGAAATAAGGAAGATTCCTGGTTATGGTTATTTGATAGTAGAGGTGAGTTTTCAGTCAGGAGTTGTTACCGCCGAATTCGAGGGGAACGAACTTATGAGGATGGGCACTTCTAGAACGAACTTATGAATTTCATGTGGCGAGTGTGTCGTAATGTTCTGCCTACAGCAGAGGCATTGGTAAGAAAGAATGTTGATATGAGTCAGTTTTGTTGCTGGTGTCGTAATGAGGTGGAGGATGTGGTGCATATTCTGTTTACTTGTTCTTTTGCTAGAGAGGTTTGGAGAGAGCTGGGGATGCAACAAGTAGTTACAGTATTGCAAAATGATACGGGCTTAACTATCTTCAAGCGTGTTTTTCAAAATGGAACTAAAGACCAATGTGTTATGTTGGGTCTGTTTTGCTGGAGCCTCTAGTTTAGACGAAACAAATGGCTGTGGGACAAAGTATCGATATCTGTCTTTGGAGTAAAGGCGATGGCGTTGAATATGCTAGCAGATTGGAGGAAATCCCTGGAGAAAACGCAGAAGCAGGGGCCTCAAGTGCAACAAGGAAATCGTGCTTGGTGTAAACCACCCTCAGGATGGGTAAAAGTTAATGTTGATGTTGCTTGTAAGCAGGGGGAGGATTTTGTGAGGCTGGGGTGTGTAGCCCGTGATGAAAATGGTAGGTTCCTTTGTGCAAGAAGTAGTGTAGTTCGCAGGAGTGCTCAGCCAAGAGAAGCAGAGGGCTTAAGCTTGAAGGAGGCCTTGATCTGGATGCGGAAATGGAGGGACAGAAAATGTATCTTTGAAACAGATTCAAAATTGTTGGTTGATGCAGTGAATGGAGGTAGTGGTAGGTCATACTTTGATACTATAGCTGCTGATTGTGGTGATTTACTTAAACACTTTGATGAGGTGTTATTGGTTTTTGTACCTAGGTCTGCGAATTGTGTTGCCCATTTGTTAGCAAAGGCGGCAGGTTCTGTGTCAGATCTTCAGGAGTGGTCTTTTATCGCTCCAGATTTTATCCATTGTAATCTTGCTCTTGAAGAGATTTAATGTTAATTCAAGTGCTTTATTTTCAAAAAAAAGAATAAAATGATCCATTATTTAATTTGTTTACTTTTTCTGATCGATGCCCAGCGGATTTGTAATATACAATAAGCACCTCAATCAATACACTCGCTCTATATCGACTATTTTACAATTTTTTTAATATTCCTCGCAATTTTTACATTCCAACATTTTTCAAAAATAATAAATATTTATAATATAAAAATTAACTACATCCACAACTTTTCTCCACTGTACTCAATTAGCAACAAACTCGTGGTCCCTAACCTAAATTGTATTATTGAATTAAATTGTACCTAATCATTAATGTTGTTTAAATTAAAGTAAATGATTGATTTTAATAGAATTTTGTTTGTTAATGATATATGTGACTATTGTATACTTACTTTACTTAACTATTAACTATGTTCAAGTTGGTAATCCTAAAACTAATACGAGTAATATTATTGATAGTAGTCATGTCCATTTTAGATTTGTTTCGAGTCATAAAAGAGAACTAGCATGAAAGCCCGTGCAAGGCACGGGCCACATTCTAATTTGCACAATTTTTTTCGCAAATCGTGTTTGAGTCAGTCATATCTTGTTTTCAGTCTATTCCATGTGCTTCGATTTATTTAAGTCCAATATTTGGTAACTGTTCAAATTTTGAAATATTATTGAATTTTTTATTTTCAATATCATATAGATGCAATTATTAGATTAAGCCGCTCATGCAATGGGGCATCGAGAAGATGATGTAATTTAGGGGCATATCTTTTCTAATAAGTAATTTTTTTTTTAAAAGTACGTGGAGGCAAAACATGATATTTGGGGCACATTTTGTTCAAGGCAGCACCAAAAATAGTTTAAGATATAAGAAGTGCCGAAAAATAAATGGTATGTAGATTTTTAATTTAGTACAAAATTCAAATTCACTTGAAACTTTCAATTTCTTAAGACCGACCTAGGCATCATATTTGTAAATAGTACTCGTTTAATGTAAGATGAATGACCGATAATAATGACACATAAAAGTTACTCATTAGTGTTCAAGTACTATTGCAACAATAATGTGTCGTTTAGTCTAATTTCTAGTAGTTTTTTAAAAGATTATCATGATAATGATATGCTATTTATTTTATTTCCATTAGTAATAGTAAACCAGTAAGAGGAGATAGGTGCATCAGTACATATTTGGTAGGAGATGTATTATGGCAGCAATAGCACAAACCAAATTAATATTAGTAAAAATCAACTAAAATGTATGTTGTATCCATACAAACTAATATGTGCTATAGTGAAAAAAAAATTATTTTTTATAAAGTCTTAAAATATCACTAATCGATCATTATGTTATATGTAGTCATATATAATTTTACATATTTGTTTATGTTGCCGAGTAAATAACAATTGTAGAAGAGGGTTGAATACAATTGTATAAGATTTTCGACTAAAAACAAATAACACAAGTATGAATCAATAACAGCTTTATTAACTCTGATATAAAACTGTTACAAAACTCTCTTAAGAAATTCTTATGTTCTTAAGAGCTGCTAGGTTACAATATAACTCGTGTAAGCGATTACAAAATGTAAAACCTAAACTGTGTTTATATAATGTACACAGTTGCACTATCAATTACAAGATATTCTAAATCAATTACATATATCTCTGAATGCATATCTTGTATGATAGCTGCCTTCCTACAAATTAGGAACCGACATATCAATCTTCCTTGATCTCTGGTCTGATGAGAATCTTCATCAAATACTGACCAGCTTCTAATCCTGATAGTCCAATACTGACGGTGCATTCCTGATGACGTCAGCATCAGTGTCTGATCAGTAATGCCCAGATCCTGATCATCTCTTGAATCAATATCTAACAGTTTAGTATATATAATCTTGTTTATGATACTATATTATAATTCAACTATGCATTTTATTCATTTATTTAATCGATAACTCATATAGAGTCCAAATCTAACATATCAGCTAATTCTATATATATATATATATATATATATAGGGTGTGGCTCAAAAGAGAACTTATTTTTTGAAGAAAACTAAGGTACTAATCCTAACCATTGGATGTATTATATATATATATATATATATATATATATATATATATATATATATATATATATATATATATATATGTATTATATATATATATATATGTATTATATATATATATATATATATTGTACATAGTATCAATCATATTAAAGGTCTATTTGGTATTGATGTTGCAGACTGTAACAACAATTTTTTTTTTTTACAAAACTTGGTTCAAAACAGCTAAGTAAATCTAAAAGCAATTTTTCAACAACATTTTTTTATAAAAAAATTGTTTTAGCAAAAATATTTATTTTTTACAATTGCAACTTTTGTAGACAACAATTTTAGGTAAATGTATCAAACCCCAACAATCACATATTAAATAAATTTTATAAAAGTTAATTTAAAATGAGATATAAACAAACACTAAAAGAGATAATTTATCCAGTAGTTGTGAATTAAACTCCATTTGTATTTAGAGGTCATAAATTCAGTTCCTTTGATAAGACCAAAAAATCATGTTGTGTTTCCGTATATTCTATATCATATATACCCTAATTCGATGGTTGAAAAACTCATGTTATCTTTTGTACCACGTGAATGCATATCTTATTTTCATGGCATTCTCATCCCCCGATTATTGTATCAGGTCGAGATACCTTAATCTCCGATCCCATTCTCATCCCCCAATTTTTTATTTAATAATAGTCCATATTTCTCATACTGATAGAAAAATTTTCGCAATCCCCAACCTGAATGGGAAGGGTATTGGATCGCGGTCGGACGAGATGGATGAAATGCTCATCCCTACGTGTACCAAGTGAATTTGTTTTGTTTTTGTCATGAGCATAACATGAATAAATATTATGATTTATGATTTCACAAAAAAAATATTATTTTACATGTACAAGAAATCAAAATTTGAATTTATGTCATTTCGTGTACAATGTGAATTTGTGTCGTATTTTCGTATCACATACATAATACAAAAAGAATACTTTATAATTTTAAAATTTCATGAAAATATAATAATAATAATAATAATAATTTTAATTTTAATTTTAATTAAATGAGATGGAAATTTATTTTTTTTTAGTTTTATCATGCATAAATTTATAAAAAAATCAAGGAAAATCTAGGAAGCATGTTTTATAGTTAACGATTTTAAGTAGCTATCAGAAATTGTTATGGTGTAGTGGTTGTGTTCATAAATTTAATTTGTATCATAGGGGAGATTATAATACAAATATTTTTTTAACATTAATATAAAGAGGGGTATATTGATAAATCACTAAATTGGCTTGGAAGTGCATTTTGACCTATAATAGATGAAAAGAGACGTTATTTTATTTGTTTTCTTTGAAATTATTTCTAAAATAAGAGTTAAATAAAATGAAGAATTAAGAGCTATTTAAGAATCTAGTGGATGAGTTCCAAAATTTTCTTGAAGTGGGCTTCTAGCATGATGGTCATGGGGTGATAATAAAATTGATTCCTAGCCATAGGTCATGGGTTTAATCCTTGCTAACAACAATATTTTTAATATATTTATATAATCTGAGGATATTTTAGTAAATTACTAAATCTGAGGGTATTTTAGTAAATTACTAAATGGCATGGAAAGTCATGTCAGCATATAATATAATATATATATAAAGGATATTGTTAATAAGTGAGTCAAATTACTAAAATTAGTATAATATATGGGCATTTTTATTCTGAGTAAATTATAAATTAAATATAGCTAATAAGTGAGTTAATTGAGCATGTAGTGAATGAGTTTAAAATGTGTCACAAATAGGTGACTTGGTTTAGTGGTTGTATATGTGAACATAAAGTTAAAGTTGGTTGAAGGCCATGGGTTCAATTCCTTTCAACTTCAAAGTTTTTAACCTTAAAATAAGTTCAAGGACAAATTTGTAATTTAAACAACAATATTTTTAATATATTTATAAAATCTGAGGATATTTTAGTAAATTACTAAATCTGAGGGTATTTTAGTAAATTACTAAATGGCATGGTATTTTAGTAAATTATTAAATGTCATGGAAAGTCAGGAAAGTCATGTCAGCATATAATATATATAAAGGATATTGTTAATAAGTGAGTCAAATTACTAAAATTAGTATAATACAGGGGCATTTTTATCCTGAGTAAATTATAAAATAAATATAGCTAATAAATGAGTTAATTGAGCATGTAGTGAATGAGTTTAAAATGTGTCACAAATAGGTGACTTGGTTTAATGGTTGTATATGTCTACATAAAGTTAAAGTTGGTTGAAGGTCATGGGTTCAATTCCTTTCAATTCCAAAGTTTTTAACCTTAAAATAAGTTTAAGGACAAATTTGTAATTTAATAAATAGAAGGATAAATTTGTAATTTACTAAATAGGTTTAAAACCCATGTTGGCATATAATAGATATAAAGGATTTGAGTATTTTATGGGTGTCGTCTAATTAAGATAATTTTTCAGAAGACTTAAAATCCTAAATTGTTTTTCTAATTCTTCAAAAAATGTCATGGGATAAAGTTTGTGTGCCAAAGAATTGTGGAGGGCTGGGGCTTAGGGAGTTAAGAAAATTCAATCTATCTATGCTGGCTAAACAGGGCTAGAGGTTGCTCAAAGAAGCTAATCCATTAGTTTCTGCAGTAATGAAGGCGAAATACTATCCTCATTCGAGTTTGTTAGATGCTAAAGTGAGGTCGAATCCAAGCTATGTTTGGAGGAGTATCGTGTCATCTATGGAGGTGGTTAAGGCAGGGGCACGAAGAAAAATTGGAGATGGTAGAAGTACGCGTGTGTGGGGGGAACCTTGGTTGCCAAACATGACCAGTGGGTATGTAATGACCCCAATGCCAGTGCAACTACAGGGGAGTACAGTGCATAGTTGTTGTGGAATAAAAACTAGGTTACGAATTGTATTTAATGCTAGGGTTGGTGAGCTTCGAGCTTTAATGGCTGTTTCCGTGTTCGGGACTAATCGGTCCTCACAGAGTGCCTACGTATCTCGTTATTGAGAATCAAGCCAAGACGTAGTTCTAGGTGATGGTGCCCTCGGGGCTATGGCGGCGAGGGCTCACCTAGGACGCAGTGGCTTGTATGTCCTTATTCGAGGACTAAGCCTAAAACGTGGTGGGTGACGTATAGAGCTCTACCCAACGTAGTTCTGAGAATGAGGGGTCAGACCCTTTATATAGGCTGAGAAGCCTTAGAATCATAGTAGGAGTAGGAGACTTGGTGAGCAAGCCACCGCCTCAAGGAAGGTTCTAGATCCCTTCCTTTTAGGAATCAGTTTCCATGTAGAGATATGTGTCTTGGAGGCTAAGCCAGGCAAGAGTTATATCCTTGTTTGACTCTTATTTGTTGAGCTGTTTATTACCCCTAATATTAATTAGGAAATTAATATTATAATTGGGCTTTGGGCCCATCTGGTGGGCCCCACGTTTGGACCATTCTAGGTCTAATTAATGCCACATTAAATGTGTCTTTAGGGCTTACTTTTAGCCCATATCATTTGCCCCCAACTTCTAGGAAAACTGATCAGGTTTTCCTTGAAGTTATAACGGCCTTATTCGAGACTTGGGTCAGGGTTTATTACTCTTAAGTGAGTATTTTCAACAATATCATCTTGATGTAAAGCGTGGAGCGACCGACGCATTTACAACGATGTTGAACGACACTAATCAGTGTTAAACGGCACTACACAGCGCTAATCAGCCTTAAACAACGTTTAAACAGTGTTAAACGATGCTAAATGGCATAGAACGGCACTAACGGCACTAATCGGTGCTAAACGGTGCTAATCGACACTAATCTGTGCTAACAGGCACTAATTGGTGCTTAAACAGCACTACAAGGTGCTAATCGGCACTAATCTATGCTAACAGGCACTAATCGGTGCTTAAACAGCACTACACGGTGCTAATCGGCACTAATCGCTGCTTAAACAGCACTACACGGTGCTAATCGGCACTAAATTGTGCTAATCTCGACTTCTTTTTAGCACTGAAAATCATACAAGATTCGCTGAAAAAGTCGAGATCTAGGTCTGAAAACTATCCGAGGTCCGTTGAAAAAGTCAGGATTCAGGACCACGAACTGACCCGTGATCGGTCGGATCTAGGGCCAGCTAGTGGTCGGCCAGAGAGCTCGAATCCAAGGTGGTCGGCAGGGAGGTGGTCCTCCGGGAGGTGGTTGTTTGCACTAAATCACGCAAGCGTACGTGGTCACAAGTAATATATAAGGTTAAGTCCAAATTCGTTCCCACAGGGATCAAGTTATGGTTCTATTCAGTAAATATGCCTATGCAACAATGTATGGTTATTATGCACTGCTAAGACAATAACAATTTTGGGTTTATTAAACTAAATTAACTAAGACACAAATTAACAAAACTAAGAATTAACTAACTAACAAGAATTAAAATCTAATTACGTCTGCAAGAGTAAACATGGAATCCTAACTTCATTAAATACTTTGCTTAGATCTGACGCCTTTAATCACTATATGCAATGGTTATGATATCTGATCGGATAACACGAAACAAGTACACGCTACTTCTCAGTATACGTATACCAAACTAAACATACATCCACAAAAGAGATAGAAGATGAATAGACACCAATTATGCTTAAACCATATATCTCTATAGAATTTGAAAACATAACGGTTGAAGAACAAGTTATCCACATTTATCACATAGGGTAGCATATTATCTCTAATCATGCCACAAATCATGATGTTAAAACATCAACCTATCCTATGCTAGCATGGCAAGTTCTAAATCTCAAGATCCACCCTCGTTTAGCAAGAGATTAACAAATTAGATGTTCATGACGCATCTATCAATTAAGCATAACCATACGAGGATATCAAGATATACATCACACACAGATCTGTAAAGCATCAAAATACTAAAACTCCATAAATAAATCCATTAGAATCCCATGACAACGATTAGTTCATAATTGAACCTCTCGTCATCATGGGATCTGATGAAACCATGATAAAAAAACAAAGTATGAAAAGATACAAATAAAACTAAGTAATTGATATGTAAAGGTTCTACTCCTAATAATGATGATAATGATGATAAATTACAAGGGTTGGATGTGTTTATATAGGCTCTAGACATCTTGCCCAACAAGAAAATACCAAATCAGAATTATAATAGAAGTACGTTTCCTAAACTGATTCTGATTTAAAGGGAAATTCGTAGCTGCCTTTTCTTCAGTAATTCTGGAACGTTCCAGCTGCAATTGGGCCTCTGGACCACTTTAGAATGATAGAAAATCTCATTATCTTCGCGTGGACTGCTTACGGGCCTCAAACGGAGTTGTAGAACTCAAGATATAGCCAAAACAAAAATCCGAAATCTTGCAGAATTTTTACCCGCGCACCACCAGTGCAGGAGCGCCGTTTGGGCGCCTGAGGCGCTGGGGCAATCTGCTCAAAATTATAGAAAATTTCCCAGGCTTCGCGTGGGCAGTAAGATCGCTGAAAACGGACTTCTAGAACTCCAGATATGACCAAAACAGTGTAGACTGCGCAACATACCCTGAAATCTGAATTTTCCACATTTTGCTCAATTCTCATCCGTTTTCTATTCCGATTCTTTCGCCACTTCCCGTTCTTCAATTCTTACCTTATAAATCCTCATGATAGCCTAGGGAAATATGCCATCCTTCATTCCATTGCTCAAATCATCTCCAAAATTGACAGAAACACCAACCCTAAACGATATTTCGCAACCCTGCACAACTAAACACAAACACATCAAAACTACAACAAACTTGAGTACAAGACAATCAATTTAAGCCAAAACGAAGCGTTCCAAGTGGATATAAATCCACTTATCACACCCCCAAACTTAAACCGATGCTTGTCCTCAAGCATAAACAATTACAACTAACTAGCTAACTAACTAGTACCACTTCCGTAGGTGATCACGGTTGCATTTGGCATATGCAACAAGCCCTTTAAACCCCTAGGCAGCCATAGTGGACGAGTAAGGTCTCGTGAGGGCCTATAGCGAATGTACCCACAAAATCCATTTAACCTAATGCAATGCAATGCATGAATGCAATTAATATGAAAATGCAAATGACTACTACTAATATCCTACCATACCTTCAAATCCTCTCATGCCATATCAACTTAAGAATCAAAGTAAATACGCAATGTCTTGGTGTCGAAAGTGCAAGTATTCACATAGTCTGTTAGAAATGATTGATGAAAACAGTGTTTGGAAGCTAAAGTCAGAAAACAGAGTTTAGCTGGAAGCAGTCAGAGTTTGATTAAACACTGACTGGAAGCGCAAACAGAGTTTGTTAAACTCTGTAGCGGTATTGTCTGAAGAGTCAACAGTGTTTGAAGATTGATAAATATGGAAGCAATATCTTTGAAGATTGGAAAGCTGTCAAAGAGATTGAGTTGACTTGGAAGACTGGAGCAATAGTGATTGATATCAATTGTATAGCTTGATTTTAGGAGAATCAGTTACTGATTGTACGAAGCTGTATGTTCTATAAATACAGTTAGGTTAACCCTAGAAGGGTAGTCGAACATTGAGAAAACTTTTGATTGTAACCTAAGCAGCTCTCTGTGATATTTACATCACTGAGAGAGGAATTATCAATTCCAAACAGTTTTTAATTGTTAAACAGTGTGTTCTTGTTAAGTTACTCATACAGTATTTGATTACTTATTGTGTATTCGACCTAACAAGTGGTATCAGAGCCTAATCTGTTACTTTATTACAGTTAAAGATCCAAACACAAAAGTAATCAATGGCAGAGATACCTCCACCATCTGAGAAAGCCCCTACTACTGTTAGTAGGTATGAAACAATAAGGGTTCCTATACTTAGGCCATCAGAGTATGCAATTTGGAAGGTGAAAATGACCATGTTTCTGGAGGCTACAGATCCAGAATACCTTGATAGAATATATGAAGGTCCTCACAAACCAACAAAATTATCTGCTGCTGCTGCTGGTGAGGAATCAAAGGTCATTCCAAAGGAAAAGAAAGATCTAACTGCTGAGGATCTTTCATCTATTGCAAAGGATGCAAAAGTGAGACATTTACTTCACAGTGCATTAGACAATGTTATGTCTAATAAAGTAATTAACTGCACAACAGCAAAGGATATATGGGATGCACTTGAGGTTAGGTGTCAAGGAACTCCTGCAATCAAGAAAAACAGAAGAAACATACTCACTCAGGAGTATGAGCACTTTGAGGCAAAGTCTGATGAAACCATGACAGAAACATTTGACAGATTCTGTAAACTGCTCAATGATTTGTCATTGGTTAACAAAGAGTATGATTTAGAAGACTCAAATCTCAAGTTTCTTCTTTCTCTACCTGAAAAGTGGGATGTGAAAACAACCACTATTAGAGATAATTATGAACTTGGTGAAACAGAGATTGATGAAATTTATGGGCTGCTCAAAACTCATGAATTGGAACTGGAGCAGAGAAACAAAAGATCAAGTAGAAAGTCAAAGTCTGTTGCACTCAAAGTTGAGGAGAAACCATCAAAGAAGGAGGCATCAAGGAGAAAGGCAAAAGGAAAAGCCTTAGTCATCCATTCAGAGAATGAGTCATCAAACACTGATGTTGACTCAAAAACAGATGGTTCATCTGATTCTGAAGATGATGAAGAGATGATGCAAATGGCTGCATTGATGGTAAAGACCTTCAAGAAGATGGGTTACAAGAACTTCAAGAAGGGAAAGAGATTCTCAAGGGACTACTCAAAGTCTGACAAGAAGAATTTCAAGAAAGCTGAGGGAAAGGACTTCAAATCTGGAAAGAAAGATAAGTCTGAGATTCAATGCTACAAGTGTAAGGAGATGGGACACTATGCTCCAGAGTGCAAGAAGGGTAAAACTGAAAAGGCACTCTACACCAAAGGCAGAGATTGGGCAGACACTTCAGATTCAGATGAGGAAGTCAACTATGCTCTCATGGCTACTACTCAGACTGAAAATGATGATCTTAAGGTACCTCCAACCACTTATGCTTATAACACTGATAATATAACTGAATTAAGAATTTATCTTAAAGCATTGCCTAAGAAAAACAAAAATGGAAAAGTAGGCATAACTTCAGGAATTAAGCCAATGCTTGCTTCATTAGCTCCTAGAAAAACATGCTTTAATTGTGGTAGCACTAATCATCTTGCTAGTTTCTGCAATAAGAATAAGAACATTAATTCTTTGCCCTCTAAAACTGCAGTAAAGAGTGATTATGTGAGAACTAAACCACAGACTTTATGCAAACACTGTGGAAGTACTTGGCATTCTATTTACACTTGCAGAGATTATCATGCTATTTACTATAATTACTATGAACCCAAGCCAAATTTGAAATGGGTTAAAGTAAACTCTGCAAATGTAAACTCTGAAAAAGTTAGCTTAAACTCTGTTAATATGAATTCCGCTGCAAAAGCTAACAGAATTAAGAAAGCCAAAGGATCCAAGCAAGTCTGGATCCTTAAAACTAATAATCAGTGATTGTTTGTGATTGCAGGGCAACAGGGTTAGTACCCTAGTCGTGGACAGTGGATGTTCAGGACACATGACAGGAAATAAAGCCCTGCTATCAGAGTTTGAGGAGAAGGCTGGCCCAGAAGTTTCCTATGGAGATGGCAACATAGGACATACACTGGGATATGGCAACATTAATCTTGGAAATGTCATCATCACCAATGTAGCTCTTGTTCCAGGACTTAAGCATGATTTGCTATCTGTGAGTCAAATCTGTGACAGAGGATATCATGTAGATTTTCAGCCTGAATATTGTCAAGTGATCAGTAAATCTACAGGGAAGGTTGCTCTAGTTGGAAACAGACACAATAACATCTATGAAATCAAATTGTCAACAAACACTGATGGCAAAGCAGTGTGTCTGTCTACAAGGATGTCCAGTGAAGAGAGTTGGAAATGGCACAAGAAACTCTCTCATTTGAATCTGAACAACATCAATGAGCTAATCAAGAATGATCTTGTAAGAGGTCTACCAAAGTCCTTGTTGAATGTAGAAGGACTGTGTGATTCTTGTCAAAAGGCCAAACAGAGAAAAACATCTTTCAAAAGCAAATCTGAGTCTTCAATTGCTGATCCTTATCATCTACTACATGTTGATCTTTTTGGTCCAGTGAATGTGATGTCTCTTGGAAAGAAGAAATATGCATTAGTCATTGTTGATGAATATACCAGATTCACATGGGTATATTTTCTTGCAAAGAAGGATGAAACTGCATTAACACTGACAGAACATGTAATTCAACTGGAAAAAGGGTCAGAGCATCAAGTGAAGATAATCAGAAGTGACAATGGAACTGAATTCAGGAATTCATCTATGGAAGAATTTTGCAAGAGTAAAGGGATAAAACAAGAGTTTTCTGCACCTGGTACTCCACAACAAAATGGTGTAGTGGAGAGAAAGAACAGAACCTTGATAGAAGCTGCCAGAACCATGCTAGATGAAGCAAAATTGCCAACTTATTTCTGGGCAGAAGCAGTTCAAACTGCTTGTTTTACTCAAAATGCAACACTGATCAACAAGCATGGTAAAACACCATATGAAATGGTGAAGAAGAAAAAGCCAAATCTAAAATATTTTCATATTTTTGGATGCAAGTGCTTTGTGTTGAAGACTCATCCTGAACAGTTGACCAAGTTTGACCTAAAGGCAGATGAAGGTATTTTTGTTGGCTATCCACTGTCAACTAAAGCATTCAGAGTTTATAATCTGAGAACCAGAGTGATCATGGAATCAATTCATGTGTCATTTGATGACAAGAAAATAACTGGACTTGAAGATGTAAATGAACATGATCAACTGCACTTTGAAAATGAAGATTTATTCTCTGAAAAAGTAAACTCTGATCAGACTAATGTGTCAAACTCTGTTGATCTAAACTCTGAACCTCTACTGGTAAATACTGAAGAAACTCTTCAATCAGAAACAAGGGAAGAACCAGTTGAGGGGGAGCATGAAGAATCACATCAAAGTGAAAATTCAAACACTGATAGTGACTCAAATGATAACCCTGAATCAAACACTGTTGATTCAAACTCTGATCATTCAAATTCTGAGCAGTCACATTCAGGGGGAGCATCTGGAAATGAGGAAAGACACCAGGAAAATCAGGAGAGCATGGATCAAGGGGGAGGATCACATGATGACAGAAGCAATCTGCCTTCTGCAAGAAAATGGACTAAATCTCACACACCTGATTTGATTATTGGTGATCCAGATGCAAAAGTAAGGACAAGAAGTGCAACAACAAATGAATGTCTTTTTCATGCATTCTTGTCACAATCTGAGCCAAAGAAAGTGGAGGAAGCTCTTAAAGATGCTGACTGGATAACAGCAATGCAAGAAGAGCTAAATGAATTTGAATGAAATGAAGTGTGGACACTTGTACCAAGGCCCAAGAATAGATCCATTGTTGGTACTAAATGGGTTTTCAGGAATAAAACTGACAGTGAGGGTGTTATCACAAGGAACAAGGCAAGACTGGTTGCAAAAGGCTACTCACAACAGGAAGGAATTGACTATGATGAAACATTTGCACCAGTGGCTAGATTGGAGGCAATCAGGATTTTTCTAGCATATGCCTCCCACATGAAATTCAAAGTGTTTCAGATGGATGTGAAAAGTGCATTTTTGAATGGAAAACTTGAAGAAGAAGTGTTTGTGGAACAACCACCAGGGTTTGTAGATCCAAAATATCCAGATCATGTCTACAGGTTAGACAAGGCTCTCTATGGACTTAAGCAGGCACCAAGGGCATGGTATGAAACCCTTGCCAAATTTCTACTAGAAAGTGGATTTCACAGAGGTACTATTGACAAAACTCTGTTTTATTTCCAAAATGGTAGTGACTTGCTTTTAGTTCAGATATATGTGGATGACATCATTTTTGGGTCTACTAATGATAAACTCTGTAAGAAGTTTGCCAAACTCATGCAGTCAAGATATCAAATGAGTATGATGGGAGAGCTTAGTTATTTTCTAGGCCTACAGGTGAAGCAAACAGATGATGGAATTTTTATAAATCAAGCAAAATATACCAGAAACCTTCTCAAGAAATTTGGTATGCTTGATTGTTCATCTGCAACAACTCCCATGGCAACTGCAACAAAATTGGACAAAGATGCAGGGTCATCAGTAGATATGACAGGTTACAGAGGAATGATTGGTTCTTTGCTCTATTTGACAGCTAGCAGACCTGATATCATGTATGCAACTTGCTTGTGTGCAAGGTTCCAGGCTGATCCAAGAGAACCACATTTAACAGCAGTAAAGAGAATATTCAAGTACCTGAAGGGCACTATAACTTTGGGGCTGTGGTATCCAAGGGAATCAGAGTTTAAACTTCTTGGTTACTCTGATGCAGACTTTGCTGGATGTAAGATAGACAGAAAAAGCACCAGTGGAAGTTGTCAATTTCTGGGTGACAGACTTGTTTCCTGGTATAGCAAGAAACAGAAGTCAATATCTACATCTACAGCTGAAGCAGAGTATATTGCTGCTGGTAGCTGTTGTGCACAGATTTTATGGATGAAGAATCAACTGCTGGATTATGGATTAAGGTATTCCAAGATACCCATTTACTGTGATAATCAAAGTGCTATTGCAATGACAGGTAATCCAGTGCAACATTCAATGACAAAGCACATCAGCATAAGGTATCACTTCATCAGAGAGCATGTAGAGGAAGGCAACATTGAGCTTCACTTTGTGTCTACAGAACAACAACTTGCAGATATCTTCACCAAGCCATTGAGTGAAGTTAAATTTACAAGACTGGTCAATGAACTAGGAATGGTCTCTAGTTTTGACTAGAGATGTTGGTTAGACTCAAAAACTTATTGCTCATGTTTTCTGTAAATTGTTAAGTGCTATGTGAATCTTAGTATTAAACTCTGTTCTGCATGCTAATGTTTAAATCTTTTTAAACTCTGTCAGCATGTCTGTCTGTTAAATACTGTTAACATGTTAGATACACTCAGTGAATTCAGAATTGATTATTGTCTGAATGAAAATACCAATGAAGAAATATGTATGAAGCATGATTCACAGTAATTAAATCATGATTCTTTGTGAGTCACTGCTATCTAATCAGACTTTGTGCAGAATATTAACACAGCATGATACTGTTTCATATTTATAGCATCTCTTAGTTTATTTAGTCCTAAACTCTGAGTCTATGAATATTGTGTGCATGGCCACTCATAAATAATTTTGGTTATTGATGAACTCTAAACTCTGATAAGTGACATTTTGTTTCCAAAGGTATGGTTCATGATGATTCCTTGTTTGTACTTGTGAAAATCATAAAACTTGAGATGTGTCAGTGATTAGTTTGGTGAGTTCAGACTCATGTTTACACCCTGTGAGAGTTTGAGCCAAATCAGTGATTGATACATTTTCTATCAATCAGTATTTATTGTTGTGTGATATTCATCAGGTAGTATGTTTCTCTAGAACTTGTATTAAACCATTTTGAGACTACATGATATGTGTGTGCATGAAAATGATAAAGGCAATAGGATTTACCATTCTTTCAAACACTGTTCAAAATTCTTTTGAACATTGTACAAACACTGTATAAACACTGTTCATAAATTCCATCCTTAGTAAACCCCTTTGAGCCTTATTAACTGCTCATTTTTCTTATACTCTGAAGTATTAAGAGCAGTTAAATATTTTTTTTTTCAAACAGATGAGTGTTTCTCAAGAAAAGAAAAAGTTTACTTAGTATATATGCTAAATAAAAAAAAAAAAAAAAAAAGAGAAAAAGAGCATATATACTGATCTTGTACAAATATATACTGTGACTGAACACTTTGTTCTCTTAAGATGCTCAGCTTGAAGTCACTCTTGAATAAAACATCTCTTTCCATCTGTTTGATCTTACTCCATGTAAACCCTGAATAAAGTCCTTTTGATTTGTGAATACATGTACTCAAAGTAGTGTAGAATTGGTGGACATTCAAGCATATGGTAGACTCTGCTATTTCTGATTGAATGTGAGTGTAAACACATCACCTAAACACTTGTGTGCTTTGAGAGTTTGTGAGGTTATACAGTTCATGACTGTTATTCACTGAATGATGCTCTGATTTCTATCTCTTGATATTTTTGTCTTTAAAGACTGTGTGCTTACTTGGATAATCATGGACATCAAAGGGAATAGAAGTTTTCAGATTTCTGTATAACAGTAACTACAGAGTTTAGCATTCATCAAACAATCAGTGTTTAATATGAGAGTTTGTGCATTCAATGTTTATTAACTGTTTGTTATGGATTTTATGAAATATTAGATGCTCTAAAAATTGATTTCAGTAAACTCTGCTTCACACACACTCATATTCACAACTGTGCAATTTTTGAAAGGGTTTTAGTGATAAAGTTGGAAAATTGATAAACACTGTTGAATTGTGTTAAGTACTCTGAGGTAAAGTTTAATTGAGATGATTTGACTATTTTGGAGTAATTGGGGTAGTTGACAACTGTTAATTAGTGTTAATGTGTCTAAGTGTCGTGATTATAGGAATAACAGCGGTAATTATTAAGTGATCCATTGGCTGTTTGACACGTGTCCCATGATTGTGTCCTACTCACACACAACTCTACTAAATAAACGATTGAGTTTTAATTTTACTCTAATCGTCTTTAGTCTCTCACTCCATATCGATTCATATTCACCCACTCACAGCTACTTACATACTCATTCATTTTCACACTTCTCTTATTCTCTCCTTCACTTTTTGATAAACACTTACAGTGCATACACATCTTTTTCTCTGAATATCTTCGTATCTTGTTACTAATGGCAACTAAAGCATTTGATGCAGCAGGATTAGTCTTTCTCCCTAGTAACTATGCAGCACCATTGGAGAATGAAAATGCTCCACAGGCGTTTCACTTGTTCCAAAACTTCTTGAACGATTCTGAGATAGGGACGGCTCTAACTGCACCACCAACATTATCTGCTTCACAGATTGCTACTTTCTGGACAAACTCTGAATATGATGATGGAGGAGAGGCTGGCACTCCAACAATCATTTTCACTCATGAAGAATCAGAGTATATCATTACTCCAACCACTGTCAGGGATGCTTTGGACTTTGAGACACACACTTCTTACAGTGTTGTTGGACATGATAGATTGAGGACAATGTTGGAACAAATTGGATGTGCAGGAAACTTGAACAAGATAGGGTCTTTGAGACGGCCAAGTTTGAGAAAGGAATGGAGTTTCTTCTTTGATTGTATAACAAGGGCTTTTGGAAAGAAGACAACAAACTGGGATGCACTACCTCTGGATACTCTTCAAATTGGTCATGCTCTACTATATGGAGGTAACTTCGATTTTGGTAGACTAGTACTAATGAACTTGGGAGAGCGATTGTCTGAGTCTACTACTGTTTATTTTGCTCGTTTTTGTCAATTGCTATTTACTGCATGTGTGCCTAACATTCCAATTGATGAAGCTGATGTAATTCAGCCTTTTCAAGTTGCTAAGAGAATGTTCACTGATTTGACAAACAAAGATGTCACTAAACAGCAAATACCTGAGTTGTTTATGCCTTTAGCCTTACAAAACTATGTGAACCAACCACAACAAATGCCTGAACCACCAGAAACCATAAACTCTGAACCAACACCTCCAACACCCACAACTACTGTACCTACTACATCTCAACAACCACAACCAGAAACTTTAAACTCTCCACCAATAAACTCTCCACCCTCAAACACTGAACCCTCAAACACTGAACCATTAAACACTGAAGCTTTAAACACTGATACCTTACACTCTGAGCCAGCACCTACTGAACCAGCCAAAATCAAGCCCAAGAGAAAGAAGCACACTGCCCAAAACACTAAACATTCAAAGGCTAAACAGACATTACCTGGAGCTGTTTATACTAGAAGAATGAAGCAACATGCAAACAGACCTTCACTTTCACCACCAAAAGAAAGCTCAAGTGAAGATGAAGAGGAGATTGTTGTGCCAATCAAGAAAAGGAGACTAATTCTTTCTGATTCAGATGCAGAGAATGTTGTTGAAGCTCCAGAGGTGGTTTCACAGCAAACACCTACTGTTGAGGATACAGTGAATGTTGAAGTACCTGCAAAAGTTGACATGCCTGCAGAGAATATTGTGGATGACAAAGTAGAAATACCTGCAGAGGTTGAAATACCTACAGAGGATAAAATGCCTGTAGAAGAAGATCAAAGAGATGGTTTGTCACCAGTACATGATGTTCCTGAATCAATTCTTGATCCTGTCTCACCTATTGTTCATGTTGAAGCTCCTGGTGTAGCTGATGAGCCTACAGTACATGTTCCTGAAGCTGTGGCATCACACACAGAGCTGGTATCTTCTCAAATTCAAGACAAAGGTGATGAAGCTACTAAGGCAAACTCTGTTGCAGAACCTGTGCAACATGAGGTCATTATTGAAAAGGTTGCAGAAGTTATTGCAGAAACTGTGGCTGACACTGCTCAGCACAGTGGTTCTTTAAAGGATGCTCAAGCTAAAGATGCAAGTGCTGAAGATGAATCTGACAGTAGTGCACACTCTGACTCTTTTGTGAGTGCACCTGCACAGACAGATAGTAAACATACACCTTTTGCTCAGCCTTGTCCATCACATGCTGTTGAAGTAGAGCATCTTGCTAAATCTGCTGAAAATTGGTATAAACAAGATTGCATTTTTCCAAAAGGGAGAGCATCTGAGTTTGTTAAGCAAACTGCAAAGCAAATTTCAAATCCAGAAATCTTATCCTGTTTAAAGGCAACTGTGGTACAAGTCAAGACTCTGGAAGGAAATTTTGCTGACACTAAACAAGAAATTGCTTCCTTGAAAACTGAGATTCAGTCAAGAGAGTTGAAGATGGAAAGAGAGTCCAAAATAAAAGCTATTCAGCTGTCCAAAGTTCAAGACACTCTCTTTGCTAGGCTAGGAAAGGTTGAAGAAAATCAGACTGCTTTATCTGCTAAGGTGGATTCAATTGCAAACTCTTTAGAGCTCATTACATCAATACTAATTCCTGATGATGTCAAAAAGGGGGAGAGAGTGACTAAGTCTAAATGCAAAGTTTCTCAAACTCTGACTCAAAAGGATGATGCTGGAGATGGAGGGGCAAGTGATAAAAGCAAGGTTTTAAACTCTGAAAGGCAAACTCTGAGATCTGGCAAATCTTTTAAATCACAGTCTGTTGGAACAAACACTGAAACTCAAGGTACCTCAAAGACCAAGAGTTTGGAATTAACATCAAACCCAAAGACTGATGAGGAGTTAGCTGTTAAGCTTTTCATGGAAGAGAATGCAGAAGGAGTGACCATAGAAGATGCTAAAGCTGAAGAGAAGAGTTTACAAGAAAAGCATCTGAAAGCTTTAAAGTCTGAAAAAGGAAAGAAGAATGTGAAAGTTGCTAAAGCTGCAAAGCCTGTTCTTAAAGGTATTCAAATCAAAGAACCAGTTGGTACAGATCAAAGAATGCAAGTATTCAGAAAACCAACAGATGCAGAAGCTAAGCAAAAACTGAAAAGTATAGTTACAACCTCTGTTGATACACATGTTGTACAGAAGAATGAAAACACAACCTCTGTTGCTGCACAAGTTGTGACCACACCATTATTGTCTTATCAGTTGAAATCAACATTTAAGAGGGGTGCTCCTCATGATCCAAGACTAGAAGCTACAATTCCAATGGATTTTGCTGATGGTAGAGCATTATCTGGTAAAGTTGGATACAACAAAGGAGGCATAGGCTCACACAGAGATAAAAGACAATATGTTGGTCCTAGAGATCCTTCTTCACTGTCTGTTCCAGGAGGTGGTGTTACTCAAGAGAGTTTAGACAAACTGGAATCAGTACAGCTTGTATATCAGAAGAGTCTAGAAAAGGATTTCTTGCTATATTTCATGGCTGATGGAACAGTATTTAAAGTCTCTGAAAAGGATATCGAACTAAAATATGCTGAAGAACTTGAATATGTTCTGTATATTTTCAGAGTGAGAAATCAAAGAGCTCAGTCAGTTGCAAATGTGCTCAGACAAAGAATGATTCAGAATCTTGCAAGAAGACAAATGAAAATCAACAGTAAGTATGTTCCTAAATACAGAAATTGGGATGGCAATTTGATAGAAATGGAGAAGGGGACTACAAAACTAAAGACTGATCTTGGAGTTACTGTTCTGGATTTCAATGTAAAGTCTGAAGAATTGAAATACATCAAGCTGGGGAATGAGATGAGAAGAAACAAAATCTACGATCTTAGATCTGCTATCTATCAAACTGATGAGAATGATCCTCAGTTGAGAGAAATCAAAGAAGCTATGCAGATAGAGCTTGAAAATGCTGAAAGAAGGTTGCTTATAGACTATCTCAGAACAGTGCCTGATCTTCAAGAGATTAGAGATTAAAGTCTGTAAGAATTTTCTTATTTCATGTAGAATTTGTTAAGTAATAGCTTAAACTCTGTTTGTATGTTAAACACTGTAAACTTTGTATTTGTTTTGACATCATCATTTACTGTAAAACTTGTACATTCTTGCTAATGGACAAGTTGGGGGAGATTGTTAGAAATGATTGATGAAAACAGTGTTTGGAAGCTAAAGTCAGAAAACAGAGTTTAGCTGGAAGCAGTCAGAGTTTGATTAAACACTGACTGGAAGCGCAAACAGAGTTTGTTAAACTCTGTAGCGGTATTGTCTGAAGAGTCAACAGTGTTTGAAGATTGATAAATATGGAAGCAATATCTTTGAAGATTGGAAAGCTGTCAAAGAGATTGAGTTGACTTGGAAGACTGGAGCAATAGTGATTGATATCAATTGTATAGCTTGATTTTAGGAGAATCAGTTACTGATTGTACGAAGCTGTATGTTCTATAAATACAGTTAGGTTAACCCTAGAAGGGTAGTCGAACATTGAGAAAACTTTTGATTGTAACCTAAGCAGCTCTCTGTGATATTTACATCACTGAGAGAGGAATTATCAATTCCAAACAGTTTTTAATTGTTAAACAGTGTGTTCTTGTTAAGTTACTCATACAGTATTTGATTACTTATTGTGTATTCGACCTAACATAGTCTACTCAATGAACATGCATAAGTTCTCACAAGTCCATGTCAAGTGTAAGAATAAGTTAGTAAACATGCTAAGCCTACAAGAGTACATCTTTGAGACAAAACTCGGGATCTCATACGCAAAAACAAGCAAACACTCACAATCCACTCACAAAAGAATATTCACTCAAGAACAAGGGTAAGTGTATCACTCAATTCCAATAAAATCATAAACATGCTTGACATTTGGTATCAATCTAACTCTTAACACAACATACATCAATGACGATAATCAAAAGGTCTTTATTTGGGTTGTAACGGGGCTAGGGACAAGGTATGTCAAATAAGCCAAATCAGGTGAAGTGTCAAAAGCTAGTAAGTACCATAATAAATCATACACATCACCCTATTTTCCCCCCACATAATTTTTACTAAAACAAACACTCGACTAGTCGACTAAAGTAGGATCACAACAAACACAAACATGCTCTCATAATATATATATTTTTTCTTTTTTTCTTCTTCTTTTTTTTTTCTTTTTTTTCCTTTTTCCTTTTTCCTTTTTTTTTCTTTCGAGAGCTAGATAAAACAATAATATAAACAATAACAACGATCCCACAATTTTATTACACATGCCGACTATCAAGTAAACAAACAAACCCAATTTTCAATATTTCCCCCAAAAGTAAGACCAACAATAAACCCCTCCTTGCACACCTTATTACTCCCTTAAGCACTCTACTAGCCTTTGACAATGTGGGTTCAAATTAATGTAAGGCCAATACAAGAAAAAGGTCTAGGAAAGTAATGTGGTATGTCACCAAAAAATAGGATTAAGCTCAACGGGTTAACTAATTGATCATGTAAACATGGTGTGGTAATATGGGAAAATATACGGTTATTCCTAAATGCCTTTATCATTTTAATCGTCAAATAATGTCATGCGTTTCAAGAAAGACCTCAAACAACTGCTAGCAATGCAAACAATCCGTGGACACTCAAGCAAACGAATGAATTGCAACAAATATGCAATATGGCTCAAAAACTCACTTGGTGGAAAAACATACTCAATCCCAAGCAAAAATCTCTCTAATGCACCAACTTGTATTCAAAGCATGCGAACTAAATCATCTTGCACATATTCATGTCCTTCTAATCACTTACAACATTCAATAAGTCTACTAGCTTCAACTTACTAGTGTATGTGTGTGCACAAGAACAAAGCATATCACTTCTCAATCAAAAGTGTCAACAACACAAAATTCCTATCAAGCATGGGTGCACATGCAACTATTATGAACCCACATGATATACAACATAAAACAGAATGTCCTATATGAAACAAATGTAAATAACACAAACATAAATGCATAATTTACTACTATTAACATGCAAAGCATGATATCCTACATGAACACAATGACTAACAATCACATATATATACACTACTTATCCCTCAAACCACCCCCAAACTTAGAATATTCAATGTCCTCATTGAATGGAGGTAAATACAAGGGAAAGTAGAAAACATACCTTGGGTTGCCTCCCAAGAAGCGCTTCTTTAATGTCAATAGCTTGACGTTACTTCCAAGTCTCCATTAAGGATGATAATAGTTCGCCTGGTCCTCTCTTCGCGAGACTTCATCATCATCACGGCGGCACACTTTCTGCCCTTTCTCCTCGCTTGACCTATTCATGTAGCAACTATATCCTCTTCCAATGCCTTCATCTGTTGACCCAAAATCTGTAAATTTGTAGAACAACACACATTCGCGGGCTTCGCTTGAATATAATGGAGGAGGGTAAATGTAAGTTTCTGAATCCTTTGGTTCCTCAAAGAGAACTTCCTCCATTGGCTTTAATGCGCTACCTCCATCTTTAAACTCTGAGACAAGTAGAAGACCTGCATCTTTCCCATGTTCTTCAGCCTCTTGGTACGCACATACCAATTCTCGAAATTTGTGTTGCTCATCAGTGTCTGTCCCAAATAGTTCCCTTTCCAAATCATCTACCATCCTAACATGATCAAATTCCTCACATGGCTTGCGAACGCTCACTTCATCTTGGAATTTGTCTTCCTCAATTATGCATGCAGTACCTTGCTCCAAGTCACCGTTATTCTCTGGATTTGCCTCTAGCATGAATTGTTGATTCTCTTGTTCCAAGACTCTCAAAACTTGAGCAGCTAATGTCCCCATAGATTTGATAAGGTTCTCATTATTATCTTCAAGCATCCTAATCTCCTTCAAATCATCATCTGACTGAAAAGTAGGAGTAGGTTGCTGATGTTGAAACTCTTCACTATCAAAGAAATATGACATATCCGGAACATCTTGCTGGCACTGTTGAGGATAGTATTGAAAATATGGTTGTTCCTCATAACTGACATATGGATCAACTCCTCCGTAGTAACAATATTGTGAGGGATCATGAACGCCCAAACACCGCTCACATTGTTGAGGCTGTTGAATACCACCATGGTTGCTCCAGCACTGATACGTCTCATGTGCGCCCGCACATAGCTCACAAACACTAACAACCTGCTGAACTCCATAGTAATTTAGAAAATCCATCTTTAACGCCCACACTCTCTGACAAGTACCTGAAACACTACAAACAAACTAAGTAAGTAAGAAATCCGAGTCAGTGAACGCAAACGATCACTATTGACAAGCACATAAACCAAAAATAAAACACCGATGATCCCCGGCAGCGGCGCCAAAAACTTGTTTGCACTAAATCACGCAAGCGTACGTGGTCACAAGTAATATATAAGGTTAAGTCCAAATTCGTTCCCACAGGGATCAAGTTATGGTTCTATTCAGTAAATATGCCTATGCAACAATGTATGGTTATTATGCACTGCTAAGACAATAACAATTTTGGGTTTATTAAACTAAATTAACTAAGACACAAATTAACAAAACTAAGAATTAACTAACTAACAAGAATTAAAATCTAATTACGTCTGCAAGAGTAAACATGGAATCCTAACTTCATTAAATACTTTGCTTAGATCTGACGCCTTTAATCACTATATGCAATGGTTATGATATCTGATCGGATAACACGAAACAAGTACACGCTACTTCTCAGTATACGTATACCAAACTAAACATACATCCACAAAAGAGATAGAAGATGAATAGACACCAATTATGCTTAAACCCTATATCTCTATAGAATTTGAAAACATAACGGTTGAAGAACAAGTTATCCACATTGATCACATAGGGTAGCATATTATCTCTAATCATGCCACAAATCATGATGTTAAAACATCAACCTATCCTATGCTAGCATGGCAAGTTCTAAATCTCAAGATCCACTCTCGTTTAGCAAGAGATTAACAAATTAGATGTTCATGACGCATCTATCAATTAAGCATAACCATACGAGGATATCAAGATATACATCACACACAGATCTGTAAAGCATCAAAATACTAAAACTCCATAAATAAATCCATTAGAATCCCATGACAACGATTAGTTCATAATTGAACCTCTCGTCATCATGGGATCTGATGAAACCATGATAAAAAAACAAAGTATGAAAAGATACAAATAAAACTAAGTAATTGATATGTAAAGGTTCTACTCCTAATAATGATGATAAATTACAAGGGTTGGATGTGTTTATATAGGCTCTAGACATCTTGCCCAACAAGAAAATACCAAATCAGAATTATAATAGAAGTACGTTTCCTAAACTGATTCTGATTTAAAGGGAAATTCGTAGCTGCCTTTTCTTCAGTAATTCTGGAACGTTCCAGCTGCAATTGGGCCTCTGGACCACTTTAGAATGATAGAAAATCTCATTATCTTCGCGTGGACTGCTTACGGGCCTCAAACGGAGTTGTAGAACTCAAGATATGGCCAAAACAAAAATCCGAAATCTGGCAGAATTTTTACCCGCGCACCACCAGTGCAGGAGCGCCGTTTGGGCGCCTGAGGCGCCGGGGCAATCTGCTCAAAATTATAGAAAATTTCCCAGGCTTCGCGTGGGCAGTAAGATCGCTGAAAACGGACTTCTAGAACTCCAGATATGACCAAAACAGTGTAGACTGCGCAACATACCCTGAAATCTGAATTTTCCACATTTTGCTCAATTCTCATCCGTTTTCTCTTTCGATTCTTTCGCCACTTCCCGTTCTTCAATTCTTACCTTATAAATCCTCATGATAGCCTAGGGAAATACGCCATCCTTCATTCCATTGCTCAAATCATCTCCAAAATTGACAGAAACACCAACCCTAAACGATATTTCGCAACCCTGCACAACTAAACACAAACACATCAAAACTACAACAAACTTGAGTACAAGACAATCAATTTAAGCCAAAACGAAGCGTTCCAAGTGGATATAAATCCACTTATCACACCCCCAAACTTAAACCGATGCTTGTCCTCAAGCATAAACAATTACAACTAACTAGCTAACTAACTAGTACCACTTCCGTAGGTGATCACGGTTGCATTTGGCATATGCAACAAGCCCTTTAAACCCCTAGGCAGCCATAGTGGACGAGTAAAGTCTCGTGAGGGCCTATAGCGAATGTACCCACAAAATCCATTTAACCTAATGCAATGCAATGCATGAATGCAATTAATATGAAAATGCAAATGACTACTACTAATATCCTACCATACCTTCAAATCCTCTCATGCCATATCAACTTAAGAATCAAAGTAAATACGCAATGTCTTGGTGTCGAAAGTGCAAGTATTCACATAGTCTACTCAATGAACATGCATAAGTTCTCACAAGTCCATGTCAAGTGTAAGAATAAGTTAGTAAACATGCTAAGCCTACAAGAGTACATCTTTGAGACAAAACTCGGGATCTCATACGCAAAAACAAGCAAACACTCACAATCCACTCACAAAAGAATATTCACTCAAGAACAAGGGTAAGTGTATCACTCAATTCCAATAAAATCATAAACATGCTTGACATTTGGTATCAATCTAACTCTTAACACAACATACATCAATGACGATAATCAAAAGGTCTTTATTTGGGTTGTAACGGGGCTAGGGACAAGGTATGTCAAATAAGCCAAATCAGGTGAAGTGTCAAAAGCTAGTAAGTACCATAATAAATCATACACATCACCCTATTTTCCCCCCACATAATTTTTACTAAAACAAACACTCGACTAGTCGACTAAAGTAGGATCACAACAAACACAAACATGCTCTCATAATATATATATTTTTTCTTTTTTTCTTCTTCTTTTTTTTTCTTTTTTTTCCTTTTTCCTTTTTCCTTTTTTTTTTCTTTCGAGAGCTAGATAAAACAATAATATAAACAATAACAACGATCCCACAATTTTATTACACATGCCGACTATCAAGTAAACAAACAAACCCAATTTTCAATATTTCCCCCAAAAGTAAGACCAACAATAAACCCCTCCTTGCACACCTTATTACTCCCTTAAGCACTCTACTAGCCTTTGACAATGTGGGTTCAAATTAATGTAAGGCCAATACAAGAAAAAGGTCTAGGCAAGTAATGTGGTATGTCACCGAAAATAGGATTAAGCTCAACGGGTTAACTAATTGATCATGTAAACATGGTGTGGTAATATGGGAAAATATACGGTTATTCCTAAATGCCTTTATCATTTTAATCATCAAATAATGTCATGCGTTTCAAGAAAGACCTCAAACAACTGCTAGCAATGCAAACAATCCGTGGACACTCAAGCAAACGAATGAATTGCAACAAATATGCAATATGGCTCAAAAACTCACTTGGTGGAAAAACATACTCAATCCCAAGCAAAAATCTCTCTAATGCACCAACTTGTATTCAAAGCATGCGAACTAAATCATCTTGCACATATTCATGTCCTTCTAATCACTTACAACATTCAATAAGTCTACTAGCTTCAACTTACTAGTGTATGTGTGTGCACAAAAACAAAGCATATCACTTCTCAATCAAAAGTGTCAACAACACAAAATTCCTATCAAGCATGGGTGCACATGCAACTATTATGAACCCACATGATATACAACATAAAACAGAATGTCCTATATGAAACAAATGTAAATAACACGAACATAAATGCATAATTTACTACTATTAACATGCAAAGCATGATATCCTACATGAACACAATGACTAACAATCACATATATATACACTACTTATCCCTCAAACCACCCCCAAACTTAGAATATTCAATGTCCTCATTGAATGGAGGTAAATACAAGGGAAAGTAGAAAACATACCTTGGGTTGCCTCCCAAGAAGCGCTTCTTTAACGTCAATAGCTTGACGTTACTTCCAAGTCTCCATTAAGGATGATAATAGTTCGCCTGGTCCTCTCTTCGTGAGACTTCATCATCATCACGGCGGCACACTTTCTGCCCTTTCTCCTCGCTTGACCTATTCATGTAGCAACTATATCCTCTTCCAATGCCTTCATCTGTTGACCCAAAATCTGTCAATTTGTAGAACAACACACATTCGCGGGCTTCGCTTGAATATAATGGAGGAGGGTAAATGTAAGTTTCTGAATCCTTTGGTTCCTCAAAGAGAACTTCCTCCATTGGCTTTAATGCGCTACCTCCATCTTTAAACTCTGAGACAAGTAGAAGACCTGCATCTTTCCCATGTTCTTCAGCCTCTTGGTACGCACATACCAATTCTCGAAATTTGTGTAGCTCATCAGTGTCTGTCCCAAATAGTTCCCTTTCCAAATCATCTACCATCCTAACATGATCAAATTCCTCACATGGCTTGCGAACGCTCACCTCATCTTGGAATTTGCCTTCCTCAATTATGCATGCAGTACCTTGCTCCAAGTCACCGTTATTCTCTGGATTTGCCTCTAGCATGAATTGTTGATTCTTTTGTTCCAAGACTCTCAAAACTTGAGCAGCTAATGTCCCCATAGATTTGATAAGCTTCCCATTATTCTCTTCAAGCATCCTAATCTCCTTCCTAATCTCCTTCAAATCATCATCTAACTGAAAAGTAGGAGTAGGTTGCTGATGTTGAAACTCTTCACTATCAAAGAAATATGACATATCTGGAACATCTTGCTGGCACTGTTGAGGATAGTATTGAAAATATGGTTGTTCCTCATAACTGACATATGGATCAACTCCTCCGTAGTAACAATATTGTGAGGGATCATGAACGCCCAAACACCGCTCACATTGCTGAGGCTGTTGAATACCACCATGGTTGCTCCAGCACTGATACGTCTCATGTGCGCCCGCACATAGCTCACAAACACTAACAACCTGCTGAACTCCATAGTAATTTAGAAAATCCATCTTTAACGCCCACACTCTCTGACAAGTACCTGAAACACTACAAACAAACTAAGTAAGTAAGAAATCCGAGTCAGTGAACGCTAACGATCACTATTGACAAGCACATAAACCAAAAATAAAACACCGATGATCCCCGGCAGCGGCGCCAAAAACTTGTTTGCACTAAATCACGCAAGCGTACATGGTCACAAGTAATATATAAGGTTAAGTCCAAATTCGTTCCCACAGGGATCAAGTTATGGTTCTATTCAGTAAATATGCCTATGCAACAATGTATGGTTATTATGCACTGCTAAGACAATAACAATTTTGGGTTTATTAAACTAAATTAACTAAGACACAAATTAACAAAACTAAGAATTAACTAACTAACAAGAATTAAAATCTAATTACGTCTGCAAGAGTAAACATGGAATCCTAACTTCATTAAATACTTTGCTTAGATCTGACGCCTTTAATCACTATATGCAATGGTTATGATATCTGATCGGATAACACGAAACAAGTACACGCTACTTCTCAGTATACGTATACCAAACTAAACATACATCCACAAAAGAGATAGAAGATGAATAGACACCAATTATGCTTAAACCCTATATCTCTATAGAATTTGAAAACATAACGGTTGAAGAACAAGTTATCCACATTGATCACATAGGGTAGCATATTATCTCTAATCATGCCACAAATCATGATGTTAAAACATCAACCTATCCTATGCTAGCATGGCAAGTTCTAAATCTCAAGATCCACTCTCGTTTAGCAAGAGATTAACAAATTAGATGTTCATGACGCATCTATCAATTAAGCATAACCATACGAGGATATCAAGATATACATCACACACAGATCTGTAAAGCATCAAAATACTAAAACTCCATAAATAAATCCATTAGAATCCCATGACAACGATTAGTTCATAATTGAACCTCTCGTCATCATGGGATCTGATGAAACCATGATAAAAAAACAAAGTATGAAAAGATACAAATAAAACTAAGTAATTGATATGTAAAGGTTCTACTCCTAATAATGATGATAAATTACAAGGGTTGGATGTGTTTATATAGGCTCTAGACATCTTGCCCAACAAGAAAATACCAAATCAGAATTATAATAGAAGTACGTTTCCTAAACTGATTCTGATTTAAAGGGAAATTCGTAGCTGCCTTTTCTTCAGTAATTCTGGAACGTTCCAGCTGCAATTGGGCCTCTGGACCACTTTAGAATGATAGAAAATCTCATTATCTTCGCGTGGACTGCTTACGGGCCTCAAACGGAGTTGTAGAACTCAAGATATGGCCAAAACAAAAATCCGAAATCTGGCAGAATTTTTACCCGCGCACCACCAGTGCAGGAGCGCCGTTTGGGCGCCTGAGGCGCCGGGGCAATCTGCTCAAAATTATAGAAAATTTCCCAGGCTTCGCGTGGGCAGTAAGATCGCTGAAAACGGACTTCTAGAACTCCAGATATGACCAAAACAGTGTAGACTGCGCAACATACCCTGAAATCTGAATTTTCCACATTTTGCTCAATTCTCATCCGTTTTCTCTTCCGATTCTTTCGCCACTTCCCGTTCTTCAATTCTTACCTTATAAATCCTCATGATAGCCTAGGGAAATACGCCATCCTTCATTCCATTGCTCAAATCATCTCCAAAATTGACAGAAACACCAACCCTAAACGATATTTCGCAACCCTGCACAACTAAACACAAACACATCAAAACTACAACAAACTTGAGTACAAGACAATCAATTTAAGCCAAAACGAAGCGTTCCAAGTGGTATAAATCCACTTATCAGTGGTCGGCCAGAGAGCCCAAATCCAAGGTGGTCGGCCGGGAGGTGGTCCTCCGGGAGGTGGTCCTCCGGGAGGTGGTCGGCCGGAGAGCCCGAATCCAAGCTGGTCGGCTGGGAGGTGGTCTACCGGGAGGTGGTCTACCGGGAGGTGGTCGGCCATGGCCCTTCGTGCGCCGTGGTCGATTGCCTCTCGGTTAGCTAAGCGATCCAGACGTGAAAACCCTTCGTGGTCTTGAGGATCAAGGATCTTGATCTTGATCTCAAGTTACTATCTTGGTCATTCGTGACTTCATTATCTTAAGGATCAAGAATCTTGATCTTGATCTTAAGTCGTCAGGGATCTAGGATTCAAAACCATCCGTGATCCTAAGGATCAAGAACCTTGATCTTGATCTTTAGTCGTCAGTTTGGTCCTTCGGGACTTCTGACGATATTACTCCTTAACTTATGAGTAGCACTGCTAATCTTGTGATTATGGTCGATCTCCTTAATTAACTCCTTAAGCATATTTATCTTTTCAGAAGTCACTTGTTTTTCAGCTCCAGCGATTATATCTGCTATTTCTCTTCTAGCATATATGAACTATAATGGTTCCTTCCGTCTGTAATAGATAGTTTTAGATCGAAGATCCAATATTTCAGATTGGTCTTCGAGTTTTGACTTGAAGTTTCAATCTTTGGATCTTGATTGGAGATTCATGACGACCTCCTCAAGTTTGGCCTTCATAGCTAATCTTGGCCTTCATGGTTAACTTTGGCCTTCATGGCTAATCTTGGCCTTCACGGCTAATCTTGGCCTTCATGGCTAATCTTGGCCTTCATGGCTAATTTTGGCCTTCATGGCTAATCTTGGCCTTCATGGCTAATATTTCGTGTTTCTCATCCTAGGATTCGAGTTTGATATTCTCAGGTTCAACGTCGGTGTTCTGGATCAAAGACTCAGGATCCCAAGTTGATTTTTCAATTTCCAAATCGAGATATCAACCTTTCTTATTAGCTTTTCTAATAAGTATTCTTAATCAACTACCAACACATTTATCAAGTTGGGGGTGTTCTGGATCACCAATCGCGAGGTTTCAGGTCAATAGGAGGTGTTTGCCATGCCTTGAAAGGTTTCATGAACCTTGAATTCAAATGACTTGTTTCTTAGTCCTCGTGACCTTCTGGGCCTTAACTTGTTTGCTGAATCCTTGGTTTTAAGGTTATCACCAACCCATGATTCTCATTTTAAGATGTTGACCTTGAGATGAGGTTCTTTAGTTCTTGCCCCCCTTGTTTCATATGTGGGAGGTCTTACTTCTCGGTCGATCGTTCAGGAAGTCCACTTTCTCCTTAGCGCCTCAGGAATGGTATGTCTTGGTTGGTTTTCAATCCTTTATCTTGATTCTAGGTTTCCAACCTTTATCTGATACTCATAGAACTTTGCTTAGGTTTCAACTTGACCGACGTCTCTTAGTTCAATGCTTTGAATCCACACGACAAGCTTGATTGGAGGCGGACAGCCTTGTTGGCCATCAAGGCTCAATTAATGTTGTGTTGAGATTTGAAGTTCAAGGCTTCAATCCTTAGTCTTGGAATGTGTTCATCATCCCAGTTTTCCAACTTGTAGGATCCTCGTCCTGGTGTCTTCCTGACTCGATACGACCCTTCCCAATTGGGGGATAGTCTTCCCTTCTGGCCAACTCTGGAGGGCTCTATCTTCCTCAGAGTCCAGTTGTCTTGTCGAAAGAACTTCTCCTTAACCATTTCGTTGCAGTGGAAAGATGCTCTCTTTTGATGCTCTGTGTTTTTAGCATTCGCTTCATCCCTAACCTCGTCAATCAGATCGAGGGCGAGCCTCACGCCTTCTTCATTGGTCTCGGTATCATATGCTTCCACTCTTGGCGATGCATGTGTAATCTCTAGGGGGCACAACTGCCTCGGCTCTATAAGCCAGCAAAAACGGGGTTGCTCCAGTTATCACTTCGTAGGTGGTGTGGTATGCCCAAAGTATAGGCAGCAACTCATCTACCCAAGTGTTCCTTGAGCATTCGACCCTTTTCTTTAGTCCATCAAGGATGATCCGATTGGCCACCTCGGCCTATCTATTAGCTTGCGGGTGTGCTACTGAAGTAAATCGAAGCTCAATAGCATTTTCCTCACAGTACTTCTTGAACTCCTCATTGTTAAACTGCGTCCCATTATCCGTCACAAGGATTCGTGGGATTCCATACCTACAAATTATGTTCTCCCAAAAGAACTGGGCAACTTGCTTGGTGGTTATCTTGGCTAGAGGCTTAGCCTCAATCCACTTGGTGAAGTAGTCAATGGCGACTATCAGAAACTTTCTCTATGCTGAAGCCATAGGGAAAGGACCTAGTATGTCCATCCCCCACATTGCAAATGGGATGGGAGAATTAACTGATGTTAACATCTCAGGCGGCTGCCTTACAATCGGAGCATGCTTCTAGCACCTATCACACCTCTTGACATAATTCTGTGCATCGGCCAGCAACTCTGGCCAATAGAATCCCAGACGGGTTATTTTGTGAGCCAGGGCTCTGCCCCCCAGGTGTTGCCCACATATCCCTTCATGAACTTCCTCCAAGGCCTCTCTTGCCTCTTGGGGTCTCAAACATTTCAAGTACGGGATGACAAACGATCTCTTGTACAAGATACCTTCGATCAGGGCATATCTCAATGCTCTCACTGACAGTTTTCGTGCCTCCAAGGCATTGTCAGGGAGCCAACCTGTTTCAAGGTGAGCTTTAATAGGATCTATCCAACAGCTTACCACGTCAATTGGTGCTACCAACTTAGAGTTGATGGTCGGGGCCTTCAAGACCTGGAAGTAAACACTCCCTGCATAATTTTCTATCTCGGAAGAAGCGAACTTAGATAGGGCATCGGCCTTAACGTTCTCTTCTCTCCGAATGTGTTCTACATAGCACTCATCAAACTGAGTCGTGACACCTTTCACGACTCGCAAATACTTTGCCATAGTTTCGTCCTTGGATTCAAATTCACCACACACTTGCGAGACCACCAATCTTGAATCTCCACAAACTTTAAGGTTCTTGACCCTCATGATTCTGGCCAAGCCTAAACCAGCTATCAAGGCTTCATACTCAGCTTCATTGTTGGTTATCGGAAAGTCCAACTTCAGAGCATATTCAACTGTGAACCCATCAGGGCTTTGCAAAACTAAACCTGCACCACTAAATTTTGTTTTTGATGCTCCATCAAAATAGAGCACCCAATATTCCTTCTGATCAGGTACAAGTTCTTCATCTTTGTCTCCACTTTCAGGGGTGGTTAACATCTCCTGCCCCCCGACTTCTTGTTTGCCAATGGTACATTCAACCACGAAGTCAGCTAATGCCTGAGCCTTGATCGCCGTTCGCGACTTATACGTTATGTCAAATTCTCCGAGCTCAATTGCCCACTTAATCAGTCTTCCACTAGCCTTTGCGTTGTGTAATATATTCCTCAACTGCTGGTCCGTCAGGACTACGATTTTGTGTGACTGAAAGTACGGTCGTAACTTCCTTGAAGCTGTTACCAATGCCAAAGAAAATTTTTCGATGGATGAGTAATTTAACTCGGCTCCGTGGAGCACCTTGCTTACATAGTAGATAGGTCTCTGAACCTTGTTCTCTTCTTTAATGAGGACGACACTCAATGCTTGTTCAGACACTGCTAGATACAGATAAATAGTCTCTCCGGGACTTGGCTTAGCCAACAACGGGGCTTCGGCCATGTACTTCTTCAACTGTTCAAAGGCCTCTTGGCTTTTATCAGTCCATTCAAAATTTTTCACTTTCTTTAGTGCTTGAAAGAAAGGCAAGCGCTTATCACCAGATTTGGAGATGAATCTCCCTAGAGCAGCCACTCTGCCGGTTAACTTCTGTACGTCCCTCATGGAACGGGGTGGTTCTATGTCTAGGATGGCTTTGATCTTGTCGGGGTTGGCCTCTATGCCTCTTTTCGAAACCATCAAACCCAAAAACTTTCCAGATCCAATGCCAAAAGCACACTTGGCTGGATTCAACATCATCTTGTGGTGCCTCAGCACTTCGAATGCCTCTCTGAGGTGCTTAATGTGATCTGCCTTGAGTAGGCTCTTAACTAACATGTCATCAACATAGACCTCCATGGTTTTTTCAATCAGATGGGCGAATATTTTATTCACCAGTCGTTAGTAAGTAGCTCCTGCATTCTTTAGACCAAAAGCCATAACAAGATAGCAGAAAACACCAAAGTCAGTTATGAAAGATACCTTAGGGATGTCATCTTTGTGCATCTTAATCTGATTATAGCCGCTGAACCCATCCATGAAGCTCAACATCTCATGTCCAGCGGTGGCATCTATTAACGTGTCTATCCTAGGCAGAGGAAAACAATCATTCGGACATGCATCATTCAAATCAGTGAAGTCTATACACATCCTCCATTTCCCATTTGCTTTTTTGACCATCACAGGGTTTGCTAACCATTCGGGAAACTGAATCTCTTCAATAAACCCAGCCTCTAAGAGCTTATCAACTTCTTGCTTAATGGCCTCCTGCCTTTTAGGAGCAAAATTCCTCTTTTTATGCTATATTGCCTTCCGCTTGGGATCAACATTCAATCTATGAGTTATGAGTTGGGGATCAATCCCTGGCATATCGGTAGCTGTCCAAGCAAACACATCACTGTTCTCTTGTAGGAACGTCGTTAACTTGCCCTTCAAAGGTTCCTTTAGAGAAGCTCCTATATAGGTAACTTCCTCAGGGTCGTCCAACACTAGAGGAATAGGGATCAAATCCTCTGCTTGCTTCCCTCGGTGTTCATCGTCACCACGGAAATCCATGTCTTCAATTGGGAGTACCTGCCCCCCCGACTCCATCAGCTCTCAATGCGGACACATAACAACTTCTTGCCATTTTCTGATCACCCTTTTGTTCTCCAACACCTTTCCGGGTTGGAAACTTAACCTTCATGTGATAAGTGGAGGCAACAGCCTTGAACGCATGAAGTCCAGTCCTTCCCTGGATTGCATTATAGGTTGAGGATGCTTTGATCACTAAAAAATTCAGCATCTGAGTAGCTTCCTTAGGCTCTTGTCCGATTGTCATGGGCAACTGAATAGTACCCTCAACCTTGGACTCAACTCCATTGATTCCGTTGTTGGGCATGTTGGTCGTGGTTAACTAAGAATCAGTGTATCCCATTTTTACAAAAGCATCATGAAACAAAATATCAACGGAAGCTCCATTGTCTATCAAGACTCGCTTCACTTCCGAGTTCCCAATCACAGGGGTTATGACCAACGGGTCGTCATGGGGGAATTTCACCCCTTCAAGATCAGAATCATCAAAACCAATCACTGTTTCAGTCCTAGCACGTTTCGGGGCCTCTCCTACGATGTGCATCACTTCTCTGGCATACGCTTTCCGAGAGTTTCGAGTTGTACTGGCCGCTGTCGGGCCTCCCCAAATCATGTTGATAACTGGCCCTCGAGGCTGTGGGTTACGATCACGATCGTTATCCCTTCTATCATTGTCTCTCCTTTCGTAATCCCTTCTTTGGGTTCCACGATCTTCACCCTTAGTAAATTTATTTAACTTTCCCTTGCGGATCAAGAATTCAATCTCATCCTTCAACTGCCTACAATCATCTGTATCATGCCCTACATCTCGGTGGAACCTACAGTATTGCTCTTTATCTCTCTTTGCGGGGTCACCCTTGAGTGGCTTCGGCCATCGAAAATCTTTATCTTTCTCAATCTCTAGCAAGATTTGACTCCTAGGAGCATTCAACCTTGCATAATCAGAAAACCTTGGTCCAAAATTCTTTTTTGGTGCTGATTCAGAGTCTTTGCTAGTACGGGGATACTTGTCCCTAGCATCATACTCCTGATCCTGCTTTCTCTCCTTTGTGTCACTGTTACCTCGACCATTGCTCACTGTGGCCTCCTTCTTGGTACTATCCTCAGCCTTGATATACTTATCAGCCCTTCGCTGAAGCTCAGCCATATTCTCGGGAGGATGCTTTGCCAACGACCTTTAAAAGTATAAGTCGGTGGTGCCATGCTCTAGGGCCACCATTGCCACCTTATTCTCCAAATCAGTGATGTTCAATGTTTCCTTAGTGAACCTCTTCAAATAATCTCTTAGATTTTCATTCTTCCCCTATACCACATACATAAGGGACGCAGAGCTTTTCTCATGTACCTTCCCGCTGATGAACTGACTAACAAAGGTAGCACTTAACTCCTTGAAAGAGCCAATTGAGTTTGCAGGCAACCGGCTGTACCATCTTTGAGCCATACCCGACAGGGTTTGAGGGAACGCCCTACACTTTAAAGCGTCACTTGCAGGCTACAATAGCAGTGCATTTGAGAATGTCCTAACGTGATTCGCGGGGTCACCCGTTCCATCGTAAGCCTTAATTGTCGGCATCTTGACCTTCTTTGAGATACGAGCATTCATCACTTTCTCAGTAAACGGGGGTGTAGGATCATCTAGATCTCCTAATGGCATTAAATCTTTGGGGTTACTCCAAGGAGTTTCTACCCTTGCCATTTTATCAGTTGAGGCATCAACCCTTCTTTGCCTCCTCGAAGGCCTCTCTAACTCAATAAAAGGAATCCCTCCTGAGTTTGGAGGTGGTCTATTATGATGCAACCTCGCTTGCTCCGTTTGCCATATCTTCCTTTAATCTTAAGATCTTGGCTTCATGAGCCTTGATCCTTTCTGCAGTTGTTGACGGGGGTCCATCATGGATAGTTTGACGCCTACTCAGAGGTTCTCTACTAACACGTCGCCTTCTCGGGGCTTCATCACGATCTTCATCATCAGAAGACGATTCATCGGTATAGGGACCAGAGTAGTCAAGATACTCTCGATCTCGGATTTGCAAGGCATGGCCACTTGATCCAGCTCCTTGAGTAGGAGGGTAGTTAGGCAACCCATACATCGGGTTGGTGTTCACGGGGAGATCCGTAGTATGGATCTGGACCCCTTGTGGAGGGTTGTTGGGATCTACAATCAAGGGAGAGACCACCATCTGAAGGGGATTAGTCCCTGGATTTGTGTGGACGATCGGAGGTAACGTACTCTTAACATGGGAAGTTGTCCCTAGGGGTTGAGAAACTTGATGTTGAACGATCGTCCCGGTTGTTGGGGGCACCGGATCCGTGGTGGGCAGAGCAGAGCTGAGAGGAATGGAATCGGTGGTAGTCAACGTTGTTCTTCGTGTTTGAACCATGGTTGATGTCTTGTCCCACAGACGGCGCCAAATGTTGTGGAATAAAAACTAGGTTACGAATTGTATTTAATGCTAAGGTTGGTGAGCTTCGAGCTTTAATGGCTATTTCCGTGTTCGGGACTAATCGGTCCTTACAGAGTGCCTACGTATCTCGTTATTGAGAATCAAGCCAAGTCGTAGTTCTAGGTGATGGTGCCCTCGGGGCTATGGCGGCGAGGGCTCACCTAGGACGCAGTGGCTTGTATGTCCTTATTCGAGGACTAAGCCTAAAACGTGATGGGTGACGTATAGAGCTCTGCCCAACGTAGTTCTGAGATTGAGGGTCAGACCCTTTATATAGGCTGAGAAGCCTTAGAATCATAGTAGGAGTAGGAGACTTGGTGAGCAAGCCACCGCCTCAAGGAAGGTTCTAGATCCCTTCCTTTTAGGAATCAGTTTCCATGTAGAGATATGTGTCTTGGAGGCTAAGCCAGGCAAGAGTTATATCCTTGTTTGACTCTTATTTGCTGAGCTGTTTATTACCCCTAATATTAATTACGAAATTAATATTATAATTGGGGTTTGGGCCCATCTGGTGGGCCCCACGTTTGGACCATTCTAGATCTAATTAATGCCACATTAAATGTGTCTTTAGGGCTTACTTTTAGCCCATATCAGTAGTCTAATGAAGATGGACGAACGTAGATGGGAGTTGGATATAATTCATGACATTTTTCAAGAGAGAGATACTGAGCTTATTAAGTAGGTTCCGTTGTCAATAAATGAGACTGCAGATTCATGGTATTGAATATTGGATGAAAAAGGGGATTTTACAGTCAAAAGTGGATATCGATGGCTGTAAGGGGAAGTTGACACTACAGATAAGAGGTACTGGACTAAGTTGTGGTCTCTAAAATTACCATGTAAGGTTGTTAATTTCCTGTGGCGAGTGTGTAAGTCCTGTCTTCCTACAGCTTATGCATTGGCAATGAAGCATGTCGATATAAACATCTTGTGTCCCTGGTGTCATGCGGAGTCTGAAACGGATACTCATGTATTGTTTTCGTGTGATTTTGCAAAAACGGTATGGCATATAGCAGGGTTGAGTACGATGGTGCAACACTCAACTCAGGAGTCAGCTGCTATGATCATAAGAAGGGTGTTCGATAGTTGCTCATGGGAACAATGTGTGCAAATGGGAATGATCAGTTGGGGGCTATGGAACAGAAGGAACAAATGGGTTTGGGATAGGGCGAATGGATCTGCATTTCGTGTATTGGCAGCATCTAGTAAATTGTTGAAAGAGTGGACAGAGGCTCAAGTAAGGGGTGCAAGAGGTCGACAAGAAGGTGGAATAAGAAAATGGGAGAAACCGAAAGAGGGATGGATCAAAGTCAATGTGGATGCAGCAGTGTTTCGAGATAGCATTGGGTGTGGTGTGGTCATAAGGGATGCACAAGGAGTGTTTATTGGGGCTAAGAAAGTGGAAGGCGCATGGAGACCAAGAGAAGCAGAAGCCATTGCTTTTAAAAGAAGCATTATCTTGGATTGCTGAGTTAGGGTACGAAAATTGTGTATTGGAGACTGATTCTAAAGAATTAATGCAGGCATGTAAGAAAGCTCCGGATGAGTCTCGGTTTGGAACCATAGTTGGTGATTGTGTTCATTTGTTAAAGCACATAAATCAAGTGCTAGTTCAGTTTGCGTTTAGTTCTGCGAATGGTGTGGCACATGAATTAGCTAGAGCTACACATTCTATGTCAGATAAAGGAGAGTGGTATGTCACTCCTCCTAATTTTCTTTCTCATGTACTAGAATTTGATATGATTAATTGAATGCAAGTACGATTTTATTCAAAAAAAAAATCCTTCAAGATATTGCATTCTTAGAATGTAAGTTTTACTCCTGAATTTAATCAAAAACCTTTGTAAATTTTCTAATACGCTACCCTGGTCTTACGCTTTCACTTCTCAAAATTATCTTTCTAATTCTTTCATTTTTTTTCTTATTAATCTCATCAATTTAAGCACTATTTGCCTTTATTTATCTTCCTCTATCCGTTTGACTTTCAAAACATCATTTAGTTATGAGTAATTGAATGTGAATCTATCTTGTGTATCATTGTAACAGGCTTACCATGCTTGTGAATATTTTTTTTATTTCAAATTGCTCATATGCCTTATTTCTGAGCTTTAACAATGAATTTATCCTTTTTTTTTACAAATACAGCTTCATCCAAATATACTAATTGGAGTGAGTTGTTTTTCTTAGTGAATTTTGTATATGCATGCTTTGTTGAGAAAATCTTCTTTAATTATTAAAAGTCTCTGCGAATCTCGAGACTCTAGCTTTGCTATATTTTTTCTAAAATTTATTATAATTTTTATTTGATATTTTAATCTTTTACAAAATTCTAAAAAATTATCTTTTTATCAACTGTATCTTGGTAAATAAATATTCGATAAATTAATAAATTTGTCAAAAAAATAATTTGGACAGTTCTATATATTGACATCGATAGATAATAATATCAATAAATGCAATATTTTTACCCCGTTTACGCGACACACATACAAAGATATCATGTGAATATTGAAAACCCTTAGAGCATCTCCAATAGAGGTTGCCAACATAGTTGCCAACCTCTACCACATCATCACACATATTATTTTTTTATTTCTTCTCTCCTCCATCTCATTGTTGGTAACTTTAATTACAAATCTACTCCAATAGTTGGCAACTTTAAAAGTTGCCAATGTGGTCCCATCCCATACATCACTTTTATATTATCTTATAAACACATATTATATATTCTACATAAAATTGAAAATTTGGATATTTAAAATACTTAATTCCCTCTTGTAATATTTTTTTCCCTTTTTAATTTGATTAAATGTAATTGTAAGAATTACTTTTTTTATTTTGTACTGCTTTGTAAATCTTTATTGGTCATTTAACTTTTGTTTTATAATGTACTATTTTGGTGCTAATGAAAATTTGCATTTATCCCATAAATTTGTGGTACTAAATTTTTGTTTAAATTAGTAAAAATGATATTTACACTTACCAAATCATAACAAAACGGAATTAGAAGTTATAGTTCTAGTGACTTATGCTGTCACACAGACAAGAGTAATTGTCAAAAAAATTTGAACTTTTAAAACCACTTTACACCATTAAACATGATTTCTAAACTTAGACCAAATGTGCTCTACCAAGTCTGCTTGAAGATTTCTATGAATACTCCTATCACGAATAGCAACAGTATTTGCAAGTATCGTTTGAAAGTCGGGAATTGGTCCGTGTAATATCTCTACCATTGGAGTGTCAGCTGGACCTTCATCATAATTTAGATCAAAAGAAATTCCATACGAATCCCTTTCATCCTCAACAATAATATTGTGTAATATTATACATGCATACATAATATTTTTTAGAACATCTCTTTGCCAAAAACGTGCGGGTCCTCGGACAATGGCAAATCGAGATTGAAGCACTCCAAATGCTCGTTCGACATCTTTGCGTACCGCTTCTTGACACCGGGAAAATAATTTTCTTTTCTCTCCTTGAGGTAACGGGATTGTTTTAACAAATGTACTCCAATCGGGATAGATACCATCGGCTAGATAATAGCCTTTATCATATTAAGTACCGTTTATTGTAAACACGACCGTGGGAGCTTGTCCTTGCAAAATATCGGTAAATAGTGGAGATTGATTTAACACATTCAAATCATTGTTGGATCCCGGGACACGAAAAAAAGCATGCCAAATCCAAAGATCTTGCGATGCAACTGCTTCAAGCATAATTGTTGGCGTGCCATGATCACCTCGTGTAAATTGACCTTTCCACGCAACTGGACAATTTTTCCATTCCCACTGCATACAATCTATACTTCCAAGCATTCCGGGAAAGCCTCGCATTTCGCTCATTGCAAGTAAGCGATGAGTGTCATTTTCATTAGGCCGTCTCAAATATTCTTTCCCAAATATGTCATTCACTCCTCGAACAAAGTTGATTAGACACTCAATAGCAGTACTTTCACCAATCCGAACATACTCATCAACATAGTTTGTCGGGGTTCCGTATGCCAACATACGTATTGCAGCAGTGCACTTTCGTAATGGTGAAAGACCTTTTCTACCTGATGCATCATATCTCATCTTGAAATAATCCAAATAGTCTTCTAAAGCATGAACAATACGTAAAAATATGTGTCTAGGCATTCTGAACCTTCTTCAAAATTGAGCATCCATGTAAACCGGTTGGTCGGCAAAGTAATCATCGAATAAACGTTGATGCCCTTCTTCCCGACTCCGGTCAATGCTAGCTCTTTTCCTTGGCCTTGTTGAAGTGCTATATGCTATGAAAGTGTGGTAGTACTGCTCATCTTATTCATCTGTACATTCCGATATTATGATATCATCTAGACTCATATTTTCATATGGATTAGATGAATCCATTGTAAACTTTAGTTGAGATAAAATTTTATACTTATCATCTATTGTAGCAAGCTACTTTATATTGACAAGCTTGTAATAATTTTTCTCATAAATTTAGTTTTCTACCCGTCAGTGAGTAGTTCAACTTTAAACATATGTGCAGTTGTACATTTAATATGTAGGAGTAATTTTAACAATGACCCATCCCATTGGTCACCTTTTAATGCATGTAGATTAGTTGAAAGAATTTATAGCTCAACCACATATTCAATTTGCTGTGATTTCTTTATGACACATTTAATTTCCCATCTATAACATATTTTTTTTGGATGCATGTAAACAAGAAAAACATTACTTTTAAAGAATTGACAATGAAAATTAACTATTTTTAGGAGATAACATAAACAAATCCATTACCAAACTAAAATTACCAACTAAAATTATCAAGCAGTTACACTAGTCTGCTTGTGCTAACTAGTTTGTCACTAGAGCTTCAGTACATTAGTTCTAATATAATGACATAACTTATCATGATCTAATTTTTGTTCAACGGTCATATGTGATGTATCCATTACAAGATAATCCATATACTTCATAATTCTTTGATCTTCGACCTCCATTTCTTTTATAGCCACTAACTTTTCAAGTGCAGAAGCCTTTCGTTCGTTGATTTCCATGAAGGTGGTGGCATACGAGTCGGTTCTTTATTTGCCCTTTTTCTTTGCCATCTTTTGGCCAATAGGTCTTTGTTCACCAACTTCTGAATCACTATCGTCTACATTGGATGATGATGTATATTGTTCAGATATTTTAGCTCTCTTTGTACTTTGGGTTTGATGCATTGTACTTCACTTTGGTTCTTCTTTTAATAATCTCCAACAATCCAAGAGTTGAAAAGTTGGGTTCTTATTTTCAGATTTGTATAGGTCTTGTGCTTTTTCAAGAACTTTTTCATCAGACCACCCACTATGATGTAAATCTAATACTCTTTTATAAACATCCGTTAAAGCGTGACACCTTTTGATGTATCTTATTCCAGTGATCTTTGCATTGTTTTGCAGTTCTTGTTTGTCCACCTTTGTGATTTAAGTTGAAGTACTCAGCAATTCTATCCCAGAAGTGTGCTGAAGTCTGATCATTACCTACAATAGAATCTTTAGACGTGTTGATCCACCCACTAATGAGAAGGATCGTCTCTTCTTTGCTCCACTTTAATTTAATATTTTCATTTGTTTCTTCTTCTGCTGGTGGTATGGGTGAAGTTCTATTATGCTGGTTTGGAGGTGGAGTTTGATAGTTGTATGGTGGCGAATTTCCTACTGGAATGAATGGAGCTTGTCGAGATATATCAAACAAGTTAAAAGAATGATAAGGAAAAGAGCTTCTAGGATGGTTTGGAAAATTTTGAATATTGGAGGTAATATGAGGATACTGAGCATTTGGTATTTGAGAATTAGTATACTGAAAGTTTGATGAATTTGGAGAGTTGGAATATGGAGAATTTTCGGACTCCATAGGAAGAGAGAATTGTAGTAGAAAAAGTAATAAGGTAGGGAGCAAATGGGAGATCATGCACCGAGTAATATTTATAGCAAAAAAATGATGTTTTTCCTTTTCTTCTCATATGCATCAATAATATTAGATATGTGAGATATTTAGTAGAAAAGGAAAAAAAACATTTAAAGAGAAAATAAAAATATGGGAGATATAGAAATGGGTAATGTTAAATTCACTTTTGGGGAGTTGTATATGTTTTAACTATATGGGGAAGTTGCCAACTTTTGGTGTTAGGAATAATTCATGAGTTGTGATGTTAAGAATAGAATTTTACTTATACTTCTTGTATATCCTGATTTATAAAGGATTTAGCACTTTGTATATAGGATATATGTATTAGACAGTAATCTGTAGAATTAAGTCAGGAACAGTGCATCGAGGACTACATATCAGGAACTGAGATCGAATCCTGATAGAGCAAGTCAAGTACTGATGGGATGGTCAAATACTGATGCAGTGTGCAATCCTGATATCAGTCATGTTACTGATGATGTTATTATGGATGCTACAGAAATTGGGAAGTGCTGTAAAACAGGATCTTTGTTTGAGGAACAAGCAAGAAGATTTTATGAAGGAAAGAATTTTCTATTGATGGAAACTATCAACTGGACGGTAGAACATTATCATGTATAGATTATCTTTCTGTAATTAGTTGATAGGTAGCATTATAAATATTCTCTCTATATCATTGTAAAAAGAGTTCGTGGGAGTCAAGCGAAAGTGCGTAGCTCTGTATAAGGTTTGTATTCGAGAGTACGAAACAAACAGAGAGAGAGTTTTATTTTGTCAGCAGCTGCTAAAGGTATTTGTACACCTTTGGTAGAGTTTGTATTTGATCTTTTTAATACAAACAGAATTTGATTCATTCGTTTATTCTTGTTCATATAACCAAGTAAAAATCAGACACGATTATATAACTTGTATTCAACCCCCCCTTCTACAAGTTATTCGAGTTAACAAATGGTATCAGAGCAGGTTGATTTTGAATAATCATAAAGATCTGCAATCATGTCTGGTTACAAGGATGGGAATACTAAGATTCCTATGCTCAAGAGAAACGAATATACTCTATGGGAAGTAAAGATGTTGCATCATCTGGAAGCAACAGATCCTGATTATCTTGACAGAATCAGAGATGGACCTTTTGTTCCAACAAAGGTCGTTGGACAAGCAACTGTTGATGGTGTTGTTGTTCCAGAACATACAGTAGAGAAGCCTAAATCTGAGTGGTCAGATAAGGACAAGGAGAATGTTCTTAAAGATGCTAAAGTGAGAAACATATTATTCAACAGTCTTGATTCTGTTCTCCTTAACTATGTTCTCTCTTGTAAAACTACTAAGGATATATGGGACAATCTTAAGGTTCACTGTGAAGGAACTAAGCCTGTCAGGAAGAATATGAGGACACTACTTATACAACAGTATGAGTACTTTGAATCCAAGTCTGGTGAGTCACTTACTGATACCTTTGATAGGTTTACAAAACTCATTAATGAGATGACCATGCATGGTAAATATTATGACTTGGAGGATATGAATACAAAGTTCATGAAAGCTTTGCCTGATTTCTACAATGAGAAGATATCTGCGATTGAGGAAGCTAATGATCTGGATGAGATATCATTAGAGGCAGTATATGGAAAATTAAGAGCTTATGAACTTGACAAGCAGCAGAAGAAGAGCAGGAGTGAAGGAAAGATTAAAGAAGCTTCCGGAAGAATAGCATGAAGAGATTGCTGTAAAGAACTCAAGGAAGAAGAAAAGCAAAGAAAGTTCTGAGTCAGAGACTATTGATATAGACTCTGATAACGGTGATTCTGAATCAGAAATGCAGGAACTCTTTGTTATGTTTGCTAAAGCTTTCAAGAAAGGAAGATTCAACAGGAGAAGATTTAGCAAAGGACCTTTTCAAAAGAAGGAGGAGAAGAAGAGTGACAAAGGCAAAAGTACAATTGTCAAGCTTGATAAGGCCAAGATCAAGTGCTTTAACTGCAGCGAGCTTGGACACTTTGCTAGTGAGTGTAAGAAGCCTAGGAATACAGGAAAGGGTAATGCACTTATGGTCACACAGAAGGATTGGGCTGATTCCAGTGACTCTGAAGATGAATTGGATTATGACAACATTGCACTGATGGCAAATGTTTCAGACAAACCTGGGTCTCCAAAGAAAACTTCTCTATCCTCTGATAAGGGCACAGGAAAGAAGCATTCAATTATCTTGGACATTGGATGCTCTGGACATATGACTGGAAAAAAGTCCCTGCTTACAAAATTTGAGAGGAAAGCTGGCCCAGTAATATCCTTTGGAGATGGCAACCAAGGAGAAACTCTGGGATATGGCTCAATTGTTTTGGGGAATGTCATCATAGAAAATGTAGCACTGGTTGAAGGCTTGAAACATACTCTTCTAAGCATAAGTCAACTGGGTGATAAAGGTTAGAAATCAATCTTTGACAGAGAAGGATGCAAAATCTTGAATATGCAGAATGGAGACATTGTTCTAACTGGTCAAAGACATGGTAACATATATGAAGCCAACTTAAGTGATACATCTAAAGGAATTGTTAGATGTCTCTACAGCAAAGCAACAAATGATGAAAGCTGGAATTGGCACAAGAAGCTCTCACATCTCAACTTCAAGAAGCTTAATCAACTTGTTAAGCACAATCTGGTGAGAGGCCTACCTCAGGAAAATTTTGTGCAAGATGGACTTTGTGATGCATGTCAGCTTGGAAAGCAAAGAAGAACCACTTTCAAGAGCAAGACTGAAAATTCAATTACTGAACCATTTCACATGCTACATCTTGATCTGTTTGGTCCAGTAAACATTATGTCTATCAGCAAGAAAAGATATGCTCTAGTGATAGTGGATGATTTCACAAGGTTTACATGGGTGTTCTTTCTACACAAGAAGGATGAAGCTCCTCAGCAAATCATTAATCTTGTCAAGAATATTCAGAATAACTCTGAGTACAAAGTGAAAGTACTTAGGAGTGACAATGGTACAAAATTCAAGAATTCTACAATGGAGGAATATTGTGCAGACAATGGAATCACTCAACAATTTTCTACACCTGGTACACCTCAGCAGAATGGTGTAGTGGAAAGAAAGAACAGGACTCTCATAGAGGCAGCGAGAACCATGCTTGCAGATGCAAAACTTCCAACCTACTTTTAGGCAGAAGCTATTAACACTACATGTTTCACTCAAAACTGTACCTTGGTAAATAGTCATGGAAAAACTCCCTATGAGACGATCAAAAGAAAGAAATCAAGTGTGAAATACTTTCACATCTTTGGATGCAAATGTTATGTCCTAAAAGTTCATCCAGAACAACTTGGAAAATTTGAAGCCAAATCGGATGAAGCAATCTTTCTAGGATATTCAGCATCAAAGGCCTTCAAAGTTTATAATCTCAGAACTCACACTGTTATGGAATCAATTCATGTTGCATTTGATGATAAGAAATTTGGAATTCTACAAACTGATGAAAGCCATGACAAATTGGAATTTGAAAATCTGAAGAATTCTGAGATACTCTCCATTGATGATGAAGGTTCTTCAGAAGGAATTTCTATTGCTTCTCAAAGGAATGCTACTATTGAGGGGGAGCAAATGAATCAAGAAGAACACAGTGATCATCAGGAGCAGACTAGCTATTCAGAGTCTACTCCATCAGGAACTGATCCTTCAGAGTCTACTGAGGAAAGATCAGTAACTAGTAGCAGTATTGATTCAACTGATCAAGGGGGAGTTTTTGAAGGTAGAGAGAGTTCTTTTACAAGAGATACCACTAACTTAGGGGGAGAGTCTAGCAGAGGCAATCTACCCCCTGTTAGAAAATGGACAAAGGATCATACTGAAGATTTGATTATTGGTGATCCAAATAGTGGTGTTCGAACTAGAAGATCAATTCAAAATTAATGCTTGTATAGTTGCTTTCTCTCAAAGAATGAACCTAAGAAGGTTGAAGAAGCCTTACAGGATCCTGATTGGGTAATTGCAATGCAGGAAGAGTTAAATGAGTTTGAGAGAAACAAAGTCTGGAAACTGGTACCAAGACCTAAAGAAAGATCTATTGTTGGTGCAAAATGGGTTTTCAGAAACAAGCTAGATGAATCTGGTATGATTGTAAGAAACAAAGCTAGACTGGTGGCCAAGGGTTATTCTCAGGAAGAAGGCATTGATTATGATGAGACCTTTGCACCTGTAGCAAGATTGGAAGCAATCAGAATGTTTCTTGCATTTGGAGCTCATTCAAAATTCAAGGTATACCAGATGGATGTAAATAGTGCTTTTCTAAATGGCAAACTTGATGAGGAAGTGTATGTGGAAAAGCCACCTGGATTTGTTGATCCAAAGTTTCCAAATCATGTCTACAAACTTGACAAGGCACTCTATGGACTAAAGCAGGCACCAAGAGCATGGTATGAGACTTTGTCTAAATTTCTTCTTGAAAATGGCTTCACAAGAGGTACAATTGACAAAACTCTATTCTTTAGAAAGATTAAAGGTGAATTTCTTTTAGTTCAAGTTTATGTTGATGATATCATATTTGGTTCTACTAATGAAAAGTTGTGTGCTAAGTTTAGCAAGCTTATGCAGTCTAAGTATCAGATGTGCATGATGGGTGAATTAAATTATTTCTTAGGCTTGCAGGTCAAACAAACTGAGACTGGTATTTTCATTAATCAGTCAAAGTATATCAAAGATCTTTTAAGAAGGTTTGACTTTCAAGACTATGCAGTTGCAAAAACACCCATGGCAACAGCTACTAAACTAGACTCTGATCCTAAGGGGGAGAGTGTGGATAATACTAGTTATAGAGGCATGATAGGCTCATTGTTATATCTAACTGCAAGTAGGCTAGATGTAATGTTTTCTACCTGTTTATGTGCTAGATTCCAAAGTGATCCTAAGGAATCTCATTTAATTGCAGTGAAAAGAATTTTTAGATATCTCAAAGGAACTCCAAATCTTGGTTTGTGGTATCCTAGAGAATCTGATTTCTTACTAATTGGCTATACAGGAATATTACTAATTGGAAACAGATTGATTTCTTGGACAAGCAAGAAGCAACAATCTGTCTCAACCTCAACTGCAGAAGCTGAGTACATAGCATCAGCCATTTGTTGTGCACAGCTCCTTTGGATAAGAAATCAGTTGATGGATTATGGTATGACAATTAGTAATATTCCTATGTTTTGTGATAATACTAGTGCTATCAAAATTGCAGAAAATCCAGTTCAACATTCAAGGACTAAGCACATTGATGTCAGGTATCATTTTATTAGAGAACATATTAAGAATGGTACTGTGGAACTTCATTTTGTTTCTACTGACAAACAGCTTGCAGATATTCTAACTAAACCACTTGATGAGACTAAATTCAGTAGATTAGGAAGTGAGTTAGGAATGTTAAATTTCTAGATCTTTAACGTCTGCAAAAGTAGCAAGGTATGTTGTTTTTAGCTTATAGACTTGATATTCTTGTCAGGATCTATATTTGATTGTTAAATGCTTTAGCTATAACACTTTGCCTTGATAAATTTTAGTATGATAGACTTGTTAATATTCATCAGGATTAGAATTGTTATCAGGATGCTGACATCATCAGTATTGTGTCAGTATCAGGATTGTGAAATTGTTTCAGATCCTGACGTTTACTATGTATAGTAATTATGGGATGTATTAAGTCTATGCTAGCAAGTTTTAATATTTGCATATTGATAATTTATACATCATTCAATAATCAAAAGACAAGTAGATAATAAGAAATTGTATTTTCATTAATTGAAAGCATTACATACATGGAAATGAAATACAACATCTTTTTGTCTAACTTCTACTGATAATCCTATACTTGTCTAATGATATGGATTCTGAGGTACAGGACAAGGAGCATCTCAAGAAATCCATCAGGGGATTTGAACAGCCTCGTCTATTCTTGGATTACTTGTCTGGGTGACTTGAATGAGAGCAGCTAACTTAAATGTATAGCATCCCCATCAAGATCAACCTCAGACTCTCGGCCAAATTCTTCATCCTCACGTTTTGAGGAAGTTAGGTGAAGATTGTATCCAACAGATGGATGTTTTTGGAGAAACCTCTGGATATTATCTAAAACTACTTCATTCATGATTAGTTCGATGAGAAAAGTCATCTCTTCAAAGAAATGATCAAGAACAGGATGTTCATCGACTGTGAAAAATCTAAAGAATGGGTTTGAATGGAATTTTGGTTTTAGAATCATTGGTGAGAAGAAAAGAAATTGAAAGGTTTATGGAGAATGGCATAAGACGTCTGTTTCTTTTATAGAAAGACGTGAGGAACTGAACAGTCACTTGGAATTTTCAATGAAGTCAGATGTTAATTATTACGTGTGACTGTATTTCTTGTATTTTCAAGAAATGTCGAATATATCTAACCAATTGATTTTGTTCAGATTAATTGTTTATTTCTTTTTCAGATGAAAAATGCCATTTGGAAACTTCGTTTAAGTCTCTGGAATCAGGATAATATTTGATCAGGATTTCAAGTGTGATCATCAGGATTTGAGAATTATTATTTTTAAATCACATTGCATTTTGTGATTATTTTGATGGGAGGTCACAGCAGGAAAAGGAAGCTGATCAGTATTGATTTTTATCTTGATAATACCCTAATTTAATTCATGAAAATCAATTTTGGATTTTATTTTCCAAAAATCGTGGGTAACCACATTTTTCAGGGACTGGCACCTGTCAATCTACGTGTCAACATGGGATAGTGGTCTGAAAGATTTGTGAAATATATTTGTTTTGAAACTTTAATCGTGTAATTGCTTTCTCTAATTTCACATTCTCTAAAGCAAAAACACTCTCGAGTTTTCAAAATCACTAATCCATTTCAAGAATTTTTCAAAGTTCTTTTCAGATCAAAAATGGCAGCTCAAAGAAGATTACCTAAATCAGTAGCTTTCAAGTTTGGTGACTTTGATTTTATGATGAACAATCATGTAACAGCTATCACCAACAAGGAAGGAGTATTAACTGATTTTCATCCAATCATGGACTTTCTGGCGTATGGACCATTAAGTTATGCATTGACAGCATCTCCACAGATTAATCAAGCAGCTGTTATACAAGCTTGGGAGAATGCTGAGGTAATTGATTCTACTCAGAGTCAATCATGTAAGATTGTTCTACACTTAGGACAAGATTCATTTGACATTACTGAATCTGTTGTTAATTCAGTACTTCGCTTACCTGTTACTGATAATTATGCAAGTGAACCATCTGATGATAATGTAAGAACTATGTTGTCTGAATTAGGTTATAGTGGACCTCTAGACAACATGAGCCAGTTGAATAGGTCTTTTCTTAGAAAGGAATGGTCTTTCTTCTTTGATCAAATTGCTAAATGTTTTACAGGTAAATGTAGTTCTTTTCAGCAAATTACTTCTGTTACATCATATATTGCTTAATGACAGAGTAATTAACATTGGTCACATTATCTTAAGTCAGATGTGTATCAAACTTGGGTCAAGAGATCAAAACAGGAAAATGGTTTATTATCATAGATTTATGCAAATGTTTATTAACCATTTTATTCCTGATGTTGAAGCTAGATTTGGTAGGGAACATTGTGTTTCTTCTTATGTACAGCAAAAGAGAATTTTCTTTGACATTATAAAGAAGAACAATGAAAAGAATCTAGATGAAATACCTGTAATTCATTATCCACATCATGTTCAGGTAATTCTTAAAACTCATCTTCCTACTCTCTACAATTCTTCTTTCTTTTGTGGTGAAATGGCTCAGGAATCTCATTTGGAGGAGAACCCACCTATGTCTACCCAAGTAGCCCAACACATTATAGTCTCTGAAATAATTCAAGAACAAAGTTTTAATCCACAGCCTATTGTTTCAAAGAAACCAACCTCTGGTGTTTCTCAAAAGACATCAGTTGTAAGGAAGAAAAGATTTGTTATGTCAAGTAGTAGTAGTTCTAGTGAAGATGATGATCATATATCTCCTGCTGAGAGAGAAGAATTGAAGGCCGCAATTCGACTTTCTAAGCTAGGACAAAGAGATGAAGCACTAGTCACAGCCAGGCTGCAGTTTCTCAAAAGACTGTAGTACTTAAAAAGGGAAAACAGTTACTGGATACTGTCTCTCAAAAGACTGTGTCTATTGAAAAAGGATCTCATCCCAAGATCACTTCTGTGTCTACACCTTTTGAGTCTTCTCAGGATAAATCTTTTGCTCACTATATCAGGAGAACAAGGAGAAAGATTCAATTGTCACCTACACACACAGAGTCAAGTCCAACTAATATCATGCAGGTTTCTACAAATGAAGCTACAATCAAGTCAGCAAATGACTATAGAGATCTGGATATTGATTCTTCATGGGAAACTACATTATCATACAAACTGGCTATGGGACTAATTTCTCTCAAAGTGAAGTTGTCAAGGCCTGTTCTAGATTTTCTGGTTGAAAGAGTACCAAAACTTTTATTTCCAGATGAATATGGACTTCTACATCAAAGACTTGACTTAATGAAGATGTATTTCTATGTATCTGTCAGAAGACAATTAGTCAAGAAATTTGGACTCTCGAAGCATGTTGCACTTCAATCATTTCATGCATATTTATTTGACAAAGATGTCATTATTGAAGATGCTTCAGCTCAAGGTGAACAATTGGAGGAAATAGATAGAGGAATGCAGTCAACAGAAGATACTATTGCACCAGTGGTGGATAGTAGGATAGATCATATCACAGTCACTGCAACACAAGAACCATCTAGTCAGAGGTTGGATGACTCAGGAGCTGTGATAGCTGATGTTGAAAGGTCTTCTGTGATGACTGAAATTGCAAGTGAGAAATCCTATGATATGGGAGGAATAACTTTGACTAGTTTTCTTGAAGATCAAACAAATATTATTCAGTCAGAGTCTATCCACCTTGAGGGTGAGTCTCAGCAAACAACACTTAAAGATGGTGAAATACTAACTATGGTGTCTGATGAAGTATTACTGAAGACATCAGAGTCTAGTAGAGAACCTGAAAGTGGTATACTGGAGCCTGTAGTCTCTGGAAGGAAAGAAGATGATTGTAAGGGTTCAGAGATTATAGCAGCTCACTCCTTGGAGAAAACCTCAAGCCCCATGCCAAATGAGGAACCCTCTCTCCATGTGAGTTCAGGTATAAAAACTTCTTCTAAACTCTATTTTTCTGTTGGTCATGAGAGCACTTATCCAAATTTGAGTGGTACACTTGAAAAAATGGATATTTATCCACAATCAGAGCGGCTGGCTCCTGACCAGGCAAAAGGAGAGGTAGAAAGAGTGTTGACTTTAGATAGTCAAATTGAGAATGAGGGTATGGATGATCAACTCCATAGTGAGGGAGAGAAAATTAGGAAACCATCGTTTGATTTCTGGGATCAGGTTTTTCCTGAATCTTGGTCTGACAATCTTGGTATGGATGCTGGTACTTATTCATTTATCAAGATGTATCAGAAGAATGACCTAGCACATCATAATGCAAAGCCAGAGGTTAAAGCTCAGCAGGAAAAAGAGAGGCTTGCAGGAATCATTAACAGAAGAGGTGCCAGGATAAAACAATCTCTTGATACATATGTACCAGATGAAGTTTCTAATGATCCAAGTATTCCCTTGTATGTACTTCCAATATTAGCTCGAATTGAGACATCAACAGTCTTTGATCACTCTAACGAGGAGTCAGGATTTGAAGATGTTAGTACACAGAATACTGGTGAAGAACAAGATGATCATATTGTAGCTTCAGATCAGAAAGATAAAGATGGTTGTAACTCTTATCGAGTTTTATTACTTGAATATCATTCTACACAGGCAACTTCTTCTACAAAAATTGAGTCTGAAGATATTCCAAACACTTCCAACATTGAAGTTAATTCTGAAGTTCTACAAGATATTCAGAAATCTCAAGATGAAATTCAATCAAGACTTCAAATACTTGAAGATAACCAAGTCACTATTATGGAAAATCAAGCAGTTCTGATGAATCTCATTTGTTCTATTACTGAAACTCTTGGAATTAATGTTGCTGATGTCAAAAAGGGGGAGATAAAGACAATTCAAAGACAACAACAACAACAGACTAAGGGAGATAAAAGAAGAACCAGTAAGGGAGATAAAGACAATGACAGAGGTGAATCTTATCAGGGAAGTGGTAAAGGAAAAGAAGCATCAAATAGTTGAATTCTTTCGTCAAAGTACTAGATACTATGTCTATATCTAAAAGAGGAGGTACTTAACTTCATGATTTTTTTTAATTCATAAATTCTATTCTGATTGTTTTGTTATATGTTTTGACATCAACAACTCAGATTTATGCTTCAGATTTTAAAGCATAAATTGGGGGAGATTGTTAGGAATAATTTATGAGTTGTGATGTTAAGAATAGAATTTTACTTATACTTCTTGTATATCCTGATTTATAAAGGATTTAGCACTTTGTATATAGGATATATGTATTAGACAGTAATCTGTAGAATTAAGTCAGGAACAGTGCATCGAGGACTACATATCAGGAACTGAGATCGAATCCTGATAGAGCAAGTCAAGTACTGATGGGATGGTCAGATACTGATGCAGTGTGCAATCCTGATATCAGTCATGTTACTGATGATGTTATTATGGATGCTACAGAAACTGGCAAGTGCTATAAAACAGGATCTTTGTTTGAGGAACAAGCAAGAAGATTTAATGAAGGAAAGAATTTTCTATTGATGGAAACTATCAACTGGACGGTAGAACATTGTCATGTATAGATTATCTTTCTGTAATTAGTTGATAGGTAGCATTATAAATATTCTCTCTATATCATTGTAAAAAGAGTTCGTGGGAGTCAAGCGAAAGTGCGTAGCTCTGTATAAGGTTTATATTCGAGAGTACGAAACAAACAGAGAGAGAGTTTTATTTTGTCAGCAGCTGCTAAAGGTATTTGTACACCTTTGGTAGAGTTTGTATTTGATCTTTTTAATTAAACAGAATTTGATTCATTCGTTTATTCTTGTTCATATAACCAAGTAAAAATCAGACACGATTATGTAACTTGTATTCAACCCCCCCTTCTACAAGTTATTCGAGTTAACATTTGGCAACTTTGCTTGGCAACTATGATTCTCCAATAGGTGGGCAACCAAGGTTGCCATGCCACATAAGACTTGGCAACCACTATTGGAGATGCTCTTAGTGGTCAGGTTGTTTAAGAGAATTATGGCTATAGTAAATTTTTGTGATAAATATTATGTTGATTATTATTATTATTACTATTATCATTATTACTACTATTGCAATTTTAAATGTATAACCAAACTATATATTATGTATCACTAATTGATATTTTATAAAATATAATATATTATAATCCGAATCCATAAAAGTAAAAATAAAATTATGACTGTTGTGGAATAAAAACTAGGTTACGAATCTGTATTTAATGCTAGGGTTCGGGAGCTTCGTGCTTTAATGGCTGTTTCCGTGTTCGAGACTGATCGGTCCTCACAGAGTGCCTACGTATCTCGTACTGAGAATCAAGCCAAAAATGTAGTTCTGAGATTGAGGGGTCAGGCCCTTATATAGGCTGAGAAGCCCTAGAATCGTAGTAGAATTAGGTGACTTGGTGGGCAAGTCACCGCCTTGAGGAAGATTCTAGACTCCTTCTTTGTAGGAGTCAGTTCCCATATCGAATTCTGTGCCTTGGTGGCTAAGCTTGGTAGGAGTAATATCCTTATCTGACTCTTACTGCTGAGCTGGTTATTACCCTTAATATTAATTACGAAATTAATATCATAAATAGGGTTTGGGCCCATCTGGTGGGCCCCAAGTTTGGACCATATTAGTTCTAATTAATGCTAGATTAAATGTGTCTTTAGGGCTTATTTTTAGCCCATATCATTTGCCCCCCCAACTTCTAGGAATACTGATCAGGTTTTCCTTGAAGTTTTCAGGTTAAACGGCATAAAACGACACTAAACGGTGCTAAACGACACTAAACGACGTTAAATGACGTTTAAACGGTGTTAAACGACATTAAACGGCATAAAACGGCACTAAACGGCGCTAAACGACATTAAATGGTGTTAAACAACCTTAAACAACATTTAAAAGGTGTTAAACGACGTTAAACGACATAAAACGGCACTAAACGGCACTAAACGACATTAAACGACGTTAAACAGCCTTAAACGACGTTTAAACGGCGTTAAACGACGTTAAACGGCACTAAACGACGCTAAACGACACTAAACGACACTAAACGGTGTTAAACAGCCTTAAACGACATTTAAACGGTGTTAAACGACGTTAAACGGCATAAAACGGTACTAAACGGCGTTAAACGATGCTAAACGGCGCTAATCAGCCTTAAACGACATTTAAACATAGTTCAATGGCATAAAACGGTACTAAACGGCGCTAATCATATTCCGGTTCCAACCCATTTTCATATTCTTCATGTTCTTGACAGAACCGGTTGGCCAAAAATATTCATGTTCTTGACGGAACCCGATTGGCCAAAAAAATCCGTACCCCTGATCGATCCCGGTCGGCCGAAGCCTCCCGGGAGCACCGGTCGGCCAGCCACTGGTCGGCTGAAGCCCTTCGGTTTGCCCCGGTCGGCTCGCTCCCGGTCGGTTGGCTCCCGGTCGGCCGGTTTCGAATTTTTTTTATTTTTTTTTGCATTCCTGGCTTCAATACTTCAACTTCCCTCTTGAACAAGATGTTTTCATGAACATGAGTTTTCGTGTTGTTGATGAACATGAGTTTTCCTGTTCTTGATGAACATGAGTTTTCATGTTGTTGATGAACATGAGTATGGAAAATCAGCAATATGGTCATTCATAACTTTTGCTTAAGACTTCCCCTCATTTCTTGATTAGCGTTGCTAATCCTGTACTTTATGTTAACTTCTTGATTAGACTTCTAAAACTCCCTCCGTCAGATACCAACTAAAATTCTCAGTTTTTTCTTCTGAGTTTTTGACGAATCTCTCCATTTATAACAGATAGTTTTTGTCCCTTTTTCTCTATTTTTTGCGTTTACCTGATACATGACCTGTAAACACGATCAGGCCTGTATCTCAACCTATGGTAACAGGTTGCACTTTTTCCTATAAAAGAAGGGGAGCATCCTTCATTCTTCCTCACTTCTTCATTTCTCAAATCTCTCTCAAGCTCTCAAATTCTCTAGTTCTTTAGCTTTTCAAGTTCACCTTCAAGTTCAAGCTTGACATGGTTGACAAATGCCCGGCTGCCCCTCAAATCTCCATGGAGGAAGCTATGAGGAAGAGGAGCATGGCAAGAATGGTTAAAGGTATGCTAAAACTAAAGCCTCCTCGTTATGTTGATCGTCGATTTGAATCTTTATTAGACTTGTTGAGCACCATGGGGGAAGCTTTTCCCAACAGTTCGAATTTGGCTACCTTCCATTGTCCTTCTAAGTTAAAAAAGAAGGATGTTGTGAAGATTAGGAGTACGTACAGCTTTCCCCATGTGATTAAGGTTCGCCTCCCAAATTCGGGAGACCGGACTAGCAATTGGCACCCAGAAAGAATATGTGTTTTTAAAGGTGCTTTGGAGGCGGGGTTGAGGTTCCCAGTTCACCCCTTTATTATCAAGTTCCTGGCGGAGCTCCAAATCCACCCGTGTCAGCTGTATCCTAATTCCTGGAGGTTCTTGATTATATTTATGTTAAGATGTCACGAGTTGAAAATCACTTGGGACACAACTTTGTTCAGAAGCATCTTCTTGATCAAGAATTCTGCTGAGTCCAAGCCAGGATGGGTAAGTTTTCAACTTCGAAACGGGCTCCATCATATTGTAAACTCCTTCTCCTTTCCCGATTCTCATCATACCTGGGATAGGGAATTTACCATTTTGGAGTGGGAAGGTGGCGACTGGGGCCACTTTTTTGTTAAGAGATTCGGGCTCGTGGAGGATAGTTCGCACTTGGTGTGTGACCTTACCGATCAACAATTGCTAGACAGGGATAAACTGCTTGTTGATGAGGGGCGTACTCATTATAAAACTATTCTTACTGAGAAGAGGCTTATCGAAGCTGGCTTAAGCTTTCTTTCTGTTGAGGGTAATTTTTCCTTCATGACTTCATTATGAACTATGTTTCTTCTTATTCCGATATCTTTTCTTTCAGATTTCAGCTGCTGAGAAGTTGGACAATCTCCCCGAGAGTCAACCGTCCCCGAGAGTCAACCGACTATCATAAGGCGAATGATAAAGAAGGCGGAAGCTCAACTGAATCCTACTGAACGACAAGTTCCTCAATTCCTGACGGGATGTAGCCAAGGGGGAAAGAGGTCCCGAAACACTGGTGAAGGTGTTAGAATCCCCTTCAATCCAGATTGGGGCATTTGCGAGCAAGATTCTGTTTTGGGGAGCTCTGCCTTGTCCATAGATTGGTCAAGGCTCTCTATCACTCCTCCCGATATTCTGACCATCACTACGGGGGATAAAATCGATGAATCCGAGCGCCTTGGAGCTCAGGCCCTATATCAGGTACCAACTTGTGTATTTAATGTTCTTGTTTACTTCGTTTGTTATAAATGCCTTTCTAATTCCCTGATTGCAGGCCAATGCTTATCTTCAATCCGCGACTCGTCAAGGTCGTGCTTATAGGGATGACAACGCAATATTGAAGAACGAGAAGGCAAAGTTCCAAGAGCAGATACAAGACTTGAACTCCAGAGCTGTCCGAGCTGAGGCCGACTGCCATTCTCTTCAAAAGAGTCTTCATTCTTTGGCCAAGAAGAAATCTTCCGAAGCTGGCAAAGTGATTGATGCCTACCATAGGTCTGAAAGGTTTCTTGAGTTCATGGACAAGCATGATGATGAATTACGGCCCTTCAACATGTCCGTTGGATGGGACAAAGCCGTTGGTGCTGTTAGCCACAAGTATCCTGCAGTGGTTAACCCAGCAGACTTCCCTTGCCTTAATTGGGCTGTTGGTGGTGAAAGTCAAGTGGATCACGCATCGGGCTCCGGGGGCAATCTCCGCCCTTCCAGTTCTGGCTTGATGAAGGTGGCCAATGTTGTTAGTTCAGGATCGTCCTCTTCCCGTTCTACTGGGAAAAAGGCCATGTCAAAGAGGGAGGCAGCTGTGAGGCAATCTTTCCCTGGGAAATAAATTCGTGCCAGAGCCAACTCCTCGACCGAGACTTCAGAAGAAGAAGGGGACGTGGTGAGGGAGTGGCGCAACCTATGGAGACAGAAGCCGAAGATGATGACAATGATGATGATGATGAGGGCTCCGAAGAGGAGGAGGGGGAAGATGAAGAGGAGGAGGGAGGAGAGCAAGAAGTGGTAGAGGAGTCCTCCGAGGAGTAGATGTCTTGATCAAGGGCCTTGCATGGTCTTTACAGCCATATGTGGCTTTATCTTTCCTGTTTTCAATCAAGGTCCTTCGGGACTTAACTTTTATTCGGTTATGTAACTTAACTCCAACCTTGGCCCCTTGGGAGTATTTATTTATGCACTTGTTTTATTTTCATTTGTGTATTCTTTATTTTCGTTACTTGGTCATCTTTGACTTGCACTCATCAGGTGCTTGGCACATAAATAAAATCACACAATCATAGAATGGAAAACAAACTTGCATTAATAACTTGAAACGGGTTCAACCCTTACATAATTTACTACTGTCCTACTCGGGGCACTAGGCCCTGGAATTGTTTCATCAAACTTTATTTCTACTTCTCTGAATAGATAGATAAAAGCCAAGTCCTTACTAGGAAGGCTTACACATAATAAATCTTCAGGTTCAGAGCATGCCAAGTTCGTGGCACTTCGTTCCCATCTAACGTCTTCAACTTGTATGATCCTCGTCCTAGTGTCTTCTTGACTCGATACGGCCCTTCCCAGTTAGGGGCTAGCTTTCCCTTCTGGCCAACTCCAGAAGCCTCTATCTTTCTCAAAACCAAGTCGCCTTGCCGGAAGAACCTCTCCATTACCCTTTGCACTACGCCATAAACGGCCTATAGCAACCCCCAAACTGTGTTACCATAGACCCCTGTTTTAAGTTACCATAGGCCAAAATAGGGCTATGGTAACACTTCAGCTGTGTTAGGTTCTCAGCAGTAACTACAGGTATCTAAGGTAACATCAAAAACCAACCTAAGGTAACACAGCAAATGTGGTTACCAAAAACCTCTATAGCAACACCTTAAACACTCTATAGCAACATAGGTTGTGTGTTACCACAGATGATATAATTTTGCATAATATTATGGGGCCCACACGTGGGGCCACACGTAGGATCCACACGTGGGTCCCACATGTGGGGACACGTGGCATTCACATTTAGGTCCACATGTGGGGCCCACTTCTTGGACCTATTATGGGGCCTACTTTTTGAGCCTGCAACACATGCAATAATATACCTATTGTAACACACTTTGTACCTTTTGTAACACCATAAATGTAATAAAAGAAAATTGTACTACTTGAATATCGAATTTTCCATTAAATAAACCAACAACCAATTCAAATCCTAATTTCATTCACCAAAAACATAACTAGTATAGTTACATCAACGAATTAAATCCAGCAATATTGAAGAAAATAATTTAAAATGTACAAAAGATGCATCTGCAAAAGTCTCTCCTTCTCTGCTCTATGTACTTGGCAGATCTTCAATATTTGTGTCCAACCCATCTCTGGAACTGGAAGCTGTTAGGAATAATTCATAAGTTGTGATGTTAAGAATAGAATTTACACATTATACTTCTTGTAATCCTGATCTTATAAAGGATTTAGCACTGTATATAGGATTTATGTGTAAGACAGTTATCTGTATAGTTTAGTCAGGAATGAACAGTGTATCAGAGACTACATGTCAGGAACAGTGAGCAAATCCTGATGATGGTCCAATACTGATGGTTGATCAGATACTGATGCAGTGTACAGATCCTGATATCAGTCGTGTTACTGATGATGTCATTATGGATGCTACAGAAACTGGCAAGTGCTATAAAACAGGATCGTTGTTTGAAGAACAAGCAAGAAGATATTATGAAGGAAAGAGTTTTCTATTGAAGGAAACTATCGACTAGAAGGCAGAACATTGTCATGTATAGATTATATCTTTCTGTTATTAGTTGATAGGTAGCATTATAAATACTCTCTCAATATCATTGTAAAGAGAGCAGCTCGTGAGGAAAAAGTTCGAGTGCGTAGCTCTGTATAAGGTTTGTATTCGAGAGTTCGAAACAAACAGAGAGAGAGATTTGTATTGTCAGCAGCTGCTAAAGGTATTTGTACACCTTTGGTATAGTTTGTATTTGATCTTATTAATACAAACAGAGTTTGATTCATTCGTTTATTCTTGTTCATATAATCAAGCAAAAATCAGACACGATTATATAACTTGTATTCAACCCCCCCCTTCTACAAGTTATTCGAGTTAACAATTGGTATCAGAGAAGGTTGATTTCGAATAATCATAAAGATCTGCAATCATGTCTGGTTACAAGGATGGGAATACTAAAATTCCTATGCTCAAGAGAAACGAATATACTCTATGGGAAGTAAAGATGTTGCATCATCTGGAAGCAACAGATCCTGATTATCTTGACAGAATCAGAGATGGACCTTTCGTTCCAACAAAGGTCGTTGGACAAGAAACTGTTGATGGTGTGGTTGTTCCAGAACATACAGCAGAGAAGCCAAAATCTGAATGGTCAGATAAGGACAAGGAGAATGTTCTTAAAGACGCTAAAGTGAGAAACATATTATTCAATAGTCTTGATTCTGTTCTCACTAACTATGTTCTCTCTTGTAAAACTGCTAAGGATATATGGGACAATCTTAAGGTTCACTGTGAAGGAACTAAGCCTGTCAGGAAGAATATGAGGACATTACTTATACAACAGTATGAGTACTTTGAATCCAAGTCTGGTGAGTCACTTACTGATACCTTTGATAGGTTTACAAAACTCATCAATGAGATGGCCATGCATGGTAAATATTATGACTTGGAGGATATGAATACAAAGTTCATGAAAGCTTTGCCTGATTTCTACAATGAGAAGGTATCTGCGATCGAGGAAGCTAATGATCTGGATGAGATTTCATTAGAGGCAGTATATGGAAAATTGAGAGCTTATGAACTTGACAAGCAGCAGAAGAAGAGCAGGAGTGAAGGAAAGATGAAGTCTATTGCACTTACTGCTCAATCTGAAGTTAAGAAGCTTCCTGAAGAACAGCATGAAGAGATTGCTGTAAAGAATTCAAGGAAGAAGAAAAGCAAAGAAAGTTCTGAGTCAGAGACTACTGATATGGACTCTGACAACAATGATTCTGAATCTGAGATGCAAGAACTCTTTGCTATGTTTGCTAAAGCTTTCAAGAAAGGAAGATTCAACAGGAGAAGATTTAGCAAAGGACCTTTTCAAAAGAAGGAGGAGAATAAGAGTGACAAAAGCAAAAGTACAATTGTCAAGCTTGATAAGGCCAAGATCAAGTGCTTTAACTGCAGCGAGCTTGGACACTTTGCTAGTGAGTGTAAGAAGCCTAGGAATACAGGAAAGGGTAATGCACTTATGGTCACACAGAAGGATTGGGCTGATTCCAGTGACTCTGAAGATGAATTGGATTATGACAACATTGCATTGATGGCCAATAGTTCAGACAAACCTGGATCTCCAAAGAAAACTTCTCCATCCTCTGTTAAGGGCACAAGAAAGAAGCATTCAATTATCTTGGACAGTGGATGCTCTGGACATATGACTGGAAAGAATTCCCTGCTTACAAGGTTTTAGAGGAAAGCTGGCCCAGTAATATCTTTTGGAGATGGCAATAAAGGAGAAACTCTGGGATATGGCTCAATTGTTTTGGGGAATGTCATCATAGAAAATGTAGCACTGGTTGAAGGCTTGAAACATACTCTTTTAAGCATAAGTCAACTGGGTGATAAAGGTTACAAATCAATCTTTGACAGAGAAGGATGCAAAGTCTTGAATATGCAGAATGGAGACATTGTTCTAACTGGTCAAAGATATGGTAACATATATGAAGCCAGCTTAAGTGATACATCTAAAGGAATTGTTAGATGTCTCTACAGCAAAGCAACAAGTGATGAAAGCTGGAATTGGCACAAGAAGCTCTCACATCTTAATTTCAAGAAGCTTAATCAACTTGTTAAAAACAATTTGGTGAGAGGCCTACCTCAGGCAAATTTTGTGCAAGATGGACTTTGTGATGCATGTCAGCTTGGAAAGCAAAGAAGAACCACTTTCAAGAGCAAGACTGAAAATTCAATTACTGAACCATTTCACATGCTACATCTTGATCTGTTTGGTCCAGTAAACATTATGTCTATCAGCAAGAAAAGATATGCTCTAGTTATGGTGGATGATTTCACAAGGTTCACATGGGTGTTCTTTCTACACAAGAAGGATGAAGCTCCTCAGCAAATCATTGAACTCATCAAGAATATTCATAATAACTCTGAGTACAAAGTCAAAGTACTTAGGAGTGACAATGGTACAGAATTCAAGAATTCTACAATGGAGGGGTTTTGTGCAGACAATGGAATCACTCAACAGTTTTCTGCACCTGGTACACCTCAACAAAATGGTGTAGTGGAAAGAAAGAACAGGACTCTCATAGAGGCAGCAAGAACCATGCTTGCAGATGCAAAACTTCCAACCTACTTCTGTGCAGAAGCTATTAACACTGCATGTTTCACTCAGAACTGTACCTTGGTAAATAGTCATGGAAAAACTCCCTATGAGATGATCAAAGGAAAGAAACCAAGTGTGAAATATTTTCACATCTTTGGATGCAAATGCTATGTCCTAAAAGTTCATCCAGAACAACTTGGAAAATTTGAAGCCAAATCGGATGAAGCAATTTTTCTAGGATATTCAGCATCTAAGGCCTTCAAAGTTTATAATCTTAGAACTCACGTTGTTATGGAATCAATTCATGTTGCATTTGATGATAAGAAATTTGGAATTTTGTAAACTGATGAAAGCCATGACAAATTGGAATTTGAAAATCTGAAGAATTCTGAGATACTCTCAAGTGATGATGAAGGTTCTCCAGAAGGAATTTCTATTGCTTCACAAAGGAATGCTACTGTTGAGGGGGAGCAAATAAATCAAAGAGAACACAGTGATCATCAGGAGCAGACTAGTCTTTCAGAATCTATTCCATCAGGAATTGACGTTTCAGAGTCTACTCCATCAGGAACTGACCTTTCAGAGTCTACTGAGGAAAGATCAGTAACTAGCAGTAATATGGAATCTACTGATTCTATTGATCAAAGGAGAGTTTTTGAAGGTAGAGAGAATTCTTCTACAAGGGATACCACTAACTTAGGGGGAGAGACTAGCAGAGTTAATCTACCACCTATTAGAAAATGAACAAAGGATCATACTAAAGATTTGATAATTGGTGATCCAAATAGTGGTGTTCGAACTAGAAGATCAATTCAAAATGAATGCTTGTATAGTTACTTTCTCTCAAAGAATGAACCTAAGAAGGTTGAAGAAGCCTTACAGGATCCTGATTGGGTAATTGCAATGCAGGAGGAGTTAAATGAATTTGAGAGAAACAAAGTTTGGAAATTGGTACCAAGACCTAAAGATAGATCTATTGTTGGTGCAAGATGGGTTTTCAGAAACAAGCTAGATGAATCTGGTGTGATTGTAAGAAACAAAGCAAGACTGGTGGCCAAGGGTTATTCTCAGGAAGAAGGCATTGATTATGATGAGACCTTTACACCTGTAGCAAGATTGGAAGCAATCAGAATGTTTCTTGCATTTGCAGCTCATTTAAAATTCAAGGTATACCAGATGGATGTAAAGAGTGCTTTTCTAAATGGCAAACTTGATGAAGAAGTTTATGTAGAACAGCCACCTGGATTTGTTGATCCAAAGTTTCCAAATCATGTCTACAAACTTGACAAGGCACTCTATGGACTAAAGCAGGCACCAAGAGCATGGTATGAGACTTTGTCTAAATTTCTTCTTGAAAATGGCTTCACAAGAGGTACAATTGACAAAACTCTATTCTTTAGAAAGATAAAAGGTGAATTGCTTTTAGTTCAAGTTTATGTTGATGATATTATTTTTGGTTCTGCTAATGAAAAGTTGTGTGCTAAGTTTAGCAAGCTTATGCAGTCTAAGTATCAGATGAGCATGATGGGTGAACTAAATTATTTCTTAGGCTTGCAGGTCAAACAGACTGAGACTGGTATTTTCATTAATCAGTCAAAGTATATCAAAGATCTTTTAAGAAGGTTTGACTTTCAAGACTGTGCAGTTGCAAAAACACCCATGGCAACAACCACTAAACTAGACTCTGATCCTAAAGGAAAGAGTGTGGATAATACTAGTTATAGAGGCATGATAGGCTCATTGTTATATCTAACTGCAAGTAGGCCAGATATAATGTTTTCTACCTGTTTATGTGCTAGATTCCAAAGTGATCCTAAGGAATCTCATTTAATTGCTGTGAAGAGAATTTTTAGATATCTCAAAGGAACTCCAAATCTTGGTTTGTGGTATCCTAGAGAATCTGATTTCTTTCTAATTGGCTATTCAGACTCTGATTATGCAGGGTGTAAGATAGACAGGAAAAGCACTACAGGTACATGTCAATTCTTGGGAAATAGATTGATTTCTTGGGCAAGCAAGAAGCAACAATCTGTTTCAACCTCAACTGCAGAAGCTGAGTACATAGCAGCAGGCAGTTGTTGTGCACAGCTCCTTTGGATAAGAAATCAGTTCCTGGATTATGGTATGACACTTAGTAATATTCCTATGTTTTGTGATAATACTAGTGCTATTAAAATTGCAGAAAATCCAGTTCAACACTCAAGGACTAAGCACATTGATGTCAGGTATCATTTTATTAGAGAACATATTGAGAATGGTACTGTAGAACTTCAATTTGTTCCTACTGACAAATAGCTTTCAGATATTTTAACTAAACCACTTGATGAGACTACATTCAGTAGACTAATAAGTGAGTTAGGAATGTTAAATTTTTAGATCTGTAACATCTGCAAAAGTAGCAAGGTATGTTGTTCTTAGCTTATAGACTTGATATTTCTGTCAGGATCTATATTTGATTGTTAAATGCTTTATCTATAACACTTTGCCTTGATAAATTTCAGTATGATAGACTTGTTAATAATCATCAGGATTAGATTTATCATCAGGATGCTGACGTCATCAGTATTGTGTCAGTATCAGGATTATGAAAATTGTCTCAGATCCTGACGTTTACTTTGTATAGTAATCTGATTCTGTGATGTGTTAAGTCTATGCTAGCAAGTTTTAATATTTGCATACTGATAATTTATACATCATTCAAAAATCAAAAGACAAGCAGATAACAAGAAACTGTATTTTCATTAATAGAAATCATTACATGGAAATGAAATACAACATCTTTTTGTCTAAATTTCTACTCTATACTTGTCTTTGATATGAACTCTGAGGAACAGGACAAGGAGCATCGTTTGCTCTTGGATTCCTTGTCTGGGCGACTTGAATGAGAGCAGCTAACTTAAATGAATAGCATCTCCATCAAGATCAACCTCAGACTCTCAGCCAAATTCTTCATCCTCAAGTTTTGAGGAGGTTAGGGGAAGATTGTATCCAACAGATGGATGTTCTAGGAGAAACCTCTGGATATTATCGGAAACCAATCCATTCATGATTAGTTCGATGAGAAGAGTCATTTGTTCAAAGAGATGATCAAGAACAGGATGTTCGTCGATTGAGAAAAATCTGGAAAATGGGTTTGAAGGGATTTTTGGTTTGAGAAGCATTGTTGAGAAGAAAAGAAATTGAAAGGTTTTGGAGAATGGCATAAGGCGTCTGGTTCTTTTAAAGAAAGACGTGAGAAGCTGAGCAGTCACTTGGAAGTTTTAATGAAGTCAAATGCTAATTATTGCATGTGACTGTATTTCTTGTTTTCAAGAAATATTGAAAATATCTAACCAATTGATTTTCTGTTCAGATTAATTGTTTATTTCTTTTTCAGATAAAAGAAAAATGCCACGTGGAAAACTCCATATTGAGTCTCTGATGATATTGGTCAGGATTTCATGTGTGACCATCAGGATTTGAAAATTATATTTTTAAATCACATTGCATTTTGTGATTATTTTGATGAGAGGTCATCAGGAAAAGGAAGTTGATCAGTATTACTTATTTATACCCTGATTTATTTCATGAAAAATCAATTTTGGATTTTATTTTCCAAAAATCGTGGGTAACCGCATTTTTCAGGGACTGACACCTGTCAATCTACGTGTCAACGTGGGATAGTGGTCTGAAAGATTTGTGAAATATATTTGTTTTGAAACTCTAATCGTGTAATTGCTTTTTCTAATTTTACATTCTCTAAAGCAAAAATCACTTTTGAGTTTTCAAAATCACTAATCCATTTCAAGAATTTTTCAAGTTTCTTTTCAGATCAAAAATGGCAGCTCAGAGAAGATTACCTAAATCAGTAGCCTTCAAGTTTGGTGACTTTGATTTTATGACAAACAATCATGTTGCAGCTATCACCAACAAGGAAGGAGTATCATCTGATTTTCATCCAATCATGGACTTTCTGGCATATGGACCATTAAGTTATGCATTGACAGCATCTCCACAGATTAATCAAGTAGTTTTTTCACAAGCTTGGAAGAATGCTGAGGTAATTGATTCTACTCAGAGTCAATCAGGTAAGATTGTTCTACATTTAGGACAAGATTCATTTGACATTACTGAATCGGTTGTTAATTCAGTACTTTGCTTACCTGTTACTGATAGTTATGAGAATGTACCATCTGATGATAATATAAGAACTATGTTGTCTGAATTAGGTTATAGTGGACCTCTAGATAACATGAGTCAGTTGAATAGGTCTTTTCTTAGAAAGGAATGGTCTTTTTACTTTGATCAAATTGCTAAATTTTTTACTGGCAAATGTAGTTCTTTTCAGCAAATTACTTCTGTTACATCACATATTGCTTATAGTTTGCTTTATGACAGAGTAATCAACATTGGTCATATTATCTTAAGTCAGATGAGTATTAAACTTGGGTTAAGAGATCAAAACAGGAAAATGGTTTATTATCATAGATTTATGCAAATGTTTGTTAACCATTTTATTCCTGATGTTGAAGCTAGATTTGGTAGGGAACATTGTGTTTCTTCTTATGAACAGCAAAAGAGAATTTTCTCTGATATTTCAAAGAAGGACAATGCAAAGAATCTAGATGAAATACCTGCAATTCATTATCCACATCATGTTCAGGTAATTCTTAAAACTCATCTTCCTACTTTCTACAATTATTCTTTCTTTTGTGGTGAAATGGCTCAGGAATCTCAATTGGAGGAGAACCCACCTGTGTCTACCCAAGTAGCCCAAAACATTATAGTCTCTGAAACAATTCAAGAACCAAATTTTGATCCACAGCCTATTGTTTCAAAGAAACCAACCTCTGGTGTTTCTCAAAAGACATCAGTTGTAAGGATGAGAAGATTTGTTGTGTCAAGTAGTAGTAGTAATTCTAGTGAAGATGATGATGATTTAACTCTTGCTGAGAGAGCAGAATTGAAGGCTGCAATTCAACTTTCTTTGTTAGCACAAAGAGATGAAAAACCTAGTCACAGCCAGGCTGCAGTCTCTCAAAAGGCTGTAGTTCTTAAAAAGGGAAAACAGTTACTAGATACTGACTCTCAAAAGACTGTGTCTATTGAACCAAGATCTCATCCCAAGATCACTTCTGTGTCTACACCTCTTGAGTCTTCTCAGGATAAATCTTTTGCTCACTATATCAGGAGAACAAGGAGAAAGATTCAATTGTCACCTACACACACAGAGTCTAGTCCAACTAATATCATGCAGGTTTCTACAAATCAAGCTACATCTATGTTAGTATTTGACAAGAGAGATCTGGATATTGATTCTTCATGGGAAACTACATTATCATACAGACTGGCTATGGGACTAATTTCTCTCAAAGTGAAGTTGTCAAGGCCTGTTCTAGATTTTCTGGTTGAAAGAGTACCAAAACTTTTATTTCCAGATGAATATGGACTTCTACATCAAAGACTTGACTTAATGAAGATGTATTTCTATGTATCTGTCAGAAGACAATTAGTCAAGAAATTTGGACTCTCAAAGCATGTTGCACTTCAATCACTTCATGCATATTTATTTGACAAGGATGTCATTATTGAAGATGCTTTAGCTCAAGGTGAACAACTGGAGGAAGTAGATAGAGGAAAGCAGTCAACAGAAGATACTATTGCACCAGTGGTGAATAGTAGGAAAGATCAGATCACAGTCACTGTAACACAAGAACCATCTAGTCAGAGGAAGGATGACTTAGGAGCTGTGATAGCTGATGTTGAAAGGACTTCTGTGATGACTGATAATGCAAGTGAGATACCCTATGATATGGGAGGAATGACTTTGGTTGATTTTTCTGAAGATCAAACAAATTTTGTTCAGTCAGAGTCTATCCACCTTGAGGGTGTGTCTCAGCAAACAACACTTAAAGATGGTGATGTACTAACTATGGTGTCTAATGAAGTATTACTGAAGACATCAGAGTCTAGTAAAGAACCTGAAAGTGGTATACTGGAGCCTGTAGTTTCTGAAAGGAAAGAAGATGATTGTAAGGGTTCAGAGACTATAGCAGCTCACTCCTTGGAGAAAACCTCAAGCCACATGCCAAATGAGGAACCCTCTCTCCATGTGAGTTCAGGTATAAAAAATTCTTCTAAACTCTATTTTTTTGTAGGTCATGAGAGCACTTATCTAAATTTGAGTGATACACTTGAAAAGATGGACTTAGATCCACAATTTGAGCGGCTGGCTCCTGACCAGGCAAAAGGTGAGGTAGAAAGAGTGTTGACTTTAGTAAGTCAAAGTGAGAATGAGGGTATGGATGATCAACTCCATAGTGAGGGAGAGAAAATTAGGAAACCATCATTTGATTTCTGGGATCAGGTTTTTCCTGAATCTTGGTCTGAAAATTTGGGTATGGATGCTGGTACTTATTCATTCATCAAAATGTATCAGAAGAATGACCTAGCACATCACAATGCAAAGCCAGCAGTTAAAGCTCAGAAGCAAAAGGAAAGGCTTGCAGGAATCATTAACAGAAGAGGTGCCAGGATAAAGCAATCTCTTGATACATATGTACCAGATGAAGATCCTAATGATTCTAGTGTTCCTTTGTATGTACTTCCAATATCAGCTCGAATTGAAACATCAACAGTCTCTGATCACTCTAAGGAGGAGTCAGGATTTGAAGATGTTAGTACACAGAATACTGGTGAAGGAGATGATGATCATGTTTCAGTTTCAGAACAGAAAGATGAAGATGTTGATACTTCTAATCAGGTTTTATTACTTGAATATCATACAACTCAAGCAACTTCTTCTACAAGACTTGAAGATACAGTTCTTTCTGATTCTGATACTAGAGATACTAGAAGCACTTCCAACATTGAAGTTCATTATGATGTTTTGAAAGATATTCAGAATTCTCAAATTGATATTCAAACAAGACTTCAATCACTTGAAGATAACCAAGTCACAATTATGGAAAATCAAGCAGTTCTTATGAATCTCATTTGTTCTGTTTCTGAATCTCTTGGAATTAATGTTGCTGATGTCAAAAAGGGGGAGATAAAGACAATTCAAAGACAACAACAACAACACCACCAGACTGAGAATGATAAAGCTGGGGGAGATAAAGATCAGACAAAGGGTAGTAAAAAGAAGAACTAGCAGGAGTGACAGTGGTGAATCTCAGCTAGGAAGTGGTAAAGGAAGAGCAGCATTAATAGTTAAAATTCTTTCTTCTAAGTACTAGATAATCGTCTACATCTGAGAAGGAGGTACTTAACTTCATAATTCTACATTTATAAATTCTATTCTGGTTGTATTGTTATATGTTTTGACATCCACAACTTAGATTTATGCTTCAGATTGTAAAGCATAAATAGGGGGAGATTGTTAGGAATAATTCATAAGTTGTGATGTTAAGAATAGAATTTACACATTATACTTCTTGTAATCCTGATCTTATAAAGGATTTAGCACTGTATATAGGATTTATGTGTAAGACAGTTATCTGTATAGTTTAGTCAGGAATGAACAGTGTATCGGAGACTACATGTCAGGAACAGAGAGCAAATCCTGATGATGGTCCAATACTGATGGTTGATCAGATACTGATGCAGTGTACAGATCCTGATATCAGTCGTGTTACTGATGATGTCATTATGGATGCTACAGAAACTGGCAAGTGCTATAAAACAGGATCGTTGTTTGAAGAACAAGCAAGAAGATATTATGAAGGAAAGAGTTTTCTATTGAAGGAAACTATCGACTAGAAGGCAGAACATTGTCATGTATAGATTTTATCTTTCTGTTATTAGTTGATAGGTAGCATTATAAATACTCTCTCAATATCATTGTAAAGAGAACAGCTCGTGAGGAAAAAGTTCGAGTGCGTAGCTCTGTATAAGGTTTGTATTCGAGAGTTCGAAACAAACAGAGAGAGAGATTTGTATTGTCAGCAGCTGCTAAAGGTATTTGTACACCTTTGGTAGAGTTTGTATTTGATCTTATTAATACAAACAGAGTTTGATTCATTCGTTTATTCTTGTTCATATAATCAAGCAAAAATCAGACACGATTATATAACTTGTATTCAACCCCCCCCCCCCTTCTACAAGTTATTCGAGTTAACAGAAGCAGCTCCTTTTTGTTTGCAAAATCTATGCCTTCTATTTTCCCAATAATAGTGCATAAATTAACCTGTAGTATATCTTCAACAGAAGATGCACTCTGCAATAGCAAATAAACAGTTCACCAAAAAGAATATTTCCTCCATATTTAATAATAGTGCATAAATTAACCTGTAGTATATCTTCAATCAGAAATAAGAATGCTACACATGCATTTTGTAAGCACTAAGATTACATTTTCCATGATTTGTACTTTTAGTGTTTTGAGGATATTGATATACGATACATCTCCTGCAATAGCAAATAAATGCAGAATGACATGTTGAATATCATATTAACAAAAATCCATATAAAAATGTACAAGAATATTCAAAGGCTCAAGTCAAAAAGTATAGCTACTTTTGTTCACCTTGGTTATAATTTGATTACTAAGACAAACTCGGTAATCATCTTCCCCAAATGCCGGAGCATAGTGTACAATTAGCTCGCATGTCTAGTTACTACACCGAGCAATGCATTAGCTCTTGCAATAGTCCACCAATACTTGCATATACAGTTGAATGCTGATAAAAGTTTTAAAAAAAAATTCTGAAATGTGTGTACCCTCGCAGTAAGCAGACTTGTACCAAGAATGACTAGGAGTGTATTGGCAGAGAATATCTTTGCATTTTGATTTTCTGCAATTTGCTTGTATATTGGGCGAAGCAGCTGCATGTCAGAACAATGGCGTAAGGATCCACAAATACAAAAATATATGAAATTTTCCTTGTGAATGTCTACAGCTATCATCTATTCCATACAATCAGTTTTAATAAGACTAGCTAAGAGCAGAAGTACAGGGCTCAAGCCTTAAGCCAATACTCCATTGTGAATCCATCCATAAAGCATTTATTTTCATGGCAAAATAACTGAGGAGCTGCGAATTCAGCCAAGACAAAACAACCTTTAATTGGAATCGAGAAAATTATTTAACTTACCAAGCATCCTCCAGCAATAATTGCACAAATAGCAATAACAGCCTTGAGGCCTGCCAAACCAAGAGCTTATACATAATGAGTTATTACATATGTCCAGCATTTATAGCGGTAAATAGTAGCAAGATCATAGAACATAGCCAAGAGATATTATGTTTCTGATTTACAGTGACTTAGTGAGCAAGCTCTGACTTGGTTAGGATGAAAGCACAAGATCTGCCCATGCTAAAGATGATGCCTTCAGTTCAGAAGATGCTTCAAGTATGCTGCAGAGTTCCCGCGTGCTTACCCTGTTCATTGCAGTTTGTTTAATGCAGAGGCTCACCACTTCACATATCGCAGTCAGATCTTCAAGTCTGAATTGTTTTAACTACGGATCCACAATGTTAGACATTACTTCTGGCAGTTCAAGGAATTCTGTAGCCTGTCAAGAAAGAATACAAATGCATTTTAATAAAACTGCAGAATCACATAATATATAAAATTTCAATATCAAAATAACGAGTACTCACCCAGGCATCCTTTGTCCTTGCAGTATGGAGGTCTTCCGCTAATTATTTCTAATAAAAGTACTCCGCTAATTATTGATTTCCAACTTTCAAAATCAACTAGCTGCAACAAGAGATTGTTATCAAATAAAATCCCTAAGATTATTAAATAGATGGACACCTACTGATATACTAGACTATGATAAAATTGATATAGATAACCACAGATGAATATTAACATTCATATATCGGAATATTAACACTAACAAAAGAATACAAACAACGAATGGATGTATTTGTAACTAGTTACTTATAATCAATCCACAAGAAGAGAGAGCCACTAAATCAAACTGCCTCAATCTTCAAGTATGTTGCAGAGTTTCCGCGTGCTTACCCTGTTCATTGCAGTTTGTTTAATGCAGAGGCTCACCCATGCTTACTCTGATTTATAATAAAGCCTGAGTTTGCTGATATTAAATCGACAAGTACTGAAATCTTCCCATGAGCAGTTAAACAATAGATCTAGCAAAAAAAATAGGGTTTTTTTTCTCTCCTAGATTATCTTTTTAGCAAAACCTATGCTTAATGAACTTGTACTGGTTTACCTTAAAAGGCTATTCCAATATAGTGAACAACCGAAACACCAATTAATATTACAAACCGGTTTTTACTAATCTTAACTGACACCATAAGAATATTCACTTCCATTCCCACAGTTAGACTGCCAAAGAAAACCAAGGAAAATGTATATAGGGAAATAGTACAAACCAGATTATAAGTTTGGGTTGTGTTACTGTTGGTGGTGTTGCTCGGTGTAGTAACTAGAGCAAGCTCCCAACCTGATGTTTTACCAATTTCACTCAATGCATTACTCGACTAAGGTTCATTACCTGCAAGATATTATATGTGTCACGACTGATATTTAGCAACCTCTAAACAAGATATGAACTGGAATTAATCCACAACATATTAACACAGCCTACAAAAGAGGAGATAACAATGATCATTACAATAGATTATTGCTCCAAAGGGAAAAATAAACACTGATATTTCTCAAACAAGAATTTTGGTTAGATAGATATAAAGATGGCCCTACTTCAAATTACCAGGTACAAAATAAAAAATCCAGTAAAATCTCTATATCCATTACCAGGTTGAACTATTGCAAGAGCTAATGCACAGTGTAAAAAAACCACAAACTTGAGGAGTGGTACAGGAACATGAGACGGAGCTGCTAACCAAACAACCAAAAGACGGAGCTACTAACCAAATTAATGTGTTAAATACAAACATAAGCTAACAGACACTGAGAACCACAATATAATTGAGATATAGAGGGAGGGGGAGAGAGAGGGAGAGAGACTAACCATGCTTCGATTAACATAGAGAGAGGGGGAGAGATTAACCAAACACCTTTGATAACCAAGCTTCGATTAACACAGAGGGAGGGGGAGAGAATTGAGAAGTGAAAGAAGGGGGAGAATTGGGGGTAAATATTACATAATACAAAATTTTCGTTTTGCCGCTCTGTATTTCGTTTTACCGCTCAGCCAAACACAAAAATTCAGCCCAGTCATAATAATGCAGTGTACATTTTTCTATTATTTTTCTATTGTTTTTTTAATATTTATGAAATATCAATAATTTAATTATTTGATGGAATATTAATTTTTTACGATGATAGAAGTTTATTTACCCCAATTTTCCTCTAGACTTGTATTTGACCCTAATTCTAAATTTTTGTTTTGCCGCTTTGTGTATTTGTTTGCCGCTCAGCCCATCTCATTAATTTACAGTGTTGTACTTTTCTTTTATTTTCTTTTTAAAAAAATATTACGAATTTATGTTAATTATATTGTAATAATTTAAAGAATTTAGTAAAAATTTTATAAGTTAAAGAATTTACTTTCTTTTTTATTTTTTTACTCACTTTTTTTATTTTTTTAAATATTATCAATTTATTTTAATTTCTTGAAATTAAAATTTTATTGTTAAATCTATTATTTTCATAATTTTGTAATAATTCACAATTTATACATAACTTAGTTTTCTTTATTAAATTTTTTAATGAATTTAGGTAAAATTTAATAATTTTTTGATATTACTTTATTTTAAAACCTTTTTATGTGAAATTTATAAACATAATTTAATATTTATGAAAAATCAATAATTTAATTATTTGATGGAATATTACATTTTAAAAGGATTATTTTAATGATTTTGTTAAAATTAATTATTTTTAAAGTCAAATAATTATTAAATTATTAATTTTAAATAAAATTAAAATTTTGTTAATGAATACTCTATGGTAACACACCTCATGGTGTTACCCATTGTTAACACCTTTATAACTAAAGTAACATACTTTTGTGCCTATGGTAACACCACAATCAAAAGGTTGCGATAGGTCAAAATTTTCATAGCTATGGTAACACCCATAGTGGTAACACCCATGCCAAAAGGTTGCGATAGGCCATCTATGGCGTAGTGTTGGTTGTAGTGGAAAGATGCTCTTTTTTGATGCTCCGCATTCCTGGCATTTGCTTCATCTCTAACCTCATCAATCAAATCAAGGGCAAGCCTCATGCCTTTTTCATTAGTCTCTGGTTCATATGCCTCAACTCGAGGTGATGCATGCATAATTTCCAAAGGTTCAACTGCCTCGGCTCCATAAGCCAGCGAGAACGGGGTTGCTCCAGTCGTCACTTTACAAGTGGTGCGATATGCCCAAAGTATAGGCAGTAACTCATCCACCCAGGTGTTTCTAGAACGCTCGACCCTCTTCTTTAGTCCATCAAGGATAATCCGATTAGCTACCTCGGCCTGTCCATTAGCTTGCGGGTGTGCTACTGAAGTAAAACGAAGCTCAATAACATTTTCCTCACAGTACTTTTTAAACTCTTCATTGTTGAACTGTGTCCCATTATCCGTTACAAGGATTCGTGGGATTCCATATCTGCAAATGATGTTCTCCCAAAAGAACTGGGCAACTTGCTTGGTGGTTATCTTGGCTAGAGGTTTAGCCTCAATCCACTTGGTAGAGTAGTCGATGGCCACTATCAAAAACTTTCTCTGCGCAGAAGCTATGGGAAAGGGACCAAGTATATCCATTCCCCACATCGCGAACGGGATGGGAGAGTTAATTGACGTCAACATCTCAGGCGGCCGGCTTACAATCGGAGCATGCTTTTGGCACCTATTGCACCGCTTGACATAATTCTGTGCGTCGGCCAACATATCTGGCCAGTAAAATCCCAAACGAGTAATCTTGTGAGCTAGGGATCTGCCCCCCAAGTGTTGCCCAAAAATACCTTCATGAACTTCCTCCAAAGCTTTCTTTGCCTCTTGGGGCCTTAAACACTTCAAGTAAGGGATGACAAAAGACCTCTTGCAAAGAATGCCTTCAATCAATGCGTACCTCAATGCTCTTACTGACAGCTTCCGTGCCTCCAAAGCATTGTCAGGGAGCCATCCGGTTTCGAGGTGAGCTTTAATGGGATCCATCCAGTAGCTTCCTACATCAATTGGTGCCACCAACTTCGAGTTAATGGTCGGGACCTTCAAGACCTGGAAGTAAACACTCCCTGCATAATTCTCTATCTCGGAAGAAGCGAACTTGGACAGGGCATCAGCCTTAACATTCTCTTCTCTAGGAATGTCCTCTACATAGCACTCATCAAACTGAGTCATAACAGCTTTCACAACTCTCGGATATTTTTCCATAGCTTCATCCTTGGCTTCAAACTCACCATTAACCTGCGATACTACAAGCCTTGAGTCTCCACAAACTTTGAGGTTCTTAACCCTCATGATTCTGGCCAAGCCCAACCCAGCTATCAATGCCTCATATTCAGCTTCATTGTTGGTAGTAGGAAAGTCCAACTTCAAAGCGTACTCAACTGTGAACCCATCGGGGCTTTGCAGAACCAAACCTGTACCACTAGATTTTGTTTTTGATGCTCCATCAAAATAGAGCACCCAATACTCCTTCAAATCAGGTACAAGTTCCTCTTCTTTCTCAGGGGTAATCACTATCTCTTCCCCCCCGACTTCTTGGTTGTCAACGGTACATTCAACCACGAAGTCAGCCAATGCCTGAGCCTTGATGGCTGTTCGAGGCTTATACTTGATGTCAAATTCTCCAAGCTCTATGGCCCATTTGATTAGCCTTCCACTCGCCTTCGGGCTGTGCAATATGTTCCTCAACTGTTGGTCCGTCAGGACTTCGATGTTGTGTGCCTGGAAGTACGGTCGTAACTTTCTCGAGGCTGTGATCAATGCCAAAGCAAACTTCTCGATTGGAGAGTAGTTCAACTCCGCCCCATGCAAAACCTTGCTTACATAGTAGATGGGTTTCTGAACCTTTTTCTCTTCTCGAATGAGGATAGCACTCAATACTTGCTCAGATACCGCCAAGTATAGATAGAGAGTCTCTCCGGGACTAGGCTTGGCCAACAACGAGGCTTCAGCCATGTACTTCTTCAGCTGTTCGAAGGCCTCTTGGCTCTCAGGAGGCCACTCAAAATTTTTCACCTTTTTCAATGCTTGAAAGAAAGGCAAACACTTGTCACCAGACTTGGAGATGAATCTCCCTAGGGCTGCAACTCGACCGGTTAGCTTCTGTACATCTCGTATAGAGCGGGGTGGTTCCATGTCTAAAATTGCTTTTATCTTATTAGGGTTGGCCTCTATGTCTCTCTTCGAAACCATCAATCCCAAAAATTTTCCTGATCCAACTCCAAAAGCACACTTGGCTGGATTCAAAATCATCTTGTGGTGCCTTAGCACTTCGAATGCCTCCCTGAGGTGCTTAATGTGATCTGCCTTGCACAGGCTCTTGACTAACATGTCATCAACATATACCTCCATGGTTTTTCCAATCAGATGGGCGAATATCTTATTCACCAGCCGTTGGTAAGTAGCGCCTGCATTCTTTAGACCAAAATCCATAACAAGATAACAGAAAACACCAAAGTCAGTTATGAAAGATACCTTTGGGATGTCATCCTTGTGCATCTTAATCTGATTGTAACCGTTGAACCCGTCCATGAAGCTCAACATCTCATGCATGTCCAGCTGTGGCATCTATCAACATGTCTATTCTTGGCAGGGGAAAAGAATCCTTCGAACATGCATCATTCAAATCGGTAAAGTCTATACACATCCTCCACTTCCCATTTGCCTTCTTGACCATTACTGGGTTAGCTAACCATTCAGATTCAGGGAACTGAATCTCTTCAATAAACCCAGCCTCCAAAAGCTTGTCAACTTCTTGCTTAATGGCCTCTTGCCTTTCAGGAGCAAAATTCCTCTTCTTCTGCTTTATTGTTTTCCGTTCGGGATCAACATTCAACCTGTGAGTTATGAGTTGGGGATCGATCCCTGGCATATCAGCTGCGGTCCAAGCGAACACATCATTGTTTTCTTATAAGAATGTCGTCAACCTGCCCTTCAAGGGTTCCTTCAGCGAAGTTCCTATATAAATGACTTTTTCAGGGTCGCCCAGCTCTAGAGGTATGGGGACCAAATCCTCTACTGGCTTCCCTCGGTGTTCATCATCACCGCGGACATCTATGTCTTCAATCGGGAGTACCTGCCCCAGACTCCATCAGCTCTTAAAGCAGATACATAACAAATTCTTGCCATCTTCTGGTCGCCTTTTTGTTCTCCGACACCATTTCGGGTTGGAAACTTAATCTTCATGTGGTAAGTTGAGGCAACAGCCTTGAACGCATGAAGTCCAGTCCTTCCCAGGATTGCATTATAAGTTGAGGATGCCTTGATTACCAAGAAATTCAGCATCTGAGTAGCCTCCTTAGGTTCTTGCCCGATTGTCATGGGCAACTGAATAGTCCCTTCAACCTTGGACTCAACTCCATTGAATCCGTAGATAGGCATGTTGGTCGGGGTCAATTGAGAATCAGTGTATCCTATTTTTACAAACGCATCATGAAACAAAATATCAACTAAAGCTCCATTGTCTATCAAGACTCTCTTTACTTTTGAATTCCAAATTACAGGGGTTATGACCAACGGGTCGTCATTGGGGAACTTCACCCCTTCAAGGTCAGAATCATCAAAACCAATTGCTATTTCAGTTCTAGCACATTTTGGGGCTTCTCCCACGATGTGCATCACCTCTCTGGCATACGCTTTCCGAGAGTTTCAAGTTGTACCAGCCGCTGTCGGACCTCCCCATATCATGTTGATAACAGGCCTTCGGGGCTGTGGGTTGCGATCACGATTGTTATCTCACCTATCATAATCCCTTCTCTGGGTGCCATGATCTTCACCCTTAGTGAACTTGTTTAACTTTCCCTTCCGGATCAAGAATTCAATCTCATCCTTCAACTCCCTATAGTCATCCGTATCATGTCCCACATCCTTGTGGAACCTACAGTACAGATCCTTGTTTCTTTTCTCGAGGTCTCCTCTGAGTGGCTTCGGCCATCGAAAGTCCTTATCCTTCTCGATATCTAATAAGATCTAACTCCTGGGTGCGTTCAATCTTGCATAGTCAGAAAATCTTGGTCCCAAATTCTTCTTTGGTGGTGATTCAGAGTCTTTGCTAGTACGGGGATACTTATCCCTAGCATCGTACTCTTGGTTTTGCTTTCGCTTCTTGGAGTCGTTATTACCCTTGCCATTACCTCCGACAGCTTCTTTCTTCATGCTATCCTTAGCCTTGATATACTTGTCAGCTCTTCGTTAGAGCTCGGCCATGTTTTCAGGAGGATGCTTTGCCAATGACCTTTTAAAGAATTCATCAGTGGTTCCGTGTTCCAAGGCTACCATGGCCACCTTGTTTTCCAAATCAGTGATGTTCAACGTCTCCTTAGTGAACCTCTTAAGGTAGTCTCTCAAGTTTTCATTTTTCCTTTGCACCACGTACATGAGAGATGCAAAGCTTTTCTCATGAACTCTTCCACTGATAAACTGACTAATGAAAGCAGCACTCAACTCCTTAAAGGAGCCAATTGAATTAGTAGGCAAACGACTGTACCATCTCTGAGCCATGCCCGACAGGGTTTGGGGAAATGCCCTACACTTCAAGGCGTCACTTGCAGGCTGCAACAGCAATGCATTTGAGAACGTCCTAACGTGGTTCGCGGGATCACCCGTTCCATCATAAGCCTTAATTGTCGGCATCTTGAACTTCTTTGAGATGCGAGCATTCATCACCTCCTCAGTAAACGGAGGAGTGGGATCATCAGGATCCCCAAGTGACATCAGATCCTTGGGATTGCCTCTGGGGTTTCCACCCTTGTTGATTTTTCAGTTGGGGCGCCATCCCTTCTCTGCCTTCTTGAAGATCTCTCTAAGTTTATAATGGGAATCGGTCCTGAGGTTGGAGGAGGTTGAGTTTGATTCAACCTAGCTTGTTCTCTCGCAATATCCTCCTTCACACTACGCCATAGATGGCCTATAGCAACCCCCAAACTGTGTTACCATAGACCCCATTTTGAAGTTACCATAGGCCAAAATAGGGCTATGGTAACACCTCAGCTGTGTTAGGTTCTCAGCAGTAACTACAGGTATCTAAGGTAACATCAAAACACAGCCTAAGGTAACATAGCAAATGTGGTTACCAAAAACCTCTATAGCAACATCTTAAACTCTCTATAGTAACATAGTTTGTGTGTTACAATAGATGATACAAATTTGCATAATATTATGGGGCCCACACGTGGGATCCACGTACATTTGGGTCCACATGTGGGGCCCACTTTTTGGACCTACTGTGGGGCCCACCTGCTCACTATGCAAGGCCTATTGTAACACCTAATATTACCTATTGTAACACCTAATATCACCTACTGCAACACCCCTGTTGCAACACACATTGTACCTATTGTAACACCATAAATGAAACACTTTTTCAAGTAAAAGAAATCAAGAACCAAATTAATTATATTTCAATAACATCATTTCAATAACATCATCTGGTACAAAACCAACCAATCATCCAAAAATATCTACGAACACTAGCTAATGAACAAAACTTAAAACGTACAAGTACTAGAGCTAATAACATGTCGCTAGCTCATATCACCACATGCCTGCCTATAAAACATCTCTTTTCTATTTTTTCTAAAGTTATATCCTGAAGAGCAGCAAGAGTTATCTCGAGCATGTCCAGACCAGCCTGGTTTGCAAAGGTGAATACTGGTGAAGCCTGCAAGAAATTACCAAGTTCAATTTAACCAATTGCAGACACATGCAAGTAAGTAATGGAAGTGCTAGAATCATTCCATTAACAATAAAGCTAACTTCCGACTAATAATCTAAGATGAGGCATATCACAGCTACTATATAAGACTTGCAAACTATAACATGTTAGTATGTCACTTGGGATCGACTGAAAATTGACACAACACAGAAACATAAATACCGGAAATAATATCATCTCAACAGATTTACTAAAATAGACAGGAAAGATAGAAATCACTAAAATTTCCCGTTTGCATTTACCATGCAATATATGAGGAAGGAATTGCATGTTCATTAATATTATTTAGATTACAAGATAAGTTGAAATTATTTATTGTTTATCATCAGCTTGCAACAAATTAAGTAAAAGAACCTTGATAGGTGGCACATCTGAAGAAGTAAGTAAGCCCTTGGTCTTTCCAGCAAGTTTGAGTTGTTCCTGCATCTGAAAAGTAGAAATTCAATTCAATTGTTTGTTCTATGTACATTTAAAACGAGCTGCTTAAAAGAAGTTGTATATAAGACTACTTCAATTGCTATTGAAACAAATCATGAGAAGTCACTTAGATTTATTAGAAAGGAAATGGGCCTTAAATAAATAATCAAGACTAGAAAAAGAGATGTTGAAGCAACCACAAATCGAATGTAACATTAAAGTCACCTGAAAAGATGTGGTGATAATATACACGAAAAAAAATGCATTTTTAGGTTTTTTAGGTTTGGGGAAATTTGGAGGGCAGTAGACTATAATTTAATTAGGGTGCACTGAGCAGTATTAATCGTAATATAGAGGCTGTCATTTCTGGCCTTATTTTTCTGTTTTAATCGTAATTAAAATCATGTTACTTCAAACACAAAGAAAAATAGAAAATAAATGTAAATATTCATTCCTTGGTTTATGGCAGACTTTGCAATTATGGGCATCCCACCATACCCAAACTGCAGAAAATACAGAGGAGCTGCGCAAAATGAAAACTGCAAAAAATAAAGAGCAGATTGAAACTGCTTCTAGACTAAAATTAGAGCAGATGATTGCCACTGGACATATAGCAGTAAAACAGTTAACTGCAAATTGCAGATTTCTATTCAATGTATCACAGTCCAGGAAGATTAGTGTTACTCAAGCAAGAAGATTTTCCTACCTCCTTAATAGTAGCACCATAAGAGGCCGAGCCTAATGCTTTCAGAAGTGATGCAGGTTTAGGCACACTCCTTCGAGGACCAGCTCGCACCTGTTAATGATAGTGTGAATAGTTAAGAAAAAACAAGCAACTGATTTTATGACATCAAAATCATTCCATTTCTGCATGTTACTATGTGGTTCCAAATAATTTAATCTAAAATTTAGAAATCGGAGAGTTAAACTCACCTGGATCTATGCGTTATAAGTCTTGTTGTTTAACTATTTAATGACTCACTCGACTTTCTTTTTGTCATATGACTTAATGAACATGTTACACAGGATTACTAGTCTATTCAGGTAGAATTTCAAAATTTAAAACATTCTAAATCAGTTCCGAAAAGTTTTACAAACTTAATCATACATAGCAGTTTTTTTCTGATATTTCTGACAGCTCCGACATGTATCGTTCCATTGCCTATAACTCTTTCCACATTTATTCAATTTACCCCTTTCTTTTTTTCTGAGCCAACTAGTCCTTCAGGTCTATAACATATCTGAAATTTACTCTATAATATGCTATTTTCAATTTATGGCATAATTTAGAAGTCTGCTGCGCTGATAGTTAAAAACAGCACGAATCAGCTACACTAAATCATTTGTATCTCAGTTTCTATAAGTTTAATAGCAGCCAAATTTTGTAGACATAAAGTCCAGACATAAACCTACAATTCTTATTCACTGATCATTAAGTAATTAGGTTCCTAACCCTCCCTAAATGGTTGTTCAAAACAGAGCAGAATTTTTGAATTCAGAACTGCAGAAACTAGTTTCAATTCCAAGACCTTAACGTTTACAATTGCACTCTTAAATTTACCAAACATGGTAGCTCTCTAAAGTGCAGGTCTGGGAACACTTTAGTGTTTCACATATGGTCTCGTTATGTCTCTAAGGGTATAGAACGCGACTATAAAAACAACCCAATTTTCATGTCCAAAAATTCTGGTTTAAGTACCAAATTTTAAACTCCTGGACATATACCAACAATTTACCGACATGCTTAAACCTTGTGTTTGAGAAGATTAATCCTGTATACATACACCTTAATAAATTTAAGATAAGATAAATCATTTAACTAATTATAGGGCAGTGTATTTGACTAGATGATGAAGTTTGTTTGGTAGCTTAATCCAAGATTTCAAATTTGGAAATTCCATAAATCATAAACACCCCATACGATAATAAGGATCAGCAGGTATTTTATGAAAGAGGTGAACCAAGCAGAACTTCTTCAGTGAGTAACATTTCAGCCTGATCAGACCTACCTATAAAATAGAATATTTTAGCAAGAACTAGTAAGAAGGAAAAGAAAGAGAGAACATTGTAGTTCTAGCAATTCACTTGTAAACTGTTCCTGCAAGATTCCCTACATATGCATAATGAAAAGTCAACCTTAAATCTACTCGCTTGAAAATGTCTTAATGATTTTATATTATCTCAGTCTTCAGCTTTTTAGCAACAAATGAAATCACTCTTTTTCCTAGCAATTTAAATGGTACTACATTACAAATGTAATTAATAACTCTTGCACACGAATTTACAGTGTGAATTTTAAGTATAGAACACACTGATTCAGTCTCCTACTTAATATATCTCAATTTAGTGATAAGAGAAACCTGTCTATGGCAATTGACCATTTGCTGTCAATAAGATCAAGAACATTGAGTAATGCTGTTGGCCAGGACAGTGCACTGACAAGAAAGTGATACAGTCAGCATGGCTCCTTGTTTCATCACAGTAATTGTAAGCTCTGCAGAAGGTATAGGAATAAATGTCATATACTATATATATCCTGACACTAATTCATTAAAGGGTGAAATGATTTACGTGTAGTTAGCCAATCCTGAATCAGTGTTTACAGCAATCAAATTCTTGGACTCCCACTGCAGCGCATATCTAGAAAAATGTTATCTTTGTAAGAAATATCTAAAATATTACCCTATCATCCTAAGCAGTAATTTACTAAAGAAAATATAGATCCAAAACATTGCATTTTAAAATATACAACAGAATGCATATCAAAGAAGAGTATATCAATTATGCATAAATTTTGTCAAAGTATAGAGTGACCCAGTGAGACTCATTTCTAATAAGTTTCTTGTGCAAACACATTTTACATTTCCCAATATCTTACTTCTCAGATGCATATCTTACTTAACTAAAATCATATCAAAGTTTAAATATGCAGTTCATTATATATAACAAATACTATTTATACATTTCAATAACATATCCTAGCATTTTCAAAATACGCAACTAACATAAAGCAAATCAGATCGCCTGATTCAATATTCTACACATACATATAAGAAATCAATAAACATTACTAACTAAGCAAATTCCAAAACACAAATCCGTAAAAAATAATCATAAAACCAAATAAAAAAGAACAATTAAATGCCCTAGCTAATAAATAATCAAGAACTGCAAAATCGAGATATATAATTCGGCCCTTGTGTACACAAATTTGAAAAACATGACATAGTAAATTAAGAAAAACATACATACATGAGATGAGAGAGTGAGGGAGAGATTGATATGGAGTGAGAGAGATACATTCGATAAAGCAAACACCCCTGATTGAATCCTTCTACCAAATTTTGATTAGCCCAGCTGGAACCCTAATTGAATCTTTGACCCAAATTTCCATTAACCCAGTTCAAACACTAACCTAATTCTAAATTTTCGATTAACTGAGAGAAGTGAGAGAGGCGAAAGAGAAGTGAGAGAGGCGAGAGAGAGAGAGGTGAGGTTATAATTGTGCTTTTTCCCTAAATTCCCCCCCCACTTGTGTTTGACGCTCTCATTCTGAATTTTCATTTTACCGCTCTCATTTTTGTTTGCCGCTCAGCTCAATCTATCTTTATTTTCATTTGAAGCCCATCTCAATAATTTAGTGCCTTTTTTATTTTTTTAAAAAATATTTTAAATTTATCTTAATTTATGGTATTAAATTATAATTTTTAAATTTATTATTTTCATTATTTTGAAATAATTCAGAGTTTATGCAAATTATTATTTTCTCTATTAATATTTTTAAAGAATTTATTTAAAAAATTAATAATTTTTGAATATTACTTATTTTGAAAATCTTTTTATTCTAAATTTATTAAAAATATTTTAATATTTATAAAATATATGTAATTTAATTATTTGATGGAATATTACGTTTTAAAATGATTATTTCAAGAATTTTTTTAAAATTAATTATTTTTAAAGTCAAATAATTGTTAAATCAATAATTTTAAATTAAATAAAAATTTTGTTAATGAATACTCTATGGTAACACACCTCATGGTGTTAGCCCATTGTAACACCTTCATAACTAAAGTAACATACTTTTGTGCCTATGGTAACATCACAATCAAAAGGTTGCGATAGGTCAAAATTTTCATAGCTATGGTAACACCCATAGTGGTAACACCCATGCCAAAAGGTTGCGATAGGCCATCTATGGCGTAGTGTCAACCTTAAGATCTCGGCCTCATGAGCCTTGATTCTCTCAGCAACTGTCAAAGGAGGTCCATCATGGATGGTTTGAGTTCTCCTTCGAGGTTCTCTACTAACACGTCGCCTCCTCGGGGCTTCATCTCGATCATCGTCATCAGATGACGAGTCATCGATATAGGGACCAGAGTAGTCGTAATACTCTCGATCTCGGATCTGCAAGGCATGGCCACTGGGTCCAGGACCTTGAGTAATTGGAGGGTAATTAGGAAGACCATACATTGGGTTGGTATTCATGGGGAGATCCCTAGTATGGATCTGTACCCCCGGTGGTAACGGGCGATTGGGATCAACTAGAGGAGAAACTAGCATCTGAAGAGAGCTGGTTTCTTGACTTGGATGGATGATCATAGGTAACGTTCTCTCAGCATGGGGATTCGTCCCTGGGGGTTGAGAAGCCGGTGGCTGAGTGACTATTCCAGTCGTTGGGGGCACCGGATCCGTAGTGGGCGGAGCAGAGCTGAGGGGCAGAAGCTCGGTACTTGCTGGTGTCCTTCGTGTTTGAACCATGGTTGATGTCTTCTTCCCACAGACGACGCCAAATGTTGTGGAATAAAAACTAGGTTACGAATCTGTATTTAATGCTAGGGTTCGGGAGCTTCGTGCTTTAATGGCTGTTTCCGTGTTCGAGACTGATCGGTCCTCACAGAGTGCCTACGTATCTCGTACTGAGAATCAAGCCAAAAACGTAGTTCTGAGAATGAGGGGTCAGGCCCATATATAGGCTGAGAAGCCCTAGAATCGTAGTAGAATTAGGTGACTTGGTGGGCAAGTCACCGCCTTGAGGAAGGTTCTAGACTTCTTCCTTGTAGGAGTCAGTTCCCATATCGAATTCTGTGCCTTGGTGGCTAAGCTTGGTAGGAGTAATATCCTTATCTGACTCTTACTGCTGAGCTGGTTATTACCCTTAATATTAATTACGAAATTAATATCATAAATAGGGTTTGGGCCCATCTGGTGAACCCCACGTTTGGACCATATTAGGTCTAATTAATGCTATATTAAATGTGTCTTTAGGGCTTATTTTTAGCCCATATCAATGACAAAAAATTATTAATATGTCGCAATAATTAAAATATCAGATTTTGTTTCATTCAAGCGACAACATGCACACACATCTATAATGTGTATGATTTAAAATACATGTGACTAAGTGGTGTAGTGATAAAAAGATGTGTGAATTAAACTAGAGACTCTACAATTATTATATTGATTATTATTATTATTATTATTATTATTATTATTATTATTATTATTTAAAAGGTATATCCAAAATGTCTCACTAATTGATATTTTAATATAATATATAATATATTATAATTTGAATCAGTAAATGTAAAAATAAAATAATGATCAAAGATTGCTAATACTAAGTTGCAATTAAAATATCAAATTTTGTTTCACAAAACAACGCACATCATGTGTATGAGTTAAAACACTGTGTGACTCATTGGATGGATTAGCTAGTGGTAAAAAAATGTGTTCATTAGCTTGGAGATCCTAGTTTAATCTCTTCCCACAACAATTTTTTTTAAATAATATACTACCTCCGTTCCAAAAATATTGACACAATTTTCTTTTTTGGGAAGTCCCAAAACTAATAAATCTACTATACAGTATAGTAAATTGTATAAATCTACTATACTTACTATTTATAAACACCACTTTTCACTATTGTACCCACTAACTTTATTCTCTTATTATTAAACAAATACTATAAACACTATTACATCCATTATTATATTCCACAATCTCAAATCTATTACTCCCTCCGTCCCTTTTGATTGTTAACATTTTACTTTTTCAAAACTTTCTGGCACGCATTTTAAGGGGCATTTTAAGGATAGTTAAATAATTTTTTTTTAAAAATTTTCTTTTTCTATATAAAAATTTAAACATTAAATTTTTATATAGAAAAAGAAAATTTTAAAAAAAAGTTATTTAACTATCCTTAAAATGCACCTTAAAATGCGTGTCAGAAAGTTTTGAAAAAGTGAAATGTTAACAATCAAAAGGACGGAGTGAGTATTAAATATTGATAAGTTCAACACTTTACCCACTTTTCATCTAACTTTACTCATTTTTTAATAAGTTAGCGGTAGCTTTCTTCTCCGTGAAAGTCAAAGTAGCTCAAACTTTATGGGACGGAGGGAATAATAAATAAAGAATAATTAAAGTGTATGTTGGTGTATTATACGGATAATAACAGATAGATTTATATCTTAAGCTATTAATTGGTCTCATCATAATATACTTTTTTCTTACTTTTTATTACTGTTTTACATATTTTTTTAACCTTAATGTCCAACCATTTACAAAAGAATGAGAAGAAGCTGGGAGGGAGTAGTTGGTCTTAGCAGTACTTAGGGGGTGTTTGGGGGAGCTTATTTCCAGAATAAGTCAACTTATTTTAAGCCAATGTTAGAGATTCCTAACATTCCAACTTATTTTCCAACTTATTTTTGCAACTTATGAAATCTCAAACATACATTAAATACAACCATAAAAACAAATTATCAAAATATGAAATTTTTACCCGAAAATAAGTTATAAGTCCGTGCTTATAAGCCCAGCCAAACACCACTGTGAGATTGAAAGGTTGGGCTAGTTTTTGGTGCTAATGTGAAAAATTCGTAGAAATTTTTCTGGTTGCATTAGCTGTTTTGTTTTTACGTTTCCCGGAGTTCCAACGGTCGGATCGTCCTGAATTTTGGACAGTGTCTTCCTTACTCATGTATCTAAATTCTGAACGGTGGAGATCGGATTTGGAGGTGCAGAAGGCCTGTTTATTGAGGTAGGGGCAGGAACTTTTGCACCACGGTGTGGATTAAGCTCCCCGTGGTGAGGCGACTTGGAGCGGGTATTTTTGGCCCAAAAGTGTTTTTGGGTTAATTCTTAAACTAGGCCCATAGTTAATATGATATGTAAACGGTAGTGAATTAGCTAGGTTTTAAGGCTTGTAATATTGTATACAGAAAACTGAAACGTATCAATATATACAAGAAAAAGGCTCTTTCACTTGGCCAACAAATTCCTTCTTCTTTGTGTGTTTACTTTGATTATTTTCTTGTTATAGCTTATAACTTGTGATCGTAGTCTTCTCTTTGGGGTGTTATTCCGCTGAGTCAAGGGTTGTCCCTTGTTTGGGACCCTACAATTGGTATCAGAGCTAGAACAGCTTGATGTAAAAACAGCCTTCTTGCATGGAAACTTAGACGAGGAAATTTATATGCGTCAACCTGAGGGATACAAGGTTGAGGGTAAGGAACGTCATGTATGTCGTTTGAGGAAGTCATTGTATGGACTAAAGCAGTCTCCTCGGCAATGGTACAAGCGATTTGACTCCTTCATGCGAAAGCATGGGTACTCCAGAAGTAAGTATGATTGTTGTGTTTATATTCGAAAGCTTCGTGGAGGTGAATATATCTATCTATTATTGTATGTGGATGACATGCTTATTGCTTCAAAAAGCAAGGTGGAGATAGATAGGTTGAAATCTCAACTTAGTGAGGAGTTTGAGATGAAAGACATGGGTGCTGCTAAGAAAATTTTGGGAATGGAGATTCAGAGAGAGAGGTTGAACCATAAATTGTTCTTAAGTCAGAAAGGCTACATTGAACGGGTTATTGCGAGGTTCGGGATGCAAAGTGCTAAACCAGTGGTGACTCCATTGGCTCCACACTTTAGGCTCTCCAATAAACAATCTCCTAGTATAGCGGCAGAGAAGAAAAATATGGAGCGTATTCCTTATGCTAGTGCAGTTGGCAGTTTGATGTATGCAATGGTGTGTACACGTCCGGATATTTCACAAGCAGTTAGTGTGGTCAGTAGATTCATGGCGAATCCTGGGAAAGCACATTGGCAAGGAGTGAAATGGATACTGCGGTATTTAAAGGGTACTATGGACAAAGGTTTATGCTTTGGTGGTGATACATGTAAGGTTAGCGGATTTGTGGACTCGGATTATGCAGGTGATCTTGACAAACGACGATCTACTACTGGTTATGTGTTTAGTATACATGGTGCTCCAGTTAGTTGGCGATCGATGTTGCAAGCTACAGTGGCACTTTCTACTACAGAGGCCGAGTACATGGCTATTGCAGAGGGAGTGAAGGAAGCATTGTGGTTATGGGGTTTTCTAAGTGATTTGGGGATTGAGCAGGATCATGTTAACTTGTGGTGTGATAGTCAAAGTGCGATTCACTTGGCTAAGAATCAAGTTCATCATGCGCGTACCAAACATATAGATGTCAGGTATCACTTTGTGCGAGATGTCATAGAGGATGGTGATGTTTCTCTATTGAAGGTGCACACAAATGAAAATCCGGCAGACATGTTAACCAAGGTGGTGACAGGGAGCAAGTTTCAACATTGCTTGGACTTGCTGAATATCATCCGGTGTTGAATGCCCTTCGGGGCGGTGTTGGGGTGAGGTGGAGATTTCACCCCATGGTGTGAACTACGGTGGCTTGATCCCGGTTAAGGGTACGTAGGCAGTCATGGTAATATGGCGCAGTCGGTTGGGGTTTACATATCAAGGCTTTCATGGTATTCTCAGTGTTCGTCCATAATTTGAGGTTGATCAAATGATGTACGAGGTGGAGAATTGTGAGATTGAAAGGTTGGGCTAGTTTTTGGTGCTAATGTGAAAAATTCGTAGAAATTTTTCTGGTTGCATTAGCTGTTTTGTTTTTACGTTTCCCGGAGTTCCAACGGTCGGATCGTCCTGAATTTTGGACAGTGTCTTCCTTACTCATGTATCTAAATTCTGAACGGTGGAGATCGGATTTGGAGGTGCAGAAGGCCTGTTTATTGAGGTAGGGGCAGGAACTTTTGCACCACGGTGTGGATTAAGCTCCCCGTGGTGAGGCGACTTGGAGCGGGTATTTTTGGCCCAAAAGTGTTTTTGGGTTAATTCTTAAACTAGGCCCATAGTTAATATGATATGTAAACGGTAGTGAATTAGCTAGGTTTTAAGGCTTGTAATATTGTATACAGAAAACTGAAACGTATCAATATATACAAGAAAAAGGCTCTTTCACTTGGCCAACAAATTCCTTCTTCTTTGTGTGTTTACTTTGATTATTTTCTTGTTATAGCTTATAACTTGTGATCGTAGTCTTCTCTTTGGGGTGTTATTCCGCTGAGTCAAGGGTTGTCCCTTGTTTGGGACCCTACAACCACCTTAGTAGGAGTACTATATTCAAGGGCCAAAGGAAGGCCTCATGCCCTCAAAGTCAAGGACAGCTCGAACATATCTTCCTAGCCGGCGACCACAGTACATATCCATTTTAACCAATTATTATAGGACGTAAGCATGTGACGTTTTCCGCTTAGCTAATGCTTGCATAAACATCAAAAAGAAACCTAAGGTCGTTATCCCAGGAAGTATTATAACTATTTAAGTACTTCGATGGAATTGTACAGATAGATTACTAAAAGTTTGACGCAAGTTTGGGCACAAATAATTGGAACTATTCGTATTTGTTTTATGTACTACAACTGGGAAAGGGAAAGTAGAGAGATGCTGTCCCCAATAATATACATTTATATATTAACTAGGTGCGTAGTCATGAAAGATGACAAACTTGAGGCGGCTAATCCAAAGTAAATTTTACACTAAACCCGCTTAATCGTATATATTCTACTTCCTTAATAATGCTGTAGAAACATAAAAAATGCGCTAACATGTACTCCATATTTATTGGAATGCTAGATCACACCTTATCTTAATGTATGTATGTATATGTATATATATTTTCTTCAAGTTAGGGTTAAGCTCATGTCAATTGTAATGTTCAGGTCTCTGACTCTTTTGAAGATCACTTTTGTAATGTCTTTCAAGTTCATAAACAAGACTACAAGAGTATATAGCCCAAAGACGGAAGAAAGAACGTGGTTTGGATGATTGAAATGAAATATAATGAGATTTTAAAAAAAATTATTGTTTGATGTATTCCATTCCTAACCATCTACTTCCTCCCTCCCATATCATTCTTTTTGGGACTTGGACGTTCTAAAAAAATGAATCTACTATACTTACTATTTTTTAACATTATTTTTCACTATTACACCCACTATTTCTCTATTTTATACTCTCTTTTTATTCAATAAACACTATTACACCCACTATTTTCTCACCTAATCCATTTTTTATACACCTACTTTCACAACTAACACATAGCAAGTCAAACTTAGTTTTCTTAAAGTTTGTGCAAATTTGACCGTGTCATCCTTTTCGGGACCGAGAGAGTACATTATTAATCCATTTATTTTTTCCACAATTCTTATTATTTTATATTATTTCATTTTTTTTTGAAATATTTCTTCCAACCTTTATTATTTTCTTTTAATTTTATCTATTACATTTTATTCACTGAACCAAACACAACATAAAGGAATTTCATTAGTCATTCCAAGGAGAACAAATCTGAATAAAGCTCTATTGAATTTTTAAGATAAAAAATTTAAAATAATATTTATTAGTAATTTCGGGTGCAAATATATATGGGACGTGGCACTGACTGAACATTATTATTTTTTGTTGAATGAAGCCAAAAAATTTATACGTTTTTTGTGAAGGTGCTCCTAGTGGGCCTTAAAATGAATGAAATGAAATTTATTTAGTGTACTAGTTTCTATTCTAATGTTGGTTTCTATTTTAACGCTAGCCTATATATATATATATTTATTTATTTTATTAAGTGTGCACACATAAAAAAAGTTAATATTTTTCATTAATAGTATAATATTTTAAATTTAATTTAATTTACTCCATTTTTGTGGTCCAAAATGAAAAGATAATAGTTGGAGTACAAAATTTTTATGTTATATACGAAAGTTACATGATAAATTATCAAAAGAAGGTAAAAGAATATTAAATTTTATTTTACAAATAAATTATAACATAACTTTCTTAGACAAGATATATAGTTATACTGCTTTAATAATAAGAAAAAAACAGTCGATCCATCACTATAGGGATGTTGCAGGACTTTTAGACTTTTAGTATGTCATATTAGACGATCGAGGATGTGCTAATGAAAAAAATAATAATACGTTTGATATATTTCAATAACTTTAAAGGCTTGAATATTAACAGTTAACAGTGCTTTAATTTGATTCATTTTTAAGAATCATGAAATTAATATCATGCTGGTAGAGATTTATTTTTCATTATCTTTCATTCACTTGAAATGTGTTACAAAGTAAATTTGATGTATTATTTTATGAATTATATATATTTATATGAAAAAAAACTCAGTCTCACGTGTGAGTTTTTGAATTAGTAACTAGCAAGCTACTAGGTGCTTGTTCCAAATAATTATATCTAGAATTTATTTAGTTGACATATATAAATTAACTTATTATGCAAAATATAAGTTCTCAAATAACATTCACTACTTCAGAAGTTTGACTTTCTGACAGGTTAGGAAGCAGAATTATTATTTTTAAAATTTTCATGAATTAAAATATAGGATTAAAACTTTTATTCACAAAAAAATTTTAAAAATAATTTTTTAACTATGTATTCAATGTTCCTAAAAATGTGCGTCAATAAATCAAACATCAATTATTTAAAATAGAGAGAGTATGTTTTTTCATTTATAAATAAATTTACAAGTAAATGGTCAAATAATCTAAATAGTTGTTTGATCAAATTTATATATTTAAATACAAATTTCATAGCACTAATTTTTTTGTCAAATCATAGTAGTAATTTTGATTGTTTACATTTCTTGGTTTAGGATCACTTATAAACTTTTTAGATCGAGCTAATTTAGCAAATAAGAAAACCTACTCTCTGAAAAATTTTGGAATTCAATTTTGGTCGAAGAGTAAATGCTTATTAATATTTCTTTGATTAATATTTTTTAATTCAAAACAAATAACAGAAAATTATTAGATCATCACCAGTCCTACCATTAACAACAAAAGATTATTGGGCTTTGTATATATACCACTTTGGACACTACATTATATATAAAACCTTTTTACTTTAAATTAGCTACATATCTGTTCTATTTTAATTTTGCCAAAGCATTGTTTTCACTTACATTACTAGCATGTTCCTCTAAACTCAAGCTACGAGCCATATCGATTACACACTGGAAAATACAATCACACACAAAAGTATGAGCAAAAGCCAAATATCTCTTTATTTTCAATTATTTTCCTCACAGTAAATTCTTTAGTAATTAACCTGATGTTATGAGCCACGGCTTCAGCATAACATGTCATTATATGGATAGAAAGGCTCTCCAAACCAATCTTGAGCCCTTGGCATTCCGAATTCGGGATCAACATATGTTGCATACTGATCAATGCCACACACATCTTCCAATAGATATGGTTCTGTCCAAAAACTTATGTGAGGATCAGAGCTCGTTCCGAAAGCAGGAGTGATATTAATGTTTGAGCTCGAGGAAGCACCCATATTGTTTAACATGTAGGACGAGATAGGGTAGTCTTCGTAGACTTCTTCTAATTTAGGAACTTCCGGCATAACAAAGTCATTTGGATGATCATATATCGTTAGTGCATCAATTGTGGATTCTATTTTCTCCATTTTTGGCTCCATCATTTCTACCACATTGTTGGCTATCCGTTTCTTGAGGTGGGAGTGCCAGCGATTTTTGATTTCGTTATCAGTGCGTCCAGGAAGCCTTGCTGCAATTGCTGACCAACTGAATAACATAACAAAAACATTCAATTAGTAATCTCGGAGTAAGCATTAATTAACATAGGCTTCGATTTTTATAATTTATTTAACAATATCAATTAGATATTTGCTCCAGTGGAATGCAAATTATGCCTTGACTAATTTCGAACATCATACATTTAATATTAAACATAATTTGCTAGAATAATGAACCACAGTGATTTGCATGGTGAACTCAAGTTCGAGTTTATGGTCCAATTCATCAGAATTGGAGAGAAACCCTTCAATTAATTGAGATAACTTGAAATTAATTACCTACATACAAAAGTACATGCAAACAAATGCGAAGCAACACAAATCAGTTTGGTCAACCTTAATTTTGAAGGATCGGAATGGAGAATTTCAATATTAAAGCAAAAGAATATAAGAAGATACATATGAGTTGTGCTAGGTTCTCTCAGTTACGGTCTTAGTTAATAACATAATGAAGCTGGTATATATGTGATTGAGCTGTCATCTAAGGTTTTTTAAACAAGCAAAATTTAAACAAAGCTGAATTGAAATCTTAAATAGATTAGATCCTAGTTGCTAAACACAATAGCTGGAGCCTGGATGGCTCGACCTTAAAAACTTTAATGGCTCAAAACCAAAATCCTTGATTCAAGGATTTTCATTAGCAAGCAAATAATCGGCTAGGACAGGCTCATTTACATAATTACATAACAAAGCGATCTTTATTTAATCTAGCTAAAGCCTAAAGTTATGCAGTTCATCCACATATAGACTATAATTCACTATACATACCCAACTCCGACTTGACGCATGTTGATTATGATTTCATCTTCCTCTTGAGTGTAGTTACCACGTCTAACTTCCGGATTCAAATAGTTCATCCACCTCAATCTGCAACTCTTCCCACTCCTTGACAAGCCTAATAATATCATACAACCGCATAATACTTTAAATGAGTACACATATACTTTAAATGAGCCCAAATCACATACTGATTTCTTTTTTGTCAAATACTAATTTACTGAAATCCCAGACAAAATTCATCATGTAAAAAAAAGAACAACACATCTAACAGATACAAATGAAATGCCATTGTTAGTATCTTAATTAGGAAAAATGAAAGAGTTACTAAACGCTTAGGAAATGGCCGTTTGACTTGAAAATCGTGCTCGGTAGAAAATGATTCGGTGGGAAATAATCGGTAGGAAAAACCCGTTTTTCTTGTAGTGACTTGATTGTTCCTTACTAATGTATTGAGTTTGAATCAATAGATAATTAACAGTTGATTTTGAGCAATTTCCTAGGCTGGGAGACTTTCCTTATGTCATTGACACTATTCCGGCCACGAGTTGGGAGGGCTAGCTGCATATAAATCTTTACAGAGATTTATAGATTAAGCAATAGATCTGATGCTTAGGCCATCTACAATCCTTACTCTATCTTTATTTTCAAAGATAAAGTAATTTCACTTCATATCTTTATTCTTTTACAACCATTCTTTTAAACTCTATTTGAAGTTAAAGATATATATGGTAATGAATAGTATGACTTCATATTTGAAGTTAAAGATAGAGTAATTTATATTTGAAGTTAAAGTTGGATATCATTGGACATGAAATAGTACAACTTTAAATTCAAATATGAAGTTAAAGTTGGACCATTGGAGATACCCTTAGGCAGAGTAAATATAGATATACGTACTTTTGAGGGAGCTCAAATCTGGATTTTGTAATGTACAAGAAATTGTAGAAGACAAACATTATTGGAGTTGGGATATTGGACAATAGATTAATCTTCAGGAAAAGTACTCACTAGACAGAAAAGCTCTTGTTCAGAGATGGGAAGACCAAAAACCCTACAAATTCATTTTGCTACAACTGTTGACTTGAATATGTTCATCATAGAACATGATTATATGTGTGCTCATCCATCCTGCATCCTAATTCTTAAAATACGACAAAACAAAAAATAATAACATTATGAGATATAGCAAATTACCGGCATGTTTAGGCATCTGGCTCCAATTCCAAATGCCATATCTTCGAATATAAGTCACCAGCTGCATGTCTTCTTCAGGAGTCCATGGACATTTCTTGAATGCTGCCATCTTCTCCTATCTGTATACTTTTTGATAAGTACTAGTATTAGTTCAAGAGCTAGAGTTCTGTATATATATAAGGAGGTTTAACTTTAATGTCCCTTCACCAGAGTTGCCTAATATTTATACTACACTTGCACTACAAATTGCATCAAAATTTTCAACTCACATGTATACGGCCAATCCAACAATAATTTAGATTTATTTTCTGGATATAAAATTTTGGGAGGGTTGGGGTAGGTACCCACGCTCTAGTTGTATTATATATATAGATGCTTGTCGATAAATTTTAATTATATATATTTGTTTTTCCATCTGGCAATGGAATATACATTACTTATCTGCAGAGAACATATTGGAGGGTGGTTGGTGATTCTAGTTCTACTTACTCGTTTTATGTATGTACATTTTTTATTAGTCAATACAATACACGAAGAACAATCAAATTAGTGAGGCTCAAAACTAATTTAACTATCGTAATTCGTTAGACACGGATACAAAACAGAAATTCATACCTCAGTCATATATGACATATATACTCAGCTTGTTTTTGTTGAAATTATCCTACTTTTCACTAAGTTAATTATCATATTTAAGAGGAGATATCCTTCAGCTTGTTTATCATTCAAGTTATTCTACTCTCATTAATTAATTAGATATACAACAGAATGCCATCCCAATACGTATATCATATTGAGGAAGAAATGAAGGACCGATACATGACCTATGTGAAGTGTGTACCAATAACTAACTATATGTGATTCTTTTGTAAAAATTACTATTTAATTTTTAAAATCTTGAATTATATTCAGCTGAACACGATAAAACATATTTACAAAACAAAATATTATTAATATCCCAACAAATGAGATATAAATAATTCTAAGAAAGCGTACAACTCCTCAAAAATCCAGAAACTTACAACTCATGAGCTAAAACAACTAAATTATCGAATTTAAAAGCTCACAAAAAAATCCAACCGAAATATAAGAAATACAAAACTCCATAAAGTTTCACAACTCTAACTAAGTATCCCACCTAAATGTGATCACCTTTTAAGAGAAATTAAAAAGAAAAAAAAATTGGTAGTGAGCGAACCGCTATATGTACCGATATAAAACAACGAATAACTGGACAAAGATTGTAATAACGAGGTTAAACAAAAGCTACCCAAATTTTGACAAAACTTGCGAGACAATATAAACACTCCAAAATAGCCAACATATACACATACGAGCTAGTCATGATTATACGTACTCCAACCGCTCCAACGACACGTCCATACTAAATAAGAGGATTTTTCCACTTAAGACGGAGTCTAACATCTCCCAAACAAACAAACAAACACACACATACACACACACACATATATATATATATAGGCTCCTGGTCAAATAGAAACCAAATTTGGAATAAAAACTAGAAACTATATAACACTAAATAAATTATATTTCATCTATTCTGGGGCCCTGCCAGGGTCACCTTCACAAAGAGTGTCCTAAATTAACTCACCAAAGTCCACCAAAAAAAAATTACTGTTCACGCTGACGTCACTGCCACGTCAGCACAATGAACAGTGATTTGTTTTTTACTAAATAGAGGGTAGATTATTATGCGTTTTTTGTATTGGGGTACCCATAGTTTGGTCATTAGATTAGCTTCAATTTTTTATTTGGGTTTGGTTTCTAGTTTCTATTCTAATTTTTTTTTTGAAAAGCAAGGAAATTCATTAAGCGACCCATGGCCAAAATCCAGCAAGCTAGCTACAACCGAACATGCTCGGTTTGTAGTGAAAAGGAACAATACTAGTAACTGAAATGAAAACTAAAAAGACTTAGCAAACCCAAACAACCCTGCTGCCAACACTCAACTGACCCACTTCCCAAAGCCCATAACAAAAAAACTCCATTGGCCCAAAAACAGAAACGCAACCGTTGATCTACCAATCTTCCATTCCCACGAAGACGTTTCCTGCATGCAAAACTTGAAAATCTTTTTGAGCTTCCATTGCACCCAACTCTGGGTTATCTACTTCATCCTCCATAGCATCATCGTTAACATCTTCTTCCAGAAACCAGCATACTGAGGGCCATACATACCAAGACCCATATCTTGGTTCCAAATTTCCATGACTCTTCCGAAGGGATGCTTGATTATTACCATCTGATTCCAGTTGCTTGCACCATGCTGGGCTAGGTAAGCTGTGAGTTCATTGTCAACTGCATCTGCTAGTCGGATTTCCAAGAAAAAGTTTTTATCCCTTCGCATTGTGTTCAACTGTCTCAGGATGAACTCATCGTCAGGATGTCCACTGCCTGCAGTGAGTCCTTCCATTGCCAATACGCGTTTACATGATCCGATTCCAGAACTACTTTCTGATAGTCTCTTGCAAAAGCTAGCTTGAGACCCACCATAAAAAGATTTGGATGGAGAATCTAAGGTAGAAGACCAATAGAGAACTTTAAACAAGGATCAAGAAGTTCAAGCAAACACTACGCCATAAGTGAGCATACGCAACCCTTTTTACAAAGCGTTGCACAGAAAGCGTTTCGTTAGATAGAAATTTTGGATCTTTTGCAACTGAGCTGAATTGGTGTTGCATTAGATATAATTTAGCGTTGCGTATTACCCACAGTGTTTCACATTGTGCAACACTAACTGATGGCGTTGCGTTAGATATTTTTTTATTTTAATAAATGGTGACGTGGCAGAAGTGGGACCCACATGTGCTGGCGTGGCATTTACTGACGTGGCACTTGTGGGACCCACATTTGCTGACGTGGGAGAAGTGGGGCCCACCATTGCTGACGTGGCATTTGTTGACGTGGCAGAAAGCGTTACATTAGATATCAGTAGTGTTGCGTTTGCTCTTTGAAATGTTGCATTAGATATATTTATATTTTTTTAAAAAAATATGAAGTGGCAGATGTGGGACCCACCATTGCTGACGTGGCAATGTAGGACCCACAAGGGTGACGTGGTAGGAGGCCCATCATGCTGACGTGGTAATTGTGGGACCCACAATTGCTGACGTGGCAGAAGTGGGGCCCACCTTTGCTGACGTGGCATTTGCTGACGTGGCAGAAGCGTTGCATTAGATACCAGTAGTGTTGCATTTGCTGTCTGAAGTGTTGCATTAGATATATTTATATATTTTTAAAAAAATATGACGTGGCAGATGTGGGACCCACCACTGCTGACGTGGAAGTGTGGGACCCACAAGGGTGACGTGGCAGGAGGCCCATCATGTTGACGTGGCAATTGTGGGACCCACAATTGCTGACGTGGCAGAAGTGGGACCCACTAATGCTGATGTGGCATTTGCTGACGTGGCAAAAGCGTTGCATTAGGTATCAGTAGTGTTGCATTTGTTGTTTGAAGTGTTGCAATAGATATTTATTTTCTTTTATTAACTAGTCTTGTCCCGAATGATGAATATTTTTTTTAAATTATTTTTTCGACGTTCCAATCGCACGGATGTCAAGATATAACGATTTTAGTGATGCGGAAATTTTCAAAAAAATTCCTACATGTACTTGGTTTGGTTTTATAACGGTCAACCGATCAAAGTGGACTTTCCTTTTAACTAGTCTTGTCCCGAATGATGAATCTATTTTTTAAAATTATTTTTTCGACGTTCCAATCGCACGGATGTCAAGATATAACGATTTTAGTGTCGCGGTAATTTTTCAAAAAAATTCGTACATGTACTTGGTTTGGTTTTATAGCGGTCAAACCGGTCAAAGTGGACTTTCCTTTTAACTAGTCTTGTCCCGAATGATGAATCTATTTTTTAAAATTATTTTTTCGACGTTCCAATCGCACGGATATGAAGATATAACGATTTTAGTAACGCGGTAATTTTTCAAAAAAATTCCTACATGTACTTGGTTTGGTTTTATAACGGTCAAACCGGACAAAGTGGACTTTCCTTTTAACTAGTCTTGTCCCGAATGATGAATCTATTTTTTTAAATTATTTTTTCGACGTTCCAATCGCACGGATGTAAAGATATAACGATTTTTGTGATGTGGTATTTTTTTAAAAAAATTTCTAGATATATTTGGTTTTATTTTGTACTGGTCAAACCGGTGAAAATAAACATTTCCTTTAACATTAAATTATTTTTATAATTATGGAAGATAGATGTATTATCAAAATTTATAAAATTACAATGCATTTTAATTTTTCTTTCATTTTATAATTTGATAAATAATATATTTTAAATAAATTTGTATGTTACAATAAAAAAATGTAATGAAAGTACAATGCACATGACACAATGAAAATTTGGGCGGAAAAATTTGGGAGGATTTCCCCCTTCACAAATTTGGGTGCCCTCCACTTTCCCCTGAAAAATTCTAACTTTCCCCCAAAACACTCCCAAAACCACTGTTCCCAGCCTCCCTCTCTACTCATTCTCTCTCTCTCTCTCTCTCATCTCCACAATTACCCCTCTCTCTCTCTGTCTCTCAATCCGCTATCTCTCTCGACAATCACTCTGTTGTGACCAAAATCTTGCATGGGTTAGATTTAGGCCCACTAGAGGATTAGGGTCCAGATCCATGAAGAGAATGAGTAATCTGTCGGGTTTCCGGAGGCTTGCGATAGCCCTAGGGTTTACCATGTACACTGCAGCACGGGAACGTATGGCTAAGGGTCTCAAGGTATCCCCTTGAGGATAACCTATAACTATTATCAGTCATCCAGTAGAGCTTCCAGAGTAGCTTCCGTGGTAGGGGTTACCGGAGGGGGTACCGGAGACAGGCTACCGGGCGGTACCCCCAGCTTCCGCCGGAAGCCTGACCAGGTTGCCAAATCAGATAAGACACGCCTCCTACTTTTTAGGAACACATTTATATCATCTAAAAACACTCTCAAACAGATAAACATTCAGTTATTTGAGGATATATGTCATATATACTTGATAAATGATACAAAATCATGATAAATACAAGAGATAATCATTCTATGTTACCTAAACTGCTTGGTAACCTGATTATATACATCATACTCGATTATTATCAGAAATAACAGTCATTATCCCACTGGAGAGAGGATAACTCATCATAAACAAACGATCATATCATTCAAGAACTACATTCGGGCTTGATCCACTATAAATAGTGGTATGTAGGCAGTTTACGGGATCTTCTTCGACACTTACACTCCTTGAGTAGCTAGAGCACGTGCACTCTTGTGTGACATAGTCAAATTAGGGTTCTTGGCTGGCCAACATTTGGTCCTTGAACTCTCATTCCGTAGATTCAGTCCGATCCTTCCGAGGAACCACATCCCGTATTCTTCGATAACCCTAGTCGTGAGCCTTCCCGGGCGGCTAGCCATTGATCTTCAACCACGAGCCTTTCTGGGTGGTTGGACGATTCCTTGTTTATTGACGCTATTCCAGCATGAGGCCTCATAATCTGTTGTGCTAAAATCCTCCCACAACAATTGGCGCCCGAAGGAGGGGCCTAAAAAATCGTCATTTGGAGGAGATATGGCGAGTGACAATTCTGAAAGTGATAAGACACCGTCTCAGGATGGTAATGGACGAAACAAAGGTGGTGATGATGTTAGTAACAAGGACATCATGGACTATCTGAAAACGATGAATGAAAGAGTCAACAACTTGGAAAAAGGTTCCGAGAAAATGAAAAAATGGCAAAGAAAGTGCAAGTCGAAGTCAAAAAAGAAGAACGTGACTCCGACAAGGCTGAATTTCGAGTCTGAGGATAATGCTGAGGACAACACTGATCATGTCCCATCTGAAGAAGAGGAAGAGGAGCTTGTGGAAGAAGAATATGAGGGCGACCAATCTGATGTTCCGGAAGCCCAGAATACCGTAGGCTCACCCACCAGAAGCCTAAGTGTTTTTGATCGAGTTGGCAAAAGACTGACCAACAAAGACCTTCGTCACAAGTTGAGTCATACTGGAAACAAAGATCGAAGGAACGGAAATGGGGATTCCGTAACTCAGGGTTCCCGAGAACGCAGAGAGAGGTCCCATTCGGTACCCCCAAGAAGTACTTCCAGGAGGTCAAAATCAGATGGCAGAAGGAGTTATAGACAAAGTGGACACTCTTCTGGAATTAGGAGCAGGAAATCCCGCTCTACCGGAGTCCCAACCGGTGGGGGTACCGACCAAGATTCCAGCTCCCATCAGAGTTCGGTTTCCAGAAGAAATAAGATAGCCAATGAAGACGATGACTCCGGAAGTGATATGCTTTCAGACGGTGAAAATGGACAGTTTAGGATGTCTGACTGGAAAAAGGCCTTGGAAAAGATCAAGGAGGAGAAAAAGTTTAAGTCCGGTATCAATGCCGGTTCCCCATTTTCTGTGAAGGTGAAAAAGGCAGCCTTGCCAAGGTTCTTTAAGATGAATACTGACTTGAAATTCAATGGAAACTCAGATCCAGTTGAATACTTGAGCCGTTTTAATACAGAAATGGATGTCTACCAAGTGGAGGACTTAGCAAGGTGTAGGCTACTGGCATCCACACTGAGTGGGAATGCCCACCAATGGTTCAAAAGGCTAGCCGAAGGGTCTATCAAATCCTGGAGGAAGATGGGAGACCAGTTTATCTCTCAATTCAGGGCTACCGTGGCCTATGACCCACCGGTGAATACCCTGGCTAATATCAAGCAAGAAACCCAAGAATCTTTAAGACAGTATTTCAAAAGATTTAATGAGCAAGTGCCAAAAGTGAAGAAAGCCTCTGATGAAACTCTGAAAAATTTCCTAATAGCCGGGGTCAGGCCTGGAACCGAGTTTTGGAAAGAATTGCAAACTGAAGAGCCCGGAACCCTGGCGGAATTCTACCAACAGGCAGAATGCCACAAAGTGATTGAGGAATCCATGGCAAAACTGTCCAAAGATTCCAATTCCCGAGGTTGGAGCAGGAACAAGAGAAATCGTTCTTACAGCCCCAAAAGAGATTCAAATAAGAGGGTTTCCGGGAGTGGTACTGCCGGTTTGGGAGCCCCCCGGTATGATGACAAGACTACCCCTATTACTGTTAATGCAACTAAGGATAGAGTTTCTGTCAAGGACAGACTCACTCCAAAGGCAAATTTTCAGAAATACTCAGAGTATACTCCATTGACTGTCCCAATTAGTCATATTCTCGAAGTGAATGAGAAGAATGGGCTATTCCGGAGGCCCTACCGGGCAGGCCCCCCAGGAGTGAAAGATCAGGGAAAGTACTATGCATTCCATGAAGTGAATGGTCACGAGACTGCTAATTGCAGGCACTTGAAAGATCAAATTGAAGAATTGATTAGAGGTGGATACCTGATAGAATTTGTAGCCCAAGAGGCTAAGAAGTATAAAGAAGATAGAGATAGCAAGAGCAAGGCTCCTGGAAACCAAGAAAGGACTACCCGAGCTAATAGCATCCATACCATCTTTGGCGGCCCTTACTTGGGGGGTGCCAGTCGGAATGCCAGAGATAGGTATGCCCGGGAAGCCAGGGGGAAACCCCTAACAAACATTTTCCACCTTTCAGAAAGGCCCCCCAAGTTGTTCAAAGGGGAAACTGCCGATATTTCCTTTACCGAGGAGGATGCCAAGTGGGTTCACCACCCCCATAATGATGCTTTGGTGGTAACCGTGAATATTGGTGGAATGAATGTACACAGAGTGCTGGTTGATAATGGAAGCTCAGTAAATATCTTGGCATATACTACATTCCAGAAATTGGGGCTTTTGGACAAAGAGTTATTGCCTACCAACAATGAGCTATATGGGTTTACCGGTAACCCAGTCCAAATCATGGGCAAGGTCAAATTACCCTTGACATTGGGCGTGGATCCCTGCAAGGCCACCCAAATGGCAGAATTCATGGTGGTAGATGAAGACATTTCCCACAATGCAATTCTCGGTAGACCAATATTGAAAGATATGAGGGTGGTAACCTCAATATACCACTTTTCAATGAAGTTTCCTACACCAAATGGCATTGGGTGTGTGAAAGGATGTCAACATGAGTCAAGGGAATGCTATAACAGAGTTGTGCAGGCTACCGAGAAGGCAGAAAAACCTATTCAAGTTGAAGAAAAGGCTGATGGAGAAGCCTTAATGAGAAGCCATGGGCTTGAGCCACAGAAGTTTGAAAGAGCATCGTGTAATGCCATCATGATAGTGGAGTTACCGGATGAACCTACTGAAGAGGTTCCTGTTTTTCGGGGGGTAGTACCACCACAAAGCTTGTTGTTGGAAGCTGCCGAGAAAAATGATAAAATTCAAAACATTTCACTGGAAGGCATAGTAAAAAGTGCCTCAGATGATGATCTAGGCGAAGCAATGCTAGAGAATGAGAACCAGAGAGCGGAGAAAGGACTCCTGGTTGAGAATGACATTGATCCCAGGATGCCCGGTACCCTGGAAAAGGCAGGGGCTGCCGAAGATATTATCTCCATACTAGTGGATGTTGAAGACCCTAGTAAAATCTTGAAAATTGGACAACAGCTAGATGAAAATACAAGAGAAAGGTTGACTACTTTCCTTAAAAGTAACCTTGATGTGTTTGCATGGTGTCATTCTGACATGGTTGGGATCGACCCGAAAGTCATGTGCCACCACTTGAACATTGACCCTGAAATAAGGGGTATCCGGCAGAAAAGAAGGCCTGTCAGTGGTGAAAGGGCTACCGCCCTCCAGGAAGAGGTAGACCGGTTATTGAAGGCTGGTTTGATAAAAGAATCCTTCTACCCAACATGGCTAGCAAACCCGGTACTGGTCCGGAAGCCCAATGGGAAATGGAGGACATGTGTTGACTTTACTGATCTGAATAAGGCATGCCCTAAGGATAGCTTCCCACTACCCAGAATTGATCAACTGGTGGATGCCACGGCAGGCCATGCTTTGCTAAGTTTCATGGATGCCTACTCCGGATATAACCAGATACCGATGCATGAACCAGACCAGGAGCATACCAGCTTCATAACTGATAGGGGAATGTACTGTTATGTGGGGATGCCGTTTGGGCTATTGAATGCCGGGGCAACCTACCAAAGGCTGGTAAACATGATGTTTAAAGAACAGATTGGTAAGACTATGGAAGTCTATGTTGACGATATGTTGGTCAAATCAAAGGTGGCAGCCGACCATGTGTTGCACCTATCTGAGATGTTCGATATCCTAAGGAAATACCGGATGAAGTTGAACCCTCAAAAGTGTATTTTTGGTGTGGAGTCTGGAAAATTTCTTGGATTCATTGTGAACCACAGAGGGATTGAGGCAAACCCTGCCAAAATCAAAGCATTGCTGGAACTGAGGTCACCAAGGAATGTAAAAGAAGTCCAAGGGCTTACCGGAAGGGTAGCAGCCCTAAATAGATTCGTATCTCGGTCTTCCGACAAGTGCAAGGAGTTTTTCAAGGCTATCAAGAAGGGTCAAAACTTTGAATGGACCCCAGAATGTGAGGAAGCCTTCAAGAAACTAAAGGAACAGTTGGGAAGCCCACCATTGCTCTCCAAACCCTTGGAAGGTGAGGTACTCATTTTATATTTAGCTGTTTCTGAATACTTTATAAGTGCTGTGTTGATCCGGGAGGAAGAACAAGTACAATACCCGGTATACTACGTGAGCAAAAGGCTGTTGGACGTGAAAACCTGGTATCCCAGCATGGAAAAGCTAGCATATGCTCTAATATTGGCTTCCAGGAAGCTAAGGCCTTACTTTCAGGCCCATAAAATTGAAGTTAGAACATCCTTCCCGCTAAGGCAAGTGATGCACAAGCCGGAAGCCTCCGGTAGAATGATGAAATGGGCTGTCGAGGTAGGACAGTTTGAAATAGATTACAAGCCCCGAACTGCTATCAAAGGCCAAGCGCTGGCTGATTTCTTACTGGAGTTTCCTCCTGACTTTGAGGTTACCAGAGAATATTGTACCCCGGTACCCCTAGTTACCGAAGGGGATGCCGGAGGCCCCCAATTATGGTGGAACCTATATGTTGATGGAGCAGTAAACAATAATGGGGGAGGTGCAGGAATAGAGTTGGTAAGCCCAGAGGGGCACCGAATTCAGAGTGTCATACACTTTGGCTTCAAGGCTACCAACAACAATGCAGAGTATGAGGCCCTGATTGCTGGCTTAAAACTGGCTCTGGAAATGAAGGTAGAATACCTAAATGTGTTCAGTGACTCCATGCTGATTGTGTGGCAGATTAAAGGAAGCTTCCAGAGTCGAGGCCCCCACACTAAACTTTACATGAGGTATGCCCAAGAACTTATCAGTAGGTTCAAGTTGCTAAATCTAAATCAGATCCCAAGGGTGGAAAATGCCAATGCTGATGCCCTTGCCAAGTTGGGATCCCAAAAAGAAGCTGTTCTGTTAGGAGTGATACCCCTCGAAGTGCAACTCCAACCAAGTATCCATCGAGAGGAGACTATGGAAATAGAATCTTCAATGGAAAGCCAATAGACAACCCCAATACGTGAGTATATCACCAAGGGGATGCTTCCAAAAGACAAAGATGAAGCCCGGAAACTCAAATACAAGGCTGCCCGTTATGTGATCTATGATGGCATTCTATACAAGAGGGGTTTTAACCAACCTCTACTTAAATGTATATCTGGAAATGAATGTGAATATATCCTAAGGGAAATTCATGAAGGCATTTGTGGCAACCACTCGGGGGTACCTCCCTGGCCCACAAAATTCTCCGACAGGGTTACTACTAGCCTACCATGAAAACTGATGCTTATGACTTTGCTAAAGCTTGTGATCAATGCCAAAGGTTTGCTAACTTCAATAGCAACCCAGCTGTGGAACTAAGGCCCATTGGAAGCCCCTGGCCCTTCGTAATATGGGGGATTGACCTGATTGGGGAACTTCCCAAAGGCAGAGGTGGTGTGAAATATGCCGTGGTAGCCATTGACTACTTTACCAAATGGGCAGAGGTGGAACCCCTAGCTACCATCACTGCCGGTAAGCTGAAGGAATTTGTTAAGCGAGCCATTATATGTAGATACGGGGTATCGTACAAGCTGATCTCAGATAATGGCAAGCAATTTGATAGTAGAGAGATGAGAAGTCTATGTGAGGACTTGGAGATAAAGAAAGATTTTTCAGCCGTTTGCCACCCCGAGAGCAATGGGCAGACGGAAGCTGTGAATAAAATCATCAAGCACACTCTAAAAGCCAAGTTGGAAGATAAAAAGGGAAACTGGCCAGAGGAGCTTCCAATGGTCTTGTGGTCTTACAACACCACTCCCAGGTCCACAACCGGAGAGTCTCACTTTGCTCTAACCTATGGTTGTGAAGCTATGGTCCCAGTGGAAGTCGGGACAGGGTCCTACCAGAGGGACAATTTTAATCAAGAATCAAATGAAATAAATCAGAGGCTGGCCCTAGACATGGTAGAGGAAAACCGGGCTACCGCCCAGCTGAAACTTGCGGCTTACCAGCAGAGGACCCCCAAATACTACAACAACAAGGTACGCCCTCGACCCCTCAAGGTTGGCGACCTAGTACTGAGAAGAATGATGCCCAATATGCGGGTTCCCGGGCACGGAGCCTTTGGAGCAAATTGGGAAGGGCCTTACAAAATAAAGTCTATCTTTTGGGAAGGCACTTGCCACCTTGAAGACATGGATGGGAACACTATTCCCCGTGCTTGGAATGCCGAGCACCTAAAAAAGTACTATCAGTAAGACTCTTTTTAGAGCAAACGTAGGCCTCTTTCAGGCTTAGGATGAATAAAGGCAACCTACTAGTTGTGGTTGCGTCATTTCCCTTTCAGTTCTTAGGATTTCATGATTTTCAGTAGATGCCCGGGGGGTAGTGGATACACACCCCGTCTGGATGAAATTTGATGTAATCGTACTCTTTGATTTTCAGTAAAAGTAGAAGTTGACTGTTTCCTTTTACATTTACCACTTATAAATATTTTCAGAAAAATATGTAAGATCAATAAGCATAGTTCTACATGGCAGCCAGGCTACCATCCAGAACTAGGGGGGTAGTAGTGGATACACCTCTCAGCTTAACAGGTTGAAATTATTAGAATTTTAAAATTTGAATTACCAGACATGTACGGAACCTTGAGTGGTTCACATGGCTTACTTGGTTACCAGGGCATGTATGGAACCCTGTTCGGCATACATGGTTCCCTTCCTAACTTGGGCTTGTGTGGTACCCTGATTGGCACACTTGGATCCATTCAACACCAGACATGTACGGAACCTTGAGTGGTTCACATGGCTTACTTGGTTATCAGGGCATGTATGGAACCCTGTTCGGCATACATGGTTCCCTTCATTACTTGGGCTTGTGTGGTACCCTGTTCGGCACACTTGGATCCCTTCAACACCAGACATGTACGGAACCTTGAGTGGTTCGCATGGCTTACTTGGTTATCAGGGCATGTATGGAACCCTGTTCGGCATACATGGTTCCCTTCATTACTTGGGCTTGTGTGGTACCCTGTTCGGCACACTTGGATCCCTTCAATACCAGACATGTACGGAACCTTGAGTGGTTCACATGGCTTACTTGGTTACCAGGGCATGTATGGAACCCTGTTCGGCATACATGGTTCCGTTCATTATTTGGGCTCGTATGGTACCCTGACCGGCACACTTGGATGCCTTCAATATCAGACATGTGCGTAACCTTGAGTGGTTCACATGGCTTACTTAATCGATAGTCATATACGGAATCATGACTGACATACATTGATCATTCAATCATGAACCTATGTGGTTACGAGAGTTAACCCATATGGATTACCGAATGCCTTACCAATGCTGCCTTGCAGGAATGGCTTACATGGAATTCTCACAATTGATTCATTGAAATAAGCTAGTGATCCCGGAACAAAGGCTTCCAAGCTAAGCCTCCGGTCACCCCGGGCTACCAAACAGGGTTACCACCTGAGGCTTCCGAGGCCAGGTTCCCGTCTTTGGGGCTTCCAGACACTATAGGGTTACCGGGCGATACCCCCACACCCGGAGTAACAGTTTCACGGACCAAGGTACGAGTAGTACATCATTACTGTGGCTACCTATCCAGGTATGTGTTGCCACAACTACTCAAGTGCACTTCCGTATTACATTACCATTTTATCATCCAATTCCCGAAGCATGATTTATTATTCATTTCATTTAATCAAGTATATATGGCATGTATCCTCTAAATATTTATCTAAACTAATTCTAGGATCATTGTCCAGAGTCGTATTACCCATTAGAGTCCAATAGTGACATTCAGTTGTGAATTGCCTTAAGTTATAATGTTGCCCTTCTTACTTACCAAATTGGTACCTTAGAATACGAGTGAGTTTTAAGTATAAATTCCCAGAACTATCGATTACGAATTAGCGTTCGTCGAGTAGTCAGTAAACAATTACCATACCACTAAGTTAGAAACATGCACTGGACGCATCCATCTGAACCGAACTACTTGTGTTATAGTTGCGGTAGCCTGTAAGTACCCGTCGCAGGACCCTCATACGAATAATATTTAGGATAGAACTAGTCCTACCCCGGTACCTGTACCTATCACAGAACAATTAGATGATAAAACAAACATGCATTAATATGATAAACCAGGGTTAAAAGTACATATGTGGAGCGTTAAGGAGCCCACCCCCTTAATTAAAGCAATAAGTTTAGAGAATCAACTAGATAAAAGTTCGGAATGGCTAAAGAGAAAGTCACTGAGAAGCGGAAGGGTCTTTGGTTGCCTCAGAGCCAGGAGAATCCTCGACAGGGTCAACCTTTTGGGTAGAATCGCCTGGAATAACCTCAACCACATGTGTGGGAGCCTCAACCCTGGTAGCCTGGGCATCTTCGATATCACCTTGTTGGGCGGCTGATGGCTTAGTGACCACTTTGGCGGTGGAGACCAGGAACTTGGCAGCCTCAGCCTTGAAACCCTCCACTTGCTTCACAGCATCCTCACCAAGAAGGGACCAGTCCAGGTTTGGCATCACCTTCCAGGTAGCCTTCATGTAGTCATTGACTCCTTTAGAGAAACCAGTTTTATACCTGTCCGGGAGGGCCTCTTTGAGCTTTTTCACTGAAGCCTGAAGCGTACCAACCTGCAGCTTTAACTCATCGTTTTCAGCATCATAGGCTGCTTTCAACTCTTCTTTTTCTCTCTCCCAGTCTAAAGCCACTTTACTCAGCCTATCTTTCTCCTTAGACAGCGTAGAAACATCACCCTTCATCTTCTTGACGGCATCCAAAAGCTTCTTCTTCTCCTCCTCTATAACCTACATGTCAACCTTCAATTGTTTCATCTCTTCACGGAGCCGTATGTCACCCCGGGTGGCCAGGGCAAGCTGATTGGAAAGCCTAAGCTGATGGAAGAAGCTCTCACCCGCGGAGAACAGCATAGACCTTGCAGCATCGGAAGTCTTTTGTTTAACCCATCCTGTTATCGTTTCCAGGGGTATCTTCCCACCGCACAGCTGATGAAACTGCTCCGCATCGCCCATGGGGGTACCCTGTTGAGACACCTTAGTTTTCTTTGAGGACCGGGTTTCAGGGGTAGACTTTGAAATTCCGGCAACCTGAGAGAGTCTTCGCTTTTCAGCAGTGGAAAGCTCAGTCTTGACGGACAAAGAAGCGGGGAACCGAGAAACCGGAGTGGCAGTAATAGGGGTCTCCAACATAGTCAACTCATCTTCGGGGAATAAATCCTCATACTTGTCAGAGGGCTTGATAAAGGACGGCACAGATCCTGACATACCTAAAACGATGAAACATGAGAGATATCAGTTACCGTAACATATATTTGTAAGGAGAAATTTCAGGCTACCGATAATGCTAACAGATCCAGGCTTCTGGACATAGATGAATACATGAGTATGAGAAAAGCAATAAATACAACACAGTTTGGAAGCATATACATGAGAAAATCTATAAAAATGCTAATATCATTAAGTATCTATGAACAAAGAGATATGACGTATTGGGTGGCAATGTGTGTAAATAGGAGGCATAGGGAACGGCAGCCCAGGGTACCAGAAGGGGAGCCGGTGGAAGCCCCATCTTTCCTCCCACGCTTCTTGGTACCTAGAGGTTTAGTCTCTCTTTCCAACTTATCCTCAACCTCCATCTCGTGAGCAGGAGATGGGGGAGCCACATGTCTCGAGAACCCCAATCTCATCAGAGTCTCTGGAATCAACAAACTTTCCCCGTCTCTCAACGAGCCTGCCAACTTCATGATTTCCCTAGCCCTTTTTTCTTCAATCCTCTGCAGGGATGTTTGTGCTGGGATTCCTAAACAATACAACAAGAAAAATGGAGGTTGAATCAAAAAGAAGAAGGTGTTTCGACTGGTGCTACCAGTATTGTGAGGGGATACCGAGTGCTTACCCGGAGTCAGGTTCCATTCCTTTCTTACCTCCTCACAATCGTAGCAATATAAAAACATTTCTAGCCAGTCATACATCCCCCGTTTGTTTCCCTTTATACATTTACCTTGTCTATTGTTCCAGGAATTAAGATAGAAAATACCCACCTTCCTTCCCACATCTTTCAGTTGATAGAAATATCCCAGCTCCCTAGCAGTAAGGGGAACAGAGAAGGTTTGGTCGTAAAGAATATACATGCAAGCTGCCACCCTAAAGGAGTTAGGAGACAACTGCATCGGAGCAATATCGTAGAAGTTTAATACATCAATGAAAAATGGGTGCAGTGGCAGAGAAAACCCTAACTTGAAAAAAGATGCAGATAACACTGCGTTTGGTATGGATTGATCAGGCTCAAAGTTGTTAAATCTATGACACCTCTCACCCCCACTGGGAATCACCAGATTGCATCCCGGATTGCATAGCTCCCGTAACCTTTCAAGTCTATCTGCATTCATGGAGGAATCCATGTCTTCAAAGGAGGGAACGAAGCTTACCGGAACGTGAAGCTTCCGTTCCACCTGTACTATCATCCCCACTGCAATTTGTCCCTTATCACCTATCGAATCCTTATCGGCAGAGAACATATCCGTTGATCCCTCTTCCTCATCAGTATTAGAGCTCAGAACAACTCTATCGGGATGCCCCTCAGCATGAATTGACGAACCAGCCTCCACAGAATGTTTGGGGTACCGGTTAACGATCTCAGCCTCGAGAGGGTCAATGACTTCCACCCGAGAGCGAGTTCTTGAACTAACAGACGGTCTAGACTGTAAAATGGGTTGAGAGATGAGTAAGTCACTTATGTGGGTGGACCAAGTGTCAGAGGGCTCCCCGGAGATGGGAGACACGTTTCTCGGTTGCAATGAGGAACCCCCAGATACAGATGAAGACGACATCTGCAACCACAGGATGCAGGTTAGGTGAAAGATTTGGAATTAGGAAGTTTAAGTTGAAGAAATTAAAGGTCTCAAATAATTATCCTAGGAGTACCCTGTGAACGAAGGGGCTACCGGTTCGCATTAAAAGTAAGCCAAGGCTCGGGGGGTGGCCACTAATAGATCAACCCAACGAGATTGTGCTAAGGTTACTCAATCAAGAAAAATAAGGGGAGCATGCCTAAAAGGCTATCCAAAACAACGAATTTGAAATATTTACTTGACAAGACAGATCAAAGTAAATAAATTTCATTAGAAGCAAATATCAAACATGTAATGAGCATCTAAAGAATAACCAAGGGGGAACCGGAGTACAAATCGCCTCAAACCCCTTCGATGTGCACGCAAAAGACAGGAATTTACACATGCAACTAGAAATCAAGATCTAGACGGACAGATCTATTCCAAAGAAGGGCCAACAGTTGAAAAATACAACAAGAATCAATGGATGAACATGAAAAGGTTCAAATGAATCAAAATAATTGACATGCAACATCTCCTAGAATACGGAACCCACTGTCGATTCAAGGACATGTAATGATGTGTACGGAGTTCAGTGTGTGTGTAGCAGTCATACGCATAATCACCAAAAAATTGCATACAGACAGTTTAAGAAATTCAGAAGTATACCTGGATAAAGTCGAAAGGAAGAGTGTAACACCACTGTAGCCTTCGCCGGAAGCCTCGTCGGGAAAATCTCGAAAACCTTTGCGTTCTCGGAAGAGAATATGGTGAGTGGTAAAAAGAAAAGTGAAAGGTTAATAATATAGATATATAAGAATAGAAGAAAAGAGGCGTGATCCCCTTGACTAATGAATGTGGCACAGAAAACGAGGTGGAGTGGGAAACGTCCTTTGCTTGGAAAATGGCTGATTTATTCAATTTATCTGTGTAAAAGCGGTAGAATCCTAGCCTATTTTTTCCTCCTCAATAGTTATCATTTTATTTCCAAAGAATTAAAATGATTAATCTATCCTTAAACGAGTAAAAATACGAGGCTTCCACTTTTATTCTGATTCGAGCTTCTGTAGCACAAGTACGAGAGCTGCTAATTATAAACATCAGAATTAGCCCCAACTTTATGATTAAGAGTTTTCAGTATTGACATGTGGTGTTGATTTAGCAAGATAGCAAAAAGATGAATTTTCTTAGCAACCGGCACCCCATGGATAATAAGGTTCCCCTTGCACATAGTACTTCAGGGAACCGGGGGGTAGTTGTTGTGACCAAAATCTTGCATGGGTTAGATTTAGGTCCACTAGAGGATTAGGGTCCAGATCCATGAAGAGAATGAGTAATCTGTCGGGTTTCCGGAGGCTTGCTATAGCCCTAGGGGTTCCCATGTACACTGCAGCACGGGAACGCATGGCTAAGGGTCTCAAGGTATCCCCTTGAGGATAACCTATAACTATTATCAGTCATCCAGTAGAGCTTCCAGAGTAGCTTCCGTGGTAGGGGTTACCGGAGGGGGTACCGGAGCCAGGCTACCGGGCGGTACCCCAAGCTTCCACCGGAAGCCTGACCAGGCTGCCAAATCAGATAAGGCACGCCTCCTACTTTTTAGGAACACGTTTATATCATCTAAAAACACTCTCAAACAGATAAACATTCAGTTATTTGAGGATATATGTCATATATACTTGATAAATGATACAAAATCATGATAAATACAAGAGATAATCATTCTATGTTACCTAAACTGCTTGGTAACCTGATTATATACATCATACTCGATTATTATCAGAAATAACAGTCATTATCCCACTGGAGAGAGGATAACTCATCATAAACAAACGATCATATCATTCAAGAACTACATTCGGGCTTGATCCACTATAAATAGTGGTATGTAGGCAGTTTACGGGATCTTCTTCGACACTTACACTCCTTGAGTAGCTAGGGCACGTGCACTCTTGTGTGACACAGTCAAATTAGGGTTCTTGGCTGGCCAACATTTGGTCCTTGAACTCTCATTCCGTAGATTCAGTCCGATCCTTCCGAGGAACCACATCCCGTGTTCTTCGGTAACCCTAGTCGTGAGCCTTCCCGGGCGGCTAGCCATTGATCTTCAACCACGAGCCTTTCTGGGTGGTTGGACGATTCCTTGTTTATTGGCGCTATTCCAGCACGAGGCCTCATAATCTGTTGTGCTAAAATCCTCCCACAACACACTCTTCTCAATTTACAAACTTTACACTCTTGATTACAAACTCGATGTACAGACAATCACTCCTCTCCGATTAACTACTCTCAATTCACTTTTAATTTGTTATCTTTTACAGGTAATTATGGAATTGAATTTGGGGATTTGATTTTGGGGCTTTGCATTTAGGTATTCACATTTAATTGATTTGGGTTTCAATTATAGGTTTTTGTTAGGTAGTCCATTTTAGTGTTTGTTTTTAATGAGTTGGGTTTTGCTTTATGTGAGTTGGGTTTTCATTTTTTGATATGACAGAGGACAAAGAAGTTGGTGCTGAGGTTACATACAGCATGGAGCTTGAATGGATTCGTAGTTGGGCCCTTCATTTAGCTGAATTAGACACAGATGCAAATAGATTAAGGGTTCAATCGATCAGGGATTTCTTCTTTAATCGACTTCTTCTTGGGTTTGAAGGTTTTGTTTATTTGGTTTTTCAATTTAAGAGGTCAGTCACTACGATTAATTAGAGTTCATCTTTTTTCAGTGCGTAATTAGGGCTTCAATTAATTTGGGCTTTTTAAGGTACTTTTACTTTCTCTTTTTAAGTTCCTCTTTGGTTTAATTAGTTTTGTGTGCAGATATATGTAGATGCGTATATTAAATTTTGGGTTAATTTCATATTAGTTGTAATTTTGTGAGGTTCGGATAATTCAAAGTTTTATTATGCAGCAACTCAAGTGAAATACTGGCGTTGATGGACTTATTGGTTTGTCGGGTTTAGGACTAGGTAGCAAACAAAGGAGCCTTGCCGATATCTTTCAGGTAATTTTTGTCGTTACTCATGTGCCTTTGCTTTAATGTCAATGTTATGCTTTACCTCTTTGTAAGATTGAATGTTGGCTTTGATATCTTATAATTGTTTTATTGTTTGTTGCTGGTAAGATTGAGTAGGAAAGATAAAATGCACTATTGAATTGTATTGATGTTTTTTGTTTCTCATTGGCTATAAATGCATATAGCCGACTGCTTGAACTGGTTCAAAATTTAGCATTAGTGTGCGTCATAGCATACGGTGCTGAATCTATTATTTTGTCGGCACCTCTTTTATTGAAAATATCTGTACTTTTAGTAATGTGTTCCTTCATTCAAATGGTCTATCTTTATGACACAAATCAATTTATTAGCCATCCATTTTTGTGCTCTTGAAATATTTAATTTCCTTGTATATATTGTTGAACATATTAACCTTTTTAACCCAGCCATTATATGTTGTTTAGTTGGTTGACCTGCTAGTAGACTTTGGATACTTGAACAGATAGACAGTTAAATGCCACCCTAATATTCGTGGCCCGTACTTCAGTGCTTTTCAAGCATAGTTCTCTTGATTACCCGGGGCACTTTTTCTTTTCACTTGTATATCTCAAGTAACAAGCATGGTTGTCAAGTCATTACCTAGGTTGGAAGGCGATTAGTTATGGGTAGGCTTCCAACCTGCCTTGATTTGTGATGCCTTGTGGAGTCTGGGTGTCCATAGGTGTCTTGCATTATGCAGGAAGTTCTTGATGTAGAAGTACTTTATTGAGTTGTTATAGAACGAAAATGCTTCTTAGTCATTGTTGATAGTTTTGAATGAGAACATTGCTTCTTCATTTTAAAAACAATTTTCCTAAGAATTAACAGTTTGTCAGCCAGCCTTTTGTATCACAATTTGATGTTGATTTCTCTATAATTTAACTTAAGTAAGTTTAACTTAATTATTCAATCAACTCTATAATTTTATTAAGATTAATTGCTCGTAGTACAAATGTTGTAGTTTTGTTGTAATCATATTCATGTTAGTTTTTATTTTTTTCACCAGGGCTAATATTTTTTTTTATGAGGGAATTGGAGATTCTCTGTTTTACATTTTACCACTGAATCAAATTTTTTGTCTCTTTGGTTTTTATATACTTATAATAAGGTAATTTATTTATAATCATGTTATTAAACAGGGCAAAGGCTGAGAGATTCTATTCAGCCTCTCATTGACTTGGAGCCACAATATGTAAAGATGATAACTTCAAGCTTGTGTCAAAGTTTAGTTGTACTCTGAATTGAAGCTGATTACGTTTCGTATTCATTTACAAGTCAATAGAACAATAAGTATGTACTGTTTTGACCTCTATGAATTTGTTAATATTTTTAATGCATGGCATGATTTATTATGATGTTCTAGGGCTGTGTTATTTATAACGTGTTACCCTCTGACTAATGTAGATTGACAAAATTGCAACTTTGACAATATACGATCTTGCCAAATATTTCCATCCTTCGCAAGAGGAAGCCGCTAAAGTCAAATTCCAACTAATTTGGTACTCTTGTATCTTTCAGGTAAGCTTCTCTTGTTAATTTCAGTACTAATTCAAACTAGCTAATTAAACAGGCATGAATTCTTATATTAGGTGTGATTTAATGGTTTCTTTTGTAATTGATTTTAGTTCTGATTGTTTTTTTGGATTGTGTGAAATAATGTTTTTATGTAAGCATACTGTAAAACGCAAGTTTGCATCCTCATCTTTACTTTATAGAGCTCAATGTAGGTACATCCCTGATAAGGCATCCTCATCTTTCAATATTTAGTTCTAAGGTACTTTTTCTAGTTTAAAGTTGATATGTAAGGAAGGTAAACATGATCATATATTAGCCTACTGTTTTGGTAGAAGGTAAAGAACGATAAAAATTCTAGTCTATGGTTCTTTCGCGAACAGAAAAAAGAATGTAAATGTTGAATGTTCTAATAATAACATGAGCAGCAGAACCTTGTATTCTTTTGGATAATGTCCTGTTTGTGTCAGAAGGTTGTAACCATATGAACATGATGCTGAAGTTGTCAAAATATAATGTGGATAGTGATATATCAGTGGAAGTTCAGTGTCAAAAAAATAGTGAATATAAACCTCAAAGTGGTAATTTTGCAACACATCTTTGACATCTTCAGTAGTAAGCTAGATATGAATTTTTCTGCTCTTTTAAATTATCATTATCGCTGTGACTTGTAGGATATTCAGATATTCTTGCTTGTCTGGCTCGAAGGTCATGACGTTTGGATTTTTCAGAAGTTAGAGAATGTTTCACGATGGATGGATTATTTTAATTTTAGGTTTGTAATCTAGGAACTAAGAGGCCCGTTCACATGTATGGTCTGTAGCAGTTGTCTTGAAATATATATCTTAAAAACGTGTTGTTATGGTATGACATGTGCCTTTTTTCTTGTTTCAAGTAGATGATATTTTCTACCTATGTTCAATTTCAGGCTTATGTCCAACAGCTGGAGAGCAGCAGAATGCAGCTGACTCAATGTGCTTGGTTATTTCACACATGTCAAGTTGAATTGTCGTATGTTGAAGTTAGAATTAATGCATGTACTTGGTTTTAGTACATGTAAGAATTTGTAAAACGTACAGTATTTTTGCTTGCTCCATCCTTGGCCAGTTGTTGGTTTGGACCTTCAATTTTTTGTTGGCTTGATTTGGACAGGATAGTTTTATGTATTAACAAAATAGCCATTTCAATTTTTTTTATAAAAAACCGTTGCGTTTGACTCTATTTGATGTTGCATTAGCATAGTTTTAATGTTGCAATAAAAAAGAATGGTGTTGCTTTAAAAAACATTTAGTGTTGCATTAGACTCAAATAGCGTTGCGTTAGATAGTGGCCCTACTGCTGAGTTGGCATGTGGGTCCCACTGCTGACGTGGCATGTGGGCCCTACCGCTGACATGGCATGTGGGCCCCATTGCTGACGTGACACCTTGGTGGGCCCCACTGATGACGTGGCATGCCCCCCCCCATTTGTGACGTGGCACTTGTGGGCCCCACTAATGACATGTCAACATGCTGACGTGGCACCTTGCTTCCATGTCAGCATGCTGACATGGCTAAAACATTTAATGCAACCCCATGTAGTGTTGCGTTTGCATGCTTTTGGTGTTGCATAAGGCCTCTTATGCAATGCTTTTCGAATTGTTGCAATAGGTTGGAAAAGCATTGCATTAGGGGTCTTACGCAACGCCAGTATTGGTAACACCCCAAAAGCATTGCGTAAGACCTTACGCAACGGTTTTCAGGCCTTACGTAACTGAAAATGGGGGTTGCGTATGTGCGTTTATGGCGTAGTGAAACTATTGTCTCAGGAATTTAAAAGGCAAGAAGCCCACATAATTGTCTTAATTAGAAACCTAAATCGAGGATCCAATCCTGGATCCTTAACCTGGAATCAAGAAAAACAAGAAATAAAGATGGAACAAGGATAAACGTTGAAGTCCAGATGGACCATCCGTTGAACAAACATATTGCATAGCTCGAAAGCCAATAAAAGGCTAATCAATTGGGCAATTGAGTTAGGAGATTTTGACATCACATACAAGCCTCGGACGGCCATCAAGGCTCAGACATTAACTGACTTCGTGGTTGAATTTATCGTTAACAACCAAGAAGTCGGGGGGGGGCAAGAGGTATTAACCCGAGAGGGTAAAAAACTAGAAAGCAAGAAAGAAGATGAAAACATGACCCTGAAAGAATATTGGGTGCTCCATTTTGACGGAGCGTCAAAAACAAAATCAAGAGGATTAGCTCAACACAATATTTAAGCCTTGATGGCCAAGACTAAGGATTGATTCTTATGGAGAATATGTTCCAAGACTAAGGATTGAAACCTTGAACTTCAAATCTCAACACAAGATTTAAGCCTTGATGGCCAGCAAGGCTATCTAGCTACCTCCAATCGAGCTTGTCGTTCAAATTCGAGGCCTTGAATTAAGAGCCATCTGTCAAATTAAAACCTAAGCAAGGTTCTTTGAGCATAAGAAGAAGGTTGAAAGCGTAGAATCTAGGGAATCAAGGGTTGATAATAACCTTAAAACCAAGGATTTAGCAAATAAGTTAATGCCCGGAAGGTCACAAGGACTAAGAAACAAGTCGTTCGAATTCAAGGCATAGCAAACACCTCCTGTTGACCTGAAATCTCGTGTTGGTGGTCCAGAACACCCCCAACCTGATAGATGTTCTGGTAGTTGATTAAGAATACTTATTAGAAAAGTTAATAAGAAAGGTTGATACCTCAGATTGGAAATTGAAAAATCAACTTGGGATCTTGGGTCTTTGATCCAGAACACCAACGTTAAACATGTGAACATCAACCTCGAATCCTAGGATGTGAAACATGAGATATTAGCCATGAAGGCCAAGATTAGCCATGGAGGCAAAGATTAGCTATGAAGGCCAAACTTGAGGGGGTCATGATGAACCTCCAATCAAGATCCAAAGGTTGAAACTTTAATTCAAAACAAAAGTCAGGAATGTTTGATTTTCGGTGTTTAAATGTTGAGGTTCAAATATCGATGTTCGAATACTAATGTTAAGGTTCAAATGTCGACGTTCGAATACTGACATTGAGGTCCAAATATCGATGATTATCGGTTGATGTTGAGGTTCAAGGACCAAGTATTAGCTAACCAAAGCCTCGAAGAAGGTCCTAGCCGACCGAGCATCGGCCAACCAAGGCTCCAAGGAAGGCTTCAGCCGACCGAGGCACTTCAGTCGACCGACGAACGGCCGACCGAGGCGACCTGAGGTACCCCAGCCGACCGAGAGCCGGCCGACCGACCTCCCGAGGAGGGCTCTGGCTGACCGACCTACAGCCAACCGACCACCAGCCGACCGATCTCCCGAGGAGGCCATCAGCCGATTAAGGTTGATGATCGAGTCTTGAGATTGGTGATCGAGTCTTGAGGTTGATGATCGAGTCTTGAGATTGATGATCGAGTCTTGAGGTTGATTTCGAAACGTGATGTTCGATATGATAAGACCGAGAGCCGGCCGACCGAGCTCCGGAGGAAGGCTCCACCCGATCGAGCTCTCGCTCTAGCCGATTGAGGGTGTTAATCAATATTGATTTTTGAGTTTTCGTCTTGATGATCAAGGTCGATATGCAAGTTTGAAAATCAAGTTGGTAGATTGAGATACGGTCGACCGAGCTCCTACGAAGGGCTTCAGCCGACCGAGGGTGTTAATCAGTATTGATTTTTGAGTTTTCGTCTTGATGATCAAGGTCGATATTCAAGTTTGAAAATCAAGTTGGCGGATTGAGAGCTGGCCGACTGAACTCCAACGGAGGGCTTCAGCCGACCGAGGGTTTTAATCAATATTGATTTTTGATTTTTTATCTTGATGATCAAGGTCGATATTCAGGTTTGAATATCAAGTTTGCGGATTGAGAGCCGGCCGACCGAGCCTACATAGATACTCCAGCCGATCGCAAATGGCCGACCGAGCTACCACGGACGTTCCGGTCGACCGCGAACGCCGACTGAGGTCCCCCCGGCTTGTCAGCCAATTGAGGTTGATGGTCAGTCCTGACCCTCGAGTTAATGTTGAACTTCAGTCCTGACGTTTTAAACATGAAAATTAAGCTGAAGTTGAAGTCGTTTAAGTGCCGTTTACCGCCGTTTGATGCAACTGAGGTCATGTTTGGAGATTAAAATTCATGTTCCAACACTGAAATCCATATTAGAATATTGAAGTTGATGTTCGGAACTTCACCTTGGAGGCCCAGCCGACCAACCATCAGTCGAATGACCACTGATCGACTGACAGAAGCCGACTAACAACCCGAGGGAGTCCCAGCCGACTAACAGCTATCAACTGACACATTCGGTAGTCCACCGGCCGACTGAGGTCAGTATGGGAGGTTTAAGATGGGGTTAGAAACTTGAAAATCAATGTTCGAATACTGAAATTGATGTTTGAATATTGAAATTTTGTTTAAATACTGAAATTAATGTCCAAAAGTTGAAGTTGATATTCAAAATGAGAAGCCAAAGCTAAACCGTTTAGTGCCGTTAGCATGATGTAGTGCCATTAGTTCCGATAGCACTGTTAGTGCCGTAAGCACCGTTAGTGCCCTTATCGCCGTTTAATTCCGTTAGCACCATTTAGTGTCGTAAGCACCGTTTAGTGCCGTTAGCACCGTTTAGTCCCGTTGGCGTCGTCTAGCGCCGTTTAACATCGTTTGCATCGTTAGTGCCGATAGCATTGTTAGTGCCGTAAGCACCGTTAGTGTCGTTAGCACAGTTAGTGTCTTTAGCACCGTTTAGTACCATTAGCACCATTTAGTGCCGGTAGCGCCGTTTGGTGTCGTTAGCAGCATTAAGCGTCGTAGCGTCATTTAACATTGTTTAAGTATCGCTTAAGGTTGGTTAGTGCCGTTTAGCGTCGTTTAAACATCGTCGTAAATGCGTCGGTCGCTCCACACTTTACATCAAGATGATACCCGTGAAACACTAGTATAAACTAAAATCCCCATACAAGGGTAGGAAAATTAAGTAGTCCTAGATAAGGGATAAAAAGGACCCCGAGTCTCGAAAAAGACAATTATAACTTCAAGGAAAACCTGATCAGTTTTCCTAGAAGTTGGGGGGCAAATGATATGGGCTAAAAGTAAGCCCTAAAGACACATTTAATGTGACATTAATTGGACCCAATATGGTCCAAACGTGGGGCCCACTAATGAGGTCCAAAGCCCTAATTAAATATTAATTTCGTAATTAATATTAATGGAGATAAACAACTCAACAATAAGAGTCAAATAAGGATACAACTCCTACCAGACTTAGCCTCTAAGGCACCCAATTCGATATGGAAACAGACTCCTACAAGGAAGGAGTCTATAACCTTCCTTAAGGCGGTGGCTTGCCCACCAAGTCTTCAAATCCTACAATAATTCTAAGGTTCCCACAGCCTATATAAAGGGTCTAACCCCTCATTCTTAGAACTACGTTTTTGGCTTGATTCTCAATATGAGATACGTATGCACTCTGTGAGGACCGATTAGTCTCGAACACGGAAATAGCCATTAAAGCACGAAGCTCACGAACCCTAGCATTAAATACAATTCGATAACCCAGTTTTTATTCCACAACAACCGGTAAAATATACTAATACTCTAATACACATACACTTATAATTACAATAAAAACAATCAAATTAACAAACATAACAAAAATAAAATTTACTGTTATAATCAAAATTTCATTCGGGTAATTTTGGGTTGATTCAGGTCAAATAAATTCAATTTGGGGAAAGTTAATAAAATGAATTAGGGTTCTTTAACTAGGAAGAAGCAACAAAATGATGCGCCCTCACCTTCCCAACTTGGAAGGCATGCCCTCAGTTTTTGGAGAGAGACATAGTGGGATTGTTGTTGGCTGTTCTTTTTGGAATTATCGAAGAATTCCCTCCTGGTCCCCAGTAGAGGGATGTCCGTCATAGAAGGCCTCCAGGGGTATTCCTGGGAGTTAAAGAACCTCTCTAGTATTTAGTGGGTGCGACCTCACTGGGGAAGTAGGGAGATTCTTTGTGTGTGCTTTAGAGCTCTGTTCCTACTATCAATGTGCAAGCCCTAATTGGGGAACTTCAGCATAATCCTGGACTTTGCACCTAAAAGTTTGGGATCACTTGTTCTGTTATCTGGTGGATGCTTCTCATTCGGGAGACAAGAATACGCTTCACATTTGAGGTAAGTCATGGCTATACCTACGGCTATGAAATCGGGAAATAGCATGTAGCAGAATGAATTAGTCCTTGACGGGGGAAATTTCCATATCTGTGAAGTCCTGAGATTGTAGACGAGCCTTCAGCCTTAGTGGCTAGGCCTCATAGTAGAACATTACTGAAGCTGAGCCGATTACTAAGAAACCAAACCCGTCTAGATTTCTTGTTCTCCAAGAACTATGTATGACTTGAAGCCCTATAAATTCTGTTCCAAAAAGCGGATTAAGCGGCCGCCTAAGCGGCTGCCTAGGCGGAATCGGACCATAAAGCGCTTCGATTTTGTACTAATCGGATGATTAAGCGTTTTTTAAGATTAAGCGGCTTATTAAGCGGATTAGGCGGCTATTAAACGGTCATTAAGCGGATTAAGCAGTCAAAGAGATGTTGACCTGCTAACTTTTTAATTCAGAATATATTAATATTTATTATAATATAAATATAAGTATATATCAAATAATAAAATATTTCATTCTTATGAGGAACATTTTATGTTTAGATTTTTATTACTTAATTATTATATAATTTTAATTCACATATAGTAATATTATATTTAAAAATTTAAAATTTTAAAAATATATATTATTAATCCGCTTAATGACCTGCTTAATATTCCGCTTAAGCGTCCGCTTAACCACTTAAGCGCTAGAAGGTCCTCTCACCGCTTAGAACCGCTTTTTAGAACACTGCCTATAAATACCGGGGTACGTAGGCCGATTGAGGGGTTAGAAGTTGAAAGCTCTCAAGCGACCACCACTAATCCTAATCAATCTCAACCACCAATTACATATAACCACCACACACCACCAGTTTTTCCAACGAAAAACCACCGTCATAGATCTTGATTCCGGTGATATCTCAAATTTTATCATTCTCAAATTCCTCCGTCAACACTTACTAACAACCAAATAAAGACATACAGTGAGGTAGAGTATCATATACTGATCTCGAATAATGTCAAAACAAACAATATTTGAAATGATTGTAACACGAATATAATTAAATTGAGTCTTGAAACACTGGGTGATGACAAGAATTGAAAGAAATAAAATATCAAGGACATGTCCTTGCAAAATTACGATATAAACAAAATCAGAGAATATTGATACACAAGCTTTCGAAAAAATGAAATAATCTTACTCTTCCAAAGTATATTCACACCACTTACAAATAATACTCAAAAAAATCATATTTTTATAACATGTACATTTTAAACACTAATAACATAATATAAAACATAACTTACTTATTAACTTCTGAGGCGATATTACATTTACAGGATGTCTTAAACTTTCCGTTATCCATAATATGTAGTCATCAAAATTGGTATGGGCTTACATAGCACAAAAAAAATTCTATCCAAATTCCTTTTTAATCTTTTACATTTCCAATACATATTTAATGTATTGAATATAAGACTATTTAAGTAATTAATATCATTAATAATATAAAAATGTATTTATTACATTTTCTTCATTTAAAAAAAATTAAAATGACAAATAAAAAGGGACGGAGTAGTAATTGACATAGTGCCCAAGAGTGTGTGTAATGTCAAGAACGTGCATAAGGTCAAGAACAAGAACTTTGATGATCAAACCCTAGCTAGTAGCTAGTTATGACTCCTTCCAGAAAAGCTACTCCCTATTTTCCATTGGAATATTAAAGATTTTTATTTTAGGTGTTTTATCCAATTTTTTATAATTTAAATATTTAAAAAGTCAAATGTGCCTACTATTTTTCACTAATTTCTACTTTCTTTCTAATTTATAAACTTAAATATTCTTAGTCACATTTTACCCACTAATCTTACAAATCTTCATTATTTTATTTTCATTTTTTGATATTTATAATTAATGTAAATGTTAACAATAGAATGAGATGGGGAATAGTATTAAATAGAGCTTTTTTCATAAATAAATAAGAAAAAGTAAATTTTTGCACATTTACTTTTGTTAAGAATAACTATTTGTAATTTTACTAAATTATTTGCAATTTTACTATACTAAGTTTCAAAATTGCAAAAATACTTTCATAATCAGCTGCCTGTGTACTCTTTTTTTTAGGTGGGATGCTATTTTGGTGGATTTGGGTTGCATGGCCCTGCAGGGGCAACCACTTTCAACTGAACATGCAACTAAATTTCTGATTTCATGTTCCATTTTTCAATTATCATTTTCGACCTCATTTTTGAACTCAAAAGTTCAAAGAGTTCAAAAATGAGGTCGAAAATGACAATTAAAAAATGGAACATGAAATCAGAAATTTAGTTGCATGTTCAGTTAAAAGTGGTTGCCCCTGCGGGACCATGCAACCCAAATCCACCAAAATAGCATAAAAAAAAGTGTGTTGAAACTGAGTGTGAGTCGGCACATGGAGGGCACATGGGGGATGGGGAAGGGTTGACCTAATTTGTAGTATTTTTGAAATTTTGAAACTTTGTATAGTAAAATCGCAATTAATTAAAAGAGATAGTATATTTACAAATAGAAACTTTAAACATAATATTTTTGGTAAATATCCTATTTTATATTTTCAATCTGCAGGTTGAATATATCATCATTACACTCGATATTGAACATAGTAATGGTTACCTACTCGCTGAAATACCAGTTTTTCTTTATGTTTAAACAGCAAACTTTTCCTGACAAAAAAAATAAAAAAGAAGAAAAACACAGCAAACTTTAGATTACTAGTTTAATCACAATTACAGAATCTTAAGTGTGTCCAGCGAATAAACCACCAAATGAATGTGCCCCACCAGTGATGACAGATAAAACATTACAAGAAAAACGGTTAAATATGATTGAAAAAAATTGGTCATATTTAACTAAATTCAAAGGGGGAAAAAATCGGTCAAATTTAGTACTAAATTTGATCGAATAAATTCGACCATTGTTAAATTCGATCGAATGCGATCATATTTAGCCGGGTCAAAAATAGTCGATTAAATTCGATCATATTTAATCGCGATCGAATTTATTTGATCACATTTAGCCTTATTTTCTTGTAATGAAAAAAATCACCTAAAACATTTGTATTAAAGTAACTTTTCCATGTACAGTTAAAAGGGTTATCAGGGACTCAGGGTCAATTTCAGTCGCGCTCGCATATATGTATATAACTGCTTTACAGGAAATTCACGAATGTGAATTCGAAGATGCACTGTATGTGTTTGTCAAACAACGTTGTTTGACACACATTTTTCCCCAGTTCAGATTACGAAAAGATTATCTTTATCTTTTATTATTATTATTATTATTATTATTATTATTATTATTATTATTATTATTATTATTATTATTATTATTATAAAATTGACTTTGTATTTAAAATTAACTTTGCATGATATCTGTATGTTGTCATTCAGATAAGCAGGTTGCATTATTGGATGTCACATATGTAAAAAGTCCTCTGCCGGAAGATGATCATAATGTAGTCGCTAAATTGTAAAGTTTATAATTATTTTCCCTAGTGGGAAAATTATAATATTTCATCCTTGTTATCTTTGGTGGATTTTAATAATAATTTTAATAATAACCAATACAGAAAGGAGAGGGCAGTACGATGTAACCATCTGGATTCCTGCTGACGTCGCTTAAACGCAGTTCATTAAACATTAATCTTAAACATTTCCATTATTAGTAAGTACGTAAAATCTTTAATCTCAAAACTACCTGCTACGCGGCAATGAAATGTTTATCGTATATATTATGAGCAGTGCTATATATTCTAAAATTTTTCCCAAAAATTTTTCCAAATGATGCACATTTTAATTTATGTCCCATACCATTATTATAAAACTTACTAGTTACCCACATTGACACATAAGCATTTGGAAAAAAATTTGGGATATTTTTTGAAATCTGTAGCATTTTCCATATATTATATATGCAAGAATATTTTATTTTAGTAATACTTACACATTCATTGTACCAAATTGGTACGGGAAAGTTGAAGTTTATCTGTATATATCATATATGCAAGAATATTTTAATTTTAATAATATTTACACCTTCATTGTACCAAGTTGGTACGGGGAAGTCCATGTAAATAAATGTACATAGACATGGATCGGCACATCGGAGAAAAGATTGATGAAGATTGATGGTCAAGTATAGTTTACCAGCAAATTATTTTGTTAGAATATTAATATAAGATCCAGGTAATACTTTCCTCTAATACCCTTTTTTTAACATCTTAAGATTTTAGATGAGTTGGTTACTTAACATAGTATCATAAAGTACGCAAAGGTAATTATGCCTCAAATATGGACATTCGTGATCCGCTATTAGACCCATATATGGGCCATCAAGTGTGAGAAGTGTTAATATATTAATATAAAATCGTGGTAAGGTCTTTCTCCAATATTTTAAAATTTTAGATAAGTTGGTTACTTAACATGCATGGTATCAGAGTTCAGGCACGCAGAAATCTCATGTTCAACTCTCTGCGATCTTCAATATTCACAGTACTTATTTATGGACACGGAAGATAAATTATACCCCAAAGATGGACGTCATTCAACTCTTTGTGATTCTCAATATTCACAGTACTTATTTATGAACACGAAAGATGAATTATAACCCAAAGATGGATGCCCGTGATTTATTATTCGACCCAAAAATGGGTTTCCGAGTGAGGAAAATGGTTAAACTATAATCTAATATTCGATCCTCAAACACCTTAAAATTTTAGAACGACTGGTTACTTAACATATTTACATATCTCACTACACCAAATATGGCCTGTTGCAACACCAAAGTGCATTTGTGTTACACAAAGTGTTACAATAAACACAAAACTTGGTAATCAATTGCAATATTTTTATAACTGTTACAATAAATACGAAAAGTGTTGCAAGCAAAATGAAAATTTTGAAATTTATAACAATTGCAATACTTTAGCAAAAGCGTTACAATACACGATCCAATTTTGCAACACTTTGGTTAAATTACCGAAATTATAAGCGGGAGATCCAATTTTCAGTAGGCGGGCTTTGCCAAAAAAAATTCGTGCCAAAAATTTCATTACACAAAAATAAAGTTTTATTACACAAAAACAATACTCATATCAGATCTCACACTCTCTCACACTCTCTCATCGACCATCTCTCTCATCTCTCTCAACCTCCCTCTCTCATCGACCATCTCTTATCTCTCTCACTCATCTCTCTCACTAATCTCTCACACCTCTCTCAAATCCCTAATTCAAACCGCAAAACCCCAAATCGATTAGATCGAGAAAAGTTGGAGTGAAGATTCAATTAGAGCTTTAATTAAAGGTAAATTACCCAATTTTTTTCGATTATGTTAGATTATAATTCTTTCTGTCGGTCTGGTTAAAAGCATTACCATCAAGGATCTTAAGTACTCTGCGAATGCTAAATAGTGAGGACTTAATTGTATATGTAGGTTTTGGGACCTCAACTGGAGTGATGCTGGAAGGCAAAAGACCAGGGCAAATTTGATACGTATGTCCCCTGCAAAAATAATCGTAGTATCTCTTATTGTTCTTTTCCATATCAATCGGTCTCTCTTGTGCCTTGTCTCTGGCTATTTTGAAACTCTTTGGCCTTGTATTTGATTTGGGTTTAATTTGGGGTTTCAATTTTGTAGGTGCGCATTCAAACTTTGAATTCGTGTTGTTCACATCCAAACATTGGAGTTTAGCATCTCTCATCATGGTATTCAAGATATGATTAGAGTCTTTTGGTGAACATAATTTTGGTTATATATGGGTTCTGAATGTATTTTATATTGCATTTAATCTATTCTGGAAAAATGTTGGAGCTAATAATCGACCGTCGAGTCTCTGAAATGAGATGTAAATTTTTATGTTCAATGATATTTGATAGCAATTATTAACCTATGGAGATAATATGGTATTTGATAGCAAGTATATGGTATTTGATAGCAAGAGTATTGAATTTTTAAAACCTGCCAAGTAACAAAGATACAATTAACTATTAATGTAATTCGTGTGGTCTAAATGTAATTTTATCTGCAGGATCTAGACAAATGCGATTATTGACCACTATGGTGGCCTGTGTGGGGGTCATTATACAGCATTTGTCCAAGTAAGTGGTACTTTTCTTTGTTAATCAGGGGAAAATATATTATATTTTACTTTTAGATGAAAATCAGAAAAATTAAAGTGAGAATATACTGCTACCCACTCTTAACTCCCCTGTTCCTGTTAAATTGGTTGGTACTAATTTAGAAATTGGCAGTGCCTCTACCCACGGAATGTTGTTCCAGATGCCTAGACTCCTCTGTTTTTGTTAAATTCTGCATGATACATTCCAGTCTAGTAATTTTACTGACAATCATTACAACTTTCTTCGAAAAGTCTTTAACTTCCCTAGAAAAGGTTGACATCTAATTCTTCTCAAATCTTCTTTCAAGAGTGGAACATATCGAGTATGCTAATGAGGGTATGAAAAGAAAAAAAAAACCCTATATCATTTGGTAAATATTGCTGACTAAAACTTGTAGCAGGTGTACAGTTCTCATTTGGTTATTGGAATCATCATCTTCAAATATATAATAGTAAGTTTGCTGATCTGGATACTTGGTTTGTTGGTTGTATGTATTTTCTTCGAATACTAATTTTCCCTGTTTAGCTTACTAAAGTGTCCCCTGTTTAGGTTACTAAAGTGTCCTCAGGCTTTCTCTACCAATCTTCTCCCAAGATACTTCAAGCACAATAACTTCTCGAGCTTTGTGAGACAGCTGAATACTTATGTAAGCCTCTCTGGCTTCTTAATTTTGGATACTTATTATAGACTCAATTTGTTTTATCTTATATTAGTTATGGAGTTACCCTAGACTTGTCATTTGGGTGGTTTTATTTTATTTTATAAATCAGAATCCTTGTTTTGGTGACATATTTACTTGAGTTATTGATATGCCTTAGTCTTCAAGATTTTATTTATTGTTGCAAGATCTCTTGAATGAGAACATGTACTGTGTAATACCTAGGGGATAGGGGCATATCATTGATTACCAAAAAGAGAACGAAATAAATTGAACTTTCTATAAACAAATTATTACGAAACCCCCAATGCCAATGGTGGTCTGATTTTCTTGAACAGTCCTAGGAACTCCATTCCATATCATGCTTGAGCTATAGTAATGATTCTATTCTTCTTATAACTGAAGCTTGTAGGCTGTTGATGTTCAAAGACGCTGCTACTATTCTCCCAAATGAAGTATACGCTGCTACCATTCCATATCATGTTGATGTTTATATTTTTTGTTAGGAAGTGATTTCATAAGAGAAGAAAAAATGATCTCTGTTGATGTTTAAAAGTCAATGTGAGTATTCCTTATTAATGTGGTAGTTCATTCATAATCTTTATATCTGCTGAACATGCTAACTGTTGCTCCTAGTGCACATGGTATGAGACGTAATAATTCATATGTAGATTGAATAGAAACATTTGATCTTAGTGTGCCAAGTGCACTCAACATAAATAATCAGCTAATTGTATTGTGTCATTTCAGTTTCCCATGATTCGATTTTAGAAGTAAATCACATTGCTTCTATATTAATTTGATTATCATTTTTGTCTTGGGTAAAACTTGTGCTGTTAGATTGTGGTGTCAGCACATTTAAAGTTGTCTACATTTGAATGTAATAACCGATCATGACTTTCATATCTGGAGAGGAAAGGAAATCTAATTCTTCATGAGATTACAGAAGATGCATCCACACCAACACTTAATTTTCTCTTTATAATATAGCTAAGTACAATATTTATGTAAGTAGAATATCAGCCTAATATCTATTATGCATATTCCTGGAAATTGCAATAGGTATGGGGAAACATGATGAGATATTGTGCAATAGGTATGCCTAATAACTATAACTGACCTCAGTGATTGGTTGAAGGCAAAGAATAGTAAAGAAGCAGCCATTATAGGAGTTGGAGTGCCTTGCTACACACTCTTCCATAATATTCTCTACTCCATAAAAGCTGGATAAGAAGGTCTGTTGATTCTTGATGATATTGAAATAACCCGTCTTAATGTGCCAGAGGACAAAATGATGGAGTGGTTCTTTCAACCGTTAATGATTCTCAAGGAGCAGATCAGGTGCATGGAAGAGAAATGAAGTCAAGTACATGGAGAAGATAATTCTATTTGGAACAAATCCTCAGCGCATCCAGGCATGGGATAATGGCAGTGTGATGCCCCAGAATGCAGTCAGAGTTGCTCAACTTGAGGGCATTGCCAGAAGGTAAGAGCTTGTCTGTTTTCCAAATTTATTAAATCTTGAGTTTGTCAAAAAAAAAATGAAAAATAAGATGTCGGCATATCTGACTTGCCATAGAAATTTATAAGCTTATACTCATCCAACCCGCCCTTTTTCCCAAATGCCAACCTAACAATAGCGAACTTTTAAATTTATCATAATTAGTTTTTGTACCTTTTTATCAAGTTTGTTTGCAGTGGAAACGCACTTAGAACAAGTTTTCCTGTATGTGATTTTACTAAAAACCCCCAAAACACAAGTCAGCATGCAATGCATAAATCGGAGCTTGCAACCAAATCCATCTAGCTAATAATCACGTTATTCATTGATAGTTTGGTATTGATAATCGAGACTTGAATCATCTTGCAAGAAATTTGACTATACACAGACCTCTTTCTCCATCCTAAAATTTTGTGATATGAACATAATAAACTGAAATCCTGAAATGATTTGCTTTGGCAGGATGGTGGGGATGGCAAGAAGAATATCGATGTTTCCTACTTACAGAAGAAGATTATGAAGAAAAAGTGATCTTTGGAAAAAGGTGGGACTTGAAGGTTATCAGGTAATTTGAAGTGTCGGACCTAGATGCTTTTAAGTATGCTATACGATATTCACATACATCTAAGCTTTCTATTACTGAGTTCTTAATTTTCACAGTCATAATCTGCTAATTACCTTTTTCCTAGAAATTTCCTTAAAAAAATTGGTTTTGGTTGTTAATGCGGATTGGTAAAACAAAAGTATTTTTAAGGGCTGGTCAGATGGTAGAGCTTGATGCTCGCAGAACTGAGGTCTTAGGAAGATCAGCTAGCATTATCCAGGAAAAATTCGTTCATACATGGCTCGAAAAAGCTTTATTTTGTTGCGTCGGTCTGTGTTGCAGATCCAATCTGTGTGTAGAGGTACATCTTACATGATTATGCGGGATATGTATTAACTTTTGACAATTACAGTGTGCACCTCCTAAACACTTTTCCCTCCTCAAATTTTCAGGAGAACTTGCTCGTCATATTTATGGTGGCATGCGGAGAGAAGCTTCAAGTATAAGAATCCAAAGAAATCTGCGCATGCATCTTGCTAGAAAAGCTTATAAAAATATGATAACCTGTATTATTTTAGCAAATATAGAGATGTACTTTGACATCTTTTGGCATAAAATTTAATTTCACTACACTCTATTTTTTACTCAGTAATCGACTTGTGTGTTTCGACTTTAAACTATGCGTTTAATGTTTGGCCTTCATTATTGACGTGTTTGTTGGACATTAATGAAATGTCATTTCTGGTTTGGTTGGACATTAATGAAATGTCATTTCTGGTTTGGTGTATGCTTTCATGCATGGATATTGAAATTTCAAACAGGACATTGCAATGTGAACTAATAAAAATGTTGCAAATAAGTGTTGCCAATAAAATATAAAAGTATTACAATAGTAATTAAAATGTTGCAGAGAAATGTTGCAAAAATATCAAAAAGTATTGCAAAAGGTTCCAAAATGTTGCATATAAATGTTGCAAAAAAAAACCAAAAGTATTGCAAAATACATAATTATGTTGCAAAAATATGTTGCAATAAACTCACTTTGTAACATTTTTAAGTCAATTAATGTTGCAAAAAAGTGTTGCATTCGTCTGTTGTAACATATTCAAAATGTTGCTAAAACATGCAAAAGTGTTACAACAAACTACACCAAACTCTTTTTGTAATACTTTGAAAAGCGTTGCAATAAACACAAAAAGCGTTGCTATAGAAGGCTATTGCCACGCCGGCAAATGCAACACTGACTTTTAGCAAAAGTGTTGCATAAACATCTATTGTAACACTTTTGGAGCCTAATGTTACACTTTTTTGGTGTTGGAACAGCCCATATTTGGTATAGTGATCTCACCTTCTCGAAATCATCTACTACCGTTCAAAATGTTGTTGGGAATTAAATTATTTCCTCTTCTCGATATAGTGTTTATCTAACTGCTTAAAGAATATAACAGTTGTTAAAGAATATAAAATTCTCTTAAAATTTTTCATAAACATTTAAAAAATTTCAATGAGTTGATTAAAATTTTCGATGAACTGATTATTTAACATGTTTCACACTTAATACAAATTTAATTAATTAACCAGTTTAGTTCTATTAACAAGTTAACAAGTACATACATTACATTACGATCAACTTCAGACATTTATGGAAGGGCGTTTCAATTTCTCTGATCAGAAGACGAACCGAACCTGACAGACACATCTTTTCTACTTAGAAGAACCGTTGTTCGCTACATTTCGTTTTGGCGGGGCGTACTAAACCCACTACGTACCATACCACCTGGCGGCTCTCCTGAATGGCGTCCCTTTGATCTTTCTCAAAAAGGTAGGTTAATGTCTGGCTTTCAGCGTCCGTGTTCAACACGTGTTAAAGGCAGCTAAAATGCCCTTATTGAATTCGATTTGAGCTTAGCTTAGCTCTTTCTAGAGATTCTTGGCCAGGAAATGGAAGTCCAATTTATCTAGGATTGGTCCTCTGTGTCCATGGCACATTTGGCTCTCTCTAGGATTTGATGGGCCGCTATTAAAAATGTGAACGTAACCCTCGTTATTTAATCTCCGGCTATTGATAGTATTGTTGGGCCACGAACAAGCCCTAACTCACATCAATTTTGGGCAAATCTACAAAGGCAAAGGCCTCATATTAATGGAGTTATTTTGGCTATTTATATTTAGATAATTTTTTTTATCTTGACGGAATGGGACTTGGGTTGACACCCACTCTACAATCTTCCCTCAATCTAAGAACCACCAACCTTGTGACTCTTATACCCCACTATTCATCTATGACTCCTCATCTTGTAGGACACATTACCCGATCACCTCAGTGTCAGAAACACTTCTGCAAGTCGTTAAGATCTCCATCCGTACGTAGTGCTGGAAAGTCTCACACACCACACAATTTGCACCCGCAATCTCATGTTAACTTCTTAACCATCAGCTCTAATACACTTGTTGGGTCTCGAGAAAGACATAACTCCACAATAATATGATATTGTGTGGATCGAATTCACAAGAATTTATTTTTGCACACATCCCAAAAGATCTCATTAATAAGCTAGTTATTTTAATTATTTATATTTAATATAATTCTTTTTTATCTTGATAATGTGGGACTTTGGTTAAGGCCCACTCTATAAAAATCACCAGTTAGTGTTCAAATTCACAGCTGATAATATGTACACAAACGAAATTTCATAAAAGACTAATAGCAAATTCTAAACACTCGGTTCATTCTTTTCTCATTTTCTAGGTCTCCACTTGTCGGTTTAAAAAAATTTACTACAGTTGATAAAGTATATTTTTATATATATTTTAGAGGATTTTGTTCCCACATTTACGGTGCTTTTGTGAATAATCGTGTCAATTTAATTAGTTTTATTTGAGTTTGTTGCAGGAAATAAATAAATGCCAAGTTGGAAGGGATTTGACATTATTTGATGATTTTACGGTGTTTTTAATTCGAAGGAATGATTTTATGAATTTATGAGGAGAAAGGATGAAATTTTGGTTCGTTTCTAAGCATTTTGGAGCAAAATTTTGTGATCAACAAGTGCCACTTTAAAACAGGGGACAGGAAATTATTAATGGCCGTGTAGTATTTGGGGCGGCCGTGCTAATTTAAGCCAACAGGACAGGAATTAATTGGGGGGCGTGCGAAATATGGAACAGCCGTGCGGTTTTCTCTGAGGCTGAGCTTTTATTCGTGAATTCAAGTGTTCCACTAACACTTATTGCATGCGCAGTCTTCCACTCACGCGCGGCTGTTGTGTGTTATCATCTGGCGCGTGCCCTGCACGCGAGGAGGGGGGAGAGTGGACAAGGCGCCGACAGCTTTGTCTGTGTTGCATGTGCACGTCTATGTCCCTGTTTATATAAAAATAAAAGAACTTGCCTCTTTTAGTCACTTGTTTTGAGTCCCGTACTGATGGTTACTTGTAAAGAGAATTGGCCTCGAATTAATTGGAGCCAATTATATTATCCCTGTAACACGATATATAAACGGAACGAGGTTATTATTTTGGGGATCGAAAAAATATTATTAGACACAACTTTGTAAACACTTTCTTCTGGAGATTTTTGGGGAGAATATTTATTTTCTTTGAAGATCAAGATTGAAGGTTTTTCTTCTATTCTTATAATTATGTGTTCAATTATTAATTCTTGTTTTATTAATTCAATCATGAGTGAGTAGATAATTAATCTAGGGTTAAGTAGAACCCTAGTTATGATTGATGTGTGATTTTCCCAATTCCCCCAATTTGATTGTTTAATTGCTTTTGCTTATTGAGTTGTTTTAATTAGCAATTACAAATCAGACGTGATTATGTGTATTGTTTGAACCAATATCTAATTATCAACGAGAGTTGGATTAGATGGTTGTGATTTATCCAGTAAGAACATGAAATTCTCCATGAGAATAGGTAGAATGGATTGTTAGGAATTTAGGGTGCTGTAATTAATGTCTCTAATATGCATGATACCATGAGAATAGGCTTGATTGTATTTTAAGAGAAGCCATTAATACTCGAGAGAGGTTATTGGTATTTATAGGGCGCATCTTTCCTGTTGAGCAGCGTACGATTAATTGGGGCGGGAATTCACAATTACATCAATTCATGCTAGTGGGGACACTTAATTCTGGATGTTTTTAATATTTGATTAATACAAACACAATTCTCTTTAGTATAAAATTAGTTTAATAATTTCTCAATATTTATTGTGTTACTTGCTTAGCCAAATTAAATCAGAAACAACTAGTGATTGATACGTTTGTCTCTGTGGGATCGACTCTGACTTACCCTACTACATAGTTAGAAGGATTTGTTAGATTTGTTATTTGATAGGCACGCGACGGCCTTGTCAAATTTTTGCGCCGCTGCCGGGGACAAAGCAATGTTAGATTAGTTAATTTTGAATTGATTTAGCTAAGTATTTTAGTTGAGTTGCTTCGGCTATTATTCCCTTGTTAATTAATCATCGTTTCTAGTTCTCTTGTTGCATGCACACTCGAAGTTCAGGTACTGAAAACTTAATTGAAATTGATCCTGAAATTGAAGCTACAGCAAGAAGGCAAGCAGGCAAGCGAAGGAAAAACAAGGATAAGGAAATTATGACTGATACAACAGCTAAAGCTCTCAGGGAGCATGGTATGCCGGATGCTACAGACGTACTCTCCAGTATTGTCAGACCAGCAGTCACAGCTACACACTTTGAGCTCAAGCCTCAGTTCATCCAATTCATCTCCAATGATTCTTTCGCAGGATTGTCCACTGAAAATCCTGTTGATCATCTTGAGAGTTTTCTTGAGAAGTGTGATACAATAAAGCTGACCAATGTTAGTGATGATGCTATAAAGCTGCGCTTATTTCCATTCTCTCTTCGAGATACAGCAAAAGATTGGTTGAAAGATGAAGGACCAAACACATTCACTACTTGGGATAGTCTTGCGAAGGCTTTTCTACTTAAATTCTTCAGTCAGAAGAAGACTTCTAAGCTCCGGAATGAGATCTCTAATTTCCGTCAAGATGATGACGAGTCACTTCATGATGCTTGGAGAAAATTTAAGCGACTTTAGAGACAATGCCCTCACCATGGAATTCCTGACTGGTTGTTGATCCAAACATTCTATAATGGGTTGACACAAGAGTTCCGGAACTTTGTTGATGCTTCTTCTGGTGGTTCTATTATGAAGAAGAGTACTGAGGATGCGAAAGCTTTGTTAGACGAGATAGCGTCTAATGATAATTATCCATACAGTGATCGAAATCATCCTAAGAAGGGTGGTAAGTATGATGTTGATGCTCTAACCATGATTAATACTACTATGCAGGCTATGGTAAAAAAGATTGAGCAATTGGATTCCAGAAGTTCTTCATCTACTGTTGCTTCATGTGAGATATGTGGTGTTGTTGGACACACCAAACTTGCTTGTCAATACAATCCTTCTGGAATGGCAGTTGAGCAAGCTAATGCTCTTTTCAATCAGAATCAGAGGCCGCATTATAATCCTTACTCCAACACGTACAATCCAGGTTGGAGAGATCATCCAAATTTCTCTTACAGGAACAATCAGGGTCAAGCTCAATCTTCACAAAATAATTTTTCTCAGCCTCCTGGTTTTCAGCAAGCTCAGCCGCAGAAATCTAACTTGGAAAGTCTTATGGAAGGATTTATCTCTACTCAATCAAAGAAGAATGAGCACTTCGATTCAAGCATCAATGAGATAAAGGCTCACAACAAAATGATGGAGAACACGATCACTCAAATTTCTCAACAGTTGAGCCAACTTAATAAGTCTTCAGGCCAACTTCCTGGCCAAACTGAGCAACCGTCAAGGGGCCATATCAATGCTATAACTTTGAGAAGTGGTAAAGAATTGAAGGAGCCGGAATCGAATGTGAGCAAAAATGTTGTGAATGCTAAGAAAGGTGAAGAGGAGATTGCATCTGAGAAACTGGTAGACCTAGAGGTTGGGGAGAAAGAAAAGAAAGAATCAGAAGTTGTTCCTCTCAAACCATATGTGCCACCTGTTCCTTTTCCACAAAGGTTGGCACAAGCGAAGCTAGAGAAGAAATATGGTAAGTTCCTTGAAATTTTGCAGAAGCTACATATCAATATCCCATTCATGGATGCTATCACTGAGATGCCATCTTATGCAAAATTCCTTAAAGATATTTTGTCAAGGAAGAGAAAAATTGAAGAAAGCTCTACTATCTCATTAACAGCAGAGTGCAGTGCCATCTTGCAAAATGATCTTCCGAAGAAGTTAGCGGACCCAGGTAGCTACTCTATTCCTGTTCAGCTTGGGGATGTCGAAATTAAAAGGGCTCTATGTGATCTTGGAGCAAGTGTCAGTTTGATGCCTTTGTCGATTTGTGAACAGCTTCAGATGAGTGAACTGAAACCCACACGCATCTCTTTACAACTAGCAGACAGAAGTGTGAAATTTCCATTGGGAATTCTTGAAGATGTGCCCCTTAAGGTAGGAAAGTTTTATATTCCATGTGATTTTGTTGTCATGGAAATGGAAGAAGATGCAAATATTCCTATCATTCTTGGGAGGCCTTTCTTAGCAACAGCTGGAGCTATCATTGACATGAAAAATGGAAGAATTTCTTTTGAGGTAGGTGAGGAGAAGATGGAATTCAAGCTGCAAAGTACAATGGGACATCCTTCTACGGATGAGTTTGTGAATAGGGTGGATGCACTAGAGGAAGTGATCGACATGAAAGCCAAAATTCTTTTATCTGAGGATCCACTTCAAGCTGTTCTTGAGGGTAATGTTGATGAAGAAAATGGAGAGTGTCAGGTTTACGAGAAGCTTTTGGATGCAGCACCAACATATCAGCATGAACATTCTAATGTGCTACAGCATGAGGAAGTTAAGGAGAGTTCCACGCCTCCTAAGGTAGAACTGAAACCATTACCTGCATCTTTGAAATATGTGTTTATGGGCCCTAATGAATCATATCCTATTATTGTTAATTCTGAGCTTGATGACATTCAAATTGAGCAGTTGCTCACGGTCTTGAGGAAATATAAAAATGTTATTGGGTATTCCATTGATGATATCAAGGGCATTAATCCATCATTCTGCATGCATAAGATTATTCTGGAAGATGAACAAGCTTCTTCTATTGAGCCTCAACGGAGACTCAATCCTAATATGATGGAGGTGGTCAAAAAGGAGGTTTTAAAACTTCTTGATGCAGGTATAATCTATCCTATCTCTGACAGCAAGTGGGTTAGTCCTGTGCATGTTGTTCCAAAGAAAGGAGGAATGACCGTTGTGAAGAATGATAAGGGTGAGTTGATCTCTACTAGAACTGTGACAGGGTGGCGAATGTGCATTGATTATCGGAAATTGAATAAGGCCACAAGGAAAGATCATTTTCCTCTCCCTTTTATTGATCAAATGCTTGAAAGGTTGGCGAAACATTCTTACTTCTGCTTCTTAGATGGATATTCAGGCTTCTTTCAGATTCCTATCCATCCGAATGATCAAGAAAAGACGACTTTCACATGTCCCTATGGTACATTTGCATACCGCAGAATGCCGTTTGGTCTATGTTGTGCTCCTCCCACTTTTCAGAGATGTATGATGGCAATTTTCTCAGATTTCATTGAAGACATTATGGAGGTTTTTATGGATGACTTCTCAGTTGGTGGAACTTCTTTTGGGGTATGCTTACATAACTTGGAAAAGGTGCTTCATAGATGTCAAGAAGTTAATCTCATTCTCAATTGGGAAAAATGTCACTTTATGGTACAAGAGGGAGTTGTTCTGGGTCATGTTGTTTCGAAGAGAGGCATTGAAGTTGATAAAGCCAAGGTTGAGGTTGTTGAGCGCTTACCACACCCAACTTCAGTCAAGGGGATAAGAAGTTTTCTGGGTCATGCTGGATTCTATCGCCGTTTCATCAAAGATTTTTCGAAGATTGCTCGACCTCTTACTGAGCTCTTGGGTAAGGAGGTACCTTTTGTGTTCACTGATGCTTGTGTTGAGGCCTTTGAAACGTTAAAGAAAGCTCTTGTGTCTGCTCCAATTATGCAACCACCGGATTGGAGTCAACCATTTGAGATCATGTGTGATGCTAGCGATCAAGCTATTGGTGCAGTCCTAGGCCAAAGGAAAGATGGAAAGCTGCATGCTATATACTATGCAAGCAAAACCTTGGATGGGGCTCAGATTAATTATGCAACAACGGATAAAGAATTGCTAGCAGTGGTGTATTCTATGGAAAAATTTCGATCTTATCTCGTTGGTTCGAAAGTTATTGTTCACACTGATCATGCAGCTTTGAGATACTTGATGAGTAAGAAGGATGCTAAACCTCGTCCGATTCATTGGATTTTGCTTCTCCAAGAATTTGACTTAGAGATTAAAGATAAGAAAGGGGCTGAGAACGTGGTTACTGATCATCTTTCACGCCTTACTCTTGATGAGGATGATGGTAAATCTACTCCAATTGATGATTCTTTTCCTGACGATCATCTACTTTCTCTTGCAAGTCTAGAGGTTCCTTGGTATGCTGACATAGCTAATTTCTTAGCTAGTGGAACTGTTCCTCATGGTTACTCGTCACAGCAAAAGAAGAAATTTTTCTATGATGTGAGGAAGCACTTTTGGGATGATCCTTTTCTTTATAAATCATGTGCTGATGGAGTCATTAGAAGATGTGTTCCGTATAATGAGATTGCTTCTATAATCTCACATTGTCACGATTTGCCAAGTGGTGGTCATGCAAGTACTACGAAAACTGCTGCAAAGATTCTTCAGTGCGGTTTTTATTGGCCAACTCTTTTTAAAGATGTCCACCAATATGTTCATTCTTGTGATCGTTGCCAAAGAACGTGGAATATTTCAAGACGCAATGAGATGCCTCTCAATGGCATTCTTGAAGTGGAGCTTTTTGATGTTTGGGGAGTAGATTTCATGGGACCTTTCCCTCCATCTTTTAAGAACAGGTATATCTTGGTAGCTGTGGATTATGTCTCAAAATGGGTTGAAGCCATTGCATCTCCCACTAATGATGCTCGTGTTGTGAGCAAGTTCTTTAAGAAGACGATTTTTCCTAGATTTGGAGTGCCAAGGATTTTGATTAGTGATGGAGGAAAGCATTTGGAGTTTATCATAAGGTGGGACTTTCTTATCACCCCCAAACCAGTGGTCAGGTGGAGATCTCTAATTGTGAAATAAAGAATATCTTGGAGAAGACAGTCGCAAAATCAAGGAAGGATTGGTCTATGGAGCTTGATGATGCACTTTGGGCGTACAGAACTGCGTTTAAGACACCCATTGGGACAACTCCGTACAGATTGGTATAAGGAAAAGCATGTCATCTTCCCGTTGAGCTAGAGCACCGTGCATTTTGGGCTATCAAAGGTCTGAATTTTGATATGTTAGCAGCGGGTGAGAAGAGACTTCTACAACTTAATGAGCTAGATGAGCTTCGTTTTGAGGCTTATGAAAGCTCTAAGCTTTACAAGGAGAAAACAAAGAAGTGGCATGATAAAGGGCTGTTACGAAGAGAATTCAAGGAAGGGGAGTTAGTTCTTCTATTCAATTCGAGGTTAAGACTTTTTCCCGGAAAACTTCGTTCTAGGTGGTCAGGTCCGTTCAAGGTACGCAAGGTTTTTCCCTATGGTGCAGTTGAATTGATGAATAGCAATGGAGAGTCATTCAAGGTGAATGGGCAAAGAGTGAAGCACTATAGAGCTGGTGAACCAATTAACGAGGGGGTGGATATTCTGTTGTCTTCTCCGTTTGCTGAATGATTGATGAGTCGGTGTCGGGCTAACGACGTTAAACAAATGCGCTACTTGGGAGGCAACCCATGGATTCTGTATACTGTGGAGGACTGGTGCACTTCATGCTTCGGCATAGGGGAGTATTTCTTTCCTTCTTGTTATTCGTTGATATTCTTAGTATTGTGCCATTGAGGACATTGCCACATTTAAGTGTGGGGATGTGCTTTGTTGTAGTAGCATATTAGTAAAAATTAAAAAAAAAATTAAAAATGAAAAATACCAAAAATAATTCTAGCCATGCAATTTGATTAGTTGTTGTATTTTGCTAATTGCACCCATGCATGCGTAGGAATCTTGTGTTTATGGATGTTTTTGTATGAGAAGTGATATGTGATGTTCTTGTGCACACACGTACACTAGCAAGTAGAAACTAGTAGACTTTTTGAATGTGCTAAGTGATTAGAATGACATGAATATGTGCAAGGTAATTTGGTCCATATGCTTTTAGTACAAGTAGGTGCGTTAGAGAGACTGTTATTTGGGATTGATTATGTTTTGTCACACCAAGCGAGTTTTGAGCCTATATGCATATCTTTTGCTTGATTATTCGTTTGCTTGAGTGTCCACTTGTCGTTTGCATTGCTAGCACTTGCTTGAAGTCTTTCTTAAGATGCATGACATTAATTGATGATAACATGATAAAGGCAATTAGGTATAACCTCATATTTCCCATATTTCCAAACCATTTATACATGATCCATTAGTTAGCCCTTTGAGCCTAATCTTATTCTTTCGGTGACACACCAAGTTACTTGCCATTATCCTTTTTATTGTATTAGCTTTACATTAAATTTGAACCCAATTGTCAAAGGCTAGTATTGTTCGTAAGGGAGTGATAAGGTGTGCATAAAGGGGGGGTTTTATTGATGATCAAAACTTTGGGGGAATATTTGGGGTTTGGTTCATAGCTTGTTAGTCGAAGTTTGGAATCATATTTATGGGATCGTTGTTTTTGCTATTATTTTTGCTCTCTTGAAAAAAAAAAGAAAAAAAAGAAAAAAAAACAGAAAAAAAAGCAGAAAAATAAATTTGAGAGCATTTTTATCTTTTGTGATCCTACTTTGTTTCGACTAGTCAAGTTGTTTATAAATAAAAGTTCAAGTGTGGGGATGAAAGTATGGGAGTTGTTTGAATTTTATTGTCAGGTACTAGCTTTTGACTTAACCTTCTTTGGCTTTCTTGACATACCTTGTCCCTAGCCCCGTTACAACCTTAACAAAGACCTTTTGATTGTCATTGATGATGTATGTTGCGTTAAAGGTTAGATTGATAACAAGGACGAAGCATGTTTATGATATTGTTGGAGTTGAGTGAAACACTTACCAATTGTTTTGAGTGAATATTCTTTGTGAGTGAATGGTGAGTTTTTGCTTTTGGCATAGGAGATCCCAGATTTTGTCTCAAAGATGTGCTCTTGTGTGCTTAGCATGTTTACCAACCTATTCTTACATTTGACATGAATTTCTATGATCTTATTGCATCTTCTTTGAGTAGACTATGTGGATATTTGCACTTTAGACACCAAGGCATTGCATTTTCATTTTGATTCTTAAGCTGATGTGGCATGAGAGGACTTGTGTGTGTGGTGTTGTGTTGGCATTAATCTTTTGCATGGTTGGATGAATTTTGTGGGTATATTCACTATAAACCCTCACGAGACCTTACTCGTCCACTGGGGCTACCTAGGGGTTTAAAGGACTTGTTGCATATGTTAAATGCAACCGTGATCACCTACGGAAGTGGTACTAATTAGTTAGTTTAGTGTATTATTTTAGTTTGCACGAGGACGCGCAAAGTGCTAAGTGTGGGGATATTTGATAAAGTATATTTTTATATATATTTTAGAGGATTTTGTTCCCACATTTACGGTGCTTTTGTGAATAATCGTGTCAATTTAATTAGTTTTATTTGAGTTTGTTGCAGGAAATAAATAAATGCCAAGTTGGAAGGGATTTGACATTATTTGATGATTTTACGGTGTTTTTAATTCGAAGGAATGATTTTATGAATTTATGAGGAGAAAGGATGAAATTTTGGTTCGTTTCTAAGAATTTTGGAGCAAAATTTTGTGATCAACAAGTGCCACTTTAAAACAGGGGACAGGAAATTATTAATGGCCGTGTAGTATTTGGGGCGGCCGTGCTAATTTAAGCCAACAGGACAGGAATTAATTGGGGGGCGTGCGAAATATGGAACAGCCGTGCGGTTTTCTCTGAGGCTGAGCTTTTATTCGTGAATTCAAGTGTTCCACTAACACTTATTGCATGCGCAGTCTTCCACTCACGCGCGGCTGTTGTGTGTTATCATCTGGCGCGTGCCATGCACGCGAGGAGGGGGGAGAGTGGACAAGGCGCCGACAGCTTTGTCTGTGTTGCATGTGCACGTCTATGTCCCTGTTTATATAAAAATAAAAGAACTTGCCTCTTTTAGTCACTTGTTTTGCACTACAAGAAATCTGGCTATAGACGACACCCCTCAGACAACACCCATGGAAAAAAGTGTTGCCCGAAATGATCAGACAACTAGTATTTTCGTGCTCGAAAAAGTATTGTCTAATCCTACATTCACACAATGGGCCAAAACCAGGGGTGTTGTGTAAATGCATAAGTATTTTTAGATCAGACAAGTGTTTTTTAAGTCTGTTGTCTAAGTAGAATTCATACAATCTGTTATCCATAGTGTTGTGTGACAGTTAACCAACACACAACATTTCCAATGTGGTATTGTGTAATGATATTTAAAACAAGTGTTTTTCATAGTGTTGTATGAACTTAATCCAACACACAACAGATTCTTGCCTATTGTGTGTTTCAACTCATACAAGTGTCTTCAGTTTAAAACTGTTGTCTGATGAACTGTAAATGAAAAAAAAATATATTTAAATGATGACTAACCTACCAAATTGGCATCCAACAAATCAACAAAGGCCAAACACCAAATTGGCATCCAACAAATCAAAAAGGCCAAACAGCTAGAAGAGAACAAACCAACCAACAAGGGTTATAGTTACAAATTAATTTATTACATTACGAAAGTTGTATTAGTTCATCAACATCATCTCGAATGTAACTAGTAGGCATGTCTTCCTCATCAACATCCGGAAAATTGGGCATAAAAAAGTCATTCTCAAGCCCTGCTTCTACAGATGCCTCATTTTCATACTCATTGTCTTCATAGTAATTTTTCTCCGGTAACTTCAAGACAACGGACCATGATTTATCAAGAGGATCATCAATGTAACAAACTTGTTTAACATGTTTTGCCAATACAAATGGGTCATCTAAAAAGCCCAACCTATTCAAATTTACTAATGTATATCCCAAGTCGTCTACCTTTGTGCCTATGTTTATATCTACCCACTTACAATGAAAAATAGGGACCCTAAGGTAATTATAGTCTAACTCCCATATACTTGTTATAACTCCATAATATGTATGTGATGTGTGCTCAATGTTTTTATCCTTATCGTGCACAACCATTGTATCGGCTTCTACACACACACCACTGCACTGAACCTGACGCATGTCATCACGTTCCCTGGTACTAAAGGTAACCCCATCCATTCTGTATCCGCTGAATGTAGGAACATCTTTGTTGGGTTCGTCTGCGATCCATATTATCTCGTTTGATAACTCTTTTTTGTCTTCCAAATTTGAAGCAATCTGAAAAAAATAAACAAGTTGTAAAATGATTCATGTGAGCTAGGGAGTTGTAAAAAAAATCAGAAAACTATTATTAAACTCACATAATACCTTTTTTTTTTTTTTTTGCTAAATACACAATACCTTTTCTTTAAACCATTTAGGGAATGTCTCATTTTGCTTGTTCTTTAGCCACATTTCATCATTTTCATGTTCCGGATATTTGGTCATTAAAAATGCCATGTGTTCACTGGATTCATTAAAAACGACATAAGAAATGCATGTAAATAAAGGAAATAAAGAAATTAAATTCATGGCTTACTTGAAAATTGGTCTAACTGCATGTTTCACTGGAGTCATTAAAAACGACATAAGAAATGCATGCAAATAAAGAAAATAAATAAATTAAATTCATGGCTTACTTGAAAAATGGTCTAACTGCATTAGTATTCTGGAGAACACACAAATGTGCTACGTGCAAATCAGTCCTTCTCGGGGTTATTATGGTTACACCCGATAATGGCCTGCAAATGGCATCCTTAGTATGTCTACCAATTTTCGGTACCCCGATAGTTGTTCCTTCGTCATGGTCCACCAAACATTCCACCGCCTCTTCTGCTATATAGGCCTCCGCAATACAACCTTCTGCACGAGCCCGATTCTTTATATATCCCTTGAATGTCTTCATGTATCTCTCAAAAGGATACATCCACCTAAGGAAAATTGGTCCACAGAGCTCAACTTCTCTTACAAGATGCACCGATAAATGAAACATTAGATCAAACAAGGAAGGGGGGAAGTATTTTTCAAGCTGGCATAAAGTAATTACCAATTCCGATTGCATTTTCTCCAACTTATCAGCCTCAATAACTTTACTACAAATTGCCTTAAAGAAGAGGCAGAACCTGATAATTGTGTTCCTGACTCTTTTTTGCAATGACGACCGAATTGCAATTGGGAGCAAATGATGCAATATCATATGGCAGTCATGAGATTTCATTCCAGTAAGTCTAAGACTTTCCATTGAAACTAGACTCCTAACATTAGAACAAAAACCATCAGGCAACTTCATGTTAAGAAAAGAAGAGCAGACAACCTTTTTTTCGGAATGAGTCAAATTCCAAGATGCTAATGGTAACTTCTCCTTTTTCCCTGGAGTTTTTGGCCTTAACTCGGTTTTTATTCCCATTCCAGCCATGTCAATACGGACAGATTCTTTGTCTTTTGTTTTATTTGGTATATTAAGCATGGTGCCAAGTAAAGCTTCGCATATATTTTTCTCAATGTGCATCACATCGAGAACATGTCTAACCGGTAGAAACTTCCAGTACTCAAGCTCAAAGAATATAGATACCTTTTTCCAAATAGGTCGAACATCACCTTTCTGTAATCGAGGTTGGCATTGTGTCTTACCGTAGACATGGCCTTTCAGATGTTGTACTCTTTGAAGCACCTCCTCTCCGGTTAGGGGAATTGGAGCATTTTCCTTTTCCACGGTGTTATCAAAATCTTGTTTCTGTCGGCGATATGGATGATGACGGGGCAGCCACCTCCGATGCCTCATGACCACACATTTACGACAATTAACTAGCCTTGTAGCTTTTGTGTTATCAACGCATACAGGACACCCGTTATAACCCTTGATAATGTTGCCCGACAAATTGCCATAGGCTGGAAAATCGCTGATTGTCCATAACAAAATGCCTCTAAGCAAAAAATACTCCTTCTTATATGCGTCGTACACTTGTTTCCCATGCCACAACTTTTTTAAATCTTCCATGAGTGGTTGAAGGAACACATCGATATCATTGCCGGGCTGAGTTGGTCCAGATATTAACAAACATAGCATAATATATTTCCTCTTCATAGAAAGCCATGGTGGAAGATTGTAAATTGTCAACAAAACTGGCCAACTTGAGTAATCAACATTTGTACTATAGAACGGATTAAATCCATCGGACGATAAAGCTAACCGGAGGTTTCTAGGATCCGAAGAAAACTCAGGCCACTTAGCGTCAACTTCCTTCCATGTCCGTGCATCTGCAGGATGTCTCATTTTACCATCCTTCAATCTCTCTGTGTCATGCCAAATCAACTCCTTGGCTGTTTGAGTTGAACTGAACAAATTCCTCAAACGTGGTATTAACGGAAAATACCAAAGAACCTTGGCAGGAACCCCTTCCAATTCATCCCCATTTTTATTCAACTTCCATCTAGACGCCTCACAAATGCGGCACCTGGTCGCATCTTCATCTTTATATCCACGGTATATTAAACAATCATTTGGGCAAACGTGTATTTTTTCATACTCCATTCCCAAAGCACACAAGCTTTTTTTAGCTTCACTGAAAGAAGAAGGGAAGTTGTTGCCTTTTGGAAGCATAGACCCAACCAAAAGAAGAATTTCTGAGAAGCCAGAATCAGAGATTTGATATTTTGCTTTCAAGTTATATAATTTTACTAAAGCCGTCATCTTTGTAAATCCTTCGCATCCCGGATAGAGGGGTTCATGTTCAGATTGTATATGGTTAAATACATCCGAGGAATCTAGGGAAACGTCATCTGCATTTTCATCGGTATCACCAGCATTCTCTGTTTTCATCGGGTTTTGATCTACAGATTGTGAAGAACTAGAAGTATCTTCAGCGGCATGCTGACTTTCTCCCGTACTGACCTCCCCGTGCCAAATCCAACACGTATAGGTCTGATCGATGCCATTCTGGAAAAGATGGCCCCTCACAGTTCGAGCTTTCCATGATTTACTATGTGCACATTTTACACAAGGGCAACTGATTTTATTTCCATCCTTTCCATTCTCCAATGCAAACATCAACAATTCATCCACTCCTCTTTGGAACTCTTTTGTTCTTCTATCAGCATTCATCCAAGACTTGTCCATCTTTTAAAATATAAAAAAAACAAATGTAATCAGCACATAGTAACACTAACACAATTTACTTGTTAAAATCAACAAACACTAACACATACATTTAGTTTAGCTAGACATTTGAAGTCAGTCAAGGGAGACAGAGTTGGAGCATATTAGACTAATTTCTCAGACAAACAAACACAATTTCAAACTAACACTAACACAATTTACTTGTTAAAATCAACAAACACTAACACATACATTTATTTTAGCTGGACATTTGAAGTCAGTCAAGGGAGACAGAGTTGGAGCATATTAGACTAATTTCTCAGACAAACAAACACAATTTCAAACTAACACTAACACAATTTACTTGTTAAAATCAACAAACACTAACACATACATTTAGTTTAGCTGGACATTTGAAGTCAGTCAAGGGAGATAGAGTTGGAGCATATTAGACTAATTTCTCAGACAAACAAACACAATTTCAAACTAACACTAACACAATTTCTCAGATCCCCAAATACAAGTATGAACCCTAATTTCAATCTTTTGAAACAAATTTCATCAAAAATACCTTAATGGAGATGTCGATGGAGCTCGTTGAAACTACGAAGATGGATCTGCTTCAAAACTACGAAGATGAGATGCAAGGACGGAGGTGTCGCAGTGTAGTGGAGTGAAGATGGTACAGAGGTGGAGCACAGAGGACAGAGGTTGAGCACGGAGCACAGGTGGACGGAGGTGGAGGTGGACGGAGAAGGACGGAGGAGGACGGAGGAGGAGGTGAATTGACGGAGGAGGACGAAGGAGGTGTTTGAAAAGTGGGTGTAAAACTGAAGTGAAGATGTTCAGACAAAGATCTCGATGACATTAATGTGTCATTTTGTCCACCTAAATTATTTTTAATAACTTTTTTGCCTCAAAAAAAAAATTATTTTTAATAACTTTTAAAAATATAAATGTTTGATAATATATAAAATTATACTCATTTTCCTAATCGATTTAAATATAATTATTTAATTTATTTTTTTACATTTTCAAATATTTATTTTTTGTAATTTATTACATTTTTTGGAATTTATTACATTTTTTGGAATTTTTAAATAAAACTTTTTTGTAATATTTTATGGTACAGCCTGATTCTTTCTTTTTCATGGTCCCAAACCATCTTACAATGTTTTCTTACAATGTACCTTTCAAAGTGTGATTTATAGAAGATTACAGCTAATATAAAATATGTATCCATCAGACGACTATGTAAATACTGCTTTTACATATTATGACTTCGAGACCGTACGGCCCGGGCTTCGAAATCCCGGTTCGAGAATATGGATACAGTTAAGAGGGGCGTATTCATGTTTAGGGGCGAATTGAAAAGAAGATAGAAGCCATGATTTAGTTAAGTAGTGCAATGGTTGTTATCAAAGTAAAAGTAAAACCCAAGTCTAGGATTCCAAGATCTCCCTTTAATTTATACGAAGATGAAGCGTATTCCTGTTTAGGGGTTAAAAGTCAAACTTGCGTTTGACCGTACATTCACCTGGTCAACCGTACGTGTTATTTTTTTTATATTATATATTAACATACCGGACTATGGATCTTTGAGACCCTATGACCCGGGCTTCGAAATCCCGGGCGTAGTCCTGTTTATATTAATATTTTATATTAATAGTTTAGAATATTTTATATTTTATATTTGCTAATTAAAAAGAATGAATATTATATCTTAAGATTATACATTTTTATAGACACGAGTCACACGACTAGAATACCACTATCTCCCTACAAAATTTCATTACCCCGCTATCTCGCTTACCAAATTTTCATTCCCCCTCTTTTCCCCAATATTTCCCCCCAAATTAACCTAAATTACTCCCCCCAAATCGAGATCTCAGTTTCCCCAATATTTCCCCCCAAAATGACCTAAATTACTCCCCCCAAATCACTCCCCCCCTAAATCACTCCCCCCAAAATCGAGAGCTCATTTTCCCCTTTGCGAAATCTCAGTTTCTCGCTTCTCCCTAGCTCCGTAGATCGTCGCTCTCTCTCAGGTACTCATCCCCCTATCCCTCCCTAGATCGTCTCTCTCTCTCTCTCTCTCTCTCCCTCTCTCTCTCTCTCTCTCTCCATCTCTTTCTGTTATATGCTTATGGATACTATGATATTGTTATGCATGCTCTTAAATCGAACATGTCTGCTTCTCTCTCTCTCTCTCTCTCTCTCTCTCTCTCTCTCTCTCTCTCTCCCTCTCCCTTCCGCTCTCTCTCTCTCTGTCCATCTCTCTTTCTGTTATATGCTCATGGATACTATGATATATTAATATGCATGCTCTTAAATCGAACATTTCTGCTGCTGTCTCTCTATTGTTATGCATGTTCTTAAATCGAACATGTGGTGTACATCTGATTGTATATGCAAATTAAACAAAAAAAATTGTGGTGTACATCTGATTGTATTTGTAAATAACCTAAAAAAAAAATTGTGGTGTACATCTGATTGTATATGTAATTTTCTTTTAGTACATCTGATTGTATATGCAAATTAACCAAAAAAAAAATTATCTATCAACTTGAGAGAATTTTGGCTAACCCTGGGATTAGTTTCTGGCTCCATTTATGACTCATAAATAATTCACTCAACATGTGGTGTTGCAGATTGATCATGAAGCCAAAGAGAAATTCCGCTCCCAAAGCAAGTACGACAACCATTTTGAAGGCACTAAAAAAGAACTCACCGATTCAGTCTACCCCTGTAGTGAAGACGACTATGGTTCAGTCTAGCCCTGCAGTGAAGAAGACTACGGTTCAGTCCAACCCTAATCGACCGGTGACACGGGCTATTTCATCATCCCCTGTATCTAATCGACCGGTGACACGGGCTATTTCATCATCCCCTGTATCTAATCGACCGGTGACACGGGCTATTTCATCATCCCCTGTATCTAATCGACCGGTGACACGGGCTATTTCATCATCCCCTGTATCTGTGAAGAAGTCTATTTCTAAAAACCTAAAAACCACTTTATCTAAGAAGAGGAAACGAATGGAGCAACCGCTAGCTACGAAAAAGGAAACAACTGGACTGAAGCTTTTAAAGCGCGGACCTGTAACGATGCACAAGCTTGTTAGGCGTAAGATGTTGGGAGAGAAGTCGTTGGTGAGTTTCAATGAAAAGGGTGAGCATTACGGTAAAGCAGGCACGGAAATGGAATCTTACATTGGTGTTCTTGCGAGAAGTAAAGTCCCAATCTGCTATGGTTCCTGGCTAATTGTTCCGACTGAAAGGAAAAACAAGATTTGGAAATGTGTGGAGGTAAAACAAATTACATCTTATGGACTATCTTTTTTTTCATGACCACCTCTTTAGTTAATACATGTATGCTAATTAAAAAACTTATCTATGTAGATGGCGTTTGATGTACCACCAACCGCCAAGAAGATGGTTTTGATATCTGCGGGAAAAAAATGGCGAGAGTTCAAGAGCCGCTTGTCAACCAAATACGTCCTGCCACACCATGATCAGCCTGATATGCTACAGTTTCCTCCTGCTGACTACACCTTTATTGAGAATGATCATTGGGACATGTTTGTTGTTGACCGTCTGTCAAAAAAATTTGGTGTAAGTTTTCTAACCGTATTTGTTTTTGAATTTCTGAGATTACAAAAATATATAGTTGAACAGCTTTGTTAATAACATTTTGATCATTGTTCCTTAAGGCGATCCACGAAGAACTCGCAAAGAGGAGGAAGTTGAGCGAATATCCTCATAACATGTCAAGAAAAGGTTATGCTAACCTAGAACATGAAATGGTTAGTAATCATACATATATCCCTTTCAAACATGCATGATAATTGTGTTTAATTTTACAATGACTTGTATGTTAAACAATACAATAATACCTTGTTTGACAGAAACTCGCTCTTGTTGATCCTGAGGAATTTGACATAGATCGAACGGATACGTGGGTCCGTGCGCGGCAGGATGAAAAGGGGAATTTTAAGTCTGTAAAAGTTGAAAAAATTGCAAAAGAGATTGTAAGTTTTTCATTTATTTTATATTTTGAGTTCTTTCACTGTGATATCTATTTTTTTAGTTAACGTACTTATATTTTTCATGTTACTTTTGTAGGAGATAATGAAGAAGAGGGTTAGGGATGGAGAAGTTTCTGTGGAAGGCACAGACGATGTCTTGACCAAGGTTCTCGGTAACCCTGAGCACCGAGGAAGGGTACGTGGACAAGGTACTTATGTCAAGCAGTCTACATACTTTAATCTTCCACGGAAGAAGAAGACCAGCAAGTCAATGGATGAGAGGATTCAGGAGGGCATTAAGAAGTATATGAGAGAGGAATCAGAGAGGATAGTCCGAGAGCGAGATTCCTATTGGACTGGTGAGATTGAAAAGATGAAAAGTGCTTTATGTGAAAAGAAAATTGGTTCTGAAGGTAGTCCAAATATTGGATCTCAGCAAGCAAGTTGTTCCAAGGGTATCAAGGAGTTGGAGTTGGCAGGTGCAAAGAAGAGACTCAATCTCCTCGAAGGTGATTATAATCTTCCTGAAGGGGATGAAGAGAATGGGAAGGTTGATGTGGAAGAAAAGAATGAGAAGGTTGTGGAGGGTGGAGAAAGGACTGAGAAGATTGTTGACGTGGTAGAAAAAATTGAGGAGGCTGTTGAGGGGGTTGTAAATTTGGAGGATGATCAGGAGCTGGTTGTAAATTTGTGTATGGAAGCTGATAATGTTAAAGAGTGGGGACTGGCAATTAACTCCCCAAATAATATTGTTGCACATGCTGCTGTTGATACAAAGAGTCAGATTCTTCATGGGAAACCTTTGACAAAAGAGAATGCCCGAGTCTCTATCACTCGTGTAATTCAAGGATCTGAAAAGATTCCTTTTCCAATCCAAGATGAGATCATAACTGTGGAGCAAGCTTTTGGGACTTATATTGCATGGCCAAAATCTCTCATAACGGAATTGAAGACCACTGCTAGACAGAATGGAAGTACAAAGGTTAAATTCGTTGTAATCTACTATTAAATCATAATTAAAATAAACATATTAGGCAGTTTACTTTAACAAACCTACTATATTTGGCTGTTTTCATTCACAATTGTTTTTTAATGTCATATTTCAGGGAAGCAAGAAAAATGGACAAAAGTGGAAGAAGGTGAAAGATCTTGAATTAGTCCCAGAGTATGTGTTGGACATTGGTCCTGATTTTCCCCCTGCCTTGAACCGTTTGTGGCTTTGGGCAAAGGATGCCTTGGCGGATAGCCGAGCATCTACTTTTCTGATATCTGAAGAAGCCTTCGGATCAACTGCTAAGAAGCCTATTTTTTTGTCGGATATTCATGCTTTGTGCTGTGGGGGTGAGATGTCAGGGGCCATCATTTGCTTATACATTAAGTAAGTATCGACGTTCAAAGATTTATTTGACTTTGTAAATAGTTCTTAAATGAAAATGGACTGCTTGTGTAATGACTTTTTTTATATAGTTTTCTACAGGAATATTTGAAAAAACACAAGATGACTGATATGATAGCGTTTGTTGATCCTGATACGATTGGTGCCCTCGGTTGTGGTAATCCAGCAAAGAGGTCGCGATCCCTATCTCTCAGGTTCAAGAATGCTCAACCTGGCCAGTATTTTCTCTTGCCATTTAACTCTGGGTCAGTTCTTTTTTTTTAAAACACTTATATCTATCAAGTCTATTAATTTCATAGGAGTGACCATGTGATCTGATTTATTAATATTCTTATATAGTTTAATTTCATGAATTATTAGGAACCATTGGACGCTCACCGCTGTAAATCTAGATGCTCAAATCGTTTACCAGATGGATCCTTTGAAGCGCCGAATTACAAGTGAAGAATGGACGGAAGTGGTCGACAAGTGAGTATTTTATATTAACTTAATTTCATTTGAGACCACTTATTAAGTTAAATGTCAGAAATTTGATTTACATTATATTTTGTAGTGCCATCAATCTCTATAATGACGGTGCGAAGAAGTTTACCAAAAACAAAATTAAATGGGATAACCTGGCGGTATTATCCTTTTCTTAAGTAATTTTTTTTGTATCTCTTAATTCCACAAGGACAGTGTAGAAATATAATTAATTCTACATGTTCTTCAGGGAATTCCTCTTCAACCTGGGAATAAGGACTGTGGCGTGTTTGTGATGCGTTATATGAAGGAGATATGTCTTGATAAGGAATTGAAATTTGCTATGAAGGTAACAACACATTTTTTTTTCCTGATATCCTTGTGTTTTGTGGTGAAGATATATGACTTCCAATACATGTTCCATTTTGCAGTGGCGACGCAGAAGCAACTTTTACTACGGCATGGCTGAGATTAATGATATAAGGACTGACTTGGCGAAGTATATGTTGAAGCACCTGCGTTGAACTCGGTCGTCTTTTATTGAAATTGGTATTTTTAGTTGAACATGTACTTGGTAGTAGCGTAAATTAAACTTTTAGTCCGTCTCTTTTGTGGATGTGTTCACCTAAAACTATGACTTATGTATTAGTTGTTTTGGATGGGGTTCAGACTTTAATTATGTACTGTTGGTTGGTGGTGTTGGCGTTATAAGGTGAAATTTGCTTTTGTAGTTTTGGTTGATGGTATGGTGAATATTGGTCGTAATGGATGGATGGATTGAATTGGTTTCTATTGTTTGCTTCTTGCATTTTCATTTTATAGTGTAGTTTGGTTTTCTTTACATGTCCATAACCATTGTTTAAGATACTTTTAGCCAATGTCCAACTGTGAGGAAATGACTCACACAACAGGAAAATAAAAACTACATGACAGTTGTAAAAAATGCAATCAAACAACATGTTATAGTCTGCAAAACCATTGTTTGATATAATTTCAAACAAGAGTTACATACTAAGAAAGTGTTATCCTTCCTACATAACAACAACATGCCATATGAGATAACATGTTGTACATCTAACCATAAAACAAATCGTTTTTGCTAAGAAACCATTGTTTGTAGTGACATACAACAACAGTCCTGATCAAGTAAAGGATTGTATCTTTTGCACTTCAACAAAAAGCTTTCTTTTAAAAACCATTGTCTTTACTGCTTAAAACAACAATATATTCGCTAAAACGTGTTGCATTATTGGAGCTTTGACAACAGGTTTCCAAAAAAGTGTTGTTGTTTCTGGGTATCAGACAACACTTTTCAGGTGTCTTTTACTTGTCTTTCAACTCTCACACAACAGTTTGCTGTGTGTTGTCTGAGGTGTGTATCAGACGACTTCTCGATAGTCAACAGTTTTCGGGAGGTTCAGACAACACGTTTTGAGTGTCGTCTAAAGCAAAAATCCTTGTAGTGTTGAGTCCCGTACTGATGGTTACTTGTAAATAGAATTGGCCTCGAATTAATTGGAGCCAATTATATTATCCCTGTAACACAATATATAAACGGAACGAGGTTATTATTTTGGGGATCGAAAAAATATTATTAGACACAACTTTGTAAACACTTTCTTCTGGAGATTTTTGGGGAGAATATTTATTTTCTTTGAAGATCAAGATTAAAGGTTTTTCTTCTATTCTTATAATTATGTGTTCAATTATTAATTCTTGTTTTATTAATTCAATCATGAGTGAGTAGATAATTAATCTAGGGTTAAGTGGAACCCTAGTTATGATTGATGTGTGATTTTCCCAATTCCCCCAATTTGATTGTTTAATTTCTCTTGCTTATTGAGTTGTTTTAATTAGCAATTACAAATCAGACGTGATTATGTGTATTGTTTGAACCAATATCTAATTATCAACGAGAGTTGGATTAGATGGTTGTGATTTATCCAGTAAGAACATGAAATTCTCCATGAGAATAGGTAGAATGGATTGTTAGGAATTTAGGGTGCTGTAATTAATGTCTCTAATATGCATGATACCTTGAGAATATGCTTGATTGTATTTTAAGAGAAGCCATTAATACTCGAGAGAGGTTATTGGTATTTATAGGGCGCATCTTTCCTGTTGAGCAGCGTACGATTAATTGGGGCGGGAATTCACAATTACATCAATTCATGCTAGTGGGGACACTTAATTCTGGATGTTTTTAATATTTGATTAATACAAACACAATTCTCTTTAGTATAAAATTAGTTTAATAATTTCTCAATATTTATTGTGTTACTTGCTTAGCCAAATTAAATCAGAAACAACTAGTGATTGATGCGTTTGTCTCTGTGGGATCGACTCTGACTTACCCTACTACATAGTTAGAAGGATTTGTTAGATTTATTATTTGATAGGCACGCGACGGCCTTGTCAACAGTTATTTTTTTTTAGTTTTGAATTTGCATTAATTTTCGTGCTAATTGTAAGTTTTTACCATATAATAATATTAGAAGTTTCGTAACATATACTCCCTCAGTCCCAACGATTTCTTAACATTTCAAAATGGGTTGTTTGGCACGCATTGTAATATACATTTTAAGTATAGTTGCATAACTTTTTTTTGAAAATTTTCATTTTTGTATAAAAATACAATAATTCTATTTTTATACAAAAAAAGAAAATTTTAAAAATAAGTTGTGGAACTATCCTTAAAATGCGTCTTAAAATGCGTGCCAGAAAATGAAAAAAAAAAAGTATTAAGAATTGGTTGGTATGGAGGGAATATAAGTTCGGGGTGTCGAAACCTACTTAAAGAAGATTGCATCATCAGTGAAGTAATTAATTGGGTCAAAATATTCAAAGTATAAACCCATGAATTGAAAAATCCGATAAATTCGCTGGAACGCGGATGAAGAAGGAACTAAGGTCCGAGTTGTGAACAAGAATTGAAGTCAATTGTTGGAGTACGTTTTCTTATTTAATTCTTCTGAAGCAAAAGCCGGTCTTTTATGTTCAACTACATTAGGTAAACTATGTAGTAATGGTTAAAGATTTCGGACAATTTTTTCGGGATTTTATTTTATGGTCAACTACACAAATGAAATACTCCCTCCTTTTTTAGTTGGTACATTTGCAAAAAAAATTGTCCCTAAATAGTTGTCACATTACATATTCCAATACATATTTTTACCAAATTTTCCATATATACCCCTTTGTTCCTAATACCAATGTTTGACTTTATATTTAATATACACACTCGTAAGTACTCATCATTTAATGTTAAAATTAAGGACAAACATGAAAACAAATTAAATAATTAATTCTTTCTTAATATGTGTATTTTTTGCAAATGTGCAAACTAAAAATGGACAGAGGAGTATTGATATGCATATTTGTTTTCATCCTAATTCTTATTTTTTAGTTTGGAGCGTCATAAATCTTTTGTTGATGAAAAACCCTTCTTTTGTAGATATCTGCTCAATCATCGTGATTTGGATTAAGGTCGGTCTAATTTGATCTATTTTACAACATGTTTGTTTAATGTTGATTTTTTAATAAATAATATGTATGATTTTGTATTAATGAATTAATTAACTAAAAATATAGTGATTCAGTAATAAAATCACAGATTTATTATGAAATTCAAGAGATACAATGTATGGGCTCGGTGTTTCATATTTTAAACTGACAATCTGCAAAAGACTGTGGTAGACAGTAGGTTTATTTTTCTAGTAATGCTTTGGAAGGAAGAAATAGAGGTCTAAGTTTTAGTAAATCACGTGTGTAAACTTGACATTAATAGTTGACAGGAAATTATTTACTTAAAGAGATCTTGACGCTCATTTCTTTTAATCCGGGTAATTGCGGTTGGTGCGATACAGCATGAATAACCATTACCCGGATTTCTCCCCAGTGTTATACAGTGTATATTCTCAACATTAAGGTGTCTATTAACTATGGTAATATCAAATATGGATGACAAAGAAAATAATGTGTGGAAATAACAGCTAGACCTTACTTTAATTCTGATCATTCCCTTAAAATTTCGTACTACAGAGTGCAAAGTGAATTACTACATATTTATCCCATGGGGTGTCTCAGATGGCCTTTAAGGCTTGCTGGCTTAATGTCACGAGTTCGATTTCCTGGAGGTTCCGAGATTAATGGGTTATCATGCTCGGGGGTATGAGTGTGCTAGTATGCCCTCGGATTAGTCGAGGTGCACGCAAGATGGCCCGGACACCAAATTATCAAAAAAGAAAAATTACTACATATTTACATCTTGGGTCTGCTTTGATTATAACTAGCATAAAAACCCGTGCGAGGCACGGGTCGCTATCTTAAATTGTATTTTTAAATTAAATTGTGTATGATCAATGTCTTTTAAAGTATGTGATTGATTTTTATGGAATTTTGCTTGTTAATGACATATGTGACTATTGTGTACTTATTTAAGTATGTTCAAGTTTGTAATTTGAAAAATAATATGAGTAATGTCAGTTTTTTTTATAAGTCATAGAATAGAATTCGAGTGTTTTATGGATATCGTCTAATTAAGATGATTTTTCAGAACACTTACAATACTAAACAGTTCTTCTACTTCTTCGAAAATGATACATCCATTTAGTTGGATTTCCAATATATTCAAGATACAAACTAAATAGCCTTCAAAATATTGCATTCTGAGAGTGTTGGTTTTACTCTTGATTTTATTCAAAAACTTCGTAAATCTTCTAATACCCTACTCAGGCCTTGCGTTTTCACTTATTAAAACTATCTTTCTAAGTCTTTTATCTATTTTTTTTCTAATTTCTTCATATTAAGCATCATTTGCCCTTTACTCTTCCTCTGTCCGTTAGACTTTTAAAACACCAGATAATTCTAATTGACTGAGTGAATATATCTTGTGTAGCAACATGCTTATCACACTTTAGAATATTTTTTCGTACTCTTATCAGCTTAAGTTGAAGTTGCTCATATGTCTTATGTTTGTGCTTTGATAATGAATTCATCCTTTCTTTTTTCAAATACAGCTTCATCCAAAGATATTAATTGGAGTGAATAGATAGACCAAAGACTTGAATGAGTTTGTTGTTTCTCTTAGCGAATTACGAGCCTCTAGCTTTACTTATTTTCTAAAATTTATTATAATTTTTTAATTGATATTTTAATTATTTAAAAATATTCTAAAAATTTACCTTTTAATCAACTGTGTCTTGGTAAATAAATATTTGATAAATCAATAAATTCGTCAAATATAATAATTTGTATAGTTCTAAATATTGACATCGATAGAGAATAATATTAATAAATGATATAACATAATATATTATAATCCGAATCAATAAATGTAAAAATAAAATATAGCCAAAAATTGTTAATATGTTACAATAATTAAAAATATCAAAATTTATTTCACTCAAGTAGCATGCACACACATCTATAATGTGTATGATTTAAAACACATGTGACCGAGTGGTCTAGTGATAGAAAGATGTGTAAATTAAATCGGTGACCTTACAAATATTATGTTGATTATAATTATTATTATTATTATTATTATTTTAAAATGTATAAATAAACTATATATTATGTATGACTAATTGATATTTTGATATAATATAATTTATAATGATCCAAATCAATAAATTTAAAAATAAAATTATGACTAAAGATTGCTAATATGTCGCAATAATTATCAAATTAGATTTTGTTTCACTTAAGTAACACACACATCTATAATGTATAGATTTAAAATACATGTTACTGATTGGTATAGTATAACCAAACCAAAATTTATATATTATTAATTTATTTTTTAATACAATATAATATATGATAATTTGAATCAATGAATGTAAGAATAAATTAATGACTGCTATTTGTTAATACCTAAGAATAAATTAATGACTGCTATTTGTTAATACCTCGCAATAGCTAAAGTACCTAAAATTTGTTAATATGTCGCACTAACTAAATTACCATATTTTTTTCAATCACACGACACACCTACACACATATAATGTGTATCATACAAAAACACATAAGAGTGAGTTGTGTGGTGGTAAGAAGCTTTATACACATTGTAGAGATCTAGGTTCAATTCCCACCAATATCATTATTTTTAAAAAATAATGAAATTAGATGGAATAAAATGTGTAAGGATTTAAGATGGAATAAAATGTCTCATCAGCCCCTTGTTGAACTATTATATATATAATAAATAGATTATGATGTGGAATTTCAGTCACAACTCACATGATATTCGAACTCCAAATAATTTGTAATAACCTAGGAAAGAGGATTTAAGATCTAGGTGAGATTTAGGACCGAGTATTTACATGATACTCGAACTCTAGGTGAGATTTCGGACCGAGTATTTTGATTTCTTTGTTGGAGAAATTTAGTAACAAATGAATCGGATGAATTCGGTTATTTTTAGGGATTAGATGTTTATGAAAAGAGCAGGGCTCAACTTATCTCGGATCCTTTAACCATAATACATGTGTACTAATTTATACTTCTTCCGTCCCAAAACATATGTCTCTTTTGCAAAAACAATTTGTCCCAAAATACATGTTCCCCTCTTCTTTATGTACAAATATCTATTCTTTCTATACAAATTTAAGTCTCCTTTTCTAAAATTACCCCTATATTTGTATTTTCAATGCTTGATTTTTTTGAAACTTAACTCTATTCTCATTTTTCAATGCATTTATTAAGGTTATTTATTGAAAAACCTTATCCAACCAACCTTTTTCTTAATATGCGTATTTTTTTCAAAACGGACATGTAAATTGGGACGGAGGGAGTAATTGCATTAAGTCCACGCAAATATTTGCAATTGTGTTTCATGAATAAACTTCGTTAATATGGATAATTATTGATTTTATCTTGGCGTTTGTGATACCTTTCTGATTTGAAGAGTATGGCTAAAAGATATTTTTTGTAATTAATTGATTGAGATTAATTTTTCCCTTGTTTTTAGAGAGAGGTCAAAACTTGAACTTTAAACAATAATTATTAATCTAACTTAATAATTAATAATATTTCCCTTGTTTTCAGATACATATTTTTGTTTGTTAGGATTTTTGTTGTTAGTTGTTGGGAATTGAGTTTATAATTAATCGTCACCAATTGTAATTGTTGTTGATGAACTACGGTTGTAATCGTCACCTATTATTGTTAATTATTGTAAATTTGAGTTTATTTAATTTTTAAGATCAATTTCTTTTAAATTAATATTTTTCTGATTTAATATGACAATTTAATTTTTTTTTAATTTTTAGTAATAGTCGATATTCATATTATGCATTTTACAATTATACGTGTTTATTATTTATATTTTTGTAATTTTTAAATATATGGATGTTGTTGTGGAATAAAAACTAGGTTATCAATATTGCGGCTAAGGTCTGTGTGTATTTAATGCAAAGGGTTGGAGAGCTTCGAGCTTTAGTGGCTTTTTCCATGTTTCGAGACTGATCAGTCCTCACAGAGTGCCTACGTATCTCGTTATGGAGAATCAAGCCAAGACGTAGTTCTGAGAATGAGGTGTCAAGCCCTTATATAGGCTGTAGGAGCCTTAGAATTATGGTAGGATTGAGATACTTGGTGGGCAAGCCACCGCCTTGAGGAAGGTTCTAGACTCCTTCCTTGTAGGAATCAGTTTCCATGTTGAAGTAGGTGCCTTGGGGGCTAAGGAGTAATATCCTTATTTGACTCTTATTGCTGAGCTGGTTATTACCCTTAATATTAATTACGAAATTAACATCATAAATAGGATTTGGGCCCATCTGGTGGGCCCCACGTTTGGACCATACCGGGTCTAATTAATTCTACATTAAATTTGTCTTTAGGGCTTATTTTTAGCCCATATCATTTGCCCCCCAACTTCTAGGAAAACTGATCAGGTTTTCCTTGAAGTTTTAACGGCCTTTTTCGAGACTCGGGTCAGGGTTCATCTTTATACACTAGTGTTTCACGAGTATTGTCTTGATGTAAAGCGTGGAGCGACCGACGTGTTTCCGACAATGTTAATTTGATGATAATCGGCAATATTCAGCCTTAAACTGCATTAAACGGTGCTAAACGGCACTAAACGACACTAAACGACACTAAACGGTGCTAAATAGCCTTAAACGACATTTAAACGATGTTAAACGATGCTAAACGGCGTTAAACGGACTAAACGGTGCTAAATAGCCTTAAACGACATTTAAACGGTGTTAAACGACGTTAAACGGCATAAAACGGCACTAAACGACGCTAAACGACACTAAATGGTGCTAAATAGCCTTAAACGACGTTTAAACGGTGTTAAACGACGTTAAACGGCATAAAACGACACTAAACGACGCTAAACGACACTAAACGGTGCTAAATAGCATTAAACGACGTTTAAACGGTGTTAAATGACGTTAAACGGCATAAAACACAATAAACGGCGCTAAACGACACTAAACGGTGCTAATCAGCACTAAACGGTGCTAATCTCAATTTCAACTTTCACTTGATTATTTTGTTCAAAAACAATCTCAATAGTGATCTTGATCATCGAGGTGGAGAAACAAAAACAAAAATGTGAAAACCCGACTCGACCACCACTGTCAGTCGGCCAAACCAAATCTACATGCTGACCATCGATGTCGGTCGGCCGAGGGGTCTCCGGTGAGCCGGTCGGCCGGGACCTCGGTCGGCCAAATTTTTTATTTTTTTTATATTGACAATCGATGTCGGTCGGCCAGAGTGTCTCCGGTGAGCCGGTCCGCCGGGACCTCGATCAGCCAATTTTTTTTTTTCATACCGACAACTGACGTCGGTCGGCCAAAACACCCCCGGTGAGCCGGTCGGCCAAAATTTTTCTCGTATCGACAACCAACGTCGGTCGGCCAATCCAAAATCTCGCACCGACAGTCGACGTCGGTCGGCCAAAGCTTTCCCGGAGAGCCAGTCGGCCAAAAATATTTTTCGTATATTTTTTTTTCAGTCGATCGAAGCAAAATCTCGGCTCGAGGATCAATGCCGGTCGGCCGAGACGTTCGCGAGGGGCCAGTAGGCCAAGAGCCAGTCGGCTGAGGCGAAAACCCGCACCGATGTCCGACTCCATCGGCCAGAACGTCTGGTATGGCCCGGTTGGCTGCTTTACGGTCGGCTTGGGCGTCTTGCACGTTGTGGTCGACCGTGTTGCGGTCGGCTAGGGCTCCGGGAGTGCGCCAATCGGCTGGTGCTCTCGTGGTTCAGTGACTTTGATTTTCGCATACCGACATTGCTCATTTTTTGCACTAAATCACGCAAGCGTACGTGGTCACAAGTAATATAGATATAAGTCGAGTTCATTCCCACAGAGATCTGGTTATGGTTTTAATTCAGTTTTGTACCTATGCAACAATGTATGGTTATTATGCATTGCTAAGACAATTAACAATATTGGGTTTTGATTATCTAAATTAAACTAAGATGAAAACTATTAAACTAAGAATTACTTAACTAATGATAATTAAAATCGAATTACTTATGCAATATAAACCATGGAATGCCAACTTCATTAAATACTTCGTTTAGATCTGACGCCTTTAATCACTATATGCAATGGTTATGATATCTGATCGGATAACACGAAACAAGTACACGCTACCTGTCAGCATACGTATACCAAACTAAACATACATCCACAAAAGAGATAGAAGATGAATAGACACCAATTATGCTTAGACCCTATATGTCTATAGAATTTGAAAACATAACGGTTGAAGAACAAGTTATCCATTAAGATCACATAGGGCAATATAAGTATTCTCATCTCATACTACGAATCATATTGATAAACAATTATGAACCTATGCTAGCATGGCAAGTTCTAAATCTCAAGATCCACTTTCACTTCACAATAGATTAACAAATAAATCCGTTAGAATTATAGGGGATATCAGATATACATCACACACAGATCTTTAAAGCATCAAGGTACTAAAGATCAATAAATAAATCCGTTAGAATCCCATGACAACGATTAGTTCGTAATTGAACCTCTCGTCATCATGGGATCAAGTGAAACCATGATAAAAACAAAGTATGAAAAGATACAAATAAACCTAAGTAATTTATATGTAATGGTTATACAAATTACAATGGTAGGATGTGTTTATATAGGCTCTAGAAGTCCTGCCCAGCAAGAAAATCAACCTACAATACAATTAGAAATAGGTTTGGGTACCAAAAATACAATTAGAATTCGAAATAGGGGCAAAACGGACATTTTCAGGAATTTCCAGCGAATTTATGCGCCCCCATCGCGTGGTACGCGCTCCCAGCGCACAAAGCTCCTGTTCAGAATTATAGAAAATTTCCTAGGCTTCGCGTGGACAGTAAGATCACTGAAAACGGACTTCTAGAACTCCAGATATGGCCAAAACAGTGTAGACTGCACAACCATCCGAATTTTCCACAATTTGCTCATTCCTCATCCGTTTTCTCTTCCGATTCTTTTGCCACTTCCCTTTATTCAATTCTTGAGCGTGAATCCTCATGGTAGCCTAGGAAAATACACCATCCTTCATTCCAATGCTCAAATTTAGCTCCAAGATTGACGAAAACATTAACCTTAATCGACATTCTTGCAAACCTGCACACTTAAACAAAACACATCAAAACTACAACAAACTTGAGTCCAAGACACTCAATTTAAGCCGAATTGAAGCGATCCAAGTGGATATAAAATCCACTTATCAATCATCAATATGGAATCTTAACATCAATATCGACTTTCACTACTTGAAAATCAACAACTTGGTCATTCATGACTTTTATTTAAGGCTTCCCCTAATTTCTTGATTAGCTTCAATCTCCTTTTAAGAATTTCATGCTTGCCTGATCTTAAATGGAAATTACTTCGAATATTTCAATCACCATGTTGGAATGTTAATTCAATGGCTCATTCTTGAACTATTCTTGAATTTCTTGATCCAAGGTTGGCTTTAGTAGCTTTGTTGGCCTTCAATGGCTTCAACTTAGCTTTCATATTCGAAACGACGTCGGGATCAACTTTCGACATCGAAACGATGTCGGGACTCTCGACATCGAAACGAAGAATGGCCGGCTGAAGCTTCCCGGGTGCCCCGATCGTCGGCCTCCGGTTTGCTGAGCCCCAATTTTTAAACCTCAACGTCAGTATTCAAATGTCAATATTTGGACCTCAATGTTAGTATTCGAAGTTGATGACCAAACAGACATCCTTCAATTCAAACTGGCTTTCGTGACATTTTGGGTAACATGCTTGTTGAATCCTTGGTTTTAAACCTTGAATCCGTTCATGGTTGTTGGTTATCATCAACCCTTAACTCTTATTCTAAGATATAAAAATGATGAAGTCCCTTAGTTCTTTCCCCCTTGCTACATATGGTGGAGGTCTTGCTTCTCGGTTGATCGTTCAAGAAGTTCCCTTGCCACTCAGCACTTGACTTCAAGTCTGCTATGCCTTGGTTGGTTGTCAACCCTTTATCTTGATTCTAGGTTTCCAACCTTCTTCTTATGCTCACAGGACCTTACTTTGGTTTGAATTCGATTGACGGCTCTTGATTCAAGTCCTTAAACTCAAACGACAAACTCGATTGGAGGCAGACATCCTTTTTTGGCCATCAAGGCTAAAATTTTGTGTCAGGATTTAAGATTCAAGATTTTTTTTTTGCCACTGAGATTCAAGATTTTAAGTATGGAATGACAAAGGACCTCTTATCTCAACACTCTCACTAACAGTTTCTGTGCCTTCAAGGCATTATCAGGGAGGCAACTAGTCTCAGGATGAGCTTTTAAGAGGGTCTATCCTTCAGCTTACATCAACTGGTGCTACCAATTTCGAAATAATAGACGGGGCCTTCAAGACCTGAAAGTAAATACTTCCGGCGTAGTTCTCTATCTCAGAAGAAGTAAACTTAGATTGGGCATCAGCCTTAACGTTCTGTTCTCTCGGAATGTGCTTCTCATACCATTCATCAAACTGAGTCATCACGGCCTTCACGACTCTCAAGTACTTTGCCGTAGTTTGAGATTCTTGACTCTCATGATTCTAGCCAAGCCCAATCCGGCTATCAAGGCTTCATACTCAGCTTTGTTGCTGGTTGTTGGGAAGTCCAACTTCAAAACATACTCAATTATGAACTAATCGGGGCTTTGCAAGACCAAAACTGCACCACTAGATTTTGTTTTTGATGCTCCATCAAAATAGAGCATCCAATATTCCTTCTGATCAGGTATAAGCTCCTCATCTTTATCCTTTCTTCCAGGGGTCGTTGCTGTCTCCTGCCCCCGACTTCTTGGTTGCGAATGGCACATTCAACCACGAAGTCCGCCAGTGCCTAAGCCTTGATGGCTGTTCGAGGGTTATACGTGATGTCAAATTCTTCAAGCTTAATTCTCCACTTGATCAGCCTTCCACTGGCCTCCGGGCTATGCAATATGTTCCTCAATTGCTGGTCCGTCAGGACAATCTTGTGCGCCTGGAAGTACGGTCGTAGCTTTCTCGAGACGGTTACCAATGCTAGAGCAAACTTCTCAATGGTAGAGTGATTCAACTCGGCTCCGTGCAAGACATTGCTCACATAGTAGATAGGTCCTTGAACCTTATTCTCTTCTCGGATGAGAACATCACTCAATGCTAGTTCAGATACCGCCAGGTATAGATAAAGAGTCTCTCCAATACTAGGTTTGGCCAACAACGGGGCTTCAGTCATGTATTTCTTTAGTTGTTCAAAGGCCTCTTGGCTTCCAGGTGTCCACTTAAAATTATTCACCTTCTTCAATGCTTGAAAGAAAGGCAAGCATTTGTCACCAGACTTGGAGATAAATCTCCTCAGGGCTGCAACTTAACCCGTTAACTTCTGTGCGTCCTGCATAGAGCGGGGTGGTTCCATATCCAGAATCGCTTTGATCTTATCATGGTTGGCCTCTCACTACATCAAATTTGGGCTTTCGTCACGCTTTTGTACAGTAAGGGCTGTGACACTTTGGGAAAAACGAGTGGCTAAAGGTCATCTTCTCAAGTTTTAGCCACATAATAGTTTTTTGAGTGACCAAAAATACAATTTTTGTAAGATTCAGTCACAACTTTAAAAATGTGTGACAATTGAGAGATAAAACAGAATGTTTTTTTGTTGACTTTGACCAAATCCAAGAGTTATAGTCATACTTGAGAGATAGCAGTGTGACAAAAAATAGTGACGCTTCTTTGCTGTGTCTAAATGTTAGGAAACGGTCACAGTTATTTTATGTGATGTGGCTAAATGGGAAATAACCTATGGTCACTACAGGTTTATTGTGACTAAAAAGTAGAGTTTTCTGCATATGTCAGACCTTTGTTTGCTTAAGGAACCAAAAAACTAGTGATTGTATTATTGTGTGACTAAAAGGTACTCTGTTTTCAGGAATACCTTGAAGCAGAGTACGTACTCTGTTTTCAGCAACATATCTGTCACATTATTACATTTGTGTGTGGCTAAATATTTAACCAACTGGACATGCATGAAATATAGTATAGCAGATTAACCAACAGATGACAAACAGAAACTGATATACCACAGATGACAAACACAAACTTGATATATCCAAGTTGCATACCAGATGACCTTAAAAAATCCATGCCCTTCGGCCAACATTCAAATTCACCATTACATATTAATTCTTCATCAAATAAAAAACAAAGAAAATGACCAAGACAATGATAACATTATACAACTTCCCACGTATGACATCAACCTCCTTTCGAAGATCTTCAACTGTTGACATGCAGTTTTGCAGCTCAATCTTCACATCATCAAGTTCTTTCTGGATCTTGATCTTCATGACAACTGGTTCAGGATCAATCCATTCCCAAAACGAACATTTGGGTCCAGAAGACTTGAAAAGGGAATTCAAATTAAAGCTGTTTATTAAATTAAACAGATGAAACTGATAAATATGAGCTTACCAATGAATTTGATCTATGGCACACCCGAAATCTTCTTCCAAGGTTGTCAAGTGTATTTGATGTTCTAATCCGAGCAGGAAGACCAAAGTAGCAGAGATCACTTCGAGTTTGGTTTGAGCTGTAGGAATTTGAAGACGACATCATGATCAGGCCTTTTTCTTTGCACACACCTGGAGAAAAAAACAGGAATTAAAATGGAGCATAGAATTTAACCAAACAAATAGAATTTAGCATTACATAAAAAACGTAGAAACTGACAAACATAATGATAATATTTACCGGATTCAATTACCATTATGTATAATAATACCCTTACAGTCCGGTCTAAAGTAACCATCACGAGATTCATTACCCAAGTCACGTGGATCTACAGGTGGTAATATATTATCATTGTGAGGAAGAATTACAGTACTGAAATCCTCATTGACATCATCGTAAAGATCTCTATAATTCTTGGGAGGGGTCATCAGGACAATAGACATCTTTTTATCCAGCTGGTCTTTAACATAAAACACTTGTCGTACTTGTGAGGCCAATATGAACGGATCATCCTTGTGGCCTAATCTGTTAAGTTCGACCAACGTGTAACCCATGCCATCTTGTTTGACACCATTTCTATTGTCAACCCAGTCGCACATGAAAAGAGGAATTTTCCAACTATGATAATCAAGTACCCATATCTCTCGTAGAACCCTATAATAAAAGTTCTTTCCATAGGTTACTACTTCTTTAGAAATGTGCATCTCTGTTGCCTCAACACAAACCCCACTGTTTTGGTGAACTCTGCCATCACGGATTTTTGTACGAAATGTATAGCCATTGATGTCATATACATCGTTTTTTGTTCACGATTCTGCGTGCTCCATGTGAGATCCACTTCACTATTTTCCCCCTCTTCCAGTCGAAGTGTCCATATTGAGTTCTAAATCTTTATCCTTAAATCCCTTGAACGCCTTAGTTTACTTTCTGAAGGGATGACTATATGGTAGATATCTTCGGTGACCACCATAACTCTGCTTGGCAGAGAACAGAAGTCTTACACAATGAGTTTCTTTCATGCACACCACACAACCATGGAATCCACTATAAGGGCAGCCACATAATGCACCAAGAGCAGGGTAATCATTAATCGTCCATAAGACAACAACACGTAAATTGAACTGTTCCTGGGCATAGGAATCATATGTTTCAACACCTTCTTCGAACAAGAGCTCCAGATCATCGATCAAAGGATCCAAAAACACATCGATATCATTTCCAGGCGTTCCCGATATTAATAACGAAAGCATGATGAACTTTCTTTTCATACACAACCAAGGTGGAAGGTTGTAAATGACAGTTAATACCGGCCACACACTGTGATTCCTATTCCCTCTGTTTACGTCGACTACGTCTGTGGAAATGCCAAGCCGAAGATTCCTTGGATCAGAGGCAATTTTCGAAAATCTGTCATCTATTGCTTTCCATGCAGGTGAATCAGATGGGTAGCGTAGAACACCAGGCTTTTTGGAACTGGTGGAGTGCCATATCAAATCTTTTGATATGCTTTTCACTTTATAAAGTCGTTTCAATCGTGGAATAAGGGGAAGTACCATAATACCTTTGTAGGAACATTTTCGTATATGACTTTAGTCTTCTCATCCACCTTCCACCGTGACATGCCACAAGTTGGACATACCACCAAGTCCTTGTACTCCTTCCTGAAAAGAATGCAGTTGTTAATGCAAGCATGTATCTTTTCGTATCCTGAACCCATTGCTGTCATTATCTTTTTGGCCTCATATGTGTTGTTCACCATCTCGTTACCTTCTGCAGGTAGCATCCTTTTCAACAAAAGTAGCATTTCAGTAAAGCACTTATTTGTCATTCCATGCTTACTCTTCAAGTTTAGTAGTTCTACTGTTGCAGACAACTTTGTGAAGTTAGGACAATATTTATACAAGGGCTTCTCCGCATCTGCAAGTAGTTCTTGAAACTTGTGAATGTCAGCTATGAAATTGTCTTCCGTAGCTTTTACCATTTCTATTGTTTCTGCAGCATCTGTTAGAAATTCTACTGCATCAAATTGGTTGGAAGTTGTTGGCTTGTCTTTCTCTCCATGTTTAATCCACCTTGTATAATTCCGATCGAATCCCTTAACGAGTAAGTAGTAATGGACCTCATCCACAGAAAAAGAGCAGTGGTTTAAACAGGTTGCACATGGACATGGAATAGTTTTCATTGACATCTTCAAATTAGAAACCACAAAATCGATAAATGCTACAACTCCATCCATATATGGTTCACTATTTCTATCGGTTAACATCCAAGACTTATCCATAACTACAGCTTTAATACATATAAACTAAAGCAATTATGAGCATATTACAACATAACTACAGCAATTACGAGCATATATTAAAGCATAACATTCAAAAATTAGCATATATTTAACACATGACTTACTAGGAGAGAGGAGCATGAGTGATTAAGAGTAGAAGGGTGTGAAGCCTAATGAACTTAGGGACGGAATTAGGGATGAAATCGTTGTGGATGAAATCGTTATGGATGAAATTAAAAGCGGCCAGTTGAGTAGCAGTGGTTTGAATCCGATACTGTGGTTTCCAATTGAGAGAATGAACTTTCCATTTAGGTATTTGACCACCATTTACTCACTCTGGACTGTACTTGTTTAAGAGCATCTCCAACGGTGTTTTGTAAAATGATTTGCTAAATATTGATCTTGTAAAATTTGCTGAACCTGTAACGTGTTTTACTTCAATTGGATTGACTATATTGGTTGGCTATATTTTAAAAATGGTATGTTATTATTATTTCAAGTTATTAAAAAAAGAATGTATTATTTTTATATGGTAATTGAGATGTGGAGTTAAACTACAGGTTGCTAAAGGTTCGACAAATATAGCCAACCTATTGTGATTATCAATATTTTTACCTAACAGTTTTGTCCCATTGGAGTGGACAAAATTTTACAAATTTTCTATAAATCTTATTTAAGGTAATTTATTTTGAATTTTACCTAAGGGCTTCACACCATTGGAGATGCTCTAAGGCCCAATTAGAATAGTGTTGGGCAATTATTAGAATAGTGTTGACCCAAATAGAATAGTGTTGGCCCAAATAGAAACGAGGATCGATCCCGAGAGTGGAAATACTTTTTTTTAATTCAATTTTTGACGATCCAACCGTACGGATGTTAACAGATACGCATTGTGATGTTGGGAAAAAATAATCGAAAAATCAGGAATTTATCTTGTACGGCGTTTTTACAAGGATCTCGCCAAAGTACTACTCCGAGAAATGAGAATCGATCCCGAGAGTGGAAATAATTTTTTTAAATTCAATTTTTGACGATCCAACCGTATGGATGTTAACAGATACGCATTGTGATGTTGGGGAAAAATAATCGAAAAATCAGGAATTTATCTTGTACGGCGTTTTTACAAGGATCTCGCCAAAGTACTACTCCGAGAAATGAGAATCGATCCCGAGAGTGGAAATAATTTTTTTAAATTCAATTTTTGACGATCCAACCGTATGGATGTTAACAGATACGCATTGTGATGTTGGGGAAAAATAATCGAAAAATCAAGAATTTATCTTGTACGGCGTTAAGGATCTGGCCAAAGTACTACTCCGAGAAACGAGAATCGATCCCGAGAGTGGAAATAATTTTTTTTAATTCAATTTTTGACGATCCAACCATACAGATGTTAACAGATACGCATTGTGATGTTGAGGAAAAATAATCGAAAAATCAGGAATTTATCTTGTACGGCGTTTTTACAAGGATCTAGCCAAAGTACTACTCCGAGAAACGAGAATCGATCCCGAGAGTGGAAATAATTTTTTTTAATTCAATTTTTGACGATCCAACCGTACGGATGTTAACAGATACGCATTGTGATGTTGGGGAAAAATAATCAAAAAATCAGGAATTTTATCTTGTACGATGTTTTTACAAGGATCTGGCCAAAGTACTACTCCGAGAAACGAGAATCGATCCCGAGAGTGGAAATAATTTTTTTAAATTCAATTTTTGACGATCCAACCGTACGGATGTTAACAGATACGCATTGTGATGTTGTGGAAAAATAATCAAAAAATCTGGAATTTATCTTGTACGACGTTTTTACAAGGATCTGGCCAAAGTACTACTCTGAGAAACGAGAATCGATCCCAAGAGTGGAAATAATTTTTTTAAATTCAATTTTTGATGATCCAACCGTACGGATGTTAACAGATACGCATTGTGATGTTGGGGAAAAATAATCGAAAAATCAGGAATTTATCTTGTACGGCATTTTTACAAGGATCTGGCAAAAGTACTACTCCGAGAAACGAGAATCGATCGCGAGAGTGGAAATAATTTTTTTAAATTGAATTTTTGACATTCATTCACCTTAATTAATTTTAATGAAATAAAAAATTACAAATATTAATCTCAAAAATAAAATAAATATCTTGATATATAATTTTTTATATAATTAATAATACAACATATATACTGATATACTGATATATAATTTGCAAGTTGTCTGAAAAGGGAAACAGTTACAGATCTATGGCGGCTAAACTTTCCCAAAAAACTCAAACTTCCCCCCACTTCACTTTCAACATCGCTTAACCCTCAATTCACTTTCAAATTCTCCCTCAATTCACTTTCAAATTCTCCCTCAATTCACTTTCAAATTCTCCCTCTCTGTGCACCATAATCTCTCCACAACTTTCAATCGGTGAAATTAGGTTACACCGTCGATGAAATCTGGTGACCCAATCTGGTTTATATTCTTGAAATTAGGGTTTTTCCAACGACGTTTAAATCACCTTGCTTATCGCAGGTAAACCATTCTTTCCACAGACTATTTGAGTGAGTGTATGTTGGAGATAGTTTGAGAATAAGATATATGATTGGAGAGATTGCATGTTTGAGTTGTATTTTAGATCGAGATTGAGACTATTTGACTTGTAATTATTTGACACTTCCATCCCTTTTCTATGATACACTCTGTGTGGGTATACTTATTTCAGTTACTCGAGTAATACTTGTGTTATTTGTGTTATATGAGTTACTCTGTGTGGGTACTTTTGCTTTAATGTTGATGTATTAATAGCTGACATTGTTGTGCTTTTGTTTACAGCTAATTTGAGTACCATGGGAAAGAGGTACAGGTTGGTTGTTTACTATGAGGGTGAGTTCATGACATATGTTAAGTGGCAATACACTGGTCCTAAGTCAAAGGTGTTCGAAGGAATAGAAGCTGTCTACAACATGACTGTTAAACAAGTTAGGGATTTGGTAGCGGATGTAGTTTCGGATGATGATAAGCTTTATTTCATGAAAGATGGGGTGACCCCGAATAATGGATATGGTTTATTGCTTCGAGACAGTGACTTAAAAGAGTTGGCTATTGCTTTTAACATGACTTGTGTTATCGCTTGACTTTCCCATTTGACGTTACATTCCATAGAGAACACCGATATGTGGGAATGGTTCGAGGGACAGCTGCATTAATGTTACCATCCCAGCATCGAAAGAGTTTTTAACACCTGTAAGTAATGGCTAATTTAATTTCTTTTTAATTTTTTTTAAGTAATTGCTGATTTCTTGTCCAAATTTCTTAAATTGTAGGTTAAATCTGTGGAAAAGCAAGTGACTCCTACTGCCGACACATCCATAATGGCGCAAAAGGTGATCACCACCAGGAGGAAAGTTTATATATCTCCGCGTTACCACTAAATCACAAGAAGATCCAACAATTGTGCACCAGGTATATATTTACAATATTGCTAAATGCACATGTATATTGAGATTAATTTCCAACTTTAATATGTTGGAAATTATGCTACTACTTTTGTAGGAAAAGGTGATTAGATCCGGAACCAGGAAGAAGATTAGTTTATCTCAACCTAGCACTATCTCTGGTCAAATGCCATCTCAGTCAAATCAAACCTCAACTATTGTCCAATCGGAATGAATTATATTTCTAAATGCGTACGTATATTAATTCACTTTACCTTTATGATGTTAATTATGCCACTAACTTTTATAGGCAATGAAGTGTACTCTGTATACGTTGAATTTGAACAACCCGGTTGCACGTGGTACGACTTTCCTTTCAGACCAGCAAGGACAAACCATTCATGGAGTCCCCGTACAAGATGATTGCTATAGAGTTTCTATTGATGAAGTTGTTAAGGGGGCAGCATTCTTACCGTATGAAGCCGGTGATATGCGGACAGTTGAGGATGCTTTGGATTCTTTTGTGGCTTGGCCCAAAAACCATATCAAGATAAATGATCATCAAGTACGTTTCTTACTTTGCATTCCATTTTGGTTGTGTGCATTTATTCTCCCGCTTTATAATTTTGTTTAAACTGATGGAGCTTTAATTAAATAACATTACTTGTCCAACGGTCTTAACTTGCTTATCTATAGAATTACATTACTTGTGTTAAATGGTCGTAACTTGAGGGCTGTTGAAATGATCATCGTATTTGTTTTCCTGTTTTACTCTAGGTACCAACTCCAACTGCCAATGGGGAAGGGAAAGAACATAGCGCAGCTCAAGCTAAGGAGGAACATAGCGCAGATCAAGCTAAGAAGGGGAAGAGATGTAATACCATTACTGGTTCCCCAGTAACACGTTCAAAGGCTAAGGCGAACAAGGCAGACAAGCTGAGGAAGAAGCGGAAGCTGGCCGTGGTGTAATTGTAAACTGAATTTGACTCATGTTAATGTGGTTTTCTGGTTCTGAAATTTTCGATAAGTTGTTAATTTTCTGTACTCTGGTTATGGTATGTGGTTTTTATGGATTGTGGAGTTATACTCCATATCGTTGTTAATGGATCATGGATTTAGTATGGATTTTATGATTAATATGGATTAGTTTGGAATTTGGCATTTTTTTACTTGTATTTTGGCATTTTAGTTGTTTGCATATATTGTGGCCTTTTTGGATTGGATTGTGGCCATTTGGTATTGTCTTGTATCGGCCTTTTGGTACGGCCATGGTCATTTATATTACAAATGAAACCTGTTTGTAATGTGGTTAAGTATGTGTGGCTAGTACCACACTTCAGCCACACTACATATTATATTATATTCGGGGATAGTTACTACAATTATTAGTGACTAAAAGCAGTTGTTTAATAGTATATAAAACATAGAAACGACCACACAAAAATTATAAAATGTGGCCATACCAAAGTTTTTTGCCACGATTTACCAATAAATAGTGCGACCAAAACTAAGCCTTTGATGAATGTTGGTATTTAGCCACGTTATTATTTCTCTTTAGCCACGACGCATCCTGTGGCTGCAAGCTGGTATTTAGTCACACTTTTGAGCTTAAAATGGGGGCTGTCAGACCCAAGGGGTGGTATGCTTTAGTCACTCTGTTTTGAGTTACAGCCACACAGCTGGGGTGTGGCCGTAGGGGGGCATAAAATGACGAGACCTTAGGTCACACTTTGCTGAAAAATTAAAACGTGACGGAAAGTGCTTAGCCACACATATTTGATGTGACGAAAGCCAAAATTTGACGTAGTGTCTATGCCTCTTTTCAAAACCATCAGACCCAAAAATTTTCCGATCCAACGCCAAAAGCACACTTGGCTGGATTCAACATCATCTTGTGGTGCCTCAGCACTTCAAATGCCTCTCTGAGGTGCTTAATGTGGTCACCCGTAAATAGGCTCTTGAATAACATGTCGTCGACATAGACCTCCATGGTTTTCCCAATCAGATGGGCGAATATCTTATTCACCAATTGTTGGTAAGTAGCTCCTGCATTCTTTAGACCGAAAGCCATAGCAAGATAACAGAAAACACCAAAGTCAGTTATGAAAGATACCTTTGGAATATCATCCTTGTGCATCTTAATCTGATTGTAGCCACTAAACCCATCCATGAAGCTCAACATCTCATGTCTAGCTGTGGCATATATCAACGTGTCTATCCTCGGTAGGGGAAAACAATTCTTTGGACATGCATCATTCAAATTAATGAAGTCTATACACATCCTCCACTTCCCATTAACTTTCTTGACCATCACAGGGTTAGCCAACCATTCGAGGAACTGAATCTCTTCTATAAAACCAGCTTCCAAGAGCTTGTCAACCTCTTGCTTAATGGTCTCTTGCCTCTCAGGAGCAAAATTCCTCTTCTTCTGCTTTATTGTATTTCGCTTGGGATCGACATTCAATTTGTGAGTTAAGAGTTGGGATCAATCCATGGCATATCAGCTGATGTCCAAGCAAACACATCACTGTTCTCTTGTTAGAATGTTGTCAACTTGCCCTTCAAGGGTTTTTATTTATGCATTCCTTTGTTTCCCTTCGCGTATTCTCTTATTTTCGGTACTTGGGTCATCTTTGACTTACATACATCAGGTGCTTCGTACATAAATAAAATCACATAATCAATGAATGAAAAACAAACTTGCATTAATAACTTGAAGTGGGTTCAACCCTTACATAGAGTACTACTATCCTACTCGGAACAACATGCTCTGCAATGGTTTCAATGAACCTTATTTCTACTTCTACTAAATAAATATGAAGCTAAGTCCTACTAGGATAACTTAAGCCCATCGGGGCTTTGCAAGACTAGGCATGCACCACTTGAATTTGTTTTTGGTGCTCCATCAAAATAGAGCGCCCACCAGTCCTTCTGGTCTTGTCATTCTTATCCTGAGGTTCCTTTCCTGCTTGGGGTACTACCTCCTGCTCCCGACTCCGTCAGGCCTTAACGCGGCTACATAACAGCTTCGTGCCATCTTTTGATCGCCTTTATGTTCTCCAACACCATTCCTGGTTGGGAACTTGATCTTCATATGATAAGTTGAGGCAACAGCCTTGAAAGCATGAAGTTTAGTCCTTCCGAGGATAGCGTTGTACGTTGAAACCGCCTTGATTACCAGGAAGTTCAACATTTGGGTGGCCTTCTTGGGCTCATGTCCAATAGTCACGGGCAATTGAATAGTCCCTTCAACTTTGGATCCTACTCCATTAAATCCATATATAGGCATGCTATTGGGGGTCAACTGAGAATCAATGTACCCCATCTTCACAAATGCATCATGAAACAGAACGTCAATTAACGGAAGCTCCATTATCTATCAAGACTCGCTTCACCTCTGAATTTCCAATCACAGGAGTTATGACCAACGGGTCGTCATGGGGGAACTTCACCCCTTCAAGGTCTGAGTCATCAAAACCAATTGCTATTTCAGTCCTAGCACGCTTCGGGGCCTCTCCCACGATGTGTATCACTTCTCTGGAATAAGCCTTTCGAGAATTCCTTGTTGTGCCGGCCGCAGTCGGGCCTCCTGAGATCATGTTGATTACTAGCCCTCGGGGCTGTGGGTTGCGATCTTGATCGTCATCCCTTCTATTATAATCTCTAATTTGATTAACTCGATCTTCACCCTTAGTGAAGTAGCTCAATTTCCCTCTACGGATTAAAAACTCGATCTCATCTTTGAGTTGCTTGCGATCATCAGTGTCATGCTCCACATCTCTGTGGAATCTGCAATACCGATTCTTGTTTCTCTTTTCGGGATCACCCGTGATTGGCTTCGGCCATCGAAAATCTATATCCTTCTCAATGTCCTACAAGATTCGACTCCTAGGAGTATTCAACCTTGCATACTCCGTGAACCTTGGCCCTTGGTTCTTCTTAGGGGCATAGTCGGAGTCCTCGCTAGTTCGGGGATACTTGTCCCTAGCATCATACTCCTGGTCTTGCTTTCGCTTCTTGGAGTCGTTGTTACCTCCTCCTCCACTTATTGTGGCTTCTTTCTTCATGCTATCTTCAACTTTAATGTACTTGTCAGCCCTTCGTTGGAGCTCGACCATGTTTTCAGGAGGATGCTTTGCCAATGACCTTTTAAAGAATAGATCAGTGGTTCCGTGTTCCAGGGCTACCATGGCCACCTTATTCTCCAAATCAGTGATATTCAACGTCTCTTTAGTGAACCTCTTGAGGTAATCTCTCAGATTTTTATTATTTCCTTGCACCACATACATAAGAGATGCGGAGCTTTTCTTATGAACTCTTCCGCTAATAAACTGACTGATAAAAGCAGCGCTCAACTCCTTAAAAGAGCCAATTGAGTTCGCAGGCAATCGGCTATACCATCTTTGAGCCATGCCCAACAGGGTTTGAGGGAATGCCCTACACTTTAAGGCATCACTTGCAGGCTGTAACAGCAGTGCATTCGAAAACGTCCTGACGTGGTTTACGGGATCACCCATTCCATCATAAGCCTTGATTTTTGGCATCTTGAACTTCTTTGAGATACGAGCATTCATCACCTCCTCAGTAAACGGAGGTGTGGGATCATCAGGATCCGCAAGTGGCATCAGATCCTTGGGGTTGCTTCTAGGGGTTTCCACCCTTGTTGATTTTTCAGTTGGGGCATCAGCCTTTCCCTGCCTTCTTGAAGACCTCTCCAGATCTATAATGGGAATCACTCCTGAGGTTGGAGGAGGTTGAGTTTGATTCAACCTAGCTTGTTCTCTCACAATATCTTCCTTTATCCTTAAAATCTCGGCCTCATGAGCCTTGATTCTCTCAGCAGCTGTCAAAGGGGGTCCATCATGGATAGTTTGTGTTCTCCTTCTTGGTTCTCTGCTAGCACGTCACCTCCTCGGGGCTTCATCACGATCATCATCATCATCAGATGATGAATTATCAGTATAGGGGCCAGAGTAGTCAACATACTCTCGATCTCGGATCTGCAAGGCATGGCCACTTGGTCCAGGACCTTGAGTAATTGGAGGGTAGTTAGGCAGACCATACATCGGGTTGGTATTCATGGGGAGATCCGTAATATGGATCTGTACCCCCGGTGGTAACGGGTGGTTAGGATTAACTAGAGGAGAAACCATCATCTGAAGAGAGCTGGTTTCTTGACTTGGGTGAACGACCATGGGTAACGTTCTCTCAACATGGGGATCCATCCCTGGAGGTTGAGAAACCTGAGTTTGAGTGATCGCCCCTGTTGCTGGGGTTATTTTCTCAGTAGCAGGCGGATCAGAGCTTAGAGGCAAGGCCTCGGTAGAGGTTGTTGTTATTCTTCGTGTGTTCACCATGGTTGATGTTGTCTTCCCACAGACGGAGCCAAATGTTATGGAATAAAAACTAGGTTATCAATATTGTGGCTAGGGTTTGTGTGTATTTAATGCAAAGGGTTGGAGAGCTTCGAGCTTTAATGGCTGTTTCCGTGTTTCGAGACTGATCGGTCCTCACAGAGTGCCTACGTATCTCATTATTGAGAATCAAGCCAAGACGTAGTTCTGAGAATGAGGGGTCAAGTCCTTATATAGGCTGCAGGAGCCTTAGAATTATGGTAGGATTGAGATACTTGGTGGGCAAGCCACCGCCTTGAGGAAGGTTCTAGACTCCTTCCTTGTAGGAATCAGTTTCCATGTTGAAGTAGGTGCCTTGGGGGCTAAGTCAGGCAAGAGTAATATCCTTATTTGACTCTTATTGCTGAGCTGTTTATTACCCTTAATATTAATTACGAAATTAACATCATAAATAGGATTTGGGCCCATCTGGTGGGCCCCACGTTTGGACCATACTAGGTCTAATTAATACTACATTAAATGTGTCTTTAGGGCTTATTTTTAACCCATATCAGATGTGTATAAAACTAGATATTAAATATTTTTGTTAATTATACTTTTAACTATGCATCAAGTAGAAAGAGTGTTATTTTTTTTCAAATGATGTATTATTTTTAAGAGAAAAATGGGCCTGAGGATGTCCTCATGTAGTTCTCCTGAGGTTATAAGACAAATAACCTATAGAATAAGTGGCCCCGCAGGGACATTTTTGTAATATCAATTTTTTTATCAGTAAATTTATCTAAATATCCTTAAAATTTACCTAACTTTTTTGTAAATATTTCAAAATATTTTCTAATTACATACCTATTTTTCAATTATATTGGACCCGCATGTTCGTCAGGGCCATGTCATACCATTTAACTCCTTTACACTAATTATACATTGTACCCAACATAAGCATAGATCTGTTAAATAAAATATTAAAAAAATTGTTTAGTTGATAGTAGAATTATAGTAAAATATAAAAAAATTAATATAATAATCTAAACCGAATGTAAGTAGGTTTCTAAATTGAATAGAATTAGATATAATATTTTAAATTAAGTTTATTTGATTGATGCATGTTAGAATAACATTCAATACGAAAAAGTAAATCTTAGTAATCTAAACCAATGATAAATAAGTTTTCTAAATTGAATGGAATTCTCAATGTAAAAATTTCTAACTTTCTTTTCTCCTTTATTTTCAAGTAGTTTCACTTGGATAATAATTGTTGAACCACTTATAAATTAAAGATTAGTTCTTGAGTTTTGCGTGACTATAAAATAGTCTAAATCTGATTTTATAACTCAGATAAAAATAGTAAATTGACAATGTGAAGTCTAATAAATGATATATATATATATATATATATATATATATATATATATATATATACTGAAATTTGGTTATTTTTCTATAAATATTTCAATTTTAAGAGTTCTTCATTTCCTTCAATTAAAGACTACAATTTTTGTGATAAAAAAATCAAATTCCTTATAAATAAATATAAATATTAAGAAAATGTTGTTTGATAATACAATTTATATAATTATAAATATTTTAAAAAAATCGTGCATTGTACGGGTTATAAGATAGTATATAACTAGTAAATATTAATTTGAATAGTTAATCGAATTTGAACCTTAAACCTATATGCATATTAACAACTTACATATTGCATTTTATTTTTTATTAATTCTTTTTAAAAAAATTTAAAATTAAAAATACCTGAAAAGGAAAGTTTTAACCAAAATGAAGCTATTAACCAAATTAAAAATTATACCATATTTCACTTATTATAATTTAGTATAAGATAAGACTCTCCCAAAAGGAAAGTGTTAACCAAAAAGGAAGATGTTAACCAAATTAAACATGTTTTGCTTATTATAATTTAGTATAGATATAGATGTAGATACATTAGCTATCCCATGCACAAATTATTTATAGTATTTATTATTTTAATATTTGTATTTAATATAAAATTTTTCATTAGGAAAATAAATTATAAAAAATAATAGGATATATAATATATTAAAATATTGTTGGTAGGGTTCGAACAATATACTTTCCTTTGTATATTTAAAAGTAATGATATAATTTAGTTATATATTGTTGTGGAATAAAAACTAGGTCACGAATATTGTGGCTAGGGTTTGTGTGTATTTAATGCTAGGGTACGTGAGCTTCGTGCTTTAATGGCTGGTCTCGTGTTCGTGGCTGAATCTGCCTTCACAAGATGCCTACGTACTTTGATGAATATCAAAGATCAAGCCAAAAACGTAGTTCTGAGAATGAGGGGTCAGACCCTTTATATAGGCTGAGAAGCCCTAGAATTATGGTAGGAGTCAGAGACTTGGTGGACAAGTCTTACTTGAGGAAGGTTCTAGATCTAATCCTTGTAGGAATCAATTTCCATGTTGAGATATGTATCTTGGAGGCTAAGTTAGGCAGGAATTATATCCTTGTTTGACTTTTATTTGCTGAGCTGTTTATTACCCCCAATATTAATTACGAAATTAATATTACAATTGGGGTTTGGGCCCATCTGGTGGGCCTAATTAATGCCACATTAAATGTGTCTTTAGGGCTTACTTTTAGCCCATATATTTGCCCCCCAACTTCTAGGAAAACTGATCAGGTTTTCCTTGAAGTTATAACGGCCTTATACGAGACTTGGATCAGGGTTCATTGCTCTTACGTGAGTATTTTCAACAACATCATCTTAACGCAAAGCGTGGAGCGACCGACACATTTACAACAATGTTGAATGACACTAAACAGTGTTAAACGGCAATACACAGCGCTAATCTGCCTTGAACAACGTTTAAAATGTGTTAAACGGTGTTAAATGGCGTAAAATGGTACTAACGGCACTAATCAGCACTAAACAGTACTAATTGGCACTAACATGTGCATAAACGGCACTAATCTGTGCTAATCGGCACTAATCTGTGCTTAAACAGCACTAAACGGTGCTAATCTTGACTTCTTTTTTAGCACTGAAAATCATACGAGATTCGCTGAAAAAATCGAGATCTAGGTCTGAAAACTATCCGAGATCCGCTGTAAAAGTCGGGATTCCGGACCACGAACTAACCCGTGATCGGCCGGATCAGGGGCTAGCTCGTGGTCGGCTAGCACCTGATCGGCCGAAGGGCCTTGATCCGAGGTGATCGGCCACGAGGTGACCGGCCACGAGGTGATTGGTCGAAGCTCCTCCGGAGGAGGTGGTCGGCTCCAAGGTGGTCGGTCGTGGTGCCCCATGCGCCGTGGTCGGCCGGGAGGTGGTCGGCCGCGGCCCCTCGTGCGCCGTGGTCGATTGCCTCTCAGTTAGCTAGGCAATCCGGACGTGAAAATCATCCGTGGTCTTGAGGATTAAGAAACTTGATCTTGATCTTAAGGATCAAGAAACTTGATCTTGATCTCAAGTCATCCGTGATCTTAAGGATCAAGAGACTTGATCTTGATCTTAAGGATAAAGAAACTTGATCTTGATCTCAAATCACTATTTTGGTCATTCGTGACTTCGTTATCTTAAGGATCAAGAATCTTGATCTCGATCTCAAATCATCCGTGATCTCAAGGAGAATCATGGATCTAGGATCTAAAATTATCCGTGATCTTACGGATCAAGAATCTTGATCTTGATCTCAAGTCATCAGTTTGGTCATTCGTGACTTCTGATAATATTACTCCTTAATTTACAATTTGCACTGCTAATCTTGTGCTTATGGCTAAACTCTTTACTTAATTTCTTAATCACAATCATCCTTTCGAAAGTCGTCCGTTTCGTGATTTCAGCAAATATATCAGCTGTTTCTTCTCTGGCTTGTATGAATTATAACGATTCTTTTTGTAGAACGCGAATAATTTCTGTCCTTTTTTTCATCTATAAACGATAGATGACCTGTAAACGACATTTAAACGATGTTAAACGATGCTAAACAGCACTAATCGGTGCTAGCGGCACTAACAACACTGAATGGTGCTAACGGCACTGAACAGCACTGAAAGGAACTAAACGGCGCTAGTCGACGCTAACGGCACTAAATGGTGCTAAATTTTAATTTCGTCTTCGTTCGTGCCTTGGATCAGAATTGAAAATCAGTCTTGGTATGTTGATGGAGGTGTTTGCTATGCCTTGAAGGGTTTCGTGAACCTTGAACTCAAATGACTTGTTTCTTAATCTTCGTGACCTTCCGGGATTTAACTTGTTTTCTGAATCCTTGGTCTTAAGGTTATCACCAACCCTTGACCCTCATCCATGTGATGAAGTTCTTTAGTTCTTACATCATCCTTGTTTATCATGGAGGAGGTTTTTCTTCTAGGTTGATCATTCAGATAGTTCACTTGCTCCTTAGGGCTTGACCTTAGGCCTGGTATGCCTCTGTTGGTTTTCAACCCTTTAGCTTGATTCTAGGTTTCCAACCTTCTTCTTATGCTCATATAACCTTTCTTAGGTCTCAACTTGATTGATGACTCTTGATTTGAGTCCTTAAACTCAAACGACAAGCTCGATTGGAGGCAGTCAGCCTTGTTGTCCATCAAGGCTTAAATTATGTGTCGGGATTTGAGATTCAAGATTTTAAGTATGGAATGACAAAGGACCTCTTATCTCAACATTCTCACTAATAGTTTATGTGCTTTCAAGGCACTATCAGGGAGCCAACCAGTCTTAAGATGAGCTTTGAGAGGGTCTATCCTTCAGCTTACATCAACTGGTGCTACCAATTTCGAATCGGTGGTGGGGTCTTCAGGACCTGGAAGTTAAAACTCTCCGCATAATTTTCTATCTCAGAAGAGGCGAACTTAAATAGGGCATCAGCCGTAATGTTCTCATTTCTTGGAATGTGCTCATCATAGCGCTCATCATATTGAGTCATAACAGCCTTCACAACTCTCAAATACTTTGTCATAGTTTCATCATTAGCTTCAAATTCACCATTCACTTGCGAGACTACCAGTCTTGAATCTCCAAAAACTTTGAGGTTCTTGACCCTCAGTATTCTGGCCAAGCCCAATCCGGCTATCAAGGCTTCTTATTCAACTTCATTGTTGGTAGTAGGAAAATCTAACTTCAAAGCATACTCAACTGTGAACCCATCGGGGCTTTCCAAACCTGCACCACTACATTTTGTTTTTGATACTCCATCAAAATAGAGCACCCAATATTCCTTCTGATCCGGTACAAGCTCTTCATCTTTATCCTCACTTCTTGGGGTGGTTACTATCTCCTACCCCCCGACTTCTTGGTTGCCAATGGTACATTCAACCACGAAGTCAGGCAATGCTCGAGCCTTGATGGCTGTCCGAGGTTTTATATGTGATGTCAAATTTTCCAAGTTCGATTGTCCACTTGGCTAGCCTTCCACTGGCCTTCGAGCTGTGCAAAATATTTCTCAACTGCTGGTCTGTCAGGACTTCAATTTTGTGTGACTGAAAGTATGGTCGTGGCTTCCTCGAAGCTGTTATCAATGCCAATGCAAACTTCTCAATGGGAGAGTAATTTAACTCAGCCCCGTACAACACCTTTCTCACGTAGTGGATGGGTTTTTGAACCTTGTCCTCCTTCCGAATGAGGACGACACTCAGTGCTTGTTCAGATATCGCCAAATATAAGTAAAGAGTCTCCCTAGGACTAGGTTTGGCCAACAACGGGGCTTTAACCATGTATTTCTTCAATTATTCAAAGGCCTCTTGGCTTTCGGGTGTCCACTCAACGTTCTTCACCTTTTTCAATGCTTGAAAGAAAGGTAAGCATTTATCACCAGACTTGGAGATGAATCCTCCTAACGCTGCTACTCGGCCCATTAACTTCTGCACATCTCTTATTGAGAGTGGGGGCTCCATATCTAAAATTGCTTTGATCTTATCGGGGTTGGCTTCTATTCCTCTCTTTGAAACCATCAATCCCAAAAAATTTCCAGATCCAATGCCAAAAGCACACTTGGCTGGATTCAACATCATCTTGTGGTGCCTCAGCACTTCGAATGCCTCTCTGAGGTGCTTCATGTGATCTGCCTTGAATAGGCTCTTGACTAACTTGTCGTCTACATATACCTCCATAGTTTTTCCAATCAGATGGGCGAATATCTTATTCACCATTCGTTGGTAAGTAGCTCCTGCATTCTTTAGACTAAAAGCCATAACAAGATAGCAGAAAACACCAAAGTCAGTTATGAAAGATACCTTAGGGATGTCATCCTTGTGCATCTTAATCTGATTGTAGTCGCTGAACCCATTCATGAAGCTCAACATCTAATGTCCAGCTGTGGCATCTATTAACATGTCTATCCTCGGTAGAGGAAAACAATCCTTCGGGCATGTATCATTCAAATCAGTGAAGTCTATACACATCCTCCACTTCCCATTTGCTTTCTTGACCATCACAGGGTTAGCTAACCATTCGTGAAACTAAATCTCTTCAATAAACCCAGCCTCTAAGAGCTTGTCAACTTCTTGTTTAATGGCCTCCTGCCTTTCAGGAGCAAAATTCCTCTTTTTCTGCTTTATTGTCTTCCACCCAGGATCAACATTCAACTTGTGAGTTATGAGTTGGGGATCAATCCCTGGCATGTCAACTGCAGTCCAAGCAAACACATCACTATTTTCTTGCAAGAATGCTATCAACTTGCCCTTCAGGGGTCCTTTCAAAGATACTCCCATATAAGTAACTTCTCAGCTCGCTTGGCCGTCATGGCTTCAATGTTTGTCTTGGTCTTGGGTGTTGAACGTCGATGTTCGAAGGTTGAACACCAATGTTTGAAATCAAGGGTTTTCAATCTCAAGGGCGTTTTAAATCACCGAAATATCTATCAGAGCTGCCGGTCCAAGGCCAGGGTGTTTCTGGTTAGCCCCACGAGGTCTTGAACCTTCTCTAGGAGGTTTTCAAAATTACACATTGGTTTTCAAGTCAACATGAAGTTTCAACCTTTGGATCTTAATTGGAGGTTCATGACCCCCTCAAGTTTGGCCTTCATAACTAACCTTGGCCTTCATGGCTAATCTTGGCCTTCATGGCTAACAGCTTCTATTTTTCAACCTAGGATTCGGGGTTGATTCCTCGATTTAGATTTCGATAAATGCAATCCGTTGGCTTCTTGCCTTTTAAACTTCTGAGACGAGAGCTTGCTTGAACTTCTTAATCCTTGCTTAAGGTTATCTATTGGCCTTCATCCTTGGATCCTTAATCCAGGTACTTAATAAGTATTGAAGAGTAGCTAGTCCTTAACATCCTCGGCCTTCCATGGCTTTGGCTGTTGCATATGGCTTTTATCTTCTTTTCTTTTATCCAGGGTCCTTTACAGACTTAAACTCTTACTTGGTTGCGTTGTAACCCAACTCTTGACCCTTCGGGATCTTCACCTATGGATTTGTTTGTTTTCCATTCGTGTATTCTTTTATTTTCGGTACTCGGTCATCCTTGACTTGCACTCATCGGGTGCTCGACACCTTCGGGATGCATCATTCAAATCAGTGAATGGAAATCAAACTTTCATTAATAACTTGAAATAGGTTTATCCCTTATATATAGTACTACTGTCCTACTCGGAGCAACATGCTCTACAATGGTTTCAAAGAACCTTATTTCTGCTTCTACTAGATGAAGCTAAGTCCTACTAGGATAACTTCAGCCCATCGGGGCATTTGCAAGACTAGGCCTGCATCATTTGATTTTGTTTCACTTGATTTTTTTTTTGATGCTCCATCAAAAATAGAACGCCCACCATTCCTTCTGGTCTCATCATTCTTATTCTGAAGTTCACTTCCTACTTGGGGTACCACCTCCTGCCCCCCGACTTCTTGGTAGCCAATGGTACATTTAACCACGAAGTCAGTTAACGCCTTAGCCTCAATGGCTATCCAAGGCTTCTGTGTGATGTGCTCTGCTGGCCTTTTTGGTGTTCCTTTCTTCTACGGATATCGATGTCTTTAATTGGAAGGACTTGCCCCCCGACTCTATTAGGCCTTAACGAGGCTACATAACAGCTTCGTGCCATCTTTTGATCACCTTTATGTTCTTTAACGCCATTCCTGGTTAGGAACTTCATCTTCATATGATACGTTGAGGCAAAAGCCTTGAATGCATGAAGTCTAGTCTTTCTGAGGATAGCATTGTACGTTGAAACCGCCTTGATTACTAAGAAGTTCAACATCTGAATGGCCTCCTTGGGCTCCTGTCCAATAGTTACAGACAACTGAATAGTCCCTTCAACTTTGGATTCTACTCCATTTCCATATACATGCATGTTATTGGGGGTCAACTGAAAATCATTGTACCCCATCTTCACAAATACATCATGAAACAGATGTCAACGGAAGCTCCTTTGTCTATCAAGACTCGCTTCACCTCTGAGTTTCCAATCATAGGAATTATGACCAACGGGTCATCATGGGGGAACTTCACCCCTTCAAGTTTTGAATCATTAAAACCAATTGCTATTTCAGTCCTAGCACGCTTCGGGGCCTCTCCCACAATGTGTATCACTTCTCTGGCATAAGCCTTCTCGAGAATTCTTTGTTGTGTCGGCCGCAGTCGAGCTTCCTGAGATCATGTTGATCACTGGCCCTCGGGGCTTTGGGTTGTGATCTTGATCGGCATCCCTTCTATTATCTCTAATTTGATTACCACGATCTTCATTCTTAGTGAAGCGGCTCAGTTTCCCTCTACGGATTAAAAACTCGATCTCATCTTTGAGTTGTTTGCAATCATCAGTGTCATGCCCCACATCTCGGTGGAACCTATAGTATTGATCCCTGTTTCTTTTCACGGGATCACCCCTAAGTGGCTTCAGCCATCAAGAATCTTTATCCTTCTCAATATCTAGCAAGATTTGACTCCTTGGAGCATTCAACCTCGCATAATCAGAAAATCTTGGTCCTAAACCCTTCTTTGGTGGCGATTAAGAGTCCTTGCTATTCATGGGATACTTGTCCCTATTGTCGTAGTCTTGTTCTTGTTTTCGCTTCTTAGAGTCATTGGAACCCTTGCCATTGCCTCCAGCAGCTTCTTTCTTCATGCTATCCTCCGCCTTGATATACTTGTCGGCCCTTCGTTGGAGCTCGGCCATGTTTTCAGGAGGATGCTTTGCAAAAGACCTCTTGAAGAAAAGATCAGTGGTTCCGTGTTCCAAGGCTACCATGGCCACCTTATTCTCCAAATCAGTGATATTCAATGTCTCCTTGGTGAATCGCTTGAGATAATCCCTTAGATTCTCATTCTTCCCTTGCACCACATACATGAGGGATGCAGATATTTATCATGAACTCTTCCACTAATGAATTGGCTGACAAAGGCAGCGCTCAACTCCTTAAAAGAGCTAATCGAATTTGTAGGTAGTCGACTATACCACCTTTGAGCCATGCCCGACAGGGTTTGAGGGAACGCCCTACACTTTAAGGCGTCACTTGCAGGATGCAGTAGCAGTGCATTCAAGAACATCCTGACATGGTTTGCGGGATCGCCCGTTCCATCATAAGCCTTGATCGTCGGCATCTTGAACTTCTTTGAGATGCGAGCATTCATCACCTCCTCATTAAACGGTGGTGTGGGATCATCGGGATCTCCAAGTGGCATGAGATTCTTGGGGTTGCTCCTGGGGTTTTCCACCCTTGTTTTTTTTTCAGGTGGGGCATCAGCCCTTCTTTGTCTCCTTGACGGCCTCTCCAGATTTATGACGGGAATCCTTCCGGTTATTTGAGGAGGTCGATTCAGACTTTGCCTTGCTTGCTCTCTAGCAATATCATCCTTCAGCCTTTGGATCTCAGCTTCATGAGCCTTAATCCTTTCCTCAGCCGTTTGTGGAGGTCCATCATGGATTCTTTGGGTCCTTCTTCGAGGTTCCCTATTAGCACGTCACCTCCTTGGGGCTTCTTCTCGATCAATGTCACACCCCCAGATCCAGGGTCAGGGATCTGGTCGTTACGGTCTCAATATCCAACCACAAAACCAACATAATTTAAATTACAACCTTGTGACCCAAAACAACAACATAAAACACACCCGTTATAGTCCCAGAGATGAAATCAGAGTAACCAACAATATTATTATTCACAAGTTTGAGTTCTTACAACCCAAAGAATTACAATTGTACAATTACATACTCTTTGCCATCCATTAATAGATACCATAATATAAATACATTTGAGGCTCAATTGCTAACAACTAGCCTACCAGTAGTTGCATCCTCAACAAAGGTAGCCAAGACCTTAGCGGTAAACCTCTGACTGTTGACACCTGCTTACGCTGTGTGCGCCTTGCGCGGCCATCTGATCTAGCTGTTGTTGTGATATAAATAAATAAAGCAAGGGTGAGCAATAGCCCACCAGAAATATAATTGAACAGTGATAATATATAACAGTCCAAAATATCTTTGAAACCATATGCCATGCATTAACGATGTAGTACCAATATAAGGTATGAGATGAAGTTACAAGGTAACTCAAAAATATATTTGTTTTGAATAAATATCTGCTATGCAAAAGATAAGCAAGATATTCTCAATTATCATAAAAGAGGAACTTGCAGGAAAAATATTGCAATTCCGGTTTCAACACTTTTTCACCTTGCCAACACCAACAGTGTTGCAAAAATTTCTCACTTTTAGAAGATGAACTAATACGGGAGCATTGCCGCGCCAGATGCCCTGACGTTTACGACGATCAGTCGTATGTCATGCATCTCATCAGTCGTTCTCTACATGTAGAAGGTAGCTCCGACGGAATTACTTATCTACCGCCCTCTGGAACTCCTCAGCCAACGGTGGGGCTATTGCTGGACCGGCGCCACTCGGCCACTTACGCGTCTCCTAGTTCGAATATCATCCATGAATCTGAAACGTAAAGTTCGTTCCCCTTTTCCCCAAGTGTAACACTTGTTGATAGGACTCCACAAAGTAGTCGTATCTAATTGGAAAGGAAAATTCACCAATATTTCCCAAGCTGATGCTTGTTAATGGATATAAACTTGTTACATCAATCATACCCCTCGAGCGTTGAGGAGGTAACCAAAAGACTCATATCGATGCTTGAAAGAATCAAGATGTGAGTGACAAGATAGTTTTAGCAAGTATAGGACCGGGCAGTCCAATAAATAACATCGCTCAAGTGAGGTCCCCTTATATACGTTTGGAAGTTGAGCGAGTATTTAAATCTTCTTTAAGATAGATTTAAATGAAATTAAAGTTTAGGAACCTCCCCTTGATAAAATAGTCATAAAAGACTCCGAAATATTTTACATAATATCTGAAGGTGAAGGATAACCTTTGAATAATATAAATCATTATAAAATGAATTCAAAAGAATTTTATTAAACATTCCAAGAATATTTATTAAGTCAATAATAATTACGGAATACTATTAAATCATGATATTGCTCGTAAGTAATCCTCGAATGAATATATAGAATTATTTATTAAATAAATCTCTTCTTAAATGAATATTTAAAATAATATTCATTGAATAAATAAACTTAAATAAATATTTAATATAATATTTACTGAATAAATCAAACCTTAAATGAATATTTGAAAATAATATTCATTTAACAATTAACATCCCAAATGAATATCCAAATAATATTCATTAAACAAATAATATTCTAAATAAATATCCCAAAATAATATTCATTTAACAAATAATATTCTAAATGAATATCCAAAATAATATTCATTTAACAAATAATATTCTAAATGAATATCCGAATAATATTCATTTAGTAATCAAAACTTTAAAGGAATATTCGAAGTAATATTCCTTGAGTAAATAGAACTTCCAATGAATATTTTAAAATAATATTCATTAAGTAAATCAAACCTTAAATGAATATTCGAAAGTAATATTCATTAAATAAATAAAGATCAAATGAATATTCCAAATAATAATAAGTAAGCCAAATGAATATTTGGGAATGATATTTGTCAACCAAATAACTCTAATGAATATTCAAAATAATATTCATTAACTAAATAACTCCAATGAATGATCAAAATAATATTCATTAAATAAATGACATTCTAAATGAATATTAAAATAATATTCATTAAATATTCCTTCACTGAGGTAATACTCAAATAACGTTCCTCGAAGGATTCGTAATCGAATAAAAATCCTCGAAGTAATAAATTTGTCGCTAGGATCCCTTCCGGGTTTCCACGACTATTTATATATTACAAAATATCGACTCCCGGTCTATATTTGAAGTATGAATATCATACGCCCTTCGCTAAGGGTCTTAACCAAACAATCCGGCTTATAACTGATATTTCTTATATAGTCTATAAGTCGATATCGATTCAGGGAACAAGTAATTCAATATTAACTTGAAAGTAGGCATGCATGCTATGACATATGTATAAAACAATCATTATATATATTATCACAACAACAATTCCAAGTATTGGAAACTTGCCTGAGAATCGAGTGCGGGTAGGGGTAATGTGTCCCGGGTCAGCTCGACAATCTATAAACAATCAGAATATTTAAGATTAACCACTTAACGCTTATTAAAAGGCTAAGTATAAACTCCACTTAAATCGAAACATGTTTTCGAGTTATCTCGTTACGTCTCTTTTAGTGTAACTCTTTTTATCACCGATACGATCCGACATTCGTTCGTTATCAAGACATGTCATCATGCTTATACTTGGTATATACTTAAGTCGTATAAGTTCTAAGGTTGGTCGTTTACGAATCAAGATTATACCTCGAGTGTTATCGCCCGTTTTCTAAGTTATAACCAAAGTCATACCTTTAAGGGGTTCGTTCGCGTTTAACCTCGATTCAAACATTTTTATAAAATTGGAAAACGATCCATTCGACATGTGGTTTTCTCCCACACCTTCCTTTTTACCTCTAATATTTAATTAATAAGATTCGCCACTGATTAAACGACATTTAAGGGAACCAATTTCAATTACGAACTTTCGTTTACGATTTCGAACCACTTTTACGAATTTAATCATAACTCCTAAACCGTAAGTCCATTTCATACGATCTTTATATCAAAACGAAGCTTATAACATAATATACCTTGTCATGGCAGAATACGAAGCTAGTCAGTGAGTTATGGCTACTGTCAAATATGATTTCTTAAGGTTAACGAAAATTCGGCATTACGACGGCTATAAATCGAACGTTCTAAAATCATAACGATTCCACAAAGCCACACCGGGCATCCAAACAACTTGTAAACATATTACATATCTCCAACTGTCCAAACTCATCTACTTTACCAACATGATCATCATATCTCTTAAATCAAACAATCACTAAATAATCATGCTTAATCATGCTATTAACACATCTTATACTAAATCCATCAAGAACATGCAAAATCTCAAAGTAAGATCTAGGGTTCATGAGGTTTATACCTTCCTTGGAGATTGTTAAATCCCTTTCTAAGCCTTGATCTAGTCCTTAGAACTCATTACAACCTTAAACTAGCAAGAATCATCAAGAACATAGTTAGTGAATTTCGGATCTGCTATAACGCAGTTGAAAGATCATGAAAAACGAGGGCCTTACCAAGGTTTTATGGACAAGGCTTATAAAGGAGAGTTGTAGAGCATCCAACCAGCTTTCCAAAAAGCTAAAGAACACCAAATTCCATTGAGTAATGAAGGAGATATGGCCGTTTGAAAATCATCACAGAAACTGCCAACAATCTGGACAGTTTGCTTCTTCAACTTGGGGAGATGATTTGCCTAGGCTATACTACTTTGATTGCTATGAAATTTGGAGCGAATATTGCCCATGGAGTAGAGAGGTTGTGGTTAAAATTTGGTGATTTTATCATGGATGAAAATGGAGATATGAATTTTTCTCTCATGGCTGTTCTTGTTGAGCAGTTTTGAAAAAATGGAGAGAATGTAGTTTGCTTGGCTTGTCTCTTGCTCTCATCTAATCTAATATGTATTATTGATATGTAAGGATAATATCTAGTCCATAAAGCTACTTTAATAAAGGTAGTATGTCATGGATGATGAAATCAAGTGGACAAGTGTTGATGTTTTGGTGGTAAGATGAGAAAGTTATGCTAAGTACTAGTTTGATCCTAATTGATCTAGTTCCTTTGGTAACTACTTGGTTACTTGCCCTTATCCACTTGCACATGCATGCATCTTGATCCTCTTGCTTGTTCTTTGTCCGGTTATTACTCAATTCGTTGATCGTTCGAGGGAATAACTCATTCGTTTCTAGTTAGGGTTTTACCGAAAACCTTCTTAATAATTCTAATACTATTCTTCATCTTTCTTAATACTTCTCGAATTTAAATTCCTTAATTCCCTTTCATAAATCCTTAAGTCTTGCAGTGTCTAGGGAAATCTCGGAGAAAATAAAAGTGCTCTTTTTCTGAATCCGACAGCTTTTACATACACTTATTTTCCTCCTGGATCACTAATACGAACTCAGAAATCCGTTCCGAATACCGGGTATAACATTATTATAATAATATTCCAAATTCCACCAAAATCACTATTCATCACTTATTTTTATTTAATTCCTATAATTAGGAAAATGAACCTGGTTCACCCTCGAGTGTTCCTTAACCTTTTTACGGAACCGCTGGGCTTATAATAGATATTGATTTGGATGACACAAGAATAATCTTACTTGGAGAAATCTTCTCATATTCTTAGGAGATAGATCATTCTTATCTATGTTGTCAACCAAAGGTATTCTGCATGACATATAATAATTGAATCCAAATCCATTCCATTCATTAAATAGACAGTCGTTACATCGCAGTCATAACCACTATTCATTCCCATATTATTACATAATAAAAGTTTTAGTTCTACCCAAAAATCTGGGTTCTTACAGTCTCCCCTCCTTAAAAGGATTCCGTCCCGGAATCAGGTAGAAGACAAATGGGTACTTGTTGGTCATTTCACTTTCCAGTTCTCTGGTCAATCCTTACACATTCCAATCTTTCTAAAGCACATCATACTGGTGTTACAACACACCCTTTATCCGTTCTACCAATTCTTTGATACTTTTGCATAACACATCATCCGGTATACGCTCTTGTCCGTTCTTATACTATTAACCTTATTGGTACGTGCAGTGACTTCAGTATCACTAAGGCGCTACGAATTCCGGAGATCACCTCACTCGTAATTTTTTTGCAATTTCCTGATCGCTTTAATCTTCGCAATCTCGATGTATATATATTTAGGTGAGAAAAATTTTATCGAGAGATCACTGTGATCAATGAACATTTGTTATATTGCATAGCTAGTACAGAAGGGGGCCAGCCTTTAGTACTTGACAAGCAATTAAACAATTAATGGCATTCCACTTAGACTCCTATCACACAGACAGAGAGTCACGTAGTATTACCTCCCCTCCTTAAAGGGTTGTTCTTCTCATTTTAGAAGAAGGTAAATAAGGGAGAAGAAAAGGAGCGAATTTCAAAGAATCATATAAGAAAGTTTTCATGATTGTCAAAATATCATACTTAGAATTTACCTCTGAACTATAGAGGTTTATTAAAAAAAAAAAAGTAATCATATTCGTATTAAATACTAATTTTTCGTAATGTCACATATCACATGTCCTTGCTGCTCTGTCCATCATTCTATGGACCTATACTCTTGCTCGATATTAGCACCACTAACTTTTTGGAAAATCCTTCAACCTTTCAGGTTAAATCTTGGATCTCCCGCTTGACATTATTATTACTCACATTTCACGCCCCGACACTGGCTCTTTCATACTCATAATTCTAACACTATCAGGTTGTCATTCCGAGTGCTCGTTAGGAAAAACCCATTCATCAATCCATTCATAACATTTCTTGCTTCACATTCCATAATTATTTCCCATTCTTTTCTTTATCAATCACATCCATCTTATCATCTAGTTCTCATTCACTTCTGTTATTGAACTCCACCGTCACCTTATTAGGGGAACGCGTGTTACCTTTATTCAATATACGTGGCACGTTTGTGGTCAAATTTTCCTTTGTTCAACCGTCTAGATTTCACTTTCTCATTCCATGAGTCTCTTTATTTCTCAATCAACTATTCCATATTTCCTCGGATTTTCCAAACTTAAAAGGAGTCAATTTGTATGTCATTCATGCTCCTAATTCCAACTTTCCGTTTTGGCCAATACCCTTACCTTGCCAATTCCATACTCTTCTCGCTTCATTACTGGAGCTTTTCATGAGTCTGCCTATCTGACTCTCTTATTAATTCCCAATTCTATTTCCATCTCTATCAGTCTCTTGTCTTTATTTCTACTATAATCATTTTATGAACCATCATAACCTAATTCTTCATTTCAAATATCCCGTCGTTCCCGAAATTACACCATCCGAAATAAACCTGGATGATTTCTCTAACTTAGATTCAATTCGACATTTCCACAGTCGTTACTACCTAATTTCTCAGAAGGATCACCATCGCTTATCGTTTACGCAGTGCTTGAATAACTAGACGTACGGGTTTCATAATTGTCAATTCAGGATCCTCTAGGAAAACAAAATAATCACTATTCCCTATCCATAGGGAATGCTTCCTGAACTTGACGTAGATATTACATGAAGTAGATAAAATTGCAGGAAAGCTTCCAGCATCGCAGCTGGAATAGGCTGGTGAGATTATTAATCACATATCTCCGGTAGAAGACTAAAAGCTTATCGGTTTGCTTAATCGCTTGCCAACCTCATAATTCTCTATCTTGTTTGCATAGAAATACACCAACATAAACTTGCTTGTCATTCATCATCGTGCCATTTGGCTTATCAGTATTTGTACCCTTTCCATTTCTGGTCATTTACTACCCATTCATTGTTACTTAACCTCCCCTCTCTCTTTCCAAAGAAAAGGCGAGTCTCTTGGGGAATTTGGTCTGGTCTGACGCAGAGCCTCCTAATGTCGGTAGTGTACTATCGGCAACATCAGGAATCGAATCTTTACTTAAACTATTCTTATAGTTGATCCTGGCACAATCATCAAACGGAATGTAACTTCCTCTACCACATTATGACCATCAAGGTCCTTTACACTATCATTCTATCTCTCTAGTATGAGCATATATACTTACTCCCTTATACTTAAAGTGTCGGCCACCTCATTGGCCTTTCCTGAATATAATATTTTCTTGAAATCAATATTTTCTGGATCTATTCCAACTCAGGGTGGAAGCATTCTCCCTTAAATTCTGCTAAATGAGAGAAAGCATCTATCAGTCTTTTCCAAAAGTCATTGCTCCCACCTTTCTAGTGCGATCTTGACTACAGGTACTCCAAATCATACCTAGGATATTTCCTTACTTAACTCCCTTCTTGTTTTTAGGATAATCTCAACCTTATTGGTTCAATCCATACCTTCTCATGGTTTCTTACATGCCTCATCCGACCTCATTATTATTATATCATACATTCTCTACCAAACTTCCCTTTTGAAACTCAGAGTATTACCTCTTCCCTTATAAGGTTTCTTAGGTCATCCTCATCATTCCTCCTGTATCTTCCGGGTACAGGGTATATCAAACATCATCAATCAATTCTATAACAATTCTGTCTATATACTTTTTGAGACTCCTTTCCATAATTCCTTATAGGTTATTGACACCTTGGTCTATTCATTTATATCATCTGATTTCACAATGTCTATTGTTAGGGGTGATGCTATTCTTTGTGCATCCCCCAGGGTTCGTCTTAATATATGGACATTCTATGCTCAATTCTAGTTTCAAGGAATACTTATATCCTGTACTTGGCAATTCAATCATATATCCTTAATAAGGGTCTCTTTTAATCATTCTCATCTTGATAGTCTATAGGTAGACTAATGCTAACCTCTTTTTTCCAACGAATGTTAGTCTATATGACCTTTCAAAAGACAACACATGTCTATCTGCCTTTCTTACAGAACTTGGTAATGGTAGCAATGATGCTCTGGAAGATATTGGTCGTGTTCAATGTGAATCTCTTAGTGTCTAATGCTCTTTTTGAGGACGCTAAGCTTCGGATAACATTTATACATCATACTGCACCATCTCCGACAATCCTCATAACCTTTACTGGTCACCATCCTCATTCCCAACACATCCATGGTATTTATAAAATCTATTATCATGTATCTCAATTCATTTTATATCAAAAGCCCTCGCAGTTGGCACTTGATTAGAAGCACCCCGCTTTGTCCTTACAGTGCTGGTTCAGTCACTTGATAATCCTTAGTGACTCGGCCCCACTGGCCATGCTAAAATATGTGAGTTTAGGGGTCGGCTAATAGCATTACTTTTCTAGCAATTGCTGGCATAGTGCCTTCTACTTGATGCCTTTTGATCTTTTCAAAAACTTCACTCCATATAAGTCTCAATCGACTCCTCAGCGATGTATTCAGATAATCCGAAAGACAAGGTTTGCCAAATTTTGTCCAATTCCTTTCCAGGATTAGGGAAACTTCAGTTAATCTATCCACCCACTGGTTACATTAAGAAAATCCATTCCGATACCCAAAGAATATTTCTATGAACATCCGAGTTGGTCGAGCCATAAACAGTTACAGTAGCGAAATGATTGACATAAAGCTGGGAGTTTAATCATTAGAAGGAAACCAAATATACATCGTCCCTAGAAGGGGAATCAAAAGTTTCAAACTAAACATGCCATACCTCCCCGATACATGCTTGTCCTAATAGTCGATACTACCGAATACCAGTCTTCTTAACAACTAGTCTCAGAAGGAACACTACCGTCGGGGTTAGTCGTTTCTCAACATTGGCACTACCAAGGCCATCCGAATCCGATGAACTGCGCTGTCTAAATGTATTCGAAATTACGCTATCGTGCTGCATAAGCGTAGACCTATACCTGTATGAGTTGCATCATAATATCTCCCAAAGTTTCCTTCTTCCATTAGGCAATGCCAACCCTGGTCGTCACCAACTTTACCTTTAGCTCCAGGAAGATCTTCTCACGTTTATCTTGTCCATTTAAACTTTTTTTTTTCTTATAATAAGTCGGGTTACGGGACTACACTTTCTGTAAAGTCCTGAGCAAATCTTTGGTAATACCTTGTGAATTTTATGAAATTCCTCATCTTTGCCAGTGTGGTTGGCCAATCTTCATTTGAAACTGTCTTTAACTTGGTAGGGCCGACCAACACTACTCTTATTGATCATGTGTCCTATTGCTGGACTTCATTTTGCCAAAGCTCTTATTTCGAGAACATGTCCTACACCTGTTCTATCAGGTTGCACCTAGAAGCATTCTCAATTACATCTCGACCACTGCTCGCCTTGCCTAATCCATTTATGATTCAGTGTCAGAATAAACTTAAGGTAACTACCATAATCCATTCAAGGAAAAGAAAGAATTTAATACTCTTCTGAATCACATGCAACTAATGTTTCTGGTTCATCATTTCACTAAATTGAACTGAACTTATACTTGGTTTCTTGACGATAGCCTCATTACTAGTTTATCATAGACTCACTGGTCTTTTAGTCTTGTAGGTTCTGAGATCATTGTCTTGCTTACTATTTCCTTATATACTTTATTCAATCATGCCATCACCTTTCAATGTCTTTATTTTCTAAGTTGATCCATTCATAAAATGGACATTTCCTTGAACCCAACCACCTCATCAATCTAAGTTTGACTTTACAAATTATCACTTATGAAATCTGCCTTCTCATGGCGAATTATCCTTAACAACATTCACACTAATTCATTTATCACATGATATGGCATTTGCTGCCTCTATCTTAACTACTCCTGGAGACTCTGCTCCTTGTCCTCTATTGTTGTCTTTGATAATCATGTACCACTATAGCTCTTTCCTTATTAATATAAAGGTCTCTAAGGATTTTGGTTTTTATCTATCCCCATATAAGATCTCAAGTAATTCCTCAAATCCATCTTACCTGCTGGTACTTCATCTAGCAGTCCCGCTATGAATCCAATACGCATCTTTAATTCTATTTAATAATATCTCAGCTCTTCATGCTCACTTTTCTGAGCACTATACCTTAACTCTTACAGTCTCTCTGGCTGTAGCCCTCATTCCTTAAGTGTAAACTTCTTATACTTATCAATATTCTCCTCCTCTGCTGGAACCTCTTCCGGGTTCTCAGTAGGGTACTCTATCGAATCCACCATCCGATCTTCAACATCAAAACAAGCATCATTATGTTACTGCTCGTAATCCGCAAGGTCTGTCGCCTTACTAGTCGATACAAGAACGAGCTAAGTTACTATCATGATACTTTAGGGTTCCCATAAGGGTTTTATATGTCAATACTACATTATGTAGTCTGACTATGAACTTGGCAAGAGTTCTTATTATCTTAATGAATTTATTGTTTTAACGTCGCATCATCTCTGGGATATATAACGCTCTCTCTGATACCATTTCTGTAACACCCCCAGATCCAGGGTCAGGGATCTGGTCGTTACGGTCTCAATATCCAACCACAAAACCAACATAATTTAAATTACAACCTTGTGACCCAAAACAACAACATAAAACACACCCGTTATAGTCCCAGAGATGAAATCAGAGTAACCAACAATATTATTATTCACAAGTTTGAGTTCTTACAACCCAAAGAATTACAATTGTACAATTACATACTCTTTGCCATCCATTAATAGATACCATAATATAAATACATTTGAGGCTCAATTGCTAACAACTAGCCTACCAGTAGTTGCATCCTCAACAAAGGTAGCCAAGACCTTAGCGGTAAACCTCTGACTGTTGACACCTGCTTACGCTGTGTGCGCCTTGCGCGGCCATCTGATCTAGCTGTTGTTGTGATATAAATAAATAAAGCAAGGGTGAGCAATAGCCCACCAGAAATATAATTGAACAGTGATAATATATAACAGTCCAAAATATCTTTGAAACCATATGCCATGCATTAACGATGTAGTACCAATATAAGGTATGAGATGAAGTTACAAGGTAACTCAAAAATATATTTGTTTTGAATAAATATCTGTTATGCAAAAGATAAGCAAGATATTCTCAATTATCATAAAAGAGGAACTTGCAGGAAAAATATTGCAATTCCGGTTTCAACACTTTTTCACCTTGCCAACACCAACAGTGTTGCAGAAATTTCTCACTTTTAGAAGATGAAATAATACGGGAGCATTGCCGCGCCAGATGCCCTGACGTTTACGATGATCAGTCGTATGTCATGCATCTCATCAGTCGTTCTCTACATGTAGAAGGTAGCTCCGACGGAATTACTTATCTACCGCCCTCTGGAACTCCTCAGCCAACGGTGGGGCTATTGCTGGACCGGCGCCACTCGGCCACTTACGCGTCTCCTAGTTCGAATATCATCCATGACTCTGAAACGTAAAGTTCGTTCCCCTTTTCCCCAAGTGTAACACTTGTTGATAGGACTCCACAAAGTAGTCGTATCTAATTGGAAAGGAAAATTCACCAATATTTCCCAAGCTGATGCTTGTTAATGGATATAAACTTGTTACATCAATCATACCCCTCGAGCGTTGAGGAGGTAACCAAAAGACTCATATCGATGCTTGAAAGAATCAAGATGTGAGTGACAAGATAGTTTTAGCAAGTATAGGACCGGGCAGTCCAATAAATAACATCGCTCAAGTGAGGTCCCCTTATATACGTTTGGAAGTTGAGCGAGTATTTAAATCTTCTTTAAGATAGATTTAAATGAAATTAAAGTTTAGGAACCTCCCCTTGATAAAATAGTCATAAAAGACTCCGAAATATTTTACATAATATCTGAAGGTGAAGGATAACCTTTGAATAATATAAATCATTATAAAAAGAATTCAAAAGAATTTTATTAAACATTCCAAGAATATTTATTAAGTCAATAATAATTACGGAATACTATTAAATCATGATATTGCTCGTAAGTAATCCTCGAATGAATATATAGAATTATTTATTAAATAAATCTCTTCTTAAATGAATATTTAAAATAATATTCATTGAATAAATAAACTTAAATAAATATTTAATATAATATTTACTGAATAAATCAAACCTTAAATGAATATTTGAAAATAATATTCATTTAACAATTAACATTCCAAATGAATATCCAAATAATATTCATTAAACAAATAATATTCTAAATAAATATCCCAAAATAATATTCATTTAACAAATAATATTCTAAATGAATATCCAAAATAATATTCATTTAACAAATAATATTCTAAATGAATATCCGAATAATATTCATTTAGTAATCAAAACTTTAAAGGAATATTCGAAGTAATATTCCTTGAGTAAATAGAACTTCCCATGAATATTTTAAAATAATACTCATTAAGTAAATCAAACCTTAAATGAATATTCGAAAGTAATATTCATTAAATAAATAAAGATCAAATGAATATTCCAAATAATAATAAGTAAGCCAAATGAATATTTGGGAATGATATTTGTCAACCAAATAACTCTAATGAATATTCAAAATAATATTCATTAACTAAATAACTCCAATGAATGATCAAAATAATATTCATTAAATAAATGACATTCTAAATGAATATTAAAATAATATTCATTAAATATTCCTTCACTGAGGTAATACTCAAATAACGTTCCTCGAAGGATTCGTAATCGAATAAAAATCCTCGAAGTAATAAATTTGTCGCTAGGATCCCTTCCGGGTTTCCACGACTATTTATATATTACAAAATATCGACTCCCGGTCTATATTTGAAGTATGAATATCATACGCCCTTCGCTAAGGGTCTTAACCAAACAATCCGGCTTATAACTGATATTTCTTATATAGTCTATAAGTCGATATCGATTCAGGGAACAAGTAATTCAATATTAACTTGAAAGTAGGCATGCATGCTATGGCATATGTATAAAACAATCATCATATATATTATCACAACAACAGTTCCAAGTATTGGAAACTTGCCTGAGAATCGAGTGCGGGTAGGGGTAATGTGTCCCGGGTCAGCTCGACAATCTATAAACAATCAGAATATTTAAGATTAACCACTTAACGCTTATTAAAAGGCTAAGTATAAACTCCACTTAAATCGAAACATGTTTTCGAGTTATCTCGTTACGTCTCTTTTAGTGTAACTCTTTTTATCACCGATACGATCCGACATTCGTTCGTTATCAAGACATGTCATCATGCTTATACTTGGTATATACTTAAGTCGTATAAGTTCTAAGGTTGGTCGTTTACGAATCAAGATTATACCTCGAGTGTTATCGCCCGTTTTCTAAGTTATAACCAAAGTCATACCTTTAAGGGGTTCGTTCGCGTTTAACCTCGATTCAAACATTTTTATAAAATTGGAAAACGATCCATTCGACATGTGGTTTTCTCCCACACCTTCCTTTTTACCTCTAATATTTAATTAATAAGATTCGCCACTGATTAAACGACATTTAAGGGAATCAATTTCAATTACGAACTTTCGTTTACGATTTCGAACCAGTTTTACGAATTTAATCATAACTCCTAAACCGTAAGTCCATTTCATACGATCTTTATATCAAAACGAAGCTTATAACATAATATACCTTGTCATGGCAGAATACGAAGCTAGTCAGTGAGTTATGGCTACTGTCAAATATGATTTCTTAAGGTTAACGAAAATTCGGCATTACGACGGCTATAAATCGAACGTTCTAAAATCATAACGATTCCACAAAGCCACACCGGGCATCCAAACAACTTGTAAACATATTACATATCTCCAACTGTCCAAACTCATCTACTTTACCAACATGATCATCACATCTCTTAAATCAAACAATCACTAAATAATCATGCTTAATCATGCTATTAACACATCTTATACTAAATCCATCAAGAACATGCAAAATCTCAAAGTAAGATCTAGGGTTCATGAGGTTTATACCTTCCTTGGAGATTGTTAAAGCCCTTTCTAAGCCTTGATCTAGTCCTTAGAACTCATTACAACCTTAAACTAGCAAGAATCATCAAGAACATAGTTAGTGAATTTCGGATCTGCTATAACGCAGTTGAAAGATCATGAAAAACGAGGGCCTTACCAAGGTTTTCTGGACAAGGCTTCTAAAGGAGAGTTGTAGAGCATCCAACCAGCTTTCCAAAAAGCTAAAGAACACCAAATTCCATTGAGTAATGAAGGAGATATGGCCGTTTGAAAATCATCACAGAAACTGCCAACAATCTGGACAGTTTGCTTCTTCAACTTGGGGAGATGATTTGCCTAGGCTATACTACTTTTATTGCTATGAAATTTGGAGCGAATATTGCCCATGGAGTGGAGAGGTTGTGGTTCAAATTTGGTGATTTTATCATGGATGAAAATGGAGATATGAATTTTTTTCTCATGGCTGTTCTTGTTGAGCAGTTTTGAAAAAATGGAGAGAATGTAGTTTGCTTGGCTTGTCTCTTGCTCTCATCTAATCTAATATGTATTATTGATATGTAAGGATAATATCTAGTCCATAAAGCTACTTTAATAAAGGTAGTATGTCATGGATGATGAAATCAAGTGGACAAGTGTTGATGTTTTGGTGGTAAGATGAGAAAGTTATGCTAAGTACTAGTTTGATCCTAATTGATCTAGTTCCTTTGGTAACTACTTGGTTACTTGCCCTTATCCACTTGCACATGCATGCATCTTGATCCTCTTGCTTGTTCTTTGTCCGGTTATTACTCAATTCGTTGATCGTTCGAGGGAATAACTCATTCGTTTCTAGTTAGGGTTTTACCGAAAACCTTCTTAATAATTCTAATACTATTCTTCATCTTTCTTAATACTTCTCGAATTTAAATTCCTTAATTCCCTTTCATAAATCCTTAAGTCTTGCAGTGTCTAGGGAAATCTCGGAGAAAATAAAAGTGCTCTTTTTCTGAATCCGACAGCTTTTACATACACTTATTTTCCTCCTGGATCACTAATACGAACTCAGAAATCCGTTCCGAATACCGGGTATAACATTATTATAATAATATTCCAAATTCCACCAAAATCACTATTCATCACTTATTTTTATTTAATTCCTATAATTAGGAAAATGAACCTGGTTCACCCTCGAGTGTTCCTTAACCTTTTTACGGAACCGCTGGGCTTATAATAGATATTGATTTGGATGACACAAGAATAATCTTACTTGGAGAAATCTTCTCATATTCTTAGGAGATAGATCATTCTTATCTATGTTGTCAACCAAAGGTATTTTGCATGACATATAATAATTGAATCCAAATCCATTCCATTCATTAAATAGACAGTCGTTACATCGCAGTCATAACCACTATTCATTCCCATATTATTACATAATAAAAGTTTTAGTTCTACCCAAAAATCTGGGTTCTTACAATCATCGTCGTCATCCTCAGATGTCGAATCAGTAGTATAGGGGCCGGAGTAGTCAAGATACTCTCGATCTGGGATCTGTAAGGCATGACCGCTTGGTCCAGGTTCTTGACTAGGGGGATAGTTAGGCAACCCATACATCAGGTTGGTATTCACGGGGAGATCCGTAGTATGGATCTGTACCCCAGGTGGTAGGGGGTGGTTAGGGTTAACCAGAGGAGAGACCATCATCTGGAGAACCACATGCAGCGAACTCCCAACAGGGGGATTCGTCCCTGGAGGCTGAGAAACTTGAGTTTGGGGGATCGTCCCTTGTTCAAAGGTGGTTGTCTCAGAGGTGAGAGGCGGAGCAGAGCTGATTGGAAAAGCCTCGGTAGAGCTTGGTGCAGTTCTTCGTGTGTTAACCATGGTTGATGTTTTCTTCCCACAGACGGCACCAAATGTTGTGGAATAAAAACTAGGTCACGAATATTGTGACTAGGGTTTGTGTGTATTTAATGCTAGGGTACGTGAGCTTCGTGCTTTAATGGCTACTCTCGTGTTCGTGGCTGAATTTGCCTTCACAAGATGCCTACGTACTTTGATGAATATCAAAGATCAAGCCAAAAACGTAGTTCTGAGAATGAGGGGTCAGACCCTTTATATAGGCTGAGAAGCCCTAGAATTATGGTAGGAGTCAGAGAATTGGTGGACAAGTCTTACTTGAGGAAGTTCTAGATCTAATCCTTGTAGGAATCAGTTTCCATGTTGAGATATGTATCTTGGAGGCTAAGTTAGGCAGGAATTATATCCTTGTTTGACTTTTATTTGCTGAGTTGTTTATTACCCCCAATATTAATTACGAAATTAATATTATAATTGGGGTTTGGGCCCATCTGGTGGGCCCCACGTTTGGACATATCGGGTCTAATTAATGCCACATTAAATGTGTCTTTAGGGCTTACTTTTAGCCCATATCATATATGTTGTCAATAGGATTCGAATTTTAAATCTCATGTAACACTTCATATTATTAAAATAAAAAGTAATCTTTTGTATTATATGTAACAACGTTTCTCAGCTATTTGCTTTAAAATCTATTTGCTTTAAATTATAATCATTATGTTAACAAATCATATCATACCAAACCTACAACCCATCAAATATATAATGTTCCACTTTTAATAATAAAGTAATAGTATATAGATTATCAATTTCTATTGTTTTTCCTCCAAGAACATCATATTAGATTAATATCACAACAAATATATATTTGGTAAGAAAATGTATAATTTGAAAATGCACACCTAGAGTGGGTGAATAGGTGTCAATAGCTAACTATGTCCAATTTTAATAATTACCAGAAACAACTTATTGATTTCAATTTTAACAGATGCAAATGGTACGCTGGATGTAAATGGTAAGCTGAATGCACAAGCAGTAAGTAAAGTGCAGGAAAAATAAAGAACACCACAAACTTTTAGCCAGATTCGACCCCTAATCCGCTATGGTCTACGTCCTGGTCCCTTACCAACTTGGTAAGAGAATATATTATTGATCAAAATAATCATATTACAAGATACAACAATATATCTCCCTCAAACCCCCAGCTGTTGATACAAATGGCTTGCTAAATAGACCTGAAACAGATTATGCTCTCTAAGCTATACTACCTATTATACTTTTCTAGCAACAACCTCGAATCCCTATTATTCCAAGCCAAGTATCCAACAACTAACAATTACAATCGAACAATACAATTAATAAATGATACAACTCAACCTATAGATTCTCTAAATAAGCAATACGAAAGATATATATATATATATATATATATATATATATACATACATATATATATAGGGCCTTGCTCAAATGAGAACTCCCACTACTATTGTGAGATATGAGACATAATCATATCCACTCATTTAAATACATTATAATCATCTCTTACCATTCATTTTATATTTTCATATTTTAATATTTTATATTTAGGATTTCACCATCTTCTTTCTAATTCAACCACCCACCACCACCGCGATCACCACCGACTACCACCATCACCTTCGGCGATCACCAGAAAATCACCATTGCCAAACCAAAAATCACCACCAGAAACTCAAAAATCACCACTCCGACCACCTGTAAACAAAAAATCACCACCAGAAAATGAAAAATCACCAGTGAAAAATATAAAACCACCCTAAACCACCACCCAAAAATCACCCATGTGTACAAAAATCACCACATTTAAACAGAAAATCACCGCACTTCACCACCTCCGGCCACCACGCCGCCGCCACCACCAACAAAAATCACCACCTATAAACAAAAATCATTACATCAAAATCACCACAAACCACCACATCACCGCTGCCATTTCCGGCCACCACCAACAAATCACCAACAAAGCCCAAAAATCACCACAAAAAAACACCAAATGTCAAACAGATTAACAAAATTGTCCTACTATCCCCCCATATATCCACTTTTATTGTATTGCTCGTCACAACAATACACACCATGTCTCTATATTTCCTATCACTCTCCTCAATTTCAGCGATCTCTCCCGTTCTCTCTCATTTTCCGGTGATTATCTCATTCGAATTTCCAACAATACAATTAACACATCCATCTCTATCTACGGTACATATATAAACTGTTTAAATACACATTCTTAATACAAACAAATTGTCCATGTTGTAATCAGTTGAATTGGAGGAAGAATCGTCGCTTCCGAACTCATTTCAAGTCACCGGAATAGTGATGGTTTCTCTGCCTGAACTTAATGAGGAGTGTGGACAGCGATGCGGTGGGAGAAACAATCGCAGTTGCAAACGGCGGTGGCTGTGGTGGCGGCAGGGGCGGTGGTGGAGGAGAGATCGCCGAAAATGATGTGTATGTATAGGTTTTGTTAGAGTTTGTTGAGATCTGAGAGATTGGGGATAAACATATGATATTTTTTACTTTTTTTATTTTGTATGGTTTAGATTAAAAGATTTTATTAAAATGGAGGGCTGAGATTAGATCTCAGATCTCACCCATAATATGGGGTTCTCATGTAAGCAAAACCCTATATTTATGAGCTCGAGAGAATCAAGGTAAAAGATTTTGCAAAGTAAAACAGAGTTGCATGTTTATGTTCTTGTGATTCTTGTATTTTCGGCAACCAAAATAATAAAACCAAGAACATGAATATATAGAGTTTACATAAACGGTCATTGTTAGAATTGTGCTTTGATACCTTATGTTGTTTTTTAGGTTTTTCAGTCATGGCATATGATTTTATGGTATCAGAGCTCTCTTCTTAAGGGACCTGTAAAACACCATGACCCATAACATATATCAATAACCATAAAATCATATGCCATGTGTAAGAACCCAGGTTTTTGTAATATTTCTATAATGATCATAAACGGGGATTGGTGGAGGTTATGTAAAGTTTTTAAGATCATATTATATGAATGAAGAAGTATTTATACTTTTATGGATAAAGTATCGTTGTACCAAGAAGAAAGGGAATGTAGAAACTGTCAGATTACGTAGATTTTCATTTTTATTAAAAATTGGTATAAATATGGGATATTGAGGTTAAGAAAATCTTTAAGCTAAGTTAAATACCAAGGCAAGAAATTATTTAATTTATTAGAAGAATTTCAAAGGCAAATGTTCAAAAATGATGAAAGAAATTTCTACGCGACGAAACGCTTTTACAAGAAAATCTCTAAACTTGCATATGGAATTAAATGGTAAGCATTGGGTGATTAATAGGTGAGTAATATACCTGTAATTTACCAATTGATAGCCATGCAAGCCATGCAAGGCAAGGAGCATTGGATGCTAATCAAATAAGTCAAGTTATGATTATTTAAACCAAGCATTGTATACCATTTTTGGGACAAATTGCCAATTACCTTTCTTTTGCAAAATCACTTTGGAGATTACCTTGGGTAATTGATAAGTGCTGAAGTATGATTGATATATATAAATTATACATATCATTTTATCAATTACATAAGAAAAGATAGCAAAAGCTCTCCCCCTCCATTTTCTCTATTTTCGGCCAAAATCAGATAGGGAAGGTAAAACCCTCGTTTTTCCAGTTCTTTCAAGAGTGGTGATGCTGACTACGAAAATTTTAAACTTGGTTGTTTAGGTCTTGAAGATTAAAGGTTGTTAAAGCTATCTAAGGTGTTTTTAAGGAAAGTCAAGCTTGGTTAAGATTGTTAAGACTCCAAGGAATGTAAAACACTCACACCCACCTTAAACCTTATGAGCTATAAGTTGATTTGAAAGGTTGATGCAAGTATGTACATGTTTAAGGGGATTGTGATGTTTTAAACTTTATAAGTATGTGTAAAATTTGGATAGTGATAAATGGATGTTACCACTGGTTTTATAGATCCTTGATGATGTTTGTATGATCTTGATGGTGTGTGGTTGAATTAAGTGGTTAGATGGAGTTCATGGAATTTGGAAATGTTCGGTTTATAGTCGTTATAATGTCGAAATTTCATTAGATCATTTGAGCAGTAATACCGAATTCAACAAATGTCTTCTTGGTAAGTTTTTGGCCACAAACCAGTAGGAATTGTTTTGTAGTTTGTTTTGACACCAAGATCATGTGATTACGATTTACGGTTTATGAGAAATGCTCGTTTTAGTGAAACCGGTTAAAACGGACGAATTGTTAAGATGGACTGACTTTACCAAGTCAAACGAGCCCTTTAAAAATGGTCTGTGATTATGAAATTTTTACAGGGGTTAACTTAGTCAGTTTTTAAGTCTCTGTAAAAATTTGAAGACAAAAGGCTTAATTTTCGATTTTATAGAAATGTTTAAGTCAAGAATGCGCATGAGAACCCACTGCAGAAAGAAGCTATATTTAGAGCAACAATTGAGATATTAAAAAGATGTTCTTAATTATGAAATTTGGATGAAAAATCCTCTGGACAGTTAAGAAGAAGTGAGAAAAAGAATTTCATGAAAAAGTTTATTTTCAATTTTATAGAATTTTTCGAATCGAAGTTGCGCAAGTTAAAAACTCTTTTAGGGGACGATACGAGACAAACTTTAGTTTCGTTGAAAATGACCTTTAACGAAAGTCGTTACGAGACCAATAATTACCCAAAAGTGGTTAAAGGATATCATAGACGTATAATAAGCCAAACGTGTAATAAGGATGTATGGTTACGAAGTTGTGTCTTTACGTGAATAGTCGATTTGACGGGATTGTTTAACGAACTAACCGAACCTTATTGGTTGTTATAGATCATCGCACTAGAGGCATAGCCCAGACTATTCCGACACGATCAGGGAAGTTTTCGAAACTTGTATTTCAAGTATTTACAAACTGTTGTTGTTGTGGTATAAATGCTATGAGCTGCTTGATAGTATTTTTGCGAATCAGCATATGACTGGGATTTATAAACCTGTTAAGTATGTACGTATGCATAGACTCTTATATATATGTATATGGTGATGTGTTACAAGTTCCCAGTTGGGTATGATAATACATTTTCTTAGTAAGGGAGTCGGAGATATTTCGTCAGGATAAGGCATAAAACCCGGAAGTCACCGGAAGGGTTATATGACGTATATTTTTTCTTATATTCCAATAAATATAAATTGGGTATTTTCAGATTGAAAATTTCTTTGAAGATATTAATAAATATTATTTGAATATTTATTAATAATTTGAATATTATTTTCTTATTGAGAATAGTCTGAAGGTTTATTTATTTAATAAATATTATTTAAATATTTATTAAATATTCTAAGCTGACTATTTATTTAATGAATATTATTTAAATATTTATTAAATATTCCAGGATGATTTAAAAATCATATTATTTATTTTTAAAAGTTATTTAAAAAAACTTTAAAAAGTATTTTAAATATTTTCTGATCGTCGGAAAAGTATTTAAAAATAGGACGGGTTCCCATTTCTTCATGGACTATAGTTACACTCATCGAAAAAGTATCGCTACTTCACTCAACTTATCAAAACTCGGGAACCCAAGGTTTTGGGAGCTAGTAGTAATTATTTTCTCCCTTCGCTACCAACAAGAAATGCACCCTACCTAGTAAGGAGGGGCTCAGGTTTGACTAAACACTCAAAACTCCGACCAACTCCCAAGTTATGTTGATGAGGCGATTCTTAGTAATCGAAATCTGTTGACTAAAGTCAACCCACACATCAGAGTTACTTCCTCAATTACTCATGGAAGTAAAGTTAGTAATGATTATTAAACCAGTCGTCAAGCTTTGTGCTTGGGGGGAAACTGAATTAAATTCTGTTCCTACGATGCATAGAATTCTCTAAGGGATTGGAGGAAGAGGGGACATCGCCTTCGAGCGTAGTCCAAATGATAAGGCCCATATGCGGTCAGGGTGCAACCCGATAAGGGAACGTCGTCCTTCTACTAGTAGAGAAGCAGAGGCACGGTATATTGGCTGATCACCAAATAACGTGGAAGAGGCTCCAGCATAATCCCATTCTTCCAATTGGAATTGTATTGCAACACTGTAATGAAAGCCTAGGTGCTCAGTTACCGATAGTGTTGACAGAATGATGAACTATTCAAAGTACCTCAGAAATTCTTCGTTATACTTCTGGATAAAGAATGAAAATGTTTAAGGATAATACAATGTCAGTATACGATATGTTTTATGGTTTACGTTAACAAAAGTACCTTGAAAACTATTATTATATGGCTGAGCTATATTGCTCACTCTTGCTTTTCTTTTATATATACCACCACACAACAACAGATAAGCATGGCAAGAACAAGCCAGACCCCCCGCAAAAGCGTGCTAACCGGTCAGCAGTATAGGAGACTATTTACGAGGCAGGTGTCGAGGTCACACCCAGTAGCATTACCACAGGTGAGCAGACTAAGTTGGATAGGTTTGCAGCTTAGGTTGGTTAGGTTTATTTACAAGCATGACTTGTGTAAGCTTCTGAAAACCAAACCGTATTGTGGCTGTAGATGCCGCCTTAGATGGTAATCCTTTTAATTTGAACTTTTAAGATTATGACAATTTGGGTTTGTAATATCTATTTCAAGATGGTTGTAATAACTCAGTAACATTTTAATTTCGTCTCTGAGCCTATAATCTGTAAATGTTATGTTTGACTGAGGGGTCACAGCATGCTAAAAAAAGAAGATTGAGAGTAATGTTTATTAAAATGGGAATTAAGGATTTAGTGACAGCCTGGATCTCCGACCCCAGATCTAGGGGTGTTACAGAAATGGTATCAGAGAATTAGGTTATAATCTCAGAGACGATAGGAAGGTTTAAGGACTCAAACCCTTACCGAAGCATTGTCGGGCTAATAGACATAGCCCTAACAACCTTAAGCTAATAAGGGAACTATTTATCAGAACCTGAAGGATAGTAACATTTTTCTTCCTTTTTGTGTAGACACCCGAGGATGTAGAGCTACCTGAGGGTTCCGAGCAGCGACACGATGATGCCCTTCTGAGAGCTGTAGATGAGCCTGATGTTGAGATAGAGACTGACCCTCAGCAGGAGGGAGAGAGAGAGATAGTACAAGAGGAGGATCCCAGTGATGATGACCCTCTGCCCATAGAGGACCCAGTGGACTCAGATGAGCCAGAGGAGGATCCAGAGGAGGATCCAGAGGAGGACCCCGTGGACGATGTTCCAGCCGACCCCACACCCGGAGAGGAGCCTGAGGATGAGGAGGTGGTGTGGACTGATATTCCTATGCATTCCCCTCCTCTCAGAGAGGATTCATCCCCGATTGGATATCATTGGGACACAGATTTGGAGGGTGACTCTGAGGAGCCTATACCAGAGGATGCTGAAACTGAGGTTGCCCCGGAGAACGAGCCGGTTAGTCCTCCCATACAGGTTGTTAGACCCACTGAGTACGATTGGATGGTGACCCGGATGACCACCGATCTGGTGGCAGCGGAGGCCCGAGTAGCGGAGTTGAGATTCCAGCTAGCTGAGGAGAGACGAGCGAGGCTATACTCCAAGGGGAGAGACTCCAGAGCTAGACGGATGAGGCGGGCAGTACTAAATATTGAGAGGAGGGCTCACACCCGACTCAGAGCAGTTCCACGTTCCCGCCACAGCAGGAGGATTCGCCGAAGTGATGCAGAGAGAGTCCTTTCGAGGACTATGCGCCGAGTTAGGGAGGCGATACGCTTTCACACAGACTGATGGATGGTTGACCAGTTTAGTCTTCTAGTACAGTGGGATGTTGTAGTAGTTTTACTTTTGTTAGTGATGTAAGTCACGTAGTATATTTCCTCTGGATAGGAAGACATGTTAGCTGGCTTTGGATGTACTTTTTATATATTTCAGTTTTAATGTTGTACTTGAAACTTTGACTCTCAGAAGTCACTAGCAGTATTATGACGTAAATTTCGTTCGATTTTAGCAACAGTTTCCGTTTAAATTGTTACATATATGATTCCATGATTGTTTGACAGCTATTTATAAGATGCATATATATATATATACCTTTAAAAGATTACACCTTCGAGGTGCCAATCATAGAAAACCAGATTAAGAAAAAATGAGGAAACCCTAACAGAATTTTTATATACAAGTATACTTTCAGAAAAATGCCACCAAGGAGAAACACAAGAACTCACCCTGCCGAGTCAGCCACTCATGGTAGTAACCAACACAGGGAAGAGGAACGCCGTCACCAAGAACAGGTGGATGAGGAAGATGAGTACAATGAGTTCGACGATGAGGATTATGAGGAAGAAGAAGAGGACCCAATGGAACAATTTATGCGCCTGATGAGGCAAAATCTGGAACGCCAGCCACGGCCACAACCACCATCCCGCGGCCCCAACAACGCAGTAGCCAATGCCTTTAAGGCATTCAAGTCACTTAAACCCCCAGAATTCCATGGGACTGCAGACCCCGTTGAGGCCAGGGCCTGGTTGAAGGAAATGGAGAAGACCTTTGAGATTATGGGCACTGAGGAAGCCCAGAAAACCATCTTTGCTACATACCTGCTTAAGGGAGAGGCCAACTATTGGTGGGAGGCCAAGAAGAATATGGCACCAGCTGGAGTGGTTGCATGGGACAGATTCACAGAGTTATTCTTAGAAAAGTACTTTCTGAGATTTATGGAGACCCAGATGGAACTCAAGTTCCTAGAGCTTAAACAGGAGAATCTTACTGTAGCCGAATATGAGGCTAGGTTCACGGAGCTGTCAAGGTTCGTGCTAGAGTATGTAAACACTGAAATTAAGAAGGCAAGGAGGTTTCAACAAGGATTGAAACAGTGGATTCAGAACCGCATCGCGGTGTTAGAAATTACGGATTACGCCACTCTAGTACAGAAGGCATCGATTGTAGAGGCAGGAAGTGAGCAGTCCCAGAAGGACAAGATCATGAAGAAAAGGAAGTTTGAAAGTCAAAGTAGTGGTGCTGTAAGTGGGAGTTTCTCCAGCAAGCTTGTTAGAGGAACGGTGTCCCAGCCAACCAAAAGCATGGGGTTTAATAGAGCAGAAAGCAAGAGTGTTGGCCAAGGAGGTGGATCAACCAGGGCACCCATATCAGGACAGTCGCGCCCTCCCCTACCCAACTGTAAGACTTGTGGTAAGAAACATTCAGGGGTATGTCTCCAGGGTACGACGACATGTTTTAAGTGTGGACAGACCGGACACTATGCCAACAATTGCCCCTAGAGGAACTCACTCATGAAATGCTATCAGTGTGGAGGCACGGACCACTGGAAGAAAGACTGCCCTAAACTGAAACCGACAGGATCAAGGATGAGCGGTACTGCATCCAACCGACCACCCACCGCTAGGACTTTCAACATGACAGTGCAGGATGCAGTAAGGGATGAGGATGTCATCGTAGGTACCCTTTCCCTTAACACCTTGAGTGCAAATACTTTGTTTGATTCTGGAGCTACCAAATCTTTTATATGGCAAGATTTTGCATGTAAACTGAACTTGAAACCAGAAATGTTAAAGGATCGGCTAATGGTAGAGATAGCTAACCACGAAGTGGTTCCTGTAAGCCAGATATATCCTAACTGCGATATAGTAATAGGAGGTCACCACCTTCGGGCATACCTAATTCCGTTTAAGTTAGGTGGATTCGATGTCATCTTAGGAATGGATTGGTTGGCAAGTAATGGTGCCCAGATTGATTGCAAGAGCAAGAAAGTTAGGATAAAGGTGTCAGGAAAGAAAGAGGTCATATTCAAAGGACAGCGACAGACTCAAAAATTCTTGACTGTTGCTCAAGCCAAAAAGTTAGTACGAAATGGTAGCGAGACCTAATTAGCCTATGTAGTAGACAGGAAGAGAAGAACACCTGAATTGGAGGACATTCCAGTTGTCAGGGAATTTAAAGATGTGTTTCCAGAAGACCTTCCTGGGTTACCACCCGATAGGGAAATCGAGTTTGCGATAGAATTAGCACCAGGAACCGCACTAGTTTCTAAAGCCCCCTATCGATTGGCCCCCGTTGAAATGAAAGAGCTAGCCACTCAGTTGCAAGAATTGTTGGACAAGGGCATGATAAGACCAAGTGTGTCCTCGTGGGGTGCCCCAGTGTTGTTTGTAAAGAAAAAGGATGGTAGCATGAGGCTATGTATAGACTACAGAGAGCTGAATAAGTTAACCATAAAAAACAAGTACCCCTTGCCTAGGATTGACGACCTTTTTGACCAACTCAAGGGAGCAGTTCACTTTTCGAAGATAGACTTGAGAACGGGGTACCATCAGTTAAAGATCAAACCGGAAGATATACCCAAGACTGCTTTTCGCACTAGGTACGGCCATTATGAGTTTCTAGTGATGTCCTTTGGACTGACAAACGCACCCGCGACATTCATGGACTTGATGAACCGAGTATTCAAACAGTACCTAGACAAGTGCGTCATAGTTTTCATTGACGATATCTTGATTTATTCTCAGACTGAGGAAGAACATGCAGAACACTTGAGGATAGTCCTAGGAATCTTGAGGGGAGAAAAGTTGTATGCCAAATTTTCGAAATGCGAATTTTGGTTGAAAGAAGTGCAATTCTTAGGTCATGTGGTTAGTAGTGAAGGAGTACTGGTTGACCCTGCCAAAATAGAGGCAATATCAAAATGGGAAAGACCGACCACCCCGACCGAAGTAAGAAGTTTCGTGGGACTAACCGGGTATTATAGGAGGTTTGTACAAGACTTTGCCAAGCTGGTAGCCCCATTGACCCGACTCACCAGAAAGACTGAAAAGTTTGTATGGAATGAGAAATGTGAAGAGAGCTTTCAAGAGCTAAAGAAAAGATTAATGACCGCCCCAGTGTTGGCACTGCCAGATGATAAGGGGGACTTTGTGATCTATAGTGATGCATCGCATAAAGGACTAGGTTGCGTGCTCATGCAGCATGATAAGGTAATTGCATATGCTTCCCGACAGTTGAAGGAGTATGAAATATGGTACCCTACCCATGACTTAGAGCTAGCTGCAATAGTCTTCGCGTTAAAGATATGGAGACACTACCTATATGGAGAAAAGTGTGAAATTTACACAGATCATGAAAGTCTCAAGTACATCTTTACCCAGAAAGAATTGAATATGAGACAGAGAAGATGGCTGGAATTAATCAAGGATTATGATTGTGAAATTCGTTATCATCCAGGAAAGGCAAATGTGGTGGCCGATGCCCTTAGTAGAAAGGAAAGGCTCAAGATGATGACTTCAACGGAAGAATTGATAAAAGAAATGGAGAAGCTAGAAATCGAAGTTAAGACATCGAGAAGTAGCCAAGAAGTGTTAATGGGAATTCAAATCCAGCCTCCGTTATTGGAAAAGATTCGAATGTGCCAAGAGCAAATGATGGAAGAGGAAAAGAACTCGGAGGAATAGATATTGACCGGGGAGGAAATTAAGTGCGAAAGAGATGCAGGAGGAATCATGAGATATGCAATGAGAATTTGGGTCCCAAATGTTCAGGAACTAAAGGATGAAATCCTATATGAAGGACATAACTCAAGGTACTCTGTGCACCCAAGTACCACGAAGATGTATAGAGATTTGAAAGAATACTATTGGTGGCCCAACATGAAGAAGGATGTGACAGAATGGGTGAATAGATGTTTGACCTGCCAACGGGTAAAGGCAGAACACCAGCGACCTAGTGGACTACTGCAACCCCTAGAGATTCCAGAATGTAAGTGGGAGCACCTAGCCATGGATTTTGTAGTAGGACTCCCAAGGACCAAGACTAACCATGATGCGATATGGGTAATCGTCGATAGGTTGACTAAGTCCGCCCACTTTCTCCCAATCAACGAGAGGTACACTGTCGATAAATTAGTAGACATATATATAAGAGAAATTGTGGTACGACATGGAGTTCCCGTGACCATTGTGTCCGATAGAGACCCAAGGTTTAACTCCAGGTTCTGGAGGAGCTTTCAAGACTGTGTGGGAACCAAGCTAAATATGAGTACTGCATACCACCCCCAGACTGACGGACAAAGTGAAAGAACAATTCAGACCTTAGAGGACATGCTGAGAGTGTGTGTTATGGATTTCAAAGGAAGTTGGGAAGAGCACTTACCATTGATTGAGTTTGCTTATAATAACAGTTATCACTCAAGTATCGGAATGCCCCCATATGAAGCCCTCTATGGCCGGAAATGTCGTTCTCCCTTATGTTAGGAAGAAGTTGGTGAGAGGAAGATATTAGGACCTGAATTGGTACAACAAACAAGAGATGTGATAGTTCTAATCAGGGGAAGACTGGCAGCAGCCCAAGACAGACAACGTATGTATGCCGACTTAGCTCGGAAGGATAGAGAATATGAAGTAGGAGACATGGTGCTGCTAAAAGTATCTCCCTGGAAAGGACTGATGAGGTTTGGGAAGAAAGGAAAGTTGAGTCCGAGATACATCGGACCTTTCGAGATATTAAGGTGGATTGGACAAGTGGCTTACGAGTTAGCCTTACCTCCAAGTCTGCAGCAAGTACATAACGTTTTCCATGTGTCTATGCTGAGGAAGTACAATCGCAATGCCAAACATATAGTGGAACATGAGCATGTAGATTTACAGCCAGATTTGTCCTACGTCGAGAGACCGGTGGAAATCATAGACCGGAAAGAGCAAATACTCAGAAACAAGACCATCAGCCTGGTAAGAATTTTGTGGACTAATCACAATGTTGAGGAATCAACCTGGGAATTGGAAAGCGCCATGCAAGAGAAGTACCCCCATCTGTTCTAGAAATGATTCCGGGACGGAATCCTTTTAAGGAGGGAAGGTTGTAAGAACCCAGGTTTTTGTAATATTTCTATAATGATCATAAACGGTGATTGGTGGAGGTTATGTAAAGTTTTTAAGATCATATTATATGAATGAAGAAGTATTTATACTTTTATGAATAAAGTATCGTTGTACCAAGAAGAAAGGGAATGTAGAAACTGTCAGATTACGTAGATTTACATTTTTATTAAAAATTGGTATAAATATGGGATATTGAGGTTAAGAAAATCTTTAAGCTAAGTTAAATACCAAGGCAAGAAATTATATAATTTATTAGAAGAATTTCAAAGGCAAATGTTCAAGAACGATGAAAGAAATTTCTACGCGACGAAACGCTTTTACAAGAAAATCTCTAAACTTGCATATGGAATTAAATGGTAAGCATTGGGTGATTAATAGGTGAGTAATATACCTGCAATTTATCATGTGATAGCCATGCAAGCCATGCAAGGCAATGAGCATTGGATGCTAATCAAATAAGTCAAGTTATGATTATTTAAACCAAGCATTGTATACCATTTTTTGGACAAATTGCCAATTACCTTTCTTTTGCAAAATCACTTTGGAGATTACCTTGGGTAATTGATAAGTGCTGAAGTATGATTGATATATATCAATTATACATATCATTTTATCAATTACATAAGAAAAGATAGCAAAAGCTCTCCCCCTCCATTTTCTCTATTTTCGGCCAAAATCAAAGCAGCCACTTCAACCTGCCATAACTACCTCATTTCTCAATTAAATTTTGTGTTCTATAGCTTTCTGGAAAGGTATTGAGGTGCTCTACAACTCTTATTCAGGAGCCTCGTTCAGATAGGGAAGGTAAGACCTTCGTTTTTCCAGTTCTTTCAAGAGTGGTGATGCTGACTACAAAAATTTTAAACTTGGTTGTTTAGGTCTTGAAGATTAAAGGTTGTTAAAGCTATCTAAGGTGTTTTTAAGGAAAGTCAAGCTTGGTTAAGATTGTTAAGACTCCAAGGAAGGTAAAACACTCACACCCACCTTAAACCTTATGAGCTATAAGTTGATTTGAAAGGTTGATGCAAGTATGTACATGTTTAAGGGGATTGTGATGTTTTAAACTTTATAAGTATGTGTAAAATTTGGATAGTGATAAATGGATGTTACCACTGGTTTTATAGATCCTTGATGATGTTTATATGATCTTGATGGTGTGTGGTTGAATTAAGTGGTTAGATGGAGTTCATGGAATTTGGAAATGTTCGGTTTATAGTCGTTATAATGTCGAAATTTCATCAGATCATTTGAGCAGTAATACCGAATTCAAAAAATGTTTTCTTGGTAAGTTTTTGGCCATAAACCAGTAGGAATTGTTTTGTAGTTTGTTTTGACATCAAGATCATGTGATTACGATTTACGGTTTATGAGATATGCTCGTTTTAGTGAAACCGGTTAAAACGGACGAATCGTTAAGATGGACTGACTTTACCAAGTCAAACGAGCTCTTTAAAAATGGTCTGTGATTATGAAATTTTTACAGGGGTTAACTTAGTCAGTGGTTAAGTCCCTGTAAAAATTCGAAGACAAAAGGCTTAATTTTCGATTTTATAGAAATGTTTAAGTCAAGAATGCGCATGAGAACCCACTGCAGAAAGAAGCTATATTTAGAGCAACAATTGAGATATTAAAAAGATGTTCTTAATTATGAAATTTGGATGAAAAATCCTCTGGATAGTTAAGAAGAAGTGAGAAAAAGAATTTCATGAAAAAGTTTAATTTTCAATTTTATAGAATTTTTCGAATCGAAGTTGCGCAAGTGAAAAACTCTTTTAGGGGACGATACGAGACAAACTTTAGTTTCGTTGAAAATGACCTTTAACGAAAGTCGTTACGAGACCAATAATTACCCAAAAGTGGTTAAAGGATATCATAGACGTATAATAAGCCAAACGTGTAATAAGGATGTATGGTTACGAAGTTGTGTCTTTACGTGAATAGTCGATTTGACCGGATTGTTTAACGAACTACCCGAACCTTATTGGTTGTTATAGATCATCGCACTAGAGGCATAGCCCAGACTATTCCGACACGATCATGCAAGTTTTCGAAACTTGTATTTCAAGTATTTACAAACTGTTGTTGTTGTGGTATAAATGCTATGAGCTGCTTGATAGTATTTTTGCGAATCAGCATATGACAGGGATTTATAAACCTGTTAAGTATGTACGTATGCATAGACTCTTATATATATGTATATGGTGATGTGTTACAAGTTCCCAGTAGGGTATGATAATACCTTTTCTTCTTAAGGGAGTCGGAGATATTTCGTCAGGATAAGGCATAAAACCCAGAAGTCACCGGAAGGGTTATATGACGTATATTTTTTCTTATATTCCAATAAATATAAATTGGGTATTTTCGGATTGAAAATTTCTTTGAAGATATTAATAAATATTATTTGAATATTTATTAATAATTTGAATATTATTTTCTTATTGAGAATAGTCTGAAGATTTATTTATTTAATAAATATTATTTAAATATTTATTAAATATTCTAAGCTGACTATTTATTTAATAAATATTATTTAAATATTTATTAAATATTCCAGGATGATTTAAAAATCATATTATTTATTTTTAAAAGTTATTTAAAAAAAATTTAAAAAGTATTTTAAATATTTTCTGATCGTCGAAAAAGTATTTAAAAATAGGACGGGTTCCCATTTCTTCATGGACTATAGCTACACTCATCGAAAAAGTATCGCTACTTCACTCAACTTATCAAAACTCGGGAACTCAAGGTTTTGGGAGCTAGTAGTAGTTATTTTCTCCCTTCGCTACCAATAAGAAATGCACCCTACCTAGTAAGGAGGGGCTCAGGTTTGACTAAACACTCAAAACTCCGACCAACTCCCAAGTTATGTTGATGAGGCGATTCTTAGTAATCGAAATCTGTTGACTAAAGTCAACCCACACATCAGAGTACTTCCTCAATTACTCATGGAAGTAAAGTTAGTAATGATTATTAAACCAGTCGTCAAGCTTTGTGCTTGGGGGGAAACTGAATTAAATTCTGTTCCTACGATGCATAGAATTCTCTAAGGGATTGGAGGAAGAGGGGACATCGCCTTCGAGCGTAGTCCAAATGATAAGGCCCATATGCGGTCAGGGTGCAACCCGATAAGGGAACGTCGTCCTTCTACTAGTAGAGAAGCAGAGGCACGGTATATTGGCTGATCACCAAATATCGTGGAAGAGGCTCCAGCATAATCTCATTCTTCCAATTGGAATTGTATTGCAACACTGTAATGAAAGCCTAGGTGCTCAGTTACCGATAGTGTTGACAGAATGATGAACTATTCAAAGTACCTCAGAAATTCTTCGTTATACTTCTGGATAAAGAATGAAAATGTTTAAGGATAATACAATGTCAGTATACGATATGTTTTATGGTTTACGTTAACAAAAGTACATTGAAAACTATTATTATATGGCTGAGCTATATTGCTCACTCTTGCTTTTCTTTTATATATACCACCACACAACAACAGATAAGCATGGCAAGAACAAGCCAGACCCCCCGCAAAAGCATGCTAACCGGTCAGCAGTATAGGAGACTATTTACGAGGCAGGTGTCGAGGTCACACCCAGTAGCATTACCACAGGTGAGCAGACTAAGTTGGATAGGTTTGCAGCTTAGGTTGGTTAGGTTTATTTACAAGCATGACTTGTGTAAGCTTCTGAAAACCAAACTGTATTGTGGCTGTAGATGCCGTCTTAGATGGTAATCCTTTTAATTTGAACTTTTAAGATTATGACAATTTGGGTTTGTAATATCTATTTCAAGATGGTTGTAATAACTCAGTAACATTTTAATTTCGTCTCTGAGCCTATAATCTGTAAATGTTATGTTTGACTGAGGGGTCACAGCATGCTAAAAAAAGAAGATTGAGAGTAATGTTTATTAAAATGGGAATTAAGGATTTAGTGACAGCCTGGATCTCCGACCCCGGATCTAGGGGTGTTACACCATGACTGAGAAGTCATATACAACCATAACCATAAAATCACAACATATCATGGCTGAGAAGCCATACACAAAAATTACAACAAAAAATCATATTCATGAAAAACAGATGGAGACAACTACAATCTATAATGAGTACGCAAAAGAACACCATATTTTTGGTATTTTTGGAAGTACAACGGAAGATGATAAAGAAGTCCAGTGCAAGAGTGGCTACTACCAAGAAGAATGGAGATGATAACTGGTTTTGATGACAATTAAAATATCAAAGTAAGGAGGAGTGTTAAAATTATGCTTTGATACCGTATGTTGATTTTTAGGTTTATTGGTATGCTTTATTCATCATGCTGATACACCTACACCAATAAACCTAAAAACCAACCGTCATAAACCAAACAAACAACTTTCCAACGTTTGGATCTAATCCAACGTTCAAATTGTTAGATTTATTTATAACGTTAATGTTAACGTTTTAAAAGAGAAGAAGAAGGGATACAGCATTTGAGACCTGTTCTTCAGAAAGATATAACAGAAAAATACGTATAGGAGATTTTAAAAGAGGATAAGAGTTTTAATTGAAAACAACTTCCTATAATTTTAGGAAATCAATTTTGAATAAAAAGATATGTTTAAATTAAGCTCAGATATATATAGTATTCGAATTCCTTATTTAAACAATCCTTACAACGGATTAGAAGTCAATCCCCATAAAAACTCCTTGATTTCCGCACTTCTGAAATTTCTGGACTGTTGACCAATGGCATGCTGTTTGTGATCTATCTCTGCGCAACGGCTTGCCAAACTGTCATTGGATTCCAACTTTGGTTTGCTGTTTGTTACAAACTGATTAGACAATCAACAAGGTAAAATACTTCCAAAACCAAGTTAGCACATACAGAGAAAACATGTTGTTCTATATCTACCAATAAGTCATTTGGCTTGCTATAATTATCCATCATAAAAAAATTAAATGATAAATTATTATATCTCAAAAACTTTTTATAATAAAATCAATTTTATCACTATCTATTTATTTAGATTTATTTACCCTTATTTTAATTTTTAAATTAGTACAACTATACTTCTACTTGTTGTGGAATAAAAACTAGGTTACGAATTGTATTTAATGCTAGGGTTGGTGAGCTTCGAGCTTTAATGGCTGTTTCCGTGTTCAAGACTAATCGGTCCTCACAGAGTGCCTACGTATCTCGTATTGAGAATCAAGCCAAGACGTAGTTCTGAGAATGTGGGGTCAGACCCTTTATATAGGCTGAGAAGCCTTAGAATCGTAGTAGGGTTAGGTGACTTGGTGGACAAGTCACCACCTAGAAGAAGGTTCCAGATCTTAGTATGTAGGAACCAGTTTCCATGTTGGAATTTGTATCTTGGAGACTAAGTCAGGCAAGAGTAATATCCTTGTTTGATTCTTATTGCCGAGCTGGTAATTACCCCTAATATTAATTACGAAATTAATATTATAATTGGGGTTTGGGCCCATCTGGTGGGCCCCACGTTTGGACCATTCTAGGTCTAATTAATGCCACATTAAATGTGTCTTTAGGGCTTACTTTTAGCCCATATCATTTCCCCCCCAACTTCTAGGAAAACTGATCAGGTTTTTCTTGAAGTTATAACGGCCTTATTCGAGACTTGGGTCAGGGTTTATTACTCTTAAGTAAGTATTTTCAACAATATCATCTTAACGTAAAGCGTGGAGCGACCGACGCATTTACGACGATGTTAAACAACACTAATCAGTGTTAAACGGCACTACATAGCGCTAATCAGCCTTAAACAACGTTTAAACAGTGTTAAACGATGCTAAATGGCATAAAACGGCACTAACGGCACTAATCGGTGCTAAACGGTGCTAATCGGCACTAATCGGTGCTTAAACAGCACTACATGGTGCTTAAACAGCACTACACGGTGCTAATCGGCACTAATCTATGCTAACAGGCACTAATCGGTGCTTAAACAGCACTACACGGTGCTAATCGGCACGAAATTGTGCTAATCTAGGTCTAGGTCTAGGTCTGAAAATCATACGAGATTCGCTGAAAAAGTCGAGATCTAGGTCTGAAAACTATCCGAGGTCCGCTGAAAAAGTCAGGATTCAGGACCACGAACTGACCCGTGATCGACCGGATCTAGGGCCAGCTAGTGGTCTGCTAGAAAGCTCGAATCCAAGGTGGTCAGCCGGGAGGTGGTCCTCCGGGAGGTGGTCGGCCGGAGAGCCCGAATCCAAGGTGGTCGGCCGGGAGGTGGTCCTCCGGGAGGTGGTCGGCCGGAGAGCCCGAATCCAAGGTGGTCGGCCGGGAGGTGGTCGGCCGGAGAGCCCGAATCCAAGGTGGTCGGCCGGGAGGTAGTCCACCGGGAGGTGGTCGGCCGTGGCCCTTCGTGCGCCGTGGTCGATTGCCTCTCGGTTAGCTAAGCGATCCGGACGTGAAAACCCTCCGTGGTCTTGAGGATCAAGGATCTTGATCTCAAGTTACTATATTGGTCATTCGTGACTTCATTATCTTAAGGATCAAGAATCTTGATCTTGATCTTAAGTCGTCAGGGATCTAGGATTCAAAATCATCCGTGATCCTAAGGATCAAGAACCTTGATCTTGATCTTTAGTCGTCAGTTTGGTCCTTCGGGACTTCTGACGATATTACTACTTAACTTATGATTAGCACTTCTAATCTTGTGATTATGGTTGATCTCCTTAATTAACTCCTTAAGCGTACTTAGCTTTTCAGTCACTTGTTTTGCAGCTCCAGCGATTATATCTGTTATTTCTCGTCTGGCATATATGAATTATAACGATTATTTCTGTAAAATGCGGATAGTTTCTGTCTTTTATTTCATCTATAATCGATAGATGACCTATAAATGCGAACCATGCTGAGATTCAACCTGATGTAGCAGGTCATGCATTTTCTATAAAAGAGTAGAAGTAGCCTTCATTTCGACTCTCTTCTCCATTTCATAGCTTTTGAATTCTAAAGTTCTTTGGCTTTCAAGTTGCAAGATCAAGTTCCAGCTTCGAGATCAAGTTTCAGATTCAAGATCCAGTTTCAGCTTCAAGATCAAGATGTCAGAAGGTGATCGCCCAATGGCTCCCCCTGTCTCCATGATGGAAGCTATGGCGAAGAGGAGTAAGATGAGAACAGCTAAAGGTAAAGAAGAAATCAAACCTCTTTCATATGTTGAACATAGATTTGAATCCTTATTAGATCTTCTAAACATCATGAGGGACACATTCCCAAACTGTGCTAGCTTAGATGCTTTTAAAAGTCCTAGTAAGTTGAAGGAAAAAGATGTCCAGGAGATAAGGGACACATATCATTTTCCAAGTGCTATCAAAGTTCGTCTTCCAAACCCCTCAGACAGGACCTGCAACTGGCATCCTGAGAGGATTTGTGTTTACTGGGGTGCCCTTGACGCTGGGCTCAGATTCCCGATTGATAACTTTATCATTAGATTGCTAGCGGAGTATCAGATCTATCGTTGTCAGTTGTATCCCAATGCTTGGAGGTATACTTCTATTTTTTTAGTAAGATGTCTACCGACTACTACAATGTTTCGAAGTATCTTTGGAGCCACTAACTCTTCTGACCACAAGAAAGGATGGGTTAGCCTCAAGCACCGAGCTAAAATCCCACACATGGTGAATCCCTTCTCCTTTCCAGATTCTCAGCATTTCTGGGAAAAGGAGTTTGTAGTTCTTGAATGGAAAGGCGGTGACTGGGGCAACTTCTTTGTGAAGAGATTCGGATTAGTGGAAGATAGTAAACACTTCGTGTGTGACCTTGATGACTCAGAATTAGCAGATCGAGATAAGCTTCTTGCCGACGATGACTGTACACACTATAAAACTTTTTTGAATGAAAAGAACCTTATTGAGGCTGGCCTTAGCTTTCTTTCCGTTGAGGGTAACTTTCTTACTTGAACTTATTATGAACTCTGTTTGTTCTTATCCTGATGTTTTTCTCTTTGTATTTTAGCCGCCGAGGAGATTGATAGCCTTCATCAGAACCAGCCGACCGTGACCAAGAGGATGAAGAAGAAGGCTACAGAACTACTGAATCCCACTAAGCCTCATATCCCTACTTTCTTGGAGCGCTGCACCCAAGGTGGGAAAAGATCCCGTAATGCTGAGGGGGTTATCATGACCCCTTTTATACCGTCGTGGGGCATATGTGAACAAGACTCGGTTTGTGGGAGTCCTGACCTAGCTCTAGACTGGTCCAAGCTTTCGATTACTCCTCCCGATAAAGTGACTTTACATTCCGGGGACAAAATGAATGAAAATTAGCTCCTGGGCACTCAAGCCTTATATCAGGTATGACACTCCTTTTAATAAGTTCAGTGTGACTTAGGCTTTGCAAATTTCTCATGCCTTGTCAACTTTTCGTTGCAGGCTAATGCCTATTTTCAGGCAGTTTCCACCCAAGGTTTGGCTTTCATGGATGAGAATATATCCTTGAAAAATGATTCAGCAAGGTTCAAGGAAGAGATTGATGACCTACATTCTCAGGTTACCCATGCTGAAGCGAATGCTTTGTCCTCCCGTAAGCAACTTGCTTCTGTAGCTCGAAAGAGGATGAATGATGCCAATAAAGTGATCAAGGCCTATCATAATTCTGAAGAATTTCTGAAATTTATAGATGAGCATGACGATGAGGTGCGTCCTTTCAACATGTCTGTTCGTTGGGATAAGGCCATCAACGCTGTGAGTCATAGGCATCCTTCTGTTGTCAACCCGGCTGATTTTCCTTGCCCTAACTGGGGTGCCAACCCGGCTAACCTAGCTTCTGGTTCGGGAACTAAAGTTGTTCCTCAGACATCAGGATCCGGCTCCAAGGCTAGTCATCGACGTTTTGGATCCAACTCTAAGGGAGCTGTCCCAGTTGCTAGCCAGGAATCATCCTCGTCTGGTTCTCGTGGAAAGAAACCCCCACCAGCAAGGAAAGCTGGAGTGGTTCGACAACCAATCCCTGGCAAGAGATTGATCCAAAACGAGGGCAGTTCTTCTTCTGATTCCTTCTCTGAAGAAGAGGAGACTGAAGCTGCTACAGATCAGCCGATGGCGGTGACCGAGCCTGATGATGGCTCTGGCGAGGACTCGGAAGAGGAGAGTGGGGAAGAGGAAACCGACGAAGAGGAGTCTGCAGAGGAGTAGCTGGAGTTGGGTTCTGGCCTTGCATGGCCTAATTAGCCACTTGTGGCTTTACTTTATCAGCTTTTTATTCATCGTCCTTCGGGACTTAAACTCTGATTTCGTTGTGTTGTAACCTTAACTCAAATTGTGGCCCTTCGGGGCATTTTATTGATGCATTTGCTTCCCTTTTCGTATGTTCATTTATTTTCGGTACTTGGCCTTTCTAGGCTTACACTGAATGGGTACTCTGTACATAAATAAAACATAGAATCATGGAAAACAAACTTGTATTAATAACTCAGAATGGGGTTCAACCCTTACATAACTTGTTATTGTCCTACTCGGGGCACTAGGCCCTGGAATGGTTTCATCGAACCTTATTTCTACTTCTCCTAATAGATAGATAAAATCTAAGTCCTTATTAGGACGGCTTAAACATAATAAACTTTGAGGTTCAATGCATGCCAAGTACGGGGCACCTCAACCCCGTCCAAGGTCTCCAACTTGTATGATCCTCATCCTAATGTCTTCCTGACTCGATACGGCCCTTCCCAGTTAGGGGCTAGTTTATCCTTCTGGCCAACTCCAGAAGCCTCGATCTTCCTTAGAAGTCACCTTGCTGAAAGAACCTTTCCTTAACCCTGTGGTTGTAATAAAAGGATGCTTTCTTTTGATGCTCCGAATTTCTGGTGTTTGCCTCGTCCCTGACTTCATCAATCAGATCTAGGGCGAGCCTCATGCCTTCTTCATTAGTCTCAGGTTCAAATGCCTCAACTCGAGCTGATGTATGCATGATCTCCAGGGGCACAACTGCCTCGGCTCCATAAGGCAGCAGGAACGGGGTTGCTCCGGTGGTTACCTTACAAGTAGTGCGATAAGCCCAGAGTATAGGCAGCAACTCATCCACCCAGGTATTCCTTGATCGTTCGACCCTTTTCTTTAGTCCATCAAGGATGATTCGATTGGCTACCTCGGCCTGTCCATTAGCTTGCGGGTGTGCTACTGAAGTAAATCGAAGCTCAATAGCGTTTTCCTCACAGTACTTCTTGAACTCCTCATTGTTAAACTGCGTCCCATTATCCGTCACAAGGATTCGTGGGATTCCATACCTACAAATTGTGTTCTCCCAAAAGAACTGGGCAACTTGCTTGGTGGTTATCTTGGCTAGAGGCTTAGCCTCAATCCACTTGTTGAAGTAGTCAATGGCAACTATCAGAAACTTCCTCTGTGCTGAAGCCATAGGGAAAGGACCTATTATGTCCATCCCCCACATTGCAAACGGGACGGGAGAATTAACTGATGTTAACATCTCAGGCGGCTGCCTTACAATCGGAGCATGCTTCTGGCACCTATCACACCTCTTGACATAATTCTGTGCATCGGCCAGCATCTCTGGCCAATAGAATCCCAGACGGGTTATTTTGTGAGCCAGGGCTCTGCCCCCCAGGTGTTGCCCACATATCCCTTCACGAACTTCCTCCAAGGCATCTCTTGCCTCTTGGGGTCTCAAACATTTCAAGTACGGGATGACAAACGATCTCTTGTACAGGATACCTTCGATCATGGCATATCTCAATGCTCTCACTGACAGTTTTCGTGCCTCCAAGGCATTGTCAGGGAGCCAACCTATTTCAAGGTGAGCTTTAATAGGATCTATCCAATAGCTTACCACGTCAATTGGTGCTACCAACTTAGAGTTGATGGTCGGGGCCTTCAAGACCTGGAAGTAAACACTCCCTGCATAATTTTCTATCTCGGAAGAAGCGAACTTAGATAGGTGATAAGTGGATTTTATATCTACTTGGAACATTCTAAATTGGCTTAAATTGATTGTCTTGGACTCAAGTTTCTTGTAGTTTTGATGTGTTTTGCTTAGTTGTGCAGGTTTACGAGAATGTTGATTAAGGTGGATGCTTCTATAATTTTTGGGAATTAATTGATTAAAATTCGGATTTTCTGGGAAGGCTGCGCAGCTTACACTGTTTTGGCCATATCTGGAGTTCTGTAAGTCCGTTTTCAGCGATCTTACTGCCCACGCGAAGCTTGAGAGATTTTCTACAACCTGGAATAGGAATCACGTGCAAGTAAAGTACTGAATTAATTCGCGCGGGCAGACTTTGTGAAGCATGGCTGGGAAATTCCTGTTTTGCCCTTTTCGAGTTCTAATTATATTCCGGGCAGGTTTTAGCACCTTAATTAAATTCTAATTGTAATAGAATATTAAATATTTTTATTGGGCAAGAGGGAGGAAACGTTTTTTATATATCAACGTCCTACCCTTGTAATCATAACATATACATACGTTACATATAACCTAGTTTTATTCAGAAGAGAGAGGAGGAGAAGGAATTCTTCCAAGCTAGTGACAAGCAAGGATTATTCTTGAAACCTTTGTATTCTTCTATTGTGGGGATTTAATTCTAAACCTTATTCTTCTTCTCTATTTTTACTCGTTTATTTTAGAATTATGTTTTCCATAGAACCCATGATGGCAATTAGGTCAATTATGGGCTAATTCGTTATCATGGGGTTTTAATGGATTTTGCTATGGATTCTAGTTATTGAGTGTTAATTATCCCTTGGCGTGTGATTGAATGTATTTATTGCCTAGTATGTTTATGCTTATTCGTTATAAGTGCGTCGCGAACACTTGTAATTGTTTGTTTAATCCTAGTGAATGCGAAAGTGGATCTAGGGTTTAGAACAATTCATGCTAGCATAGGTTTTTGCATGTGAAGAACATGTATTAATTTGTGATGTAATTCTAACCGTCTTGCATCGACTATGTGGTTTAATGGGTGCTTGATTCTCAACCGGTATGTGTTCAATTGCTATAGACATATAGGGACTACACATATTTGGTGACTACTTAACTTCTATCAATTGTGGATGATCAGTAGGATGGTATATGCACAACGAAAGTTGGTATGTATCAGTTTAGTGCATCTAATCAGTAATCAACTCGGTCACATGCTAGGCTAAAGGGCATAAGATTCTAGATGAAGTAGTAAATGAAATTGAAATCCCATGTTTATTTATTATAAGGTTAAAGTAAGTTATTTTCCCGTAATTGGCTTAGTTGGTAATCAATCATTAGTTAAATCAAACCAAAATTGTGATTGTCTTAGCAGCGAGTGTAAATCATTAGCTGGTGCATAAGTGAACATAACGAACAATTTGAGTCTCTGTGGGAACGAATCCTATTTACTCTATATTACTTGTTGACCACGTTCTCTTGCGTGAATAAGTGCGAACAAGTTTTTGGCGCCGCTGCCGGGGACTCGGTTCATTGTTTGTTTAGTTTATGATCTTGTCATCAATTTGGATTAAATTCACTGACTTAGACGTTTTTCTCACTCATTTACTTTTGGGTTTCTCAGGTATTATCTTGAGCGTGTATGCTTACTCGATCTCAAGCTCGTAAAGAAAATCTGGAAGAAGAGAAGCACGAAGAGGAATTAGTGGAGGAAAGTGAAGAAGAGTTGGAAGTTACTGGAGAAATGGCAGATAACAAGGCGCTGAAGGATTATTCTCAGCCCAAGATTAATGATATTCAGTCGAGTATTGTGCGGCCGGCTATTGCTGCAAATAATTTTGAGATCAAGCCGGGCACGATCCAAATGGTCCAGAACTCAGTCCAGTTTGGGGGTTCATCTGTTGAGGATCCCAACATGCATATCAGGGACTTCATTGAGATCTGTGACACGTTCAAAACCAACGGAGTTTCTGAGGACGCTATCAAGCTAAGGTTGTTTCCCTTCTCTTTGAGAGACAAAGCAAAAAGCTGGTTGCATTCACTTCCAGCAGGTTCCATCACTACATGGGAAGATCTGGCACAAAAGTTCTTGACTAAATTCTTTCCTATGGCAAAGACTGCTGCCATGAGGAATGCTCTTACACAATTTAGTCAGCATTCTGGTGAATCACTGTGTGAAGCTTGGGAAAGGTACAAAGAGATGCTCCGGAAATGTCCCCATCATGGGATGCCAAATTGGATGGTCATCAATAGCTTCTACAATGGGTTAAGTCATTCTCGAGCAATGCTTGATGCAGCATCTGGAGGAGCTCTGTGGGCCAAAAGCTATGAAGAGGCCTATGACTTGATTGAAATGATGGCTGCAAACGAGTATCAGAATCCGACACAGCGTATTCCACAAGGTAAGGTTGCAGGTGTACTTGAAATGGATGCCACAACAGCTATAGCAGCTCAGCTACAGGCTCTAACCATGAAAGTGGACTCATTGGCTAAGGTGGGGGTTCAACAAGTCGCCATGGTCTGTGAATTGTGTGCGGGGGCTCATGACACTAATCAATGTGCAATTTCTAGTGAGTCGGCACAGTTTGTCAGCAATTATCAGAGGTCGTCACAACCTGCTCCCAATACATATCATCCCAACAATAAGAATCATCCTAACTTCAGTTGGAGCAACAATCAGAATGCTGTGCAACAACCATCTCAGGGTCAGCAGTATAGTTCAAGGCAGTTCAACAATTCGGGTTATCAACAACCCTATGCCCAAAGGCCACCATACAATCCACCTGGATTTCATCAACAACAACCAGGAAGTCATGTGCAATCTAATGAGAAGTCAGAAATGGAAGAATTGCGAATGATGTACAAGAGTCAAGCAGCATCTCTGAAAACTCTTGAAAATCAAATGGGCCAACTGGCCAATGCTCTTTTGAACAGACCTCAAGGGCAATTACCTAGTGACACGGAAGCTAATCCGGGTAAAAAGGAGGTCAAGGAACAGATTCATGCTGTTACGTTACGTTCTGGAAAGGTTACAGACGATCTGGGAGTCAAAAAGCAGTTTAACGAAGAACTTGAAAATGCTGTGAACAGTGATTTGGACGCGGGCGCGTCTGAGGGGTCTATCCGGTCTTCTAATTCAGCTCTCCCGGTCATTCAGAAGGCATCAGGTGAGGAAGAAAAGGAGAAGTCAGATGGGAAAACAGGTTCAAAAATTACGGAAGCTAGCAAAGAAGTTTATCCGCCTCCGCCATTCCCTAAAAGGCTTCAGAAACAGAAGTTTGATAAGCAATTTGCAAAGTTCTTGGAAGTGTTCAAAAAGTTGCACATAAATCTACCATTTGCTGAAGCACTTGAACAAATGCCAAGTTATGCCAAGTTCATGAAGGGCATACTTTCGAGGAAATTGAAGCTCGAGGAGTTAGAGACCGTCGCTTTGACGGAGGAGTGCAGTGCTGTCTTGCAACAAAAGTTGCCACCCAAGTTGAAGGATCCGGGGAGTTTTACCATACCGTGCATCATTGGAAATTTGTCGTTTGACAAGTGTTTGTGTGATTTAGGGGCAAGCATCAACCTCATGCCCTATTCGGTTTTCTTGCAACTTGGTCTTCCGGAGCCTAAGCCTACCAACATGTCACTCCAGTTAGCTGATCGCTCAGTTACTTACCCTCGAGGAATTGTAGAAGATGTTCTGGTAAAAGTGGACAAACTCATCTTTCCCGCGGATTTCGTCATACTTGATTTTGAAGAAGACAAGAAAATCCCTATCATTCTTGGGAGACCATTCTTGGCCACGGGGCAAACCTTGATCGACGTGCAAAAAGGGGAACTTACGATGAGGGTGCATGACCAAAATGTCACCTTCAATGTTTTCAAGGCTATGAAGTTTCCAACTGAAGAAGAGCAATGTTTGAAGATAGATTTGGTGGAGTCAGCAGTGCAATCAAAAATTGAGCATCTGCTCTTGAATGACACATTGGAAAAAGCACTGATTAGTGATTCTTTATTGGAAGAAGATGAGATAGATGAGCAACTGCTACTTCTTGATGCTACTCCATGGCAAAGGAAATTCGAGAGACCAGTGGAATCGTTAGGTCTATCTGAATTGAAGGGGTCACATCAGCGGTTGAAACCATCCATTGAAGAAGCTCCAACTCTAGAGCTCAAACCACTACCTGATCACTTAAGGTATGCTTCTCTTGGTGAGTCATCTACTTTACCTGTGATTATTGCTGCTAACTTGTCAGATTCTGAGGAAGACAAGCTCTTGAGAGTTCTTAGAGAATTCAAATCAGCTATTGGATGGACCATAGCAGACATCAAGGGAATTAGTCCAGCTTACTGTCAACATAAAATTCCTTTAGAAGAAGGGAGTAAACCAACAGTGGAAAATCAGAGACGTCTAAATCCAATCATGAAAGAAGTTGTGAAGAAAGAAATCATCAAATGGTTGGATGCAGGGATCATCTATCCCATTTTTGATAGTTCATGGGTAAGCCCAGTTCAATGTGTGCCGAAGAAAGGTGGCATGACGGTAATCACCAATGAGAAGAATGAACTTATCTCTACTCGCACAGTCACTGGTTGGAGAATCTGTATGGACTACCGGAAATTGAACAAGGCCACTAGGAAGGATCATTTTCCTTTGCCCTTTATTGATCAGATGCTGGACAGACTTGCAGGTCAGGAGTACTATTGCCTATTGGATGGATATTCTGGGTATAATCAAATCTGTATTGCTCCTGAAGATCAGGAGAAGACGACTTTCACATGTCCATTTGGTACATTTGCTTTTCGGCGAGTTTCTTTTGGTTTGTGTGGTGCACCTGCTACTTTTCAGAGGTGTATGATGGCTATTTTTTTCAGACATGATTGGCAAGACCGTAGAAGTTTTCATGGATGACTTTTCTGTAATCGGTCCCTCTTTCGATGAATGTTTGAATAATCTGGGTGCGGTTCTGAGAAGATGTGTGGAGACTAATCTAGTGCTTAACTGGGAGAAATGCCACTTCATGGTTCAGGAGGGAACTATTCTTGGGCACAAGGTGTCACGGAGAGGTCTAGAGGTGGACAGGGCAAAAATAGAGACAATTGAAAATCTTCCGCCACCTATTTCAGTGAGAGGGATTCGTAGTTTCCTTGGTCATGCAGGTTTCTACAGGCGTTTTATCAAAGACTTCTCAAAAATCTCCAAACCGTTGTGTAAGCTCTTGGAAAAGGATGTTCCTTTTAAATTTGATGAAGAATGTTTGACCGCTTTCGAGACTCTGAAAAAGAAATTGGTTTCAGCACCAGTGATTATTGCTCCCGATTGGAGTGAACCTTTCGCTATGATGTGTGATGCTAGCGATTATGCAGTGGGGGCTGTTCTCGGTCAAAAGAAAGACAAAGCGTTTCATGTGATCTATTATGCAAGCAAGACTCTTAATGATGCTCAGTTGAACTACACTACTACGGAAAAGGAGCTGTTGGCCATAGTCTATGGTTTTGAAAAATTTCGTTCTTACTTGCTAGGTACAAAGGTAATGGTGTACACGGATCACGCGGCTATTAGATATCTGCTCTCTAAAAAGGACTCCAAACCTCGTTTAATTCGTTGGGTACTTCTGTTACAAGAATTTGATGTGGAGATTAAGGACAGGAAAGGGACAGAGAATCAAGTAGCTGACCATCTTTCTCGTCTGGAGGACTTGGGTAAATCTTCTCGAGACAGTACCATCATTAATGAATTCTTCCCGGATGAGCAATTGTTTAGGGTGCAAGAAGAGGAGCCATGGTACGCAGACATTGTGAACTTTCTGGTTAGTCAAGTCATTCCATCTGAATTTTCTTATGCACAAAGGAAGAAGTTCTTGCATGAAGTTAAATGGTATCGTTGGGACGAACCATATCTGTTTAAACAGGGAGCTGATCAGATTCTTAGAAGATGTGTGCCGTATAGTGAAACAGAGGCTATTCTGAAGGATTATCACGCCACGACATATGGGGGCCACTATGGAGGTGAAAAGACTGCTACTCGGATTCTTCAAGCAGGGTTCTATTGGCCTTCTCTTTTTAAAGATGCTCATCAGTACGTCTTAAGGTGTGATCGTTGTCAGCGTGTTGGTAACATATCGAGGAGGGATGAGATGCCCCTTAATGTAATGTTGGAAGTGGAAATTTTCGATGTTTGGGGAATTGACTTCATGGGACCCTTTATCTCTTCGTGCAACAATCAATATATCTTGCTAGCAGTTGATTACGTCTCTAAATGGGTTGAGGTCAAAGCACTTCCGACAAATGATGCCCAAGTCGTGCTTAATTTCCTTCAGAAGAACATCTTCACCAGATTTGGTACTCCTCGAGTCATTATCAGTGATGAAGGCACTCATTTTTGCAATCGCAAGTTCACTAATCTTATGGCCAGATACAATATCAATCATCGGGTAGCTACAGCATATCATCCTCAGACCAATGGCCAAGCTGAAGTGTCTAATCGGGAAATCAAGCGTATTCTAGAAAAGGTGGTGAGTCCTTCAAGAAAGGATTGGTCTCTGAAACTCGATGAAGCCGTCTGGGCTTATCGAACGGCATATAAAACACCTTTGAGAATGTCACCGTATCAGCTTGTCTTCGGGAAAGCTTGTCATTTGCCGGCGGAATTGGAGCACAAGGCTTATTGGGCTTTGAAAAAGCTAAATTTCGATCTTACAGCCGCGGGTGAGAAGAGAATGGTGCAACTTCATGAGATGGACGAGTTTCGCTTGCAAGCTTATGAGAACAATAAACTCTACAAAGAAAAAGTGAAGAGATGGCATGATCGGCGTTTAGTTAACAAGGTATTTGTTCCTGGACAACCTGTGTTATTATTTAATTCTCGCCTTCGTCTATTTCCAGGAAAGCTAAAATCGAGATGGTCAGGACCCTTTGTTGTAAAAACCGTGTTTCCGCATGGAGCGGTTGAGATTTTTGAGAAATCACCTGATCAGTCGTTCAAAGTCAATGGTCAGAGATTGAAACCGTACTTTGGTGAGGTATCGAATCGTGGGGCTGAAACCGCGGTTCTTGCAATTATTGAATAAATCCTGGAAGTCACGTCAAGCTATTGACGTTAAAGAAGCGCTTCGTGGGAGGCAACCCATGCATTAGTATAGGAAAAAAAAAAAGAAATTTTTTTTTTGAGTTTTGTGTGAAAAAAAAAAAAAAAAAAAAAAATGAATTTCGGGCAAATTGCAGGTCTGTAACGCAGGTAGCCCCTGCGTTACTGGAAGAAAAGCAAGTTGCGGGGCTGTAACGCAACTTGCAGTTGCGTCTCTGGATGAAAGGCAAATTGCGCCCCTAAGACGCAAGTCGCGTCTGCGCATCTGGAAGAGGGGCTGGTTGCCCCACACGCGGGCAACTCGAGCGTGGCTCAGAATGGTCAGGAAAAATTTTTTTTCACAGCTTTGTGTACTGTTTCTGTCCGAGAGTTGTGTGATGTATATTATAAAATAAATTCTTTCACCCCAATTCTTTTTATAACCCCATCTCCTCCCTAAATCTTTTCCTATTTTAATTCCAAAAACCCTTCATCTCTCCTAAAATACTTATATTGCCCTGTATATCAATTGTGGATGATCAGTAGGATGGTATATGCACAACGAAAGTTGGTATGTATCAGTTTAGTGCATCTAATCAGTAATCAACTCGGTCACATGCTAGGCTAAAGGGCATAAGATTCTAGATGAAGTAGTAAATGAAATTGAAATCCCATGTTTATTTATTATAAGGTTAAAGTAAGTTATTTTCTCGTAATTGGCTTAGTTGGTAATCAATCATTAGTTAAATCAAACCAAAATTGTGATTGTCTTAGCAGTGAGTGTAAATCATTAGCTGGTGCATAAGTGAACATAACGAACAATTTGAGTCTCTGTGGGAACGAATCCTATTTACTCTATATTACTTGTTGACCACGTTCTCTTGCGTGAATAAGTGCGAACAAGTTTTTGGCGCCGCTGCCGGGGACTCGGTTCATTGTTTGTTTAGTTTATGATCTTGTCATCAATTTGGATTAAATTCACTGACTTAGACGTTTTTCTCACTCATTTACTTTTGGGTTTCTCAGGTACTATCTTGAGCGTGTATGCTTACTCGATCTCAAGCTCGTAAAGAAAATCTGGAAGAAGAGAAGCACGAAGAGGAATTAGTGGAGGAAAGTGAAGAAGAGTTGGAAGTTACTGGAGAAATGGCAGATAACAAGGCGCTGAAGGATTATTCTCAGCCCAAGATTAATGATATTCAGTCGAGTATTGTGCGGCCGGCTATTGCTGCAAATAATTTTGAGATCAAGCCGGGCACGATCCAAATGGTCCAGAACTCAGTCCAGTTTGGGGGTTCATCTGTTGAGGATCCCAACATGCATATCAGGGACTTCATTGAGATCTGTGACACGTTCAAAACCAACGGAGTTTCTGAGGACGCTATCAAGCTAAGGTTGTTTCCCTTCTCTTTGAGAGACAAAGCAAAAAGCTGGTTGCATTCACTTCCAGCAGGTTCCATCACTACATGGGAAGATCTGGCACAAAAGTTCTTGACTAAATTCTTTCCTATGGCAAAGACTGCTGCCATGAGGAATGCTCTTACACAATTTAGTCAGCATTCTGGTGAATCACTGTGTGAAGCTTGGGAAAGGTACAAAGAGATGCTCCGGAAATGTCCCCATCATGGGATGCCAAATTGGATGGTCATCAATAGCTTCTACAATGGGTTAAGTCATTCTCGAGCAATGCTTGATGCAGCATCTGGAGGAGCTCTGTGGGCCAAAAGCTATGAAGAGGCCTATGACTTGATTGAAATGATGGCTGCAAACGAGTATCAGAATCCGACACAGCGTATTCCACAAGGTAAGGTTGCAGGTGTACTTGAAATGGATGCCACAACAGCTATAGCAGCTCAGCTACAGGCTCTAACCATGAAAGTGGACTCATTGGCTAAGGTGGGGGTTCAACAAGTCGCCATGGTCTGTGAATTGTGTGCGGGGGCTCATGACACTAATCAATGTGCAATTTCTAGTGAGTCGGCACAGTTTGTCAGCAATTATCAGAGGCCGTCACAACCTGCTCCCAATACATATCATCCCAACAATAGGAATCATCCTAACTTCAGTTGGAGCAACAATCAGAATGCTGTGCAACAACCATCTCAGGGTCAGCAGTATAGTTCAAGGTAGTTCAACAATTCGGGTTATCAACAACCCTATGCCCAAAGGCCACCATACAATCCACCTGGATTTCATCAACAACAACCAGGAAGTCATGTGCAATCTAATGAGAAGTCAGAAATGGAAGAATTGCGAATGATGTACAAGAGTCAAGCAGCATCTCTGAAAACTCTTGAAAATCAAATGGGCCAACTGGCCAATGCTCTTTTGAACAGACCTCAAGGGCAATTACCTAGTGACACGGAAGCTAATCCGGGTAAAAAGGAGGTCAAGGAACAGATTCATGCTGTTACGTTACGTTCTGGAAAGGTTAAGACGATCTGGGAGTCAAAAAGCAGTTTAACGAAGAACTTGAAAATGCTGTGAACAGTGATTTGGACGCGGGCGCGTCTGAGGGGTCTATCCGGTCTTCTAATTCAGCTCTCCCGGTCATTCAGAAGGCATCAGGTGAGGAAGAAAAGGAGAAGTCAGATGGGAAAACAGGTTCAAAAATTACGGAAGCTAGCAAAGAAGTTTATCCGCCTCCGCCATTCCCTAAAAGGCTTCAGAAACAGAAGTTTGATAAGCAATTTGCAAAGTTCTTGGAAGTGTTCAAAAAGTTGCACATAAATCTACCATTTGCTGAAGCACTTGAACAAATGCCAAGTTATGCCAAGTTCATGAAGGGCATACTTTCGAGGAAATTGAAGCTCGAGGAGTTAGAGACCGTCGCTTTGACGGAGGAGTGCAGTGCTGTCTTGCAACAAAAGTTGCCACCCAAGTTGAAGGATCCGGGGAGTTTTACCATACCGTGCATCATTGGAAATTTGTCGTTTGACAAGTGTTTGTGTGATTTAGGGGCAAGCATCAACCTCATGCCCTATTCGGTTTTCTTGCAACTTGGTCTTCCGGAGCCTAAGCCTACCAACATGTCACTCCAGTTAGCTGATCGCTCAGTTACTTACCCTCGAGGAATTGTAGAAGATGTTCTGGTAAAAGTGGACAAACTCATCTTTCCCGCGGATTTCGTCATACTTGATTTTGAAGAAGACAAGAAAATCCCTATCATTCTTGGGAGACCATTCTTGGCCACGGGGCAAACCTTGATCGACGTGCAAAAAGGGGAACTTACGATGAGGGTGCATGACCAAAATGTCACCTTCAATGTTTTCAAGGCTATGAAGTTTCCAACTGAAGAAGAGCAATGTTTGAAGATAGATTTGGTGGAGTCAGCAGTGCAATCAAAAATTGAGCATCTGCTCTTGAATGACACATTGGAAAAAGCACTGATTAGTGATTCTTTATTGGAAGAAGATGAGATAGATGAGCAACTGCTACTTCTTGATGCTACTCCATGGCAAAGGAAATTCGAGAGACCAGTGGAATCGTTAGGTCTATCTGAATTGAAGGGGTCACATCAGCGGTTGAAACCATCCATTGAAGAAGCTCCAACTCTAGAGCTCAAACCACTACCTGATCACTTAAGGTATGCTTCTCTTGGTGAGTCATCTACTTTACCTGTGATTATTGCTGCTAACTTGTCAGATTCTGAGGAAGACAAGCTCTTGAGAGTTCTTAGAGAATTCAAATCAGCTATTGGATGGACCATAGCAGACATCAAGGGAATTAGTCCAGCTTACTGTCAACATAAAATTCCTTTAGAAGAAGGGAGTAAACCAACAGTGGAAAATCAGAGACGTCTAAATCCAATCATGAAAGAAGTTGTGAAGAAAGAAATCATCAAATGGTTGGATGCAGGGATCATCTATCCCATTTTTGATAGTTCATGGGTAAGCCCAGTTCAATGTGTGCCGAAGAAAGGTGGCATGACGGTAATCACCAATGAGAAGAATGAACTTATCTCTACTCGCACAGTCACTGGTTGGAGAATCTGTATGGACTACCGGAAATTGAACAAGGCCACTAGGAAGGATCATTTTCCTTTGCCCTTTATTGATCAGATGCTGGACAGACTTGCAGGTCAGGAGTACTATTGCCTATTGGATGGATATTCTGGGTATAATCAAATCTGTATTGCTCCTGAAGATCAGGAGAAGACGACTTTCACATGTCCATTTGGTACATTTGCTTTTCGGCGAGTTTCTTTTGGTTTGTGTGGTGCACCTGCTACTTTTCAGAGGTGTATGATGGCTATTTTTTTCAGACATGATTGGCAAGACCGTAGAAGTTTTCATGGATGACTTTTCTGTAATCGGTCCCTCTTTCGATGAATGTTTGAATAATCTGGGTGCGGTTCTGAGAAGATGTGTGGAGACTAATCTAGTGCTTAACTGGGAGAAATGCCACTTCATGGTTCAGGAGGGAACTATTCTTGGGCACAAGGTGTCACGGAGAGGTCTAGAGGTGGACAGGGCAAAAATAGAGACAATTGAAAATCTTCCGCCACCTATTTCAGTGAGAGGGATTCGTAGTTTCCTTGGTCATGCAGGTTTCTACAGGCGTTTTATCAAAGACTTCTCAAAAATCTCCAAACCGTTGTGTAAGCTCTTGGAAAAGGATGTTCCTTTTAAATTTGATGAAGAATGTTTGACCGCTTTCGAGACTCTGAAAAAGAAATTGGTTTCAGCACCAGTGATTATTGCTCCCGATTGGAGTGAACCTTTCGCTATGATGTGTGATGCTAGCGATTATGCAGTGGGGGCTGTTCTCGGTCAAAAGAAAGACAAAGCGTTTCATGTGATCTATTATGCAAGCAAGACTCTTAATGATGCTCAGTTGAACTACACTACTACGGAAAAGGAGCTGTTGGCCATAGTCTATGGTTTTGAAAAATTTCGTTCTTACTTGCTAGGTACAAAGGTAATGGTGTACACGGATCACGCGGCTATTAGATATCTGCTCTCTAAAAAGGACTCCAAACCTCGTTTAATTCGTTGGGTACTTCTGTTACAAGAATTTGATGTGGAGATTAAGGACAGGAAAGGGACAGAGAATCAAGTAGCTGACCATCTTTCTCGTCTGGAGGACTTGGGTAAATCTTCTCGAGACAGTACCATCATTAATGAATTCTTCCCGGATGAGCAATTGTTTAGGGTGCAAGAAGAGGAGCCATGGTACGCAGACATTGTGAACTTTCTGGTTAGTCAAGTCATTCCATCTGAATTTTCTTATGCACAAAGGAAGAAGTTCTTGCATGAAGTTAAATGGTATCGTTGGGACGAACCATATCTGTTTAAACAGGGAGCTGATCAGATTCTTAGAAGATGTGTGCCGTATAGTGAAACAGAGGCTATTCTGAAGGATTATCACGCCACGACATATGGGGGCCACTATGGAGGTGAAAAGACTGCTACTCGGATTCTTCAAGCAGGGTTCTATTGGCCTTCTCTTTTTAAAGATGCTCATCAGTACGTCTTAAGGTGTGATCGTTGTCAGCGTGTTGGTAACATATCGAGGAGGGATGAGATGCCCCTTAATGTAATGTTGGAAGTGGAAATTTTCGATGTTTGGGGAATTGACTTCATGGGACCCTTTATCTCTTCGTGCAACAATCAATATATCTTGCTAGCAGTTGATTACGTCTCTAAATGGGTTGAGGTCAAAGCACTTCCGACAAATGATGCCCAAGTCGTGCTTAATTTCCTTCAGAAGAACATCTTCACCAGATTTGGTACTCCTCGAGTCATTATCAGTGATGAAGGCACTCATTTTTGCAATCGCAAGTTCACTAATCTTATGGCCAGATACAATATCAATCATCGGGTAGCTACAGCATATCATCCTCAGACCAATGGCCAAGCTGAAGTGTCTAATCGGGAAATCAAGCGTATTCTAGAAAAGGTGGTGAGTCCTTCAAGAAAGGATTGGTCTCTGAAACTCGATGAAGCCGTCTGGGCTTATCGAACGGCATATAAAACACCTTTGAGAATGTCACCGTATCAGCTTGTCTTCGGGAAAGCTTGTCATTTGCCGGCGGAATTGGAGCACAAGGCTTATTGGGCTTTGAAAAAGCTAAATTTCGATCTTACAGCCGCGGGTGAGAAGAGAATGGTGCAACTTCATGAGATGGACGAGTTTCGCTTGCAAGCTTATGAGAACAATAAACTCTACAAAGAAAAAGTGAAGAGATGGCATGATCGGCGTTTAGTTAACAAGGTATTTGTTCCTGGACAACCTGTGTTATTATTTAATTCTCGCCTTCGTCTATTTCCAGGAAAGCTAAAATCGAGATGGTCAGGACCCTTTGTTGTAAAAACCGTGTTTCCGCATGGAGCGGTTGAGATTTTTGAGAAATCACCTGATCAGTCGTTCAAAGTCAATGGTCAGAGATTGAAACCGTACTTTGGTGAGGTATCGAATCGTGGGGCTGAAACCGCGGTTCTTGCAATTATTGAATAAATCCTGGAAGTCACGTCAAGCTATTGACGTTAAAGAAGCGCTTCGTGGGAGGCAACCCATGCATTAGTATAGGAAAAAAAAAAAGAAATTTTTTTTTTGAGTTTTGTGTGAAAAAAAAAAAAAAAAAAAAAAATGAATTTCGGGCAAATTGCAGGTCTGTAACGCAGGTAGCCCCTGCGTTACTGGAAGAAAAGCAAGTTGCGGGGCTGTAACGCAACTTGCAGTTGCGTCTCTGGATGAAAGGCAAATTGCGCCCCTAAGACGCAAGTCGCGTCTGCGCATCTGGAAGAGGGGCTGGTTGCCCCACACGCGGGCAACTCGAGCGTGGCTCAGAATGGTCAGGAAAAATTTTTTTTCACAGCTTTGTGTACTGTTTCTGTCCGAGAGTTGTGTGATGTATATTATAAAATAAATTCTTTCACCCCAATTCTTTTTATAACCCCATCTCCTCCCTAAATCTTTTCCTATTTTAATTCCAAAAACCCTTCATCTCTCCTAAAATACTTATATTGCCCTGTATATCAATTGTGGATGATCAGTAGGATGGTATATGCACAACGAAAGTTGGTATGTATCAGTTTAGTGCATCTAATCAGTAATCAACTCGGTCACATGCTAGGCTAAAGGGCATAAGATTCTAGATGAAGTAGTAAATGAAATTGAAATCCCATGTTTATTTATTATAAGGTTAAAGTAAGTTATTTTCTCGTAATTGGCTTAGTTGGTAATCAATCATTAGTTAAATCAAACCAAAATTGTGATTGTCTTAGCAGTGAGTGTAAATCATTAGCTGGTGCATAAGTGAACATAACGAACAATTTGAGTCTCTGTGGGAACGAATCCTATTTACTCTATATTACTTGTTGACCACGTTCTCTTGCGTGAATAAGTGCGAACAAGTTTTTGGCGCCGCTGCCGGGGACTCGGTTCATTGTTTGTTTAGTTTATGATCTTGTCATCAATTTGGATTAAATTCACTGACTTAGACGTTTTTCTCACTCATTTACTTTTGGGTTTCTCAGGTACTATCTTGAGCGTGTATGCTTACTCGATCTCAAGCTCGTAAAGAAAATCTGGAAGAAGAGAAGCACGAAGAGGAATTAGTGGAGGAAAGTGAAGAAGAGTTGGAAGTTACTGGAGAAATGGCAGATAACAAGGCGCTGAAGGATTATTCTCAGCCCAAGATTAATGATATTCAGTCGAGTATTGTGCGGCCGGCTATTGCTGCAAATAATTTTGAGATCAAGCCGGGCACGATCCAAATGGTCCAGAACTCAGTCCAGTTTGGGGGTTCATCTGTTGAGGATCCCAACATGCATATCAGGGACTTCATTGAGATCTGTGACACGTTCAAAACCAACGGAGTTTCTGAGGACGCTATCAAGCTAAGGTTGTTTCCCTTCTCTTTGAGAGACAAAGCAAAAAGCTGGTTGCATTCACTTCCAGCAGGTTCCATCACTACATGGGAAGATCTGGCACAAAAGTTCTTGACTAAATTCTTTCCTATGGCAAAGACTGCTGCCATGAGGAATGCTCTTACACAATTTAGTCAGCATTCTGGTGAATCACTGTGTGAAGCTTGGGAAAGGTACAAAGAGATGCTCCGGAAATGTCCCCATCATGGGATGCCAAATTGGATGGTCATCAATAGCTTCTACAATGGGTTAAGTCATTCTCGAGCAATGCTTGATGCAGCATCTGGAGGAGCTCTGTGGGCCAAAAGCTATGAAGAGGCCTATGACTTGATTGAAATGATGGCTGCAAACGAGTATCAGAATCCGACACAGCGTATTCCACAAGGTAAGGTTGCAGGTGTACTTGAAATGGATGCCACAACAGCTATAGCAGCTCAGCTACAGGCTCTAACCATGAAAGTGGACTCATTGGCTAAGGTGGGGGTTCAACAAGTCGCCATGGTCTGTGAATTGTGTGCGGGGGCTCATGACACTAATCAATGTGCAATTTCTAGTGAGTCGGCACAGTTTGTCAGCAATTATCAGAGGCCGTCACAACCTGCTCCCAATACATATCATCCCAACAATAGGAATCATCCTAACTTCAGTTGGAGCAACAATCAGAATGCTGTGCAACAACCATCTCAGGGTCAGCAGTATAGTTCAAGGTAGTTCAACAATTCGGGTTATCAACAACCCTATGCCCAAAGGCCACCATACAATCCACCTGGATTTCATCAACAACAACCAGGAAGTCATGTGCAATCTAATGAGAAGTCAGAAATGGAAGAATTGCGAATGATGTACAAGAGTCAAGCAGCATCTCTGAAAACTCTTGAAAATCAAATGGGCCAACTGGCCAATGCTCTTTTGAACAGACCTCAAGGGCAATTACCTAGTGACACGGAAGCTAATCCGGGTAAAAAGGAGGTCAAGGAACAGATTCATGCTGTTACGTTACGTTCTGGAAAGGTTAAGACGATCTGGGAGTCAAAAAGCAGTTTAACGAAGAACTTGAAAATGCTGTGAACAGTGATTTGGACGCGGGCGCGTCTGAGGGGTCTATCCGGTCTTCTAATTCAGCTCTCCCGGTCATTCAGAAGGCATCAGGTGAGGAAGAAAAGGAGAAGTCAGATGGGAAAACAGGTTCAAAAATTACGGAAGCTAGCAAAGAAGTTTATCCGCCTCCGCCATTCCCTAAAAGGCTTCAGAAACAGAAGTTTGATAAGCAATTTGCAAAGTTCTTGGAAGTGTTCAAAAAGTTGCACATAAATCTACCATTTGCTGAAGCACTTGAACAAATGCCAAGTTATGCCAAGTTCATGAAGGGCATACTTTCGAGGAAATTGAAGCTCGAGGAGTTAGAGACCGTCGCTTTGACGGAGGAGTGCAGTGCTGTCTTGCAACAAAAGTTGCCACCCAAGTTGAAGGATCCGGGGAGTTTTACCATACCGTGCATCATTGGAAATTTGTCGTTTGACAAGTGTTTGTGTGATTTAGGGGCAAGCATCAACCTCATGCCCTATTCGGTTTTCTTGCAACTTGGTCTTCCGGAGCCTAAGCCTACCAACATGTCACTCCAGTTAGCTGATCGCTCAGTTACTTACCCTCGAGGAATTGTAGAAGATGTTCTGGTAAAAGTGGACAAACTCATCTTTCCCGCGGATTTCGTCATACTTGATTTTGAAGAAGACAAGAAAATCCCTATCATTCTTGGGAGACCATTCTTGGCCACGGGGCAAACCTTGATCGACGTGCAAAAAGGGGAACTTACGATGAGGGTGCATGACCAAAATGTCACCTTCAATGTTTTCAAGGCTATGAAGTTTCCAACTGAAGAAGAGCAATGTTTGAAGATAGATTTGGTGGAGTCAGCAGTGCAATCAAAAATTGAGCATCTGCTCTTGAATGACACATTGGAAAAAGCACTGATTAGTGATTCTTTATTGGAAGAAGATGAGATAGATGAGCAACTGCTACTTCTTGATGCTACTCCATGGCAAAGGAAATTCGAGAGACCAGTGGAATCGTTAGGTCTATCTGAATTGAAGGGGTCACATCAGCGGTTGAAACCATCCATTGAAGAAGCTCCAACTCTAGAGCTCAAACCACTACCTGATCACTTAAGGTATGCTTCTCTTGGTGAGTCATCTACTTTACCTGTGATTATTGCTGCTAACTTGTCAAATTCTGAGGAAGACAAGCTCTTGAGAGTTCTTAGAGAATTCAAATCAGCTATTGGATGGACCATAGCAGACATCAAGGGAATTAGTCCAGCTTACTGTCAACATAAAATTCCTTTAGAAGAAGGGAGTAAACCAACAGTGGAAAATCAGAGACGTCTAAATCCAATCATGAAAGAAGTTGTGAAGAAAGAAATCATCAAATGGTTGGATGCAGGGATCATCTATCCCATTTTTGATAGTTCATGGGTAAGCCCAGTTCAATGTGTGCCGAAGAAAGGTGGCATGACGGTAATCACCAATGAGAAGAATGAACTTATCTCTACTCGCACAGTCACTGGTTGGAGAATCTGTATGGACTACCGGAAATTGAACAAGGCCACTAGGAAGGATCATTTTCCTTTGCCCTTTATTGATCAGATGCTGGACAGACTTGCAGGTCAGGAGTACTATTGCCTATTGGATGGATATTCTGGGTATAATCAAATCTGTATTGCTCCTGAAGATCAGGAGAAGACGACTTTCACATGTCCATTTGGTACATTTGCTTTTCGGCGAGTTTCTTTTGGTTTGTGTGGTGCACCTGCTACTTTTCAGAGGTGTATGATGGCTATTTTTTTCAGACATGATTGGCAAGACCGTAGAAGTTTTCATGGATGACTTTTCTGTAATCGGTCTCTCTTTCGATGAATGTTTGAATAATCTGGGTGCGGTTCTGAGAAGATGTGTGGAGACTAATCTAGTGCTTAACTGGGAGAAATGCCACTTCATGGTTCAGGAGGGAACTATTCTTGGGCACAAGGTGTCACGGAGAGGTCTAGAGGTGGACAGGGCAAAAATAGAGACAATTGAAAATCTTCCACCACCTATTTCAGTGAGAGGGATTCGTAGTTTCCTTGGTCATGCAGGTTTCTACAGGCGTTTTATCAAAGACTTCTCAAAAATCTCCAAACCGTTGTGTAAGCTCTTGGAAAAGGATGTTCCTTTTAAATTTGATGAAGAATGTTTGACCGCTTTCGAGACTCTGAAAAAGAAATTGGTTTCAGCACCAGTGATTATTGCTCCCGATTGGAGTGAACCTTTCGCTATGATGTGTGATGCTAGCGATTATGCAGTGGGGGCTGTTCTCGGTCAAAAGAAAGACAAAGTGTTTCATGTGATCTATTATGCAAGCAAGACTCTTAATGATGCTCAGTTGAACTACACTACTACGGAAAAGGAGCTGTTGGCCATAGTCTATGGTTTTGAAAAATTTCGTTCTTACTTGCTAGGTACAAAGGTAATGGTGTACACGGATCACGCGGCTATTAGATATCTGCTCTCTAAAAAGGACTCCAAACCTCGTTTAATTCGTTGGGTACTTCTGTTACAAGAATTTGATGTGGAGATTAAGGACAGGAAAGGGACAGAGAATCAAGTAGCTGACCATCTTTCTCGTCTGGAGGACTTGGGTAAATCTTCTCGAGACAGTACCATCATTAATGAATTCTTCCCGGATGAGCAATTGTTTAGGGTGCAAGAAGAGGAGCCATGGTACGCAGACATTGTGAACTTTCTGGTTAGTCAAGTCATTCCATCTGAATTTTCTTATGCACAAAGGAAGAAGTTCTTGCATGAAGTTAAATGGTATCGTTGGGACGAACCATATCTGTTTAAACAGGGAGCTGATCAGATTCTTAGAAGATGTGTGCCGTATAGTGAAACAGAGGCTATTCTGAAGGATTATCACGCCACGACATATGGGGGCCACTATGGAGGTGAAAAGACTGCTACTCGGATTCTTCAAGCAGGGTTCTATTGGCCTTCTCTTTTTAAAGATGCTCATCAGTACGTCTTAAGGTGTGATCGTTGTCAGCGTGTTGGTAACATATCGAGGAGGGATGAGATGCCCCTTAATGTAATGTTGGAAGTGGAAATTTTCGATGTTTGGGGAATTGACTTCATGGGACCCTTTATCTCTTCGTGCAACAATCAATATATCTTGCTAGCAGTTGATTACGTCTCTAAATGGGTTGAGGTCAAAGCACTTCCGACAAATGATGCCCAAGTCGTGCTTAATTTCCTTCAGAAGAACATCTTCACCAGATTTGGTACTCCTCGAGTCATTATCAGTGATGAAGGCACTCATTTTTGCAATCGCAAGTTCACTAATCTTATGGCCAGATACAATATCAATCATCGGGTAGCTACAGCATATCATCCTCAGACCAATGGCCAAGCTGAAGTGTCTAATCGGGAAATCAAGCGTATTCTAGAAAAGGTGGTGAGTCCTTCAAGAAAGGATTGGTCTCTGAAACTCGATGAAGCCGTCTGGGCTTATCGAACGGCATATAAAACACCTTTGAGAATGTCACCGTATCAGCTTGTCTTCGGGAAAGCTTGTCATTTGCCGGCGGAATTGGAGCACAAGGCTTATTGGGCTTTGAAAAAGCTAAATTTCGATCTTACAGCCGCGGGTGAGAAGAGAATGGTGCAACTTCATGAGATGGACGAGTTTCGCTTGCAAGCTTATGAGAACAATAAACTCTACAAAGAAAAAGTGAAGAGATGGCATGATCGGCGTTTAGTTAACAAGGTATTTGTTCCTGGACAACCTGTGTTATTATTTAATTCTCGCCTTCGTCTATTTCCAGGAAAGCTAAAATCGAGATGGTCAGGACCCTTTGTTGTAAAAACCGTGTTTCCGCATGGAGCGGTTGAGATTTTTGAGAAATCACCTGATCAGTCGTTCAAAGTCAATGGTCAGAGATTGAAACCGTACTTTGGTGAGGTATCGAATCGTGGGGCTGAAACCGCGGTTCTTGCAATTATTGAATAAATCCTGGAAGTCACGTCAAGCTATTGACGTTAAAGAAGCGCTTCGTGGGAGGCAACCCATGCATTAGTATAGGAAAAAAAAAAAAAAAAAAATTTTGAGTTTTGTGTGAAAAAAAAAAAAAAAAAAATGAATTTCGGGCAAATTGCAGGTCTGTAACGCATGTAGCCCCTGCGTTACTGGAAGAAAAGCAAGTTGCGGGGCTGTAACGCAACTTGCAGTTGCGTCTCTGGATGAAAGGCAAATTGCGCCCCTAAGACGCAAGTCGCGTCTGCGCATCTGGAAGAGGGGCTGGTTGCCCCACACGCGGGCAACTCGCGCGTGGCTCAGAATGGTCAAGAAAAATTTTTTTTCACAGCTTTGTGTACTGTTTCTGTCCGAGAGTTGTGTGATGTATATTATAAAATAAATTCTTTCACCCCAATTCTTTTTATAACCCCATCTCCTCCCTAAATCTTTTCCTATTTGAATTCCAAAAACCCTTCATCTCTCCTAAAAAATTTCAAATTCCTATTTCTTTTCTAAATCTTTTTCTTTTATCCATTAAATATTTTTTCTATCCCATATCAAATTCCAATTTCCACCAAATTTTTTCCTATTCACATTAAAATTCTTATATTCATCCTATCACTCCATGGCCTATATATACCCATACATACACACCCAATTCATTATCTTTCTCTTCTACATCTCTTAAAAATTCAAGTTTGGGGGAAAATTAGTACAAGTTCACCTCTTTGATTCGTAGTGGGAATTCTTTTCTCTATTTAATTTTACTACGAATTTGTGTTCTTGTAAATTGGGGTTTTTTGTATTATTCTTGTTACGTGGGTATTTTTGGTGTGATTTGGTTTGGTGGTTTTTGGTGGGATTTTTCTTGGTGGTTTTTGGTGGTGCTATTGTTGAGTGGGGTTTTGATTATTATGGCGCCTAAGCGAATGAGGGGTGGTGCTATTAGGGTGGAGAGATTTTCTTCTCCGGATGCGGAGGTTGAGTATAATAGGTTGTTGACTAAGTCGGTGGCGAAAGAAAGGGGGTTTTTACCAACTCGTCATTATGGGTTGGTTGATGTGATTAGTGAGTTACGTTGGGGAGAGATTTGTAAGGCACCTGCTCCAGTTCCGGTGAATGTTGTTAGGGAGTTTTATGCTAATGCTAAGGGTGAGCCGGATGAGGTGTGTGTGGTTCGAGGTAAACAGGTGGAGTATAGTGTTGAGGCTATTCGTAAAATTTTGGGACAACCACCGAAGCTTGTGGGGGCTGAAGATTGGGCAAGGAAGACTAGTAAGGATGTGGATTTGGAGGCAATTGTTCGTGAATTATGTGTTCCTGGTACGGTTTGGAAGTATAAAGTGGGAACCAATGCGCCGGTTAATTTTCTGTCTTCTGCTATGAATAAATTTGCACGTGCATGGTATGCATTCCTTTGTGCGAATATTATGCCTACTTCTCATATAGGTGAGGTCACAGTTGATAGATTGATTCTTCTTTGGGGCATTCTAAAGGGGGAGTACATTGATGTAGCCTATATTGTTCATCAGAATATTATACGGTTTTTAAAGTCTCATACGCTATCATCGATGCCCCATGCTTCTGTTATAGCTGGTTTATGTAAGGAAAGTGGTGTTATCTGGGGTGCGGATGAGGAGTTGCAGTCACCTTTGCCTTCCATTACTGATGTGTCTATTGATCGAATGCCTGACTGGCAAGGTGGGGTTCCAGATCTGAGGGGGCTTGGTTATATTGTTGATGATGTTGATGCTAGTGGTAATGGAGCGGGCGCTCAGCCACAGGGTTCGGAAGTACCGAGAGTTTTGGAGGCCCACTTTAGGCGTTTGTATAGGCGGATGGATGCTATACATGCTTGTAACAGGGAGTATGCTCAAGATATGGCTACAGCTTTGACAGATGCAGGTATTCAGGCGAGGTGGCCAGTCTATGGAGCTCGTACGCAGTATCCACCGCCAGATTATGATCCCTCCGAAGAGGAGGACGAGTAGGTATGTTTTCTGTTATCCCTTGTATTTACTTCCATTCAATGCGGACATTGAATATGTTAAGTTTGGGGGTGGTTTGAGGGATTAGTAGTTGTATATATATTGTTGTATTTTGTGTTCATATAGGATATCATGTTTGCATAGTAGTGATAGTTCATGCATGATTGTTATGTTCGTATTATCTACGTGTGTTCATATAGGACATTTTGTTTTATTTTCGTATACCATGTGAGTTTTCATTTAGTTGCATTTTCATGGCATGCATATTTCATGATCCCTTAGGACGAGCTGATTCTGATTGATAGGTGGATGTTGATTTGGGTGTGATGATGATGAGTAGAGGGCTGATTTATAGTTTCTATGAAATTGACTTGCATGTTACGGGAACAAAATTTAGTACACAGTCTCATTGGGGTGCTGTTGGGCTAGGTTAGGGTCATGCCTGTGGGATGTTTTGAGATTTAATCACTTGTTTATATTTAGAATTTTCGTTATTCCCTTTATAGCGTAGGAACATTAAAGTCTAAGTTTGGGGGAAACCAGGAATTTTCATGCTAGTTGTTAATATTTGTCAATAAAGGCTAGGCGTCAAATGGCTAGTAGCCAGCTCATATTTATATGAGTAGTCTAGGGTTGGAAATGAGAAAGGCTCATTCCAGACTGCGAGAAAAAAAAAAGAAAAAAAATATAAAAGAAAAAAAAAGGAAAAAAAAAAAAAAGAGTCAAGTATTGTTTGTTAATGCAAAATTAACCAGAGTGAGCTCTTTAATACTCGAGTAATTAAGTCTGAGGGGACTTAGTCCTAGTAACCTAAAGCCCTTGTGGTTTGGGATTGCTGACCTAACACTCGCTACATGGGTATTATTGTATAAGCCTTTTGGGGTCTCATTCATTGCACGGTTAAATAAGCATGCGTATTGTATATTCTATTATGTGTCATAGTAATAAAGCATGAGTTTCTGTCTACCTTGGATAAGGGTGGAGGTGTTCCTAGGTTATGGAGTGTCTACAGTCTATTCTGATTATAAACCTGTGATTGTCTTGACGGAAAGCATGTATGATTTTTGACCTAGTTTTGGGAGTATTTCTGATGAGCATCGCACACACGCACGTTTCTGTTCATGTATTTGTTAGTATACGGGGATTTAGTCGAGCTCTGCTTGGATTTGTTACATTCATTGGGATATTTGCTTGTTAGTTGGTTTTGGTGAGTTTGAAGGGGATCTTGCATTTTTTTTTTTTTTTGTTCATATTAGTTGCATTCATGCATTGCATTGCATTAGGTTAAATGGATTTTGTGGGTACATTCGCTATAGGCCCTCACGAGACCTTACTCGTCCACTAGGGCTGCCTAGGGGTTTAAAGGGCTTGTTGCATATGCCAAATGCAACCGTGATCACCTACGGAAGTGGTACTAGTTAGTTAGTTGTAATTGTTAATGCTTGAGGACAAGCATCGGTTTAAGTTTGGGGGTGTGATAAGTGGATTTTATATCTACTTGGAACATTCTAAATTGGCTTAAATTGATTGTCTTGGACTCAAGTTTCTTGTAGTTTTGATGTGTTTTGCTTAGTTGTGCAGGTTTACGAGAATGTTGATTAAGGTGGATGCTTCTATAATTTTTGGGAATTAATTGATTAAAATTCGGATTTTCTGGGAAGGCTGCGCAGCTTACACTGTTTTGGCCATATCTGGAGTTCTGTAAGTCCGTTTTCAGCGATCTTACTGCCCACGCGAAGCTTGAGAGATTTTCTACAACCTGGAATAGGAATCACGTGCAAGTAAAGTACTGAATTAATTCGCGCGGGCAGACTTTGTGAAGCATGGCTGGGAAATTCCTGTTTTGCCCTTTTCGAGTTCTAATTATATTCCGGGCAGGTTTTAGCACCTTAATTAAATTCTAATTGTAATAGAATATTAAATATTTTTATTGGGCAAGAGGGAGGAAACGTTTTTATATATCAACGTCCTACCCTTGTAATCATAACATATACATACGTTACATATAACCTAGTTTTATTCAGAAGAGAGAGGAGGAGAAGGAATTCTTCCAAGCTAGTGACAAGCAAGGATTATTCTTGAAACCTTTGTATTCTTCTATTGTGGGGATTTAATTCTAAACCTTATTCTTCTTCTCTATTTTTACTCGTTTATTTTAGAATTATGTTTTCCATAGAACCCATGATGGCAATTAGGTCAATTATGGGCTAATTCGTTATCATGGGGTTTTAATGGATTTTGCTATGGATTCTAGTTATTGAGTGTTAATTATGCCTTGGTGTGTGATTGAATGTATTGATTGCCTAGTATGTTTATGCTTATTCGTTATAAGTGCGTCGCGAACACTTGTAATTGTTTGTTTAATCCTAGTGAATGCGAAAGTGGATCTAGGGTTTAGAACAATTCATGCTAGCATAGGTTTTTGCATGTGAAGAACATGTATTAATTTGTGATGTAATTCTAACCGTCTTGCATCGACTATGTGGTTTAATGGGTGCTTGATTCTCAACCGGTATGTGTTCAATTGCTATAGACATATAGGGACTACACATATTTGGTGACTACTTGACTTCTATCAATTGTGGATGATCAGTAGGATGGTATATGCACAACGAAAGTTGGTATGTATCAGTTTAGTGCATCTAATCAGTAATCAACTCGGTCACATGCTAGGCTAAAGGGCATAAGATTCTAGATGAAGTAGTAAATGAAATTGAAATCCCATGTTTATTTATTATAAGGTTAAAGTAAGTTATTTTCTCGTAATTGGCTTAGTTGGTAATCAATCATTAGTTAAATCAAACCAAAATTGTGATTGTCTTAGCAGTGAGTGTAAATCATTAGCTAATGCATAAGTGAACATAACGAACAATTTGAGTCTCTGTGGGAACGAATCCTATTTACTCTATATTACTTGTTGACCACGTTCTCTTGCGTGAATAAGTGTGAACAATAGGGCATCGGCCTTAACGTTCTCTTCTCTCGGAATGTGTTCTACATAGCACTCATCCAACTGAGTCATGACGACTCGTAAATACTTTGCCATAGTTTCGTCCTTGGCTTCAAATTCACCATTAATTTGCGAGACCACCAATCTTGAATCTCCACAAACTTTGAGGTTCTTGACCCTCATGATTCTGGCCAAGCCTAAACCAGCTATCAAGGCTTCATACTCAGCTTCATTGTTGGTTGTCGGAAAGTCCAACTTCAGAGCATATTCAACTGTGAACCCATCAGGGCTTTGCAAAACTAAACCTGCACCACTAGATTTTGTTTTTGATGCTCTATCAAAATAGAGCACCCAATATTCCTTCTGATCCGGTACAAGTTCTTCATCTTTGTCTCCACTTTCAGGGGTGGTTAACATCTCCTGCCCCCCGATTTCTTGGTTGCCAATGGTACATTCAACCACGAAGTCAGCTAATGCCTGAGCCTTGATGGCCGTTCGCTGCTTATACGTTATGTCAAATTCTCCGAGCTCAATTGCCCACTTAATCAGTCTTCTACTAGCCTTTGGGCTGTGCAATATATTCCTCAACTGCTGGTCCGTCAGGACAAAGATTTTGTGTGATTGAAAGTACGGTCGTAACTTTCTTGAAGCTGTTACCAATGCCAAAGCAAATTTTTCGATGGATGAGTAATTTAACTCGGCTCCGTGGAGCACCTTACTTACGTAGTAGATAGGTCTCTGAACCTCGTTCTCTTCTTTAATGAGGACGGCACTCAATGCTTGTTCAGACACTGCTAGATACAGATAAAGAGTCTCTCCGGGACTTGGCTTGGCCAACAACAGGGCTTCGGCCATGTACTTCTTCAACTGTTCAAAGGCCTCTTGGCTTTTATCATTCCATTCAAAAAATTTCACTTTCTTTAGTGCTTGAAAGAAAGGCAAGCACTTATCACCAGATTTGGAGATGAATCTCCCTAGAGCAGCCACTCTGCCGGTTAACTTCTGTAAGTCCCTCACGGAATGGGGTGGTTCCATGTCTAGGATGGCTTTGATCTTGTCGGGATTCGCCTCTATGCCTCTTTTCGAAACCATCAAACCCAAAAACTTTCCAGATCCAACGCCAAAAGCACACTTGGCTGGATTCAACATCATCTTGTGGTGCCTCAGCACTTCGAATGCCTCTCTGAGGTGCTTGATATGGTCAGCCTTGAGTAGGCTCTTGACTAACATGTCATCAACATAGACCTCCATGGTTTTGCAATCAGATGGGCGAATATCTTATTCACCAATCGTTGGTAAGTAGCTCCTGCATTCTTTAGACCAAAAGCCATAACAAGATAACAGAAAACACCAAAGTCAGTTACGAAAGATACCTTTGGGATGTCATCCTGGTGCATCTTGATCTGATTATAACCACTGAAACCATCCATGAAGCTCAACATCTCATGCCCAGCTATGACATCTACCAGGGTGTCAATTCTTGGTAGAGGGAAGCAATCCTTTGGGCATGCGTCATTTAAATCAGTGAAGTCGATACACATTCTCCATTTTCCATTTGCTTTTTTGACCATGACGGGATTAGCCAACCATTCGGGGAACTGAATCTCTTCAATAAAACCAGCTTCCAATAGCTTGTCAACTTCTTGCTTAATGGCCTCCTGCCTCTCAGGAGCAAAATTCCTCTTTTTCTGCTTTATTGTCTTCCATTTAGGATCAACATTCAGTTTATGAGTTATGAGTTGGGGATCAATCCTTGGCATGTCGGCAACTGTCCAAGCAAACACATCACTATTCTCCTGTAAGAATGCTATCAACTCTCCCTTAAGAGGTTCATGTAGGGAAGCTCCTATATAGGTAACCTTCTCAGGGTCGCCCAGCTCTAGAGGAATAGAGATCAAATCCTCAGCTGGCTTTCCTCGGTGTTCATCGTCACCACGGACATCCATGTCTTCGATTGGGAGTACCTGCCCCCCGACTCCATCAGCTCTCAATGCAGATACATAACAACTTCTTGCCATCTTCTGATCGCCTTTTTGTTCTCCGACCCCATTCCGGGTTGGAAACTTAATCTTCATGTGGTAAGTGGAGGCAACAGCCTTGAACGCATGAAGTCCAGTCCTTCCCAGGATTGCATTATAAGTCGAGGCTGCCTTGATTACCAGAAAATTCAACATCTGAGTAGCCTCTTTAGGCTCTTGCCCAATTGTCACGGGTAGTTGAATAGTTCCCTCCACTTTGGACTCTATCCTATTAAATCCGTAGATTGGCATATTAGTTGGGGTAAGCTGAGAGTCGGTGTATCCCATTTTTATAAACGTATCGTGAAACAAAATGTCAACATAAGCTCCATTGTCTATCAAGACTCGCTTTACTTCTGAGTTCCCAATCACAGGGGTTATGACCAACGGGTCGTCATGGGGGAACTTCACCCCTTCAAGATCTGAATCATCAAAACCAATCACTGTTTCAGTCCTAGCACGTTTCGGGCCCTCTCCCATAATGTGCATCACCTCTCTGGCATACACTTTTCGAGAGTTTCGAGTTGTACCGGCCGCTGTCGGGCCTCCCCAAATCATGTTGATAACTTGCCCTCGGGGCTGTATGTTACGATCACGATCATTATCTCTTCTGTCATTGTCTCTCCTATCGTAGTCCCTTCTTTGGGTTCCACGATCTTCACCCTTAGTAAATTTATTCAATTTTCCCTTACGGATCAAGAATTCAATCTCATCATTCAACTGCCTACAATCATCTGTATCATGCCCCACATCTCGGTGGAACCTACAGTATTGGCCTTTGTCTCTCTTTGCGGGATCACCCTTTAGTGGCTTCGGCCATCAAAAGTCCTTATCCTTCTCTATCTTTAACAAGATTTGACTCCTAGGAGCATTCAATCTTGCATAATCAGAAAATCTCGGTCCAAAATTCTTCTTTGGTGGTGAGTCAGAGTCCTTGCTAGTCCGAGGATACTTGTCCCTAGCATCGTACTCCTGATCCTGCTTTCTCTTCTTTGTATCATTGTTACCTCGACCATTGCTCACTATGGCCTCCTTCTTGGTACTATCCTCAGCCTTGATATACTTGTCAACCATTCGCTGCAGCTCAGCCATATTCTCGGGAGGATGCTTTGCCAACGACCTTTTAAAGTATAAGTCGGTGGTACCATGCTCTAGGGCCACCATTGCCACCTTATTCTCCAAATCAGTGATGTTCAACGTTTCCTTAGTGAACCTCTTCAAATAATCTCTCAGATTTTCATTCTTCCCCTGTACCACATACATAAGGGATGCAGAGCTTTTCTCATGCACCTTCCCACTGATGAACTGACTAACAAAGGCAGCACTTAACTCCTTGAAAGAGCCAATTGAGTTTGCAGGCAACCGGCTGTACCATCTTTGAGCCATACCCGACAGGGTTTGAGGGAACGCCCTACACTTCAAAGCGTCACTTGCAGGCTGCAACAGCAGTGCATTTGAGAATGTCCTAACGTGATTTGCGGGGTCACCCGTTCCATCGTAAGCCTTAATTGTCGGCATCTTGAACTTCTTTGAGATACGAGCATTCATCACTTCCTTAGTAAACGGGGGTGTAGGATCATCTGGATCTCCTAATGGCATTAAATCTTTGGGGTTACTCCTAGGAGTTTCTACCCTTGCTGTTTTATCAGTTGAGGCATCAACCCTTCTCTGCCTCCTCGAAGGCCTCTCTAAATCAATAAAAGGAATCCCTCTTGAGTTTGGAGGTGGTCTATTATGATGCAACCTCGCTTGCTCCCTTGCCATATCTTCCTTTAATCTTAAGATCTCGGCTTCATGAGCCTTGATCCTTTCTGTAGTTGTTGAAGGGGGTCCATCATGGATAGTTTGATGCCTACTCAGAGGTTCTCTACTAACACGTCGCCTTCTCGGGGCTTCATCACGATCTTCATCATTAGAAGATGATTCATCGGTATAGGGACCAGAGTAGTCAAGATACTCTCGATCTCGGATTTGCTAGGCATGGCCACTTGATCCAGCTCCTTGAGTAGGAGGTTAGTTAGGCAGCCCATACATCGGGTTGGTGTTCACGGGGAGATCCGTAGTGTGGATCTGGACCCCTTGTGGAGGGTTTTTGGGATCTACAATCAAGGGAGAGACCACCATCTGAAGGGGATTAGTCCCTGGATTTGTGTGGACGATCGGAGGTAACGTACTCTCAACATGGGAAGTCGTCTCTAGGGGTTGAGAAACTTGATGTTGAACGATCGTCGCGGTCGTTGGGGGCACCGGATCCGTGGTGGGAGGAGCAGAGCTGAGAGGAATAGAATCGGTGGTAGTCAACGTTGTTCATCGTGTTTGAACCATGGTTGATGTCTTTTCCCACAGATGGCGCCAAATGTTATGGAATAAAAACTAGGTTACGAATTGTATTTAATGCTAGGGTTGGTGAGCTTCGAGCTTTAATGGCTGTTTCCGTGTTCGGGACTAATCGGTCCTCACAGAGTGCCTACGTATCTCATATTGAGAATCAAGCCAAGACGTAATTTTGAGAATGAGGGGTCAGACCCTTTATATAGGTTGAGAAGCCTTAGAATCGTAGTAGGGTTAGGTGACTTGGTGGATAAGTCACCGCCTAGAAGAAGGTTCCAGATCCTAGTATGTAGGAACCCGTTTCCTTGTTTGACTCTTATTGCCGAGCTGGTAATTACCCCTAATATTAATTACGAAATTAATATTATAATTGGGGTTTGGGCTCATCTGGTGGGCCCCACGTTTGGACCATTCTAGGTCTAATTAATGACACATTAAATGTGTCTTTAGGGCTTACTTTTAGCTTATATCACTACTACTTCTGTAATCTGTATTGTTTAAAAAATTGTATAATTATTATAAACTATTAGCTGATCATCTCTTTTAACACTTCTTCAAAATTAAAATAAATATACAATTAATTATATCCTTACTCATAATAAGAAGAAGATGAATCTTATCCAAAATATCGGTTCTTGAATAAATAAAGGAAAATCGTTGGATTTAATATTAAAAAAGTATTTGGTTGTTAGTAGGATTACTATATTCAAATAACAAAAGATGTATTATAATCATTTAAAGCAAATATATAGAGGTTTTCTAACTTAAATAGAATTATTAATAACAAAATTTGTAACTTCCTTTTCTCTTCAACTTTCACGTAATTAAAATTGAATAGCATTTATGAAACAATCATTAAATTAAAGATTATTTCGGTGTGCGTTATAAAATCGTCCGAATCTGATTTTTTGATTTCAACATAGAGCAAAAATAGTAAAGTGAACGTCTAAAATCGAATAAATATTTATTTATTATTTATATTAACTCCAATTGATAACTTTAATCTAATTCTTTTAAATTTAGAATGTTTATATTCTAATTATATTCTTATAGAGTTCTTATCTAAAATCTTGGTTATCTCGTGATTGGTACGACTATACAAATAAGAATGGATAGACCTTAGAATAAATAGATGGGAGCGATGGATCTAATAAAGAATATTTTATTTTTAATATGTAAAATAAAAAGTGTAATTATATTAAAATATAAAAAGTATAATTTAATGATTTATATCGATTATAAGTAGGTTACTTATAGTGATTAGAATTTTTAATCTTAATGTAAATATTTGTAATTTTATTTTCAGATTCTGGGCATGTTCCATTTGGATAATATTTGTTATACTATCATTTAATTAAAAATTATTTTATAAGTTTCGTTTGGATTTTAATGGTCCAAATTTGATTCTTAGAACTTAAGATAGATATTAACTTTTTAATTAATATTAGTCATAATTTAAATATTTTTCTCTAATTCTTTCAGATTTATAAATTCATTGAAAAAAAATCTTAAATCCTACAAATATTAAAAAAATTCGTGAATCACACGATTATAAACTAATAGGTATATAATGTGGAAAACCACTAAACTGCGTTATCATGTAAGACTGATTTACTTTAATTTTTTTTAAACTCATCCTTACATAATTAAATAATATTTATTAAATTATTTCATTGTTCAATTATTTATAAATTTATATTTAAATAATATTTATTAATTATATTAATTCTTTGTAATTTATCAATATTAATATTTTTATTTCGTCTCATGCTCGATTTTTGCACGGATTACCAACTAGTATGGCTTATGCATGTAAGTGTCAAGACTTCAAGTACTACATAAAGTCACATACAGTATTGTTGGTTGATCGATTTTTGATGATGATTGTTAGAGCATCTTGAATGTATGAAACTCTTAGTTAAATCAATTTATTTGGCATCTACGTGTCATTATTTGAAGAATATGCAAAAAAATTAACATTTCAAACTTATAACCCTAGCAATTAATAAATATAATAACAATATTTGGTTGCCTATATTTATAGAAAATGCAAAACCCTTAAGTATATTTTTCATTATTATAGTGATATATAATTATTGGAGTACTGTAATCATTACCCTTAATTAAAATTTTAGATTATTATTATTTTATTATATTTTAGTCAAATCATTTTACATCTCTCCATTGAGATGCTCTTACCATTAAATTGTCTTGAATTGCAGGGCGGGTGAGCAAGAGGATGATGAAACATTTTCATAATATATAGCGATAACTTATTCAAGCAACTGATTACTTTAATTTTGTAGGTAGTGATTAAATTAGTGTAATCACACTGTCATCAAGGCTCAAGCATGCATATATTTACAAGTTTAAAGATATACTGCATGGAAGAATTCATTTGTACAGTAATTAATTGATTATAATTAATTTATAAGCTAGGTGCTCAAATTGATAGTTTTATTCAGCGCACACTTTTATGTTACCACGAGACAAAAGTAGGCATCAGTCCCTTAAACACGGCTCCGACATATCCTGCCGGCGACCACAATCCAGCAAGTTAATATAAAACATAACAGTACATATAGTGACGTTTAACGCTTAGCTAAAGCTTACATAATCGTCATAAAACAAACCTAAGGTCATTGTCTCAAAAAAAAAAATTACTATTATTAAAGTAATTGAAAAGAATGGTACTATTAGTCATTAGATATTGGCATTAGATATATTATTTCAAGTTTGACATAACTTTGCGCACAGATAATTGAACTATTCGTATCTGTTTTCTGTACTACAACTCTGAAATGGAAAGTAGAGAGATGCTGTCCCCATTATATTAAGATCTAACTAGGTGCGTTGTCAAGAAAAAGGACAAACTTCAGGCGGCTTTTCCCAATACATGAAATAAATCATGCACGTTCTGCTTTCTTTCTTAATGGAGTACTCCCTCCGTCCCATAAAACTCTTCCCATTTTCCTTGGACACGTTTGCCAACACACATTTTTAATCGTTAATATCTTTAATTTCGTATTAGTACTAAATATAAAAACTTCATTGTATTAAAGTACTCATAAATACGAATTCAACAAGATCACTCATGACTATATTTAGATTTATAGATTATACGTAAATTAGTAATTTGTCTCTTATTATGAACAGAACCGACATTTGAAAGGGGAAAAGTTTAAAGGCACAGAGGGAGTAATACTCAAATTAGAATGGACAACTATTCCACAAGAGGCGGCTAGCTCACTGCTCTTGCATTGAGAGACAGACAAACAATACACAGATATATGTATCCATCTTATGTGAATTCGAACTATTCTCTTCTCACATGTTATACTCTTATGTTGAATTTGGTTGGAATGATTGGAATGTTATACTCTTATGTTATATTCTTATGTTGTGTTTAGTTGGGTGATTGGAATGAAACGGAATGTAATGAAATTGGAAATTTTAAATGGTTAGATATTCAAACATTCTTTGACCCATTACATTGCAAATCACTACATTATAATTTATACATCCCAATTTTAAAAAAAAATATTTCATTTCTCATGCCATCTATTTTCTTCACAATTCTTATAATAACAATTTTCCATTATCACATTTGTTCCAAATCTTCCCTCCAACCTTCATTTTTTCTCTTTAATTTCATTCATAATTATATTCACCACAACCAAACATAACATTAGTCTTTTTAGTATTTAGTAATGATATGTATGTACAGAGCATGGATGAATGTATATAATTAACTATATATATGTATATATATATATATATATGTATATATATATATATATATATATATATATATATATATATATAGGGTTGGACTCCATAAAGAACACTTTAAATAAAGAACAACAAAGAACACCTCATATCTAATAGATCCATTGCCCCTGGCGGGGCCACCTGATGACGTCATCGATGAACAGTAAAATTTTCATTTTTTTTTTTTTTTTGCTGGATGGATAGAGCCTAAAAAAATAAGAACTTTTTGTATTGGGTGCCCCTGGTGGGGCCAATGGATCTATTGAAATGAATGATTTTATAGTGTTCTTTATATAAGAGTGTTCTTTATGGAGCAAAGGCCTATATATATATATATATATATAGGCCATTGCTTCATACAAAACACTCTTATATAACAAACAATAAAGAACATCTTAGATCTAATAGTTCCAATGGCCCCGCCAGGGACAGTCAATACAAAAAGTTGTTATTTTTTTACCCTCTATCCATCTAGCAAAAAATTAAAAAAAAATTAAAAAAAATCTAAAAATTTTACTGTTCATGATGACGTCACTCATGAACAGTAAAAATTTTAATTTTAATATTTTTTTTTATTTTTTTGCTGGATGAATAGAGGGTAAAAAAATAAAAACTTTTTATATAGGGTGTCATGACGGAACTCTTAGATTATATTAAATTTGAGGTGTTCTTTATTGTTTGTTATATAAGGTTTTTGTTATGGAGTGCAACTATGAAACCAATCTTAAAATAAAAACTAGAAACTAATCTGAACCATTCATTTTTTTTTATCTTATTGAATCATAACCACCAATTTATATACATGTACTGTATATCCTTTTTATTTTCTCTCACATCTCTTCCATCTACCCAGGTTCATTTCATCTTCTTTCTATCGAAATTTTTCTGCAACAAACAATAATCACCTCCATCAATCTACTCTCTCTCTCTCTCTCTCTCTATCTCCATCTTCCCACCCATAATTACATATATACACATCTGTATATATATCTTTCCTACATGTATATATAAATCTGTTTGTATATATCATCCCTACATGTAGTATCATTGTAGATCATAACATCGGTTATCATAAATTCCGGCATCGGCACCGAGATGATAATAGTAAAAATAGATAAAGATTGAATAAAATGTAGATGAAAGATGGAGATTGTAAAATCAGAGTGGGAGATACAAGTTTAATTATGTATAAAAAATGTTAAAGCTTATACGACGATGATGATTGCAGTGACCAGAGTAGATCGAAGATTGGTGACGATAAGGTAGGATGTGATGTAATGGTGGATGTACACATGTTGATTTTCAATGATTTCTGTATCAGATACTAATGATTTTTGTTGGATGTATTAGTGATTTATGTAATATTAATTAGTGATTTCAGCGTAAGTCTGGTACTTCAGTAATTTGTGTAGCGTAAAATAATGATTTTGGTGTAGATCGATATGGTATTTCATGTTTTTATGTTATGCTTAAATTTTAGATTTGATTGTTTTTATGGGAGGTGATGGTTTTTGTTGATGTTGGTTGGTGAAAATCGAATTTCTAGAGTACAGAGATATATAGATCAAATAGGGATAAGTAATGAGCCATTGGAATCAATGATGCTAGATATGTGGCTAGAATTAATGGTTGTCGGAGGTACGGCCGGAAGTTATGGTGATGTACGGCCGAAATTTATGGTGATCGGAGATTGGTCGGAAGTAATGGTGATCGAAGGTGTGGTTGAATCAGTGATGATCAGATAAAAATGATATATAATATATGTGTATACAAATATTTGGGTTGGTTTTTAGTTTTTATTTTAATTTGGTTTCTATTGGAATAGGACCCTATATATATATATAGAGTCCTACTCCACTACAAACTAAAATTAACTAAAAACTAAAAACTAAACACTAATCTAATATTTAAAGCTAATCTAATGACCAAACTAGGGGTACCCCAATACAAAAAATGCTTAAAATAATTGGCTCTATCCAAAAAAAAAAAAATAATAATAATAATAATAATAATAATAATAATAATAATAATAATAATAATAATAATAATAATAAATCACTGTTCACGTGATGACGTGGCAGTGGATTTCACTGGTTAACGGTGCTTCGCACCTTCTTGTACGGTGCTTCGCGCCTTTATCATTCTAAAGTTATAAGGAATGGCAATCAATGGTAAAGACAATAGACGATTGACGGGTGTGTCGAGAGCCTTCGGCCCTCATGACTACCTTGTTGGAAACAAGAAGTATTCCGAGGCAGTTACATAACAAATTTAACAAGGCAAGGCCACAGTAACAATTCGCGAAACAAATCATGAAGGTAAAACACATGCAAATTAGAAACTGTAATAACAACAGAAGATTAGCATGCGTACCAGAAACTGTAGGTCGAACTGAATACATAATCGGAGAAGATGCTAAGAACAGTGGTGAAAATATATAACCGAACAGCTGAGTCGCCAGCACTTGTACGAAGCACTGACTGTTCTTGAAAAGTATATTGCCCCTTACCTACTGTGTGTTAGGATGCTTGCAATATCTTTCCCAGGATAAAACAGCAACGAGCAAAGAGTTCACAGCAACCGGCGATGCTCAACAGCGACTGGTACCTCAGTTGGCCGGAAAAACCACAGCTAAACAGAACTTAGGGAGAGCAGAGAGAATAGAGAGAAAGAGAGAATGTCTGGTGTGTATATATTTTCAGTGTATGCTTAGCTCTCTATTTATAGGAGAGGCTAAGTGTAACTGTTGCACCAATTTAATATATGAATATTGTAACAGCTGCTATATAATTAATTAAAAAATCAAAACTGATAATTTAAATCAATTGTAACAGCCCATTTATTCCTCACAATTAAATTACGTTTTTAATATAGAATATATATATATATATATATATCAGTTACATGTCCAGGTTCAATGTATCTGTTCCCACTAGCAAGTGATCCAGTCCAAGTCCGAATGGCCCACTCTAGCCCAACAGTACAACCAGTCCAACTTTGATAAATATATATTTAATTCTAATTAAAAATATAAATAAAACCCTCGCCCAGGTCGCCTCGCGTACGCGAGACGCCGAGACATTCGCCCAAATCGCCCTTCGACCCGAGTCGAGACGTGGCGTGGCGAGGCGAGGCGAGGCGGGCGGCGGCGGCGCGCGCGTGTATAGCACACAGTAACACCATGCACTATCACACACTCTAGTAGTTGTACACTACCCTTGTGTGTAATACAATATAAAGCCAATAGCCTCCTTTATTTATCTCAATGTGGGACAAAAACAACACATTCTCATTTCCAAGCTTTCATAAGCTAACACTTTCAACTTAATTTCTCAATGGATTTCACTAAGTAAATAACTTAGATCCATAAATCAAAGTTTAAGTTCCCATAACAAGGAACACTTTACAATTGTTAAAATCCGGAATTAATATCAAGAACATAAACTAATTTATGCTCTAAACTCCAATTTTCTAACATACCTAACTCATCCGTTTACTGTCTTAAATGCTTCGCATTTCCACGGTAGGGATTTTTATTTTTATTTTGTTAGATAGAACCAATTATTTTAAGCATTTTTTGTGAAGGTACCCTTGGCGGGAACCTTAGAATAGATGAAATATAATTAATTTAGTGTTAGTTTGTAGTTTATATTTAAGGATTGGTTTGTATTTGAGCAAAAACCTATATATATATATATATATATATATATATATATATATGTAAATCTTGTCTTAATTAGGTTTAAGCATATGTTATTTATGAGTTAGCTTTTGTGTGTTACGTCGTCTGTAGGCTGTAGCTTGTTTCCTTTAGAAAAATAAATAGTATTACAAGATCCGGATGACAATTGACAAACAAACTACATATAATACTATTTCAAGCTAAAATTACACATTATCATCAGGCCGTTCCATTTTATTTACTTGTTGAATAGCATTGTCTTCACTTAGATTACAAGTACGAACATTCCTCCAACTCAAGCTTCGAGCCATATGTGCATATATATACACGGGCTCAAAGATACAATTACACACAAAAGTATGAGCAAATCAAGATACGTAAACCTGGTTGTGTTATGAACCACGGCTTCAGTATAACATGTCATGTAAATTATATGGATAGAAAGCCTCTCCGAACCAATCTTGAGCCCGTGGCATTCCGAATTCGGGATCAACATATGTTGCGTACTGATCAATGCCGCACACATCTTCCAATAGATATGGTTCTCTCCAGAAACTTATGTGAGGATCAGAGCTCGTTCCGAAAGCAGGAGGGATATTAATGTTTGAGCTAGAGGAAGCACCAATATTGTTTAACATGTAGGATGAGATAGGGTAGTCTTCGTAGACTTCTTCTATTTTAGGAACTTCTGGAGCAACAAAGTCATCTGGATGATCATATATCGTTAGTGCATCAATTGTGGATTCTATTTCCTCGATGTTTGGCTCCATAATTTCCACCACATCATTGGCTATTCGTTTCTTTAGGTGGGAGTGCCAGCGATTTTTGATTTCGTTATCAGTCCGTCCAGGAAGCGTTGCTGCAATTGCTGACCAACTGAATAACATATATAACAAGAACATTCAATTAACAATCAAAAATCATACATACTTGATAAGTAATTAGATTCAAGAAATTTATTTAACTATACTTGATAAATTATAACTTGACTAATTAATATCATGTATATATCCATGCCGCATTTCATATAATTAACTAGCCTGCAGAATACTCATGAACCCAATACAAGAAATTTGAAGTTTTCTCATGGTGAATTGAAGTTTAGGATTCTGGTCCAATTTAGCAGAATTGAAAAAAGAAACCTACATATAACACCAATGATTCAGCCACTATAGATATATGCAGTGCATATAGATATATAGACTAATTGACCATATACATACCCAACTCCGACAAGACGCATGTTGATTATGATTTCATCTTCCTCTTGAGTGTAGTTACCACGCCTAACTTCAGGATTCAAATAGTTCATCCACCTCAATCTGCAACTCTTCCCACTCCTTGATAAGCCTGATAATATCATACAAATACTACTTTAATGTGTCCAAATGACATTATTTTTTCTTCCTTTTTCAAATAACAGTTGAAATTCCAGGCAAAATTCATCAAGTAGATAAAGAGCACATCTAAAAGGTATTATGAGATGTCATTGTTAACATATTGGGACTGTAGAAATATATTGAAGCAAATAGTTTACTTGATTTTTCATTGATGGTTACAATATGTATTTATACACATCTAACATGCCTATCTTAACTTACAAATATTCCTAGCTTAGTTTTTTGCTTACACATATTCCTTGCTTATTATGACTTAATAGAACATCATATGTACAAGTAACAAGATTCTAGAAAGTATTTCTACACTCCCCCTCAAGCTTGATGATAGATGTTTAACAAATCAAGATTGTTACGCATTTCGTAGAAGCTTGTTCGTTGAAGTGGTTTTGTGAGGATATCTGCTACTTGTTGTTGTGACGGAACATAGTTCATGGAAATTACCTTGGACTCGATTTTTTCACTAATGAAATGGCGATCTATTTCGATATGTTTAGTTCGGTCATGTTGCACTGGATCCTTGGAGATACTTAGGGCAGCTTGATTATCACATAATAGCTTGATCGGATAATCAGTCTTGAGCTTGAGATCTTTCAATAACCGTTGGAGCCAGATTCCTTCGCATATACCCTTAGCAAGTGATCGCAATTCAGCTTCTGCACTACTTCGGGACACAACTGATTGCTTCTTGCTGCGCCATGTCACCAAATTTCCCCACACATAGGTGCACATACCTGAAGTTGATTTTCGATCTGGGACAGACCCAGCCCAATCTGCATCTGTGAAAACTTTTATCTCTCGGTTACAATTCTTTTTGAACAGTAGCCCAGTTCCAGGAGATGACTTGAGGTACCGTAGGATTCTCATGACAGCATCCATATGTATCTCTGATGGATTATTCATGAAACGACTAACCATGCTTACAGAGAACCCAATATCAGGCCGTGTGTGTGCAAGATAAATTAGTTTCCCTACAAGTCGTTGGTATCTTCCTTTATCCACGGCAGCCTCTGTTGTTCTCTCGATGAGTTTGAGATTTGGATCCATCGGAATGTCTGCTGGTTTGCATCCAATCATACCCGTTTCTTTAAGCAAATCGAGAATATATTTTCTTTGTGAAACTGTTATACCATCTTTTGATCGTGCAACTTCCATGCCAAGAAAGTATTTCAAGTTTCCAAGATCTTTGACTTCGAATTCTGATGACAAAACCATCTTCAGCTTGTTTATCTCTTCTGCATCATCACCAGTAATTACGATGTCATCAACGTACACACTAAGAATGGTGTGTTTTCCACTTGATGAGAATTTTGAGAACAGTGTATGATCTGCATGACTTTGTTTATATTGATACCTTTTTAGAACTCGTGTGAACCTTTTGAACCATGCACGTGGAGATTGTTTGAGCCCATATAATGACTTTTTGAGCTTACACACTTTGTTATAAGATGTATCATTACCAAACCCTGGGGGGATTTTCATGTATATTTCTTCTTCGAGGTCACCATTAAGGAATGCATTCTTTACATCAAGTTGGAATATTGGCCAATCAAGGTTAGCAGCAATTGAGAGTAATACTCGAATTGTGTCGAATTTTGCAACTGGTGCGAATGTTTCTTGATAGTCAATTCCATATGCTTGTGTGTATCCTTTAGCTACAAGCCTTGCCTTATATCTCTCCACAGATCCATCGGGCTTGTGTTTGACGGTAAATAACCATCTGCACCCTACTGCACGTTTCCCAAGTGGCAGCTCTGTGATTTCCCATGTGTTATTTTCCTCCAAGGCTCGAATTTCCTCATATGTGGCGGCCTTCCATTCTGGTATCTCTAGGGCCTCATGCACTGAGTTTGGTATTTTTACCTCATCAATCTTGGACAGAAAAGCACGATGACTTGTTGAGAGATTACCATAATAAATAAAATCTTCCATCCGATATGGCCCACATGATCGAGTTGGCTTTCTCAAAGCAATTGGTAAGTTTAAATCAATATGCTCATCAATAGGAATAGAAAGATGAGAGTTATTACCTTGCTCAGGATCAGGAACCGAGGCTGGAGGTGATTCTTGGATGTGAGCTTGTGCAACTTTTTGAGGCTCATTGGTTGTGTTTGGAATGTTAGAATTTTGAAGAGAGGGAGGATGTTCAGGTTCCGCCATCAGACTCACCCAATTCTGAGATTCTTGATATGTATTTTGCTGTTGCTCCCCCTGAAGCTCAGAATTAGAGTAAAAGGGACTGTTTTCCTGGAAGGTGACATCCATAGAGGTGAAGAATCGGCGGTGTGTTGGTGAGTAACATTTGTAGCCTTTTTGAGTTGAAGAATACCCAATGAAGATACACTTTATTGCTTTTGGGTCGAGTTTACTCTGGTCATATGTATGGACAAACACAGAACATCCAAAGACTTTTGGTGGAATGTTGGACAAAAGTCTAGTGTGAGGAAAATAGTTCAGTAAGATTTGACAAGGAGTTTGGAACTTGAGTACCCGAGATGGCATTCGGTTGATGAGGTAGGTTGCCGTGAGTACAGCTTCACCCCAAAAATGTTTAGGGACATTGGATGTGAGCATAAGAGAGCGGGCAACTTCTAGTAGGTGGCGGTTTTTTCGCTCGGCGATGCCATTCTGTTGAGGTGTTTTTACACATGAACTGGTGTGAATAATGCCATGTGATTTGAAATACTGGCCAAGTTGAGTATTAAAATACTCGCCTGCATTATCACTGTGGACAATTTGGATGGCTGTATTAAATTGATTTTTAATCATGGTGTGAAATTGTTTGAATAACTGACATGTTTCTGATTTTTCTTTCATCAGAAACACCCAGCTTAATCTCGTATGATCATCAACAAATAATAGGAACCATCTAGCCCCACTAACATTTGCAACCCTTGATGCACCCCAAATATCACTGTGTATCATGGAAAAAGGACTTGACGTAGTATATGGTCTTGGTGGATAAGAGCTACGTGTGTGCTTCGCTAATTGACAAATATCACATTGGATAGATTTTGCATCTTTATTAAAAAATAATGACGGAAACATACGTTCAAGATACACAAAGTTAGGATGTCCCAGACGATAGTGATTTATCAGAATTTCACTATTCTTTTGAAGTGGAACAGATTTATTTTTGAGGGTTGAAGAAGAGGCTAGTTTGCATTGTGGAAAGTTTGATTTTAGGATGTAAAGTCCGGCACACAGCTCAGCATTTCCAATCATCATCCCCGAGACCTGGTCCTGAAACAAACATGATTGAGCATTGAATATGGTTAGGCAATGTAATTCTTTTGAAAGCTTGTGAACCGATAATAAATTGCAGTTGAGTTGTGGGATAAATAAGACAGATTCAAGCTTTAAAGTACTCGAGATGGTGACTGTGCCTATGCCAATGACTGCAGCTCGAGAGCCATCTGCTATGGTGACCGAAAAATCTCTATTGCATGATGAGAATGTAGTAAATAAATTTCTATTACCAGTCATATGATCAGATGCTCCGGAGTCTACAATCCATGCCGAATTATAGTCAGTGCTAGCATGAAGGGCTTGAGATGTATTACCTCGTTGTGCAATATTTCCCGAGGCTCCACTATTTCCGGACTGATCTGTATGGTGAGCCTGTTGAAAGAGGCTTTGAAGCATGTTTAGCTGTTCTTTATTAAAAGGTGCTGAAGAGGCTGTGTTTCCATGTATTTCTTGATCTCTTGTGTTCCGAGATGACTTCCAGTCGTGAGGCTTGCCATGTAGCTTCCAGCAAGTCTCACGAGAATGACCTGGCCGTCGACAATGATCACAGTATGGTCGAGCCTTCCTGGGTCGATTATCTGTTGAGGTTTTTGCAGCAAAAACTCGTGTATCCTCATATGAGACTAAAGCTGATGTATCCGAGGTATGTGACATGGAGTTTCCACCCATCATTATCCTCCTTCGACTTTCCTCATGTCTTACAGCCGAGAAGGCTTCTCGGAGAGAAGGTAATGGCTTCGTACTTAGAATTCGACCTCGCACTTCATCTAGTTCTTTATTGAGTCCTGATAGTAGCTTAAACACACGTTTAGTCTCCATGATTTTGTTGTAGAGTGCGGCATCAGCAGGGCAAGTCCATTTATGATTGTCGTAGAGATCAATTTTCTGCCAGAGTCGTGTGAGAGTGCTAAAATATTGAGTGACCGAAGACTCACTTTGTCGTAGGTCATGTAGAATACTTTCAGTTTCAAACAGCTCCGAGGTGTTATCTGTAATGGAAAAAATTTCTTGTGCAGCTTCCCAGATTTCTGCCGCTGTAGAGTATAGCAGAAAATTTTCTCCGATCTCCGAAGTCATGGAGTTAATGAGCCATGACATGACCATGTTGTTATCTGCTTTCCATGCCTTGAATATTGGATCTTTACTTTCTGGAGCCTTCGCCACGCCTGTAAGGTAGTCATCTTTGCTCTTGCCGCTGATAAACATGAGCACGGATTGTGACCACTGCAAATAATTATGGCCATTGAGTTTGTGACTTGTAACAAGGTGGGAGATTTGTTCAGAGTGATTTGAAGGGCTGGAGATTTGTTCAGATTTGTTTGAGGAGGTTGGAGTTTCTGTGGCTGTTGTTGTGAGGGCATAGGAATTTCCGAACTTAACCATGATTTTATGTGCCTGAGGCTGAGATAGAAATCTGATTTGTAGATTGAAGTGAAGAATCAGAGTTAATTTATGCGGAATTAGGATATGTTTGCAGAAATTTTCAGCAGAATTGCAGAAATTGAGAAAATTGCAGAGAATTTTGAAATCTGCAGAAATTTTTCAAAAAAGAATTGAGTATTCTGCAGAAAATTTTCAGAATTGGAGTTGATCAGGATTGATTGGCTCTGATGCCATGTAGAAATATATTGAAGCAAATAGTTTACTTGATTTTTCATTGATGGTTACAATATGTATTTATACACATCTAACATGCCTATCTTAACTTACAAATATTCCTAGCTTAGTTTTTTGCTTACACATATTCCTTGCTTATTATGACTTAATAGAACATCATATGTACAAGTAACAAGATTCTAGAAAGTATTTCTACAAAAATTGGAAGAGTTAAGAAACATTTTAATTTTGCGTTGTACTAATATATTCTTTGAGTCGGAATATATAAATTAATAAGATCTGATGCTTAGGCATAGTTGATTAAGATTTAGGTATCCATGTTGGAGCTTAAATCTATGGATTAAAAGAAATTGTAGAAGACAAACATGCATGATTGGAGTTGAAATGATAGATCAATCTTATCAGTAGGATATCACAGGGGAAAGTACTCACTAGCTAGCTCATTAAGAGAGAAAAGCTATAGTTCTAGAGAGAGAGGAAGATTGAAAACATTACAAATTGATTCATCGATCTACAACTCATGGATTGAGAAACCAGTGAGATTTAGGAGATTACCAGCATGTTCAGGCATCTGGCTCCAATTCCAAATGCCATATCTTCGAATATAAGTCACCAGCAGCATGTCTTCTTCAGGAGTCCAAGGACATTTCTTGAATGCTGCCATTTTCTCCTATCTGTTTACTTTTTGATAAGTACTATTAGTTCAAGAGCTATAGAGCAGTGTATATATTATATAAGGAGGTTTAACTTTAATGACCCTTCATTAGAGTTGCCTAATATTTATACTACACTTCGCTCAACAAATTACAACATTCTAAATTTATTTTATGAATATAAAATTCGGGGAGGTTTGGTTTAGGGACCCACTCTCTAGTTTTTTTATTTGCAGCCGAGAACAAATGGGAGGGTGGTTGATTATCCTAGTACTAACTCGTTTTATGTATGTACAATTTTTATTAGTCAATCCAATTTACACTTCTTCACTCGTTTATACAGAGAACAATCAAACTAGTAAGGCGCAAAACTAATCTAATAACTATCGTATATCTTAACAAAAATAAAAAAACAAACGCGAACAAATATTTTAATTTTGTGAAGAAAGAGAGAGGGAATACAAGGTTTAGTTTACTGCTTTCTAGGTGGTTTTTGGAGGTATCTCAGCCCTAATTACTTCTTCTTTCTTAATTAGTTCAATGCCTCGGCCCTAATTGTATTTGTACATGGATCACTGATGAACAGGATCGGTTTTCCATATATAATCAAACTTAAATTGTAAATTATATTAATTAGAACTAACATGATAGCTCCTACAAAGCATAGGCAGCATTCTAACCCTATGAATCATATATGTATCTCTATATTGTCATGAATTTACCCTTACTACAATTACAAGGCCATAGATGTGTGTATTTTAAATGCCGAGTGCGATGAGATAATTTAATAATAAGAATTTATCTCTTATTGTTTAAGTTGTGAATATGATTCTTCTTCACCCAGATTTGTTACAGATATATGGCTTATTGGTCCAACCCTAGGTAGTTAGAGCATCTCCAACCCCAATCCCCTTTCCTATTCCCTAAAATAAGGAAATTTAAAAAAATAGGGGACTAGAAACATGTTTTATTTTATTCCAATGGTATTTCCTAAAATAATGAAGTATGGAGGATGATTGGGATAATATATTATATTTAATTAGTAAAAGAATGGAGGATGAAGGTAGCAGAAGCTGAGCTGACAAATATAGAGGAGCAAAATTGCTTCCCCACATATAGGGATAGAGTTTCTCTCCCGTAAAAATTGTTGGTAAGGAAGAGGATGGTTGGAGGAAGAATTTGAAACAAAATCCCTAAATCAATCCAGGTGGAGACAATATAGGTAAGGGCTCACTAGCCTTGAGATGCTCTTATAGCACCTCGAAGGGGCTAATGGAAAATTTGTTTGTATTTTCTGGTACGATAAGTACATTTCATGTGATTGAGTTATTAATTGGTACTACCCGCAAAGTGCGAAGTCACATAAAAAGGAAAGAAGAACTCAAAAGACTTATACGGAGTATTTCTTTTTATACTCCTTAGCTGAGAAATTAAACTTTTTAAGATTAGTTAATTAGTTTAATCAAAATTTCATAATCTTTAGGGTGTCCAGCGAATAAACCACCAACTAAATGTGTCCCACATAGTGATGACAGATAAAAAAAGTCGCCTCAAAAATTTTGTACTCGGGTCTAGAGATTTTGATTCTTTCATACTCCCTTCTATCCATTGATTTCTTATGAAATGACGTTTGCACGGAGACCGATGTTTTTTTTTATATTTAAAGGGATAATGTGATGAAAAGTGGGTAAAGTGGTGGAACATATTAATATTTAATAATAGATTTGAGAATTTGGAAGAAAGTATTGGGTGTAATAGTATTTTATATTATTAAAATTTTACTATTTTTAGTAAGTTTTGTATTGTAAAGAATTGGAAAGAACGTCCCAAAAAAAATGTAAAGAAATGGATAGGATTGAGGGAGTATAATTCAATGCACTGTCTATGTACATCAGTGCATGTAATACATGACTTGAAATTTACTTAGAAATGTAGAGTTAAAAGGGATCGATCAGGGTCAATTTCAGTCGCAATTGCTTTACATGAAATTCAAGAATCTGAGTGCGAAGATACATTGCATGTGTTTGTCAAGCAACGTTGTTTGACAGACATTTTTCCCCGGTTCATATTAAGAAAAGTTTATGTTAAGTTAGTTATTATTATGATATGATTGACATTTTAAGTGAAGATTAACTTTACATAATTATTACCTGTATTACTGTATACATGCATGTTGTAATTCAGATAAATAGGTTGCAAAATTTTCCTTATTTTAATTAAAAATAAATAGTAAATGAACTTTTTAAATTTTAAATATATTACCTAAAATACTAGAATTTAACAATTGTTCATTTGGTTGCGGTAGAATTCAATAAAATTGTACAGATTCAACAAAAGATTACTTTTATCTTTCGAAAGTTAACGGAGTGTAACCTTTTTTATATTGAGTGATTTAAATGAGATAAAAAAAACCCAATGATCCGCTTGATATATTGGCGTGTAATAAATGATCTACATGATAATTAACCCCACGTATATATAGTCCGGCTTCTATATATCTCCCTCTGCCGGAAGATGATTGTAATGTACGTAGACAATAAACTGTAAAGTTTAAGATTTATTTTTGCCTGTGAAAAATTATTAAACTTAATAAATAATATTAATTGAGGAATTTGGTGATAACAAATTTCGGAGGTTGCTGGAATAACGAAACTATGAAAATAGGGGGATTTGGAATTTTGGATATTTGAGATTGGACTTGAGAAGTGTATCGACTTGTTAGATGTGTCGGATCCTTTTCCAAGATGTCTGCGTACTCTATATTTATAGAGATCAAGTCAACGCAGTTCTTTTCAAGATTAGTTTTTAATTCCTATGATTATTAAGGGATGTATTGGGAATTAGAATTAGTAAATTTTATCTATTTAAATTATATTCACGTTGGGATACCTTCCTGATTTGAAGGGTATTGTTTTACAGATATTTTCTATCATAAATTGGAGATAATTCCTCGTTTCAGTTAACTTGGGGATTAAGTTAATTATTATTAGATGAATATTAGGAAATTTGGGAGATAATTGAGGCAACCGAAAATATAGCGTAACAACCACCCCCAATTCTTCAGTGCAGCTTGATGGACTAGAGAACTAAGCATGCTTCGATCTTCCAAATGTCCCGAGTCATTGAAACAACTAGGAAAGGAAGATTATTAAAAAAATATGGAGCACCTAGTTGCCCGTAATATGCATGTAGATGTCAACGAGACTGTAAGCGAGATGTAAAAAAGAATAGATGTACGAGTAGTTTTTTAGGTGTGCGAGAATGTATCCCGAAGAGTCATCCAAGCATTATTCAGAAAGTCGTCCAAAGCATTCCGAACAATATCCTGAAAAGCAAATATTTAAAGAAATATCCTCCATTAAGCATTCCTAGGAATACCCTCCTCAAAGAAGGACGTATCCAAGAATCTCCATAATGCATTTCAGATAGTACCCTCCTCAAAGGAGGTCGTACCCCCTAGAATCTCCATAACGCATTCCAGAGAGTACCCTCCTCAAAGGAGGTCATACCCCCTTAGAATCTCCATAATGCATTCAAGAGAGTACCCTCCTCAGAGGAGGTCGTACCCCCTAGAATCTCCATGATGCATTCCAGATAGTACCCTCCTCAGAGGAGGTCGTGCCCCCCTAGAATCTCCATGATGCATTCCACATAGTACCCTCCTCAAAGGAGGTCGTACCCTCTATAATCTTCTTGGGAGGTCCCGGAAGTACGGGTTTTGCCAAGGTACTCCAAGACATGCCCTCCACAAAGGGAAGGCTTTAAAAACATTACCCTGGAGGATCTTCCAAAGCATTACCCATAAGGATCTTCCTATGAAATTCAAAGCATTGTCCAAAGAATCTTCGAAAACATTACCCCTACGAATCTTCCAAAGCAATATACAGAAAGGTCTCCAAAACCTTACCTTTCTTAAAAAAGGATCTTCAAAAACATTACCCCTATTAAAGAGTCTTTCAAAATATTACCCCCACAAGAAAGGACCTTCCAAAATATTACCCTCATCAAAAGAGGATCTTCCAAAATAATAAACTCTTAAAATAAGATCTTTCCAAAATATTACTCCCACAAAAGTAGGGACGTCCAAAATCCTGTACCACGAATATTACACCTAAAATCTTGAACATCTCCACGATTCAAATTCTACCCAAATATGTTTTTAACCTTTTTTACCATCTAAACTACATTTTCATGAAAAACACAAAAAATGAAAGTTTTAAAGAATTAAAAGATCTTTCCAACAAGATATGGCTCATCAAAAATGGACTTACCACGAATCTCGAATCAAATAAAATGCCTGTTGATTAACCTCTCGATGTAGAAAAACAAGATCTCATTGTTTTTTGTGATTTTGAGAACAGATCGAAATATAATTTGAGGGAACTCAAAGAGCAAATGTTATAGATAATTTAAAAAGCTTTCCGAATCATTAAAAATCATCGAATTTTGACATGTATTGAATTTGCTACGAATTTTATAAGATAACTAATTTGTATTGGGCATAATTGTAAGAAAACTTATCTTAATTCATAATAGAGTCTTCATCGTTTAGCTCATTCATTAAAGCAGCTCCAGATCCATAATAACACCCCATGTGTGTGAATTGATTGTCCACCACAATTAAAAAATATTCCCTTCTTCTAACGCCAATTGTTAACGGAGGAATTTGGTGATAACAAATTTTGGAGGTTGCTGAAATAATGAAACTATGAAAATAGGGAGATTTGGAATTTTGGATGTTTGAGCCTAGACTTGAAAGGTGTCTCGACTTGTTAGATGTTTCGGATCATTTTCCAAGATTCCTGCGTACTCTATATTTATAGAGATCAAGCCAACGCATTTCTGTTCAAGATGTATTGGGAATTAGTAGATTTTATCTATTTAAATTATATTCGCTTTGAGATATTTTCTATCATAAATTAGAGATAATTCCTCATTTCAAAGAGAAAAAATAATTAACATGGGAATTAAGTTAATTATTATTAGATGAATATTAGGAAATTTGGGAGATAATTGAGGCAGTCGAAAATATGGCATAACACATAAATTATTTTTTGTGTATTTCAATTGAAAAATACAAACTCCTTACCATCAAATTAGTAGTAATTGTATGATATATTTGTAATGTAGATTACATGTACAAATTTAGTTTTGTAACTGAAATTTTTGTAATCGATCATTTCATTTTTGATTCATCGTAAGTTTTTGAACCATAAGAACCCCCTTCGTGTTCAGAGGTAATTAATATAAAAAAATTAAAATTTATAAAAGATTAATGGCATTGTAGACACTTGGTTCTCATTTTCAAGTTCTCCACTTGTTAGTGTTACAAATATCATTACAAAATTGTTCTAAAAATTCTCGATTTAATCGATTAATTTCCGATTAATCTTCTATAAGGTAATCAATCGATTCGATTTTTGAAATTTGATTAATCTTATGAAATTTATTTAAAATGATATGTTTAATTGTAAATTAGACTAATATATTAAATATTATTATAACATCCAATTAATACTCCGATCAATTCTTCCGATTAATCCTCGATTATCCGATTAATCTTAAATTGATACCTCAATCAATTTATACCAATTACCGATTTTTACAACCATGCTACGAATGTTTGATTTCTTCTTCTTCTTTTTTTCCTTTTGAATTAGTTTATTATCTTAGTGTTTATAGTATTCTACCATAGAATATTAATGGGTCGGGATGTTTGGGGAAACTTTTTTCCATAATAAGTCAACTTATTTTAAGATAAAGTTAGAGATTCCTAACTTTTCAACTTATTTTCCAACTTATTTTTGCAACTTATTAAATCTCTAACATACATTAAATATTTATATATAAAAATTATTAAAATATAAAAATTTTATCCGAAAATAAGTACATAAGTCCTTAAAATAAAGTTAGACAAACAGGCACAATGTTGCAAGTGATCTGGAGGGTCCAAGCCAACTTAAAAGATTATTACGTCATCAATGAAGTTTGAGTCAAAACATTCGAAGTATATAAAATCCCATTGGAAAAACTGGGTAGATTCACTGAAACGCGGATGCTGAAATTAAGGTCCGAGTTGTAACAAGAATTGAAGTCAACTTCGGGAGAACATTTGCTTATTTTAATTCATCTAAAATGGAAGTTGGTCTTTCGAGGTTAGAGGGAAGTTGGTACACTACGAGGGTGTTTGGAAGTTAGAGGTTTGGAGTGAAATTAGAGCTTTGCGGTAGATTAGAGGTTTGATCAAATAAAACATCTAATGTGAGTGTTTGATTATTACAGGTTTGAGATCAAAAAACTAATTTTGAAAAAGCTCATTTTAGAAGCTTTTTCAATTAAAGGTTTGCTACGTGTCATAAAAAATTATTCAAAAAGCTATTTACCAAACACTTTTATTTAAAACAGCTAATTTGAATCCGCTAGTCAAAACAGCTAATTCAATCCGCTAATCAAAACAAGTTAATTCAATCAGCTATAGTTAACAGCTATCAACTAATTGTCAAACAGGACCTATAGTTTCTTGCTTTCGGATCGGGTTAATTGGCTAATTCATAACTGAACTCGTGCCCAACTTGCAGTTGGGTAATTGAACTCAAAAAACTTGCAGTCAACTCATCAAAGTAATTAAAACTTGCATTTGGGTAACTGCCGTTAACTCTACTTAACTTCCCTGACGGAAATCTGACGTGGTGTGTTGATGTGTTGAAAATTATACACATGTCTGCTGAGGTGGTAAAAATTAAGAACCAAAAATGTTTTTGGGGATTTTTTGTACAATCTTTTTCTTTTTTATGTTCTTTTCCTTTTTGTGTTAAAAATCTTTTTTATGTTCTTTTCTTTTTTATGTTAAAAACGTTTTCTTTTCCTTCACCATCCATTTCAAGCCGACCATCTCCTTCAACCTCCTGCAATCGTCTTCCTCTCCCGCCACCGTTCTTCACCTCGTCTGCCATTTGTAACAGCCACGCTAAAAAATTTTGGATGGGCCTTCTACGAAAGCTTAATACAACCCGACCCAAATTGTTATTGATAAAGAACCCGATTAGAAATTTAGTACTGTAAATCGAAATTGACAGAAATAAAAAGGGTTTGAAATTATGTTCTTAGATTAAAACATTCTAGATTCTAGATTTCTTTTACCATTCTTATTCAGACAACAACATATGTACACACACTGACCCAGAAAGTTAAATAGAAAGAATATCTTGAAAAAGAAATAGAGTATTTCAACAAGAACATAATTCAAGCTTATCCCCTTTACTTTTTTGATTCTCTGTCCCCATTTTCATCTTCAAAATCAAATCTTGGAAGGTGGGTATGTGATTATTTATCTTGTTTCTGTGTTTTTTCAAGAAAAGTCATCTTATTTCTTTCAATTTTTCCGATCAGATTTGTTTCAGATTCTTCTCGTGGGTAAGAATTTATCTTTTTCCGATCAGATTTCCGATCAGATTTTGACTGCATTGGGTACTTGTGATGATTTGTATAGTACAGTATGAGAAGATGTATGAATTAGGTTGATTTCGGGAGAGAGTTTGTTACATGTTATGGGAGATGAAGTGGTGGGGTTGTGGGTTGAGAGGAGGAGAAGAAGATGGGTGGGAGATCAAGTGGTGGAGTTTTTCCGGCGACAACAGCGGTGGGAAAAAGGGGAGAGGCGTGAGGCGAGAGAAAAGAGAGAGAATAGACAGGGGAGGGGAGAGATGTTAGGAAAAAAAGAAAATAAAAAAAGAAAAGAATTCTAAACTATTTATATTTAGGAAAATAAAAGTAGTTTATGTGGAAGCTGATTTGTCAAATGTGAGGAGAGAGAAACGTCCATGTGGCTGCTTATGTGTACACAATTAACGGACCTCCGTTAAAAGTCAACTAAAGTTAACGGCGCTGCAAGTTATTTTGTGTTTAGTGATTGAATCGCAATAAAATATTAGTGTACTGACCCAATTGCAAGTTTTTTGAGTTCAGTTACCCAACTGCAAGTTAGGCACGAGTTCAGTTATGTATTAGCCAATTAACCCCTTTCGGATCTAGCAACAGATTTGGGATGGTGGTTGTATTTTTTTTTTTTTGCAAAAGAATGATTGTTGTATTTTACATTCAACTATAAACACATTTTATTAAGATATATACATACCCTAGCTATGTTCATAGGTGCACAAATAATATTGATGACGAGACTAAATAAATTGTTCTTCAACTCTCTTCTTTTGTTCAATCAATTATTTTGCCAATTAACTATTTAATTTTGTTAAACAAATAAAATAAATATAAACTTCGTTTAGGTGAAATAAATAAACAAATTATAATTTCAAATTGAGAATTTACCAAAAATATTAGGTTTAAAGTTTCTTTTTGCAAAATTACCATCTTCTTCAATTAATTGCATATTTACTAAACAAAGTTTCCAAATTGCAAAAATACTAAAAATTAGGGTTCCCCTTCCCCCTTTCCCCCCTTCCCCTTCTTCTCCCGCCGCCTGACTTTTTTTTTCTTTTTAAAGGTGGGGTGCTATTTTGGTGGATTTGGGCCCCCATCCCCCTTCAAGCCCAGCCGATTTCAACAATTTTTTTTAAGGTGGGGTGATATTTTGGTTGCAACAGAATGCAACCACATTCAACTTTTTTTTAACTTGGGGAGATTTTGGTGGATTTGGGTTGCAAGGCCCCGCCAGGGGCAACATTCAACTGAATGCAACCACATTCAACTTTTTTTTTTTAAAGTTGGGGAGATTTTGGTGGATTTGGAACCACATTCAATTTTTTTTTATAAAAAAGGTGGGGTGATTTTTGTGGATTTGGGTTGCAAGGTCCCATCAGGGGCAATATTCAACTGAATGAAACCACATTCAACTTTTTTTTTAAAAAGGTGGGGTGATTTTGGTTGATTTGGGTTGCAAGGCCCCGCAAGGGCATATTCAACTGAAATCATAAATTTAGTTGCATGTGGTTGCATTCAGTTGCTGATTTCAAGTTCCATTTGTCAGTTGTCATTTTCGACCTCGTTTTTTAACTATATATATATATATATAGAGTTAAAAAAATATATACCTTAACTAGTTCCTTCCATTCTGAACATAATATTTTGTCATTTTCGTCTTAGTTCTTATCATAGTTGACTTGTCCATGTTCTTGCATCACATTTTTGAAGGTCGAAAATGACAACCGACAAATGGAACTTGAAATCAGAAATTTAGTTGCATGTGGTTGGATTTAGTTGAATGTGGTTGCATTCAGTTGAATATGTCCCTGCGGGACCTTGCAACCCAAATCCACCAAAATATCATCTCACCTAAAAAAAAAAGTTGAATGTGGTTGCCCCTGCGGAGCCTTGCAACCCAAATCCACCAAAATATCACCCCACCTTAAAAAAAAGTGTTGAAAGTCGGCAGAAAGCTTCAACAGAAAGGGGGAGGGGGGGTTAGGGTTAGTATTTTTGCAATTTAGAAACTTAGTTAGTAAAATTGCAAATAGTTATTCTTAACAAAAGTAAATGTACAAAAATTTACTTTTTTCCTATTTATTTATGAAAAAAGCCCCAAATTGAGACCGAAGACACCCCGCAAGGCCCTCAACCGAGCTGCCCAGGCCGAATAAAATCCTCGAGAGCCACTCTGCCGAGCAGGCCTGGCCGAGTAGTCCTCGCCAAGGGCGTGGCCGAGGTGGATCAGCCGAGGTGAAGCCCCTAGGGGTCTAGCCGAGGTAAAATTGATCCTTCTTTTTTTGCTTGTTTCCCATGAATGTCATGATTTCCTCGTCAAAATTTTCGATTAAAATTCAGAAAATCGAGTCGAAACGATAATTTCCAAGCTCGACCCCAGCAAGGGGCTCTGCCCCTTGGACCCCGCCCGGGGGTTGCCGCCCCTGGACCCTCGCTAGCGTCGTTTAGTATCGTTTAGCGCCGTTTAGCACCGCTTAGCGTCGTTTAACATCGTTTAAAAGTCGTCAAAGGTTGTTTAGCACCGTATAGTGTCGTTTAGCATCGCTTTAATACCATTAAGGATTAATTCACCCAAAAATAGGTAAACATCGTCGTAAAATGAGTCGGTAGCTCCACGCTTTACATTAAGACAGTATACGTGAAACACTAGTGTACAATATAAACCCCGAGTCTCGAAAAAGATAAGTGTAACTTCTTTGAAAACTTGAAACATTTTCCCAGAAGTTGGGGGTAAATGATATGGGAAAAAATAAAACCCTAAAAACGTAATTAATATGGCATTAATTATATAATAAATGAGGCCCATTATGAAGGCTCGAAACCCTAGTTGGGCTTAAATTCGTTATACTTGGATCAAGGATGCGACCTGTATCGGGGACGCCCAATACAAGGCCCGTTTCTAGAATCCTTTATTTGGAACTCAGAAATCTACAAGGAATCTGAATCCTTGATTGATATAAAATACAATCACCGACTTTGAGAAAGACTTAGCCTCCAAGCCATACAATTATACAAGGAAACAGACTCCTACAAGGTGGGAGTCTATAACCTTCCCCAAGGAAGACTTGCCCACCAAGTCACTTAACTCTACTACAATTCTAAGATTTCTCAGCCTATATAAAGGTTTTATTAAATAATATATGACAATTTAAGTTAATATATGTTTAAATAGCTCTATTATTATTATTAAAAAACACAAATATAGGATTACACATGCAATTTATATATGTAGACACTAATAAATACCTTTTATTTAATAAAATTGTATAAACTTAATTTATAATAAAATCTAAACCTTTAATTTATTTTATTTTAATACCTTTATAAACATATACACAATATTTTTTTAATTAAAATAAAAAGTGGCTAGTTTAAGCTTAGATAAACATACAATTGTTCATTAAAGAACTTTCGTATTAATTTGTGTTCACGTTACTCTTTTTAAATTTGATATGATTTAAATAATAAACTAGCGTAACAGCCCGTGCAAGGCACGGGCCTCTATATAAATATCTCTAATTTTGTTCTAAAGAATAAGGTAGCGGGTGATTTAATAATTTCTGATCTGGAAACTCGCAATTATGAAATTGTAATATCATTAGTGATATGTGTTAAGAGTGAATGTCAATATAGACTGTACATAGACGCCAATAATAATATTTTTGGGTATGATGAACGGGGATCATGTAATTATAAATTTGAGAGATTAAGATGATAATTTTTATCTTTACATAATGATAGACATTGCTTTTATATCAACACAATCGTCCACAATTAGCCGCACGCGATAACCTACTCATTAAAATATGTTAAGTGAAAATGACGTTATTTAACTATAAGATTTTGCTTCCTTTAAAATATGTCAATGTCATCTCTATTGCAAGTCTATAATGCAATGTTCTCACACCAGTCTTGAACCTATAAAACCAAAATCCCTATAGAAAATAGAATGAGGTTGCAAAGAAAAATTTAAAAAAAATGACAAATAAATAAATAATAAAATTATAGTTCATATCATTTTACATCAGATCAAGTTGGAAGAAGTATATTATGTTAGTTATGTTTATCTTATGTCCAAAAGTAGATTAGATATTACGTAATTGTTTCATTTATTATGAGTAACTAATTCCCTAATCTGGGAATTAGGTAGTATTCAATGGTTACTATGGTTGTGTAGTTATATTGTGATTTATCTGCCTTGTTAATCTGTTGTTGAGTGCTTAACACGATTGAGGAAGTCGCGAACCCTTAATCATACCTTTTGATTTCATCTTACATTTATCTAAATATATATTATAACTCAATCATTACATATTATTGAAATGTTAAATTATGAAAACTCATTTTTGACTAAAATTCATTTATTTTATATTTTTTGAAAATTAATGTATATTACTTAATATAATTTAATAATTTCACAATACCGATTAATAATTTATAAATTGACTATAACATATATGGACAAATATACTGTTTTTCATAATTAAAAAATTATATAAAGGTAATATACAAGACTACAAATGATAATTTTTAAAAGGTTAAGTAGTGTCTATATATTTAAGGTTTCATTTCAATCTAAATTATATGACATAATGCATCATTTTAATGTATTATATAAAATATGTAGTATCATAATTTATAGTCAAGTAATAATACGCCGGGTTATTACTAATAATAACGAATAATTTTATAATATTTATGATCTAAAAATCATAATCTAAAAAATCATATCTTATTTTCATCTAACATTACATATGTAATAACCCTAACTTTAACAAAGCTACAGTGATCACATGAATAGTAAATTTCGAGGATTTAGAGAAAGGGTATATAAGTACTCTATAATGGAAATGGAGAATGAATAAACAGAAACCATATTAGTGTTGTACATTGAAAATAAGAGACTCGAAATGACGATAGATTCCGGAAATTCCTGAATATGGATTTTGAGGATTTTGATTTCGAATAAGCTTCTATTGGATATTAAGGAGCATTGAAATACTATAAGAATTTTATATTGAGGGATTAGTGAATCTAGATTAAACCAAGGGATTATTAAGTTAAGAGAATACCAAAGAAAATTGGATTTGTAAATGATTTCGAAAACCACTGAGATAATGAGGTACACTCGAAACGAACCACAATTAGACGAGTATGGAAACCAAGCAACCAAGATTAATAATATAACAAGGATACATACCACATTCTGTTATTCAAGATTATTAGCATTATAAGTAGAAAATCAAAATGGGATTTATTTGATCATCAAAGTGGTGTCATTAGCCATTAACTTGATTTTAAGGGTAAATTAGTACTTTAGCATGGCTTTTAATCACAAATATCTTCCAAGGCTTCCAAGGTAATCTAGAATACACAAGATTAACACAAGATAAGTGCAAGGATCAAGAAAAAAATCTCTTATCTTCTTCATTATCATCATTTTCGGCAAAAAAGACAACAGGCTAGTAAATCAAGCATAACTTCTTCGTTTCTCAGCCAAATTTGCGTTCTATAGCTTTTTAGAAAGCCCATGAGATAAGCTACAAGTCGTATTTCACAAGATTTTTCCAGAAAATCAAGGTAAGGGGGTCGTTTTTCATGTTCTTTCAGATGATGAATAGTAACTCCGAATTGTTAACTTTGTTTTCATGGTTCCTTTAGTTGATTCAAGCTATATTGAGGTTGTTTAAGGAGTACCCAAGGTTTATTAAGTGATGTTGAAGCTACAAGGAAGGTATATTACTTGAGACCCTAACTTGAATTATGAGTTTATGGTTGATTATGCTTAGTTTAGAAGTTAAGTGATATAAACCATGAAATCTTGATTATATAGTTGTGGATATGTGTTTTGATTTAATATGAAAGGAGTATGTGCTTGTAACCATGGTTGGTAAGATGACCACATGGTGTAGGTGATGGTGTATAAGGTGGATGATGGATTTGGAGGATTAATGTTTTGGAAAGTATGAAAATATAGCCGTTATAATGCCCGATTTTCGTTAGAATAGAAACTGCCCTGTTTTGGACCCCTGTATCAGTACGGTACCCTACTGCCTAGGTTACCAATTGACCATGAAATGATAGAGCTTAGTTCATAGATCGTTTTGATATAAGGTGTGTTAAAATCTGATGAACGGTTTAGGAGAAAAGTCAGTTTTAGTGAAAGTCGAGAAAGCGTAGTTATACAAACTTTGAGACTGTAATTACCCTACTTAGACATTTTTAAAAATTATGAAACTTTGGAATATTGTATTAAGGTAGTCAAAGAGTTGTTACCAGTTGACCTTGTGGTAAGATTTGAAATCCATATTTTCTGAGAATTTTTACAGTTAAGTGTGGTCGTTAGGGGAAATGGTGAAAACCCCTGAAACTTCGATTGAGGTTATAAATGGTTAAGTTCTCGAACCTTTGGGGTAATAGTGATACGTTAAACATATATTAAAGTGTCGAGGGTAATGTTATACAAGAGTATAGTGAGTAAGAGATGTGGTATTCTAACGACGGTCCTTTTGTGTTTATAGAAACTCCGGAAGAGGGACGAGCCATACCGTCAGGATACCGAAACCGAGGCAAGATCTTTTCTATCCCTACTTGGAAATTATTATTTTCAAAGAAACTTGATTTCATGGAATATATATATATGTGATGCCATTGTTACTATATTGTTAAAAATTTGTTTTCCTTGATTATTGATATTCAAAGGAGAGGTATATGAGTATAATATGAATGTGGATATGGATATGAGTATGAGATGGATATGGATATACATAGAGATGATTGTGCATGAAGTGAACATGCCTTATGATTAAGGGAATATGAAGGAATGGTATCAGTTATTATCTAGAGTTATATATAAAGGAATGGTATCAGTTGTTATCTAGAGATATATATAAAGGAATGGTATCAGTTATTATCTAAGGTTATATGATTGATAATATTATATTCTTCCTAAGTATTGTGATTTAATATTATTGAATGGTATTTAATACTTTTGAGATAAATGGAATACTCTACGTATATAAAAGCATATTGATTTTATTGAACACAGAGGAGATGCCAGAGTCATAATCAAAGTATTATGACATATATAATTTTTAAAGGTGATGATAAATGGAATGGAAATGATATATGTGAAGGGAAATGTGAATGGAAATGGAAAATGTGAAATGGTATTTGATGATTTGAAAAAGGGGGATTGCAACAGTAAGCGTAAGAGGCTGTGTGGTAGTGGCACAGTCCAGCATCCAATATTTTATTTTGGCACGAAGATGCCAAGGGAGGATGTAGCAGGTAGCCTTCCTCCAGGGTTGATTACCAGGTAGGGATCATCCCTTCTACTAGTAGTAAACAGAGAGCGGATACGGTCAGGCGACTGATCATCGTCCTACGTATCTGGCGCCAACAGATATCCCCAAAACTTGAAAGAAAGAATTGAAAATGGTTTTCAGATTTCTATAACTGAAAACAGAAAAGTGATATGAAATGATGGAATTATTGTTACAAATGAAGAGAAACTGATTTTATATTAATTTATATGATTGTTGCATAAGAAGGAAATGAGAAGATTATAGCGAGAGATTTGTTCAAGTTTTTATATTATCTTGAAAGATTACACCGAAATAGTACATTGATGGTTATAGTATTCAAGAAGAGGAACTGATATTATATGATGTTAAAAGCGAAACTGATGGAATGATACTATATATTTCTTACGTACAAGGATAATTGGAAAGTGTATATACATATTTAATGGAAATAAAATTCTTCCATAATAACTGAAGTTTGCTTTTGTCTATTATATATATATATAACGGTTTATTTTTCCTTTGATGTTAGTAGATAGAAATTATCTTGCTGAGCTATTTTGGCTCATTCTTGCTACTTATCTATATACAGCTAGGACTGCCAATACTTCGCAGAACGCCCCGCAAGAGGGTAGGGAGAAGGCGACCTTCCGAGAGCACGCTAGCATCGATTCCTGAGGTAGCGTAGAAGTAAACGGGTCCTGGTAGCTCTATGTATAATTAAGTGTGTAAACATGTAAGAAACTTTTGGTTGTTGAAATGCTTCATGACGAAGTATTATTCAGCAATGTATTTAAGGATGATTCTGGGTTTGTAATAAATGTTAAATCTAAACTTTTATTATGGTGAATGTTGTTCTCTGAGCATATGACTGGTGTGTGTGTGTTTATTATTGCGGGGTCAATGGCATAAGTATTAATTGTTAAAAAAAAAAACTCAAGAGATATTGATATTGAATGGAAATTGGTCCGTGATGGCCAGGAATTATGACCCCGGATTTGGGGCTGTCACAGTTTGGTATCAGAGCTTTGAGTCATATTGCTCAGGAACAAGAGTGATAGTAATATACACATATAGATATATAGGTAATGATATAAAATATGAACTCACATCGAGTTCAAGGGGGGGTTTATCGAACGAAGCGTTTATTCTAAGTAGTGATTATAATTTTATAGATTATTGCTAATAAAGGTTATTATGCCAAAAGTGTTAAGTTTATGTAGCACACGAGATCGATATGAGAAAGGGAATACTTGATGTATCGGGAAGTGTACGTTAGATAACCTCGTGAGTAATCCCAGTGTGACCTATCATCTCTTATTCAAAAAGGGGCCGGTATCTTTTCAAAACTTTTTGGTATCCTTGAAATGTGTTTCAAAATTGTATTAGTCAAAATATTCCTCTAAGATTATTTTCGGAAGATGGTATTTATCATTGTGATTTAAATTTTCCTCTATATTTCTTACTCCAACTAAGAGGAACAACCATATAAGTATACACAAGGACGATCTGTCTGTGTGATTGAAAGTCGGAGGGGACGCCCTCACTTGTGTGACGTACGGGTTCTTCCATCATATTGATTTCTCAAATATCCTTTTGTTTCAAATAAAAGTTATTTAAAACTCTTAATCTTATAAATTGTTGTGGGACACTTGCTTGTTTCTGGGTCCGTTTCAATTCAAAGTTTCTTAAATTCTATAAATTGTTTCGAATATAGAAGATTTCATTAATGGATGGGAAAATGGAAGCAAAGTTTAGAGTATACGTGATTATACGAGGAAACTCGATATTTCAAGGGAAATTTCAAGAAGAGATAATTAGAGTTAGAAGCGTTTTGATATAAAAGAGAAAGGAATTTCATGAGAAGAAATGGGTATATTTGAGGACTAGTGAGATAAAAGAATATGAGGAATTTTAAGGTATAATTGAGATTTACTATTGAGAGTAAGGTGTATTTTGAGGAAAAGTCAAAATAAGGATAAACAAAGGAGGTGAGATAATTAATGAAGTTTGTGTATTCTGTCTAAATTCTATCGTATTTTGATATTAAATGTTGAGATTCAAGGATATTGATGTATATAAGGTGATTGACTTAAATGAAAAGGTTATTGTGCTAAAGGTGATACGCTTAATTGCTAAAGTTGAGTTGAGAATAAAATGGTATTTAAATGAGTTAAACTGGTGATATAATTGTGTATATGAGAATGATGTATATTATACCCTAAATTTGGGTGATTAATGAAGAATATTGTTGTATAAAGAATCATGCCGCCTAAGCATAGTAATAGAGCGAATGCAAGGGAAAATGAGAGAGAGGAAGGAAGTCATAATAGGCAGGGTGAAAACGCTCATAATGAACAAAATCATGAAGAAGAAGAAGATGAATCAACTGGCCAACAAGGAAATCAAGGTGGTGATCCCTTAAACCAATTTATGGAACTATTGAGGCAGAATTTAGTTAATCCACAGAATCCTCAACAACCACATGTTCATCCCAATCAGGTAGCTAACACCTTTCGTGCTTTTAAGTCATTAAAACCCCCAGAGTTTGAGGGAACTGTTAATCCAGTAGTAGCCAGAGCCTTGTTAAAAGAGATGGAAAAAGCTTTTGAGATACTGAGGATAGAGGAAGACCAGAAAACAGTTTTTGCAGCCTATCTCTTAAAGGGAGAGGCAAATTATTGGTGGGAAGCTAAGAAGAACCTAGAAGGAGCGGGAGTGATAACCTGGGAACGTTTCACTAGGGTGTTTTTAGAGAAGTACTCCCCTAGGTATCTAGAAAACCAAATGGAGATGAAATTTCTGGAATTAAAGCAGGATAATCTATCAGTGGCCGAGTATGAGATTAAATTTACTGAATTGTCTAGGTTTGTTCCAGAATTTGTGCGTACTGAGGAACAACGAGCGAAAAGGTTCCAACAAGGATTGAAACCATGGCTACGGACGAGAGTGGCACCGTTTGAGTTAACTGATTATGCTGCGATAGTTCAAAAGGCATCCATTATAGAAGCTGAGAGTGAACAAAACAGATAGGTCGAGAAAGTAAGAAAAGGAGATTTGAGGGCCAAAAGGGAGGTTCAAGTGAAGGAAATTACTTTAGCAAGGTTGGTAAAGGACAAAAATCTCAGTTTGTGGGAAAGTCATGGAGTAACAAGGCTGTTAGTGAGACTGTGAATCAAGGTGGAAAATCCTCAGGAACATTTCAGTCCGATCAATCACGACCACCATTACCAGAGTGCAATACGTGTGGTAGGAAGCATACAGGAGCGTGTAGACTATTGGAAGTAACTTGTTATAAATGTGGACAGAAGGGGCACTACTCTGACAGGTGCCCAACAGTTGATGCGAACCCTAGGAATGACGTCAATTGTTATCAATGTGGGAAATTAGGACACCTTGCTAGAGATTGCCGTTCTGGTGGGTCATCTGCGCCGGGACAAAGTATGACTGCTTCAAATAAACCTACTGCTAGAGTGTACAATATGACCTTAGGGGAAGTATTGAAAAAGCCGGATACAGATGCAGGTGAACATTTTCTTTTAACTCTTGTAAGTATAAATGGTTGGTTAGGAATCAACTTGGTCAATGAATGGTGTAGGTAGGTTGACAATCTAGATAAGGAAAATCAGTATCTGTTAGGGGCCAGGAAATTCTATGCAACGAAGAATAAAGTATTTTGGGAAAAGAACAAACTTGATTAGATACGAACAGGAAATATATATTATAGGTAGTATTTTCTTACAATTGTTTCAAGAAATAATGTTGTAGTCAAATTTCTGGAGGATTTTACAGATACAAGATATAATAAGATCGAAGTGTTCATCTTTTATGTCATGATAGATATCAAAATACAGATAAACCATAGTGAGATACACTACCATTCAGGGGAGGCCAATGTGGTGGCCGATACCCATAGCCAAAAGAGGAATGTTGATGAATGACAAGCAAGTTTATGTTGGTGTATTTTTGCGCAAACAAGATAGAGATATTATGAAGGAAAAAGGATGGAGAAAGTGGTGTAGAAGTTAGAAGGTGTGGATGAAAAAGGTATCTATGGACATTTTCAACGTGATTCCGGGACGGAATCCTTTTAAGGGGGGAAGGATGTAATAACCCTAACTTTAAAAAAGCTACAGTGATCACATGAATAGTAAATTTCGAGGATTTAGAGAAAGGGTATATAAGTACTCTATAATGGAAACGGAGAATGAATAAACAGAAACCATATTAGTGTTGTCCATTGAAAATAAGAGACTCGAAATGACGATAGATTCCGGAAATTCCTGAATATGGATTTTGAGGATTTTGATTTCGAATAAGCTTCTATTGGATATTAAGGAGCATTGAAATACTATAAGAATTTTATATTGAGGGATTAGTGAATCTAGATTAAACCAAGGGATTATTAAGTTAAGAGAATACCAAAGAAAATTGGATTTGTAAATGATTTCGAAAACTACGGAGATAATGAGGTACACTCGAAACGAACCACAATTAGACGAGTATGGAAACCAAGCAACCAAGATTAGTAATATAACAAGGATACATACCACATTCTGTTATTCAAGATTATTAGCATTATAAGTAGAAAATCAAAATGGGATTTATTTGATCATCAAAGTGGTGTCATTAGCCATTAACTTGATTTTAAGGGTAAATTAGTACTTTAGCATGGCTTTTAATCACAAATATCTTCCAAGGCTTCCAAGGTAATCTAGAATACACAAGATTAACACAAGATAAGAGCAAGGATCAAGAAAAAAATCTCTTATCTTCTTCATTATCATCATTTTCGGCAAAAAAGACAGCAGGCTAGTAAATCAAGCATAACTTCTTCGTTTCTCAGCCAAATTTTGCGTTCTATAGCTTTTTAGAAAGCCCATGAGATAAGCTACAAGTCGTATTTCACAAGATTTTTCCAGAAAATCAAGGTAAGGGGGTCGTTTTTCATGTTCTTTCAGATGATGAATAGTAACTCCGAATTGTTAACTTTGTTTTCATGGTTCCTTTAGTTGATTCAAGCTATATTGAGGTTGTTTAAGGAGTACCCAAGGTTTATTAAGTGATATTGAAGCTACAAGGAAGGTATATTACTTGAGACCCTAACTTGAATTATGAGTTTATGGTTGATTATGCTTAGTTTAGAAGTTAAGTGATATAAACCATGAAATCTTGATTATATAGTTGTGGATATGTGTTTTGATTTAATATGAAAGGAGTATGTGCTTGTAACCATGGTTGGTAAGATGACCACATGGTGTAGGTGATGGTGTATAAGGTGGATGATGGATTTGGAGGAGTAATGTTTTGGAAAGTATGAAAATATAGCCGTTATAATGCCCAATTTTCGTTAGGATAGAAACTGCCCTGTTTTGGACCCCTGTATCAGTACGGTACCCTACTTCCTAGGTTACCAATTGACCATAAAATGATAGAGCTTAGTTCATAGATCGTTTTGATATAAGGTGTGTTAAAATCTGATGAACGGTTTAGGAGAAAAGTCAGTTTTAGTGAAAGACGTTCGAAAGTCGAGAAAGCGTAGTTATACAAACTTTGAGACTGTAATTACCCTACTTAGACATTTTTAAAAATTATAAAACTTTGGAATATTGTAGTAAGGTAGTCAAAGAGTTGTTACCAGTTGACCTTGTGGTAAGATTTGAAATCCATATTTTCTGAGAATTTTTACAGTTAAGTGTGGTCGTTAGGGGAAATGGTGAAAACCCCTGAAACTTCGATTGAGGTTATAAATGGTTAAGTTCTCGAACCTTTGGGGTAATAGTGATACGTTAAACATATATTAAAGTGTCGAGGGTAATGTTATACAAGAGTATAGTGAGTAAGAGATGTGGTATTCTAACGACGGTCCTTTTGTGTTTATAGAAACTCCGGAAGAGTGACGAGCCATACCGTCAGGATACCGAAACCGAGGCAAGATCTTTTCTATCCCTACTTGGAAATTATTATTTTCAAAGAAACTTGATTTCATGGAATATATATATATGTGATGCCATTGTTACTATATTGTTAAAAATTTGTTTTCCTTGATTATTGATATTCAAAGGAGAGGTATATGAGTATAATATGAATGTGGATATGGATATGAGTATGAGATGGATATGGATATACATAGAGATGATTGTGCATGAAGTGAACATGCCTTATGATTAAGGGAATATGAAGGAATGGTATCAGTTATTATCTAGAGTTATATATAAAGGAATGGTATCAGTTATTATCTAAGGTTATATGATTGATAATATTATATTCTTCCTAAGTATTGTGATTTAATATTATTGAATGGTATTTAATACTTTTGAGATAAATGGAATACTCTACGTATATAAAAGCATATTGATTTTATTGAACACAGTGGAGATGCCTGAGTCATAATCAAAGTATTATGACATATATAATTTTTAAAGGTGATGATAAATGGAATGGAAATGATATATGTGAAGGGAAATGTGAATGGAAATGGAAAATGTGAAATGGTATTTGATGATTTGAAAAAGGGGGATTGCAACAGTAAGCGTAAGAGGCTGTGTGGTAGTGGCACAGTCCAGCATCCAATATTTTATTTTGGCACGAAGATGCCAAGGGAGGATGTAGCAGGTAGCCTTCCTCCAGGGTTGATTACCAGGTAGGGATCATCCCTTCTTCTAGTAGTAAACAGAGAGCGGATACGGTCAGGCGACTGATCATCGTCCTACGTATCTGGCGCCAGCAGATATCCCCAAAACTTGAAAGAAAGAATTGAAAATGGTTTTCAGATTTCTATAACTGAAAACAGAAAAGTGATATGAAATGATGGAATTATTGTTACAAATGAAGAGAAACTGATTTTATATTAATTTATATGATTGTTGCATAAGAAGGAAATGAGAAGATTATAGCGAGAGATTTGTTCAAGTTTTTATATTATCTTGAAAGATTACACCGAAATAGTACATTGATGGTTATAGTATTCAAGAAGAGGAACTGATATTATATGATGTTAAAAGCGAAACTGATGGAATGATACTATATATTTCTTACGTACAAGGATAATTGGAAAGTGTATATACATATTTAATGGAAATAAAATTCTTCCATAATAACTGAAGTTTGCTTTTGTCTATTATATATATATATAACGGTTTATTTTTCCTTTGATGTTAGTAGATAGAAATTATCTTGCTGAGCTATTTTGGCTCATTCTTGCTACTTATCTATATACAGCTAGGACTGCCAATACTTCGCAGAACGCCCCGCAAGAGGGTAGGGGGAAGGCGACCTTCCGAGAGCACGCTAGCATCGATTCCTGAGGTAGCGTAGAAGTAAACGGGTTCTGGTAGCTCTATGTATAATTAAGTGTGTAAACATGTAAGAAACTTTTGGTTGTTGAAATGCTTCATGACGAAGTATTATTCAGCAATGTATTTAAGGATGATTCTGGGTTTGTAATAACTGTTAAATTCTAAACTTTTATTATGGTGAATGTTGTTCTCTGAGCATATGACTGGTGTGTGTGTGTTTATTATTGCGGGGTCAATGGCATAAGTATTAATTGTTAAAAAAAAAAAAACTCAAGAGATATTGATATTGAATGGAAATTGGTCCGTGATGGCCCGGAATTATGACCCCGGATTTGGGGCTGTCACAACATATTTATCACGTTATTTTTTATGAACAACATAAATCTTATTTTTAAAGTTCTTCTTTTTAAACATAAATTCAAAAGTTTTCCTACATTTTTAAATTTTTATCTTTCTTATATCAATTATATATTAAATCGTTCAGAGCCTAAATGGTTGGTCGACCAAAATCTCTAATTTAACTCACATTTTTAATTTTTTGTAAACATAAAATTATATGATCAACTTATAATTATGTTTGATTTTATAACTAGAATATAAGTATTTATTGAAATATAATCTTAGTGATAGATAGATAGAATTAAGGGTGATGACCCAGAATACCTACAAATTAAATACATATAACCAAAATACCCACCTCCAGTCAGCGCGGTCCTAAATACCCACGGGACACGCTACTAGTGGTGGAGTATCTTCAGACACGCTACTGGGAGTGTAGTGTTGCTTAGATAAGCTGGTGGAGAAGGCGTATTGCTTGGTCACGCTGGTGGGCAGAGGTGAACAGTAGCTTGAGATACGCAACTGTCAAATGCGCATCTTAAGATACGCATTTGCTAGTTGCGTTTCCATCGTCTTCTCCAAAATCAGAGAAACACGAGCTGGCGATTCCGATGGCGAAAATCACAAAAATGCTCCGTTCACAGCCTACAGGTACTTTCCCATTACGTGTTATACATCATTCGAATCGTCTTTCGATGATCTACAATCCTATACCCATCTTAAATCATTTGTTTTGCCGGAATTTAAACCCCCAAATCGAACCATCTCTTCTCCCTCATTTTTTCCGACGACCTCGTATGTGCCCCTACGGGGCCAGATTCGATAAAATAAATTGGGTAAAACGAAGAGGAAGCAGTGGTGGTTGGTTTGGTTTGCTCAGATATGGTGGAGGTGGCCGGAGAGAGGCGGAGAGATTAGATAGATTCGAGAGAGCTGGGAGAGATGGAGAGGCGCAGTGTACTTCAGACACGCTACACGTAGTAGCGTGTCCCGTGGGTAGTCAGGGTCGGTCCTTTCGAAAATCAGTATTTTGGGCCATGGGTACCTCATTTTGAGGTATTTTGGTCATTTTCTCTAGAATTAATAGATAATAAATTTGTTGTATCTTTAAGTTCTGCGAGTTCGATATATTCAATTGACCTAATTATTATAGATTTGTGTTTGATTTTCATCGACAATGTGATTCTTGTTTGCGTTTTTGTATTAAGTTTAATAAGAGATATAGTTTCATTTAAAAATATAAAATATACCAGTTTTAACATAATTGATATCTATTTAATTGTAAAAAACTACAAAATATTAAAAATTTATAATAATGATCGAATGTATAATTATATTATATACACAAACTAAAAAAATGGAGTTATATAAAAATATAAACCAACATTTTATATAGTTATATAAAAAATTACGGAAATTGGAAAAAAACGGAATTACATAAATAATGTAAACAAATATTTTATTTATTCAAAAGTTATAACAAAAAAAATAAATAGAATAGAAGAAGAGGATGTGATTAATCTAGTAAGATTTTTGAAGTAAACTCAAGAATTAATGTAGCACACTTGTTATGACATGAGATTCTTGAGCGGAGGTTAAAGGTTCGATTCTCATTGAAAACACAAAGAAACATGTTTTTAGTATAAATTATAAAATGATGGCACTTTTGTAATTCTTTAACTTGAAAGGATAAAATGGACATTTCACAGCCATTTTATTGGCAATTTTTACCCTTGTGTTCTCTTATTATATATAGTAATAGATAGATAGATAATTTGATGACAGACAAATATGTAATAGAATTACACAGTTTTATGGAAGTAATCTTTGTACGAATACTTTGAATTTTTCATTGTAAACTTAATTACTCTATAACTTTAAATCATATTTTTTGAATAGTTTACATATTTATTTAGAAATAAAAAAAAGATAATTATCTAAACCAAATACAACCTTATTTTAAATAATTTTAAATTTGAATTTAAACAAATTAATAGACCATAATCTTGACAAATTAACAAAAATGGTTAGGCATTTTAGTATATAGTATATTGGATGTGCTCACATGAATTAAGGATGTATACATATAAGTTCCTTAAATAAATCAAATAAATATTAAGCACATATTTATTTTAACTCAAACTCGAATTTTTATAAAAGAATTCTCAGTTGAATGAATAGGTGGCCAAAAGGATTGTTTACGATGGATCGTTAGAATGAAACAGAGAGATTATTTTCCTGTTTCTGTTCCATTTTTTAGAAAATTTATATTTATTTATATTTTTCAATTTACATAATTTTTTCTTGTTTGGAATGAAGTTTGATGGTTTTTTTATTAATAAATAACTTTTCCTTGTTAAATTATATCGATGGGTCGAGATAAATTTGTGATCAATCTTTTCTAATTTAAACTTTTCCTTGTTAAATTATATCGATGGGTCGAGATAAATTTGTGATCAATCTTTTCTAATTTAAAGTGAAGGCACCAGATATACATATACAGGATCCAGTAATAAAGATTACAGATTTTGGAATTCAAGAGATGTATACAACTGCGTTAGCTTAGTTTTTCTTTTCTGAAGCTAGGTAAAGAAATACTTACTGTGCAACTGTTGTATGGGTTGTCTGACTCACTGATAATAGCTTTATTCATTTAGTATAGAAAGTAGTAATGATTTGGATGGAAGAAATATTGGTCTAACATGTAAGTAAATCACGTGTGTAAACTTGACATTAATAGGTGACAAAAAATTATTTACTTACAGAGAGATCTTGACTCTCATTTTTTCCAAACAGAGAGATCTTGACTCTCATTTTTTCCAAGTTTTTCTCTAATTCTGTTGAAGGGATACAGAACAACATAGAGTAGTTATATAACGTATTTAATTAACAAATCAATGTCAAGCAACCAATTAATGAAACAAAACATGAAGGTAGAAAACATGTATATTTAAAAATGAAGGAGAAAGAGAAGACATACCAGCAGCCATAGCTCAACTGAATCGTCAGGTCTCGCTCGAAGTTCTGACTGCTCTTGAAGTGATATTCGCCCCCACTTACACTGTGTTTGGATGCTAGCTACACCTCTCCCAGGATAAAACAGCTCCGAGTTAGATGATCACAGCAACCAGAAAACTCGATTTCGACTGACACCTCAGTCACCGGAAAACTCCATAAGCAGAAAGATATAGAGGGAGAGAAGAGAGTGCAGAGAGGAGAAGAGAATGTAGGGTGTGGTGTGTGGTGTGTCTAAAATCAGTAGTTTAGCTCTCTATTTATAGGAGAGGCTAAGTGTAACTGATACCACCCTCATCCATATTATTGTAACTGCCCATTTCCATTTAATAAAACGAAACGGCTGAAGCGGCCGAAACGGTCGATTAAAAAAATAAATAAAATCATAACAGTCACCTTTATCCACATTTCAGTTTTAATATATTAATCCGAATATATTATCCCGTCGAGGTTCATTCTAATATATATATATATATATATATATATATATATATATATATATATATTGAATATACATCAGTTACAGAGCCCAACTAGTCCATCATATTTAATAGTTGAATTAATCTGATCCAGCCCAGCCCAGCCCATTGATAACCCAACCCAATTGATAAATATATTTTAATTAAAATATTAAATCACTTAAAAATAAAATCCCTCGCCCAGGTCACCTCGCGTACGCGATGCCGAGACATTTGCCCTTCGACCGACCCGAGGCGAGGCGAGGTGGACGGCGGCGGAGCGTGTGTGTGTGTGTGCGCGTGAAGCACACAGTAACACCATGCACCATCATACACCTTAATAGTTGTACACTACCTATGTGTGTGATACTTGTTAGAATATAATATAAGATCCATATAAGGCCTCCCTCTAACACCTTAAGGTTTTAGATGAGTTGGTTACTCAACAGGGTATCAAAGCTCAGGCACGCAGAGGTCCCAGGTTCGACTCTCTGCGACCCCAAATATTCTCATAATTATTATGGACACGAAAGGCTAATTATGCCCCAAAGGCTAATTATGCCCCAAAGATGGGCGCCCGTGATCCACTATTCGACCCAAAAATGGGCTTTCGAGTGAGGAGGAGTGTTAGAATATAATATAAGATCCATATAAGGCCTCCCTCTAACACCTTAAGATTTTAGATGAGTTGGTTACTTAACAATACTATATAAAGCCAACAACCCCCTTTATTTATTTCAATGTGGGACAAATACACATCCTCATTTCAAGCTACTAAGTTCAACTCTATTTCTCTATGGATTTCACTAAGAAAATTACTTAGACTATGAAAATTTAAGTCCCCATAACAAGGAACAATTTCCAATCGTTAAAATTCGGAATTAACATCAAGAACATAAAAAAACTTATGCTCTAAAACTCCATTTTCTAACAATCCCCCACAAATCCATACATAAATGCTTCAGGTTTCTCATCATGACTTGTTTTTCAGAGTCGGTACGTACCCTTCCGAGTTTGAACCCTCCTAAGTCCCCTACTTCGATGACTACCGGATTCAGATGGAATGTTTCACCTTGAATCTTAATCTGTTTGATATAATCATGTTCCATAGAAGACGACAAGTCAAAGGTTATGGTGTCAATCTACGGCTTTGAGACATTAATGGTCTAGTCTCGATCCTGTTAGTCGAATGCTTCAAGGAATAACCATTTCCTCTAATTGCGACAACACAATTACATTCGCTTAGCTGGGCATCTCCAGAAATGTACTGTAACCATCTCATCAAATGACTTTACCCCATTCAAAGTTATAATAACTCTTGCTTTACTAGCAGCGTTAGTACCTTTTAGGTTTACAGGGGATAGACTCAGATACAACAGTATCATCTATGTAGCAAAGGTACTATTAATCCATCCTTATAGCTTGTTATTACCACATTGAATACACTTCAAGGGATCTCCTCTCATGGGCATTGGGTTCCCACTAATGATGAACTATGATGGGTTGACAGCCCCATCCCCAACCGTGACTTATGGACCACTACGCCATAACTGAGCATACGCAATGCTTTTACAAAGTGTTGCACTAAAAGTGTTTCGTTAGTTATTAAATTTTGGCTATTTTACAATAGAGCTGAACTGGTGTTGCATTAGATATAATTTAGTGTTGCATATTAGCCATGGTGTTTCACATCATGCAACACTAACTGCTGGTGTTGCATTAGATATTTTTTAATTTTAATAAATGATTACATGGCAGAAGTGGGACCCACATGTACTGACATGGCATTTGCTGATGTGGCATTTGTGGGGCCTTTAATAAATATGATGTTGCATTAGACCAAACTAGTGTTGCATTAGATAATGGTCCCCACTACTGACGTGGCATCATGTGCGCTCCACTGCTGACGTGGCACCCTGTGGGCCCCACTAATGACGCGGCACCCCTGGTGGGCCCCACTATTGACGTGGCACCATGGTGGGCCCCACTGCTGATGTGGCATCAAGTGGGCCTCACTGCTGACGTGGCATAATGGTGGGCCCCACTGCTGACGTGGCACTATGTTGGGCCCCACTGCTGCCTTGGCACCATAGTGGAGCTTGAAATCTTATGCAACACCATGTGGTGGTGCCTTTGTGTGCTTTTGGTGTTGCATAATGCCACTTATGCAATACTTTCGTGGCATTACAATAGCTTGGAAAAGCGTTGCATTAGGGGTCTTACGCAACGTCAATATTGGCAACGCCCCTCTGGTGTTGCGTAAGGCCTTATGCAACGGTTTTCAGGTCTTTTGCAACTTTATTTGGGGGTTGCGTATGCTCACTTATGGCGTAGTGACAACTGCAGGTTCCAGTCCTTTAGTCAAAGGATCAGCTATATTATTCTTAGTTCCTATTAACTCTACAGCTATAATCCTATTAGACAATAAACCCCTTATAGACTTTAGTCTAACTTAGATGTGCCTCTTTGTTTTAGCATTATACTTTCTACTGCTAATCTTGTCAATAGTTGTTCGACTATCACAAGGAATAACAATCACATGAAGCGGTCTATTAACTACCGGTATCGCGGAAATAAGTCCGTGTAACCATTCAGCCTCCGTCCCCGTGGCATCAAGCGCACATAACGTAACTCAGCCTCAAAAGTAGACCGAGTTACTATAGTCTGTTTGGTCGACTTCCAACTGGATATTGCTCCACTTGCCAAGGTGAACACGTATCTAGTCACTCCATTGGAACCAGACTTCTTAGCTATCCAACTTGCATCAATGTACCCCTCAAGTACACCAGGAAATCTCCTATAGTGTAAACTAAGGTACATTGTGCCTTTCAAATATCTAAGTACTCTATCAAGAGCATCCCAATGAGTTCTGTTTGGACAGCTTGTATATCTAGCCAACTTAGACACAGAGTAAGAAATATCTTGTCTAGTACAGTTAGAAAAATACTGCAAGCTCCCTATAATCTGAGAATACCTTAACAGAGACACAGGTACTCCTGAAGTATTCTTGATAAGGACAATTTTAGGATCATAGGGTGTACTAGCGATTCTACACTGTGAATAACCATATTTCTCAAGTATAGATCTCTCTATATAATGAGACTGTGATAAAGTTATTCCCTCAGCTGACTGAGTCAGCTTGAGACCAAGAATCACACTAGCCTCACCCATATCCTTCATTTCAAAATGCCTTTTCAAGAAAGCTTTTGTCTCGTTAATAATCTCAATATTTGTTCCAAACCGTAATATGCCTTCTACATATAGGCACAAGATGACACACTCACTACCTTTAACTTTGGTGTAGACACACTTGTCACTTTCATTAATATCATAACTGAACGGCAACACAGTTTCATCAAACTTTGTATGCCAATCCCTAGGAGCTTGTTTCAAGCCATAGATGGACTTGATCAACTTACATACTTTCCTTTCGTTACCAGATGCAACAAATCCCTCAGGCTGATCCATATAAATCTCTTCTTCAAGTTCACCATGAAGAAAAGATGTCTTTACATCCATTTGATGGATGATAAGACCATGTACAGAAGCCAATGCTACAAGCATTCGGATTGTTGTCATTCTAGCAACAGGAGAGTATGTATCAAAGTAATCAATGCCCTCCTTTTGCTTAAAACCCTTAGCTACCAGTCTAGCTTTGTACTTATCTATTGAGCCGTCAGGGTTCAACTTCCTTTTAAAAATCCATCTGCACCCGATAGTAGAACACCTAGGAGGGAGATCAACTAATTCCCCTGTTCCATTAGAAACATCAGAGTCAATTTCACTCTTCACAGCGCCCTTCCAGTGCCTAAACTCTGAAGAATCCATAGCTTGACGGAAAGTTAAAGGTTCGTCCTCGATATTGTAGGTGATAAAATCCTTGACTACCTTTGCACGCTTACTTCTCCTCGATTCCTCTACTTCCTTAGGGGTAGAGCTACTACTAGGTTCCGCCCCCACATTTGTCATCTTTTCCACATGATCGGGAATAGAACTCGATGTGTGAGTAGGATCTTCATTAGAAGTATCTTGAGGCATACCAGTCTTCATAGGATAGACATCCTCAAAGAATGTAGCATCACGAAATTCAACTATCGTGTTTGCCACTATATCATCTATGTCAGATTTTAATTCTAAAAATCTCATAGCTGTAGTGGTCTCAAGATAGCCCAGAAAAATACAATCAATAGTCTTCGGACCTAGTTTCTTTCTCTTGTGTTCAGGGACAAGTACCTTAGCAAGGCACCCCCACACACGAAGATACTTAAGACTAGTCTTCTTGCCCTTCCATAACTCATAGGGTGTTTTATCCATGTGTTTCAGAGGGACTCTATTCAGAATATGGTAAGCCGTATTCAAAGCCTCTCCCCACGTGTATTTAGGCAACCCAGAATTAATAAGTATACTAGTAATCATATCTTTAAATGTTCTGTTCTTTCGCTCAGCAACCCCATTAGACTCAGGTGTGTATGGTGGGGTAACTTCATGAACTATACCATTGCTTGCACAAAATTCATTAAAAATGTTACTCGTATACTCACCACCTCTATCAGATCTCAACCGTTTAAGTACCTTACTAGTTTGTTTTTCTAATTCAATTTTATATATAATGAATTTACTAAGTTCTTCATCCTTATGTCTAAGTAAATAAACATACTATCATCTATAAAGGTAATGAAGTATCTAAAATGGTCCTTAGTCAACACACCACCAAATTCACAAATATCAGTGTGTACTAAATCTAACAAACCTGAATCCTTAACAATATTATGAAAAGGTTTCCTTATTTGTTTAGTAGACACACATACTTGACATTTAGAATTCTTTTCTATGGTATATCTTTGAATCAACTCTAAGTTCATCATATTTTTAAGAGCACCAAAATTTAAGTGACCAAGTCTAGCATGCCAAAAATTTGAAGATTCAACACAGTTAACAGAAGGAGTAATATCATTAATCAAAGTTCCCAAAATGGGTTGAGCATTTATTACAAATAAACCATTTGACAAGTAACCCTTGCCAAAAAATGTACCAGTATGAATAAGAACTACTTTATTATAAATAGCAAAAAAAAAAAGAACTACTTTATTACACTTGAAAGTAACTTCAAAACCATTAGCTACTAAACAGCTCCCACTTATTATATTTCTACGCATGTCGGGAACATGATGCACTCTCGTCAGTGATAGAACACGACCCGAAGGAAACTTCAGGTCCACGTTTCCTACTCCATGTACTTGAGCGGCACTTACGTTCCCATCGTCACTGTCAAGCTATGACTCTGTTGATAAGATACAAATAAAATAATGTCAGCACAAATATGCACATTAGCTCCAGTATCAATCAACCATTCATTTAATAGATAAGTGGAAAATAGTACAAGGTTGTAGATAACATACCGATCCACGTTGGTTTCAGAGGCTGTAACCTCACCAACAACCATGTTCACTACAGGCCCACTTGAGGTTCCAAGCACAGCATTCACTTGCATTACCACCTCGGCTTTCTTCGCTTTCTTTGTAGGACAGTCTTTACTCCAGTGCCCAACCTGCCCACAAGACCAACATGGTTTGTTTGCCCTTGGTTTCTTGGCCTTATCCAAATCATGCTTAGGTTTATTACTATTACCCTTCTTAGAGACAACCTTCATTTTCTGTCCTACAGTTGCTACATTCATATTCGAGCTTCCGTGCTCAGTTAGCATCACATGTCCCTGTTTGGACTTGTCTTCTTCTGGCACCGAGATGTCCAGCATAAGGTTGGTCCAGGTGATCTCTCCTTTCTGTCTTTTAAGGGAGGGAGAGAACTCTTCCCAAGACTTTGGGAGTTTTTCAATCACACTCATCACCTTAAACTTTTCGGGGAGGTCCATTCCCGACTCCTTCAAAGCATGCACTATCATTTCGAACTCATGCACTTGCTCGGTCATGGACTTATTGTCCACCACCTTGAAATCAATGAACCTAGCCATGGAATACTTTTCCAGACCTTGTGAGTCAGTATTATGTGTTTGGTCCAGCTTCTCCCATAAGAGTTTTGCGGTGTAGGCATCAGAGGAGTACACATCAAACAAGGTGTTCGTTAGAGCAGCCAAAATGGCCGCCCTAGCCACCCCATCCTTCTCAGCCCACTTCGCAAAACCCTTAACTGATTCAGCCTTTTCTTGATCCACAACCAACTTCTCATATTCTACAACATGCCATAAACCCTTTACAGTCAACCACAACTTCATCCTTTTCTGCCAACGAGAAAAGCCAACGCCCCCATTGAATTTCTCTAGCAAGCCAGTCAATTCAACGGGTTGTGGAAAACTGTAAGTGGTCCAATCCATGACCCCAGTAGATGCAACAGAACTATCACTAGCAGGAACTTCAGTTTTGTTAACCATTATGTTAAATTCTATATAACAAATTATCTCTACAAGAATGTTGGAAATATTAACTAAAATAGCAACATAAAGACAGTTATATAACGTATTTAACAAATCAAGGCCAAGCAACCAATTAATGAAACAAAACACAAAGGTAGAAAGCATGCATATCAGTAACTATAAAAATGAAGGAAAAGCAGAAGACATACCAGCAGCCATAGCTTTAACAGTATATCAAACAAATATGTAAAACAACCGAGTCGCCAGTCCTTGCTCGAAGTTCTGACTGCTCTTGAAGAGATAATCGCCCCCACTTACACTGTGTCGGGATGCTAGCAACACCTCTCCCAGGATAAAACAGCTCCGAGTTAAATGATCGTAGCAACCAGAAAACTCAACTTCGACTGGCACCTCAGTTGTCGGAACACTCCACAAGCAGAAAGATATAGTGGGAGGGAAGGGAGTGTAGAGAGGAGAAGAGAATGTAGGGTGTGGTGTGTCTAAAATCAGCAACTTACCTCTCTATTTATAGGAGAGGCTAAGTGTAACTGATCGATACCACCCTCATCAATATTGTAACTGCCCATTTCCATTTAATAAAACAAAATGGCTGAAACGACCGAAAAAAATATACATCAGTTATAGAGCCCAACTAGTCCATCAGATTTAATAATTGAATTAATCTAATCCAGCCCAGCCCATTGATAGCCCAGCCCAATTGATAAATATATTTTAATTAAAATATTAAATCACTCATAAACAAAATCCCTCGTCCAGGTCGCCTCGCGTACGCGAGATGCCAAGACATTAGCCCAAATCGCCCTTCGACCGACCCGAGTCGATTCGAGATGAGACGAGGCAAGGACGCGGTGTGGCGCGCGTGTGTGTGCGTGCGCGTGAAGCACACAGTAACACCATGCACCATCATACACCTTAGTAGTTGTACACTACCCATGTGTGTGATACTATACAAAGCCAATAATCCCCTTTATTTATTTCAATGTGGGACAAATACATATTCTCATTTCAAGCTCTTTCAAGCTACTAACTTCAACTCTATTTCTCTATGGATTTCACTAAGAAAATTACTTAGACATATATATGAAAATTTAAGTCCCCATAGCAAGAAACAATTTTCAAACGTTAAAATTCGGAATTAACATCAAGAACATAAAAAAAACTTATGCTCTAAAACTCCATTTTCTAACAGCATAACCTTTACATGCATGTATTGTCTACTTTTGTTCGTCTACACTCATAGTTGGCTCTAGTTTTTACCATTAAAATTAATGTTTATATTATCATATCAGTGCAAAGTTTTAATAAAAAAATATGCATGATATAGAAATAATGGGTGAAAATTACAATCCTAATTCTATTTCTGATATTGCCCTGAAATTTCGTGCTGCCTATTGCTATGTGAATTTAACATCTTTTCTCCTGTCTTAAATAGTTAACATACGGAGAATCAGTCACCACATACAAGAAATAAGTCCTTTTTTTCTGATTTTGATATCATGGTACTCCGTGGCCATGTTTGTTTCATAGTACTAAGCGGAGAAATAGAGTTAAGAAGTGGAGAAATAGAATTAAGTTCTTTCGAGACTAGGTGAAGAACGTGGATATCATATTGTTGTTGGAGGAATTTCGTAACAACAAGAAATCAGAGATTTGCTAGAATAGTAGAACAAAATTATGAGTATGAGTATGTGGTTGTTTTAGGGATTAGGGTTATGAAAAAAGAGGAAGCTGGACTTGGCAGGTGTCTCGATTTGTCTCCTGTATCGGATTCCATATATCTACCAAGATGCTTACGTACCTATGTTTATATCGGATCAAGCCCACGTAGTTCTGTGCAATTGTGTTTATCCCTGAGAAACTTTAGGGATAAACTTTGTTAATATGGTAATTAATGATTTTATCTGATTTAATCTTGTCGTTGTGATATCTTCCTGATTTGAAGAATATCGTTTGGAGATATTTTCTGTAATTGATTGATTGAGATTGTTTATTTCATCATTTTAGAGAAAGGATAAAACTTAGACACATTTAGCAATAATTATTAATCTGAATTAATAATTAATGATTATTAAAAATTTGGGAGATTATTAGACATGCCAAAAATATGGCATAACACATATACATTATGCATCAAAATATGATAAAACATATATATTTGTAAATAATATTCAATTAACATTATTATTTCATTCAAAATTAAAAAAATTATATATGATTTGCAAGCAGAACATGTTTTGGAGAACAAAAAAATGTACATGATTTTCAAGATTTTTAATGAAATTTTCATATAAAACATATATGATTTTCAAGATTTTCAATAAAATAAATGAAACAATGATTTTCATAACATGATTTTCAATGAATAAGTTTTTGCAATGTTTTGATTGATACATGTTTCTAGTCTCCACTAAAATGTGGTCTCCATACAACTTAACTCTAGAACTATAATCCATTAATATTTTTAAACCCATCATTGTTCTGTAAAAATTATTTGAGACTAGATTAAGTGATATGGGCTAAAAATAAGCCCTAAAGACACATTTAATGTGGCATTAATTATACCCGATATGGTCCAAACATGGGGCCCACCAGAGGGGTCCAAACCCCAATTATGATATTAATTTCGTAATTAATATTAGGGGTAATAACCAGCTCAGCAATAAGAGTCAGATAAGGATATTGCTCCTACCAAGTTTAGCCTTCAAGATACAGATTTCAACATGGAAATTGATTCCTACAAGGAATAGATCTAGAACCTTCCTCAAGTAAGACTTGTCCGCCAAGTCTCTGACTCCTACCATAATTCTAGGGCATCTCAGCCTATATAAAGGGTCTGACCCCTCATTCTCAGAACTACGTTTTTGGCTTGATCTTTGATATTCATCAAAGTACGTAGGTATCTTGTGAAGGCAGATTCAGCCACGAGCATGAGAGCAGCCATTAAAGCACGAAGCTCACGCATCTTAGCATTAAATACACAAACCCTAGCCGTCATATTCATAACCTAGTTTTTATTCCACAACATTTGGCACCGTCTGTGGGAAGAAGACATCAACCATGGTTCAAACACGAAGAACAGCACCAAGCACTACAGAGCCAATCGCAACCGAGGCTCTACCTCTTAGCTCTGCTCCGCCTTTCACTGAACAGGTACCCCCAGCCACAGGGGCGATCACTCAAACTCAGGTTTCTCAACCTCCTGGGACGAATCCCCATACCGAGGGGACATTACCTTTGGTCATCTACCCGAGTCAGGGAACCAGCTCCCTTCAGACGCTGGTTTCTCCTCTAGTTGATCCCAGTCGCCCACCGCCAGGAGTACAAATCCATACTACGGATCTCCCCAGGAATACCAACCCGATGTATGGTCTGCCTAACTACCCTCCTGGACCTAGTGGCCATGCCTTGCAGATCCGAGATCGAGAATACTTTGACTACTCTGGCCCCTATATTGACGAATCCTCGACTGATGAAGATCGTGATGAAGCACCGAGAAGGCGACGTGCTAGCAAAGAGCCAAGAAGGAGAACACAAACTATCCATGATGGACCCCCCTTAACAGTTGCTGAGAGAATCAAGGCTCACGAGGCCGAGATTCTAAGGATAAAAGAAGATATTGCAAGGGAACAGGCTAGGTTGAACCAAACTCAGCCTCCTCCAACCTCAGGACCGATCCCCTTTATAGATCTGGAGAGGTCTTCAAGAAGGCAGAGAAGGGCTGATGCCCCAACGGGAAGAACAAGGGTTGAAACCCCCAAGAGTAACCCCAAGGATCTAATGCCACTTGGGGATCCTGATGATCCCACACCCCCGTTTACTGAGGAAGTGATGAATGCTCGTATCTCAAAGAAGTTCAAGATGCCGATAATTAAAGCTTATGATGGAACGGGTGATCCCGCAAACCACGTCAGAACATTCTCAAACGCACTGCTATTGCAGCCTGTAAGTGACGCTTTGAAGTGCAGGGCGTTCCCTCAAACTTTATCAGGCATGGCTCAAAGATGGTATAGCCGGTTGCCTGCAAACTCAATTGGCTCCTTTAAGGAGTTGAGTGCTGCTTTCGTTAGTCAATTTATCAGCGAAAGAGTGCATGAGAAAAGTTCTGCATCCCTTATGTATGTGATACAAGGGAAGATCGAAAATCTGAGAGACTACCTTAAGAGGTTCACCAAGGAGATATTGAACATCACTGATCTGGAGAATAAGTTGGCCATGGTAGCCCTGGAACACGGAACCACTGACGAGTTCTTTAAAAGGTCATTGGCCAAGCATCCACCTGAAAACATGGTCGAGCTCCAACGAAGGGCTGATAAGTATATCAAGGCTAAAGATAGCATGAAGAAAGAAACCGCGGGAGGTAATGGCAAGGGTAACGACGACTCCAAGAAACGAAAGCAAGACCAAGAGTATGATGCTAGGGACAAGTATCCCCGTACTAGCAAAGACTCTGAGTCAACATCGAAGAAGAGTATGGGACCAAGATTTTCTGACTATGCAAGGTTGAATGCTCCTAGGAGTCAAATCTTGTTAGAGATCGAGAAGGATAAGGACTTCCGATAGCCGAAGCCACTCAGAGGTGACCCCGCAAAGAGAAACAAGGAACAATATTGTAGGTTCCACCGAGATGTAGGACATGACACAGATGATTGCAGACAGTTGAAGGACGAGATTGAATTCTTGATCCGTAAAGGAAAACTGAATAATTTCACTAAGGGTGGAGATCATGGAATCCAAAGAGGGGATTACAATAGGAGAGACAATGATAGAAGAGATAAGGCCCCGAGGGCCAGTTATTAACATGATCTGGGGAGGTCCGACAGCGGCCGGTAAAACTCGGAACTCTCGAAAGGCGTATGCTAGAGAAGTGGTGCACATCGTGGGAGAAGCCCCGAAACGTGCTAGAACCGAAACAGCAATTGGTTTTGACGATTCTGACCTAGAAGGGGTGAAGTTTCCCCATGACGACCCGCTGATCATAACCCCTGTGATTGGGAATTCAGAGGTAAAGAGAGTCTTGATAGACAATGGAGCTTCAGTTGATATTTTATTCCATGATGCGTTTGTAAAAATGGGATACACTGATTCTCAGTTGACCCCTACCAACATGCCAATCTACGGATTCAATGGAGTTGAGTCCAAGATTGAAGGGACTATTCGGTTGCCCATGACTATCGGGCAAGAACCTAAAGAAGCTACTCAGATATTGAATTTTCTGGTAATTAAGGCAGCCTCAACTTATAATGCAATCCTGGGAAGGACTGGGCTTCATGCGTTCATGGTTGTTGCCTCAACATATCACATGAAAATTAAGTTTCCAACCCGGAATGGGGTCGGAGAACAAAAAGGCGACCAGAAGATGGCAAGAAGTTGTTATGTATCTGCTTTAAGAGCTGATGGAGTCGGGGGGCAAGTACTCTCGATTGAAGACATGGATGTCCGTGATGATGATGAACACCGAGGGAAGCCAGCAGAGGATTTAATCCCCATCCCTTTAGAGCTGGGCGACCCTGAGAAGGTTACATATATAGGAGCATCTTTGAAGGAACCCCTGAAGGGCGAGTTGACAACGTTCTTGCAAGAGAATAGCGATGTGTTCGCTTGGACGGTAGCGGACATGCCAGGGATTGACCCCCAACTTATGACTCATAGGTTGAATGTCGATCCTGAACGAAAGAAGATACAGCAGAAGAAGAGGAATTTTGCTCCTGAGAGGCAAAAGGCCATTAAGCAAGAAGTTGATTAGCTTTTAGAGGCTAGGTTCATTTAAGAGATTCAGTTCCCAGAATGGTTAGCTAACCCGGTGATGGTCAAGAAGGCGAATGGAAAATGGAGGATGTGTATAGATTTCACCGATTTGAATGATGCATGTCCAAAGGATTGTTTTCCCCTCCCAAGGATAGACATGTTGATAGATGCCACTGCTGGACATGAGATGTTGAGCTTCATGGACGGGTTCAGTGGCTACAATCAGATTAAGATGCACAAGGATGACATCCCAAAGGTATCTTTCATAACTGACTTTGGTGTTTTCTGCTATCTTGTTATGGCTTTTGGTCTAAAGAATGCAGGCGCTACTTACCAACGACTGGTGAATAAGATATTTGCCCATCTGATTGGAAAAACCATGGAGGTCTATGTTGATGACATGTTAGTCAAGAGCCTTTGCAAGGCAGATCACACTAAGCACCTCAAAGAGGCATTCGAAGTGCTGAGGCACCACAAGATGATGTTGAATCAAGCCAAGTGTGCTTTTGGTGTTGGATCAGGAAAGTTTTTGGGATTGATGGTTTCGAAGAGAGGCATAGAGGCCAACCCTGATAAGATCAAAGCAATCTTGGACATGGAACCACCCCACTCTATACGAGATGTACAGAAGCTAACTGGTCGAGTTGCGGCCCTAGGGAGATTCATCTCCAAGTCTGGTGATAAGTGCTTGCCTTTCTTTCAGCCCCTGAAAAAAGTGAAAAATTTTGAGTGGACTACAGAAATCCAAGAGGCCTTTGAGCAGCTGAAGAAATACATGGCTGAAGCCCCGTTGTTGGCCAAACCAAGTCCTGGGGAGACTCTCTACCTATACCTGGTGGTATCTGAACAAGCATTGAGTGATGTTCTTGTTCGAGAAGAGAAGAAGGTTCAGAAACCCATCTATTATGTAAGCAAGGTGTTGCATGGGGCTGAGTTGAATTACTCTCCCATTGAGAAGTTTGCCTTGGCATTAATAACAGCCTCGAGGAAGCTACGACCGCACTTTCAGGCACACAAGATCGAAGTCTAAACAGACCAGCAGTTGAGAAGCATATTGCATAGCCCAAAAGCTAGTGGAAGATTGATCAAATGGGCAATTGAGCTCGGAGAATTTGACATAACGTACAAGCCTCGGACAGTCATTAAGGCTCAGGCATTGGCTGACTTCTTGGTTGAATGTACCATTAGTAACCAAGAAGTCGGGGGGCATGAGATAGTACCCAACCAAGAATGTGAGAATAAAGATGAGGAACTTATACCTGATCTGAAGGAGTATTGGGTGCTCTATTTTGATGGAGCATCAAAAACAAAATCCAGTGGTGCAGGTTTAGTTTTGCAAAGCCCCGATGGGTTCACAGTCGAATATGCTTTGAAGTTGGACTTTCCGACAACCAACAATGAAGCTGATCAGTATGAAGCCTTAATAGCCGGATTAGGCTTTGCCAGAATCATGAGGGTCAAGAATCTCAAAGTCTGTGGGGATTCAAGATTGGTAGTCTCGCAAGTGAACGGTGAATTTGAGGCCAAGGATGAAACTATGGCAAAATATTTGCGAATTGTGAAAGCTGTCATGACTCAATTTGAAGAATGCTATGTGGAGCACATTCCAAGAGAAGAGAACGTTAAGGCCGATGCCCTCTCTCAGTTCGCTTATTCTGAGATAGAAAATTATGCAGGGAGTGTTTACTTTCAGGTCTTGAAGGCCCCAACTGTCAATTCTAAGTTGGTAGCACCAATTGATATAGGAAGCTGTTGGATAGATCCTATCAAAGCTCACCTTGAAACAGGTTGGCTCCCTGACAATGCCTTGGAGGCACGAAAGCTGTCAGTAAGAGCATTGAGATATGCCTTGATTGAAGGCATCCTATACAAGAGATCATTTGTCGTCCCCTACTTGAAGTGCTTGAGGCCCCAAGAGGCAAGAGAAGCCTTGGAGGAAGTTCATGAAGGGATATGTGGGCAGCACTTAGGGGGCAGGGCCCTGGCTCACAAAATAACTCGTCTGGGATTCTATTGGCCAGAGATGCTGGCCGATGCACAGAATTATGTCAAGAGGTGTGATAGGTGCCAGAAGCATGCTGCGATTGTAAGGCAGCCGCCTGAGATGTTAACATCAGTTAACTCTCCTATTCCGTTGCAATGTGGGGGGATGGACATACTTGTTCCTTTCCCTATGGCTTCAGCGCAAAGAAAGTTTCTGATAGTGGCCATCGACTACTTCACCAAGTGGATTGAGGCTAAACCTTTAGCCAAGATAACCACTAAACAAGTTGCCCAGTTCTTTTGGGAGAACATTATTTGCAGATACGGAATATCCCGAATTCTTGTGACAGATAATGGGACACAGTTCAACAATGAAGAGTTTAAGAAGTACTGCGAGGAATATACTATTGAGCTTCGATTTACTTCAGTAGCACACCCGTAAGCTAATGGACAGGCCGAGGTAGCCAATCGAATCATCCTTGATGGACTAAAGAAAAGGGTCGAACGCTCAAGGAATACCTGGGTGGATGAGTTGCTGCCTATACTCTGGGCTTATCGCACTACTTGTAAGGTAACCACCGGAGCAACCCCGTTCCTGCTGGCTTATGGAGCCGAGGCAGTTGTGCCCCTGGAGATCATGCATACATCACCTCGAGTTGAGGCATTTGAACCTGAGACTAATGAAGAAGGCATGAGGCTCGCCCTAGATCTGATCTATGTAAGGGTTGAACCCTCTTTCGAGTTATTAATGCAAATCTATTTTCCATTCTATGATTCTATGTTTTGTTTATGTACCAAGCACCTGTTGAGTGTAAGTCTGGAAAGGCCAAGTACCGAAAATAAATGAACATACGAATAAGGGAAACAAATGCATAAGTAAAACGCCCCGAAGGGCCATGATTCGAGTTAAGGTACAACACATGAATAAAAGTTAAGTCCCGAAGGACATTGATTGAAAGCTGATAAAGCCACAGGCGGCTAAACAAGGCCGTGCAAAGCCATGGGGTGAACCCAACCTACTTAGACGGGGATTCTTCTTCGCTGCTCTCCTCGCCCGACTCCTCCTCATCTGAATCCTCCTCATCCGAATCGTCCCCTGAAGTTTCTTCCTCGGCACCGCCTTGTTCAACAACTACCATCGGCTGCACGGTAGCCTTCACAACTTCAGTTTCTTCCTCTAATGAGCTTGAACTGCCTTCATTTCATATCATTCTCTTACCCGGGATTGGTTGTCGAACTACTCCAACTTTTCGGGCAGGTGGGGGCACTTTTCCACGAGATCCCGAAGAACTTGAATCTTGACTAGTAGCTGGGGGATGTCTTTTGGATCCCGAAGATCTACGGCTGCCTCTAGAGCCCAAACCTGATGCTTGAGGAACTATCTTTGTCCCCGATCCAGAAGCAAGGTTTGCACGGTTCTTGCCGCCCGTAGCCCAGAAAGGGCAAGGAAAGTCAGATGGGATGACAATTGAGGGATGTTTGTTACTCACAACATTGATTGCCTTGTCCCAACCAACAGACATATTATAGGGGCGCACCTCGTCATCATGATCATCCATGAATTTCAGAAACTCTTCAGACTTACGATAGGCTTTAATCAATTTGTTAGCATCATCCATTCTCTTTTGGGCCAAGGAGGCAAGTTGCTTTCGGGAGGATAAAGCATCCGCTGTGGCACGGGTAACTTGAGAATGTAGATCATCAATCTCTTCCTTGAATCTCGCTGAATCAGTTTTCAAGGATAAATTCTCGTCCCTGAAAGCCAGGCCTTGAGTAGAAACAGCCTGGAAGTAGGCATTAGCCTGCAACGAAAAAGTTGATAAGTCATAAGAAGTTCGTAAAGGCTAAATCACACCGAACTTACTAAGAGAAGTGTCATACCTGATACAAGGCTTGAGCGCCCAGAAGCTGATTTTCATTCATCTTGTCTCCAGCATGTAAAGTCACTCTGTCAGGAGGAGTGATTGAAAGCTTGGACCAGTCTAGAGCTAGGTCAGGACTCCCACAAACCGAGTCTTGTTCACATATGCCCCACGACGGTATAAAAGGGGTCCTGATAACTCCGTCAGCATTTCGGGATCTTTTCCCACCTTGGGAGCAGCTTTCCAAGAAGTTAGGGATTCGAGGCTTAGTGGGATTCAGAAGCTCCACAGCCTTCTTTTTCATTATTTGAGTCACAGTCGGTTGGTTCTGAGGACGACTATCAATCTCCTCGGCGGCTGAAATACAAAGAGAAAAACATCGGGATAAGAACAAACAGAGTTCATAATAAGTTCAAGTAAGAAAGTTACCCTCAACGGAAAGAAAGCTAAGGCCAGTTTCAACAAGATTCTTTTCATTTAGAAAAGTCTTATAGTGGGTGCGGCCATCATCAGCTAGGAGCCTATCTCGATCTAGTAGCTCTGAATCTTTAAGTTCACACACAAAGTGTTTACTATCTTCCACGAATCCGAATCTCTTCACAAAGAAGTTGTCCCAGTCACCGCCTTTCCATTCAAGAACTACAAACTCCCTTTCCCAGAAATGCTGAGAATCTGGAAAGGAGAAGGGATTCACCATGTGTGGGATTTTAGCTCGGTGCTTGAGGCTAACCCATCCTTTCTTATGGTCAGAAGAGTTAGCGTGGCCCCAAAGATACTTCGAAACATTGTAGTAGTCGGTAGAATCCCCAATTGACGACATCTTTTTAAAAAAATAGAGATATACCTCCAAGCGTTGGGATACAACTGACAAGGATGGATCTGATACCCCGCCAGCAATCTAATGATAAAGTTATCAACCGGGAATCTGAGCCCAGCATCAAGGGCACCCCAGTGAACACAAATCCTCTCAGGATGCCAGTTGCAGGTCCTGTCTGAGGGGTTTGGAAGACGAACTTTGATAACACTTGGAAAATGATATGTGTCCCTTATCTCATGGACATCTTTTTCCTTCAACTTACTAGGACTGTTAAAAGCATCTAAGCTAGCACAGTTTGGGAATGTGTCCCTCATGATGTTTAGAAGATCTAATAAGGATTCAAATCTATGTTCAACATATGAAAGAGGTTTGATTTCTTCTTTACCTTTAGTTGTTCTCATCTTACTCTTCTTCGTCATAGCCTCCATCTTGGAAACAGGGGAGCTATTGGGCGATCACCTTCCGACATCTTGATCTTGAAGCTGAAACTTGATCTTGAATCTGAAACTTGATCTCGAAGCTAGAACTTGATCTTGCAACTTGAAAGCTAGAGAGCTTAAGAATTTGAGAGCTCTGAAATGAAGAAATGAATTGAAATGAAGGCTACTTCTCCTCTTTTATAGAAAATGCACGACCTACTACATCATGTTGAATCTCAGTTTGGTTCGCATTTACAGGTCATCTATCGTTTATAGATGAAATAAAGGACAGAAACTATCCACGTTTTACAGAAATAATCGTTGTAATTCATATATGCCTGAAGAGAAATAGCAGATATAATCGCTGGAGCTACAAAACAAGTGACTTCTGAAAAGCTAAATATGCTTAAGGAGTTAATTAAGGAGATTAACCATAATCACAAGATTAGCAGTGATAATCATAAGTTAAGGAGTAATATCGTCAGAAGTCACGAAGGACCAAACTGACGACTTAAGATCAAGATCAAGGTTCTTGATCCTTAGAATCACGGATGATTTTGAATCCTAGATCCCTCACGACTTAAGATCAAGATCAAGATTCTTGATCCTTAAGATAATGAAGTCACGAATGACCAAGATAGTAACTTGAGATCAAGATCAAGATTCTTGATCCTCAAGATCACGAAAGGTTTTCACGTCCGGATCGCCTAGCTAACCGAGAGGCAATCGACCATGGCGCACGAGGGGCCGCGGCCAACCACCTCCCGTCCGACCACGGCGCAAGGGGCACCACGGCCGACCACCTTGGAGCCGACCACCTTGGAGCCGATACGGAGGAGCTTCGGCCGATCACCTCGTGGCCGATCACCTCGGATCAAGGCCCTTCAGCCGATCAGGTGCTAGCCGACCACGAGCTAGCCCTTGATCCGGCCGATCACGGGTTAGTTCGTGGTCCTGAATCCCGACTTTTTCAGCGGACCTCGGATAGATTTCAGACCTAGATCTCGATTTTTTCAGCGAATCTCGTATGATTTTCAATGCTGAAAAAGAAGTCAAGATTAGCACCGTTTAGTGCCGATTAGCACAGATTAGTGTCGTTTACGCACAGGTTAGTGCCGATTAGCACAGATTAGTGACGTTTAAGCACAAGTTAGTGCCGATTAGCACAGATTAGTGCCGTTTAAGCACAGGTTAGTGCCGATTAGCACTGATTAGTGCCGATTAGCACAGATTAGTGCCGTTTAAGCACAGGTTAGTGCCGATTAGCACAGATTAGTGCCGTTTAAGCACAAGTTAGTGCCGATTAGCACAAATTATTGTCGTTTAAGCACAGATTAATGCCGATCAGTACTGTTTAGCGCCGATTAGTGCCGTTAGTACCATTTTACGCCATTTAACATCGTTTAACATAGTTTAAACGTTGTTCAAGGCAGATTAGCGCTGTGTAGTGCCGTTTAACATTGTTTAGTGTCATTCAACATTGTTGTAAATGCGTCGGTCGCTCCACACTTTACGTTAAGATGATGTTGTTGAAAATACTCACGTAAGAGCTATGATCCCTGACCCAAGTCTCGTATAAGGCCGTTATAACTTCAAGGAAAACCTGATCAGTTTTCCTAGAAGTTGGGGGGCAAATGATATAGGCTAAAAATAAGCCCTAAAGACACATTTAATGTGGCATTAATTAGACCCGATATGGTCCAAACGTGGGGCCCACCAGAGGGGTCCAAACCCCAATTATGATATTAATTTCGTAATTAATATTAGGGGTAATAACTAGCTCAGCAATAAGAGTCAGATAAGGATATTGCTCCTACCAAGTTTAGCCTCCAAGATACAGATTTCAACATGGAAACTGATTCCTACAAGGAATAGATCTAGAACCTTCCTCAAGTAAGACTTGTCCGCCAAGTTTCTGACTCCTACCATAATTCTAGGGCTTCTCAGCCTATATAAAGGGTCTGACCCCTCATTCTCAGAACTACGTTTTTGGCTTGATCTTTGATATTCATCAAAGTACGTAGGCATCTTGTGAAGGCAGATTCCGCCACGAGCACGAGAGCAGCCATTAAAGCACGAAGCTCACGCACCTTAGCATTAAATACACAAACCCTAGCCGTCATATTCATAACCTAGTTTTTATTCCACAACATTAAGGATTATAGTTCTTTAAAATAATAATTTATTGGGATAAGGAATAGGTTTATAATACTTAATATAATCCTCAAAACAAGCACAAAGGATTAATCCAATCCTATACCTACTTCAAAATAAACATGAAATAGGATTAATTAAAAAATTATAATCCAAAAAATTATAAAGGATAGGTTTATTATGCAAAGATAATTAGGGGTTCAAAAAGAAGGGTTTAAATTTCCAAAGTTGTTAAATACACTAAATCAAACGATTTTAGTTTTAACACATTATGTACAAACATTTAGAACATATTATTTTTGGTGATTTACACGAATATTCACATTATTTTCTGCCTTTCTAAAATGGGATTTTTTTTTCTCCGCAATATTATGAGAAATAATTTGACAAATAGTAAAGAGGAAACTTCTAACTTCTAAGAATGATGCATATATACTTCCTGAAGAAGAATATCTTGATGAACCTAACACAATTGCTTAACTACTGTCCATCACACCCATCAAATTTTGAGAGGACTTCTCATAGCCTCATATGTTGTGAGGACTCCTCATAGGCTCATATCTTGAGAGGACTTCTCTTGTAGATATAATGAAATAACTCCTCATCATAGAGGTACATGGTCCTCGTCAATACATCGGTATGAGAAATGTACTATATTTTCAGATCCGTTAGTTCAATATTATCATTGTTGTGCCCAAAATCCGCCTTGGGCTTGATTTAAGGCCCATTAAGGTTACGGGTTCGAGTACTGTGGATATGGAAGGATACGCTGGACTATGTATGGATATTTTGGCCCAATATGCCTTAGGAACATATTGGAAGATAGGGATTCTGACATCTGGTTCGAGGTTCGTCCATGTGGGGGGTTCAGGTGTTGAACCTCATATAGGGGTACTGCTATTTGGAGGCTTGATAGGGGTTCACCCAGGTGACAGGCTTCCAAATAGGGGTACGTGCACGTACCCCGACAATTTCCAAAAATCGGCCCAGCAATCCCGCAGCCTTCTAAATCGTAGGAGAATGGATAACTATCGGCCTAACTGACTCTTGGATAAGTCCTAAACATCAGGGACAAGATAATTAAGTCAGTTACATGGACAACAACAACATATACATGGAATACGTATATATACATATACATATATATAGTTGATAATCATGGAAACATAAGGATAATTCTCATGGCTGGTGGAAAAACTGATTGGATTAGTTTTGTTAGAGGAGATAAGGCATATCAAAACGTGGTTGAGCTATCAACAAGGAGTCCAAAATCCTAGAACTACATGGGACTTGATTCCTATAAATATAGGATATGTAGGCACTTTGCAAGGGTTGAATCTCACTTCTTTCTACAAAAATCATGTAGAAAACTTGAGCAATACACATCTCCGACAGCTGGGATTGATTGAGTAGGAATTACTCAGTCCTTGTTGTTCGGTGACCTTGTAAACTCAGTCCCAAAAATAACCACAAACACCACTCGACTCCGATAGTTGAATGTCGGCTGTGGCGTACGAACCCGCTTTCGTTGCCAATTTCTATGCGATTCATCCGTTATTCCAGCGATATTCTCTCGAAGTGTTGTACTAAATTCCTCTCACAACATTTTTGGCGCTAGAAGGAGGGCATTGGATGATTTTTTGGGAGGAAAGATTGCGAAAATCTCCGGCGATTAACATACACTGAAGAATAATGGAGGTGACCACGAAATTGAGATTGAGGAAGGAGGTCAGCAATCGAGATATGGCGGATTATATCATGTAGATGGACTTGGAAATAAAGTTTCTGGAAAAAGAGATACAAAAAGATGAAAAAATGGGGTAAAAATCATGGCTTATCGAAAAAAAAGGATGAAGAAGAAAGAAGGTTACCCATAACCTTTATTCTGGTCATTTGGTGGTAAAACGTATAAAAGAAAGGATGTGGCTCTGAGGTCTTGTAAAGAATGGATGGAAAATAACTGTTTTAGATGCTAAATTCCGATAGGAAGTGCCCAGATTAAGGGTTCAGCGATGCGGGGTTCCGCGATACAGAAACTTCTCACATCAAGAGTGTGTTAATGTATAACTGAATGTAAGGAACTGAATGTCCACATGTTAATGAAGATAATGGCCATCTGGAGAGGTACCAGTTGAGGGGTACATTTTAATCGTACTTTTCCTACTTTCCCACATACCTCCTTCATCCTTCATCGCTCACCTGTCTCTTTTTCCTTGAGCCCACCTCTTTCTGATGGTCATCACCGTCAAACTCCAATGGCTATCACTATCATTTTCCGGTCACCCGTTAATATTTCCTATATTTACACTCTCTCATCTTCTTAACAAATTTTTAATCTCTCTCTTTCTTGGTACATATACTAATGGGTTGATGTATATATAGTCGTAAATATCTATTTAAAATCTGAATTCGATTGTGATGGTGGTGCGATTAGCTCTAAATAAGAGTAAATTCAGATCTGGTCAACTCTAACATGCATTTTGTGGTGATTTTGATTCAAGTTTTTGATAATTATTATTTAAATCAAGTGATTTTGCTATGATATTGGTGATGTCCTGGTGGGCGGATGTGGTGACGGGAGATGGTGGCCAAACGTGGTTATCGTGTCACGAGTTGTGTTGATTTGTCCATAGTGATTTGTGCTTAATTGTAGTGATTTCACTTTGACTATGGTGATTATTGTGATGACTGTGTTGAGAGACCATGATCAAAATGATGATCGAAGGTGGTATGGTTAAAGATGTGCAGTGCATGTATGTGGATAGATTATAGGGTATTGTTAAATATAAAATAGTGTAATTAAATGGATGACTCACATATAAAAAAAGGATGGCTAGTATTATATCACATGGAGAAGGTTCAAAAGAGAATCCTTGTTAGCAAGAGAACATAGAGAACCCTCATCATCGATCACCATTGAATTGAATTTAATCTTGTGGCTTAGATTCTGTATAAATATACTAGTACATTAACTTATTTATGTTACATAGTATTTGGTTATAATAAAAATACATTAAGATGTACGTAGAACCTTAAAATTTAATACCATTTTTACAATATTTAGTGAGATACTGTTACTTTTGACTATAATGTTTCCATATTTCAGTTATCAATCTATATCTTATAATTGATTTCCATAATATATCCTAAAGATTATACATCAATCAACAGACAAAAAAAACGTTTGTTAATCACAATTTCAAAAAGCTTTCTCAATGTTCTATCGAAGAAAAGTTGCAGATCATCATAAGTGTTTTTCTAATTATGTAGACTCTTCATTTTTACAAGGTATCCATTATTAAATTTTTTTTTGGTTGGAAGGTTTTCTACATAATCATACATATTCTTGTCTAATTAAATATTCAAATTTTTGTGTGAAAGGGTTCAAGAGCATGTAAGGTTCATTATTATGTTATATGCTACATACTAAAATCCCATGTAAACTATCTATCTGGAATCTTAACATATAAATTGCTATGAGGTTCTAATAAGTGTTTTTCCAGACTTTTCATTTTTACAAGGTTCTGTACAGTGATCCACTGTACAGTGATCCATTATTAAATTTTTTTTGGTTGGAATGTTTTCTATATATATATATACTATATTATAAAGGACGAAACATTAAAAGTTTTGGTACGGTATAGTACTTACCTTATTTAATTATTTTACTCTATTACCCTTAATTATTTTACTTAACTATAGAAAAAAATATAATCTTTTCTCAAAATATTGCACGCAGTTATTGCCAATAATTCTCCTAAATAATAACTAAACAGTTACCTTTTTCAACTATTACCTTTTGTAACTAACATCTCTTCTTTCCAAAAATATGGTCGTTCTAATTAATGAAATAAACTAATAATATTTTAATTACTAATAACTAACCAATTATCTTTTCTTGCTAAATGATAATATATTTTCTATATTTTCTAACTAAAATATCTCATTTTTTCATAAATAATAACTAATCAATTACCTTTTTCAGCTATTACCTTTTCTAACTAAAATCTATTTTTTCCAAAAATTCGGTCGTTCTTATTAATGAAAAAACTAATAATATTACAATTACTAATAATTAATTCATTACCTTTTTTCAACTAAATAATTTTTCTACATTTTCTAACTAAAATGACTTTTTTTACTTAATTATCCTTACTTAAATCTATCTATACTATTATATAAAAATCGAAACATTAAAAGTTTTGGTAACTGTTTTTTGGTACGTTGTGAATTTACTTATTTACCCTTCGTTATAAAGAAAAATATATATGATATCTATACTATTAAAAATCCTAAAATAAATAATAACATAATATATTTAATGGTAAGTAGTCGATTGCCTTTTTTCACATTTACTTTTAATTGAAGATATTACCTTTTATAAACAACTAAAAATATCAATCGTATCATATCTTCCAATCATTAATATTTCCTTTCGAATTAAAACACGTTACCTTTTTAATTTAAAACTAATCTTATAATCATTAATATATACCCGAAAATATCACATCATATTTTTCAATTATTAATCAAATATATTAAAAATCCGCATACTTTGTTTATAATAAGGAAACATTTGTATAATCCATAAACATGAGTATATTAAATTATATTAAATTAAAATTAATTTTTAATTATATAATAGACGAAACATTAAAAAATTTGTTAGCTATTTTTTGGTATATGTTTTTTAGTATTTCGCGAATTTACTTATTTAACCTTTATTATAAAGAAAAATATATACGATATCTATACAATTAAAACACCTAAAATAAATAATAACATAATATTATTAATGCTAATTAGTCGATTGCCTTTTTCACATTTACTTTTTGTTAAAGATATTACCTTTTATGAACACCTAAAAAAACAATCATATCATATCTTCCAATCCTATCATATCTAGCAATAATTAATATATAACCAAAAATATCACAACTTATCTTCTAATCACTAACAAAATATAATAAAAATCCGTATAATACGAATAATGACCATTAGATTTTAAGTAAAAAATCAGAGTCGTTATATCTAATGATTTAATATATTATATAATTAAATTAATTTACTAAAATTTCAAGGTTCGAATTCTATCAATGATATATTTATTTTAAAATTTTATAATATAAGTTTTAAACCATGTGTATCATTAATTAAATTTATATTAAATTTTTAATATTAAAATTAAAATGAAATATTGTAAATAATGATTATATAAAAATGTAATTAAAACATAAAATAAAATTTGTTACATATCAAAAAAAATCGCACAAAAATTCTAGTCAAGCATTTTATATATCTCCATTGACCATTGAGATGCTCTTACCATTAAATTGCCTTGAATTGAAGGGGGTTTGCAAGAGGATGTTGATTCTAGTCAAGCATTTTATATATCACCATTGACCAGTGAGATGCTCTTACCATTAAATTGTCTTGAATTGCAGGGCGGGAGTGCAAGAGAATGATGAAACAGTTTTTCACAATATACAGTTGAATCTCGATAAAGTAATAACTTTGCTATAGTAATAACGTTGCACAAAAGTGGGGAATATGTATCATTACTCTAAGGAAGTGGAGAACATGTCCATGATGGATAAAATGAAGGTGGGCCTCCAATATGTCCCTGGGCTTTGTTCGGAGATCCCTCCGGATGAAGACCAATACTTGGCACACCATCTTCATGTTGTGTTCCTATTTAAGCTCCACTCCTGCTTTTTCTATTTGCATGTTGTTTTCTTTCGGCTAGTTCCTTTGTTCGGCTTCAGCTTAATCTTTTCGGATTGAGGTTCTTCAGCCTTTATGCATCTTCGGCCGTAGCCTAGCATGACTATGCGTCTTCGGCCGTAGCCTAGCATGTTAATTTTAATTTTATGCATCTTCGGCCGTAGCCTAACATGACTATGCATCTTCGGCCGTAGCCTAGCATGACTATGCGTCTTTGGCCGTAGCCTAGCATGACTATGCGTCTTTGGCCGTAGCCTAGCATGATTGTGCATCTTCGGCCGTAGCCTAGCATGACTATGCGTCTTCGGCCGTAGCCTAGCATGATTGTGCATCTTCGGCCGTAGCTAGAGCTGTAAACGAACCGAGTCGGACCGAGTTTTTACCGAGTCGAGTCGATCCCGAGCTTTTTCTAACCGAGTCGAGCTCGATTATCTTATCGAGCTTTTTTTTCTTGCCGAACTCGGGTTCGTTAACGAACGAGTCGAGTCGAGTCGGTAACGAGCCTACCGAGTCGATCCCGAGTTCGAGTCGAGTTCGAGTTTTTCGGAAAAAAAATATTATTTTTTTTACTTTTTTAGGCTTTTTTTTTTCTTTTGGGCATAGTTTTTAAAAAAATTTGGCAGAAGTTTTAGTAACACAAGCTAGTTTTAGTCTAACAAACAAACAGAAAATCTTAAAAGAAGGAATACCAATATAATAGTTTAAAATTTTAGATTAATTTTCTAAAAACAAGAACCTCACAAAACTAGATATATATAATTGTTAATATTAATTTTATAAATTAAAACATTAAACACAAAACCAGATATATAAATTAAAGTTAATATTAATTTTATAAAAAAAAACTAAAATTAAAACCTTAAAAACTAAAAACTAAAACAATAAAAATATATTTATTTTTTTTATTTTTTTGTATTTCTTATCGATTACCGAGTCGAGTCGAGTCGAGTACCGAGTCGAGTCGAGTCGAACAACCAAAAAACTCGACTTGACTCGTTAAGCTTAACGAGTTTTTTTTTCTTGCCGAACTCGAGTTCGTTAACGAACCGAACCGAGCCGAGTCGGGTTTTTACCGAGTCGAGTCGAGTCGATCCCGAGCTCAGCTCAGTTCGTTTACAGCTCTAGCCGTAGCCTAACATGAATGTGCGTCTTCGGCCGTAGCCTAGCATGACTATGCGTCTTCGGCTGTAGTCTAGCATGATTGTGCATCTTCGGCCGTAGCCTAGCATGATTGTGCATCTTCGGCCGTAGCCTAGCATGATTGTGCATCTTCGGTCGTAGCCTAGCATGATTGTGCATCTTCGGTCGTAGCCTAGCATGACTGTGCGTCTTCGGCCGTAGCCTAGCATGATTGTGCATCTTCGACCGTAGCCTAGCATGATTGTGCGTCTTCGGCCGTAGCCTAGCATGACTATGCGTCTTCGGCCGTAGCCTAGCATGATTGTGCATCTTCGGCCGTAGCCTAGCATGACTATGCGTCTTCGGCCGTAGCCTAGCAAGATTGTGCATCTTCGGCCGTAGCCTAGCATGATTGTGCATCTTCGACCGTAGCCTAGCATGATTGTGCATCTTCGGCCGTAGCCTAGCATGACTATGCGTCTTCGGCCGTAGCCTAGCATGATTGTGCATCTTCGGCCGTCTCCTAGCATGATTGTGCATCTTCGGCCGTAGCCTAGCATGACTATGCGTCTTTGGTCGTAGCCTAGCATGATTGTGCATCTTCGGCCATCATAATTTCTGATAGATCTAAACACAATCGTTTCTCTACATTCCCACAGACGGCGCCAAATGTTTGAACCAGATTTCTTCCAGGTGGATCCTTTGTTTGGACCTGCAAAAGAAGAAGAATGCGAGGGTGTTAACCCCCGATTCACCTCCGGCGTAAGAATAAGTATTCCGGTTCTTTTAGAGAGATATAGGTAAACGTAGAGGGTTTGTGTTTAGAGAATACTTGAGTTGTCCTCTCCTTGCCTCGAATAGGTTCATCTCATATTTATAGTGTGGTTGTCAATCATTGGGAGATGAAAAAGGTGGAATGAAGTGTCCCACATTTCTATCCGTTACATTTCTATCCGTTGCACAAAAGTGGGGAATATGTATCATTACTCTAAGGAAGTGGAGAACATGCCCATGATGGATAAAATGAAGGTGGGCCTCCAATAACTCTAATTAGAATGGACAACTATTCCACAAGAGGCAGCTAGCTCACTGCTCTTGCATTGAGAGACAGACAAACAATACACACATGTATCCATCTTATGCGAACAATATCTTCTAACATGTTATACTCTTATGTTTAATTTGGTTGGAATGATTGGAATGTTATACTCTTGTGTTGTGTTTGGTTGGGTGATTGGAATGAAATGGAATGTAATGAAATTGGAAATTTAAAATGGTTAAATATTCAAACATTCTTTTTGACCCATTACATTGCAAATCACTACATTATAATTTATAAATCCCAATTTAAAAGGGAAAATTTCATTTCTTATCCCAGCTATTTTCTTCACAATTCTTATAATAACAGTTTTCTATTATCTCATTTGTTTCAAATCTTCCCTCCAACCTTCATTTTTTCTCTTTAATTTCATTCATTACATTCTCCACAACCAAACATAACATTAGTCTTTTTAGTAAGTATATGTATGTACACAGCATGGATGAATGTATATAATTAACTATATATATATATATATATATATATATATATGTATATGTAAATCTTGTATTAATTAGGTTTAAGCATATGTTATTTATGAGTTAGCTTATGTCTGTTACGTCTGTAGGCCGTAGCTTGTTTCCTTTAGAAAAATCAATGTTGAAAATAAAAGACCTTAACCAAAGCAAAGAATGAACAACAGAAATACTTGAACTGAATGTTCTGTGTTAATTAATAAACTGCAGGAATGCAACTTAAATAAGTAAAAAACAACGTTCAAAAATACCTACAAACTAGGTAACAGAACTCTCCTAAACTGACTCTATCTCTCCATGACTAGCTCAGCTCCTAAAAACTCTCTAGGAAGCCCACGACTAAATCAACTCAACAACTTCTGCAAACGTTATTAAAATAAAACTTACAAATAAAACAAACGTTATTAAAATGAAACTTACAAATAAAACAAATATTGAAAACTAATTTAAGATTAATCCAACATTCTCTCCCTTAATCTTAAATTCATCTAACCAAATCACACAAGCCCGTATGACTTTCATCAATCTGTAACAGCCTGTGTGGCTTCTCTGTGCCCATCTGGCAACACATGTTCATAGTCCGTATGGCTTCTAGATTTGCCCGTCTGGCAACTTGTTCAAAACAGCCCGTATGGCTTCTTATTTACTGCCCGTATGGCATTCTTATTTACTGCCCGTATGGCATTCACTACGTAGCCCTTTTGGCTAAGCCCATCTGGCTTGTCTTCATTTGCTCATAAACTTTCACAATAATGCAGGTTCATCGTCAGAGAGCTGTGTAAGATTGGCTTCATGACTGTGTTCCTTGTTTCATCGAGGTTTGTCACATTCTGAGGCGTAGTGACCATGGATGTTGCAATTGAAGCATTTGATCCTGCTCTTGTCACGTCCACCACCCCTTTCATATGCTCCTCCTTGGTGTCCTCCCTTCCATTTCTGAGTTAGAAGAAGATGTTGTCCTCCACTCTCACACCTGCCTTTCATTCTCTCTTCATTGGCTTTGAGGCGTCCCACCAATTCCTCAACTGACATAGTTTTGATATCTCCAAACTGTTCAATGTTTGAAGCTATCTGGAGAAATCTATCAGGTACTGCACATAGGATCTTCCTCAAAATGCTTGATTCTTCCATCACTTCTCCAAGAACTCGTATGTTAGTCACAATGCCGCTCAGCTTCAAGCAAAAATCCTTTATCTTCTCTGAGTCCTTCATCATGAGAGACTCGAATTCTCCCTTCAATGTCTGTACCCTTGCCTCCTGTACTCGTTCCACTCCCATACACATTGTCTTGATTGCCTCCCAAGCCTCCTTAGCCGTTTCTTTCTCAGCTATAGCCAGCAGCACATCCTCAGGCACACCTTGATAAATGGCTGCAAGAGCCACCTGCACTGTTCTGTCATTAACTGCTACTCTGGTATTCTTTTGATCAATTGCACCCCAGACTCCTTGTGCCTTCATGAACACCTTCATCTTTAGGGACCAGGCAGTGTAGTTGCTCTTGGTTAACATTGGATAGTTCACAGCCATGGTACCTTCCTTCGTTTTTGGCGTTTCTATGGATTCTAATGAATGTAATGGTTGATACTTTGGCATAAACAGGCCCTACGAACCTGGGCGCTCTGATACCACTGTTGAAAATAAAAGACCTTAACCAAAGCAAAGAATGAACAACAGAAATACTTGAACTGAATTTTCTGTGTTAATTAATAAACTGCAGGAATGCAACTTAAATAAGTAAAAAGCAACGTTCAAAAATACCTACAAACTAGGTAACAGAACTCTCCTAAACTGACTCTATCTCTCCATGACTAGCTCAGCTCCTAAAAACTATCCAGGAAGCCCACGACTAAATCACACTACAAGGATTTTTAGTTTAGACAACAGGCAAAACGTGTTGTCTGAATGTACCAAAAACTGTTGACTATTGAGAAGCCGTCTGATACACACCTCAGACAACACACAGCAACTGTTGTGTGAAAGTAAAAATCACCTGAAAAGTGTTGTCTGATACCCAGAAAGAACAACACTTTTTTGGAAACCTCTTGTCAAAGCTCCAATAACACAACACTTTTTAACGAATATATTGTTGTTCTTAAGCAGTAAAGACAATGGTTTTTAAAAGAAAGCCTATTGTTTAAGTGCAAAAGATACAATCTTTTACTTGATCAGGGCTGTTGTTGTATGTCACTACAGACAATGGTTTCTTAGCAAAAACCATTTGTTTTATGGTTAGTTGTACAACATGTTATCCCATATGGCATGTTGTTGTACACTAGGAAGGATAACACTTTCTTAGTATATAACTCTTGTTTGAAATTATTTAAAACAATGGTTTTGCAGAGTATAACATGTTGTTATTTGTTAAAAGATACAACAGTTTTGTGGGTTTTAACCTGCTGTGTGTATTCTTCTCCCACATTACTTTGTTAAATGGTACATGTTATTTGATTGCATTTTTTACAACTGTTAACATTAGCTAGTTTTTATTTTCCTGTTGTGTGAGTCATTTTCTCACAAGGGATTTTAATAAAAGCATTGGCTAAAATTATTGGTGGACATTGGCTAAAATTATCTTAAACAATGGTTCTGGACATGTAAAGAAAACCAAACCACGCTATAAAATGAAAATGCCAAAAACAAACAATAGAAACCAATTCGATCCATCCATTCAACACCACCAACAAACGTACACAACCAACCAAGTACATAATTAAAGTCTATCCACATCCAAAACAACTAATACATAAGTCATATTTTTAGGTGAACACATCCACAAAAGAGACGGACTAAAAGTTTAATTTACGCTACTACCAAGTACAGGTTCAACTCGAAATACCAATTTCAATAAAAGACGACAGAGTCCAACGAGCCAGGTGCTTAAACATATACTTCGCCAAGTCAGTCCTTATATCATTAAGCTCAGTCATGCCATAGTTCAAGTTGCTTCTACGTCGCCACTGCAAAATGGAACATGTATTGGAAGTCATATATCTTCACCACAAAACACAAAGATGTCAGAAAAAAACTTGTGCATTTAGCTCCACTATCTTTAATAGCATGAAACCATGATTCATGATACGAAGAGATGTCACCAGCCTCCCCTGTCAGAACTCCAATGTTCCCCATCTTGACCATAGAAACCCCAAAATCTTCAAAGAAAGTATACCCTTGTGTTGTTGCCTGGAGTTTTACATAATCTCGGGTTTCTTTGTCGTCCAGAAGTGTAGCATCAGACTGAAATAGTCCTCTTCTCTTAGCTACAAGTGTGTAGTACTCTTCGTCAAATGTTTTGAAGCTTCCTGGATCCATCTCAACCAGTTTATTCACATCCGTTGGCTTGCATTTATTCTTTAGATTAACTGCATATTCGGAATCTAGTGAAGGGTCCATGTCACCTTTGCCAGTAAAGTTATATAGCCGGCTGCTAAAGCTAGAACACTGAGAAGTGCCAATGGTGTGTCCTCCTACCAACAATTTAATCAAATCCATATTTATTAGTAGATTTTTTATAAATGGATAACTTAAGTTTATTAGATTTAACATTTAAGTACCTGATAAAACAACTAAGTCTTTCGTATTCAACCCTTTGGAGGCAAATGATGATTTGAGTTGAGATATATATGTCGGTAAAAGAAGGTGGTAAATTTGTAAATGTCTCTTCCATTATCGACACTCTTCCGTCTCTCCTTCCAAGGGGCACTTTCCAATATGGTACCGGTCCTTTGAGCTGCAATAAGAACAAACACATTTAAATAAATAATGTTGTAGGAAATTAGCAATGAGTGTGATATGATCATTTGATTTTATCATTACCACTGATACCGCATCTCGAGCAACTAAAGCTAGTATATCAGCACAAGAAACCATGCCTGGACATTTAGATTCCACTGCAGTTTTTACTGCATCGATAACCTGATGAAATCCTCGTAGGCTTAAGTTAAGAATTCCATCTTTCTCTGCCAAGTTGTTTTTCGTAGAATTTAGTAGAACTGAACCATCGCAACCCTGCATCACAAAAGAGTCTCATAAATAAATAATTTGTTCTTGAGGTATGTAAAAGAAATAAAATAGGCTAGATTTGACAAGTGTATGTGTTTATTTATAGACAGTGAAACATACCCTAACAAAATAATCATGGAAGTGCATTCTTAGCAAAGGAGCTGCAAGAGTTGGTACTCGAGAAATGAATGTAGCAGTGGTTTGCTTTACGATTTTTTCAACCCAAGGGCATGTCTTCTTGTAGAAGCCAACTTTCAGACCTTGTGCATTATCAAGGCTTACAAGGGAACAAACAAATATCAGTTGCATGAAAATCAAAACAGTACTCTTTTCAACAACCATTATGTTCTACAAAACAATGGATGCAGAGAAATCAGAATGATTGTAGTTAGTAAGTTCTGATGCTGAAAGTTGGCTATACATTTGAGTTATTTATATTAGCTCTCGTCTTTGAATCTGTCAAGAGAAACCCGTCACACGAGTTGGTGGTGAATTCTTTTTGTGAAGACACCAACTAGCAATCATCTCTTTGTATTATTTCAGGGTTGACATCTCTGCATAATTTCCTCATAATAATTCATGATTACCTCCTGCATATCGATCACCGCTTTCAGACCATTCATCACGGTTGTAAATAGGACTCCAAAGAGAAACAATCATAATCGTAATTGTAAATAAATTAGCCTCACCTTCTGATTTCAGCAGATCACAGACCAATCTGTAGGTATATTCTCTCGGAATTGAACCGCTTTCCACCAACTGAACAAGAGAATCACACGACTCTTTTACTCTTCCTGCTTCACACAGGGGATGTATTATCGGAGTATAAGAACTTGTGGTAGGAAAACCATGATTCAGTCTTTGCATCTTCTACGACATCTCAATAGCTTTATCAATCTCATTAAATGCATTATTCATAATACAGAATTACCTGCAAATAAAGGCTTAATCCAGAATTACTAACCACCACTTAGCAATATGCATAAAGAATTACTAACAAAAACTATGCAAAAACTTGGAATTGTAATAAAAATCATACCTTTGAATTTATTGATCTGGGTCATCGTCATCTCCTCCCTTCTAGCAAATTTAATCCAATCAAATTTAACAGCCTCCCCTCTAGCAGCCTTTGTCATCTCCTCCTGATTCAGGTTTGTATCTAGCATTTTAATTTGTAAAGAGTCAAATCGATTCAGTTTTGTATCTAGCATTTTAATTTGTAAAGAGAGATAAGAGAGAGAGAGAGATGGTAAGAACGAGGGAGGGTGTGTATCGAGAAAGAGAAGAGGGAAATATGCGGGGATAGAAATTTGGATTTGGGGAGAGAAGGGTTCATTTCTGTGAAGGAGGTGAGTAATTGAGAGAAGGGGCTAAGTGTGAGTTTGTGGTTGTGTGTGTGAGAGATAGAAACATGGAGTCAAGGAGAGGTCTCTGGGAAAAAAGAGGGGGAATTGAAATTTGGCAACGGGGGAAAATTTAGGTTTAATGAAATTTCAAGAAACGAAGGAGGGAAAGGAAACGATGGAATTGAAAATAAATTTTTTTACAAAATAATTTTTAATGTTGAGATATTAAATTAATTATGATTTTATTAAAAAATATTTTAAAAATAGATTTCAAATTTATAAAATTTTCTAAAATTTCTATAATTGATATTAAATTTCTATAATTTTCTAAAATAGATTCAAATAATTGTTTCTATTTTTTAAAAAATATTTTTCGACAATTCAACAATTGAACCGTAAAAATGTTAATAAGCACTAATTTTAGTGTGGGGAAAAAATTATCAAAAAATAAAAAGGTCCAGATGTAAGAGATTTTAACAAAAACGTAGTAAATGTGTTGCTTCCTTTAAAGAGGCACGATTCAGATTGACTGAATAATTTTTTTTGAATAATTTCTTCGACGATCGAATCGTATGGATGTTAATAGACACTCATTTTAGTGTTGGAAAAAAATAATAAAAAATTTAAAAAGTCCGGATGTACGAGATTTTAACAAAAACGTAGTAAAAGTGTTGCTTCCTATAACGGGGCACGATCCATATTCACTGAATGATTTTTTTGAATAATTTTTTCGACGATCGAACCGTACAGAATTTAATAAGCACTCATTTTAGTGTTGGGAAAAAATAAAAAAAAATAAAAAGGTCCGGATGTACGAGATTTTAATAAAAATGTAGTAAATGTGTAGCTTCTTGTAACGAGGCACGATCCAGATTGACTGAATAATTTTTTTGAATGATTTCTTCGATGATCGAACCGTACGAATGTTAATAAGCACTCATTTTAGTGTTGGGAAAAAATAATAAAAAAATAAAAAGGTCCGGATGTATGAGATTTTAACAAAAACGTAGTAAAAAGAGTGCTTCCTTTAACGAGGCACTATCCAAATTGACTGGATAATTTTTTTGAATGATTTCTTCGATGATTGAACCGTACGGATGTTAATAAGCACTCATTATAGTGTTGGGAAAAAATAATAAAAAAATAAAAAGGTCCGGATGTATGAGATTTTAACAAAAACGTAGTAAAAGTACTGCTTCCTTTAACGAGGAACTATCCAAATTGACTGGATAATTTTTTTGAATGATTTTTTCGATGATCGAACCGTACGGATGTTAATAAGCACTTATTTTAGTGTTGGGAAAAAATAATAAAAAAATATAAAAGTCCGGATGTACGATATTTTAACAAAAACGTTGTAAAACTAGTGTTGCTTCCTTTAAAGAGGCACGATTCAGATTGATTGGATAATTTTTTTGAATGAGTTCTTCGACGATCGAATCATACGGATGTTAATATACACTCATTTTAGTGTTGTAAAAAAATAACAAAAAAATAAAAAGGTCCGGATGTACGAGATTTTAACAAAAACGTTGTAAAACTAGTGTTGCTTCCATTAAAGTGGCACGATTCAGATTGACTGGAAATTTTTTTTGAACGAGTTCTTCGATGATCGAATCATACGGATGTTAATATACACTCATTTTAGTATTGGGAAAAAATAATAAAAAAATAAAAAGGTCCGGATGTACGAGATTTTAACAAAAACGTAGTAAAAGTACTTTTTCCTTTAACGAGGCACTATCCAAATTGACTGGATAATTTTTTTGAATGATTTCTTCGACGATTGAACCGTACGGATGTTAATAAGCACTCATTTTAGTGTTGGGAAAAAATAATAAAAAAATAAAAAAGCCTGATGTACGAGATTTTAACAAAAATGTTGTAAAACTAGTGTTGCTTCGTTTAAAAATTACCCTTCCAAAATTTTCTAACTTTCCCCCCACTAGCTACCAAAATTTCATTTGACTTGATTTTTTTTTCATTCCCCCTAAAACAAAAATTTCACTTAGAAATTTTCATTTTGATTCCCCCAATTAAACCCCATTGAGTTATCCGCTCACAAACACACTTAGTACTCACACAAAACACAAAAACCCGAAATCTCTCTCTACTCAAGAACCCTAAATGCAAAACACAAAAATTACTCTCACACAAGCCCTAATTAGCAGCTATCCAAGAACAAATCACCAAATTGAAGCCATAAATAGAAGCTCGCGAAGAATAGCTCGAAGCCCTAACTCGATTTGTTCAATTTGCCATGATTCTGATTTTGTTTCCTCTTTTCTACTCACCCAAATGCTCCCTTTACTCATCTTGTCATTTGTGTTATTGGTCTCTCCAAAGGTATCCCCTCCCTCTCTCCCCCCTCTCCCCCTCAATTATGTATACAATTGCGTATTTGCGCATTGTGGTCGTTTTGCAAGTAAATAAAGTCGGTATTTATAGTGTGTTCGTTATACGATATTACGATGTGCTTCAAGTCTCCTGGTGTTTTAATTGTCTATGTTAATCTGATGAGTCTATTGATTCCTATCCATAGATTTTGTTAAGTGGCTGCAAATTAAGTCAATTACTTTTTATGTATCGGATGGATTAAATACATTTATTGAGAAGAAGCTGGGTAAGAGGAAATTCAAGCAGATTGAAATTTCTGTCACCTTAAAGTGTTTTTATGTCTTAATTTTTCACAGGAGGTAAGCATCATCGGTTCAAGAGAGGCTATAAAAATGTCATTGATGAAGCAATTCGTTTGGTAAGATTAGTATTCATCTAATAGGGGTTATCTTAAGTTAAGTTTAAATGTTATTATGCCTTGTGGCTGTTTGTTGAGTAAGGAAAATTAACTTTAAAGTGCACACGACCGTACAGTTATCTGCAATTCTATCAGTATGTTATGATGTTGATTTTTTTTTTACAGACGTGGTTCATTTAATTGGTTTATTGACTTTATTCTCTTTTTCTCACTATACATGTGCCTATTGATCTTGATAAATAGAAATAATGCTAGGCCTCGGGTAAAATTAAGTATTTGCAGCATGCTATGAAATAGAGAAACGAAACCATAATTTGTTGAATGCAATGCAGCAAGAATAAACTGGATGCAGGGGGTTAATTTTATATGATGTATCTTTGAAAATGAATTGACGAAGTGCTGTTATTAAATGAGGAAGTAGTATAAGGGAAAAATAAGTGTTTTGAAATGTTTAATTACCTTGGAAATTATTGATGCATTGTAAATGTGTCTATGCATCTTCCTCATCAGTCTTTAATTTCTGATTATCCGCAGTTGGTCTTTAATTGTAAATCCCCTTGGACTATTTACTTAAGCCTGATATATCGGTGTTAAACATGCTTACACATGATCTTTTGTTACTGCAAATATGTGAGAGTTCTAAATTAAGCATTTCTTTTAACCTAAGGGTCAGAACTTGGTGGTTCTAGATCTAGGTACTAGGAGCTTGTCTACCATTGTGTTTTTTCTTGTGAATGTGTAATTTTGAAGATTATCAGGGATTCTGACCATGCTGTAGCTCGTCAGGTAATTATTACTAAAATAGATACTCAGTGTCCCCATTTTGGTCAATCAAAGCATGTACAGTTAACTGGAATTCAAATGTGCAGGCTGTGTTCACATTGACAAATATAGTTAAGGTTCTGCCCGGGGTTATAGTAGATGTAGTAGGTGCTTTGACATGTGTGAATGCTACTGTTTTGAAGTATGGTGCAGGAACAATGATCGATGGTGTAGCCATGTATTTTTATCACTGTTTGTCGCACAACAGACCTTTCTCATCATGTAATGGTTATTTGATTATTACTATTTTTTGGAAAATCTTCTTCCGTAGGCCATATATAAGAACCACGTGCATTCTTAGCTTTATTTAAGAACATGAAGAAAGAAAACCTCTTCGCGAATAAGGTATGATTTTTATGACCTTTTTCCCCCTTATTTACTTGAGATGAATTTATTCATTGTAATTTCCACTCACATTTTAAGGAAATCAGCTCTAATATTTTTTAGAAGCACTGCTTTATACAATTTCTTATCATACGTAGAACGTTTGAGGAATTTAGTTAATTTCGGTATTAGTAGAGATTTTACTATTTAACATGTTATCTTTTCTATGAGTTAAGATTTTATTTATGTTTCTAGATTTTAGGATGATATTGCCATCAATACCTCTTTATCTCTGCTTTTACTAAAGTTTTTAATTATCATACACATATAATAAGGCCTTCCAAATCAATTGGGGATATTCTGCTTAGCTATTTAGACTTCTAATGCTCATGCTCCCTGTGAACTAAGATAGGTTTTAGGTCTATACAAGAATGAGCTATGCTTCTATATTTAAACTTATGCATGCTGATAGGATTTCATCAAGATAATAGTATTTACCTATCTCTGTTTTTCTTGGTATATCTGTTCTTGCAGAAGTTGACAGGCAAAAGGAACAGGCTCCAAGCAGCTGAGGCAATGGCTCAAGCCCCTGCTGCTACCGAGTAGGGCGACCTAGCAGGTGCAATTTCAATCCTTGAAAGTTGTCCCAAACTGTATCAGCCAAGGCTCAAGACCGTCTATGTATTGCATTGGACGCGGTGCTAAAGGAGATGCAAGAGAGGATGGCACATGTATGGCATCTGGAAGGGCATATATATTATCTGGGCTAAGCTCGCACTCATGGCAGAGAGCAACTTCAAGAGGTGATTCTATAGACAGGTCAAGTCTTGTTCAAGCCTATCAAAGACAGTCAATGACTGAGATGCTTAGTCGTTCTCAGGCCACATTGTTGGGGAGTCCATTAGCTTATAGTCTTCTTCAATTAAAGCCTATATTTTGGATCTATATAATATGTTTTTTTTTCATGTACAGTTCATTAGACAACAGTTTTAAACAGAAGACATTTGTATGAGTTGAAACACACAATAGGCCAGATTCTGTTGTGTGTTGGATTAAGTTCATACAACACTATGTAAATTAGCACTTGTGTTAAATATCATTACACAATACCACATTGGAAATCACTTGTCTCGTTCTAACAATACTTTTAACAATGTATTGTCTATGCTTCATTCACATAATATTTCTGAAAAATGTTGTGTGTTGGTTCACTGTCACACAACACTATAGATAACATATTGTATGACTGCTTCTTAGACAACAGACCTAAAAACACTTGACTGAATACAACAACTTTTTTCCGGGATATTGTGTTGCAGGCATTCACACAACACTTATTTGCTAACGCTTGTCTAATCTTAAAAATACTTATGCATTTACACAACACCCCTGGTCAAGAAATGCTTGTCTGATAAGATTTTTCACACAACAGTTTTGGCCCATTGTGTGAATGTCGGAGTACACAATACTTTCTCGAGAAGGAAAATAACAGTTGTCTGATCATTTCGGGCAACACTTTTTTCCATGGGTGTTGTCTGATACGTGTCGTCTATTGCCAAATTTCTTGTAGTGTCAACTCAACAACTTCTGCAAACGTTATTAAAATAAAACTTACAAATAAAACAAACGTTATTAAAATGAAATTTACAAATAAAACAAATACTGAAAACTAATTTAAGATTAATCCAACAATAAATAGTATTACAAGATCCGGATGACAAACAAACTACATATAATACTATTTCAAGCTAAAATTACACAAATAGCAATATTGTTTTCACTTAGATTACAAGTACGAACATTCCTCCAACTCAAGCTTCGAGCGTGCATATATATACACGGGCTCAAAGATACAATTACACACAAAAGTATGTGCAACTCAAGCTACGTAAACCTGGTTGTGTTATGAAGTACGGCTTCAGTATAACATGTCATGTAAATTATATGGATAGAAAGCCTCTCCGAACCAATCTTGAGCCCGTGGCATTCCGAATTCGGGATCAACATATGTTGCGTACTGATCAATGCCGCACACATCTTCCAATAGATATGGTTCTCTCCAGAAACTTATGTGAGGATCAGAGCTCGTTCCGAAAGCAGGAGGGATATTAATGTTTGAGCTAGAGGAAGCACCAATATTGTTTAACATGTAGGATGAGATAGGGTAGTCTTCATAGACTTCTTCTATTCTAGGAACTTCTGGAGCAACAAAGTCATCTGGATGATCATATATCGTTAGTGCATCAATTGTGGATTCTATTTCCTCGATGTTTGGCTCCATAATTTCCACCACATCATTGGCTATTCGTTTCTTTAGGTGGGAGTGCCAGCGATTTTTGATTTCGTTATCAGTGCGTCCAGGAAGCGTTGCTGCAATTGCTGACCAACTGAATAACATAACAAGAACATTCAATTAACAATCAAAAATCATACATACTTGATAAGTAATTAGATTCAAGAAATTTATTTAACTATACTTGATAAATTATAACTTGACTAATTAATATCATGTATATATCCATGCCGCATTTCATATAATTAACTAAGCCTGCAGAATACTCATGAACCCAACACAAGAAATTTGAAGTTTTCTCATGGTGAATTGAAGTTTAGGATTATGGTCCAATTTAGCAGAATTGAAAAAAGAAACCTACAGTCTAGCTAGCTAACTCAGTATCTTCTACATATAAAATACTAGACAAATGCGAAGTAACTCAAATTAATTAGCTGAACTTAAATATGAAGTATCAGAATAAAGACTTTGGCAACTAAAGAATTGAGATGATACATATTATTTGTGCTAGGTTTTCTCTCAGTTACTGTCTTAATTAGTTCATAACTTAATGAAGACTTGCCAGAATTGAAATCTTAATTCAAAAGAAAAAATCAGCTGGATGAAGAAGGCTCAGCCTTCAAAAAATTTTATGGCTCAAAACCAAAATCAAGGACACAAGGATATAACACCAAGGATTCAGCCATTATAGTAACAGGTACATATGTAGATTCAGCTAAAGCCTAAAGCTATATATGCAGTGCATATAGATATATAGACTAATTGACCATATACATACCCAACTCCGACAAGACGCATGTTGATTATGATTTCATCTTCCTCTTGAGTGTAGTTACCACGCCTAACTTCCGGATTCAAATAGTTCATCCACCTCAATCTGCAACTCTTCCCACTCCTTGATAAGCCTGATAATATCATACAAATACTACTTTAATGAGTCCAGATGACATTATTTTTTCTTCCTTTCCAAAATATAACAGCGGAAATTCCAGGCAAAATTCATCAAGTAGATAAAGAGCACATCTAAAAGGTATTATGAGATGTCATTGTTAACATATTGGGACAAATTGGAAGAGTTAAGAAACATTTTAATTTTGCATTACAAATATATTCTTTGAGTTGGAATAAATAAATTAATAAGATCTGATGCTTAGGCATAGTTGATTAAGATTTAGGTATTCATGTTGGAGCTTAAATCTATGGATTAAAAGAAATTGTAGAAGACAAATTAACATGCATGATTGGAGTTGAAATGATAGATCAATCTTATCAGTAGGATATCACAGGGAAAAGTACTCACTAGCTAGCTCATTAAGAGAGAAAAGCTATTGTTCTAGAGAGAGGAAGATTGAAAACCCTTCAAACTGATTCATCGATCTACTACTCATGGATTGAATATGTTCATTATCTCAAACTACGACGAAAGGAGAAACCAGTGAGATTTAGGAGATTACCAGCATGTTTAGGCATCTGGCTCCAGTTCCAAATGCCATATCTTCGAATATAAGTCACCAGCTGCATGTCTTCTTCAGGAGTCCAAGGACATTTCTTGAATGCTGCCATTTTCTCCTATCTGTTTACTTTTTGATAACTATTAGTACAAGAGATCGAGTGTATATATAAGGAGGTTTAACTTTAATGACCCTTCATTAGAGTTGCCTAATATTTATACTACACTTCGCTCAACAAATTACAACAATTAAAATTTTCAACACACATCTACACGGCCAATCCAACAACATTCTAAATTTATTTTATGAATATAAAATTCGGGGAGGTTTGGGTTAGGGACCCACTCTCTAATTTTTTTATTTGCATAGAACAAATGGGAGGGTGGTTGATTATCCTAGTACTACTCGTTTTATGTATGTACATTTTTTATTTTTTTTTATTTTTTTTGATGTATGTACATTTTTTATTAGTCAATCCAATATACACTCTTCATCACTCGTTTATACAGAGAACAATCAAATTAGTAAGGCGCAAAACTAATCTAATAACTATCGTAAGATGGAGAAGTCCACACCTCACACATGACATACTCAGCATGTCATTGATTAAGTTATTACTAGCCGGTAACCCGTGCGACGTGCGAAGCACGGGCCGGGCGGGCACGTGTAAATTATCGATAATAAATATAATTAATGAATATTATTTTAATATGTATTTGTAAAAAATTGAATGATAATAATATATCTATACTCTTTATTAAAAGCAAAAACCCCCTTTAAATGGTATGTCATGTATACCGCGGTATGCACAGTATGCCAATTAATTAATTAATAATAACTTATTTTACTATTTGATCTTACTTAAAAACTATTTTTTAAGTATATAGAAAGCCAATAAGAATAAGAACTACTAATGAAACAAGTCCTCTATGAACTAAAATACGGTATGCCATGTATATAGCGGTATGCCACAAAATATTAATTAATTTAATTAATTAAAATCATAATATTAAATATTAATTTAATTTAATAATGAAGTTATATACTAGGAGTCTATTAACTAAAAATTGAAATAAAAGTCGAGAATATAGGACTTAGAGCTCTATTAATTAATATTTAAAATATATCTATAATAGATTAATAATAAATACAATTAATAGTATAACTATTCTTATATTACCAGAGATAAGTTATATAAGCTTAATTAATTAAAATAATAAAATTAAATATTAATTTAATTTATTATTGAAGTTATATACTAAGAGTCTATTAAGTAACAATCGAAATAAAAGTCGAGAATATAGTATTACATACAACTTGGTGCTTCAAGATTTTATTGATTTTAAAAAGTTAAAAATTAGAAATTTAAGATAATTTATCACAATCCGTGCTTGGCACGGGTTATCAGCTAGTAATAAATAAATACTATTAAATTATGTAATTTTAGGGAATTGAATACGGGTGAAATTAAAAAAATTAAAATAGATATATAAATAAATATAATTTATAAGTTTTATTTAAATATAAACTTGTAAATAATTGAATGATAAAAGTATATAACAAATAAACGCTATTTAATAATGTGGTTATAGGGAATCGAACACGGGGTGAAATTAAAGAAATTAAATTAAATAAATAAATCTTGTATAATTATGTAGTTGGAAGGAATCGAACCTGAGTTTAAGTGATAACCAAATTTGGTACTTTGATACTTTGGTACTTTGGTATTTTGGTACTATTGTGTACCATACCATTAAAACATGAGTGATAACCAAATTTGGTACTTTGATACTTTGGTACTTTGGTATTTTGGTACTATTGTGTACCATACCATTAAAACATGGTTTTGCACATTAATATAGAGTATAAATTACTTTCACTTTTACCAAAACAAACGCGAACAAAGCTTAACAAAAAAAAACAAACGCGAAAAATCTTTTAATTTTGTGAAGAACGAGAGAGGTTGATACAAAGTTTAGTTTACTGCTTTCTGGGTGGTTTTTGGAGGTATCTCAGCCCTAATTATAACTTCTTCTTTCTTAATTAGTTAATTGCCTCGGCCTAATTGTATTTGTTGTTGGGAGAATTTTATAACATGAAATCGGAGGCTTGTTAGAATCACGGAGCAAAATACAGATATTTTGCTATGAACACGAAGAATATGGGAGGAGATTGGTGGTTGTTTGTGTATGTTGTTTTCAGGGTTAACTGTTTCTCATCCATAACAAGGTGTCTACGTATATTTATAGGGATCAAGCCATACGTAGTTCTTGGGCTATGGTTTGTGGAGATAAGTCATGGCCCAAGTTCACTCACTTTAGGGCTAACACGTGAATAGTCCATTAATTCTGCTGATGACTCATGGCCCAATAAAGGTTACCTTTGGCTAACATATATGATGCTAGAATCGCAAGGTCCCTCTAGTGAGGCTAATGGAGAGATCACGAAGGCCTCACATGCGATCCCACTGGGTTTAGTCATGCGATCAGTGTTCTAAAAATCGGTCTAGGCGGCCGATTAATCGGCGCCTAGGCGCTAGGCGGCCACTAAACGCCTAAAATCTGTAAAAATCGGTCATTAGGCGTTTTTTTGATTAGGCGGCGCCTAGGCGGTCCTAGGCGGCACCTAGGCGGGATTAGGCGGAATTAGGCGGCGCCTAGGCGGCCCTAGACGGTCCTAGGCGGCGCCTAGGCGGGATTAGGCGGTTTAAAATATATTTTTAAATATTAAAATTAAATTATATAAAAAATAATATTTTAATACATCCGATTAATGTTCCGATTAATCATTCCGATTAATCGCCGCCTAGCCAATTAATCGCTAGAAGGTAGGCTCACCGCCTAGACCCGCCTAGCGATTTTTACAACATTGCATGCGATGCAGGCCCAAGTGTAGAGATACTCATGCGACCTCACTGGGCTTAGCTATGAGCCTTCACATCTACTTATGCAATCTCACAGGGCTTAGCTATGAGCCTTCATATGGAGATACTTAATAAGATTATCAAATACGATGTTGTTCATGATGGAGACGTGACCCTGGGCTGTGACCCCAGGCTGTGACCCCGGTAGATGCGACCCCAGGCTGCGACCCCGGTAGATACGACCCCGGGGATGCGATCCCGAGGCCGGGCTAGCATCAGAGTGGAGAAGCGATCCTGAGGCCAGCCTAGCATTTAGAGTGAAGATGCGATCCCAAGGCCAGCCTAGCAAGAGACTCTTGGAGGCCTAGCATGAGATCCCAAGCGTGAGGTTCCTTTTCCTTTGTCACTGGAACGAGAGCACGTCCTGAGCATTAGCTGGAGGTCATAGTGAGGTGATCCTGGGGTGAGATAGCGTCTTCGAGAGATTTATCTTCAAACCATATGAAATAGAGGTGAGGCGATTGATTATGGAAATTAATCGATCCTGTTCATCAATGATCCATGTACAAATAGTGTTATGCCTGAATCTCGGCATAGGTTTAAACAGCCCAATGGATTATATAAAGGGCCTACATTTTTTAGTGGGCTCAAATATTGAAGATGGATCAATAAGGCATACTTGATTGTATATAAATTATACATATATTAGAACTAACATGATAGCTCCTACAAAGCATAGGCAGCATTCTAACCCCTTTAATCATGTATCTCTATATTGTCATGAATTTATCTTTACTATAATTACAAGGCCGTAGATGTGTATTTTAAATATTTTAATTGCCGAGTGCGATGGATAATTTAGATAATAAGAATTTATCTTTTATCGTTCAAGTTCAAGTTATGAATTTGATTCTCGTTCACCCATATTTATTACTCCCTTCATCTCTTATTAAGTTGCTCGTTTGAAATGTCGGGACTGTTCATAACATGAGACAAATTACTAATTTACGTCTAATCTATAAAACTAAATATAGTCATGAGTGATCTTGTTGAATTCGTATTTATGAGTAATTTAATACAGTGAAGTTTTTATATTTAATACTAATACGAAATTCAAGATATTAACAATAAGAAATGTGCGTTGACAAACGTGTCCCATCAAAACAGGCAACTTATTTAGAGACAAATGGAGTAGAAATATAGCCTTTTGGTCTAAGAACCATGATAACAAACCCTTGATAGTTATAGCACCTCGAAGGACTAATGGAAAATTTGTTTGTATTTTCTGGTACGATAAGTACATTTCATATGATTGAGTTATTAATGGTTACTACCCTCGTAGTGCGAAGTCACGTAAAAAGGAAAGAAGAACTCAAACGACTTATATTTCTTTTTATACTCTTGAGCAGAAACTTTTATGATTAGTTAATTAGTTTAATCAAAATTCCAGAATCTTTAGGGTGTCCAGCGAATAAACCACCAACTAATTAATTATATGTCCCACATAGTGATGACAGATGAAAAAGATTTTAATTCTTTCGTATACTCCTTCCGTCCCAAAAAACTTTTCTCATTCATCATTATCACGTTTGCCAATGTACATTTTTTATTGTTAATATTTTCAATTTCGTATTAGTAATAAATATAAAAACTTCACTGTATTAAAGTACTTATAAATACGAATCCAACAAGATCATTCATGACTATATTTGATCTTATAGATTATTCGTAAATTAATAGTCAATCGCTTAGAATGAACAGTACGAAAAGTCAAAATGGGAAAAACAATTTGGAACAGAGGAAGTATATAATTCAATGCACTGTCTATGTACATGAGTGCATGTAATACATGACTTGAAATTTACTTAGAGATGTGGAGTTAAAAAGGGATCGATCAGGGTCAATTTCAGTCGCAACTGCTTTACATGAAATTCAAGAATCTGAATGCGAAGATGCGAAGATACATTGCATGTGTTCGTCAAACAACGTTGTTTGACAGACATTTTTCCCCGGTTCATATTAAGAAAAGTTTATGTTAAGTTAGTTATTATTATGATATGATTGATATTTTAACTGAAGATGATTGTAATGTATGTAGACACTAAACTGTAAAGTTTAAAATTTATTTTGGCCTGTGAAAAATTATTATACTTAATACACAAAATTATTTTTGGTGTATTTTTGTAATAATCAATTGAAAAATACAAACCCCTTACCATCAAATTAGTAGTAATTGTATGATATCTATACTATCTATACTATTATATATTTTTGTTAAAAGTAAAAACCCTCTCTTTCTTATTGGTATGTCATGTATAGTGCGGTATGCCACTAAATATTAATTAATTTAATTAATTAAAATTGTAATATTATATAATAATTTAATTTAATAATGAAATTATATACCATGAGTCTATTAACTAAAAATTTAAATAAATGTCAGGAATATAATATTACATAGAACTTAGGACTCCTTTAATTAATATTTAAAAAATATCTATAATAGATAATAAATACAATTAATAATATATCTACTCTTATATTACCAGAATGAAATTATGTAAAATAATTAATCAAAATAATAACATTAAATATTAATTTAATTTGATAGTGAAGTTATATACTAGGAATCTAATAACTAGCAATCGAAATAAAAGTCAGATAATTGAAATAAAAGTCAAGAATATAGTATTACATAGGACTTAGAACTCCTCTAATTAATATTTAAAAAGTATCTATGATAGATTAATGTTGTGGAATAAAAAGTAGAGTGTAATTAATTTGTGTATTCATTGCTAGGGATTGAGAGCTTCGAGCTTTAATGGTGGCTGCTCTTGTTATCGGGGACTGACTCGATCCTAACAAGATTGCCTACGTACCTTGATGAATATCAAGAATCAAGCCAAAACGTAGTTCTGTAGTTGCCTACGTGGCTTGATGCGCCCTCGCGGCGTAGTGACGTAGTGGCTTGTATGTCCTTATTCGAGGGTTAAGCCTAAAACGTGGTGGATGTGTATGGAGCTGTGCCCAAAAACTGTTGTTATAAGAATGAGGGGTCATGCCCTTTATATAAGCTTGGGAGGCCTTGGAGTTAGAGTAGGGTTTGGGAACTTAGTGGGTAAGTTACCCACTCTATGCCCGATTCTAGATCCTTCCTGTATGAATTAGTTTCCGTGTCTGATTTGGTGACTTGGGAGCTACTCATAAAGATATTGTATCCTTATTTGACTCTTATTTCCAAGCTGTTAGCTATCACTCAATATTAATTACGAAATTAATATTTAATTAGGGTTTTGGACCTCATTAATGGGCTTAATATTTGGACCACGCTAGGTCTAATTAATGCATCATTAATTATGTCTTTAGGGCTTATTTTTAGCCCATATCATTTAATAATAAACACAATTAATAATATAACTACTCTTATATTACCATAATTAAGTTATGTAAATTTAATTAATTAAAATAATAATATTAAATATTAACTTAATTTGATAGTGAAGTTATATACTAAGAGTCTATTAACTAGCAATCGAAATAAAAATCGAGAATATAGTATTATCTAAAACTTGGTGCTTCAAGATTTTATTTTATTTAAAAAAATTAAAAATTAGAAATTTAATATAATTTATAACGATCCGTGCTTCGCACGGGTTATCGGTTAGTATATTATATAATAAGCAAACAGGTATAATTTGGTTGTTTGGTTTAACCCTATAAAATAATATTGACTGTTAGATATTTAGTAAATAGATGATAGCTGTTAGATATAATAATAAGGAATATTCTTTATTTAAATCTCAAGGTTCGAATCCCATCAACAACAAATTTACATTAAGATTTTATATTATTAGTTCTAATCAATACATATCATTTATTAAATAATTATTATTATTCCTAATAATTTTATTAATTAATATTACAAAGTTAAATTATATCCATGATAAAATATTATATTCTATTTTATTTAATCATATAATTTTAAAAATATTTAAAAGTAACCAACTTTGCACAGGCTATATATAAGGTAGTATAATTTGTAATGCAGATTACATGTAAAAATTTAGTTTTGTAACTGAAATTTTTGTAATCTATCATTTCATTTTGATTCATCGTAAGTTTTTGAACGATAAGAACCCCCTTAGTGTTCAGAGGTAATATAAATAAATGAAAATTTATAAAAGATGAATAGCATATTCTTAAAACTTAGGTTCTCATTTTCAAGATCTCCACTTGTTAGTGTTACAAATATCACTACAAATGTGTGATTTCTTCATTTTTTTTCTTTTGAATTAGATTATTATTTTAGTGTTTATACATACTCCCTCTCTTTTTTTCGGTTCTTTACGTTTGCTTTTTGCACGGAAACCAAGATAGTGGATGTAATATTGTTAAAATAAATGAAGTAGTGGGTGTAATAGTAATTTTATTGTTAAAATAAGTGAAGTAGTGGGTGTAATAGTGTAAATGGTTGAAAAGGTGGAGTGAAGTAGTGAATGTAATAATGTATTTTATTGTTAAAAGTTACTATTTTTAGTAATGTAAAGAAATGGAATGCACAGTCCAAAATAGAAAGTGTAAAGAAATGAAACGGACGGAGGGAGTAGTATTTACCATAGAATAATGTTACAAGTTTTGTAACCTGAGTCTGGAGAGGGTCCAAGCCAACTTAAAGATTATTACGTCATCAATGAAGTTTAGAGTCAAAACATTCAAAGTATAAAATCCCATTGGAAAAACTGGGTAGATTCACTGAAACGCGGATGCTGAAATTAAGATCCGAGTTGTAACAAGAATTGAAGTCAACTTCGGGAGAACATTTGCTTATTTTAATCTGAAATGGAAGCTGGTCTTTCGAGGTTAGAGGGAAGTTGGTACACAAAAGTAGGCTGATTAATGGATTGAATATCCGATCTGATTCGATCCGATCTGAATCGTACTAATTTAAATGAATATAAATTGATCTAAAAAATATTTGATTCGGAATCCAATCCAATAAGAACGACCCGAATAATCCGATAATATACGAGTAATATAATTTTCAAAATATTTTATATTGTAATAAGTTAAGTTATAGAAAACCCTCCTTATACCTAATCTAATATTTCCTTGCTCTTCATGTACCTCCAACATTTAACGTCATTATATTTTACTAATCAACATTTAATGTTATTATATTTTTCTTTGATTAGTAAGATATCGAGTCTTCATTCTTAAATCTTAATCATGGTACGTTAATTCAGTGATTTTTTTTATATTTACTTAATGATGAATATTTTAATCTGATTTTGATTTAATATGTGTTTTTTGTTTTACTTTTTAGGCTAACGAAAGTCATAATACCGTGGATAATGATCCAGAATAAATCTTGGGCCACATCTTTATACACTACTAAAACACTACCTAGATTATAAGACTAGTGTATTATTCAATAATTGTATTTTTTTACTTTTAATTTTCTTAAAATGAATCCCGCCAAGAACACTTTTTTAATACTAATAATGTTTTAGTAGTGCTAGCCCAAGATTTACTCAATGATCCAAGTGATTTTGATCCAAGATTTACTCAATGATCCAAGTGATTTTGATTTTGTTTTACTTCGCAGAGTATATGCTAATATGCTAATATGAATGTTAAAGTTTTATGCAAGCACGGTAAAAAATTATTTGTTGGGACGGTAAATCAGGAATTAGTAATTTAAACAGTGTTTGAAAAATGAATTTTTAAAGTGGTTTAATTTTTTTATTGCTCTTTAAAGTGATACACTGAATTCTAAATTGTAATTTCTCAAAATATTTTACTAATTTTTCACATATATTAATTGTAATTAATTTTTTAATACTTTAAAAAATAAATGGAGTAATGTATATTCAATTAACATCCGATCCGTTTATCCATTAAACTAAATGGATTGAATATGATTCGAAGTGTAATCCAATCCGAATTCTATAAAAATAAATGAACATGAATATAGATTTAGATCGATCCAATCCGAACCCGCTTACACAAAAGCTGTAATGGTACACTATAGTTTCTTGCTTTCGGATCTAACAACAGATTTGGAATGTTTGTTGTATTTTATATTCCACTATAAACACATTTCATTAAAATATATATATACCTATGTTCATAGGTGCCGAATAATATTGATGATGAGACAAAAATGTTTTTCAACTCTCTTCTTTTGTTCAATCAATTATTTTGCCAATTAATTATTTAATTTTGTTAAAAAAATTATAAAAAATCAATTTTGTTTAGGTGAAATAAAAAAACAAATTTAAATTTAAGTTCTACGGAGTATTAAATAACATATGACGACAATTTAAGTTAATATTTATTTAAATAGTTCTATTATTATTATTAAAAAAACACAAATATAGGATTACACATGCAATTTATATATGTAGACACTAATTAATAACTTTTATTTAATAAAATTGTATACACTTAATTTATAATACAATATAACCTTTAATTTATTTTATTTTAATACCTTTTTAAACATATTACGCAATATTTTTTTAATTAAAATAAAAAAGTGGCTAGTTTAAGTTTAGATAAACATACTATTGTTCATTAAAGAGGGATAGTTTCAAAACTACCCATGTGAACTATTAGATTTTTAAATATATACTACCAATCTTTCTAAAATTCTAAAAATACCGACCTTGTTTTCAAAATTCCAAAAATACTACCTTCCTCAATTGCAACTTTTGCTATATATGTATATATATATATATATTAGAGTCCAAAAAAGAGGTCGAAAATGACATCTGACAACTGGAACTTGAAATCAGAAATTTGAAAACTGGAAGTTACAAATGAGGTTGCAAGGCCCCGCCGAGGGCACTCATAATTGGTGAATTTGGGTTGCAAGGCCCCGCCAGGGGCACTCATAATTGGTGAATTTGGGTTGCAAGGCCCCGCCAGAGGCACTCATAATTGGTGGATTTCTGATTTGCAACTTTTAGTTTTCAGTTGCAACTTTTGCAATCTCAGTTGCAACTTTTGCAACCTCAGTTGTAACTTTTGCAACCTCGGTTTCAACTCCTCAGTTGCAATTGCGGTTTGCAACCTGAATTGCAACTGCGGTTTACAACCTCAGTTGCAACTCTTGCAACTGAAAACTGAAAGTTATAAATCAGAAATTCACCAATTATGAGTGCCCCTGGCGGGGCCTTGCAACCCAAATTCACCAATTATGAGTGTCCCAGGCGGGGCCTTGCAACCTCATTTGCAACTTCCAGTTTTCAAATTTCTGATTTCAAGTTACATTTGTCAGATGTCATTTTCGACCTCTTTTTTGGACTCTTATATATATATATATATATATATATATATATATATATATATATATATATATATATATATTAGAGTCCAAAAAGAGGTCGAAAATGACATCTGAACCCCAGAACATGAAATCAGAAATTTGAAAACTGGAAGTTGCAAATGAGGTTGCAAAAGTTGTAATTGAGGAAGGTAGTATTTTTGGAATTTTGAAAACATAAAAGTATAATGAGGTAGTTTTTTTTGAAAAAATGATTTTATAAAAGTGAAAAGATAGTTGGGTGGTAGTAAAATTGGAAATAATTATTAAAATCTTATTTATTTATGTAAATATCCCAAGAACTTTCGTATATGTTAATTTGTGTTCACATTAATCTTTTTAAATTTGATATGATTTAAATAATAAATAATTTGATGATAGATAAATATATAATGGAATTGAGAAAAATATTGGAGGACCTTATTTTGTAATAATAAAAGTCAATTTACAAAAATAACCTCCACTTATAACCTATCTATCTATCTATATATATTATAATGCCTGGAGATCGGAAACACACTAGAAGAGTTTACGATATTTTTCTTGAATTCTCATTTTTTTGAATTTTTATTAAAAAAAAATTCTTGCATTAAGTAGTAGTTTAATGGCATCTTAATAACATTTTAATAATCATTAATTACCCTTATTTTATATATATATATATATATATATATATATATATTATATATTAAATTTACTTCATATTATTTATATATATAAAAGATCGACAAACTTTATTTGAGCATTATAATTATTATTCCAATAAAAAAATTTAACTATATGTCGCCAAAAATTTTTTTTACTTGTATATATATAATTAAGATTATTTTTATGTAAATTAACTATTTAATATTGTTCACATTGCATCATTTTTAGTTGTGTCGAAATGTTATACACATGTTGTTTCATTATAACGTGTCAAAATAAATTAATATTCTAATTATATAAATTTGTATACTATTACTGAGCAAGTATATTATGAGAGGGCTGTCGGCTTTAAAAACGTTATATAATTATAATTAATAGTGTAATTGCTATTTTTTATGTTTATCTTCGTCCCTTCGAATTCTGTAACGCCCCCAAATTCCTTACAGGAATCTAGGTCATTACACCTATTGCGGAATATTCGATCACCTGTTCATAATATAATCTACAACAATATACATAACAACTCTTTATTTCACTCCACGGGTTATAGTCTTAGAACAAGCACTCAAATTTTCAAACGTTATTACAACACAAGTTCATCTCCCAGAATCTCTGAAATATTATTACAACTTCAAAATACTAGATAATAAAACATTAAACAACTTCTTTCCAGCTTGAACCCTCCATCGATACTATAAGGATAATGTGTTGAATTAATAGCCATTCCCCTTCCCTTTGCCACGGTTTGCCATGCTAGTGCCATCTCTAGATGCCTCTGATTAATAATATTTAAATAGCAAGTATGAGCCAAAGAATGCCCAGCAAGTATATAAATATATATAACATATAAAATACCACAACTCACTCAAAATATGCCTTTACCACTCTATAACATATATACTTTTGAAAAAAAATCAACTCGGAACTTTTTATAAATCTCGAAATACTAAACATATGAAGGAATAAATATGTCTTAATAACTTCTCAAAATACTACTTGAATATAAATCAATAACTCCTCAGAACTGCTCAAATTAATTTAATGAATAAAATTTAATAACTCCTCGGATCAACACCCTATCCCATTAACAGAACCACAAAGGCATCGGTTAACAGTTAGGGTATCAATAATTGGATTTCTCCTCAAACGCCTCCTCAAGTAATGGATGATCAATCCATTGTCCCGCCTCGTTTTCTATCGATAGAAGGATGAGCCGACGTCTCGAACACACCCTAAACTCCTCATGGGCCGGTGCGTTACTCCGGTCACTTTTGCTTTTAGAAGCAATAAGAACCCCACTCTTAAATATAAATATTCACTAATATGAAAATATTATTAAATATATCTTTATCATCTCTTTTACAAATACGTATGAAGTATCTCAATAAATGTACCAACTCATGAAATAGATTTCAACACCTCATATAATAATATCAACACCTCGAATAATAATAACACCTCGAATAATAATATCAACACCTCGAATAATAAAATCAACACCTCGGATAATAATATCAACACCTCGAATAATAATTTATAAACCTCGAATAACAATACAACACCTCGTATAATAAATATATGTATGAAGATTTCATGAATAAAATCCAGTATAAAAGACTAGATAGAGTATTTGCGTTTGAAAACTTAATCAGCATACTTATGAATTTAAAAAAAAAATATAAATACCCCGAACGATGGAGTACAAATTAGTAAACTTGCCTGGTGGTCTTGGTATCGGTTGGTTCCGGGGCTCAGTGCGACAATCTAAAATATTCATAATTACTCGATTAGCCTTTTAACGAGATAAAATGTTATGACATTTACGACTTCCGAGACTTAATCGTTCACACATTAATCGATCCATGTAATCTCCTACATGTCCAAGTAATCCACTAACCATCCTAGTATCGATCCTTGGTGCGCAATAATTATTCAACATATTTTCTTATTCCTACTTAAGTTTTCCCGTTTTGGACTATCCGGTTATGAAACTTTCACTGCGCAACTTTCATTCAATGATTTCTCTAAAATCGAAAAATAATTATTTCCACTCAATTCTTTTTGGGTTATCTTCTACAGTGTAAGGACCAGCTGCACAATTTTTCCCATAATTAAATTCGTTCGTTTAGTGCTCCGAATTTACTGACAAAACTATCAAAACGTAACAGTTCGTACTACTTGTATTAGCTTCACTAAATTGGCTCTAACTTCTTAACCACAAATCTCCTAAAAATGAGCTTTATATGCCCACAATCTATGAGACAATATCTACTCTGTCATGACCAGTGGTATTTTATTATGAAATTATTTATGGTCCGAATTTGGGTTACAAACAGTTCCTTGTCCTAGAAGCCATCAATCATGTGTACCCTAAACATACTTTCCCTTTTCATGCAAGATCCTTAACATAAATTCTAAATATCCTCAAGAAACTTATTTTAATCATTTTGATAGGCTAAACTCAGTTTCAAAATTCCCACATGATTTTTTTTTTTCTAATATTTATAAACCAAGAAATCATCATGAACACAACAATCTTGCCATAACACATGTTACTAACATCACCTAGTGACCATAAAAAAAATATTACCATGAACTAAAGGGGAAAAAGAGATTATACCTTCCTTGAATCCTTAACACACTAACTAGAGCTTGTAATCCTTAAAGTAGCCTTGACCTATGTTTATCACTTTCAAACTTGCAAGGAATTCAAGAAACAAGTTAGGATTTTCGGAGTTACCATTAACTCGCTTGAAAGAACTGGAAAAACGAGGGTCTTACCTTGCTTATTTGGACGAGACTTGTGAAATAAGAGTTGTAGATTATCTCAAGACCTTTCTAAAAAGCTATAGAACGGAATTTTTGGGTAAGAAATGATGGAGATAGAGCAGTTTTAGTCTGCTGCATCTGTTCTGGTAGAATTGCTTAAGGGAGGAGAATACTTCTTCTTCTTTCTTTTCTTTGTTTGGCCAATAATGAAAATAGATATTGTATAACTACATAATACATTATTCAGCATTCTAGCCTCCTAGGTTTAGCCTTAGGTTGGATTTTCCATCAATTTAATTCCTAAACTTTTGGGATGTGTTCTTAATTAGTCAAAATTAGCCCACAAGTTTGTCCTTTATTCAATAATCTTGCATGCCATTTGAATTTCATTTCCATGGCATTTGCATCACATTTGCATGGCATTTGCATGTCATTCACATCTCATTTGCATGACATTTATTTTGCCTTAATGACTAATTAATATCGAATTAATAATAATTTGCACGAGTTAAATATTTTCGGATAATGCCCTAACGCGTCGAGATTTCTTTTATCGCCCTTAAATATTCATGTCTAAAATATATCAATATTTATAATCCTTTTAACATAATCATTTTACTTCCTTCATTCATCTCCTAATTTTAATAAATACCAAATAAATATAAATAAATAATTATAACATAATATTTACTTCCATATGAATATATAAAATTAAAAAAAAAACGCTAATTATAATATACTAGTGCATCGCCCTTAATTAAAATTAAATATTATTAATGAAAAAAATATTGTTCGAAAATTCACGGATATTACAGTCTTCCCTCCTTAAAAGGATTCCGTCCTCGGAATCAACGTAGGCAATAACTAAGTTTGCTTATTTCGTACTCTACTCTCCGATATATTCTCATCAATATCAGTTTTATACTCCCATATCTTGATTGTAAGTTCTCATGCTATACCATTTATTCCAACTCCGATACTCCTCTTCCATTATTTAATACGCCTCTATTTTTATACTAGCTTATCATTTATATACGTATTTATAATATTAAATAAACATGTACCTGCTATCTCGTCCATCTCTCTCATACCATCGGCCACTGTCATATTGAAAATCCTAGCGGTTGATTTGTTGCTATTAACCCCACTGCTTTGTCGTGATGCCGCGGTTCCCATTGCTGATACTTTACAGTCTCTAGAGATGTGACCCTCCTTTCCACATCTGTAGCAGACTACTCCCTTCCTGGGACAATTCACCTGTTGATGCCCCTCTTGACCACAGTTATGACACCTACCTTGTGCACATACTCCACGATGCTTCTTTCCACACACCTCACAGTCTGGCAGCGGTGGTCTCGGCTGCTTGAACTGACTCTCATTTCCTTGATTTCCTACTTGTACACTACCCGCACTTTCTGCTTGGTTAAATCCCCCAAATCTTGCAGACTGAAACCCGGGCCTCCTACCATTTTGGTTCTGAAATGACCCACTAGTCGGATATCCTCCCCAACTCTCCGCTTTTCTTTTCTTTCCTTCATTATCCTTTGGATCAAAATTACTTCCCGCTTCTATTATTTCCGCCTTATTCACCACTTTAACATACTCAGTAAGCTCAAAAGCAGCCACCCTAGTTTGTATCCATGGTTTCAGTCCATATTGAAACCTTCTCGCCTTCTTCTTATCAGTATCTACGAAATGTGGCACAAACCTAGATAACTCGGTAAACTCCTTTTCATACTCAGCAACTGTCCTATTATTCTGCTTTAGCTCCAAGAACTTTATCTCCATCTTGCTTTCCATATGCTCAGGAAAATACTTCTCCAAAAACAATTCAGTGAACCTTTCCCAGGTTACTATCCCTGCAGGTTCCATTGCTTCCTTAGACTCCCACCAATAATTCGCTTCTTCCTTCAGCAAATAGGTGGCAAAGATCGTCTTCTGCCCCTCTTCTACTCCTATAATCTTAAAGGATTTCTCCATCTCTTTCAGCCATGATCTTGCCTCGACTGGTTCACCAAACCCCTTAAACTCAGGTGGTTGAATTGACTTAAAAGCCTTAAAAGCTGCTGCAGTTTGGTTCCCCACATTGGTCATATTATCCTGATGACCACGGTCTATGGTTTGCCTCAACAATTCTACGAGTTGGTTAAGTCCTTGATTGTTCTGGTTGTCATTCCCACCGGTAGAAGCCTCACCTTCTCTGGAGTTAGCTCCGTTTCTCCTTGGCGGCATTTTCTAAAAAATAAAAATCATTTCATTCAATAAAACTGCATATCCATGAAATATTTATTATGAAAACAAAACAGTATATATATGTACATATGCGTATATATACATATATATGTATGCATCCATATATATATATATATTTACGTACACATACCTTTATATACTTAAAAATTTTAAAACTTTATAAATAAATCATGGAAATGCGCTTTTCTTGTCCCAAATGATTCTACTATCGGTATTGGTCGTCCTGCCTCCACCCTACTATTCCTTGAGATCCTACTATATATATACCTATCGATTCCTTGGCTTCTAAACTCTTTCTTATATAGCTAACACTCCTTCTACTCTCGTTCTAAGGTTTATAACCTACTTCTCTGATACCATTCTGTAACGCCCCCAAATTCCTTACAGGAATCTAGGTCATTACACCTATTGCGGAATATTCGATCACCTGTTCATAATATAATCTACAACAATATACATAACAACTCTTTATTTCACTCCACGGGTTATAGTCTTAGAACAAGCACTCAAATTTTCAAACGTTATTACAACACAAGTTCATCTCCCAGAATCTCTGAAATATTATTACAACTTCAAAATACTAGATAATAAAACATTAAACAACTTCTTTCCAGCTTGAACCCTCCATCGATACTATAAGGATAATGTGTTGAATTAATAGCCATTCCCCTTCCCTTTGCCACGGTTTGCCATGCTAGTGCCATCTCTAGATGCCTCTGATTAATAATATTTAAATAGCAAGTATGAGCCAAAGAATGCCCAGCAAGTATATAAATATATATAACATATAAAATACCACAACTCACTCAAAATATGCCTTTACCACTCTATAACATATATACTTTTGAAAAAAAATCAACTCGGAACTTTTTATAAATCTCGAAATACTAAACATATGAAGGAATAAATATGTCTTAATAACTTCTCAAAATACTACTTGAATATAAATCAATAACTCCTCAGAACTGCTCAAATTAATTTAATGAATAAAATTTAATAACTCCTCGGATCAACACCCTATCCCATTAACAGAACCACAAAGGCATCGGTTAACAGTTAGGGTATCAATAATTGGATTTCTCCTCAAACGCCTCCTCAAGTAATGGATGATCAATCCATTGTCCCGCCTCGTTTTCTATCGATAGAAGGATGAGCCGACGTCTCGAACACACCCTAAACTCCTCATGGGCCGGTGCGTTACTCCGGTCACTTTTGCTTTTAGAAGCAATAAGAACCCCACTCTTAAATATAAATATTCACTAATATGAAAATATTATTAAATATATCTTTATCATCTCTTTTACAAATACGTATGAAGTATCTCAATAAATGTACCAACTCATGAAATAGATTTCAACACCTCATATAATAATATCAACACCTCGAATAATAATAACACCTCGAATAATAATATCAACACCTCGAATAATAAAATCAACACCTCGGATAATAATATCAACACCTCGAATAATAATTTATAAACCTCGAATAACAATACAACACCTCGTATAATAAATATATGTATGAAGATTTCATGAATAAAATCCAGTATAAAAGACTAGATAGAGTATTTGCGTTTGAAAACTTAATCAGCATACTTATGAATTTAAAAAAAAATATAAATACCCCGAACGATGGAGTACAAATTAGTAAACTTGCCTGGTGGTCTTGGTATCGGTTGGTTCCGGGGCTCAGTGCGACAATCTAAAATATTCATAATTACTCGATTAGCCTTTTAACGAGATAAAATGTTATGACATTTACGACTTCCGAGACTTAATCGTTCACACATTAATCGATCCATGTAATCTCCTACATGTCCAAGTAATCCACTAACCATCCTAGTATCGATCCTTGGTGCGCAATAATTATTCAACATATTTTCTTATTCCTACTTAAGTTTTCCCGTTTTGGACTATCCGGTTATGAAACTTTCACTGCGCAACTTTCATTCAATGATTTCTCTAAAATCGAAAAATAATTATTTCCACTCAATTCTTTTTGGGTTATCTTCTACAGTGTAAGGACCAGCTGCACAATTTTTCCCATAATTAAATTCGTTCGTTTAGTGCTCCGAATTTACTGACAAAACTATCAAAACGTAACAGTTCGTACTACTTGTATTAGCTTCACTAAATTGGCTCTAACTTCTTAACCACAAATCTCCTAAAAATGAGCTTTATATGCCCACAATCTATGAGACAATATCTACTCTGTCATGACCAGTGGTATTTTATTATGAAATTATTTATGGTCCGAATTTGGGTTACAAACAGTTCCTTGTCCTAGAAGCCATCAATCATGTGTACCCTAAACATACTTTCCCTTTTCATGCAAGATCCTTAACATAAATTCTAAATATCCTCAAGAAACTTATTTTAATCATTTTGATAGGCTAAACTCAGTTTCAAAATTCCCACATGATTTTTTTTTTCTAATATTTATAAACCAAGAAATCATCATGAACACAACTATCTTGCCATAACACATGTTACTAACATCACCTAGTGACCATAAAAAAAATATTACCATGAACTAAAGGGGAAAAAGAGATTATACCTTCCTTGAATCCTTAACACACTAACTAGAGCTTGTAATCCTTAAAGTAGCCTTGACCTATGTTTATCACTTTCAAACTTGCAAGGAATTCAAGAAACAAGTTAGGATTTTCGGAGTTACCATTAACTCGCTTGAAAGAACTGGAAAAACGAGGGTCTTACCTTGCTTATTTGGACGAGACTTGTGAAATAAGAGTTGTAGATTATCTCAAGACCTTTCTAAAAAGCTATAGAACGGAATTTTTGGGTAAGAAATGAAGGAGATAGAGCAGTTTTAGTCTGCTGCATCTGTTCTGGTAGAATTGCTTAAGGGAGGAGAATACTTCTTCTTCTTTCTTTTCTTTGTTTGGCCAATAATGAAAATAGATATTGTATAACTACATAATACATTATTCAGCATTCTAGCCTCCTAGGTTTAGCCTTAGGTTGGATTTTCCATCAATTTAATTCCTAAACTTTTGGGATGTGTTCTTAATTAGTCAAAATTAGCCCACAAGTTTGTCCTTTATTCAATAATCTTGCATGCCATTTGAATTTCATTTCCATGGCATTTGCATCACCTTTGCATGGCATTTGCATGTCATTCACATCTCATTTGCATGACATTTATTTTGCCTTAATGACTAATTAATATCGAATTAATAATAATTTGCACGAGTTAAATATTTTCGGATAATGCCCTAACGCGTCGAGATTTCTTTTATCGCCCTTAAATATTCATGTCTAAAATATATCAATATTTATAATCCTTTTAACATAATCATTTTACTTCCTTCATTCATCTCCTAATTTTAATAAATACCAAATAAATATAAATAAATAATTATAACATAATATTTACTTCCATATGAATATATAAAATTAAAAAAAAAACGCTAATTATAATATACTAGTGCATCGCCCTTAATTAAAATTAAATATTATTAATGAAAAAAATATTGTTCGAAAATTCACGGATATTACAAATTCTTTACGTTTGTGGACCAGTTTTCGGTACGGATTTTAAGGTGCATTTTAAGGATAGTTCTATAACTTATTTTTGATATTTTCTTTTTTTTTTTGTATAAAAATAGAACAATCCTATTTTTATACAGAAAAAGAAAATATCAAAAATAATTTATAGAACAATCCTTAAAATGCACCTTAAAATGCGTGTCACACACTTTTTTATGTAAAGAAATGGGTGGGACAGAGGGAGTAATATTTTTAAGATTATTAAAATTCTTGATATATAATGAGAGTATTATTCCAATAATTCATACAAACTGTTTTAAATCACTTTTTTTAGAATTTTTTTAAAATACCTATTAATTTTTATGTTAATTTATCTATTTTCAGTAGCTAAAAATAAAATTTTATTACCCACGCAAAGCGCGGCTAAAACAAGTTATTTTTGGTTAATACTATCTATCTATATATATTATAATGCCTGAAGATCGGAAATGCATCAAAAGAATTCAAGGTATTTTTCTTAAATTTTCGTTTTTTTGATTTTTTTATTAAAATTATTTTATTGCATTAAATAGCTGTTAATGATATTTTAATTAGTCATTAATTACACATGTTAAACATATATTAAATTTACTCTATTTAATTTGTTTAAAATTAGCAAATTTTATTTGAACATTATAGTTTTTATTTCAATATTAAATATTAATTATATATAGTTAATTTTATTTTTAGGTAAAATGATAACTAAAAATTGTTTATATCCCTATTCAAGATAACTACTGTACTTTTTTTTTTCAGATGATTGTGGATCATGGATCGATTTTAACTTCTCAAACAATTTTTATTATCAATAATTATGAAAATCGTAATAAATTATGAAAGTATAAGATCTTTACTTAATATCTAGAATTTGTATTCAGACAACATATACAAAATTTTAATTTTGCACATGAAAAAATTACACATGGATTATGATCAATCGATTAAATTTAACAAATCCAGCCATTTTATCGGAAGATAAAATTGATAAAAAAGCTATACACCCATTGTTTCATTATATTGTGTCGAAATAAATTAATATTTTAATTAAATAAATTTTTACACTATTATTGATATGTACATTATGAGAGGGGTGTCGGCTTAAAAAAAAGTTATTAACCTTAACTTCTCAAGCAATCTTTTTTATCAATGATTGTGGAAGTTGTAATAAATTATGAAAGTACACAGTTTTGTACTTAATATATAAAATTTGTATACAAATAATATAGATAGATTTTTACTTTTGAACATGAATAAATTACACATGAGTCATGACCAAATTAATTAAACTAAACAAACCCAACCATTTTATCGTAAATCGATAAAAAATTTATACACCCATTGTTTCATTATATTGTGTCAAAATAAAAATAATATCCTAATTAAATAAATTCTTACATTATTATTGAACATGTATATTACGAGAGGGGCGTCAGCTTTAGAAAACATTATTAAGTTATATTCAATATTTGTAACTTTTGATCGTAATGATTACATTCGTATTGTATTTTTTATTTTTATATGTTTGTGATATTTTTAAGATTATCCCTACTTTAGATATATAATGAGAATATTTTTCCAACTAATAATTCATGTAAACTGTGTTTAATTCAATTTTTTTAGGGAAATTCATAAGAGATCAATCAATTTTTAAAAATAATAGAAATTAATTTATCTATTTTAAATACTTTAAAGTAAAAATTTATAAATCGCGCGAAGCGCGGATAAATTATAATAGCAGGAGATCGAAAAGGCTTTCACTCTGAAACTTCAAAATATCTTTCTTAATTTTTCACATTTTTGTTTTTTATTAAACAATTCCTTGCATTTAATATGATTATAATTAGTCATTAATACCTATTAAAGTTATATTAAATATACTTTATTTTATACTTAAAACAAAAGTTTAGCCAATAATTATTATAATTATCTATATGAAATATTTAAATTATTATTATTTGTTTATTAGAACATTTTAATTATTATATTAATACAAAATATTAATTATCCATATAAAAGTACAATTATTTCAAATTAAAATGATAAAATAGAATTATTTATATAGTTCATTTCTAATACTTATTCAAAATCACTAAAAAAAATTCGGCAATAATAAATAAACGGTTTTAACTTTTCGATAAATTCGTAATCAGTGACTGTGAGAATCATGATAAGTTACGGAAGTATATAAATTTTCCAATTTAAAATACAAGTAATATTATATAATTTACTTTTATACATGAACAAAATTACACATGGGATGTGATCAACTTGATTAAATTGAACCAATCCAACCTTTTTCTTTACTGATTAAATTAATAAAAAAGTTATACATCCGTTGTTTCAATATATTATGTTGGAATAAATTAATATTCTAACTAAACACATTCTTATACTATTATTAATCAATTAATCGTGCATGTATGTTTTGAGATGAGTGTCGGCTTTGAATAACATTTTATTTAATATTTATAAATTTTTATTACAAAAATTATGTTGACATTGTAATTTGGTAGGAAAAAAAATAAGAGGCCTTTATGTAGTTGTTGAAGTTGATAATATGTTGATAATATGAAGCATGACTTAGCATTTGAATTCTATTTTTTTTGTCATACAACCAAATTTATCGACAAGTTAAGTCAATCATACTTTTAATCACATTTACATTTTGCTTCGTTTTTCCATCATACAAACAAATTATCAACAAACTAAGCAATCACGTCTTTCGTAATGGCATCGACAACAAAAATATTTCAAAAGTGTTACTTTTACTTATCTATTGTCAAACTTTACAAATATTTATCAATTGAATTTTAAAAGCATTTTTTATGCAACAAAATATATGTCATCAATATTTTCTAAAATATTATTATTAACACTTAAGAGTTTAACTAAAACATGTTTTGTTTCTGCTAATTCTTTTCTCTATTTAATTACATTTACACAAGTTTCAATTTATTATATAAACTTTCAAATATTAAAAACTCAACGAATAATAACGTTATATACATTATTTTTAAAAATATTTTCGTGCCGCGCGTGGCGCGGCTTTATTACCTAGTATGTATTATAATGCCTGGAGATCGGAAAGTTACCGGAAACTTTTAAGGTATTTTTCTTGAATTTTCGATTTTTTAATTTTTTTTATTAAATTTTTTTCTTGCATTAAATAGCTCTTAATGGCATATTAATTAGTCATTAATTATACCTAATAAATATGTATTAAATTTATTTTATTTATTTAAGAAATTATAAAACATTATTTTGAGCATTATAATTATTATTTCAGTATTAAATATTATTACATATATTATTAAGTTTATTTTTAGGTAAAATGACGACTAAAAACTGTTTACATTTCGTAATTTTTTATTCCATCGAATACTACTCCAATTTCTTTTCGGACAATTGTAGTACAGACGACCCTTAACTTTTCAAGCAATATTTATCATTAGTGATTATGAAAATCGTAATAAATTATAAAAGTATGTAAATATTCGCTTAACACATGTAATAAAAATAACCAAACTGATTAAATTGAAAAAAATACATTTTTATCGGTAGACTAAATCGATAAAAAAGTTACATACCCATTGTTCATTATATTATGTCGAAATAAATTAATATTCTAATTAAATAAATTCTACACTACAATTGAACATGTATGAGAGCGACGTCGGCTTCAAAAAGTGTTATTATATATAATATTTATAAATTTTGATCGTAAAGATTACGTTTGTATTATAATTACTACTTTTATGTTTATGATATTTTTGAGATTATAAAAATTTTAGATATATAAAGAAAATATCTTCAAATTTATAATTTATGTAAATTATTTTGAATCATTTTTTAAATAATTCTTATAAGACCAATCAATTTTTAAAAATAATAAAAATTAATTCATTTGTTTTCAAATTTTAAAATAAAAAATTTGTGAACCGCGCGAAGCGCGGATAAATTTACTAGTTTTATCTTAATTCTTAGAGGGTGACCTCAGGGCCATGAACTCAATAGAATTACGCAGTGTTATGGAAGTAATCTTTATAGGAATACTTTGAATTTTTCATAGTAAACTTACTTACTCTAGAACTTTAAATCATATTTTTTTGAATAGTTTACATATTTATTAGAAATAAAAGTAAGATAGTTATCTAAACCTTATTTTAAATAATTTTAAATTTAAATTTTAACAAATTAATAGACCGTAATCTTGACAAATTAACAAAAATGGTTGGGCATCTTAGTATATTGAATATTGGATGTGCACACATGAATTAAGGGTAATTAAGGATGTCAGTATCTTAAATAAATAAATATCAAGCACATATTTATTTTTACTCAAACTCGAATTTTTATAAAAGAATCTTAGTTGAATGAGTAGGTGGCCAAAAGGATTGTTTACGATGGATTGTTAGAATGAAACAGAGAGATTTATTTCCTGTTTCTGTTTCTGTTCCATTGTTTAGAAAATTTCTATTATTTTTATTTTTTAATTGAGAAAAATGGACCTGAGGTTGTCCTCAGGTCCTCTCCTAAGGTTATAACAATTTCTACTTATATAACAATTTCTACTTATAAAATAAGGATCCGCAGGGGCATTTTTGTAATTACAATTTTTTTTTCCAGTGATTTACATAAATACCCTCTCATTTGTATTGTAATTGTTAAAATCTCAGGGTCCTCTCCTCAGATCATCCTCAGGCACTTGAAACCCTTTTTAATTTACATAACTTTTTCTTGTTTTGAATGAAGTTTGATGGTTTTTTTATTAATAAATAACTTCTCCTTGTTAAATTTAATCGATGGGTCGAGATAAATTTGTGATCAATCTTTTCTAATTTAAAGTGAAGGCACCAGATATATATATACTGATCCAGTAATAAAGATTACAAATTTGTGAAATTCAAGAGATGTATACAACTGTGTTAGCTTAGTTTTTCTTTTCTGAAGCTAGGTAAAGAAATAATGTGCAACTGTTGCATGGGTTGGATGTTTGAAACTCCCTCTGTCCCATCCATTTCTTTACAATTTCCTTTTTGGGACGTCCCACCAATTCTTTACATTACCAAAAATAGTAACTTTTAACAATAAAATACATTATTACATCCACTACTTTACTCCACTTTTTCAACATTTTATACTATTACACCCACTACTTCACTTATTTTAACAATAAAATCACTATTACACCCACTACTTCATTTATTTTAACAATATTACATCCACTATTCTTGGTCTCCGTGCCCGATCACCATGTTAAGAACCTATCGGGACGGAGGGAGTATTTCAAACTGATGATTATCTGCAGAGGACTATGGTCTGACTCACTGACTTTGTATGAAGTCACTGATAGTTGCTTTATTTATCTAATAACGAAAGTATTGATTTGGATGGAAGAAATATTGGTCTAAAATGTAAGTAAATCACGTGTGTAAACTTGACTTTAATAGTTGACAAGAAATTATTTACTTACAGAGAGATCTTGACCCTCATTTTTTCCATACAGAGATATCTCGACTCTCATTTTTTCCAAGTTTTTGTCTAATTCTGTTGGTGCGATACAGCATGATGCATAACCTTTACATGCATGAATTGTCTACTTTTGTTCGTCTACACTCAGAGTTGGCTTTAGTTTTTACCATTAAAATTCATGTTTATATTATCACATCACATCAGTACGGAGTTTTAATAAAAAAATATGCATGATATAGAAAATAATGGGTGAAAATTACAATCCTAAGAGGGTGTTTGGGATTGCTTAAAATAAGTTACTTTTGATTTAATGGAGGTGTTTTTAACTTAAAGGAGAAAGTGAAGTTGTTTACTTTAAGTTAAATGAAAGTGTTTGGGTAATTTTACTTAAAGTTAAATGGAGGTTTAATAATTTTGACTTAAAGTGAAATTTGACTTCAAAATTTTTTAAATTCATGAAATTTAAGCTTTACAAGAATTGTTAAAAAAGGAAAAAAAAAACTCCATAAATCATAAGTCATAAGTCAAAAGTATCTAAATGAAGCTTATGACTTTAAGCAGTTTTTTAACTTAAAACCGACTTAAAGTCGGAGGAGACAAACGGTCCGAAAACTCCTTAAAGCTGAAAACTGCTTTAAGCAGCATCAGCCAAACAGGCTCTAAGAGCAACTACAATGCAGTCCCATTTGTTGCATGGGGACTCGTGAAATGGAACCGGTCATTCAAGTGGGTGTATTTTTGCATTGGATGGAAAGAAATAAAAGTGGGCAGTCCCGGGGTGCTGGGCTCGTCCCACTTCCATGCTTTTATTATTTAATAGTTATTTTAATACACATGCAGACAGAATTATGCTATGTATAGTTTTTCATTGGGGAAGTTTATTACTTTAAAATGTGGAGACTTTTCAGCAACTGGGCTCAACGCATTGTAGGCCGTAGGCCAACTTTTCCAAAAACCCATTTCAAGATTACGTGGCATGAAGTGGGATCAGTTAGGAGGGGAAATGGGACTATGCATTGTAGATGCTCTAAGTCTATTTCTGATATTGCCCTGAAATTTCGTGTTGCCTGTTGCTATGTGAATTTAACATCTTTTCTCCTGTTTTAAATAGTTAATATGCGGAGAATCAGTCACCACATGCAAGAAATAAGAAATACTGGATAAGTCCTTTTCTCCTGTTCCTGCAATGTTTGCTTAATACTCACTTCCTAGTTGGCACATTTGTAAAAAAAATTCTAAGTTCGCTCTGTTGCATAAGTTATTGTCAGAGTTTACGTCTCACATGAGTATGTGATAGGTACCCGCTGTAAGCCAACAACGGGTACCCGCTGCTGAAATAACCAAAACAGTACCTTTCTACTTTACACGTGTCATAAGATATTATTTTCTCTCAACTTGCTCAACTTGACAATAAACATCATTAGAAAAATACCTTTATGCAAAATATCTTGGTATCTTGCTCAATAAGGCAGGGGACACAAAAACATTCAACTGTAGCAAAAGCGACTTGGTGCTAGAATCAAGGTATGTCAGGAGGGGACACCAATCACTGTTCCAATAGTGGCTCACTGTAGCTTTAACGGCATAACAAGTGGGCAACCAAGTGGGCAAACAGTGACTGAGAGTCCCAGCCTATAAATACCCCCATTCTGCACATAAGGTAAACACACACAATTTTAGCAATACAAAAGCTCTCTACATATTCTCTCTCTTTACATCAGATACACTTTTACCAGCTTGATTATTATTATTTCCGATTACTGATTCTTACACCGGAGGTGCTTGACGGCCACCACCCCCGGGCAAGCATTGTTTTGCAGATACCCAAACTCAGGTGGAACGTCCTGGAACAGTAATCGGAAGCCTCTAATCAGCCGTGGGAGTTATCATTTGGCGCTAGAAGGAGGGGTTTATTTTTCTCGAAGAAAAATCCCTCGCCTGCTCTACCCGAACTAACCTTACGAAACAAAACACAAACGAAAACAGAATATACACTATTAAAATGGCCCACAACACCAGATCTAAAGGCGCCACCAAGTCAGCAAACCTACTATTAAACCCAAATAACCGCATACAAACAAACCCCCCTAGGGGAGACGACCAAGAGCAAGTCCTTAGCCTAAATCTCGCAGGCTACACTCAACAGCAAGTCGACTTAATCATGCAAATAGCTTCAACTTTCCTACAACAAGGCCAAGGCCCGCAGCCAGAACCCAGAGATTCTCAAGCCAATCCAAACAATGACCAAAGAAAGAGAGAACGATCCCTTGTCCGCCCAGCAGAGGTCGACAACGCGCAACCAACCAATGCAGATATGTTGCGTACGATTATGGAACTCAAGGGGAAGATAGAGGGTTATAGCGAGCCAGAGTTAGGCGGCACGCCTTTTACCATAAGGCTTGAAGCAGAGCCCCGTCAGAAAGACATCAAACACCATAGCTTCAATTCCTTCGACGGGCTGGGCGACCCAGAAGAGCATCTTAGCTACTTTGACCAGTTAGCTCTCCACTACGAGTATAATGATCTAACGCGATGTCGCTTCTTTGCCGCGACTCTTCGCGGGAATGCACAGAGATGGTTCTGTAGAATAACCGCCAGGACCATAGATACTTGGCTCGAGTTCAAAAGACTATTCTTGAACAAATTCAAGGCAAACCAACAGCATGAGGTCCATACCGTGTTTTTAGAAACTGTTGCACAACGCATTGGAGAAACTTTTCAAAATTACATTGACCGCTTCAAAGAGGTCGTCAACAAAGTTGTCTGCGTTAATGAGACAGAGGCATTAGTCCACTTGAGAAGGGGCCTCAACCCCTATGAATGCGAGAAATACGTATGCCGTCTCATGGAAACAAAACCCACCACTTTGGCAAAAGCATATGATTTAGCATCCCAAGCCATCAACGAGGCGGAATCTTTGAGTATGCTCAAACAATCCAGGAGCCCGCCAACTCAATCCTCATTCTTCCAAAGGGAAAGATTCACGCCCTATCAAAGGCAAGCACCTATCTTACATCAACTACAAACCACTCATGGGCCGTCACCGCCCGCCCAAAGAACTCAATCATCGACTCCGGTCAGAGACCGCCTAGGGCCAGCAAGCCCGCAAAGACCAGATAGGCGTCCTGAACCGGAATGGACCAAGTTCACGCTCCCAAGAGCAACAATTCTGAGAGAAATCAGGGGAAAACCCTTCTATTTGCCGCCAGCCCCAATGCACTCCTCACCCGATGACAGACCAAAAGATAAGCATTGTGATTATCATGAAACACACGGGCATTACACAGACAACTGCTTATCCCTCAAATATTTCCTAGAAAAACAAGTAAAGACTGGCAACTTATCCCAGTACTTGCCCAGACAGATACTTGGCACATCCACCTCTCAAGGACACAATAAAAACATCGTACACACTATTTTTGGCGGACAGGTCTCCCCGCCTAGAGAAGAACAATCTGTCTATACAATACCTAAAGGTCCGCCGAACATCATTACATTCACAGACGCGGACTATGAGGGCATCAACCCAAATCACATTGAGGCATTAGTTGTATCATTGGGGGTCACCAACAATGAAGTAAAAAGGATCCTCGTGGATAACGGGTCCTCAGTTGATATATGCTTCAAACACACATGGGATAGACTGAAGTTAGACGGTGAAAAATTGGAAACATGTCTTGATGAAACACCTCTTTACGGTTTCGGGCACAATGCCATTCCAATAGCGGGCATCGCCAGACTCCCTGTCTATTTTGGCGAATCTCCCAGGCAAGTGTGTCGAATCATCAAATTCTATGTCATTAGCACCGCCTCCTCCTACAACATGATTTTAGGAAGGCCTACCCTAAACATGCTCAAGGCAGTCACATCTACCCCCCATCTAAAGATCAAATTCCTCACTCTAAACGGGGTTGGAGAAATCAAGGGAGACTCAGAAACATCAAAAAGGTGTTATGGCATATCACTCACTCTGGGAAAAACTGAGCCCAGCAACTACAACAGAGAAAGGGCACATAAAAGAAAGCAAGCAAAAAGACAAAGGCACGCTGAAAATCAACGTGCAAATAACAAAAAGAAAAAAGAAGTACAGTTCATTGACGGGCACAACCCGCTGACAGAAGACCCACCTCGAATAGATGCAAATCTCATGAAATGCCTTAAAAGGGAGGAGAAACCGCCAATAAGTCCTGCAGTACAAACAGAAAAAATAGAAATGGTGCCCGGAGACTCAAGCAAAAGCGTGAGTATAGGAGCGGGTTTGGACTCAATCTTTAAGGCCGGTCTCACAGACCTTTTGAGACAATATGCCGACATTTTCGCATGGATCCCAAAGGATATGCCGGGTTTAGATGAATCAGTAGCAATCCACAAGTTAAATGTGGACCCGGACAAAGCTCCAAAGATACAAAAGAGAAGGAATTTTGCACCAAAGCGACAGCAGGCAATCGATGTTGAGATTGACAAACTCTTAGATGCAGATTTAATTTGCGAAGTCACCTACCCTAAGTGGGTTGCAAATGTGGTACTAGTGAAAAAAGCCAACGGGAAATGGAGAATATGCGTTGATTACACAGATTTAAACGCAGCATGCCCCAAAGATCCATATCCACTTCCCTCAATAGACCAACTCATCAATGCAACAGAGGGTCATTTGATGTTAAGCTTCATGGATGCTTACTCAGGCTACAACCAAATCAAAATGACCCCAGAAGACAGAGAAAAAACAGCCTTCATTACACACAGGGGGGTGTATTGTTACAAAGTCATGCCATTCGGACTAATCAACGCCGGTGCCACCTTCCAAAAAAACCATGAATAAGATCTTCGGCGGGCAGTTGGGTCGCAATATGGAAGTATATGTGGATGATCTTATAGTAAAATCTCTCTTAACAACCTCACACCTTCAAGATTTGGAAGAATGTTTCTCCACTCTCAGAAAACACAGCATGAAACTCAATCCAGACAAATGTGCATTTGCCCTTGACGCGGGCAAGTTCCTTGATTTCTTGGTGTCTCACAGAGGCATTGAAGCCAATCCTGAAAAGATAAAGGCTATAATTGACATGTAACCGCCCAAAACCTTGAAGGAAATACAAAAACTAACGGGGAGACTGGCTGCTCTAAGAAGATTCATAGCAAAGCTAGCAGACAGATGCCTTCCGTTCTTTGACACATTGAAAGGAGCAACCAAAACCAAGGTAATATCTTGGACAGACGAATTCCAGAAGGCTTTCGAAGATCTCAAAACTTATCTCTCTTCTGCTCCATTACTTGCGGTCGCAGCTCCTTCAGAACCGCTATCTCTATATTTATCCGCCACCGATAAAGCTGTGGGGGCGGTACTCATCAAAGAAGAAAATGGCGAGCAAAAACTAGTCTATTACGTCAGCCAAGTGCTCAAAGATGCAGAAACCCGCTATCCAAACGTCCAAAAGTTTGCTCTAGCTTTGGTCATGGCAAGCAGAAAATTGAGACATTACTTCCAAGGCAGACAAATCAGGGTTATCATGGACCAACCGCTGAGAAAAATACTTCACAAGCCAGACCTATCAGGCAGATTGATCAATTTGGCCGTTGAACTTGGCCAATTTGATCTAAAGTACATACCAAGAACAGCCATCAAAGCACAAGCATTGGCAGACTTTGTGGTCGAATGTTCATTTTCAACAGCGGAAAAAGAAACTTCCGCAGAAACCGTAGCAACAACGGGCAACCACTGGCAACTATATGTGGACAGTTCCTCCACAAACACCCGCTGCGGGGCGGGCCTTATCCTTACTAGCCCCGACGGTTTCCAAGTCAGACAAGCCATACAACTGAACTTTAAAGCTACAAACAATCAGGCAGAATATGAGGCACTCTTGGCCGGTTTGACATTAGCAAAGAATTTACAAGTAAAAAAGATCACCAAATACAGCGATTCACAACTGGTTGTTCGTCAAACAACAGGGGATTATTCAACCAAGGACAGCAATCTCAGCAAATATCAAGAATTGGTACAAACAATGCTGACCCAATTTGAGGAATACTCCCTCGAACAAATAGATCGGGCAGATAACACAGTGGCGGACATGTTGTCTAAATTAACTCAAAGGGAGAAGGTAGAGGCGGACACAATATACTTTGAAGAACTTACCGCTCCAAGTGTAAGCAAAATGGACATCATGGAAATAAGCCCGCCAAAAGATAGCTGGATAAGCCCTTACATCCGTTATTTGGAAAGTGGTACACTGCCAGACGACGGTATCAAGGCTAAAATGCTCAAGTCGCAAGTAACAAAGTACTTTGTTCAAGAAGGCACCCTATATAAAAGAAGTTTCGACTCTCCCATACTCAAATGTGTAGATGAGGAGGAGGCCTTATATTGTATGAGGGAGGTTCATGAGGGCATTTGTGGCGATCACATGGCCGGAAAGGCGTTGGCACATAAAATACTCAGACAAGGCTATTACTGGCCCAAAATGCACAAGGAATGCAAAAACTTCACCAAAAGGTGCCGCCAATGCCAACTGTTTAACAATATGTCCAGAAAAGCACCAGCCCTACCTGCAGCCATTTTATCACCCATACCATTTGCGGTTTGGGGCATTGACATTATGGGACAATTCCCTAGAGCCAAAGGTGATCTACAATACGTCATGGTCGCCATTGACTATATGACCAAGTGGGTAGAAGCAAAAGCGCTTAAAAACATTACACAAGATGATGCTATTCGTTTTGTTGAAGAGCAAGTCATCACAAGGTTTGGAATCCCAGTAGTACTTATATCCGACAACGATAAACAGTTTGTGGGGTCAAAATTCACTAAGTTCCTATCCGACCACGGGATCAAACACAAGAAAGCATCTGTTTGTCACCCTCAAAGCAACGGTCAAGTCGAAGTAACCAATCGCATCATTGTCCGCGGCTTAGAAAAAAGACCAACTACATCAAAAAAGAAATGGCCGCATGAGTTGCCTAATGTTCTTTGGGCTTACCGGACATCTGCCAGAACAAGCACTGGAGAGTCCCCGTTCAAGTTAGCTTTTGGCACAGAAGCCCTTGCACCAGTCGAGATTGGCTCACCATCATATCGCGCCATCAATTTTGAAGAGGCGGCAAATGCTCAAGGAGTTAAAACAAATCTAGATCTTCAAGATGAAACAAGGGAAGCCGCTGTTGAAAAAATGGCCGCTTACAAAGAAAAAAAAAATTCTTTGGAAAAAGAGCCAGAATCAAAGCCTATGTAGAAGGCGATTTGGTTAACAGGGCAACTGAAACATCTGACCCCAGACACACTGGCAAACTTATGCCAAAATGGGAAGGTCCTTACAAAATCATCCAAGTACTCAGGTCGGGTTCCTACAAACTAGCCCGCCTAGACGGCATTGAAATTAACAACACTTGGCACGGCGACAAACTACGGAAATATTACCAATAGATGGCTAGACAGTCATATCTTTCTTGTAACTAAGGGAATTACGTTTTTTAATGGAATACTTTTGCGGAAAAATTATCTACATTTACATCCTGCAAGTCTTTCAACAATAGCAAAATTATCAAAGTCCCTAAGCGGGCCAGCAACCAACTACAATAGCAAAATTATCAAAGTCCCTAAGCGGGCGAGCAACCAACTACAATAGCAAAATTATCAAAGTCCCTAAGTGGGCGAGCAACCAACTACAATAGCAAAATTATCAAAGTCCCTAAGCGGGCCAGCAACCAACTACAATAGCAAAATTATCAAAGTCCCTAAGCGGGCCAGCAACCAACTACAATAGCAAAATTATCAAAGTCCCTAAGCGGGCCAGCAACCAACTACAATAGCAAAATTATCAAAGTCCCCTACACGGGCACGCTAATAATTTCAAGTATCAATCTACATGTTAGTCAAGAAAGAGACAAGTCCCCTAGACGGGCACTCCAACAATTACGGATTTCAATCTACAGTTTCGCCAAAACAAAGCTAAGGCCCCTGGACGGGCACGACAACGAGTTAAAACAACAAACTACAATACGAAATACAATGCCACAAGCACTTGCTACAACAAAAGGCCAACAATTTCAAGCCAAAACAAACAGTCTACAGAAAAATTCAACACATGAGCTAAAAATTCGATGCAACGGAGAACTAAAAGGAAAGGACAGCTACTTGCACCAAAAAAGATACTTTTTTATTAATAAATAAAGGATTACAAGCATGTTATTACAAGGATTGAGATTCTACATCTACAAACCCTTCATGCCTGGGGAGCTTTCTTCTTAGCATCCGCATCCTTCTTCTCAGAAATTTCACCCTGAAGAGGGGCACGAAAACGGAAGTCAATTGCATCCGTCTCCGGCGCATCCTTGGCCTCCTCCGCGGCACGAGTACGGGCTATTTTCCGAGCATTCTTCCGGAATTCTTCAGCCAAGTACAGGTCACCCTCCTCTTCGTGATGCTTAGCAAGGGCTAACCAAAGATCCTCACTCTCTTTGGAAATAGCACGCTCCCGTGCCCCAGCAAAAGGGCTGAAATAATCATCCATCTTAAAAATATCCATATGATTAAAGTGAAAAGAGATGGATTCTTTAGATCAAATGCAGAAGAGGATTATCCAAAACAAGAGCAAAACCCTCCTATTTATAGGGGGATAAAAGGAGGTTAAAGTTATCACCAGTCAAAAGCTACAATTCCCATGCAAAGAAAAGTAAAGCCACAGTCAAAATATTTTGACTCCCATGCAGCATTAAATGCTCGAGACAAACTCCCACAGTCAAAACTACAATTTCATGTAAACATTTCCCCACACATATTTACCACCAACTTTGACAAAGAAATACAAACACAAAGTCGGTTATATCTTGAAGCAAATTACCAAAATATATCCAAACACAAAAATATCCTAGAGTTTGGAATTTCCAAAGTACGAAACCATATCAAGATGTTTCCAAGTCACACAGCGGACACACCCGCTGAGTGACTTCAAAACAAGTCAAAAAGAAAAAAGTTCATAGCAGAAATTACAAAAATAAGCTAAGACCAACGAGACCCGCTCAGCGGACCCTCCATACCCCTCAGCAGCTCTGCATCTTCATCCTAACTATTATACATGGCAGCAATGGCACTAAGGGGCTGGATATCAACATCAGGCACAGTGGGACTTAGAAAAGCATCTACTTGTCTAATCTCAGCCACAGCAGGACTCAAAATAGCATCCTCTTCAACACTTTCACTATGGGTAGCCGCTATCACTGGCAACGGAGTATCATTTACTACAACTTAAGTGTTCTCAGCGGCAACCAGGTTCTCAGTGGCAACCATCTCACTCTCAGCGGTCTGCGCGCCCATATCACCAACAGCAGCATCAGACTGGTAACCAACACTCTTTCTCTCGGTCACCCCAAGACGGGCTTTCAAGGCTCTGGCTTTACATTTGGATTTCTTTACTTTCGACTTTAGCCTAGCCAATTCAGTTTGTAACTGAGCAATCTTGGGTGCGATATCAGCGGGATCCTGCCGTTGCTGCACTACAGCACCGCCCGCTACCACAGTTGCAGCCTTGCCGGCTTCAGCCTTTACGATCTCAGCAAATTCAGCACTATTTCTAAACTTTAATATGGCATCCACTTCGGTTGGGCGAGAATCAAGATGGGCTTCAGCATCATCACCACGTTTCTTCTCAAAACTTAGCATAGTAGTCAAGTTCTTTACCTGTTCGGACAAAGTGGCATTCTCAACCTTGAGTTCTATTTTATCCTCCGCCAAAAACCTTCGCAAGTTGGCACTATACTCATAGCTTTCTTTAAAGTCATTTCTCTCAATTTCAATCTCGTACAAGGCCCTAGCAGCGTTATCTTTCATAAATCTCTCAGCGGACAGCTCCTCCTCTAATAACTTGACTCTCTGTTTCAAAGCAATATTGCTACCACGATACATGTTACCACGAGCCATCAAGCCTGTATACATGCATTGATTCTACAAAAAACACAAACACAAAAAACAAACACGTCAACAACGGACATAACCAAAAATAAACTACACAAACTATCAAAAAATTACATACCCGTGCAACATATTTTTGGGACAGCCGGCACATCCGTTCCGAACTCAACTCATTCATCCTCACAAGATCATCATCAGTCATGGAATCAACAGTGAAGGTGTTAGGCCCCGACTTACAAAGAAATCCATAACCCGGCTTGGCTCCAACTTCTGCATCATTCACTTCGTCATCACTGCTTGTGTAAAACACTATCTCCTCAGAAGCATCTCCGACATCCTCAGCATCATCCTCAGCATCATCCTCAGTATCATCCTCAGCATCATCCTCAGTATCAACACCATCAGAATCATTCTCAACGGGTTCCTCCATGACTTGGTTTTCTAGAGCAGGCTCGCTCACCTTAGTAAGCTCAATACGTCTATGTTTCGAAGTACTAGCCTCCATAATAGCCTTGCGCTTTGACCGTCGAAGAGGAACTTGCTCTAAATTTTCACCAACGGTATCTTTCGCTCCTTCCACCGCTACCTCCTGTTCTTTCTCAGCGGACAACTCCTCCCCAGTATTAACATCCACAATGACTTTACTCCCACTAGCAACCACGTTAGCAAGAGCAACAATCGAACCCCGCTCCACCCTTTGAATAGCAGCCCTTACACCCGGAGAACGAATATCAAACTTATCATCAGTATCCGTCACCATATGAGAAACAAGTGTCCTCCTTGCCACAGCACCCGCACTTTCAGCCTCAGAATCAGCCGCAACGTCCCTTTCAACGGATGGCTATTTCTCAACGGCAACATCCCTCTCAGCGGATTCATCATCCTCAGCGATGTACTCATCCCCTTGGGCATCTTACAGATTTTTCTCAAATGCATCATCCCTTTCTCTAGCAGTAGCACCACCTAACAGCTCCTCAGACAGAGAATCACCCTCAGAATTTACATCATCATTACTAACTTCTTCCTCAGAAAATTCCTCCTCAGAAACGGGCTCTTCAACAGCGTTGTCAACCTCAACAGGGACAGAATTTTGACTAACCTCGACATTACCGGAGAGATCAAAAGCATCTAAGATATTATCAAAAGCAAATAACCCGGCACGAACCCGTTTAGGTCTTGGCGGCACGGTAAGCATGAAGTCAGCATATAACTTGGCCTCGGTCAAACCCAGAGTTGGGTGTAGATCTGGCTCTTGCTTACGCGGATCCAACACTACAAAAGTAAAGAAAAACAATGTCAGTTACAGGACACAACAAACAACAACAAAGTTTGGTAAAGAAACTTACAACAATTCCTTCTCAAATCAGCCGGGTCGATCAAGTTATTTTCTGTCCATACTTGACCCATTACCATCACAAGCCTAACAAGGACGTCCATTTCATTACGGCTAAGCCGACTTCGGTTCACTTTGTAAGCACACTCAACCTTTTTTGTGAAGTTCCTCTGCCAAGCGAACTCTCCACCACCAATTATCAGAAACTCCTCTTGTCATCCTGCCATTCCCTTGGGAAAAGCAAATGGTCGATGGCCATTCAGGGCTTTTCCTATGCGACTTTTTGGTTTTGCAAATTGTAACTCATAAAAGGGTTTCGCACGGCTGGCCTTCACATCAAATAAACAGAAAAATGCCTTAAAAATAGGCTGCTTCCCCCTACGTTCGCAACTAGCTATGAACCAGTTTATGGCCCTTATCGAGTTGGGAGTAAACTGAGCCAATGGACATCTAAAGTGAAGACGGAACAAGTCCATGACAAATTTATGAGGAGGCAAACGAAACCCTGCCTTCAAATGACTTACGGGTATGCACACGGACCCGTCATCAAACCGATGATAAAGCCTCTCCCCGGGTTCTACACGCCTCCAGAAATAACCTTCCTCAATCCTGAACATTCTTGGCACATATACAGCCCAATCATCAGCCTTGAAAGTACTGTCGTGCTGCAGATGGGAAAATTCGGCAAACTCCTTATCCATTGACTCATTTAAAAAAGCTGTAGGATGCACTTTGGTCTCACGAAACAACTCTCGCTACTTTCAAAATGCTGATAATGGTTCCGTGGCAGAACGGCCGGAAATGTTAACGGGTTGGGATCCGCCCAGCGACCGTACCCATTAATCAACGTTTTTTTCTCGCCAGTAGCGGGATCGGTAAATTCATCACCCATCTACACAGAAAGTCTAAGTCAAAACCCAATACCGCTTACGGATTACCCGCTCACAAAACAAAAGGTACACAGGGATATTCACAACAATTTACATTTTCTTTTTTAATTATTTATCAAATAAAACGGTTCATATTCCATTCCCCACACAAACAGCAAAACCCTAGAATCGAAAGCCAAAATCATACACTTTATACAGAATGTACACACATATACACAAACATTTCATAAACATCACACAATCTAAACCATGGTTTCACACGAATCGAAACTACCAAATATCGGTACAAAATTTACAAGCAACAATCACAAACTAAAACACACAGATTACCAACCTTTACAAACTACATAATCAAATCCCAATTCGAAAGAGTATGAACATGCAAAGCAATGATATGAATACAAAACCCACTCGCAAACACATACTATAAAACAAACAAATGAAGATACAGACATGGCACAGTTATCAAGGAAACAGAAATCACAAAAGAAAATACAAAGAAAAAAGAATCTCACCTCGAATCAGGAGATAATATATGGCTTCAATGGCTGAAATATCCGAAAAAAGCAGTACGAACACAGCAACCAACTCGGAGAAGACAAGAAAGAGCAAGTAGAACAGTGGTGAGAGGCAGTAAAAAGTCACACAAATGATATACAACTCTCTCTTTTATTAGCGTGAGGCGCGTGTAGTAGGGGTGAAAACATTACAAACACAACGTGGGCATCTGGGATTGGTCCACGTCATCTTTACAACCAGCAGTAACTGCATCGATTCAAGCAAAACTGCCCACTAGGTAATAACTTCCCACTTACTCATGACATATTACATCACAAAGGTACATTTTTTTTCCACCCAAAGGTCACTTCATTCATTAATACGAACCACCACTTATCATTTCTTACATTATTCACATTTATTATTATTATTCATTAATACCTTTATGCAAAATATCTTGGTATCTTGCTCAATAAGGCAGGGGACACAAAAACATTCAACTGTAGCAAAAGCGACTTGGTGCTATAATCAAGGTATGTCAGGAGGGGACACCAATCACTGTTCCAATAGTGGCTCACTATAGCTTTAACGGCATAACAAGTGGGCAACCAAGTGGGCAAACAGTGACTGGGAGTCCCAGCCTATAAATACCCCCATTCTGCACATAAGGTAAACACACACAATTTTAGCAATACAAAAGCTCTCTACATATTCTCTCTCTTTACATCAGATACACTCTTACTAGCTTGATTATTATTATTTCCGATTACTGATTCTTACACCGGAGGTGCTTGACGGCCACCACCCCCGGGCAAGCATTGTTTTGCAGATACCCAAACTCAGGTGAAACGTCCTGGAACAGTAATCGGAAGCCTCTAATCAGGCGTGGGAGTTATTAGTATGATTCTCTAAGTAATATCCCAGGCCCTCTACATGTTTGATAAAATGATTAGGTATAACAGTTTCGCGCTAAGTACATGTTTTAATTGGTGTTGTATTTTGGGAGTCTTATTGTGATAATTAGAGTAGGGAGGTAATTTTACCATTATTCAATTTAATATAGTTAATAGACAGAAATCAACAATAGCATTGAGTTATAAACGTAACACCCATGAAGCATGAGTGCGGGTGTGGGGATACATGGTGCGGAGATACGGGAATTCGGCATAAAAAATAATTGAGGGTACAGGTGCGGGGTATACGGTAATCAAAAAAAGTTAAAATATAATATATATATATGGGTAGGGATCTAGAGAAAACCTTTTTTGATAGGAAACTTAGAGAACACCCTCTAGACCGTTGATTATTTAGATTTTTGTATATTTGATTTAATAAGAGAATAAAGGCAATTGTGTGATTTTCTTGAAGTTTAGATGCACATGCATTTTATATTTGATTTCAAAAGATTTATTAAAAGATTCATTCCATATGAGTTATTTACATTATCAATCAGAATCTTTTTAATTTTGGAAAGTGAACAATATCTATATACAATCATATCATATAATTATTCTTTTTATTTTTGTATAGTAGACAATATCTACACATGATCATATCAAAATGAGATTAGAAATATTTTTGATGCAGCTAGAAGAACGTGATGAACATAGGGAGAATCTAGAGAACATTTCAATTAATGTAAACTCATAAAGCATATTAAGATTTATGTTTACGAAGATTTCTTAAGGTGTTTCATTTCATTAGAATTATTTTTAAGATTCCGTAAGATATTTCATATTTTTTTAAAAATACTCATTGGATTGAATATCAAGAGAATATTAATAAAAATTTGAGTAATTGAATATGGAAGAGTGATTATTAATCAAATAAATAATAATATATTATATTTAGTGTTTTTTGTAAATATTCATTTCATTTTTTAATAAGATTTCATATAATTAATTTAATTAAATATTAAATTTACGATTCTATCAAGATTTCTAATAATTACATTAGGTGTTCTATATTTTTAACTAAAATTACATTAAATTTTTTGTTAATATTTTTAGGAAAAGATTTAATTGATAGATATATTCTAGTTGGTGTTCTATATATTCAATTTGAATTGTATTAAATTTTTCAATAATATTTTACAATAAAATTAAACACATAAAGATATTATAGTAGGTGTTCTACTAGGTTGTTTTTAATTCTATCCTCTATATTCAACTAATATTATATTAAATATTTCAAATAAGATTCAGATATTTTAGTTGGTGTTCTACTATATGTTCTAGTAAGCATTTTATTGGTGTTTGGTGTTGTATATATTCAACTATAAAATTCATTATTTTGTAAAAAAAAAATTACTATAAAATTCAATACATAGAGGTATTCAACTAGGTGTTCTAATAAGTGTTATATTGATGGTCTCTATATTCAACTAAAATTTTATTTAATTTTTCATTAATATATGATAAGTGCATATTTTTGCATATTTTTATTACCTATTTTGTTGCTTGAACTCGTATTTTAATAAATTATTTTGTTGCATTTCAGGAAATTCGAGAAAAATGAAGAAATGGCAAAATAAAGAAATAAAGTGCAAAGAAGAGCAAAAGAGCAAGTAAAAGGACCAAAGTGAAGGAAGGAAAAAGAGCTAGGACTTTGGAGCAAATAGGGAAATTGCACACACACCCCCAAAACCCTAATTTTCACCTATAAATACCCCCTTCATCCACCACATCCAAGACACACCTTAATCCTTAATTTTAGTTTTAGCCTACATCTTAGCTTTCTTTCATTACCCTAAATTTAGTAGCCTCCATTTTTAGTTTTGTACTAGCTTTCAAATTTTGTAAACATTTCCCTTTTATTAATATAAATTATCATTCCCTCTTTAATTTCTTCATCTTACTCCCTCGTTTATATTGGCTTGATTTCGTTATTTTCGTAAATCCGATTAGTGGATAAAGTAGCGAAAGCTAACCACTTGGGGTCGAAATTAACGAACTTCAATTTATTGTTCTTAGTTAATATTTGTAATTGTGCCCTTTTAAATTTCCATTTTATTGTCGGTCATTTATTTCTAAATCCTTATCTTAGTATAATTATAATTTTTAATTTCGTCATTAGTCTCTTTAATTTCGTATTTAATTTATAAAAAAAATCACAAAAATATTAATTGTAATTTTTAGTTCGTATTTTCTGTCTCGTATTTTCGATTAAGTCGAAGCATAGTATCCCCTGCTTTCCCAGGCTTCACAAACCCAGCATCAATATCTCTGTTCTCCTCCTTCAAACGCAGAAAATGTGACAGCCCCAAATCCGGGGTCATGAATTTGGGCCATCACGGACCAACTTCCATTCAAAATCAATATCTCTTGTTTTTTTTTTTTTACAATTAATTAATACTTATGCAATTGACCCCACTATAATACACACACACACACCAGTCATATGCTCAGAGAACAACATTCACCATAATAAAAGTTTAGAGTTAAACAGTTATTACAACCCAGAATCATACTTAAGTACATTGTTGAGTGATGCTTCTACAAGAAGCATTTCAACAACCAAATTTATTACAACCTTACACACTTACACACTTAATATACATAAGACCACTAAACCCCTTGCGCTGGTCATCTACCTCGGGGATTGATGCTAACGAGCTCTCAGAAGGTCGCCTTTCCCTTACCCTCTTGCGGGGCGTTCTGCGTATTATTGGCATACCTAGCTGTATATAGATAAGTAGCAAGAGTGAGCTATAATAGCTCAGCAAGATAATATTGTAAACTAGAATTTAAAATGTAACCAAGTATACATGTATATACATATGTAAGCAGTAACCAAATTATAAACTTTAAGGAAGAATAAAACTCTTATTTAATAATACATCATCCACTTACTTTTATAAGAAAGAATTCTAGAATAATACAGTATCAGTTTCTCTTCTTAAATAATATAACAATCAATATACCCTTTCAGTGTAAGATTTCAGGATAATATGAATATTTACTTAAATCTCTTACTATCATCTTCTCATGTCCTTCTTATGTAACAATTTTTATAAATTAATATAAAATCAGTTTCTCTTCATCTATAACAATAATTCCATCTTTCATTTCATTTTCCCTTTTCAGTATACCAATCTGACTTTATCATTCATTCCTTATTCAAATATTGTAGGGGTTTTCACTGTTGCCGAATACGTGAGGCACGATGATCAGTCGCCCTCCGTATCCGTCCCTTTTTACTACCGGTAGACGGAGGTAGGTCTGCCACCATTCCCCCAGGAGGAAGGTCTACCACTACATCCTCCTTCGGCAACTCTTGGGCCGAAATGAAACATTAAGTGCTGGACTGTGCAACTGATACCATATAACCATATAACCCTAGATAACAACTGATACCATTCCCCCAGGAGGAAGGTCTACCACTACATTCCCATATATGGTTTATAAACCATATAACCCTAGATAACAACTGATACCATTCTCTTTCATATCTCTTTTACCCTAGAGCATATTCGCTCCATTCGTAATCATCTCTATATTCATATTTCAGAAAACATATCCATCTCTCTTTAACTTCCCACAATCAAGAGAATATATTCTTTGCAATATAGCAACAAAAACATCACATATACATAAATATATTTCATGATATCATTATTATTCCGAAGATAAATAATTTTTAAAGTAGGGATAGAAGAATCTTGCCTCGGTTTCTGTATCCTGACAGTATGGCTGGTTCCTCCTCCGGAATTTCTATAAACACAAAAGGACCGTCATTAGAATACCACATCTCTTACTCACTACCCTCTCGTATAACAACACCCTTTACACTTCAATGTATGTTTAACATATCATTATTACCCCAAAGGTTCAAGAACTTAACCATTTATGAGTTCAATCGAAGTTTCAGTGTTTGTCACCATTTTACCTAACAACCACACTCGACTGTAAAATTTCTTATAAATTTTTGATTTCGAATTTTAATATGAGGTCAACTGCCAAGGGTCCTCTGACCACCCTACTATACTATCCCAAAATTTCGTGACTTATAAAAATGTCTAAGTATGGTAACTTTAGCCTCAAAGTTGATACAATTACGTTTTCTCGGTTATCGAACGTCTTTCACTAAAACTGACTTTTCTCCTAAACCGTTCATCAGATTTTAACGCACCTTATATCAAAACGATCTATGAACTAAGCTCTATCATCTCATGGTCAATTGGTAACCTAGGCAGTGAGGTACCGTATGAATACAGGGGTCACAAAACAGGGCATATTTCGTTCTAACGAAAATCGGACATTATAACTGCTGTAATTTCATACTTTCCAAAATTTCACCACTCCAAATCAATCACCAAACACAATAATCATCACCTACACCATGTGGTCTTCATTACCAGCCATGGTTACAATCTCAAACACTTCAATATTTAACTCAAACCACTTACAAACACATATAACATCATAATCTTAATCTTTACACCACTTAATCACTAAACCAACAATATTCATCATAAAATAAAAAGGGCAAGAGTGTTTATACCTTCTTGAAGCTTTAAGAATCCTTAATAAACCTTGGTATATCCTTAAACAACCTTATCTTAGCTTGAATCAACTAAAAGATCCATAAAAACAAAGTTAGTTCTAAGATTCTACTATTCACTACTATTCATCAAGTAACTTGAATGATTTTATTACCTATGAAGATGATGATGATTGGCTTTGAAACTTTGTTAATATCTCTTTCTAACCTCCAAGAAACTCCATGAATTTTCCTTAGATTTGTAGTTGATTTTTGCTAGGGTTTTGATTTTGATTTTTCTTCTTTTTTTTCTTTATAGCCGAATGGTGTTCTATAAGAAAGGGGGAGAGATTTCTTTGCTTTTTTGTCTAATCTCATCTTATCATCTAATATTTAGAGTGTTGTAGAAGCTTGGTAAAAATCTATATGTTAAAAGACTAATCTACCCTTGATTTTGGTTTAGTGGAATGTGACATCATTCTTGATGATCTAATAATTCTTTTTTTCTTGATTTTCTAAGTATTATGCTAATAATCTTGGATAATAATAATGTGGGATGTATCCTTGTTATATTACTAATCTTGGTTGCTTGATCTCCATACTCGTCTAATTGTGGTTCGTTTCGAGTGTACCTCATTGTCTCAGTGGTTTTCGAAATCGTTTACACATCCAATTTCCTTTGGTATTCTCTTAACTTAATAATCCCCTGATTAAATCTAAATTCATTAATCCCTCAATATATAATTCTTATAATGTTTCCATGCTCCTTAACATCTAATAGAAGCTTATTCGAAATCAAAATCCTCAAAATCCATGTTTCAGGAATTTCTGAAATCTAACGTCATTTCGAGTCACTTATTTTCATTGTACAACACTAATATGGTTTCTGTTTATTCATTTTCCATTTCCATTATAGAGTACCTATATACCATTTCTCTAAATCCTCGAAATTTACTATTCATGTGACCACTGTAGCATTACTGAAGTTAGGGTTATTACAGAAAAAACTCCTCTCCCTCTGATCTTCTATCTGCAAATTTCGAACCCTCCTTCTCCCTTGTCTCTTCTTTCCCCCGTCGTCTATCTCTCTCTTTCTATATTCATCAAGCCCAACTCTCTCTACTCCCCTCTCATCTTCTCTCTTTTCGTATTCACGCTCCTAGCCTCCTCCTTCTTCGTTCTACGCCACGAACCCGTCTTCCCTCCCCTATTTTTGTTTAATTCGAACCAAAGACCCACCTAGTTTCATCCGTTATATGCGTTCTTTTTGTTCGGCTGTGGCCAAGTATTTAGGAGTTTTGTGTTATTCTTTTGATGTTTGCTGGTTTAGTTATTTATGAGTTCCTTCGATTCGTTGTTGTTGCTGCGTGTTTTTGATCTCCACAAGTCCCTGGCGGTGTTTCAAGTTATTGCTGCTGCTTCGTAGTTCTTGAATAATCCAGTTGCTGTTGTTCGATTCAATTGTTACCGAATAATCGAGAGTTTTCGAATTGCTGGCTGAGTTAACCGAGTTGTGTTGCTGCGAATTGTTGTTTATTGAATTGCTTGGTTCGAATTCCCTGAGTCTGTTTGTGTTATCGTTGAGTTCGTTTTTGTTTGTAATTCGCTGAATTCGACTTTGTAATGTTCTAGGATTATTGTTAGCGAATTGTTCTTCGAGTTTTGCTGTCATTTGCCGAGTTGGGATGTGATGTTTTGCTGAGTGTGTATTCGAGTTTTCGGTAATGTCGCTGAGTTGTAATGCCGAGTTCCGAGTGTCGATTGCAAGTTATTTTCTGTGAATCTTGTGCGTGTTGTTCTGCGTTTCGGAGTTTTCATTTTCCGTTCTCTGTGATCTGAGTTTGTCAATACGCCCTAGATTCCAAGTGTTGCTGGGTCATTAGAGTTCAAGTGTTGATTTGTTTCTTGTTCTGCTATGGTTTTGCTGAGTTGTAATATTGAGTCGACTGTTTTACGGAATTGTTAGTAGCTAAGTTGGTTGTGTTTCCTTCTGGATAGTTTAATTTACAAATAAATCATGTCCAAATTTTCTTAAACGTTTCTGTAAATAACTCTTTAGTAGAATAAAATCTAATTTTAATTCGAATCTATTTTTAATTCGAATTTAGAATAATTTAATTGTTGTTTCTGTCACTTTTAAATTAATTAGTTTAGAATTAAAATAATAATTAAAACTGTTTTTAAAATAGTTAAAATTTTCATTTAGGAATTAATTAGCAAAAAACCAACATTTCCAAAAACCACTTGTTCTAATCCGCTTAAGTTAGAAATTAAGTTTTTGCGAAAAAAAATTTTAGTCCCTGTGGATCGAATCTCAAATATTAAAACGATGATCGTGCGCTTGCGATTTTAATTGTCATATTTTTAGCACATCAAGTTTTTGGCGCCGCTGCCGGGGACTATAATTTTTCGCTCCTTAATTTTTAATTTTTCGGATTAGTTTTACTTGTCTCATTTTTATCTCATTTTTTTAGGAAAGTTGGAAATTCGGGAATCTTCTCGCGGAGCGTGGAAAAATTGGAATTTTTGGAAGCGTGCTTCGGTAACCCGTATCTCATTCTTTTCGCCTTCTTATTTTTTTTAGAAAATACAAAAAAAATAAAAAAATCGAAAATCACAAAAAAAAAAATGAAAATTGAAAAAAATCCAAAAAAATTAGTTGTAAATACATAATTGTTGCATCATGCATGTAATCACTTAGGGCACATCATCTAGATTTTTATTTTCTTGTTTTTAATTTTTCGTACCTATTAAATTGTGGTGATTGCTGGAGAACCCAAAGGTACGTTAAATTTTCTTCTTTTCTTTAAGTTAGGACACGTAGTGTAATGCATCCATATTTGTTTACCGCTTTTGTATATATCTCGTTGTTTGTTGCATCATTTTAATAAATCTTAAGGGCAAAACCACTCACAAGATAAGGGGAGAGATTTCATCACTCTTTCCTTCGCCCAAAAACAATTAATCCATCATTTTGCATGCCCTTAGCCTTTAATAAAATTAATTAGACGTTGGCCCCTAGGAATTCGCGCTCAATTAGGAAGGTACCTAAGAAACGAAGTAATCATTAATTATTCTGACTCGTTGGTGTCTAGGCAAGCGAAAGCTTACCTGGCCAATTAAGATTTGGTGTCTAGGCTGGTGTTTAGCCTCTTGGCAATGCTTGCACCTACCTGGCCAAATCGGTCTGAATAAATTCTGATTTATCGAGTTTCTGGTGGTCCTTACAGTTAGGATCAAGGTCTAGTTATTTTCTTAAGGAACCCTAGGTCTACAATTTTCCTTTAAATTTTATACCCTTTCTTTTGTTTATTTTATCGCACTTAATTGCTACGTGCTACTTCTGTGGTTTATGCGAACTGCTTGGATTAGGGATAATTCTGCTAGGCTAGTAAGATCAATCGAGATTGCATCTTCTTCTGAATCCGAGTCTGTAGAAATTCCTGACCCCGTAGTAACCATGGCAGTTTCGTTAAAAGACCGTTGTTACCCCACCCGATCGGCCCAACCTTCTTGCATCACCCTACCTCCCGTAACCGCTAATAATTTCGAAATCAAAGGTCATCAAATTAGCATGTTACCTAATTTTCGCGGGAGTGACGGTGAGGATCCTTATCTTTTTCTACAAGAATTCGAGGAGGTTTGCACTTTGCAAAAGCTCCAACAACTTTCCGAGGACGCCATACGACTTAGACTAATCAACTTCGCTTTAAAAGATAATGCTAAAAAATGGTTGTATAGTCTACCCGTCAATTCGATTTCCACGTGGGAGGGTTTCGTAGTCATCTTTCTAAAAAAATTCTTTCCAAGCCATAAGACTACGAAACTCACGAATGAGATTAATCAATTTCGTCAAAAACATAATGAACCATTTTGGACGTGTCTTGACCGTTTTAAAAATCTTCTATCTCAATGTCCCCACCACGGAATCGAAAAATGGAGGCTCTGTAAGATTATGTACGAGGCCTTAGATGGTTCAACAACCGCATTGTTGGAATCTATGTGCTAAGGAAAATTCATGGAGAAAGACGAGGACGAGGGATGGGAGTTTTTCGAAGAGTTCGCGGAAAAGACTATGTTGTGGGAATCGACTAGAGAGCCCACTCGAGAACCCGAGAAATCAAACGATTCAAATGCTACCATGCATCAAAGGGGGTTACATCAAGTTGGTAACTCTATCGTGACCGAGGCTAAATTAGCCACTCTCACTCGACGTTTAGAAGCCTTAGAAACCAACGGATCCCACTCCCAAGTATCCATGTGCTCAAATTTTAATTCATCCAATCAAGGGATACAAAATCCTCAAGATTTTCAACAAGTCAATGCGATGTTCCAACCGGGTCCTCGAAATGATCCTTATGCTCCTACTTATAACCCCGGTTGGAAAAATCACCCGAACTTTTCTTGGAATCAGGGTCAAGGTCAACCATCTCACCCCGCACAATTCCAAAATCAACCGCCGGTTTTTCATAAACCGCACTCAAATTCATTTCCACATCAAAATTATGCTCCTTATCCAACTCAAGCTCCTTCCCACCCTCCCGGTTTTACTGAGTCGGATAAGCGACTTACATCGTTGGAGAAAAGTCTCGATGCGCTTCTCAAATCCACCACTAATTTGGCTTAATCGCAACAAACTTTCACGCAAACCATGACTCAAGATAGGCAAATCTTAAATGCTAGCACCCAAGCCGTATCTAAGTTAGAGGTTCAAGTGAGCCAACTAGCCAACGCTATTTCCGAGCACGAGAAGAACAAGTTTCGAAGTCAAACCGAGATGAATCCCAAATTCTCTCCTAATCAACAATCTCATGACAATGTGAATGCTGTCATTTCCTTGAGGTCCGGTAAGCAAGTAGAAAACCATGTCGGTGACAAGTCTCCCGAAGAAAACGAGTCCAATTCTGAACCGAACGCGAGTCCTGAACCCGAGAGTTCAAAAGAACTATAATCAACGAGCGGGACAACCTTGAAACCCGTCCCCGAAGAACCTAATGAGCGAGTCTTTAAACCGAAAGCTCCTTATCCGCAAAGACTCATTTCTTCTAAACAAACTGCTCAATTAGACAAGATCTTAGAGGTGTTTAAGCAGGTTAAAGTGAACATTCCCCTTTTAGACGCAATTCAACAAATTCCCTCTTATGCGAAATGTCTAAAAGATTTGTGCACACACAAGCGAACCAATCATGTCCCGAAGAAAGCCTTTTTAACTTCACAAGTGAGTTCAATTCTTTCGAACCAAATTCCCGTGAAATATAAGGACCCCGGTTGTCCTACTATTTCATGTGTCATAGGCAACACTTTTGTGGACAAGGCGTTACTCGATCTAGGCGCTAGTGTAAACTTGATCCCCTTTTTTGTCTACCAAGCCCTAGGTTTAGGAGAACTTCAAAGGACTAATGTTACGCTTCAAGGGAATTATTGAAGACGTGCTAATCTAAGTAGGCGACTTTTTCTTCCCCGTTGATTTTGTCGTTCTAGAAACCGAACCGGTCAAGGACCCTAAAAATCAGATTCCTATCATCCTAGGAAGGCCATTTTTAGCCACCTCCAATGCCTTGATTAATTGTAGGAATGGGTTAATGAAGCTAACCTTTGGGAACATGACCATTGACCTCAACATTTTTCATGTAGGGAAACAACCCGATGATTTTTATGATCAACCTATGGATGTCAATTTAATTGATGAAATAGTTGATCAAGAATTCTTAAACCCAAATGATGCTCTTGATTTTTGTTTCAACCACTTTGGTCAAAATTGGGATGTTTCCGAATATACAAGTGAGGTCAATGCAATGTTAGATTCCACCATTCCTACAAATAATCAAGCATGTGAATCAATTCCTTTGTCACTTTTCGAAGCTAGTGAACCCGTTGAGTCGAAGCCGCCCGACTTAGAACTCAAGCCTCTTCCCGATACTCTTAAGTACACCTTCTTAGGTCCTAATGAGTCTCTTCCCATTATAATTGCCGCTAATTTGACCAAGTCACAAGAGGATGAGCTCGTAAGTGTGCTTAGAGAACATAAGGAAGCCATAGGTTGGAGTATCTCTTATATTAAAGGAATTAGTCCGGCCATTGTCCAACATCGGATTCACTTAGTTGATGATGCAAAACCCGTTCGAGATCCTCAACGGCGTTTGAACCCCACCATGATGGAAGTCGTTCGAAAAGAAATTCTTAAGTATCTCGATAATGGGATCATCTATCCCATTTCCGATAGCTCTTGGGTTAGCCCGATTCAGGTAGTACCTAAAAAGTCGGGTATTACCGTGGTGACTAACGAGAACAATGAGCAAGTTCCTACACGTGTCCAATCAGGTTGGAGGGTTTGCATTGACTATAGGAAACTCAACGATGCCACTAGAAAAGACCACTTTCCCTTGCCCTTCATCGATCAAATGTTATAAAGGTTAGCGGGTCATGCCTACTACTGTTTTCTAGATGGATACTCCGGGTATTTCAAAATTCCTATAGCTCCCGAAGACCAAGAGAAAACCACGTTCACCTGTCCATTTGGAACTTTTGCCTATCGTCGATTAGCTTTCGGTTTAACCACCGCCCCGGCCACCTTCCAAAGGTGTATGATGAGCATTTTTTCAGACATGGTAGGAGAATTCCTAGAGATTTTCATCGATGACTTTTCCATTTTTGGTTCATCTTTTCATCAATGCCTTAACCATCTTGAATTAGTTTTAAAACGATGTAGAGACACCAACCTCGTTCTTAATTGGGAAAAATGCCATTTCATGGTTAAAGAAGGAATCGTTTTGGGTCATAAAATTTCTGAAAAGGGGATCGAAGTAGATAAATCCAAAGTTGATCTTATTGCAAATCTACCCCCACCAAAATCGGTCAAAGCCATTCGTTCTTTCCTAGGCCATGCGGGCTTTTATAGGCGTTTCATTAAGGATTTTAGCAAGAAGGCTAGACCCTTAACCAATCTTCTCGGGAAAGATGTCAAATTTGAGTTCAACAGCGATTGTTTACAATCTTTTGAACATCTCAAGAAAGAATTGACATCCGCCCCAATCATCAAATCTCCCGATTGGAGTCAACCCTTCGAGTTAATGTGTGATGCATCCGATTATGCATTAGGAGCGGTTTTAGGACAACGAATCGATAAGATTCCACATGTCATTTACTACGCTAGTAAGACCTTAAATGATGCGCAACTTAATTATTCTACCACCGAGAAGGAGCTTCTAGCCGTAGTCTTTGCACTCGAGAAATTTCGTTCTTATCTTATTGGTTCGAAAATCATTGTTTACACCGATCATTCTGCCCTTCGATATCTCTTCTCTAAGAAAGACTCTAAGGCTCGGTTGATTAGCTGGATCTTGTTGCTCCAAGAATTTGACCTCGAAATTAGGGATAAAAAGGGTTCTGAAAACGTCGTTGCTGACCATCTCTCTCGCTTAGTGGTTGAATCAACCGACGACATACCTTTGAATGAATCATTTCCCGACGAACATCTGCTCTCTATATCTACTCCTCCTTGGTTCGCCGATATTGTCAACTACCTTGCCACCGGCGATATTCCCTCTCATTGGTCTAAACAAGATAGATCAAAATTTTTCTCACATGTCAAACACTTCTTTTTGGACGACCCGTATCTCTTTAAACACTGTCCCGATCAAATCTTTCGGAGGTGCGTCCCAAACCAAGAATTCCGAAGCATTCTTTCTTTCTGTCACGATCAAGCATGTGGAGGTCATTTTAGCGCTAAGAAAACAGCGACTAAAATACTCCAAAGCGGTTTTTATTGGCCTACTTTGTTTAAGGATGCTGCTGAATTTTGCACCGCTTGTAGTAGATGTCAACACTTAGGAAAGATCACGAGGAGAAACATGATGCCAATGACTCCCATCCTTATCATTGAGATTTTTGATGTGTGGGGGATCGACTTTATGGGTCCTTTTCCTAATTCGTTTGGCAACCTCTACATTCTCTTAGCAGTTGATTACGTTTCTAAGTGGGTCGAAGCCATACCGACTAAGTCCAATGATAACAAGGTAGTTCTTAAATTCCTCAAAGAGAATATCTTTTCTCATTTTGGTACACCTAGAGCTATCATTAGTGATCAAGGTACGCACTTTAAGAATCACCATTTTGAGTCTCTTTTGAAAAAGTACTCAATTACCCATAGGTTGGCTACCCCTTATCATCCTCAAACCAGTGGTCAAGTTGAAGTCTCAAATAGGCAAATCAAGCAAATTTTAGAAAAAACTGTCAACTCGAATAGGAAGGATTGGTCCATCAAACTGATAGATGCCTTGTGGGCCTATCGGACTGCTTTTAAGACTGTTCTGGGGATGTCCCCTTACAGAATTGTGTTTGGCAAGGCCTGTCACTTGCCCGTTGAGCTAGAACATAGGGCCTTGTGGGCCATCAAACAATTGAACTTTGACTTGTCGGTTGCCGGTAGTCATAGAAAGTTGCAACTGTCCGAATTAGAGGAATTAAGAAATGAAGCCTATGAAAATGCTAAAATCTATAAAGAAAGAACTAAAATTTTTCATGATAAATCCATTTTGAGAACATCATTTTCTCCAGGTCAAAAAGTTCTTTTATACAATTCTAGGCTTCATTTATTTCCCGAGAAATTGAGATCTAGGTGGGAAGGCCCTTACGTTGTTAAGACTGTTTTTCCTCACAGTGCTGTTGAAATTGAAAATCCAAAAAATGGTGATATTTTTAAAGTTAATGGACAAAGACTCAAACCATTTTTGGAACTGCCATTTGATCCCGAGGAAGAGGTTGTCCACCTCATCGATTCCTGATTCAGTAAGTTCTTTAGAAGGTATTTGTAAACTCTCTTTCATCCTTATCAGGTATTTTCTCACCATTCTCCTTTGTCATTTCTCTTGCATTTGCATACATTGAGGACAATGCATGATTTAGGTATGGGGGAGGGTTCTTAGTGTAAATACATAAAAATTGAAAAATCCAAAAAAAAATTAAAAATGGAAAAAATCACAAAAAGAGTTGTAAAATTGTGAATAGTAGAGTTCCAATCTTATTCTAGTCTCGTTAATTGATTGCTAGTTGTTTAAATGCACCCTTACATGCTATGATATTCTTGTGGTCCGTTAGCTTTTGATTGAGAAGTGATTTGCTAAAGTTCTTGCTCACACACTTACACTAGCAAGGTGAAACTAGTAGACTTATTTGAATTGTGCAAGAAAGTAGAAGGTCATGATTAGGTGTAAGATGATTTGGTTTTCATGCTTTGAATATAAGTAGGTGCATTGAGGATACCTTCACTTGAGATTGATTATGTTCTATCCACACCAAGTGGGTTTTGAGCCCATATGCATATCTTTTGCATTTATTTTCGTTTGCTTGAGTGTCAACTTGTCATTTGCATTGCTAGCACTTGTTTTCTTTCTTGAAATACATGACATTGATTGATGATAAGATGATAAAGGCATTTAGGAATAACCCGTATTTCCAAAATATCCACACCATTCGTATGTGATAAATTAGTTACCCTTTTGAGCTTAATCAAATTCTTTCGGTGACACACCACATTACTCGCCTAAGACCCTTTTCTTGACGGCCTTACGTATATTTGATCCCAACTTGTCAAAGGCTAGTATGAACTTGAGGGAGTAATAAGGTGTGAGAAGGGTTTACTTTTATTCATAACTTTTGAGGAAATATATGTTTTGTTGGTTATCTTGTTAGTCGATTTTCTGTAAAAGAGGATTATTGTTGCTTATATTTATCTTAGCTCTAAAAAAAAATAAAAATAAATAATTAAATAAGTAAATATGAGAACATACTTATGTCTTTGTAATCCTCTTTTATTCGACTAGTCAAGTCTTTTTGTTAAAGGTAGAAAATAATGTGTGGGGAGTAAGTTTGGTGTTGTGCAGGATTTTCATGGTGACTACTAGCTTTTGACACTTCACCTTGTTTTGGCCTTACTTGACATACCTTGTCCCTAGCCCCATTACAACCCAAATAAAGACCTTTTGATTGTCATCATTGATGTATGTTGTGTTTAAGTTAGAATGATACCAAGTGTCAAGCATGTTTTTGATTTTGTTGGAATTGAGTGATACACTTACCCTTGTGCTTGAGTGAATGTTCTTTTGTGAGTGAAATGTGAGGTATTGCTTGTTTCTTTTGCATATGAGATCTCAAGTTTTGACTCTAAGGTGTACTCTTGTAGACTTAGCATGGTTTCCAATAATTTTTGCACTTGACATGAACTTGTAATCACTCTTGCATGCTTCTTTAAGTCGACTACGTGAATCCTTGTACTTTCCACACCAAGACGTTGCAGATTCATTTTGATTCCTAAGTTGATGTATCACGAGAGGACATGTATGTGTAGTGTTGCATTTTATACGGACTAGATGAATTTTGTGGGTACATTCACTATAGGCCCTCACGAGACCTCACTCGTCCACTAGGGCTGCCTAGGGGTTTAAAGGGCTTGTTGCATATGCCAAATTCAACCGTCACACCTACGAAAAGGAGTATAGGATTTTTTTTCTAGATTTTCTTTTTCTTTTTGTTTTACTCGAGGACGAGCAAAAGATAGGTATGGGGGCATTTGATAAGTGCATATTTTTGCATATTTTTATTACCTATTTTGTTGCTTGAACTCGTATTTTAATAAATTATTTTGTTGCATTTCAGGAAATTCGAGAAAAATGAAGAAATGGCAAAATAAAGAAATAAAGTGCAAAGAAGAGCAAAAGAGCAAGTAAAAGGACCAAAGTGAAGGAAGGAAAAAGAGCTAGGACTTTGGAGCAAATAGGGAAATTGCACACACACCCCCAAAACCCTAATTTTCACCTATAAATACCCCCTTCATCCACCACATCCAAGACACACCTTAATCCTTAATTTTAGTTTTAGCCTACATCTTAGCTTTCTTTCATTACCCTAAATTTAGTAGCCTCCATTTTTAGTTTTGTACTAGCTTTCAAATTTTGTAAACATTTCCCTTTTATTAATATAAATTATCATTCCCTCTTTAATTTCTTCATCTTACTCCCTCGTTTATATTGGCTTGATTTCGTTATTTTCGTAAATCCGATTAGTGGATAAAGTAGCGAAAGCTAACCACTTGGGGTCGAAAATAACGAACTTCAATTTATTGTTCTTAGTTAATATTTGTAATTGTGCCCCTTTAAATTTCCATTTTATTGTGGATCATTTATTTCTAAATCCTTATCTTAGTATAATTATAATTTTTAATTTCGTCATTAGTCTCTTTAATTTCGTATTTAATTTTAAAAAAAAAAATCACAAAAATATTAATTGTAATTTTTAGTTCGTATTTTCTGTCTCGTATTTTCGATTAAGTCGAAGTATAGCATCCCCTGCTTTCCCAGGCTTCACAAACCCAGCATCAATATCTCTGTTCTCCTCCTTCAAATGCAGAAAAAACTCCTCTCCCTCTGATCTTCTATCTGCAAATTTCAAACCCTCCTTCTCCCTTGTCTCTTCTTTCCCCCGTCGTCTATCTCTCTCTTTCTATATTCATCAAGCCCAACTCTCTCTACTCCCCTCTCATCTTCTCTCTTTTCGTATTCACGCTCCTAGCCTCCTCCTTCTTCGTTCTCCGCCACGAACCCGTCTTCCCTCCCCTATTTTTGTTTAATTCGAACCAAAGTCCCACCTAGTTTCATCCGTTATATGCGTTCTTTTTGTTCGGCTGTGGCCAAGTATTTAGGAGTTTTGTGTTATTCTTTTGATGTTTGCTGGTTTAGTTCTTTATGAGTTCCTTCGATTCGTTGTTGTTGTTGCGTGTTTTTGATCTCCACAAGTCCCTGGCTGTGTTTCAAGTTATTGCTGCTGCTTTAAGTTCGTAGTTCTTGATTAATCCAGTTGCTGTTGTTCGATTCAATTGTTACCGAATAATCAAGAGTTTTCGAATTGCTGGCTGAGTTAACCGAGTTGTGTTGCTACGAATTGTTGTTTATTGAATTGCTTAGTTCGAATTCCCTGAGTCTGTTTGTGTTATCATTGAGTTCGTTTTTGTTTGTAATTCGCTAAATTCGACTTTGTAATGTTCTAGGATTATTGTTAGCGAATTGTTCTTCGAGTTTTGCTGTCATTTGCCGAGTTGGGATGTGATGTTTTTCTGAGTGTGTATTCGAGTTTTCGGTAATGTCGCTGAGTTGTAATGCCGAGTTCCGAGTGTCGATTGCAAGTTATTTTCTGTGAATCTTGTGCGTGTTGTTCTGCGTTTCTGAGTTTTCGTTTTCCGTTCTTTGCGATCTGAGTTTGTCAATACGCCCTGGATTCCAAGTGTTGCTGGGTCATTAGAGTTCAAGTGTTGATTTGTTTCTTGTTCTGCTATGGTTTTGCTGAGTTGTAATATTGAGTCGACTATTTTACGGAATTGTTAGTAGCTAAGTTGGTTGTGTTTCCTTCTGGATAGTTTAATTTACAAATAAATCATGTCCAAATTTTCTTAAACGTTTCTGTAAATAACTCTTTAGTAGAATAAAATCTAATTTTAATTCGAATCTATTTTTAATTCGAATTTAGAATAATTTAATTGTTGTTTCTTTCACTTTTAAATTAATTAGTTTAGAATTAAAATAATAATTAAAACTGTTTTTAAAATAGTTAAAATTTTCATTTAGGAATTAATTAGCAAAAAACCAACATTTCCAAAAACCACTTGTTCTAATCCGCTTAAGTTAGAAATTAAGTTTTTGCGAAAAAAATTTTAGTCCCTGTGGATCGAATCTCAAATATTAAAACGATGATCGTGCGCTTGCGATTTTAATTATCATATTTTTAGCACATCAATATACTTTTGGAATAAAATTCAATATACAGAGACATTGTGGTTCTTATGAGTGTTCTACTAGGTGTTCTCTATCTTTAACTAAAATTACATTAAAGTTTTCGTTAACATTTTTAGAAAAAAAATTCAATGATTCAATGTATAAATATATTTTAGTAGGTGTTTTATATATTCAACTAAAATTAAATTATATTAAATTTTACATAAAAATATTCTAGTAGATGTTCTACTTTCAATCACAATAATTCTATACAAGTGTACACTAACAAGTTGTGTTGTAATACCTAGTTGAATATATTCTACGGGGTATTTTAGATTTTTTTACTTGGTATCCTCTGCTATAATCAATTGAAATTATATTAAATATATTAAATAAGATTCAATAGATATCTAGTTGGTGTTCTACTAGATGTTTTTGTAATTATGCTATGGGTGTTGTAGTTACACAACTGAAATAATTTAAATATTTCATTAATACTTTGAAAAATAAAATTAAATACATAGAAATATGCTAGGTGTGTTATTTAACCGAAATTATATTAAATATTTCTTATCTTGTAGTGTTCTGCTGGTGTTCTACTAGGTGTTCTATATATTCAACTAAAATTAAATTTTATATAGAAATATTCTAATAGGTGTTCTACTAGGTATTCTAGATTTTTAATAAAATTTAATATGTAGAAATTTTCTAGTAGAAGTTCTACTTAATGTTTTTGTGGGTGTTATATGTAAACAACAAAAAATATATTAAATATTTCTTATCTTGTAGTGTTTTGTTGGTGTTCTACGAGGTGTTCTATATATTCAACTAAAATTAAATTTTATATAGAAATATTCTAATAGGTGTTCTACTAGGTATTCTAGATTTTTAATAAAATTTAATATGTAGAAATTTTCAAGTAGATGTTCTACTCGATTTTTTGTGGGTGTTATATGTATACAACAAAAAATATATTAAATATTTCTTATCTTGTAGTGTTCTGCTGGTGTTCTACTAGGTGTTCTATATATTCAACTAAAATTAAATTTTATATAGAAATATTCTAATAGGTGTTTGTTGTGGATTAAAATCTAGGTCACGAGTTTGTAATTAATGCTAGGGTTCGGGAGCTTCTTACTTCAATGGCTATTTCCGTGTTCGAGACTAATCGGTCCTCACAGAGTGCCTACGTATCTCGTTATTGAGAATCAAGCCAAGACGTAGTTCTGAGAATGAGGGGTCAGACCCTTTATATAGGCTGAGAAGCCCTAAAATCGTAGTAGGGTTAGGTGACTTGGTGGGCAAGTCACCGACTAGAAGAAGGTTCTAGTCTCCTTCCATGTATGAATCAGTTTCCATGTTGAGATATGTATCTTGGAGGCTAAGTCAGGTAAGAATCATATTCTTGTTTGACTCTTATTTGCTGAGCTGTTTTACTACCCTTAATATTAATTACGAAATTAATATTATAATTAGGATTTGGGCCCATCTGGTGGGCCCCGCGTTTGGACCATTCTAGGTTTAATTAATGTCACATTAAATGTTAGAAATGATTGATGAGAACAGTGTTTGGAAGCTATAGTGACAAAACAGAGTTTAGCTGGAAGCAGTCAGAGTTTAGTTAAACACTGACTGGAAGCGCAACAGAGGTTGTTAAACTCAGTAACGGTATTGTCTGAAGAGTCAACAGTGTTTGAAGATTGATGCAAGATAAATATGGAAGCAATATCTTTGAAGATTGGAAAGCTGTCAAAGAGATTGAGTTGACTTGGAAGACTGGAGCAATCGTGATTGATATCAATTGTATAGCTTGATTATAGGAGAATCAATTACTGATTGTATGAAGCTGTATGTTCTATAAATACAGTTAGGTTAACCCTAGAAGGGTATCGAACATTGAGAAATTCATTGATTGTAACCTAAGCAGCTCTCTGTGATATTTTACATCACTGAGAGAGGAATTGTTAATTCCAAACAGTTTTTTAAGTATTAAACAGTGTGTTCTTGTTAAGTTACTCATTCAGTATTTGATTAACTATTGTGAATTCGACCTAACAAGTGGTATCAGAGACTAATCTGTTACTTTATTACAGTTAAAGATCCAAACACAATAGTAATCAATGGCAGAGATACCTCCACCAACTGATAAAACCCCTACTACTGTTAGTAGGTATGAAACAATAAGGGTTCCAATACTTAGGCCATCAGAGTATGCAATCTAGAAGGTAAAAATGACCATGTTTCTGGAAGCCACAGATCCAGAATACCTTGATAGAATTTATGAAGGTCCTCACAAACCTACAAAGTTATCTGCTGCTGCTGCTGGTGAGGAATCAAAGGTCATTCCAAAATGAGGAATCAAAGGTCATTCCAAAAGAAAAGAAAGATCTAACTGCTGAGGATCTTTCATCTATTGCAAAGGATGCAAAAGTGAGGCATTTACTTCACAGTGCTTTAGACAATGTTATGTCTAACAAAGTGATCAACTGCACAACTGCAAAGGAGATATGGGATGCACTTGAAGTTAGGTGTCAAGGAACTCCTGCAATCAAGAAAAACAGAAGAAACATACTCACTCAGGAGTATGAGCACTTTGAGGCAAAGTCTGAAGAAACCATGACAGAAACATTTGACAGATTCTGTAAACTGCTCAATGATTTGTCATTGGTTAACAAAGAGTATGATTTAGAAGACTCAAATCTCAAGTTTCTTCTTTCTCTACCTGAAAAGTGGGATGTGAAAACAACCACTATAAGAGATAATTATGAACTTGGTGAAACAGAGATTGATGAAATTTATGGGCTGCTCAAAACCCATGAATTGGAATTAGAGCAGAGAAACAAAAGATCAAGTAGAAAGTCCAAGTCTGTGGCACTTAAGGTTGAGGAGAAACCATCAAAGAAGGAAGCATCAAGGAAAAAGGCAAAAGGAAAATCTTTAGTCATACACTCAGAAAGTGAGTCATCAAACACTGATAATGACTCAAATACAGATGAAACATCTGATTCTGAAGATGATGAAGAGATGATGCAAATGGCTGCATTGATGGTAAAGACCTTCAAGAAGATGGGCTTCAAGAACTTCAAGAAGGGAAAGAGATTCTCCAGGGACTACTCAAAGTTTGACAAGAAGAATTTCAAGAAATCTGAGGGAAAGGACTTCAAATCTGGTAAGAAAGATAAGTCTGAGATTCAATGCTACAAGTGTAAGAAGATGGGTCACTATGCTCCTGAGTGCAAGAAGGGTAAAACTGAAAAGGCACTCTACACCAAAGGCAGAGATTGGGCAGACACTTCAGATTCAGATGAGGAAGTCAACTATGCTCTCATGGCTACTACTCAGACTGAAAATGATGATCTCAAGGTACCCCCAACTACCTATGCTTATAACACTGATAACATAACTGAATTGAGAATTTATCTTAAAGCATTGCATATCAGTTATAGGGATCAGACTTTAGAAAATGAGAGGATAAAGACTGAGTGCTCTCAACTCAAAGAAAGAAATAAACTTGTTGAGGAACAGCTAGAGAACATGAATAAAATTCAGAAAGAGAGAGATGATGCAGTGTTTATTGAACAGGAGTTGCTAGGTAAGTATAAGCAACTAGAATCTGAATTGGAAGATACTAAACACATCATTAAAACTTGGACACACTCTGGTAAAGATACTCAAGAAGTGTTTCAGTCAGATACAGTAGGTCTAGGTTACTCTGAAGGAGATGAACTTAGATTTGAAAATCAGGTAAAAATTAGACCACATCGTTCATCTGAAGGTAATGTCATGGGAACAGGTGGACCTAAGACTGAAGCACAGAAAAAGGCTGTTAAAGAGTCATATGCTAAAACTTTTGTTAAAGAGGCTAACATTGGTTTAATGACAGATAAACAACTCAAGCATAAGCTTAAGGAGATAAAATCTGTCAACAAACAGAGATTGCCTAAGAAAAACAAAAATGGAAAGGTAGGCATAACATCAGGAATTAAGCCAATGCTTGCTTCATTAGCTCCTAGAAAAACATGCTTTAATTATGGTAGCACTAATCATCTTGCTAGTTTCTGCAGTAAGAATAAGAACATTAATTCTTTGCCCTCTAAAACTGCAGTAAAGAGTGATTATGTGAGAACTATACCACAGACTTTATGCAAACACTGTGGAAGTACATGGCATTCTATTTACACTTGCAAAGATTATCATGCTATTTACTATAATTACTATGAACCCAAGCCAAATTTGAAATGGGTTAAAGTAAACTCTGCAAATGTAAACTCTGAAAAAGTTAGCTTAAACTCTGATAATGTGAATTCCGCTGCAAAAGCTAACAGAATTAAGAAAGCCAAAGGATCCAAGCAAGTCTGGATCCTTAAAACTAATAATCAGTGATTGTTTGTGATTGCAGGGCAACAGGGTTAGTACCCTAGTCGTGGACAGTGGATGTTCAGGACACATGACAGGAAATAAAGCCCTGCTATCAGAGTTTGAGGAGAAGGCTGGCCCAAAAGTTTCCTATGGAGATGGCAACATAGGACATACTCTGGGATATGGCAATATTAATCTTGGAAGTGTCATCATCACAAATGTAGCTCTGGTTCCAGGACTCAAGCATGATCTGCTATCTGTGAGTCAAATCTGTGACAGAGGATATCATGTGGATTTTCAGCCTGAATATTGTCAAGTGATCAGTAAATCTACAGGGAAAGTTGCTCTAGTTGGAAACAGACACAATAACATCTATGAAATTAAACTGTCAACAAACACTGATGGCAAAGCAGTGTGTCTGTCTACAAGAATGTCCAGTGAAGAGAGTTGGAAATGGCACAAGAAACTCTCTCATTTGAACCTGAACAACATCAATGAGCTAATCAAGAATGATCTTGTAAGAGGTCTACCAAGGTCTTTGTTGAATGTAGAAGGCCTGTGTGATTTTTGTCAAAAGGCCAAACAGAGAAAAGCCTCCTTCAAAAGCAAATCTGAGTCTTCAATTGTTGATCCTTATCATCTCCTACATGTTGATCTTTTTGGACCAGTGAATGTGATGTCTCTTGGAAAGAAGAAATATGCTCTAGTCATTGTTGATGAATATACCAGATACACATGGGTATATTTTCTTGCAAAGAAGGATGAAACTGCATTAACACTGACAGAACTTATAATTCAACTGGACAAAGGGTCAGAGAATCAAGTGAAGATAATCAGAAGTGACAATGGAACTGAGTTCAGGAATTCATCAATGGAAGAATTTTGCAAGAGTAAAGGAATAAAACAAGAGTTTTCTGCACCTGGCACTCCACAACAAAATGGTGTAGTGGAGAGGAAGAACAGAACCTTGGTAGAAGCTGCCAGAACCATGCTAGATGAAGCAAAATTGCCAACCTATTTCTGGGCAGAAGCAGTTCAAACTGCTTGTTTTACTCAAAATGCAACATTGATCAACAAGCATGGTAAAACACCATATGAAATGGTGAAGAAGAAGAAGCTAAATCTAAAATATTTTCATATTTTTGGATGCAAATGCTTTGTGTTGAAGACTCATCCTGAACAGTTGACCAAATTTGACCTAAAGGCAGATGAAGGAATTTTTGTTGGCTATCCACTGTCAACTAAGGCATTCAGAGTTTATGAAAGGCAGAGTGTATTAACTTGTAACACTATAACTAATGTAACTCAATTAAAAGAAAAGATACTTAACCAGAAGACAATCAAGAACAAGAAGTCACAAGAAATCAACACTAAATGAAGACAAGGTAATTGATACAATTGAACATGTTAACTATGATCAAGCCAAGAAGAAATCATTGAGAGAAGTTCAAGTCAAAGTTGTTCAGGCCTCAGTGATTAGAGAAATCGAGAATCAAGATCATAACTATCAGTATCAACAAGACTAATTGATCTCAAGTGAACAAGAAGGAAAGCGAATATTGGAAAGCCAAGTTACTAAGTGAATATGGTAATTTATTCAAGAAACAGAAACACTATCAAGACTAGTCACTTATGAACCAGACCAGTGCATCAAGTGTCAGGACATTGATAGCAAGTTTATGTCAGTAATAAAGATCCATGTTCAAGAGCTTGCTGAAGAATAAAGAAGACATGAAGATATCACAAGCTCAAGATGTGCATTGAAGTTTCAAGTTGAAGACCAGAATATTTTCTAAGTACTAAATATTCTAGATGGCCAAGTAGAACATTTCTAAGTAGAAGTTCTACATAGAAATTTCGAGATGGCTAAGTAGAAATTCTCAAGTAGAAGTTCTACTTAGAGTGCAGTTTCAACATGACACATGGCATCTTCTGATTGGCAGATTTCCAAGCTTTCAAGATAAGGCAAGATTTATGTGGACATCATTGGGCCACGTACATCTTAGTCTTTGAAGACTACAGGACATAGATTACATGTAGTATAAATAGAAGCACTTGTGTAATGTTTTTAGTTAGTGAGCATTATTGAGAAAAACACAAGAATAAGAGAGAGAGTATATTCACAGAGCTTAGAATCATTCACTTCTCTCTGAACTTCTGTTATACTTTGTAATGAATGTTGTAGCAACCTTTTCAAGTTATATATAAAGAAATATATTCCTTGAATCTGCGTGTTCATTTATTGCATCGTATTTATTGCTACTCATATTCGAAAAGTTGTATTCACCCCCCCCTCTACAACACATTTGGACCTAACAATTGGTATCAGAGCAGATGTTTAACATACAAAACATAGATCCTTGTGTTTGGTAGAAGAATCGTGAGTTTTCATTTTCTAGATCTACTTTTCATTTTTTTCGAAAAGTGTGCTTTAATTCGTTTCTAGTGAAAACTCATCCAGAAAAATTATTTAAATACTCCAGGTGTGATTATTTAGCTTGGGTGTATTTTAATTAATTTTTGTGAATTAATCTGGGTTAATTGATATTTGGTGTTCTTGAGTGTTCATCATCTGTTCTTATCAAAGAAGACAACCCAACAACTTTTTGATCTCCTTTTTCAAACAAATAAGATAGTCAAAAAGGTGTTTTTGTACTTTTGATTTGATAAATATACCTTGGCCGAAAGTGTAACAAGACATACTCAGTGCCTAGCAAGTGGGTTAGTTGCTTTCGGTGTGTAAAGTATCAAAAGTCAAAAAGGTGATATTGTTTATTCAATATTAAAGTAATCTGCAGAAAATTATTCTAAGGACAAAAAGTTCTACATAGAATTTCTACTTGAGATTTTCTACGTAGAATTTCGACTTGGACAATTTCTACTTGGTGAATTTCGACTTGGACAATTTCTACTTAGAGAAATTTCGACTTGAGCAAAATTTCTACTTAGAGAAATTTCGACTTGGCAGAAGTTCTACATAGATATTCTACATAGCCTAGTCTTGGGTACTTAGAAACTTTTAGTGACCAGATTTGAAATGGCTCCTAAAAACTCTTTCAAGATCCCAATGTTCAACCGAGATCACTATGAAGAATGGGTTTTCAGAATGAGACTCTACTTAGAGACTATTAACCCTGAGTATCTGGAAGTCCTTGAAAAGGGTAAATTCGTTCCAATGAAAGCTATTCCTGAGCGTACGGAAGGAGAGGAGGTTATACCTGCTCGGTCTGAGCCTAAAAAGGCAGCGGACTTTACGGATGGTGACAAGGAGCAAATAGCTTATGATACTTCTGTAAGACAAACCTTGATGGAATCTCTTGATCATGAAATGTTCAACATAGTCAAAGGTTTGAATACAGCAAAGAAGATTTGGGACAAGATAGAAGTTGTCATGGAAGGATCTGCAGAGGTTAGAAGCAACAAGACACTTATACTCAAGATGGAGTATGACACCTTCAGAATAAGAAAAGGAGAAAGCATAACAGACGTCTATCTAAGATTCAGTCAGTTGGTATTGGATTTGAATCTGAGAGGTGTAACTCTCCCCATGGTTGAAACCAATACGAGATATCTGAGGAACCAGCCAAAGAGCATTGAACATAGGGTCTACGCAATCAGAGAAACCAGAGATTTGCATACAACTTCTCTGGAAGAATATTATGGAATATTAAAGACCTATGAGCTGGAAACACTTCAAGATCAAGCATGGGACAATGATTCAAAAGGAAAAGAAACTGCATCAGGATTAGTTGCTGATGAGGAAGAGTCTAAGAAGGCAATGGTTGCAGCAAAGCCTAAATCATCACCTGCACCACATCAAGTTGATAATGATGACGAGTGCGCATCTAACAGTGATGATGACTACTTCACCCAAGAAGAGCTGGACAACATGGACGATAGTGTCGTGGCATACATGGCAAGGAAGTTCAGCAACATGAGATTCAGAAAGAGCAACCGACCACAGAGAAATTCTTCATCTTACTATCGGGCTGCTAAGGGTGGTGGTAGTTCGTCAGGCTACAAAAGCAAAGGCAAGAGTACCAGCTACAAATCTCCGTTGGATTTCAAAATGAAGTTCAATTGCTATAATTGTGGTGAACCTGGACATTTTGCCTCGGACTGCAAAAAGCCTAAACAGACTTATCCAAAAGAGACATTTGAAGCCCTCAAAAGCAAGTATGAATCGCTGGTGAAAGAAAAACATGGCAAAAGAGCTTTAGTAGTAACAGAAGGAAGAGCTTGGGATGATTCAGATGAGGAAGATGTTACTCATGTAGCAAACTTTGCGCTCATGGCTGAGACATCAGAGGAACCAGAGGTACCAGTTCTAACCCTTAAAGTAGAAATGTCTATTGATGATTATAAGGAACAGAACGGGGCTCTTAGCGAAGAGATCTACATGTTGTGCAAAAGCCTAGACACTTCTCAAAAGGAACAGAAAACACTTGTCGCCAAAAGCAGAATGCTTGAGGCAAAAGTGGAAGAGTTAGAGGCTGCTTGCACTGTAGATACTTCCCTAAGAGATTTTATTAAATCTTTGGAACACAAGCTAGTCCTTAAGGAAGAAATAGAATCATGTTTAAGGAACAAACTAGCTGAGTTAGAAACTAAATGTGAAGCTTACAAACTAGCTGCTAGTAAAGTGTATGTAGATAATGACGTATTTAAGAAGATAACTGGAGTAGGTGTAGGACTTGATTATTCTAACCTTTCTAAGAAAGAAGGGAAGAGACCTATCGACTCTAGTTCCAGTGACCTTAAAAAAGAAATTCCTAGCATTTTTAAATCTTCTGTCAAACCCATCTACAAACACCTTGTTCCTAGAATAGAAGAAGAAGAGACTGAATTGATAGCTAGATATGAGATTGAGATGGAAGATCGTCAGAACGCACAACCTATAACTCCTATCAAACAAGTTAAAATCAATTTTCCTAGAGATGAATCTAGACTAGGATTAGGAGCTAAGGCTGTTAAACAACAAGGGAAGAAAGGCATAAAAGAGGTTAAGGCTGAGCGAATAAAGAAAGCATGTTATCACTGCAAATCTACTGAACATCTTTCTTATGCATGTAAAGCTAACATAAATGTTTCTGCTGCACATGCCATGCCTGTCACACATACAATGAATAATCTGCATCAGAATCATGCACAGTGTGGTCAACCTAATTGTATGCCATGCACTTTTAATGTCATGCAAACTTTTGTGAATTTAATGAATGCATCTAGCCAGTTATGCTTAAATACTGCTGCTAGTTCAAACATCAAGAAAAAGCATGTGAGAGCTAAGACTGTCAGTCCTCCTAAAGTTAGGAGTGACAAACCTTCTCCTAGGACTGACAAACATGTCAAGTCTGAGAAAGGAAAGGAGGAAGTCGAAAGCTCTAGTAATGTTAAGAAAAGTGCATCTCCTGTTGTTAAATCTGTTGATTATCGATCTTATCGAAAAGCCGGACCCAATCAAAGTTGGGTTCCGAAGAATGTCTAACCAATCTGTCATTGCATGGCATTAAGCAGAAAAGAAATAAAGTTATATGGGTGCTAGACAGTGGAGCATCGAGGCATATGACTGGAAACAAGTCCCTGCTTACAGAGATGGTTATGAAAGCTGGCCCTTATGTTACCTTTGGAGATGACAGCATAGGTGTGACAAAGGGATATGGCAAACTGAAAACTGGCAATGTCATCATTGAAGATATTTCCTATGTTGAGGGATTAAAGCATAATTTGTTGAGTATCAGTCAATTCTGTGACAAAGGTTACGAAATTGTCTTCAACAAGAAAGGTGTATCAATCACTCACATCAAGGAAGGCTCACTGGCTTTGAGAGGAGTTCGAAAGGCAGATCTTTTTGTTGCAGACATGGATTCAGCAAATCAGAATGAAGTCACCTGTTTCTACAGCAAAGCTTCAGATGATGAAAGCTGGTTATGGCACAAAAAGTTATCTCACTTAAACTTCAAAACGATGAATGCTCTCGCGAGGCGAGAATTGGTGAGAGATCTACCTCAAATGGAGTTCGCTCCGAAAGGACTCTATGAAGCCTGTGAAATAGGAAAGTCGAAGCGAGCCTCGCATAAAAGCAAAGAAATTTCTAGTATCACTGAGCCTCTACAACTTCTTCATATGGATTTGTTTGGCCCAGTGAATGTCCTATCTTTGTCTAGGAAAAGATATGCATTGGTAATCGTGGATGACTTCTCCAATTATACATGGGTATTGTTCGCAATGACGAAAGACGAAGTACCTTTCCTAATCATTGATCACATCACTCAAATTGAGAATGTTTCAACACTTACTGTGAAGACGATTAGATCAGACAACGGCACTGAATTTAAAAACGCAGTGCTAAATGACTTCTGTGTATCTAAGGGAATACATCGTCAGTACTCAGCCCCGAGAACTCCACAACAAAATGGAGTAGTTGAAAGGAAGAATAGAACTTTGGTTGAAGCAGCAAGAACTTTGTTGTATGATTCGAAACTTCCTCTGTACTTCTGGGCAGAAGCAGTGAGTACCATGTGTTACACTCAAAATCGATCCTTGATCATAAAAGATAAAGAAAAGACACCATGTGAGTTAATGAACGGAAGAAGACCAACAATCAAATACTTTCATGTCTTCGGAGCAAAATGCTATGTACTTATAGATGATGAAAATCTAGGCAAGTTTGCAGCAAAAGCTCGTGAAGGAATCTTTGTTGGTTACTCCACAGATGTGGTAGCAGCTTATAGGGTGTTCTTAGTAAATGATCGAAAAGTGACTGAAAGCTACAACGTCAGATTCGACGATACCAAACTCTCATCAATTTCAAGAGATTCTAGTGAACCTGAGTCCCTAAAATTTCAGAATCTAGACTTAGAAGAACTTGAAGATGAACCTGAGTTGGTTGTCCCATTAAATGTTCCAAGTGTACGTGAAGAACCTGAGTCTAGTGAACAAGCTAATCCTACAAGATCAGGAGAGACTTCTTCAGTACGAACCAGTAACAACTCATGGGGAGTAAATAGCAGCTCAAGAACTACTGTTCAAGGCTCGAGTCGAGTTGACTCTAGTTCTGTAGGAGCTGGTACTAACTCAGGGGGAGTTAGTGAAAGTAATCAAAGTAGTCAGCACCACAACTCAGAAAGTCATGCTGAATCATCAAGACAATTTCCAAGAGAACGGGTATGGAATAGAGACCATCCGTTTGAATTAATTATTGGTGATCCAGATGTTGGTGTGTCTACTAGAAGAAATGCAAGAGCTGACCTGGCTAATATTTGCTTATATTCTGGGTTCTTATCCAAGCTTGAACCTAAAGAAATAGAAGAAGCTCTTGGTGATGCTGATTGGGTGATTGCAATGCAAGAGGAACTCAATCAGTTTGAAAGGCAAAAAGTTTGGAAACTGGTACCCCGACCAAAGAACAAATCAATAATTGGAGCTAGGTGGGTATTCAGAAATAAAATGGATGAAAACGGACTTGTAACACGAAACAAGGCTCGTTTGGTTGCAAAAGGTTATTCTCAGCGAGAAGGAATTGATTATGATGAGACCTATGCACCAGTTGCAAGACTTGAGGCAGTCAGGATGTTTTTGGCATTTGCAGCACATAAGAACTTCAAGGTTTTCCAGATGGATGTGAAAAGTGCCTTCCTGAACGGAGAGTTAGAAGAAGAAGTGTATCTGGAACAGCCGCCTGTCTTCATTGATCCAGAACTTGTAGATTTTGTGTATCTTCTCTTCAAATCTGTCTATGGCCTCAGGCAATCCCCAAGATGTTGGTATGAAACCCTATCCGTATTCTTAATTGAAAGTGGTTTTACTAGGGGAGTAATTGACAAAACATTGTTCTATAAGAATGTGAAGAATGATTTAATACTTGTTCAAGTCTATGTGGACGATATTATTTTCGGGTCATCTAATGAGCGCTTGTGTGAGAAATTTGCTAAGCTAATGCAAGACAAATACGAGATGAGCATGATGGGAGAGCTGTCTTTCTTCCTTGGATTACAGATCAGTCAGAGAAAAGATGGTATCTTTATCTGTCAATCCAAGTACGTCAGAGATTTACTCAAGAAGTATAATCTAGAAGATGCATCAGCAGCTAAGACTCCCATGGCAACAGCCACGATGCTTGATGAAGACAAATCAGGTAAATCAGTTGACATCACAAGCTATCGAGGTATGATTGGCTCACTTCTCTATTTAACTGCAAGTAGACCCGATATAATGTTCGCGACTTGTTTATGTGCAAGATTCCAAGCGGATCCTAGAGAATCACATCTCATAGCCATCAAAAGAATTTTTAGGTATCTCAAGGGCACACCAAATCTAGGGATTTGGTACCCAAGAGATACAGGTTTTAATCTAATTGGCTATACGGATTCAGACTATGCAGGTTGCAGGATTGATAGGAAAAGCACATATGGTGCTTGTCAATTTCTTGGCAGAAGATTGGTGTCCTGGCAAAGTAAAAAGCAACATACAGTATCTACTTCTACTGCTGAAGCTGAGTACATTGCTGCTGGAAGCTGTGTAGCTCAAATACTGTGGATGAGGAACCAATTGAAGGATTATGGCATGGAGCACAAGAAAATTCCAATTATGTGTGACAACACAAGTGCCATTGCCATAACCAACAATCCTGTAGATCACTCAAGAACCAAGCACATCGACATCAGGTATCACTTCATAAGAGAACATGTCGAGGAGGGGACTGTGGAGCTACATTTTGTGCCCACAATGCACCAAATTGCAGATATATTCACCAAACCTCTTGATGAAGTAACATTCAATAGGTTGGTTGGTGAATTGGGAATGCTTAACACAAGTTAGTAAAGCCTTCTATCTGTAAAATCCATGTTTATGATTGTATATGCAAGCTACTTAATCATTATGTGCTTAGACTTTAAAATGCCTAATTAATGATTGTTATAGGTTGCATATAGTGTGATTTTGAATGAATTCAGTGTGTTTTAAGTGTCTTTTATAGCACAAATCTTTGAATTTATGCTTGTTAAATTGCATGATCATAGGGGGAGTTAAATTCATAATATTCTAAATATTGCATGATTTTTAGATGAATTTACCTATGTTTTTCATGTAATTAGAGGCCTTAGAATTATCAAGGAATGTTTTAATTATGTCATATATTAAAAATCCTTGAATTGATATTTATATTAATTTGACAAAATTTAATTGTTGAGTTTCTTGAAAAATTGTCAAATTATTCTAAGTATCTTCAAAATTTCGAGTTAGTTTCTATCTCGAAACTCATCTAGAAATTCGACTTGGATTTCGATTTGAGCTTCCAGAGTGAAGTTTTGAAAATTCTAAGTCTGGGAAGAATTTCGAGTTAGTGTCTATCTCGAACTTCATCTCGAAATTCGACTTAGGATTCGATTTCGAGTTACCAGTGCCTAGTTATCTTCAAAATATTCGAGATAAAGTCTATCTCGAACTCCATCTCGAAATTGAGATGAGGTTTCCATTTTTGGGGGATATTTTGAAAAGAATTGAGAATAACTTCGAGTTAATCTCTATCTCGAAATTCAACTCGAAGTTCGACTTAGAGTTCGACTTAGAGTTTGACTTAGAGTTTGAGATGGAATTCTCAATTAGTTAAGGGGATTTTTCGAGTTAACTCCTAACTCGAACTTTATCTCGAATTTCGACTTAGAATTTCGAGATAGATTTCCTTGTTGGTTTTTGCTGTAAAATGGCTAAGTGCTAAATGTTCGAGTTGACACCTATCTCGAACTTCATCTCGAAGTTCGACTTGATGTTCGAGATAGAGTGTTCCCTGTACGTACTTAGTGTTTTTCACTCTTTTTAACAGGGACATTTTTGTCATTTCACATTCATATCTATATATACATCTTTAACTCGATCTATTCTTTCACTTTTACCTAATTGAGTTTTACAGCCGCCCCATATACATACAGGCGATTTCAACTTACAACCACTGTTCGTGATTTTTGTGACGAAACTCATACAGACCACGAATTAATGCCCGATTTTAGACTCCTCTTACCTGTGTGTCATCATTAATCTCTGTGATTGTGTCTTGTATAACTGTTCATCTTCATCGATATATACACACACGTATATACACACAAAATTTCACAGATCTGTTCATACACGATTTCACACACACGTATTTCACTGTTAGTGGAGATTTAATTATTGGTTTGAAATTTGCCTTCCATTAACTGTTAATTGGATCCCGTAGTTTAATTTTTCAAAAAGGGACTTTTGTTGTTCTTGATAAATTAAAAGGGATATAACGGTTAATTCTAAAATTAATTGTTTTTCAGAAATTAAAATTAATTTTCACATCTTTTAAAGAAAAACTTTTAATTAAAATGGCTCACCAATTTTCACTTGCTAAAAACAATTTTTATAACCTTTCTACGGAAATTGGTGATCAACTCCCACGCTTTAAGTCTTGGATACGATTTCTCAATTTGTATTCCAAAGCTAGCGATGCTTTTACTGCTAAACCTACACTAGTACATGATGCTTTACAGCAATTATGGACTAGTGCGGTTTCTTTTGGGAGCAAATCAACCCCCTTTGGTTTCAGGTTTACCTTAGCGGGTCAGGAATATGAGGTGAATGAACAAATTGTCAACAGGGTTCTGGGATTCCCGATAAAAGATGCTTATGATCCAGAACCTACAGCTGCAGAACGCCTCAGTTTCTTTGAAGAAATAGGATGTTATCCTCCTTCTGGCCGGATCACTGGAAATATCCAAAAACAATTCTTTCATGTGGAATGGAATTACTTTTTCGAGGCCATCACAAGATGTTTTCGGGCACGAGAAAGCGATTTCCATCAAATTTCCATTCCCATGCAAAACCTTGGAATTGCCCTAGCAAGAGAACTGGATATAAATTATGGACGCATAGTTCTCTCGGAGATAGTTGGTGTAATGGGATCTCTTGCAAGCAGAGACCTCAACACAAAAGATGTTGTCTGCTGGTTTCCTCGGTTCCTACAGATGCTGATTAATGATTTAATACCGAAGGATGCTCTTGCAGTTAGACAGAGTTTTGCCAGAAGTCCAACATCTGCACCACTAGGGATGGGCACTAAGTCACTTTCAACAATTGATAATCAGAATAAACATCATGGAAAACCGATGTATATTCCTGATACCTTACAACAGTGGCTTACATATGATGAGGGAGTTACCACTTTGGTGGAATTATCGCAAGTTTCATCACATGCTCAGAATCGGTCTGCTCATGCTGAGGCATTTGAAGAGATTCCTGATGAGCAAAGCGGTGACGAACAAGGTAATGAATCAGGTAATCTCTCTCTACATTCTACTCATTCCTCTTCCTATGTATCTGATTCCCAGACCCAAGAGACTGCTAGCCCGCAGGATCTATCCCAGGGTGAGAGCTATATTTCTAATTCCTTACCACCCCCGTCACCGGAATCCAAACAGCCAGCACATATAGATGTAGGAAATGATGAGGAGAGTAACCCCGAAGAGCAGCCTCTTACTCGAAAGAAAGCCAAAATTTCTCATGCTGCTACTTCTAAACCTCAGTCAAACCCTAGCGTGTCACACGCAACCACTCCACCTCACGAGAGTGGTTCACCCCTTGAACAATCTGCACATAGGGATTTTGATGATGATTATGTACCTCTTGAAGATACTGTTGCTTCAAGAGGACATGAAGCTTTAAAAACTTCAGCCGTACCTTCACCGGTACGTACTGATGCTACAAAGAGGATCGGTTCTGATGTCGTACAAGAACACTTTGTAGCCTCTCAGCCTGAGATTCCAACTCAGGAACAAACAGCCATTGATCCCATAACTGCAAATTATATTGCTTATCCAGTTTCTGCAGGTACTGCTTCATATTTTGGATCATTTATTGAAGACATACACGAGCGTGAGACAGGGAGTGTGTGTGAGAGGTTAGGGAGAGAGGGACCTTCATTTTTAAGGCCCGAAACCGAGCGCCAAATACCAACAGAACCAGTATTAGAGCGAGGTCACCTAAACCAAACACCGTCCCTTAATACTGAAAATCTTGATACTCGTATGTCTTCTATGGAAAATCAAATGAAGCAGTTTGGGCAGTCAATGGGGCAGTTAGGGATGAACATTGGAAATAATCAAAGGGCTCTTGACGACTACGCAGCACGAATGGCAAGTCAAGCTACAGCTTTTAATGTTTTGACAAATCAGGTAAATGACTTGGGCCATGCTGCTGGTGTCTTGGGAAACACCCTGAATGACATGATGGGAGCAATGGAGCTTACAATGGATACTCTGGCTGTGGAGATCAGTAGAGTGATGTTCGCAATCAGAAGTTTTGTGCCCCCGGAGTGTTTTGAGTCGCAACAACCTCCCCCCGATGCTGGTACAGGTGGTGCTAGTGGAGCAGGACCCTATGGTACTGGTTTTGAAGATTCTTACGCAGCTGGTGGATCTGGAGACCAGGGTGGAGTTCAGGATAACTCACCTAAGGGGGAGAGTATAAAGGAGACGAGACAGCAGGGAGTTCAAATCGAAGAAATTCCAGAACAAGCTGATCTTGTAAAAGAAATAGAAATTGAGCCGTCTATTGATGAAGAGGCTCTGAGAAGGAAAAAGGGTAAGGCCATAGCGATTGAGCCAGATGAGCCATTCGTTGACCTGAGTCATCAAGAAAAAGTACAGGTGGTACTTGACTCAGATTCCGATATGGAAGACGCACCTTTGGAACAGGCTATAAAGAGATCATTGAAAGATCAAGGTGGAGGTGCTGGGATGTCTGTCGAAAGGCCTGAAGAAATTACTGTTGATGAGGAAACCCTGAAGTCTCAACAGTTAGCCTTAGATCAAGCTGAGTTCTTTAAAATGAAGGCAATGCAAGATCGTGCTGTGTTTCAGGAAAAGAAAGCGGAGCTACAAGGGAAGCAGTACGATTATGAGCTTGCAAGGCTAGCTGATCCTCAAATTGATCTGGACAATAGAAGGTTAGGGCAGAAGTGGGATGACGCAAGGAAGATATTAATGGGTCCCTGTACGAAAGGAGCTCATAACAAGGAGGCAGATGATCTGTTCTACAACCTAAATTTGCAGAATCCAATGGTTGCTGACTACATGAGTGCTTTAAAGAGATTAATTTCTAAAGTCAGGGTTGGATACAATGCAACGCAAAAGGAGTGGCAGGTTATTTTGTCTTTGACAGAAGGAGTCCCAATGTCTTTCCTGTATGTGGATGATCAATTCATGACGAGAAGATCTGCATCAGAGTTGTTCTTGCTAGCAACAAAAATTCAATACTCTCATTCTGAGAATCTAAGCATTCTGTATAGGGATCAGTTAATGCAGCTAGCAGAGGACAAGGGTCCAGAATTCTCAGCATATCCAAATGTTGTCCGGATGGTGGTTGACAGTAAATTGAAGAGGGTGAGCATGGAGGAAAAGGACTTAATGGAACTTTCAGTGGAATCTCTTAAGGCCGTCTGTAGACAAATGATGAGTAAGGGATTCGCGTCTGAGCTTAAAGATAAATCAGTGAAGATCATTGAAAGTGCCATATTCAAGAAGAGCAATGAGGTGTGGAAGTGTGATATCATTGCTCCAAACCCTCTTGATAATGTGAAGATTGAACCAGAGCTAATAGAGAAGAAATGGAATATTCTTCAAGCTATGAAGAATGTAGATGAAGCTCAGAATCTTCCTACTGGAGAACTGGAACAAGGAGAGATAAGGGAGTCAGTTGGTGTTCCAGGAAGAGACAGTGTATACTGGATACATTCTTTTGCTGATGATACAGCTGATGCCTTAGTATTCATAGATGCAGACCAGAATCAAACACTCTTGCATATGAGTAGACAATGGCTGCAGCAGACTCAAGATGCTGCATTTCTGGAGAAAGTGTTATATGTGTTCAAATGGGAAGATGTGGAAGTTAAGTATGTTAAAGAAAAGCAGAGACTCGTGAGTTACCTGTCTGATGTAGTAGTGGAAAAGAAGCGAATGGAGCAAGATGCGGCTAGTGTCCACAATACTAACCGTGTCAAAGGCTATCCCAAAATGATCTATTGTCAGTTTAAAGCTGATAAAACTCATAGGAAACCTCGGCTTATAATGAAGAAATTTGAGGACATTCCAGAGATCAGGACTACTCAGGAGGTGGACAAACTCAAAAAGCTTTTCAAACATCCTTACCTAGAACCCAGGAACCCTCTAGAAATGGAAGCAGTAAGTTTGTTGAATGCTAGGTGGACGCATCTTCATGATCCAGTATATAAGAAACAAAAGCAGCAGGAGGAGAAGCGCAGAAGGCAGAAAGAAGAAAAAGACCAAGCTACTGAAGCTAGGAAAAGGAAACGGAATTAGGGTTAAAGGTCAGAGTGGTGTGAACTTGAAGTTGGAAAAACTTCATGTCTTTCGGTTGCTTTAACTCACTTGAGGAAAATTCACCTTAGAGTGAATCCAATAAGGTGATATAAGTTTGACTAAAAGATATGAAATAATCCAAGTGATAAGAATCATTCAAATGATCTTTAATTCGAGGTTCGAATTCTGTTTCTAGTTTAAGTTCTTTGTATTGTTTTCAAGTATTTTTCAATTGTATATTTTTCAAGACTGTAATGTTAATTATCTTTTCTCGTCTCATTGTTTAGTTGAGTTATCCTTCATTAATTTGAATGTCATTGTTAGACAATCAAATTGGGGGAGATTGAAAGGCAGAGTGTATTAACTTGTAACACTATAACTAATGTAACTCAATTAAAAGAAAAGATACTTAACCAGAAGACAATCAAGAACAAGAAGTCACAAGAAATCAACACTAAATGAAGACAAGGTAATTGATACAATTGAACATGTTAACTATGATCAAGCCAAGAAGAAATCATTGAGAGAAGTTCAAGTCAAAGTTGTTCAGGCCTCAGTGATTTGAGAAATCGAGAATCAAGATCATAACTATCAGTATCAACAAGACTAATTGATCTCAAGTGAACAAGAAGGAAAGCGAATATTGGAAAGCCAAGTTACTAAGTGAATATGGTAATTTATTCAAGAAACAGAAACACTATCAAGACTAGTCACTTATGAACCAGACCAGTGCATCAAGTGTCAGGACATTGATAGCAAGTTTATGTCAGTAATAAAGATCCATGTTCAAGAGCTTGCTGAAGAATAAAGAAGACATGAAGATATCACAAGCTCAAGATGTGCATTGAAGTTTCAAGTTGAAGACCAGAATATTTTCTAAGTACTAAATATTCTAGATGGCCAAGTAGAACATTTCTAAGTAGAAGTTCTACATAGAAATTTCGAGATGGCTAAGTAGAAATTCTCAAGTAGAAGTTCTACTTAGAGTGCAGTTTCAACATGACACATGGCATCTTCTGATTGGCAGATTTCCAAGCTTTCAAGATAAGGCAAGATTTATGTGGACATCATTGGGCCACGTACATCTTAGTCTTTGAAGACTACAGGACATAGATTACATGTAGTATAAATAGAAGCACTTGTGTAATGTTTTTAGTTAGTGAGCATTATTGAGAAAAACACAAGAATAAGAGAGAGAGTATATTCACAGAGCTTAGAATCATTCACTTCTCTCTGAACTTCTGTTATACTTTGTAATGAATGTTGTAGCAACCTTTTCAAGTTATATATAAAGAAATATATTCCTTGAATCTGCGTGTTCATTTATTGCATCGTATTTATTGCTACTCATATTCGAAAAGTTGTATTCACCCCCCCCCCCCCCCTCTACAACACATTTGGACCTAACAGTTTATAATCTGAGAACCAGAGTGATCATGGAATCAATTCATGTGTCATTTGATGACAAGAAAATAACTGGACTTGAAGATGTAAATAAACATGATCAACTGCACTTTGAAAATGAAGATTTATTCTCTGAAAAAGTAAACTCTGATCAGACTGATTTGACAAACTCTGTTGATCTAAACTCTGAACCTCTACTGGTAAATACTGAAGAAACTCTTCAACCAGAAACAAGGGAAGAACCAGTTGAGGGGGAGCATGAAGAATCACATCAAAGTGATAATTCAAACACTGAAAGTGACTCAGTTGATGATTCTGAATCAAACTCTGTTGAATCAAACTCTGTTGATAATTTTGAGCAGTCACATTCAGGGGGAGCATCAGAAAATGAAGAGAGGCACCAAGAAAATCAGGAGAGCATGGATCAAGGGGGAGGATCACATGATGACAGAAGCAATTTGCCTTCTGCAAGAAAATGGACTAAGTCACACACACCTGATTTGATTATTGGTGATCCAGATGCAAAAGTAAGGACAAGAAGTGCAACAACAAATGAATGTCTGTTTCATGCATTCTTGTCACAATCTGAGCCAAAGAAAGTGGAAGAAGCTCTTAAAGATGCTGACTGGATAACAGCAATGCAAGAAGAGCTAAATGAATTTGAAAGAAATGAAGTGTGGACACTTGTACCAAGGCCCAAGAACAGATCCATTGTTGGTACTAAATGGGTTTTCAGGAATAAAACTGACAGTGAGGGTGTTATCACAAGGAACAAGGCAAGACTGGTTGCAAAAGGCTATTCACAACAGGAGGGAATAGACTATGATGAAACATTTGCTCCAGTGGCTAGATTGGAGGCAATTAGAATTTTTCTAGCATATGCCTCTCATAAGAAATTCAAAGTGTTTCAGATGGATGTAAAAAGTGCATTTTTGAATGGAAAACTTGAAGAAGAAGTGTTTGTGGAACAACCACCAGGTTTTGTAGATCCAAAATATCCAGACTATGTCTACAGGTTAGACAAGGCACTCTATGGACTTAAGCAAGCACCAAGGGCATGGTATGAAACTCTTGCCAAATTTCTACTAGAAAGTGGATTTCACAGAGGTACTATTGACAAAACTCTGTTTTACTTCCAAACTGGTAGTGACTTGCTTTTAGTTCAGATATATGTAGATGACATCATTTTTGGATCTACTAATGATAAACTCTGTAAGAAGTTTGCCAAACTCATGCAGTCAAGATATCAAATGAGTATGATGGGAGAGCTTAGTTATTTTCTAGGTCTACAGGTGAAGCAAACAGATGATGGAATTTTTATAAATCAAGCAAAATATACCAGAAACCTTCTCAAGAAATTTGGTATGCTTGACTGTTCATCTGCAACAACTCCCATGGCAACTGCAACAAAATTGGACAAAGATGCAGGGTCATCAGTAGATATGACAAGTTACAGAGGAATGATTGGTTCTTTACTCTATTTGACAGCTAGCAGACCTGATATCATGTATGCAACTTGTTTGTGTGCAAGGTTCCAGGCAGATCCAAGAGAACCACATTTAACAGCAGTAAAGAGGATATTTAAGTATCTCAAGGGCACTATGACTTTGGGGCTGTGGTATCCAAGAGAATCAGAGTTTAAACTACTTGGTTATTCAGATGCAGACTTTGCAGGATGTAAGATAGACAGAAAAAGCACCAGTGGAAGTTGTCAATTTCTGGGTGACAGACTTGTTTCCTGGTACAGCAAGAAACAAAAGTCAATATCTACATCTACAGCTGAAGCAGAGTATATTGCTGCTGGTAGCTGCTGTGCACAGATTTTATGGATGAAGAATCAACTGCTGGATTATGGATTAAGGTATACCAAGATACCTATTTACTGTGATAATCAAAGTGCTATTGCAATGACAGGTAATCCAGTACAACATTCAATGACAAAGCACATCAGCATAAGGTATCACTTCATCAGAGAGCATGTAGAGGAAGGCAACATTGAGCTTCACTTTGTGTCTACAGAACAACAACTTGCAGATATCTTCACCAAGCCATTGAGTGAAGCTACATTTACAAGACTGGTCAATGAACTAGGAATGGTCTCTAGTTTTGACTAGAGATGTTGGTTAGACTCAAAAACCTATTGCTCATATGTTACAAATTGTTAAGTGCTTATGTGAACCTTAGTATTAAACTCTGTTCTGCATGCTAATGTTTAAAACTTGTTAAACTCTGTCAGCATGTCTGTCTGTTAAACACTGTTAACATGTTAGATACACTCAGTAAATTCAGAATTGATTATTGTCTGAATGAAAACATCAATGAAGAAAATGTATGAAGCATTATTCTCAGTAAATAAATCATGATTCTTTCTGAGTCACTGTAATCTAATCAGACTTTGTGCAGTAAATCAACACAGCATGATACTGTTTCATATTTATAGCATCTCTTAGTTTATTCAGTCCTAAACTCTGAGTCTATGAATATTGTGTGCATTGCCTCTCATAAATAATTTTGGTTATTGATGAACTCTAAACTCTGATTAGTGACATTCTGTTTCCAAAGGTATGGTTCCTGATGATTCCTTGTTTGTACTTGTGAAAACCATAAAACTTGAGATGGGTCATTGATTAGTTTGGTGAGTTCAGATTTATGTCTACACCCTGTGAGAGTTTGAGCCAAATCAGTGATTGATACATTTTCTATCAATCAGTATTTATTGTTGTGTGATATTCATCAGGAAGTATGTTTCTCTAGAACTTGTATTAAACCATTTTGAGACTACATGATATGTGTGTGCATGAAAATGATAAAGGCAATAGGATTCACCATTTCTTCAAACACTGTTCAAAATTCTTTTGAACTTTGTTCAAACACTGTATAAATGGTATAAACACTGTTCATAATTTCCATCCTTAGTAAACCTCTTTGAGCCTTATTAACTGCTCATTTTTCTTATACTCTGAAGTGTTAAGAGCAACTATATTTTTTTTCTCAAGCAGATGAGTGTTTCTCAAGAAAAGAAAAGTTTACTCAGTATATATGCTAAATAAAATAAAATAAAAAAAAAAAAAAAAAAAAAAAAAAAAAAAGGCATATATACTGATCTTGTACAAATATGTACTAACAATGTGACTGAACACTTTGTTCTATTAAAATGTTCAGCTTAAAGTCACTCATGAATAAAACATCTCTTTTCATCTGTTTGATCTTACCTCATTACAACCCTGAATAAAGTCCTTTTGATTTGTGAATACATGTACTCAAAGTAGTGTAGATTTGGTGGACATTCAAGCATATGGTAGATTCTGCTATTTCTGATTGAATGTGAGTGTAAACACTTCACCTAAACACTTGTGTGTTTGAGAGTTTGTGAGATTATTCAGTTCATGACTGTTATTCACTGAATGATGCTCTGATTTCTATCTCTTGATCTTTTTGTCTTCAAAGACTGTGTGCTTACTTGGATAATCATGGACATCAAAGGGAATAGAAGTTTTCAGATTTCTGTATTACAGTAACTACAGAGTTTAGCATTCATCAAACAATCAGTGTTTACTATGAGAGTTTGTACATTCAGTGTTTATTGATTTTTGTTATGGATTTTATGAAATACTAGATGCTCTAAAAATTGATTTTAGTAAACTCTGCTTCACACACACTGATATTCACAACTGTGCAATTTTTGAAAGGGTTTTAGTGATAAAGTTGGATAATTGATAAACACTGTTGAGTTGTGTTAAGTACTCTAAGGTAACAGTTTCATTGAGATGATTTGACTATTTTGGAGTAATTGGGGTAGTTGACAACTGTTAATTAGTGTAAATATGTCAAAGTGTCGTGATTATAGGAATGACAGCGGTAATTATTAAGTGATCCATTGGTTGTTTGACACGTGTCCCATGATAGTGTCCCACTCACACATTACTCTACAACAGTTGCGCGCTTTTACTAAATAAACGATTGAGTTTTAATTTTACTCTAATCGTCTTTAGTCTCTCACTCCATATCGATTCACATTCACCCACTCACAGTTACTTGCATACTCATTCACTTTAAAAATTCTCATACACTCTCCTTCACATTTTGGTAAACACTTCACATACATCTTTTCTCTAACTCTCTTCGTATCATATCTTACTAATGGCAACTAAAGCGTTTGATGCAGCAGGGTTAGTTTTTCTTCCTAACAACTATGCGGCACCACTGGAGAATGCAAATGCTCCAGAGGCGTTTCATTTGTTCCAAAATTTCTTGAAAGATTTTGAAATAGGGAAGGCTTTAACTGCACCACCAACATTATCTGCTTCACAAATTGCTGCCTTCTGGACAAACTCTGTATATGATGATGGAGAAGAGTCTGGCACTCCAACAATCACTTTTACTCATGATGAATTAGAGTATATCATTACTCCAACTACAGTTAGAGATGCTCTGGATTTTGAGACTCACACTTCTTACAGTGTTGTTGGTCATGATCGCTTGAGGACAATGTTGGAGCAAATTGGATGTGCAGGAAACTTGAATAAGATAGGGTCTTTGAGACGGCCACTTTTGAGAAAGGAATGGAGTTTCTTTTTCGATTGCATTACAAGAGCTTTTGAAAAGAAGACAACAAACTGGGATGCACTTCCTCTTGATACTCTCCAAATTGGTCATGCTCTACTATATGGAGGTAATTTTGATTTTGGTAGACTAGTGTTAATGAACTTGGGAGAGCGTTTGTCTGAGCCTACTACTGTCTATTTTGCTCGTTTTTGTCAACTGCTATTTACTGCTTGTGTGCCTAACATTCCAATTGATGAAGCTGATGTGATTCAGCCTTTTCAAGTTGCTAAAAGAATGTTTTCTGATTTGACAAACAAAGATGTTACTAAACAGCAAATACCTGATATGTTTATGCCATTAGCCTTACAGAACTATGTAAACCAACCTCAAGACCCTCAATCACCACAACAAATGCCTGAACCATTAGACACCATAAACTCTGAACCAACACCCACAACCACAACCACTGTACCTACTACATCTCATCAACCACAACCAGAAACCTTAAACTCTTCACCAATAAACTCTCCAACAATAAAGTCTCCACCACTAAACTCTGAAACCTTAAACACTGAAACCTTAAACTCTGAGCCAGCACCTACTGAAAAACCCAAAACCAAGCCAAAAAGAAAGAAACACACTGCCCAAAACACTAAACACTCAAAGGCTAACAGACACTACCTGGAGCTGTTTATACAAGAAGGAAGAAACAAAAGGCAAACAGACCTTCACTTTCACCACCAAGAGCGAGCTCAAGTGAAGATGAAGAGGAGATTGTAGTGCCTCCAATCAAGAAGAGGAGATTAATTCTTTCTGATTCAGATGAAGATAATGTTATTGAAGCTCCAGAGGTGGTTTCACAGCAAACACCTACTGTTGAGGTTACAGTGAATGTTGAAATACCTGCAGAGGTTGAAATGCCTGCAGAGGATACTGTCAATATTGAAATACCTGTAGAGGTTGAAATGCCTGCAGAGGATACTGTTAATGTTGAAATACCTACAGAGGATAACATGCCTGTAGAAGAGGGTCACAGAGATGGTTTTTCACCAGTGAATGATGTTCTTAAGTCAATTCTTGATCCTATCTCACCTATTGCTAACACTGAAGCTCCTGGTGTAGCTGATGAGCCTGCAGTAAATGCTCCTGAAGCTGCAGCATCACACACAGAGCTGATATCTACTGCTTCTCCAATTCCAGACAAAGGTGATGAAGTTGATCAGGCAACAAAGGAAAATTCTGACTCTATGCCTGTTGAAGCTACAAAGGCAAACTCTGTTGCAGAGCCTGTGCAACATGAGGTGACTATTGAAAAGGTTACAGAAGTTGTTGCAGAAACTGTGGCTGACACAGCTCAGCACAGTGGTTCTTTAAAAGATGCTCAAGCTAAAGATGCAAGTGCTGAAGATGAATCTGACAGCAGTGCAAACTCTGATTCTTTTGTGAGTGCACCAGCACAGACAGATAATAAACATACACCTTTTGATCAGCCTTGTCCATCTCATGCAATTGAAGTAGAGCATCTTGCTAAATATGCTGCTGATTGGTATAACCAAGACTGTATTTTTCCAAAAGGGAGAGCAGCTGATTTTGTTAAGCAGACTGCAAAGCAAATTTCAAATCCAGAGATTTTATCCTGTTTAAAGGCAACTGTGGTACAAGTCAAAACTCTGGAAGGAAATTTTGCTGAAACAAAACAAGAGATTGTTTCTTTAAAGACTGAGATACAGTCAAGAGAAATGAAGATGGAAAGAGAGTCCAAAATAAAAGCTACACAGCTGTCTAAAGTTCAAGACACTCTCTTTGCCAGGCTAGGAAAGGTTGAAGAAAATCAAAATGCTTTGTTTTCTAAGGTGGATTCCATTGCTAACTCTTTAGAGCTCATTACATCAATACTCATTCCTGATGATGTCAAAAAGGGGGAGAGAGTTGCTAAGTCTAAATGCAAAGTTTCTCAAACTCTGTCTCAAAAGGATGATGCTGGAGATGGAGGGGCAAGTGAAAAGGGTAAGGTTTTAAACTCTGAAACAATAACTCTGAGATCTGGCAAATCTCTTAAGTCACAGTCTGTTGGAATAAACACTAAAACTCAAGGTACTTCAAAAACCAAGAGTTTGGAATTAATTTCAAATCCAAAGACTGATGAGGAGTTAGCTGTTAAGCTTTTCATGGAAGAGAATGCAGAAGGAGTTACTATAGAAGATGCTAAAGCTGAAGAGAAGAGTTTACAAGAAAAGCATTTGAAAGCTCTAAAGTCTGAAAAAGTCAAGAAGAATGTGAAAGTTGCTAAAGCTGCAAAGCCTGTTCTTAAAGGCATTCAAATCAAAGAACCAGTTGGTACAAATCAAAAAATGCAAGTATTCAGAAAACCAACAGATGCAGAAGCTAAGCAAAAGCTGAAAAGTATTGTTACAACCTCTGTTGATACACATGTTGTACAGAAAAATGAAGACACAACCTCTGTTGCTGCACAAGTTGTGACCACACCATTATTGTCTTCTCAGTTGAAATCAACATTTAAGAAAGGTGTTCTTCATGATTCAAGACTAGAAGCTACAATTCCAATGGATTTTACTGATGGTAGAGCTTTATCTGGTAAAGTTGGATACAACAAAGGAGGCATAGGCTCACACAGAGATAAAAGGCAATATGTTGGTCCCAGAGATCCTTCTTCACTGTCTGTTCCAGGTCGTGGTGTCACTCAAGAGAGTTTAGACAGACTGGAGTCAGTACAGCTTGTATATCAGAAGAGTTTAGAGAAGGATTTCCTGTTATATTTTATGGCTGATGGAACAGTGTTTAAAGTTTCTGAAAAGGATATTGAATTAAAATACGGGGAAGAACTTGAATATGTCCTGTATATTTTCAGAGTGAGAAATCAAAGAGCTCAGTCAGTTGCAAATGTGCTCAGACAAAGAATGATTCAGAACCTTGCAAGAAGACAAATGAAAATCAACAGTAAGTATGTTCCTAAATACAGAGATTGGGATGGCAATCTGATAGAAATGGAGAAGGGGACTACAAAACTGAAGACTGATCTTGGAATCACTGTTCTGGATTTTAATGTGAAATCTGAGGAAGTGAAATACATAAGGCTGGGAAATGAAATGAGAAGAAACAAAATCTACGATCTTAGAGCTGCTATCTATCAAACTGATGAGAATGATCCTCAGTTGAGAGAAATCAAGGAAGCTATGCAGATAGAGCTTGAAAATGTTGAAAGAAGGTTGCTTATAGACTATCTCAGAACAATGCCTGATCTGCAAGAGATTAGAAATTAAAGTCTGTAAGAATTTTCTTATTTTCTGTAGAATTTGTTAAGTAATAGCTTAAACTCTGTTTGTATGATTAAACACTGTAAACTTTGTATTTGTTTTGACATCATCATTTACTGTAAACTTGTACATTTTTGCTAATGGACAAGTTGGGGGAGATTAATTGTTAGAAATGATTGATGAGAACAGTGTTTGGAAGCTATAGTGACAAAACAGAGTTTAGCTGGAAGCAGCCAGAGTTTAGTTAAACACTGACTGGAAGCGCAACAGAGGTTGTTAAACTCTGTAGCGGTATTGTCTGAAGAGTCAACAGTGTTTGAAGATTGATGCAAGATAAATATGGAAGCAATATATTTGAAGATTGGAAAGCTGTCAAAGAGATTGAGTTGACTTGGAAGACTGGAGCAATCGTGATTGATATCAATTGTATAGCTTGATTATAGGAGAATCAATTACTGATTGTATGAAGCTGTATGTTCTATAAATATAGTTAGGTTAACCCTAGAAGGGTATCGAACATTGAGAAATTCATTGATTGTAACCTAAGCAGCTCTCTGTGATATTTTACATCACTGAGAGAGGAATTGTTAATTCCAAACAGTTTTTTAAGTATTAAACAGTGTGTTCTTGTTAAGTTACTCATTCAGTATTTGATTAACTATTGTGAATTCGACCTAACATTAAATGTGTCTTTAGGGCTTACTTTTAGCCCATATCATTTGCCCCCCAACTTCTAGGAAAATTGATCAGGTTTTCCTTGAAGTTATAACGGCCTTACTCGAGACTTGGGTCAGGGTTTATTGCTCTTACGTGAGTATTTTCAACAATATCATCTTAATGTAAAGCGTGGAGCGACCGACTCATTTACGACGATGTTGAACGACACTAAGCGGTGTTAAATGGCACTAGATAGTGCTTAATCAGCCATAAACAACGTTTAAACAGTGTTAAACAATGTTAAATAGCATGAAATGGCTCTAAGGGCACTAATCGGTGCTAAACAGCGCTAAATGACACTAATTTGTGCTAACGGGCACTAATCAGTGCTTAAACAGCACTAAACGGTGTTAATCGGTACTAATTTGTGCTTAACCGGCACTAATCTGCGCTAATCGGCACTAATCTGTGCTTATCGGAGAAGACTCGGGACAATTGCAGCCTCTTCCAGGTAGCTAGCCAGCCGACAAGGGTCCTGGTCAGCTGCCAGGTGCTCCTGGTCGGCTGCCAGGTGCTCCTGGTCGGCTGCCAGGTGCTCCTAGTCGGCCAGACCCTTCCTAGTAGATAGGTCCTTGAACCTTATTCTCTTCTCGAATGAGAACATCACTCAATGCTTGTGCAGATACTGCCAGGTATAGATAAAGAGTCTCTTCAAGACTAGGTTTGGCCAACAACGGGGCTTCAGTCATGAATTTCTTCAGCTATTCAAAGGCCTCTTGGCTCTCAAGGGTCCACTCAAAATTTTTTTACTTTCTTCAATGCTTGAAAGAAAGGCAAGCACTTGTCACCAGACTTGGAGATGAATCTCCCTAGGGCTGAAAATTGGATATTTAGCTTCTATACATCTCGTACAGAGCGGGGTGGTTCCATGTCCATAATTGCTTTGATCTTATTAGGGTTAGCCTCTATGCCTCTTTTTGAAACCATCAGACCCAAAAACTTTCCTCATCCAATGCCAAAAGCACACTTGGCTAGATACAACATCATCTTGTGGTGTCTCAACACTTCAAATGCCTCTCTCAGGTGGCCTCTCGGCTGGCATGCATTCGGCCTTGAGTGTTGAACGTCAATGTTCGAAGGTTGAACGTCAATGTTTGAAATCAAGGGTTTTCAATCTCAAGGGTGTTTTAAATCACTAAAATATCTATCAGAGCTGCCGGTCCAAGGCCACGGGGTCTCTGATCAGCCCCACGAGGTCTTGAACCTTCCCTAGGAGGTTTTCAATCTTCATTTCAGGGTCAGATGTTCAACGTCGGCGTTCTGGATCGAAAATCTAAAATTACATGTTGATTTTCAAGTTTCACCTTTGGATCTTAATTGGAGGTTCATGACCCCCTCAATTTTGGCCTTCATAAGTAATCTTTGCTTCATGGCTAATAACTTGTGTCTCTCAACCTAGGATTCGGGGTTGATTCCTCGATTTAGATTTTGATAAATGCAATCCCATGGGCTTCTTGCCTTTTAAACTTCTAAGACGAGAAGTTGCTTGAACTTCTTAATCCCTCTTCAAGGACCCTTAATAATGCATGTTCTCTGTTAGTCTTAATCCTTGGATTCTCAACCCAAGTACTTAAGAAATATTGAAGAGTAGTCAGTCCTTAACATCCTCGGTCTTTCATGGCTTTGATTGTTGTGTGTGGCTTTTATCTGCTTGTCTTTTATCCAGGGTCCTTCACGGACTTAAACTTTTACTTGGTCTTGCTGTAACCTAACTCTTGACCCTTCGGGGTATGCATTTGTTTGTTTTCCATCCGTGTATTTTTTATCTTCGGTACTCGGTCATCCTTGACTTGCACTCATCATGTGCTTGGCACATAAATAAAATCACACCATCAATGAATGGAAATCAAACTTGCATTAATAACTTGAAATGGGTTCAACCCTTACATAAAGTACTACTATCCTACTCGGAGCAACATGCTCTGCAATAGTTTCAATGAACCTTATGTCTACTTCTACTAGATAAATATGAAGCTAAGTCCTACTAGACTAGGCCTGCATCACTTGATTTTATTTTTGATGCTCCATCAAAATAGAGCACCCACCACTCCTTATGGTCTCCACCTTCTTATTCTGAAGTTCACTTCCTGCTTGGGGTCTTGATTTTATTTTTGATGCTCCATCAAAATAGAGCACCCACCACTCCTTATGGTCTCCACCTTCTTATTCTGAAGTTCACTTCCTGCTTGGGGTACTACCTCCTGCCCCCCGACTTCTTGGTTGTCAATGGTACATTCAACCACGAAGTCAGTTAACGCTTTAGCCTCAATGGCCGCCCGAGGCTTCTGTGTGACGTCCTTTGCTAGCTCTTCTCGGTGTTCCTTATTACTGCGGACATCCATGTCTTCAATCGGAAGGACCTGCCCCCGACTCCGTCAGGCCTTAACGCGGCTATATAACAGCTTCGTGCCATCTTTTGATCGCCTTTATGTTCTCCAACACCATTCCTGGTTGGGAACTTGTTCTTCATATGATAAGTTGAGGCAACAGCCTTGAATGCATGAAGTCCAGTCCTTCCGAGGATAGCGTTGTACGTTGAAACCGCCTTGATTACTAGGAAGTTCAACATCTGAGTGGCCTTCTTGGGCTCATGTCCAATAGTCACAGGCAATTGAATAGTACCTTCAACTTTGGATCCTACTCCATTAAATCCATATATAGGCATGTTATTGGGGGTCAACTGAGAATCATTGTACCCCATCTTCACAAATGCATCATGAAACAGATAAACGTCGTTTAAATGACATAAAACGGCACTTCATGGTGCTAATAGACTCTATGCGGCGCTAAGTTGAAGGTCGATGTTTGTCCCGGAATGTAAGGAAACTTCAACAAAACCATCAAATGATCCTACCAACTGACGGGAGGTGCCAAGATGGGTGCCATGAAATCAGCTGATCCCCCTTCGTGGCACCCGGTCGGCTGCCAGGTGCTCCTGGTCGGCTTCCAGGTGCTCCTGGTCGGCTGCCAGGTGCTCCTGGTCGGCTGGACCCTTCCCATGGCACCTGGTCGGCTGCCAGTGCTCCTGGTTGCCTGCCAGGTGCTCCTGGTCGGCTGCCAGGTGCTCCAGGTTGCCCGGGAGTGTTTGAGCGACATTTCAATCTACGTTGAACGATGTTGAATGGCATAAGACGGCACTATACGGTGCTAACCGATGCTTGAACGACACTTAGTTGGAGGTCAATGTTTGTTCTGAAAAGTGAAAAACCTTCAACAGAGCCATCAAACGATTCAACCAACTGACGGGAGGTGTCAGGAGGTCGGATGAAGCTCCTCTGTGGCACCTGGTCGGCTGCCAGGTGCTCCTGGTCGGCTGCCAGGTGCTCCTGGTCGGCCAGACCCTTCCCATGGCACCTGGTCGACTGCCAGTGCTCCTGGTTGCCTACCAGGTGCCCCTTGGCTACTTTGTCGTGCCTCTCAGAGCTTTTCGCAATGCTTGGAATCTTGTTCTTGAATCACGTCCTTGACATTCGTATGTTGTATACTCCCTTTCAGGGCATAATCAGTCTCTTTATTAACAAAGATTAACTGATAGTGTTTTATCTTCCTTAAACGTAATCAGCTTCTTAAGCTTAGATGAGTGTCCTAGCACAACTAGTTATTATTTCTCCGTGTAGATCCTTCTTTTCTTTCCCGGAATCATACGAACTGATATAACTTTTGCCAGATATAGCAGATGAGTTCCATTTTCTTTCATGCATAAACGATAGATGACCTGCAAACACGAACCGAGCTGTGTTTCAACCTGATATAGGAGGTCACCCATCTTCTATAAAAGAATGGGGGGAGCCTTCATTTCATTCACTTCACTTCTTCTTACTTCTAAAATTCTCTCTAAAGCTTTCAAGCTCTAAAGCTTCAAGTTCTAGCTTCAAGTTCGAGCTTCAAGATGGCAGATGGCAACCGCGCTTCGTCTTCGTCATTCTCTATGTCGGAGGCGATGTCCAAGAGAACCTTGGCAAAGACATTGCGAGGTAATCTTAGACTAAATCCCCCTTCGTATATTGATCGTACATTTGATTCTTTGTATGACTTGTTGAGTACCATGAGGGATGCATTCCCCAACAACTCTGAATTAGCTGCATATCATAGCCCGTGCAAGTTTAACAAGAAGGATGTTAACAAAATCAAGGAGCTATATGGCTTCCCGGACGTGATCAAGGTTCGCCTTCCTGGCTTAGCTGATAGAGCCTGTAATTGGCACCCAGAGAGGCTATGTGTCTACAAGGGCGCCCTTGAAGCAGGCCTACGATTCCCTGTCGATCAGTTCATCATAAGGCTCCTAGCAGAGCTTCAGGTTCATCCTTGCCAATTGTATCCTAATGCATGGCGGGATATCATCATCTTTATGCTGAGGTGTCGGGATCTAGGCATCGAACCAACTACTACAATGTTCCGGAGTATATTCGCCACCAAGAACTCATCTAAGCTTCAAAATGGATGGGTATCTATTCAGCACCGAACTAATGTTCCACATATTGTGAACGCATTTTCATTCCCAGATTCCCATCACTCCTGGGACAGAGAGTTCGTGATTCTGGTATGGAGTGGTGGCGACTGGGGCCAATTCTTTGTGTCTAAGTTTGGGGAAGTGCATGACGCGACACACTTTGTATGTGATCTTGACGCGAAAGAGCTTCTTGATCGTGATAGATTACTTGCTGACGATGACTGTACTCACTACAAAGTTTTCTTAACCGAGAAGAGACTTGTAGAAGCTGGCCTTAGCTTACTTTCTGCTGAGGGTAATTTTTTATTTGCACATTATGAACTCTGTTTGTTCTTATTCCAATATTTTTTCTGTTGCCATTTCAGTTGCGGAGGAGATAGACAGCCGGCCCGAGAACCAGCCGAAAGTTACTAGAAGGATGATCAAGAGAGCCAAGGCGGCTGGCGTCCAACCTGAGCCAAAGATCCCGCAGTTCCTGTCGGGGTGTTCTTCAAAGAGATCACGAGATGCTGACGGGAGAGTCAAGACCCCTTTCGTCCCTGGTTGGGGCATATGTGAGCAAGATTCTGTCTTGGGATGCCCAGAGTTGGCCTTGGATTGGTCCAAATTCTGCATCACTCCCCCCGATCTTTTGACAGTGACTGCCGGGGACAAATTTGATGAGGCGGAGAAACTAGGAGCTCAAGCCCTGTACTAGGTTCCCAACTTTTCATCTTAGATGTAGTATTTTCACATAACTTATGATTATAAATGTCTCATTGATTCTTTGTTCCAGGCCAATGCCCAGTTCCAGGCCAACACTCGCATAGGTTGTGCATATCGAGAGAAAAATGTGGCCTTCAAGAAGGAGAAAGCAACTTTTGATGAGAAACGTCAAGACTTGGAGTCTAGGGCCATCCGGGCTGAAGCTGATTCTCATTCTCTCCAGAGACAGTATGACTCCCTGTATAACAAAAGGGCAGCAGATTACAAGCTAGTGGTAAAAGCTTACCAGGAGTCCGAGGATTTCTTCCGTCTTATAGATGAGCATGACGATGAAGTTCGCCCGGGTATTATGTCTGTTGGTTGGGATCGAGCCATCAATGCTGTGAGCAAGAGGCACCCTACTGTAGTTAACCCGAGGGACTTTCCAAGTCCTTATAATCAAGTTGCTTCGGGCTCAGAAGCCAACCCAGTAGTTTAGGCTTCGGGTTCAGGCTCTAGTGGAAGTCGCCGCCGTTCTGGCTCTGGTTCGAGAGGGGGTGTCCGAGCCAATATGGACGATTCAGTTTCCTCGGACCCTCGGGGGAAACGGCCTATGACCATGCAAAAAGGAAGAGTGGCTCAGATCGAGGATAGCTCATCTTCTGAGGAAGAAGAGGTTGTGCCTCAACCAATGGTGGTAGCCGAACCAGATAAGGGCCCTGACGAGGAAAGCTCGGAGGAAGAGAGCGGTGAGGAAGAGAGCGGTGAAGAGGACGATTCAGATGAGTAGTTGGGATTGCTTGGTGGCCTTGCATGGCCTAGATTGGCCGCATGTGGCTTTGTATTTTTAGCTTTCAATCAAGGTCCTTCGGGATCAAACTTTTATTTGGCTAAGTGATGTAACTTAACCGTCGGCCCTTCGGGGTCTTTATTTATGCACTCGTTTCTTTCATTCGTATGTTCATTTATTTTTCGGTACTTGATCTTTCTAGATTTGCACTCAGCAGGTGCTAGGTACTTAAACAAAACATAGACTTTACAGAATGGAAAACAAACTTTGCATTAATAACTCAAATGGGTTCAACCCTTACATAGCTTATTATTGTCCTACTCGGGGCATTAATCCCTGGAATGATTTCATCGAACCTTATTTCTACTTCTCCTACTAGATAAATAAAAAGCTACATCGTTGCAGAGGCAGCTTAAATATAATAAATCTTGAGGTTCAAGGCATGCCAAGTACGGGGCACCTCAACCCCGTCCAAGGTCTCCAACTTATATGATCCTCGTCCCAATGTCTTCCTAACTCGATACGGCCCTTCCCAATTTGGGGCTAGTTTTCCCTTCTGGCCAACTCCAGAAGCCTCGATCTTCCTAAGAACCAAGTCACCTTGCTGAAAGAACCTCTCCTAACCCTGTGGTTGTAATAGAAGGATGCTTTCTTTTGATGCTCCGCATTTCTGGCGTTTGCCTCGTCCCTGACTTCATCAATCAGATCTAGGGCGAGCCTCATGCCTTCTTCATTAGTCTCAGGTTCAAATGCCTCAATTCGAGGTGATGCATGCATGATCTCCAGCGGCACAACTGCCTCAGCTCCATAAGCTAGCAGAAACGGGGTTGCTCCGGTAGTCACCTTACAAGTAGTGCGATAAGCCCAGAGTATAGGCAACAACTCATCCACCCAAGTGTTCCTCGAGCGTTCGACCCTTTTCTTTAGTCCATCAAGGATAATCCGATTGGCGACCTCAGCCTGTCCATTTGCTTGCGGGTGTGCTACTGAAGTAAAACGAAGCTCAATAGCATTCTCCTCACAGTACTTTTTAAACTCCTCATTGTTGAACTGTGTCCCATTATCTGTCACAAGGATTCTCGGGATGCCATATCTACAGATTATGTTCTCCCAAAAGAACTAGGAAACTTGATTGGTGGTTATCTTTGCTAAAGGCTTAGCTTCAATCCACTTGGTGAAGTAGTCAATGGCGACTATCAAAAACTTCCTTTGTGCTGAAGCCATAGGGAAAGGACCAAGGATGTCCATCCCCCATATTGCAAACGGGATGGGAGAACTGACTGACATTAACATCTCAGGCGGCTGCCTTACAATCGGAGCGTGCTTTTGGCATCTATCGCACCTCTTGACATAATTCTGTGCATCGGCCAGCATCTCTGGCCAATAGAATCCCAGACGAGTTATTTTGTGAGCCAAGGCCCTGCCCTCCAAGTGCTGCCCATATATCCCTTCATGAACTTCCTCCAATGCTTCTCTTGCCTCTTGGGGCCTTAAGCACTTCAAGTAGGGAACGACAAACGATCTCTTGTATAAGATGCCTTCAATCAAGGCATATCTCAATGCTCTCACCGACAATTTTCGTGCCTCCAAGGCATTGTCAGGGAGCCATCCGGTTTCTAGATGAGCTTTAATAGGATCTATCCAACAGCTTCCAACATCGATCGGTGCTACCAAATTAGAGTTGACGGTCGGGGCCTTCAAGACCTGGAAGTAAACACTTCCTGCATAATTCTCTATCTCAGAAGAAGCGAACTTAGAGAGGGCATCGGCCTTAACGTTCTCTTCCCTAGGAATGTGCTCCACATAGCACTCCTCAAACTGAGTCATAACAGCTTTCACGACTCTGAGGTATTTTTCCATAGTTTCATCCTTGGCCTCAAACTCACCATTCACTTGCGAGACTACCAATCTTGAATCTCCACAAACTTTGAGATTTTTGACTCTCATGATTCTGGCCAAGCCTAAACCGGCTATCAAGGCTTCATACTCAGCTTCATTGTTGGTTGTCGGAAAGTCCAACTTCAAAGCATATTCAACTGTGAACCCATCGGAGCTTTGCAAAACTAAACCTGCACCACTGGATTTTGTTTTTGATGCTCCATCAAAATAGAGCACCCAATACTCGTTCAGATCAGGTACAAGTTCTTCATCTTTATTCTCACTTCCTTGGTTGGGTATTATCTCTTGCCCCCCGACTTCTTGGTTGCTAATGGTACATTCAACCACGAAGTCAGCCAATGCCTGAGCCTTGATGGCTGTCCGAGGCTTGTACGTTATGTCAAATTCTCCGAGCTCAATTGCCCATTTGATCAATCTTCCACTTGCTTTCGGGCTGTGCAAGATGCTTTTCAACTGTTGGTCGGTCAAGACCTCGATCTTATGGGCCTGGAAATACGGTCGCAATTTCCTCGAGGCAGTAATTAATGCCAATGCAAACTTCTCAATGGGAGAGTAATTCAACTCCGCCCCATGCAACACCTTGCTCACATAGTATATGGGTTTCTGAACCTTCTTCTCTTCTCGAACAAGAACAGAACTCAATGCTTGTTCAGATACCGCCAGGTACAGATAAAGAGTCTCCCTAGGACTAAGTTTAGGCAACAACGGGGCTTCAGCCATGTATTTCTTCAGCTGCTCAAAGGCCTCTTGGCTCTCTGTGGTCCACTCAAAATTTTTCACCTTCTTCAATGCTTGGAAGAAAGGCAGACACTTGTCACCGGACTTGGAGATGAATCTCCCTAGAGCCGCAACTCGGCCAGTTAGCTTCTGTACTTCTCGTATAGAGCGTGGTGGTTCCATGTCCAAGATTGCTTTGATCTTATCAGGGTTGGCCTCTATGCCTCTCTTCGAGACCATCAATCCCAAAAGTTTTCCTGATCCAACACCAAAAGCACACTTGGCTGGATTTAACATCATCTTGTGGTGCCTCAGCACTTCGAATGCCTCTTTGAGGTGCTTAATATGGTCAGCCTTGAGTAGGCTCTTGACTAACATGTCATCAACATAGACCTCCATGGTTTTTCCAATTAGATGAGCGAATATCTTATTCACCAATCGTTGATAAGTAGCTCCTGCATTCTTGAGACCAAAAGCCATAACAAGATAACAGAAAACACCAAAATCAGTAATGAAAGATACCTTTGGGATGTCTTCCTTGTGTATCTTAATCTGATTGTAACCACTGAAACCATCCATGAAACTCAACATCTCGTGTCCAGCTGTGGCATCTATCAGGGTGTCAATCCTTGGTAGAGGGAAACAATCCTTTGGGCATGCGTCATTTAAATCTGTGAAGTCGATACACATTCTCCACTTTCCATTCGCTTTCTTGACCATGACGGGGTTAGCCAACCATTCAGGGAACTGAATCTCCTCAATAAATCCAGCTTCCAAAAGCTTATCAACTTCTTGCTTAATGGCCTCTTGCCTTTCAGGAGCAAAATTTCTCTTTTTCTGCTTTATCTTCTTCCATTCAGGATCGACATTCAACCTATGAGTTATAAGTTGGGGGTCAATTCCTGGCATATCCGCTGCTGTCCAAGCAAACACATCGCTATTCTTTTGCAAGAATGCTGTCAACTCGCCCTTCAGGGGTTCCTTCAGAGATGCTCCTATATATGTAACCTTCTCTGGGTCGCCCAGCTCCAGAGGGACGGGGATTAAATCCTCTGCTGGCTTTCCTCGGTGTTCATCATCACCACGGACATCCATGTCTTCAATCGGGAGTACCTGCCCCCCGACTCCATCAGCTCTTAGGGCGGATACATAACAACTTCTTGCCATCTTCTGGTCGCCTTTTTGTTCTCTGACCCCATTTCGGGTTGGAAACTTAATCTTCATGTGATATGTTGAGGCAACAGCCTTGAACGCATGAAGTCCAGTCCTTCCCAGGATTGCGTTATAAGTTGAGGCCGCCTTAATTACCAGAAAATTCAACATTTGAGTAGCTTCCTTAGGTTCCTGCCCGATTGTTATGGGTAGCTGGATAGTACCCTCCACCTTGGACTCAACTCCATTGAATCCGTAGATGGGCATGTTAGTCGGGGTCAGCTGAGAATCGGTATATCCCATCTTCACAAAAGCATCATGAAACAGAATGTCAACAGAAGCTCCATTGTCTATCAAGACTCGCTTTACTTCCGAGTTCCCAATCACAGGGGTTATAACTAACGGGTCATCATGGGGGAATTTCACCCCTTCAAGATCAGAATCATCAAAACCAATTACGATTTCAGTTCTAGCACGCTTCGGGGCCTCTCCCACAATGTGCATTACCTCCATGGCGTATGCCTTTCGAGAGTTTCGAGTCGTACCAGCCGCTGTCGAGCCTCCCCAGATCATGTTAATAACTGGCCCTCGGGGCTGTGTGTTACGATCACGATCATTATCCCTTCTATCATTGTTTCTCCTATCGTAGTCCCTTCTTTGGGTTCCACGATCTTCACCTTTGGTGAAGTTACTTAGCTTTCCTTTGCGGATCAAGAATTCGATCTCATCCTTTAACTGCCTACAATCATCTGTATCATGCCCCACATCTCGGTGGAACCAACAATACTGATCGTTTCTCTTTGCGGGGTCTCCCCTGAGTGGCTTCGGCCATCGGAAGTCCTAATCTTTCTCGATCTCCAACAAGATTTGACTTCTAGGAGCATTTAACCTTGCATAGTTAGAGAACCTTGGTCCCAGGCTCTTTTTTGGCGGCGAGTCAGAGTCTTTGCTAGTTCGGGGATATTTACCAGAATCCGGCCGGAATTCCGGCGACCAGAAACTGCTGCACACGGAATACATCACAAACACGCACGGTTTCACTCAATACACAACCTCTAATACCAGTTATACACGTTTAACAGCATCAGTAACGATCAAGGTGAACCAAAATCAATCAAACTTGCCATTTTCCGGCAAGCTCGAACCAACTGTCGATGAAACCAACCTCAAAAGCCACTAAAAACAAATCGGAAGCATCAAATTCGGCGACCAACAATTATAAAACGAAATCCGGTCACGTCGAGAATTTTCCGGCGAAACAAAAATCACACAAAAAATTACGAAAAAATTATATAAGCCCCTACAAACAACGATCTACATATATATAATATCAAAACCGAGAAACAAACAACAAAACTTGACTTTGAAATTTTGCCGAAAATCAAACTTTACCAAAACTCGAAGTTGTTGATATGGGAAGGTAGAGAATTGCGAGAGCTTCAATTTGATTACTAGTACTTCTAATTTGGAGCCCAAAATCACCTAAAAATGGTGGTTTAATTTTTAGAGAAAGGGATATAATTAAGAGAGAGAGAGAGAGAGTTGTGAGGCGATGGAGAAGGAAATCGGAGAAGGGGGGGCTGTGTTGCGTGTGTGTGCACGGGGGGTGGGGGTTGAGGTTTAGTAGATGGGATATAAACAACTAAAAATGTTATTTATATTACTGAGGCTTCTAAAAAATAAAAATGTATCCCTCGTATAATTTTTAATCCCTAATTTTATTCAACTGATTCCAAAAATTATTTATTAAATAATTAGCGGATAAAAAAAATAATTTTTTATTTTTGTAAATAAAAGAAAATATTATTTTTAAAAATCATTTTTGACCCGAAATATTACTCTCGAATAAAGTTGAAATGTTAATTCTTTCCAAAAATTAAAATAACTATGCACAAAATTTTTATAAATCCCGGATTATTCAGAAATATAAAAATACACAATTTTCGAATATTTCCATAACGCACCAAAATATCAATGGGATCACAGATAAGATACCGGGTGAAATCTTTGCACGAAAAAATACGGTTTTGATCCCAAAAATTTTAAAATAATCTCAATTTACAAAAAATGTAAAAATACTAAATTTTCAAATATTTTGATAATTTACACAAATAAACTTTTGCACATGGGTAGAATATCTGGTATAATTTTGTTACAAATAAAATACCAACTCGATCCATAAAATTTTAAAAAAAACTCAATTTATCAATGTCGATAAAAATTGTCAATTTTAATAAAATAAAAATAATTACTAACACAAACGGTACCAAATACAGTGTACCCGAATGACATATTGGCAATTAAACACATACAAGCATTCAATAAGAATAAAATATTTATAATATTATTCCTCCTTTATGCAAAAACTAATAAAATATTTAAATAAGAATAATAATAAATTCAGAAAAATCTCGATTGTTACATTTTTCCTATATTTTTTAATAGTACATTCACTTTAATACTTATAAAATATTATTTTAATAAATAATTAAAAGATTTAGTAAAAAAAATACTAAATGTAACACAAGCAATATTTGTGACACTAACATTAACAAATGTAACACCGTCACCCTTAATGCAACACCAAGTTATCGACTAATGTAACACTAGTTGAGTCGTGTTACAATAGGTCAAAATTTACTACCTATTGTAACACTATTTCACATAATGCTTTCAAAAAGCATTACGTTAGCCCACTTATGGCGTAGTGGTTAGAGGAAACGTCGTTGGAAAGTCGATACCAAAATTTTTTTTTTTCCCGTTTCTAAACTTACCAACGGAATATCAACATAATGATAACAGAATTCTTGTTTTACAAATAACCATGATACAAATTTGGTAACGGAATATTATGTTGATATAATTAGCAACCATATGCTAACGAAATTTCCTATATTAACCATAGTAACAAAATCCCAACAGAACAATACATTAGTAATTCTAAAATTTTCCGACAGAATCATAGTAACATTCTACCAACAAAATATTTGGTTTTGAATCACAAATTTCTACTGATATTCCTAATAACTTTGTCGACATGTGCATTTTTTTATAATATAATAAAACAAAAGATAACAAAATCTTTTCTTATAAACAACATTTCATTAGATAAAGCATTTCAAAGTGGAGCTAATAGTTGCAATTAATATCACTTTAGTCCTATAAGCACATTAGGTTCAGATATAATTAAATTGAATTCTTCAAAATAAAAAATAGGCGGGTTCTCTTAGAGGCCATAGACGACATATAGTGTGCTTGAATTTGATGAAGTTGTAGTGGGTTCTCTTGGCAATGTAGGGCGTCTAGTGGCACGTGCATACCCCTCAACAGCAAAAATCTCGCCATACATATATTTTCTACTAGCAAACTACAGAGTGCAAAGTGTCAATTTTAATATTTCTATCATCCTTTTTAATCCCAAGTTGCACTTTCTCTTCAGCTATATTATTAGAAGCAAAACTTTTCCAATTTTAATTTTTTCTATCATCCTTGTTAATTTTAACATGCTTGGTATACGAGTTCATTAGTGATTCATAAACAAATTCGATAAATAATCTCGTATATATAATATATGTTTGATTAGAATATACTCTCGAATTGAAACTCTTACTAATTGTGCACCATTAATTAGAATATTTTATATGTTATGCTAGATATTATAATTTCTTATTTTATAATTTTTATTAATTTTAACACTAATAACAACAACTTGGTCTTGCAATTAGTATAACTAATTTATATTAGTCAAACTATGTCATCAAATTAAATATTACATTATTTTAAGTGCTAAATTTCAATATTAAATATTAGTGATGTATTAATTTATTTATAATACTTAAATATATAAAAAGGTATTAATATATTTTAATGATTGTGTAAAATTTAAAACTAAAATAACTTGTTATACATGCAAATATGTAATTCAAAGATCAAAATGAGTTATTTTAACACAACAATTACATTAATAATTGTTTTTCTATAAATTTGTACTTCGAATTTATATAATACCAGAAAACTAATATTTTTGTATGAGTATGATATTTTATAGATTTTATGTAAAATAACTAGTATTTTGTATGATTATGATGATAGTAGTAATATTTTAAGTTTAATACATAGATTTAACTTAATTTATATTATTTTATAAGAAAATCGATACTTTTTTACGATTTACAAAAATGTGTTAACTTTTAAGTAGATTACAAGTTTCTCGTGAAGTATTAATAACAATATGTTTCTCAAATATTTAAGATTTATTCGTTAGTACAATTTCGTGAACGTGCTCATGAACAAGATCAATGAGTTATTCGAAGTAAAAGTTCGTGAGCATGCTCACATGTTCATGAGTTGTTCGCGAACCATTCGCGAATAACATTTTTTCTTAATAAACTGAGCTCGAACACAATTTTTGCCTCAATTCAAGTTCGAGCTCGAGTTCGAGTTCGATAATTACTTAACAAATGATATGTGAATATATATTTTAAAGTTCAGCTCACCCCATTTACACCCCTAATATTTGTAAAAGATGAGCACAAGAGAAGAGCGGAAGATGCACCTTTTTTTTGAAAATGAAGAAAATATTATTAGCAATCATTCATGATTACATCCAGAAATTCGGGAGATATATTATCACTCCTGATATTACGATCAGCAACGTAATAAGATGTCCTTGCAAGGAAATGAGCAACACTATTAGCAGACCGTCTAATGAAAACCAAAGAAACTTCAGACAGACTTTGAAGCAGGTCCTTACAATCATTTATCAAACACCCAAAATATGACAGCATGTTAACTGGACTTCGAATAGACTGCACGACCGTGAGGCTGTCAGTCTCTATCACCACCTTATGCCACGAATTCCTCTTTATCAAGCTCAATGCTTCTCGTACCCCCATCGCCTCTACCATTTCCGGATTCAATCTACCTACACGACAACTTGTAATTGCCTCCATCATAAGCCCCATATTATCTCTAGCAATACAAGCGAAACTATAGTATCCCGTCTCAGCAAACAGAGCCGCATCGACATTAATTTTGATCACCTCCCCCACTGGTTTCTTCTATTTTTCACGACCATCCACTTCTGATAAAAAAGCTGCAGTTGGGACTATAGTCCTATTTTGACATCTTGTCCAGTTTTCAAGAGAAGTCTGGGCCAAGGCTACAACCGTATCAATACTACTGCCCTTATTATTCCATACCAGATCATTTCTTGACTTCCATAAAGCCCAACATAACATTGCTATCATCTTCCTTTGCTCACCATTGAAGACCTTCAACTTATCCTCCAACCAGTTAGCAAACGAACCTGCCACAGTTGTATCAATTCCTGCAAATAACTTATTCCAACAAGCTTTAGCATAAGTACATTCCACCAAACAATGAGAAATGGTCTCCCTTTGAGTTTGATAGAGTGGTCAGTTTGCACTAACATTCACATGTCTGAACGGAGTTGAACTTTGGTAGGGAGACAATTAGAAGAAGCACGCAACAACATATCCTTGACTTTCGGAGGTACTCTAATTTTCTACATTTTTTTCCAGAATCAGTACTCAATATACCTCCCCCATCCTCCTTACTAAGTTGCAGATGCCTATACGCACTTTTGACCAAAAACTGACCTGACTTCTCCAAGGACCAATACTACGTGTCCTTAATATGACTCGAATTTAGGGTAATGCTAAGAATGAGTTCAGCATCCCGTTCATTGAACAAATCACGCACCAAGTCAACATCCCATGCCAATCTATCAATTTCCATAAGCGAAGCCACATTATTACCAACTAGCGACGGATGAACAGATGTAACATGTGGATTAATATCACATGGTAACCAAGGATCATTCACAATATCTATCTCTACCCCATTACCTACCCTTCGACAAGCACCCTGTTTAACTATCTCCTTTGCCTCAAAAACACTTCGCCAAACGAAGCTCGGATTACTCCCTCACTCAGCACTCATAAAGTCACCTGAAGCATAATACCGAGCTTTAAATATCCGACCCACCAATGACTCTGATTGACATTGCAAGCGCCAACCTTGTTTACTAAGAAGACACAGGTTAAAATCCCTCAAGTTCCTAAACCCCATCCCTCCTCGAGATTTATGCTGCGCCATTCTATTCCAACTTTTCCAATGAATCCCTCTATTTTCTAAACCAGAACTCCACCAATATTTACACATCAATTGCTCCATCTCTTTACACATCTCCATCGGAAGAAGAAATACATTCATTGCATAATTTGGTAGTGACTGAGACTGTAGAATCACATAAATTACCCTTCTCGCACCCTCGTGAATCTCTGACCCAATACGCTAGGATACGCCAGGTGGAGTGCCAGGTGCAGTCAATGTGGTTTTAGAAGATACAATCAATGTAAAATAAAGATTTAAGACATGTAATTTTAGATATAAATTTTTTTTTCAAACATAGCACTATTTATTTTTAACTATTGATGATGTTTTGAGAGAATAATTATACAAAATTATCTAGTATTTTTGTTTTATATAGAAATATATTATATTCAAAAAATTAGATAAATTGGTTTTATTCAATTTTGAAAGTGGTTTTTTATGAAATGTACAATAAAACATATAACTCTAAGAGGAGGAAGGAATTACATTGAAGTTTCTTTCAAATATACATGATTTATGTATATCCACATGTTATGCATTTCGGAATTGATAACGACGGATAATTGTTTGTGAGATGAATAGCTTAGAGGCAACAATATCAATTATGTGATATTGCAAAAATTCCTAACAAGGAAAGAGAAATTGTGGTACATTTTAAGAGCATGTCCAATAGAGACAGGATTTCCAGGTTCAAACCATGTCCACCTTATCATAAATATTTTTTTTTTATTTTGTCCTCCATTTGTATTAGGGGTGTACATGGTTTGATAAAACCAACCAACTCGATCCAAACCGATACTATTTCACCCGTTCCAAAGTGATTTTTTTTAAACCGATAGATAATTGGATTGAAAAAACATTAAACCGATTTAAATGGGCTGGGTACGGGTTTTAATTTTTTTTAAACCGAACCAACCCTACCCGATTAAAAAATAAATTAATTTAATAAAATATTTTTTATATCCATGATCCATTATTACATTAGCCCATTTACATTTATATCAAGATTGAAAGCAGAGTGCCTACTGCACTACTACCGCGTAGCAGTAGTGCTAACATGTCTTTGTATCAGCCATGTATATTCATGTATTTTGTCATGCAAACCCTTAAAATACATGGAGTTTACTGAGACTCTGAGAGAAAATAGCAACATTTTTTCTATTATAGAAACTATGAGATGTAAGTCGTATGTTAAATTTTTATCGCAATCACGTTATGCTGAAATGTATTAAACATATACTGAAATCTTTCATTCTTTCAGTAATCACAAAAATGATAACAATTTTTTATGCAGTTTTTTTAATATTTATTCATAACCCGTCCAAATCGATTGGATTGGATTGGGTTGGATTATGAATTTAATTTTAATGAATTGGGTCAAAAATGTTTCAAACCGATTAAATTGGATTGAATCAAAAAATTCTTCCAACCCGCCCAATCCAAACTGTGTACACCCCTAATTTGTATCATATTTCTATACTTCCAATTCCAATAATTAGCATCCTTTACAAATGCATAAATAGTTTCCAAATAAATGTAATAAAGAAACTAAATACACCAAAATATGTATGAATAATATATATATTCAAGCCAAGTATTTGAGTTTTACCTATTTTGAGAGTGTGCCAAGGGTGCCAAAAAGTTGGCAGCTTTTCTTGGCACTATTAAAATTCAATAGAATTTGGTACCTTTCTTGAAATCTCATTAGACATGCTCAATTATGCTAGTTGAGATTAGAGCTGGCCATTAGGGCGGTTCAGACCGGCCCACTCGGGACCGGACCGGTAAAAAACCCGTTTTTATTCGGCCCATATTGAACCGGCACGAACCCGGTAAAAAATCCGGTCCGAATACGGGTTCACCAGAGCAAAATCTGGACCAGAACCAGCACGGCCCGAACCGGCCCGGACCGGCCCGGGAGTATTATTCTACTTTGTGTTTCCATCTTTTGCATCCTCTATTATTTTGTTTCAAGATCTGTGTTTGTTGTTTTCAACCATGTTAGTTTGTATATCTCTATATCTATATCTTTCCTTTGCTTTCTTTCCTTCCATCTTTAATTTCACATCAACACAACACTTATTGGCCTTTCAAAACCCTTAATTTCAATTTTTAATTTTTAGGCTTTTCCTCTTAAAGAATTTCTTCAAGCTTCAATTATCTTCTCTCCCGTATTTTACAATTCAAGAATTAATTGGGGTTTTCCATTATAATTTCAATTCAGACTGCTATGTCTCTATATGCAACTTTTTTTCACCTTTCCGCTCTTATTAAGGTCTTTGTTGCATCTATGTATGTCAACTTTATGTTTTTGATTTTCTTATTTATCTCCTATAATTTGTACATGGTTTGCCTCATACATCTGTTGGATAGACTATAGAGATACCAATTAAGCCAATTGACCAGCTTCTCGAAAAGATTATTTGTATGAACATTCTTTCCTCTGATTAAGTAGTTTCAAAAAAAAACAGAGCCCGGCATAAATTGCATGAGCCGGTTACGAATCGCACAACATTGAACCGGGACCGGCCCGAGCCCGGCCCGGATTTTTTGCGTGTCGAATATGGTTCGACCAACCGTGAACTGGGACCGTGAAAAGACCGGCCCGGCTCGCACGGCCCGCACGGTTGGCCAGGTCTAGTTGAGATTCCAATGATAGCATATAAAGTTAACATGATATATATGAAGATCTTTTTTCGAAAACAATTTAATCGGATGTACCTGATATGCATGTTGTAGATAAATTTTCATGTTATCATGGATTTTTTACAGTTCTTGATTCCGCTCCTTTCCATTTCTTGTAATTGTTCAAAATCGAAAATTAATTTCATAAATCAAAAGTGAGAGTAAATTGGGAGAGAACATATCAAGAAACAAGAACTGTAGCTTGGTTAGTTGACATTTTAAAGAAAGAAATTTTATAATGATTGAATTTTTCGCAAAACTAAGACAAATATTAACAAAAAGATTTGAACCCTAAACTCTCTGCCTCGATTTGAGAGTCACCCATCTTTCACCCACCCTTCACCGTCCCATCTTTCCATCAAACCCACATCCATCCCACCCATCCTCTCATCCCGTTTCATCCATTTCTGAATCTTTAATTTTTATTTTTTTTAGTTTTTCAATAAAATCGAGATCCAATCCTTTTTGGGTGAGATCCCATCCTTTTCAATAAGATTTGAACCCTAAATGGCCTACGGCTACGCCCAAAAAAGTGTGATTATAGGCAAAAAAGTGTTGCTAAAAGAGCCTGAAACCACCTATGGCTACACTTTGACCAAATTTGGGAGTGTTACAAAAACGGCTACTACCATAGGGGTCTATGCTAACACTTTTTCGATTTTTGGTAACATGGAAGAAAAGTGTAGCCGTAAACCCCTATGCCAACACTTTTCTGATCTATGACTACAACTTATAAGATGTTGCTATAGATCTATGGCTACACCATTATTATTGTAGTAACACTATTAAAAGTGTTGGTATAGACCTATGCCAACACTTTGCTAATCTTTTGCCAACACATAATGATCAATACTTTAGAGCCAATGGCCACATTTTTACAGGCTCTATACCAAAATTTAAAATAAAGAAAGGCAACAAGTAAAATTGAAAAATAAAGATTCTCATTCAAAATATTGACAAACATTCCAATACATAAAGGCTATCCAAAAGTCATTCCAATACATAAAATCTCATCCAAAATAACTACATCAAATCCACAAACCAACCATCTAAAACCTACCTAATTAAGTTAAATACCGTGGAATAGCTAACTTGAGTAGTTTAAAAGTTAAATAGCAAATTATTAGCAACCTCAACACCTTCGATTTCCAGGGCTTATTCTCGTACTCCTTTATAAGATTAACACCATGAACAGAGCTTAGAAAACTGTCCAACTCACATGTAACACTTTTGTAATCAAGCCCACGCCACTTCACAAGTTACTCGTAGTAACAACTTGAACTACAAATGAAAACTGAAACCATGCCATCCTTAACAGCCTGGAAAAGATTAGGAGATGTATAAAGAAAACTGAAACATTTCACAAACGAAAGGATGAGAAAAGACAACAAGAAACACAGCAAACTATTATCATGTCATAAATTTATCCATCTTTAATATTTAGGATCATGGTATTGCCTCTGCTGTCAACTTTGGTTTGAACTTTGCATTTTAAAATGCAACTCTTTGTCTGGATCAGGTAATAGGGTTTAATAGAGAATCTTAGGACTTTAAAACAGAGAAAGTAAAAAGAGACAAGTGCACTAGTCCATACTTATATGTCCCCAGTTATCGATTCCCTTTGACATGAGCCCAATTACCTGCAAAATAGATGTTCATATACAGTACGTGTATTAGTACAAATCCAATATTAAAATAAGGTAAAATAGAAAATATTCATTTCCTGGAAAGTTGGTGAGAGGATTAATGGACATACCGCATTTAACATAATGATCCTTGCAACATGCTACAAACCTTCACCACTTTCATCATTCAGGTACCTATGCCAAAATATAAACATAGCATAAGCCCCCACCTGATTAAAGTGATCACAAGTAGGTAATGTTAAATCATTAGATATATTACCATTCTCTCCTGGTTTTAGATGGCCACCAGGAAGCTTGCAAAAAGTGTTCCCAATTTGCAACAGAAGTATTAAAGTGCAAGTAAATATTTGAGCTACCTGCAAGCATAAGAAAAACAGGGGGCAAACAAGATGGAGTTAACAAAAGCAGCAAAACAGGGTCCAACTAGCATTCTTTTCAATAGAGCATGTACAAAAATAAAGAAATAAAGAAACACCCAACTATACCATCATAAAGGGTTCACAATATGATTCGTTTAATAACCATTTCTCCAAAAATATTGTTACTTCTGCAATCCTTGAATTCATCAACATCAAACTTGCAATAATCAAACATAACAATACACGTGCAAGTCAACGAGATCATCAGTTACAAGGAGAGAAGAAAATTCAGACAAATATGGAACCAGCCAGCAAAGATTATGGAAGCGAAAGGCACTAACAAACTGCTTACCAACTACTAATAAATTATAATAGCAGGTCAATTACAGTAACTTGTTACCAGAAGTATGACTACTTAAGTTAAAAACCAAACTGTCCAGCAATGAAACCATTTAAAATAATAGGGAGGCCTCTAATCATAGCTTCAACGATAGTCCCTGGACCAGCCTACAGGAAACCGAATTACTACTAGAAGAGCAAATATTTGTTGAAAGTAAAGAAAATCCAGTGAAGAATCATGAATGTACATAACATCAGTGTATACCTTAGTAATTATGCAATAACAAGCCTCCATGCATTCCTCCATTTTAGTGAATGGACGAGGAAAATCCTACATTGTCCTACAACCAGCAAGATTCATTTCAGTTCTGGTAACATATAATTAAAAACTCCTTTATTGCATCTATACACATTAGGCAGAACAAAAGAAAAAAGGAATTAGCACTGTAGAGAGTGGTCATGACAACTAAAAGGCTACAAAAGTAAGACACGCGTTTTTAGTTCAGATAATCGGAAAAAAAAATGAGTGTTGTGACCATGCAGTATAGCAAAATAAACGGGTACAACATGTCAATATAGACTAAAGAATCCGACCTTTGTTTTGGCTTCGCACTTTACATCCAGTTGTTGGACCCTGAGAGACAATATGTAATTGTCTATGTAATGATTGTAGCACTATGTAATTGTTATCATTTTAATTAGTAGTTCAAACATAATCTGATATGTCAGTTCAAACATAACATGATATATTTCTTAAAGGTCAAATATTGAAACATCTGTAAACTTGAGCTGAGGTATCATGGTTAATACAATGACAGATTGCTGTGTAAAGTTTGTATACCTTTCGAGCTTTCTCTGCACATGTAATGAAGATGACAATGTACAATTAACTGGAAATCGCAGATCAAAAATAAATCAGCTCATTGCGCGATAACTACAGAATGTGAGTAAATAAGTGTATTGCGGCGCTACTTGCTATAAATGTATTACAAAAGATTGCGAAATAATAAATGAGAGGTAGGCCAGACCAAAAGTTGCCGTGTAAGAATTTTGACAAACAATATAGGACCGAGTCTGGAAGCACTGATATTCCTATAGATGTGCTTGTAGTCAACCTTTCCCAAGGAAATCTCATAGTAAGAAGAAATCAAATTACAAGTCAAAAGTTTTACTTGCAACATTACTGCCTGGTTTAGAGATAAATTAGTACACAGTAACACATGTTGTTCTAGCATTAAATAATACTATATTAATTATGTGTTAATTGTGCTAGATTTGTAGACACGTATCTAATATCTTTCATCCTAAAGAATAAAATATTATCTTTCACAAAAAGAATATTGACACGGATGGATGACAAGGAATATGATTCCCAGATGCATTTTCAAGTATAATTCTCTAAAGAAAAGGAAAAGTTACATCAATAAGTTACAACACATTTGTACTATAGAATAATAGAAAGGCACACAAATTTTATTTAGTTAAGTAAGGATCTAACTAAGCACAAAACAAATTTCAAACATTTGACATATAATAGCACACGTGACAACATGTTATAACTTTCACAACATTGTACTATCTCTTACTAACCTCTTATAATTTATAAGTAGTATATAAGCTTGAACTAAACAAGCTCCATATCAAGACCCAAAAAAAATTGAGTTACCCCAGGGCCCACACAACATATATGAATACATGAATAGAATCTTTTATCTTGGGGAACACCTGAAATTAAAAATCACCCATGTCACATAATAATATCAATGACTCAAAATGTTAAAACCCCTTACAAAACTCATTACAATAATGGCTAACCATAAAAGTTTCAATAAGTGTGTATGTCCAGGAGAGAGACGAATTCATATAATGCTCGTGCAAGAAGCTAATATTACTGAGTGAGCCAATGTCATCCTTGTATGTAGGAACATCCAAATTATCATCTTACTTATCAATAAATGTGTGAGCGATGAAACAGAAGCCACTAGTGGCTTTACATTATGTTTAGAACTCCAAAACCTGAATACATTTGCTGAAAACAATAGCCATATTTTGATTGTTACACATAAGTTAAAATTTGACTAAAGACGGCAACTTAAAAGAACATCCTTGTGACAAGAAGAACATCCCAAAAATATACTCTAAAAAAATAAAACAACTAAAAACATACCAACACACTGGCAAAATAGTTAATGGATCCATATCATAAATTTTTGTGTGTGTGTGTGTGTGTGAGAGAGAGAGAGAGAGAGAGACAGAGACAAAGAGAGAGAGGGAGACATAGAGATATATACATATATAGAGAGAAAGAGCCATAGAGAGGGAGACACGAAGAGATAGATAGAGAAACATATAGCGAGAGAGAGGGGGGGAGCGAAAGAGAGGGAGATAGAGAGAGATCTGGGGAGCGAGAGAGAGGGGGAAGGAGAAAAGAAGAGATTATTGTTCAAATCAAAGCATTGAAACAATCACAAATATGTAAATTACACAACTACACAGATTGCAGGCTTATAAACCCAAATTTGAGTTATACCTCAAATTCGAAACCAAACCAGGATTGAAAGCAAATCTGATACAATCCGATTCAAAGCTCGAACCCGTTCAATTGAACCCAAATCCCGCTTGAATCCTTATTAGATTGAGAGAAACTACCGAGAGTGAAGACCAAAAGAGATGAGAAAGTGAAGAGCTAGATAAGTAAAATATTTCATCCCTTGCCCTAATATGAATTAGCCCCAATTTTGTTTGCCGCTCCACAAATATTTTGAACCCCCGCCCAAACAATTCACTGGTATTTGTGTACTTTTCTTTTTTATTTGTTATTTAAAAAATATTTCAAATTTATTTTAATTTGTTGATATTAAATTATAAATATTAGATTTATTATTTTCAAATTCTTCACAGTTCATTCAAACTATTATTTTCTCTATTAAAATTTTTAAGGATTTTAATCAAAATTTAACATTTTTTTAAAATCACTTTATTTTAAAACATTTTTATTCTAAATTTATTAAAAATACTTTAATATTTAATAAATTTAAATAATTTAATTATATCATGGAATATTTTAATTTTTACCATAAATGACTTCAACGATTTTAATAAAATTAATTATTTTTAAAGTCAAATAATTATTAAATCATTAATTTTAAATAAAATAAAATTTTTGTTCATAAATATTCTAAGTTAACACATCTCATGGCTCATGGTGTTGCCAACTGTAACACCTTTTATAATTAAAGTAGCATACTTTTGAGGATTTGGTAACACCACAATCACAAAGGTTGCTATAGCTCAAAAATTTCATAACGATCATCTATGGCGTAGCAATGAATCCTAATTAGAGAATCCCTTGAAGGGAGTAGAGAGAAAGAGTTGAGTGAGTGAAAATAATTGAGCGGAGATGTGAAATAATTAGAAAAGTTAAAGACCCGCTTAATTAATTGAGTGAAAATTTTGGACAAATTAAAGTCCCACCCACACAAAATAATTGACCCGCCTATTTTTTTGTGCGATTGCTAACAATTTTTTTAAAGAGCAATGGTTACACAGATTTTGGTGTTACCATAGATACCAATGACGTCTACCGTAACACTTATTTATAACAATACTAACATTAAAAAAATGTGTAGGCGTAGATCGATTTTAAGGCATATATGGTAACACTTTTGCTCGTAACACTGAAAAAAGCGTTGTTGAAGCTCATATGTGGCGTAGTGACTCTCTGCCTCGATTTGAGAGTCGTACCCATCTTTATGGGATTGTTGATTTATCCCCAATTTTTGGGGTTTATGTTTTAGTTGTGTTTTCTATATGCTGTCTTGTTTCACTACTACAGAATAGGCTTTTAGCGTCGGTCAAAATAGGCTTTAGGCGTCGGTTATTGGGCGTAGTATATGAAGGCGACGCTATAGGTATAGGTCTATAGCGTCGGTTAATTGGGCGACGCATATAATGTAATAATAGCGTCGGTTATTTAAACAACCGACGCTTAAAATATGTTATATGCGTCGGTCATTTAAACAACCGACGCTTAAAGTCTGTTATAGGTGTCGGTTATTTGAACAACCGACGCTTAAAATCTAGTTATAGGCGTCGGTCATTTAAACAACCGACGCTTAAAGTCTGTTATAGGCGTCGGTTATTTGAACAACCAACGCTTAAAATCTAGTTATAGGCATCGGTCATTTAAACAACCGACGCTTAAAGTCTTCTTATAGGCATCGGTCATTTAAACAACCGACGCTTAAAGTCAATTTTTTAAAAAAATAAAAATAAAATTGCAATTATGTTATGAAACAGAACAATTTCAGAAACAATTTAGCCTGTGCCAGAACACCAAATTATATATAAAATCAATTTATACATGATACATAATCAAGAATTAGATCTAATTAATAAATAATATATAAGACTACTCTACATTCTACAAGTCAATACTAATAACAAAGTAGACAAACTGATCTAATTTCTCTAATTTTATAAAGAACAATTTCCTCACACAGATGACGAGCAAATGTAGTGAAGGAAGGAACCAAATTGATAATGTGCATCAACGATGTTGCGATCATAAGCCTTGTTTAGTTACAAGAGATTCACAGCTAAACCTCTTTTCATATGTGCGCTGCTGCTATCAACGGTGTCACCACTTTTTATCGCGTATTTGGACGTCTGTGTTATTATAGCAGGTGCAATCATTGTATCTTGGTCTGTCCTGTGCTCTTTGACAACTCTCTTCTAAATACTTTATTTCTTCTAATAGCATAACCACTCCCAAGTTTGCAACTGTTTATCCCAAGTTGTAAAAAAAACTATTTAGAAAATCTGCAAGACATTAAACATTGGAAAAGAATTTGGACCAAGTCAACTGTATAATAAAAGGATTAAATTTGGTTAATTAAAATTAAGTACAATGAGTAAGATGATTCATGAAGGTCTATATTCTCTTGCGCTTACAAGTTACAAGTCTACACAGTCGATATAATTATAAACATCAAGGTTTAATTTACTGTCAAGAGCAGGCATGTACCGAAGTCAAAGATAATCTCCTTAGTCGATATAATTTTAGCTTAAAAACACATTTATATTTTTGAATATTATTGAAAGGTGGAATCAGCTTGGGAATAGAACACAAATATAGGATTAAAACATACATAGGCAAATGTAGGAAGCTGTCAAGCTATACCTTTCCACCATCGCAGCGACAACTGCAAAAACAAAATAGCCAGAAGTGCTCATTTTGAAATTTCAAATACTCCTAATCAGTTAAATGCTCTTAGCTCTTGCAAGTGCATGTGTTGATGCTTATCTGAAAAATGAGGCCAAATTTATAGACATCTATCTGGGTAAAATTAGTTGAAAGATTAAAGAAAGAAAAAGGTACATTCTTGTTCTATGTAATAAAGATTATTTGCAAGATTAAAGAAAGAAAAAGGTAGCAATAGTTCTTGGGACAAAACTTGCAGATCATGCGTAGCAACAGTTCTTGAGATAACTTCAGGTCCCTGATTTTATAAAAATGTAATCAGAAATCTACCCTCGCAAAAAATCCAAAAATTGTGTAAAATATCGATGCACTGTCCAAATGAAAAGTCTCGAACAAGATAATACAACTGTGGTTGAATTTACTTTTTTTAAAGTTGGAGGATTAAGTACGGCAGTTTACCTGAGCAAACAAGACCCCTCGAAATACTCTTCCATTAACGATTGGAGTCATCAAATAACCAGAGTCAAACGCTCCATCGACTTTGCCTTGAACAAGTCATTTATTATGAATATAAATACAAGTCATTTATTCTGAATATAGTAAGTACAAGTCATTTATTCTGAATATAGTAAGTACAAGTCATTTCTCTTCATAAGCTCCTAGTTTGTATACACAGTTACACACCAAAATAAAAAATTAAAGAGACATTTATTCTGAATATAATTTTAGTCTCTTCATGTCCAACCCCTAAAAGGAAATAAACACGTTAAGAATTAATTCTCTTGCAATAAGGATGGGGCATTAAATAGCAGAACAAATGGCAAGATAAGAAGTAACAATGTGTAACATTAAATTCAAAATTTACAATATGACTGCTACTTGTAGAATTGAAAGAAACCAGAACTAGAGTGTCTGAAAGCAACTGAAAAACCAACTCAGAACAACATATTAATGTATCCACAGAACAACCAACTCAGAACAACATATTAATTTAATAACCAACTCAGATCAACATATTAATTGAAAAAACCAAGGTTATTATGGATTTCCACTGTTCCAGAGGCTTATTTTATTGGCCTTTACTATCGTCATATAATGATAATGTCCATGTGTCGGACAGTGAACATATTTCAGTGTGTGGTTAGTAAACTGGACTGCAGTCTGCCTTGGAGAAATCCATTTCTTATGAGTGAAAAGTGTTATAGAATTGTGGCCCAAAGCTTTCGGTTGTTCGGGAAGGTCGACTGAAAAAATCATGAATGATTTGCTCTATCAACTTCTTAATCTCCGTAGAGAGTGGATACATATATGGCAATGTTGTATTGTAGAACATAAAAACGAGTTCCGGTCGACTCTTAAGCAACCATTTAATCTTCCCATACTTATTTTCTTTACAATTTCTATCATAACAAATTTATAAGATAGTATATGCTCTGTGAAAATATATGCTCTGTGATATATCCTGACACAAATGAATGAATGTAGGCTTGTAATGCTCATGTATACAGCTTGAATTATTTATAATGTCACTGCTATATCACACGCCATTTCAAAGAATAAATATGTATAAAAATCTATCCCTTACAGTTTCATTCTTGTAGCAGAGAGGAGGGGACTACATATACAACATGCAATAAACATGTAATTACAATGAAAAACATGAAGCCGACACACAAAACCAGATTGAAAAAAAAAACACGGTAAGAACTACACAACAGAAGAAGAGATGCATCATCATTAAATATCAAGCAACTCAACTGACCTTTTTCCTCTTGTTCCTTTTTCACATCTTTAGGTACAGAACTACCATCTGCTTTAGCAACACAATCCGACTTTGTTTTTGCATACTGTATACACTATATATTGAAACACGGTCATATTAGAACAGTGCATTTTAATAAAAACATCCTTCATATGTGAGTAAGACATCTAAATCTAAATTTCTCATAAAGCATAAAGATAAATAAATAATATATAACCGTAACTAATAGGTAACATAATTACATAACATTATGAGATCCAGAAAGCAGAGTCTCAATCTCCCAAAATGCAAGATACTTACAAATTATGGTGCTATGTCATTAATAGTAGAAAAGGGAGGAACATGCCTGATAGTGATATAAACTAAACCACTAAGACTAAGGTTACAATGGATTGGATGAGATAAAATAGGATGAGACTAAAATAGAATTATAATTATTTTTGGGTACATTCCTTCATCCATTCCCATGTTGATGGGAGAGCTTTAGTCAAAATATCAGTTGTTTACAGACGAGAGGGAATGTGATGTAGTTTGATGTCTTCATTATCAACCTTTTCACTTATAAAATGCTTGTCTATCTCGATATGCTTTGTACGATCGTGATGTACAAGATTCTTTACTATGTTAATAGAAGCTTCATTATCATAATAGAGAAGAATATGTTCCTCACATGAAATCTTTAAACTGTTAAGCAATCTACTGATCCAAATACCTTCACAAATTGCCCGGGAAAGTGATCTGTTTTCAGCTTCAACACTGCTATGAGAGACAACTGGTTGCTTTTTACTCCTTTGGAATGTTCATGAACCGGCTAACCAAGCTAACAGCGAAGCCAATGTCTGGTCTGGTATTAGACAAGTAAATTAGTTTTCCTACCAGTCGTTGATATCTTCATATGTCTACTACTTCTTTTGAGTTTGCCTACCATTCCTAGAAAGTATTTCAGCTTATCCAAATATTTGACCTCGAATTCAGTGGCAAGCATTTGTTTAAGTTAGACAATCTCTTCTACATGATTACCAGTAATTACAATGTCATCGATATAGATACTTAGTATTGCAATCCTTCCATTAGTTCCATGTTTTTAGAAGAGAGTGTGATCAACTTCAATCCTTCCAGTAATAATAAATGTTCGCTACTTTGAATACTAATGTTAGCTATCTTATTCCAAAACCATGGTAATTTTCTAGAACCACTCGTAAAGTTCTAAGAGGAGCAAAATACAGCGGTTGCCAGGATTACCAACACAAGACACAAGGACTAAAATATGCACATTATGATTTTTTTACCATACAAATATAGAACATTTAATTCCTAAAGTTGCTGCATGTTATATTATCAAAGCAAAACATTGTATACACACAAGAAACAGGACAATTAAGTCAATTATAAAGGTCTACTAAAACTAAATAATAGTCATAACTCATACAGTAAGTCATTAAAACTCACCATAGGCTTGTCGTAGAAAGGAAATTCTGCATCTGGCGAACGACATTACTAGCAGCGGTAACTTCACTAAAAACAAGCCAGGCCTGTCCTCTGAGCTTCGGAGTCTTCAAAGCAACAATGTCCAGAATCCTCCCATACTGCGAGAACAAGGCATACATATATCACTTCAGCTCTGTGAAACCAGTGAAATAACTGTGAATGTTGCTTAACTTAATCATATAATCCATCACTTCAGACAATATTTGGTAAGAAAGAAACAGAAGGACTCATGAGTCATGACTCTGCCAGGAGGCCTGAGTATGGCCATTGCTTCCTACTCAAAATTGAAATAGACCACTCCTCTACTTGGCCCCAAAAGCAGAAACTAAGATTTGCAAATGTTACTTTCTGGTCAGTGCAATCTGTTTTGTCTGTAAGATGTAGTACTCTTACTCTGTATAGCATGATTTGGATGTAAAGTCTATTGTCAATGTAGAAGATTCTTCTATATCTAATCTCCCTGACTTGTTTTCTAGGGTATGCCCATTAGCACCTGTACTGTTGTACATTCATTCTGTTTTTTTCCTACCTACTTCAAAGTTTAAATGTATCTAAAAACAAATTAGAGCAGTTCGAGATTAGGCAACATGTTAGAGAGAACTTTCCAAAAAAGCATTTAGTTTTGAACGTTTTGCCAATTAAGAACAAGTTTGAAGATTAGATTACTGCTGTGTCACCAAAACCTAATGCTAGAATTACTCTGTATCCAAGAGAAGTGGATGGGGTGATTTTTAAATTTTATTCATCCAATAATTACAAATAAGCTTGAAATTGAAGTCTTCAGAGAATATCCATGGCAACTGGTTCAAATCCTCCAAACAGTGTTGCAACTGTTGCTATGGAATAACTGCTAAGATTTTGACGTAAAGAGATATTCCTAACACATGTGATAACTGATAAACACTCTATGACCATCAAACTCATACATATAAATCCAAAAAGAACTAGATTCTTTAACAGGAATAATGTATCAGGTCAACTCCATATAAACCTTTTAGATTGACAAAAGACTACCTTTCCGTGGGCAACACCTATTTCAACTTCTGGTAATGAACGCTCAAGGAACTCCATAACCTCTTCAAGCCCTGTGGACACAGTAAAATACACAAAAATCCGGAAGGGCGAAGCCAACAGATAGAACTTTTTCTTGTTATTAACAATTTTAAACTTTGTCCACTTCATAACCTCTATACATCGAAGTATTTCTAAAACAAAATTAATCATGCAGATTTTATGCACAATCCTACAGTACTCCGAAATCAACGACTGACTGTTACCTTTAATACGCGAAAAAACATAGAAAACCTGGCCACCCCGATCCAGCTCATACTTAATTACTGATAGTACATTCTCATTACTGTATGCTGCAAGATGAGTTTTAATAGGAACTCTTTCGGGGGGCGGCGTTGAAATTAAACTGGGAAGAAAGAAAGCAGGATGGCATGAGAATATTTTCTTAAAAACATTGTTGTCCATTAAAGAAACTGATGCACAACTATATGGATACAATTAAATCTGTTCAAACAATGGTACAAAAGTACAATGTATATCATAGAATCAATAATTCCACTATTTACACAGTTATAAACATCTAAGAAGTAGCAATTACAAACTAATCAATAACATTATTTGTTTTTACACACATAGAGACATAACTAATTAATGACATTATCTATTAAAGACAAATTAGGGCTTCAACTAAAAGGGAGAGAGAGAGAGAGAGGGAGAGAGAGAGAGAGAGAGAGAGAGAGAGAAAGTACCAACACGAGGGACTGAATAATTTGAGATGACAGACGGAGTTGTAACTCTTCAAATCTCACAATCTTCATACAAATCCCTAGAATCCAAGAAGCAAAGCCCGATTGAGTATGACAAAAATCGAGCCCTAGAAACCCAGCAACAAATTAGATTGAGAGATTGGGAGAAATCGAACCCAACACTAACAAATTGAAACCTAATCGAGCCCCTGCATCATTATCAGAATGCAAGTGAAATCGATGGAGTGGAGTTTGCTGGAGTGAAAGTACGCATAACCCAGATGTACGCATATTATCAGAATGAAGTGTTTTATTATGTATATATTTTTACTTTTTTACAATTTTTAATTAAAGCTTTAAGCGTTGGCATTCCTAGGCCCGATGCTATAAGTATAGTATAAATGATCAATAGCATCGGTTGAGTAATCACCGACACTAAAGAATCTTTCTTAGGCGTCAGTTGCGAAAACACCGACGCTAAAAGGGTTATTTTTAGGCGTCGGTTGTTTATGACCGACGCTAAAGGGTAGAATTTTATGCGTCGGTTGTTTATGCGACGCTAATGGTTGGTTTTAGGCGTCGGTTGAGTGAAAACCGACGCTAAAGGGTCAGTTTTAGGCGTCGGTTGTTTCATGACCGACGCAAAAGATCCAACACAAATGACTTTAAGCGTCGGTTAAGCTAGCAACCGACGCCTAAAGTATGTATAGGCCACGGCTTTCTATATAACCGACGCTAAAAGTGCGACGCTAAAAGTCTATTCTGTACTAGTGTTTGGTGTGTTGGCTGCAGTTCGTAATTTGCTTCAGGTTTGGAGGGAAGATCTGGAGCTTGTCAGATAGAATGTAATTGGCAACTACGAGAAGTTGAAGCCATTAGTGTTCGAGAAGCCATTTCTTGGACAAAATCACTAAAGCACATTGATCAAGTGCAAGTAGTTCGATTATCGGTCTGCAAATTGTGTGGTTCTTTTGCTTGTAAATGCTGCACAAATTATATGTCAGACTATGGAGAGTAGTCTGTAACTCGTGCATTTATTAATCATGTACTCAGAAAGTGATAATTTCTAAGTAATGCAAGTCCGATTTGTTTCAAAAATATTAACAATTATCTTAAAATGTGAGTTGTCTAAATCCACTCCCCTTATATTTATTAAGACTATCTGAGTCTCTGACGATGTAATCAACAAAAAATTATTATTATGATCGGTTGATGATATATGTCAATTACAATAATATGAACATACACATTTAGCACCCTCGGCGCAGTGGATATTTATTAACTTATCACGATATTTTTGTAGACATATATTGACGCATTTAGCCTCTGTGCATCCTCCATTAACTATGCTATTTCTATCACATACAGGAATAGCATCCGAAGTAGAAGGCCCGGTCGAATAATCTGTGAACAAAAAAGGAAACAAATTTGTTGATTAAAAAATTTATTAAAAAATTTGAAGATTATTTAAGAAAAGAAATAAGCTTCTTTTTCTAATCAGATTTATATATGATTCTACATTGTCAAATATGTACTTATTTGAAATTAAATATTTACATTTGCAAAATCATAGAAATCACATTTTAAATTATATTTGAATTACTAGATTCAAGTTTTTTGTTTAGGATTTTTTTGTTTAGGATTATTTGAACAAAAATTCCACAAAATAAAACGCTAACCTATGCCCCTAGGGCACGGATAAATCACATTTAATGTATTTAGTGATTACCTTGATTATCCCAAAAATCATTAATATTGTGCTTATAGTATTATTATGAATATAATATATATAATGTCCCATGCATTCATATCAATATCAATTACTAATAAAAATATTTTATAGATAATGGTTCTTGTATTCAAATCAATATTAATTAATAAAAATATTTTTTTCTTTCACATCATTTTGTAACTATTTTATAAAAGATATTAAAATAAAATCTTTTATGTTTGATAAAGATAGTTCAATAAATTTTTATAAATACTTGTTATTTTTATTTTAAAATAATATTTTTATTTTGTATGATTTGTTTTTTTTAAAAAAATTTAAAATAAACAAGAGTAAAATAGTAACAAAAAAATAATAATTGAAAGGTGATAAAAAAAGAAAAGAGTAAATAGCAACTTGATGACCTTCCACATCAACTGTTAACAAGAAAATAGGTGCAATAAATATACCCCTATGCATAAGTAGGGCTGATTATTCGGATATAACCGAACCGAATTACCGAATACCGAAATAACCGAAATACCGAATAGCTCAAAAATCATAACCGAATCAAGAACCGAAGTAATTTCGGTTATTTTACCGAACCGAATTAAATATTTCGGTTAAAACCGAATACCGAAATAAAAAACCGAATTAATATAAATATATATTTAATATATAAATATATGATATAAATATATATTTAATATATAAATATATGATAAAATATAATAATTTATATAATATAATAATTTATACATACTATATATTATATATATAATAATTAATATATTTTATATATAAATAAAAACCAAATTTAATATTATTTTTACATATATGATACTCCCTCCGTCCCATTTTGTTTGACACTCTTCTTTTTGCATGCATTTCAATGTGCTTGGACGGGATACCTATAATTAATATTTTTTAAAATTTTTTGTTTTGTATAAAAATATAGAATCTATATTTTTATACAAATCGAAAAAAACTGAAAAATAAAATTTATAAGTACCCGGTCCAAGCACATTGAAATGCGTGAAAAAGTCAAAGTGTCATACTTTGTGGGACGGAGGTAGTATAAATATATATATAATAATTTTGATTTTTTAATATATTTCGGTTAATTCGGTTTTTTCGGTTAATTCGGTAAAAAAACCGAAAAACCGAAAAACCGAAATACCCAAAAAACCATAACCGAATTAAAACCGAATTATTTCGGTTCGGTTAACCGAACCGAATTATTTCGATTATTTCGGTTCGGTATTCGGTTAACCGAACCGAATGCTCAGCCCTATGCATAAAGGCCGTTAGCCAACCCGAAAATAAAATTACAGGAAAGGAAAATTATTGTTACAAAAATAAAATACTTACAATATCCTGTTGGAATAATTTCCGATACGCTTGTGCTCACAATCATCGTCATCAAGACCATGTAAACATAAAATTTGGAGCTCATCTTACTGTTCTTTCTTCCAAAATAAGTCTTCTTAATACAAGAATTTTATATGCTATATTCTCTTAATATCAAGAACCAAGTGAAGTGATTACTTTATACATCGAAAATTGGAGTTACAAATAGGAAATATTAATTCTATATATTAACGTACTTGTAAGTTTAAGTTGTAAGTTATGTAATAGTACATTAATTAATAATGTCAATAAATGAAATCCTCTACTTTTTAGAAAATATTTCCCAATAATATCCAAGAAAAAAGTATTTAAGACAACAAGATGGAGACTTGTTCAATATAAAAGAAACTTCTTGAGTGTATTTAATTTTTATTAATAAATTTATAACTTTATTATAAAAAAAATATTCCTATTTATACCTTTTCAAACAAACATTATATTTCTGGGAATAAATCGAATGAGAAAAATAACATAAGAGAATTTTAGCAGCTAAGAGATTTTTTTTTTTTTTAATTTGGTAATTTATAAAATAAATAATTTGTTGTTTTCAACCATTCTTTCCACCGAGAAAATATTTCTAAACTAATTATATAACTTCTTGAGTTAAAATTTAAGAAATTTAATATAAATTTAAACTCAATTAATTTCTTAAATGATTCCTCAAATGTTAGTAGAAAGGTCCAATTCCTTATTTTTAAGGATTCCATAGTAAACTTTTTATTTTATTTTCACCAATAAATTATTTATCTTCTTCTTTTTCTATACTCATATTTTTGATGTAATTTAAATAAAACCCGTAATATAAGTAGCAGTATTAGAATCTACATATAATATAATATTTTAAACTAATAAGAGTCAAGTTATTTATGAATTTTTTTAATAAACATTCTCCAGGTTCGGGAGTTTCACAAGTATCCAGGAACCTCTCCAGGAGCTTATGGACGTGGAGAAAGTGCTTATAGAGTTGGCTATGTTTTGAGGAAATCGAAATGAACAAGATAGCGTAGTTGCAGTTTTATTACGAGCTCATATTGATTTAAGTTCATGGCATTGGTCAGTTAAGGTCTAGTGTTGTGTTATTTGAGGAGTTTTGTGTGCTTTGGTATAAGTTGTTGCGTCCTATTAGGTACTCCCTCCGTCCCATACTCCCTCCGTCCGATTTCATGTGACACTTATTCCTTTTTGATACATCCCAAAACGAATGAACCTACTAAATTTACTATTTTTGAACATTACTTTTCACTATTACACTCACTGCTTCTCTATTTTATACTCCCTCCGTTTTAATATAACTTTCCCATTCCAGATGTCGGGATTGTTCATTACATTAGACAAATTACTAATTTACGTCTAATCTATAAGACAAAATATAATCATGAGAGATCTTATTGGATTCGTATTTATGAGTACTTTAATACAGTGAAGTTTTTATATTTAATACTAATATGAAATTCAAGATATTAACGATTAAAAATGTGTGTTGTCAAACGTGTCAGAAGGAAAGACGAAACTTATTTTGAAACGGAGTGAGTACTTTTTTATTAAATAAATACTATTACACTCACTACTTTCCTACTTTATCCATTTTTTATACACCCACTTACACCTACTTTCACAACCAACCAACCACATGCTACCACCTAGCAAGTCAAATAGTATTTTCTTAATCTCCGTGAAAGTCAAACCATGTCTTACAAAATGGGACGGAGGGAGCAGTTCTTTTGGATTTTGTTGTGTCAGTGGCTGTCCCTTGTACTCTTATTCTGTAAAGTAGAAGATTGTGTACTGTTTCTGGGTCATATTTTACGTTTGTGTTGATCATATATTTTAAGTAAAATAGCAGGCTACATTTGTACATGGAATTTCATCAGGCCATGTTAGACCATATTCTCAACATGGCCATTTCACTTTTGTATGGCACTTTCTTACAGCATCATATGGACCACAACTAAACTGTAAAACTTGTGGAATGTATCTTGCAGGACAACACAAATTAAAGCTCACCAAAACTTTCTCTTGATTTAGAACTCAGAGATGTTGATGTAATCTCGAGAGTGGAGGGACAGGTGCAGAATTCTAAGCACTTCACGTAATCGCCATCATAGATGGTTCTGATGACTGTATTGACATCACAGGAGGTGCACGTAGCTCAAGCATACCGTTGCTGCCTTCATTATAGGCTCCTACACACATTGTATCTCCCCGACCATGCCAAGTGCCATCTTGGACATTATTTATCTCTAATGTTCTGGATTCCTGTAAAATTACAACTACTTAAAGAGCTAAATTCACAGCATATAAACAGAATGGCAATTGTAAACATTCTTATATTTATCATACAAGATGTAGCCTTAAGATTAAGTGGTGAGAAAGTATGAAACACGAATAAATTCTTATTGCTACTTCTAAATACAAGTTAATTGTAATTTGTTGGATTTTATACCTGACTAAGTGTGCAGCAAGGGCAAACCAGATGGTACAGACAGTCATCCATTACACTATCAGTTCCCTGAATGAGAACAGAGTTAGATGCAAGTGTCAGTAAGATCGAGAATAAATGACTACGTAATGTAAATAATATATCAGGAAAAGTCGAACAGCGACTGCCTACAACCAAAAAAAAAAACCAACAAATAAGTAAACAAAGAGTGCGTCATATATCATGTATAGGCGAGTGTAAAGCGCATGTAGTACATGTGACCAAATGTGAAGATTACTTTCCAAAATCACGAAAACAGAAAAAATGTAGTACACAAGTCCTAGCCCAATTGGTAGCTAAATTGAAAACGGATAAGGTATGAAGATTAACAGGTACAATTATGTAAGGGCCATGTACTAAGGTTTTAAAATCAGGTGACATTAATGTATTAATAAAATGATTTAGGTCAGTTAAGCCACCTAAAATTCTGGTATTATAGGTCCAGCTTTTAGGGCAGCAACCTAGACAGAATAATGCTGATTAAGCAGCCGCCCAATCCTTGCAACCACCACCACTTTCAAAGAACAGATTTTTCATGTTTGAAAAGCCGCCCAAGTAATCCTAATCAATAACCTTTTGCCAATGCATTATTGACCTATAGGACCAGGTATGGGGTCTAGCATGCATATAAAAAGTAGAGATTTAATCAATATATGCAGTTCCGCTAGAAAATAGTACTGTGAGAAATGTTTACCCTAATGTTGAATTTCTTTCTTATTTGCATCCGGTGAAATCCTAAGTATGCTCCAACAGAGATGGTAAAAGCAACACCCATATACAGAAAGCAATGTCTCCTTGTAACAGCAAATGCCGTTATATTGACGAGGGCAGCGGCAGCAAGAACAACGTAAACAATCGCCTGAAATTTACGGATTTAAACCATGGAACAAGCAAGAAAGAGGAAGTAGTCAGAGAGTTGCAATTTAAATTTATTACATTTAATATTGGTATAAGCTTAAATTGTAATTGAGTTGTAAATTCAGGACGTAAAAGCAAAGTACTTAATCACTTGGTGCTTCACAAACAGAGTATCTGGTAAACATTTTACTAATAACTGCATTGACCATCTAAAGTTTGTGAATGGCCATCTAAGCTGCAGCAACATCAACTACAAGGTCATTGCAAGATTACCGTAGCCCTTTAAGTATCTTTAGTTCTTTAATATCTTCATTAAGGTAATTACAACGAAACAGATCTTTCAGGGGTAAATAAGCATACAATTATATCCAAATTCCAAATGTGCGACAAGATAAATTGATCACACATATATTAGTTTATTCTATTTGACATTTTCTGATGAGCTACGCAACAAAAAGGACCAAGAACGGCAATGTAACAACATTTCTATTGGATAAATCATCAAATAGCTACTTTGCAATAACAAATTCTGCAGCAGTAACTAAACACTACAATTATAACATACATGATATGTTCATTGTTCAAGGCAATAAGCACAATCCCATCAGATTCATATTCAAAAGAGTAGCTATACAAAATGACATCATTAACCAACAATACAACAAGTCGCGAGAACTTTACAAACATAAAGAGTAAATTTACCTGAGCAACGCAAAATCCAAAGCCAGCTCTTTTCATGTTCTTCCCAAACCTATACCATGGACAGCTGCAAAAGCAGATACAACATTAACAAAACAATCAAAAGCTGCAAACTTTAAACACAAAACAAATCACACCCTTTTCCCAAAAACAGAATCCAACAATCAATCCCACCTAATTGAACTTAAAATCAAACCTCAACTCAACTATCCAAAAAATCATTTACAACACCTAAACTAAAAAGGGTCACTCCACCTCAACCACAAGCACACAAAAACAACACACACTTAAATTCTTAACCAATTTACAAGCAGAATGTACTGGATACGTTTTCAATTACCAAACCAAAAACCAACAAAACAAACCTCAAGAACCAAACTTTCCACCAAGAAATCAAAAACCCACAAACATTTCAACAAAAAGCAATAAAATGCATACCAACAAGATTCAAGAACAATGCGACGATCATCAAAACAATCAAAAACATCCCCTTCCCACATCCTCAAAACACCCCCACGAATCCCACTATCAAAACCATCATCATAACCATCCTCATGATAATCCTGTTGTTGATTATTGACCCATTTGCATTGGCCTTGATTTTGCATAGCAGCAACAGCAGAACAAAGCATATCAAAATCTAAAACTGAGACACCACCCTCATCTAATAATCTCTCCTTCTCCTCATCCTCTCCATTAAAAACCACCCTCTCCTCCTCCATAAAGATTGTATCTATATATAAATTTTGTGTTTATATATATTTTAAATTTAAATGTATATTTCCGGTGAGGAGGGGGTTGAAGATTAAATAGAGACAGGGGTGGAGGGGGGGAAGGAGGAGGGATAGTGTTGGTGGGCGTTTTAATGAAGTGGGGATAGACACATTACATACATTATACATACAGACACAACTGTAACGGCGTTACAGCTGTTTGCATGTTAGAATATTATTATTTTTATCCACTATATCGAATACTCCCTCCGTCCCACAATAGTAGTCTCTTTTGAGAGATTTTTTTTTCCCATAATACATTTCCATTTCCAATTTTCAATGTAAATTTATGTCAATTTTCCTAAATTACCCTTTTTGAAAATTGTATAGCAATTAATGAAGAGTGACCAAAAGTATAAAATAGCTCATATTCTTAAAAATCAATGCATTTATAATGGGCATAAAAGGAAATGTATCATCAAATTAATGTTTTCTTAAGATGCGTAATTTTTCCAAAAGAGACTTGTATTTTGGGACGGAGGGAGTAATATCTAATTTATAGTTGAATATTTTATTTGGAGTTTTTTATTTTTGCATTTATTCCTTGTGGGATAATGTGTTATCTGTTGGGTTGAATCTTTTCTGTTTTAAATTCACAATATTCTTTCCTTATGTGTCATCTATAGTCGTGTCTGGGTCATGTTTATCCGTTTGTATGTAACTGTGTCTATTTCTATTTAGCAAAAAAATTAAACTGTGTCTATATTTCTGGTTTTAATATAGAACTTTCAATATATCTATTATATATATAGGCCATTGTTCCATGGAGAACCATGTTACGTGGAGAACCGTGGAGAACCACTTGAAATGCATTAAAATTGCTTTATATATAAGGACCCCGCCAAGGGTACCTTCACAAAAAATGCTTAAAATAATTGGCTCTATCCATAAAAAAAAAAAAAAAAAAAAAAAAAAAAAAAAACTTGTCGTGGAAATGCGAAGCATTTAAGACAGTAAACGGATGAGTTAGTTAGTCATGAGGGCCGAAGGCTCTCGACACACCCGTCAATCGTCTATTGCCTTTACCATTGATTGTCATTCCTTACAACTTTAGAATGATAAAGGCGCGAAGCGCCGTACAAGAAGGTGCGAAGCACCGTTAACCAGTGAAATCCACTGCCACGTCATCACGTGAACAGTGAATTTTTTTTTTCTTTTTTTTTCTTTGACAAATGGATAGAGGGTAGAATTATAAGACTTTTTTGTAAAGGGGCCCCGCCATGGGCCTTATATAAAGGACAATTTTAATGCATTTTAAGTGGTTCTCCACGGTTCTCCACGTAAGATGGTTCTCCATAGAGTGGGACTCATATGGGTGTTTGGAAGTTAGAGGTTTGGGATAAAATTAGAGGTTTGGGGGTAGATTAGAGGTTTGACCAAATGAAACCTCTAATGTGAGTGTTTGGTTGTTAGAGGTTTGAGTTAGAGGTTTGGGATCAAAAAGCTAATTTTGAAAAAGCTCCTTTTAGGAGCTTTTTCAATTAGAGGTTTGCTATGTGTCACAAAAAGTTATTCAAAAAGCTATTTACCAAACACTTTTATTCAAAACAGCTAATTTCAATCCGCTAGTCAAAACAGCTAATTCAATCCGCTAGTCAAAACAGCTAATTCAATCCGCTATCAGCTAACAGCTATCAGCTAATTGCCAAATAGGGCCATAATAGGCCAACACAAGATAAAAATAGTGAGATTTTTTAATGTATTGTAATTACCAATTTATCCCTCTATTCTGAAATTTATGAAAAAATTGTGGTTGGTGGGGATTGAACTTGGGTCTTCAAGTTATTTAACATATCTTTCTACCACTACACCACTCAATCACATATGTTTTAAATCATACACATTATAGATGTAAGTGTGTGTTGTGCAACTTTTTAATGTAGTATGATTACTAATTTATCCGTCTATTCTCAATTTTTTGAAAAAGTTGTGGTTGGTGGGAATTGAACTTGGATCCCCGAGTTAATTAACAAATCTTTTTACCACTACACCACCCAATCACATGTGTTTTAAATCATACACATAAAAGATGTATGTGTGTGTTGTTTTAGCGAAATTTTTTTCTAATATTATAATATTGCGACATATTAATAATTTTTTGTCATGTTGCCTTTACATTTATTGATTTGAACTATAACATATTAAATTAAAAATAAATTATTGATACATAATATATGGTGTGATAATATTATAAAATTGTAATAACAATAATAATCAACATAATAATAATAAAAAAAATTACTATATAATTATTCCTTTAAACAACCTAAGCACTCATCTATAAGTGTTTTCAATAATACACATGATATCTCTATGTATACCACTTAAGCGGGGTAATATTTGGTTTTATATAAAGAACAATATGAAATGCATAATGTATTTTTTATGAAAAATATTACATATATGATCAAGTCAATAACTAAAGTACTTCATTACTGATTTGAAAGCACCAATTTACTCCTAAGTTCTTATTAATATATAGAGGTATCATTTTTAATGATAATCGAACGTGGATCACCGAGTTAAAATTGTGCATTTTCATACCATTAGATCACATATTCACATGTATTTTAAATTATACACACAATATGTATGTGTGTGACATTGATGAAATGTTATTAATTAAATATTACTGCATTTTAAATGAGTTTTGGACTATTTAATGATTATCATTTATCGATAAAATAATTACGTAAAATACACAATTGGGTTATAAACCGATATTATAATTAATATGATGGATATTATCTAACAATATATTATAGTAAAAAATATTGAGGTGTTAACGTAAAATGAAAATTTTATATTACTAAATCAGATACAATAATTTATTAGTCAAACTATTTGGGTCATAAAAATATTTGGCTTCAAAAAGACGAATTCTACAAATAACACATTACCTTTTATATACAAATTAGTTAATGTTTAATTTAAAATATGACATTTGATGGGAAAAAAGGACCATATATTACATATTATTTATGGAGGTAACTCAATGAAAGTCATACGGAAATCAGAAGAGAAATAAAGGCAAAGAATTCTTAAAATGAAGAAATTAGAAGAAAATAAATAAAAGAGTTAGAAATATAGTTTTAAGAAGTAAAACCTCAAGACCTGAGAAGTTTTAGAAGATTTACGAAGGTTTTTGATTGGAATCAGGCTGAAACCTACATTCTCAGAATGCAACATCTTGAAGACTATTAAGTTTCTACCTTGAATATTATTGGAGATCCAGCTTAGGGGTGTCAATTCGGGTAATAGGTCGGGTTCGGGTCGGGTTTGCTGTACCCGGTCCTATTTTTGGGTTGACCCGAACCCGACCCGAACCCGAAATGGGTTGAAAATGTTCAACCCGAACCTGACCTGTTAGTACCCAATCAACCCGAAAATGACCCATTTTGACCAGAAAATAATTAAAAATAATTAATTTATATATATAAAATATTAAAATATGTATTAGTAATTTATTATATGACATATAAAATTAAATTATTTGAATAATATGAAAATATTTTACATAAATATATAATTATATGATAAATTTATATAATTTATTATATATATTAAATTTTCGGGTCGAATTCGGGTATTTTGGGTCAACCCGACCCGAATATTTCGGGTAAATTTTTACCCAACCCGACCTGAAACTCAAAATACTCGACCCAAATTCGTACTTTTCCGGGTTGGGTTCGGATCGGGTTTCGGGTCGTGTGAAAATTTGACACCCCTAATCCAGCTAAATGGATGCATCATTTTTTAAGAAAGTTTAGGAATGTAAGTGCTTTGAAAAATCGTCTTAATTAATAATTAGACAACACCCATAAAATACTCAAATTATATTCTATGATCCACAACAAAAATAAAACCTGACATGATTGCTATCAATACTCATATTAGTTTTCAAAGTACAAATTTGAACATATTTAAGTAAGTACACAATAACCTTATAGGCCAGTAACAAGATGAAATCTATAAAAATCAATCACTTGTTTCAATCGATACTGATCATGAATAGTTTAATTAAAAAATACAATTTAAGCTAGCGACCCGTGCCTCGCACGGTTTTTATGCTAGTTTGGATAGTATACCTAAAGAGTTGGTTCAAATTAAAACCTTATCCAAATTTAGAACTTAAAATGGATTGATATCTTATACTACATTAATTAATTTTACAAAATTTTTGTTATTTATTAGATTTTACAAATAATCACAAATTATGAATTGGTTTACGTAAAATATGAAGTATGTACTAGTTTAGGATCGGCAAGATTATAGACTATTGAATGACTTACTATCTGCTTAATTACTACTCCCTCCCAATCAAATGTTTACATTTGATTTGGACTAGTGGTGATCGCGGTATAGGCGGTGCGGTTTTTCCCTAAAATCGCGGATCAACCCGTGCATACGGTTTGGTCAAATTTTCAAACCGCAACTGCACCGCGAAATTTTAAAACCGCATAAACCATACTGCATTTTTGCGGTGCGGTATGGTGCGGTTTATTGCGGTTTACACCTTCGATGAAAATAATTATCAATCTAAAATATTAATTTTCATGCATGTGAAATAAATTTTTTAAAGTTTTTACTCAACCACATTTCTTAATTCGTATACGGACCGTGTCTATAGACTTAGCGAAATACAAAACATTGTAGTATGAAATATTATGATACTATATAGATAAAGATGGGCTAGCGCATTATAATTGATTTCATAAGCCTCTAAAATAAACTATTACTAGACAGTAGGTACTAACGAACCAAGTAACTTGCAAACTATCCATTAAAATTTAACATAATATTATATATATTATATTAAATAATATATATAATATTATATATATATATATATAAATATATATATATATATATATATATATAAAACCGCAACCCGCACCGCACCGCGCGTTTGTCAAAATTTGAAACCGCAACCGCACCACAAAAAATAAAAACCGCGTGGTGTGGTGCGGGTTGGTGCGGTGAGGACGGTTTTTGCGATTTGGTGCGGTTTATGATCACCCCTAGTTTGGGCACGGAGACCAAGGAAAAATATAAAGAAGGAGGAGAGAAGTAGGAAAAATGAGAAAAGTGGTGGGACCCATCACTATATAATGTATAAAATGAGTTAGTGGAGAAAATTAGTGGATATAGTTGATTTTTATATTATAAAACTTTACTATTTTAGGAAAATTTATAAATATAAAGAGTTGGATGGGACATCTCAAAAAGAAAAATGTAAACAAATGGATGGTACAGAGAGAGTATTAAAAGAAAAATCAGTGAAACGTAATCCTGAAATGCTACTTCTTTACACTGAATGCAGAATAGAATCACGAATCCTGATGTACTCGTATAACTGAGTCTTATTAAAAGTATTAAACTATAACATTTTTATTTTAATAAATATGGGATATTACAAACATTCTTCTTATTGGATCGTCATCTTCGTCAAGTTCACAAATACATTTAAAAAATCTGAAGCCGTGCCTATGCATTTTCGCAAAATCCACATACTTACGAAACCTGATACCGTGTCTCTGCATTTTTGGCCGTGCACGAGTCATAACATGAGCTTTAGAAGTTAGAACATTATTAGTTTTGGAGGAAAAGCAAACAAAATAAAGTGAGCAACGTAAGGTATGCGGGGATAAGGGGATGTCGTATGGTATTGTTACATAATTGCGTGTCGAGGGGAGTACAAATACACAAACGTCCATCCTCAATAATTTAATGATTGTGATTGTGATAATGGTTGATAATTATATTGATCTTATATTAATGGCAGTGATTGTGATTATTGGAGTATGATAATTGTTGCTATATTCATAAGAGTAATTATTGAGGAGAGGATGTGCTTAATAATAGTAGTGAATTCAACGGCCCACGAGGAAAGGCTGTGAGTTAAGTTGTAGATAGGAAGGGCCACTAGTGAGTTGTGATGGTGATGGCCATGGCAATGGCTGCACTTTTGTCATTTGGTGCAACTGGATCAAGGGGATGGATTAGTTTGTAATCCCCCATACAGATAACGTTTTCTAATATCAAAGCTACAACTTTCGGAGACAGTGTCACAAAAAGAAGAGAACTTCAAACATACACTACTCCCTCAAAATCCTCAACCATATATGTTTTGGGATTATAATAACCTATAAGCACAAACAACAAACAAAATTTATAACTTTTAAGACCAAATTGTAAGAAAGAAAAGCCACTGATTACTGATTATACATAAAACGTGCAACATATACGGTGTATCTCGCTCACAGGGTCAAGAAATGTCTATGTTTTTTCTGTGATGATTCCGGATTTGACCATCCAATAACATTGATAAAATACAAGCATACGAACATATAAAGGGTGGACTGTCCAAAAACAAAACACAGCCATAAGAACGTACAATAAAGGGTCGGACACCGGACACGGTAAATATTAGAAGTGCAATAACGTTCGTTATGATACTAAGATTAGGTCTTCATTGCAGGCCTAACCAGCCCAAGTCCAGAACCACTTCCCAAATGCTTGAAATCTTTTGCTTCAAGATTATCTCCATGAGCAGAGAAACCTGTTCCACCTTTTTCCAGGGGCACCAGATTCCTCTCCTTGCATCCCTTGTTACAAACCAGACAAACCTTGTCGACAGCCATGAACTTATCAGCGCATTTCTTACAGAATACGTGCCCACAAGAGCTCAAGGCCACAAGCGCAATTGTGTTGGTTATTGTGACCTTGCAACTGGGACAGATGTATGACTTGTCAAGCGAAGTGGATTTCTTTTGTTCAGTAGTGTCCTCTGTGAAATGAATCGGGAAGAGGGTCTTCATCTTGAGTTTCTCACCGCCTTCTGGACAGGTAGTGCAGGTAGATGGTGCTTCTACCTTTGAAGGAGCTTCTGGTGTAGCAGAGGGCAACCAAAATGCTTTCATTGTTCTCAGTGCTTCCTCTTCAAATAATGTTGCCTTCACGCTATTAGCCCCATGGAACCCATTCTTATCTCTGTTATAATTCTTATCACTGTATTGGGGTAATGCACCATGGTTTTGCTGATCAAATGCATCAAGCTCTCTCGCTTTCTGCAATGCCAACTTCTCTTCTTCGTCTTCTTTATCATGTTTTTGCTGCATAGCATGAGCTGCTGTTTTCCTGCATGGTAATGACAATATAATCTTCAGCAAACATTCATAAAAACAATTTAAAACTATACATAAGAGTCATTGCATATTAGAATAAAAGAAGGCATAACCAAATCAAAAATTTATAACTTATAGATGTGTAAAATTTAATCTCATGGTCATAATTTTGATTTTTTAATGTAAAATGCTTACAACATTCAAATTCACATCTTGATACAGTAAACCAAAATTATAACCTGCATTTCATTCAAAAGATTGCCAATACAACTGCAATTAAGTATAGGTCTTGCTGAAGTTTCTCATATCAGGGTGGTAACAGAGAAAACAAGAATATAGTAAAACTGTATTTTGTACGCTCTCAACAAAGACGCAATGGTTTATTACCCAATAACCAAGTTACTATACACTTCACCTCTTCAACATATTATCAAGAGCTGATATTGCATAGGAGACATGGACATATATCAAATATAATACAAAGGAAATTTGAAATTTTAGTATACAAAAGAAATGGAGCCAAAAAGGACATCATTCCATGTAACAAGACAATTGAGTACCTCTAGCATCTTCTTAAAACAAAGCTGGTAAAAAGACACGATATAAGTTTCTCATTATCGGAGCAAAAGAAGAGGGTTAAGAGGTTGGAACTAACAACGGGTTGGGACGTTAATGAACTAAGAGTCTAAGACACACCAACTGCATGAGGAGATAAACATACTTAAATCCTACTATACTAGGTGAGCAAACGAAAAACAGAGAAGTTGACAAATGTACTTATAAAGCATCCAGTCATGAACTGTTTCAGTCTCTCGATAAACTAAACACCTCACGCTTCTTTTGGCTGTAACTAATGGGCATGGAATGAAATCACAATTTTGTTAACCACCTTCCACTTCTTTTGGCCAAACATGACACTGATTTGCACCTAGGAGGTTGGGCTTCAATACTGTCAGTTGGGAGCCACTACTTTGTTAACCATTAAATAACTCACCAAGGCAACAAAAGATAAGAGTTTAATCGTAAAATCATTTAGTTTAATGCATTTTGGTGGCCAAGCATGACACCATTTGAAATGGTCGCACTTTTGTGTTGCCAATTCAGTGGCCATACCTCTGCATTTCTAGAGAAAATGTGGCTAGTCAAGTAGTCATTAACCAATTTGAAGAAGTTAACAGCATATAGGTATCTTAAGTATCCAATAGATGTCAACTTATTATCTAAATACTCTTCTTCTCTTTTTCTTGAACCCCCCAACTGAATCTAGTTAAAAAAAATATTAATTGATACATAAACATTGCAGAGTAGAAAAAACTTATAAAAGCGAATAGGTTAAAAGTGCATTTGGGAACCAACTTGAATAGAACACTAAACAAATCATCCAAAAAAATAGGCTGTGTTTTGTGTACTACTCCATTCAAGTTTGTTCTAAACGCACTTCTAACCATTCACTTAAAAGATCCTAAAATTTTAATAAGGTTTGCAATGCTGATACATCTATTGCATTAAGATTATTCTACTCATTTCGGTTTGGATATAATACAATGGATATTCACATGAAAAAAATATAAATTTCATTTCATTATCACCTACTTTACTTCTACCAACCAAAGAGTAAGTTACACTTCACATTGTACATCACCCAATATACGAGATATTTATAATTCAAAAGATCGAAATAGTACAGAGATAATGCCAACACGAATTACAACCACTAAAGAAAAAAGATATCATCATGTTAAAGCCCTTTGAACTGAATAAACATTCGGTATAACAGTATAACTGCTTCAGTGAAAGCGAAGCATTACAATCAATCAACAGAAAATAAGGTATTGATGTTTCTATTTACTTTTACCAATATAATAAAACTCTGTGTTGTAGATGATTAAGTTATGCATTTGATTCAATTTCCATAAAGTTAAAATTTTGTTAATAGGATTTATCATAAACAAAAACTAAACTATATCTATACCAACTCAATCATATGTATCGAATAACCCCGCACTACCCACCTGTATCCTGGCTTCTTATAATAGATATATTCGTCACATTCTACAGCAAACAAATATCCATAAACCATACTACAGGACTTACACCACTCTAAATCTCTGTAGTTAACATAATACTCTGTTCTACAAGGTTCCTTTGAATTTTAAACAAATAAAGTCTGTTCACTGTTCCATGTCCCAAATCATAGAGCTAAATGTTCAAAAACTCCTTATTATCATTGACATTGTTTACATCAAGTTCAGCTGCAAACACCAGCTCCCACAACTCACAAGAGTTCATAAACGAGTTCCAATGCAATTTCTAAATAAATAATCTATTATCACTCTCAAGTCTCAAGATTAGACTGTCTCGTAAATAGTTTACAAACACAACTGCCAATCCAAACTTCCAACTTCCCTACTTAAACACTTTCATGTTCAACAACTAATATTTCAATTTGGCTCGCCCACCACAAAGCTTAGCTCTACTTATTAGTACACAAATTTCACAACATTAACCTCGATAAATTTGAACTTTTTTCTCATTAGCTCTACTCATTAACCTCGATATATCAGCTGTACTCACTAATCTCGATAAATTAATACTTCTTTCTCATTAACCTCAGTAAACGCATACTTTTTCTCATGCTCTACTTAATAACCTCCATAAATTAGCTCTACTCACTAAACTCGGTAAATCAGCCTTACTCATTAACCTCAATAAATTTATACTTTGTCACATTATCCCTACTCATTAACCTTGATAAACTAGCTCTTCTCATTAAACTCGACAAACCAGCTCAATTAATTAGGTTTACTCATTAACCTCGATAAATTTATCCTTCTTCTCATTAGCTCTACTCATTAACCTCAATAAATTAGCTCTCCTCACTAAATTCGATAAACTAGCTCTAATCTCATTAAACTCGATAAATTAACTTTACTCATTAACCTCAATGACATTTACTTTGTCACATTATCTCTAATCATTAAACTTATTAAACTACTACCTCTACTCATTAAACTTGATGAACTAGCTCTTCGATAAATATATGCTTCTACAATCGGTCCGCCTCGACAAAATAATAAATTTCTCCGGTCCCGAAACAATCAAACCAAAACACAAACACAAACACATACAACAAGAGAAGTAGATCTAACCTTTGAATATCTTTCTTCTGAGCCAACAAGCACTCAAGAATACACTCTTTACAAAAGATATGCCCTTTCTGACACGACATAGGATCAATTACAGGTTTCAAACAAAGCGAGCAAGAATCAAACGGCTTAATTGAATCTTTACCCAAGCGTTCTCGTTGAGTACCGTACCCTAGCTTCTTCTTCTCATCGTATGTGAAGTAGGCTAGATCGTTGTTGTTTTTTGAGTGTCTTTGAGGCATTTTGGGGGTTTAATTGAGATGAGAATGGAGGATTGGGGAAGATTTGAAGATGAAACCCTAGAAATTGGGGGAGGATTTGTTTTATTTGTACGGGGTTTGGTAAGGGCGTGTTTGGAGAGGAATTATATGACTCTGAATTGGGATGGGAGAATTAGATTATTAGTTAAAAAACTTAAATAAATTAAAAATTAAAAAATACAACTAATAGGATTATAGGAAAACATTCAACTGTACTATTATAGTTTTGAAAAAAATGTTAAAAATACTCATTTTTGAGTTAAGAATGACAAAAATGACAATTTTCAAAGTGTATGGTTATTTTTACCCGATGGGATACCCAACTCGTAATTGGGTATCACATTTTGTATAAGATACCCAATTCAAAAATGGGTATCCCTATAAGATACCCAACCCGTAAATGGGTATCCCAAAAAATTAAAAGTATAAAAAATTTGTGATACCCAACTTATAAACGGGTATCCTATATAAAATGAGATACCCAACTTAAAAATGGGTATCCCAACTATTATAAATAACCATCCATTTTTAAATCGGTATTTTCATGATGAAGTTTTAAATAATCAATAAAATGTGATATCTATTAGAATACTATACCTACGATATTAATTAAAATATAAATTTAAATATAATGATGAAAATAAATAAATCAAAAATAGAATATAAAATAGAATATAAAAAGAAAATAATATATTAAAAAACTGTACATTTTAATTCGGTAGAAGTATAAATGAGCTAATACATCGGCCAATGGTTCAACATCTAATTCGGAAAAGAATTAATTCGGGTTCAATGTGATTCATAACTAGGTGGATCTTGAATATGATTTTTATATTTTACAATCAAATCATATTAATATTGCATAATATAGTTTTATATTAACCTTTTTCGAGTATATAACATGATTTTGCAATCAAAATACTGTAAATATTTATTATTTGTAAAGAATGTTCAATAAAATTAATTATATTATTAAAAAAATTAAAAATCAATTATATTTTGCAAATTAAATATGTTAAATAAAATGAGCTTGGAGTCTAATGTCGTGATGAAAAACTTTTTTATTAATGCGATCTATAATCATATTTAATGAATGTTTTTTGACGATATAATCATACAGATCTGAAGATTATGTCAAAATATTGTTTAATAATATCTTTTATGCAAATTTAAGTTGTAGAATATTGATTATATAATAATAATGTTTTCTTATATAATGTTAAAGGTAGAGATTGATCGATTTTTTTTGTTAAAAGTTGATTGATCCAAATCACTAAATTATCTGAAAATTTGTGTATTCATTTATCCTTACTAGGGTGAAGGACAGAAATGGACTAAAAGCAAAAGGAATGGACCATGGATGTGGGAGGCGGCTGCAAAAACTGTATGTTGCGTCTTTTCGTGTAGCAAAACAATCTATTACGGTGTTTGGTACACCGAGATAGAGGTTTAATGCGAAACACGATGTACCGAAACAGAGTAATACGGAATTCGGAGCTGCGCAACACGAAATAACACATATAATGAAAAAAAATAACAGCTATACAGTGAAAAAAATAACAGCTAATGCGATTCACGAAATAATGCATCCGTGGGGCAGTTGAGGACCAAAGATCATACATGTGTATGGTCCATTTTGATAATTATCTCTTCTTACTAGATATTTACATTCATACAGTTAAATTTTTAATTAAGTGTCCAAATACTACAAATTTGAGATGCATTACTAGAAAAGATTTCTAAAGTTATCGTTAGATTCTATTTCACTTCATAAAATAATATTTTTTTTTAATTTTTACCTTACAGAACATATATGATTGTCAAGATTTTCGATGAAAGTTGTTTCAAAAACATACATATTTTTAAAATTTAAAACTTTTTTAAAACTTATAATTTATAAAATAATATATTTAAAAATATTCTACTTGCGAAACATATACAATCTTTAAAGTTTAAGTTCTACAATAAAATAGCGATCCACATAAAACTTAACTCTATATATTTCTTTTCCTTATTAATTTGAACATATTATATGAAATATATTATACTCCCTCCGTCCCATCCAATTCTTAACACTTTTTTTGTCACTTTCTGGCACGCATTTTAAGGTGAATTTTAAGGATAGTTCCATAACTTATTTTTGAATTTTTTTTTTTGTATAAAAATAGAATTGTTCTATTTTTATACAAAAAAAAGAAAATTTCAAAAATAAGCTATGAAACGAGAGAATAACCAAAATGCCCCATTTCCAAGACCCTTGGCCCTCACCTACCCTCCACATACGGCAATGCGTGTTTCGTTTCTTTTTTTTCCAAAAAGTTGCATGTTGCGGCATCTCGTGAACCGTATTAGGCTGTATTGCGGTGTATGGTATGCCGCATAAGTGATAATGCTGTGCATGGAATAGCGCATTATGCATATGATACGTTGTACGAAACAGCGTGACACGTGATACGACAAACGAAATTCCGTATCCGTGGGGTATTTCGGGCCATTTTTCTGAAATGGGGCATTTTGGGCCATGCAAATTGAAAATGGGGCATTTTGGACCTTCACCCTTATGAAACTATCCTTAAAATTCACCTTAAAATGCGTGCCAAACACCCCATTTTGAAATGTTAAGAACCCGGTGGGACGGAGGGAGTATATTCCAACGGGTAATATAATTATGTATTTAATTATTTTAGTGGATAATTTTTATTAATAAATTAATATATATAATAATAAACTTAATAATAATATACTAAATGTTGTGGAATAAAAACTAGGTTACGAAATTGTATTTAATGCTAGAGTTCGGGAGATTCGTGCTTTAATGGCTGTTTCCGTGTTCGAGACTAATCGGTACTCACAGAATGCCTACGTATCTCGTATTGAGAATCAAGCCAAAAACGTAGTTCTGAGAATGAGGGGTCAGGCCCTTATATAGGCTGAGAAGCCTTAGAATTATGGTAGGAGTCAGAGAGTTGGTGGGCAAGCCACCGCCTTGAGAAAAGTTCTAGACCCCTTCCTTGTAGGAATCAGTTTCCATGTTGAAGTATTTATCTTGGAGTCTAAGTCAGGTAAGAGTAATATCCTTGTTTGACTCTTATTTGCTGAGCTATTTATTACCCCTAATATTAATTACGAAATTAATATTATAACTAGGGTTTGGGCCTATCTGGTGGGCCCCACGTTTTGACCATATTGGGTCTAATTAATGCCACATTAAATGTGTCTTTATGGCTTACTTTTAGCCCATATTATTTGCCCCCCAACTTCTAGGAAAACTGATCAGGTTTTCCTTAAAGTTTTAACGGCCTTTTCCGAGACTTGGGTCAGGGTTTATTGCTCTTACGCGAGTATTTTCAACAATATCATCTTAATGTAAAGCGTGGAGCGACCGACGACACTAAACGGTGTTAAACGGCACTGAACAGCGCTAAACAGCCTTAAACAACGTTTAAAAAGTGTTAAACGATGTTAAATGGCATAATATGGCAATAACTGCGCTAACCTGCACTATTCGGTGCTAATCGGCACTAAACAGTGATAACAGACACTAATCTCTAACTTCGTTCGAGTACTGAAAATCAACCGGGGACGAAAAATTCGAGGGCTGGGATCACAAACTACCCGTGATCGGCCAGTTGATGGTCCGCCGAAGGGCTCCCGGACACGGTGGTCGGCCAGCTGGTGGTCGGCTGGCACTCCCCGGGTGCGGTGGTCGACTGCTTCGTGGTCGGCTGCTGCTCCTTCGGGCGTGGTGGTCGGCTGCTTCGTGGTCGGCCACTTCGTGGTCGGCTGCGGCCCTCCGGGTGTCGTGGTCGGCCACTTCGTGGTTGGCTAAAAAACCCGGACCTAAACCCATCCGTGGTTTTAAAAGAAATCATGGATCTCGGATCTAAAATCATCCGTGGTCTTAGAAACAATGGATCTAGGATCGAAAATCATCCGTGGTCTTAGAAACTATGGATCTATGATCTAAAATCATTCATGGTCTTGGAAACCATGGATCTCAATGTTGATTGCAAGTCACTATTTTGGCCAATAGTGACTTTTAGCAAGATTACTCCTAAACTTATAATTAGCATTGCTAACCTCGTACTTACGGCTGATCTCCTTAGTTAACTCCTTAAGCGTAATTAGCCTTTCAGAGGTCATTTGTTTTGCAGCTTCAGCAATTATATCTGTTGCTTCTTCTCTAGCTCGTATGAATTATAACGATCCTTTCTGTATAAAATGAGTAATTTTTTTCCTTTTTTCATCTTCAAACAATAGATGACCTGTAAACGCAAATCAAGCTGAACTTCAACCTAACATAGCAGGCCGTGCTTCTTCTATAAAAGAAGAGTGGTAGCCTTCATTTCATTCACTTCTTCATTTCAAAGTCTTCAAGTTTTTAAGCTCTGTAGATTTCTAGTCCCAGTCGGGGATCAAGTTTCAAGGTCAAGTTTCCAGTTTCAAGATCAAGTTCAAGTTTTAAGATCAAGTTCAAGTTTCAAGATTAAGATGTCAGAAGACAACCGCCTAGCTGCTCCTCCGGTCTCCATGATGGAAGCATTTGCCAAGAGGAGCAAGATGAGGACAGCCAAAGGTAAGGAAAAAATAAAACCCCCTTCATATGTTGAGCACAAATTTGAATCCCTACTAGATCTACTAAACATTATGAGGGAGGTATTCCCCAATAGTGCAAGCTTAGACTCGTTTAATAGTCCATGCAAGTTAAAGGAGCGAGATGTCGAAGAGATCATGAGAACATATCACTTTCCATATGCTATTAAGGTTCGTCGTCCAAGTCCAACAGACAGAACCTACAACTGGCATCCTGAGAAGATTTGTGGTCACTGGGGTGCCCTGGGTTCAAATGATCCTTTTATCCTCAGATTGCTGGTGGAGCTTCAAATCCACCCTTGTCAATTGTATCCCAATGCCTGGAGGTTCATCATTATTTTCACAATAAGATGCCGTCAGTTGAGAATCCCATTGTCTACTGCAATGTTTCGGAGTATCTTTGGGGCCAAAAACTCCACTGACTGCAAGAAAGGATGGGTTAGCCTTCAACACCGAGCCAAACTTCCGCACATGATGAATCCCTTTTCCTTTCCAGATTCTCAGCATTTCTGGGAAAGGAAGTTTGTAATCCTTGAGTGGGAAGGTGGTGATTGGGGTGACTTCTTTGTGAAGAGATTTGGATTTGTGGAGGATAGTTCACATTTTATGTGTGAACTTAGTGATAAAGATCTACTAAATCGAGATACGCTCCTTGCTGATGATGGTCGTACCAATTATAAGACTTTTCTGAATGAAAAGAATCTCGTTGAGACTGGCCTTAGCTTTCTTTCTATTGAGGGTAACTTTCTTACTTAGCCATATTATGAACTCTATTTGTTCTTATTCCGATGTTTTTCATATTGTATTTCAGCTGCTGAGGAGATTGACAGTCGTCCTAAGAACCAACCGACTATGACTAAAAGAATGAAGAAAAAGGCTGAGGAACTACTGAATCCCACTAAGCCTCGAATCACTCACTTCTTGGAAGGCTGCTCCCAAGGCGGGAAAAGATCCTGAAACACCGACGGGGGTATTATGACCCCTTTTATACCGTAATGGGGTATTTGTGAACAAGATTCAGTCTTTGGGAGCCCTCACCTAGCTCTAGACTGGTCCAAGCTTTCAATCACTCATCCCGATAGAGTGACTTTACATGCAGGCGACAAGATGGATGAATCTCAGCTTATGGGCGCTCAAGCCTTATATCAGGTATGACACTCCTTCTGGTAGGTTTGGTGTTGTTTGTTGATTTTGACTTTATAAACTCCTTATGCCTTATCAACTTCCCTACTGCAGGATAATGCCTACTTTCAGACTGTCTCTACCCAAGGCCGGGCCTTTAGGGATGAGAATGTATCCTTGAAGACTGATTCAGCAAGGTTCAAGAAAGAAATTGATGATCTGCATTCTCAAGTTACCCGTGCCGAAGCGAATGCTTTATCCTCCCGAAAGCAACTTGCTTCTTTGGCCAGAAAGAAGTCATCTGATGCTAACAAGGTGATTGAGGCCTATCATAGGTCCGAAGATTTTCTGAAATTCATGGATGAACATGAAGATGAGGTGCGCCCCTTCAACATGTCTGTTGGTTGGGACAAGGCAATCAATGTTGTGAGTAACAAACATCCCTCAGTTGTCATCCCATCTGACTTTCCTTGCCCTAACTGGACTATGGGCGACGAGAACCGTGCAAACCTTGCTTCTGGCTCGGGGACCAAGATTATTCCTCAAGCATCAGGTTCTGGTTCTAGAGGCAGCCATAGATCTTCTGGTTCGGGATCCAAGAGGCATCCCCCAGCTGCTAGTCAAGACTCAAGCTCTTCGGGATCTCGTGGAAAGAAGCCCCCGCCTGCCAGGAAAGTTGGAGTAGTTCGGCTACCGATCCCTAGCAAGATGATGATCCGAAATGAATGCAGTACAAGCTCATCTTCCGGAGAGGAAGAAACTGAAGTTGTGGAGACTACCGCTCAGCCAATGGTGGTTGTTGAACAAGGCGGTGCTGAGGAGGAAGATTCAGATGAGGAGGAAGATTCAAATGAGGAGGAGTCGGACGAGGAGAGTGGCGAGGAAGAATCCTCGGATGAGTAGGTTGGGATCACCCCATGGCCTTGCATGGCCCCATTTAGCCGCCTGTGGCTTTATTTCCTTAGCTTTCAATCAAGGTCCTTCGGGACTTAACTCTTATTTGCTTGTTGTAACTTAACTTAAACCGGGGCCCTTCGGGGCATTTTATTTATGCATTTGTTTCCTTTATTCATATGCTCATTCATTTTCAATACTTGGTCTTTCTAGACTTACACTCAACAGGTGCTCGGTACATAAATAAAACATAGAATCATAGAATAGAAAACAGATTTGCATTGATAACTTGAAAGTGGGTTCAACCCTTACATAGCTACTATGGTCCTACTCGGGGTACTAGACCCTGGAATAGTTTTATCGAACCTTATTTCTACTTCTCATAATAAATAGATAATGAGCTAAGTCTGTTAGGAATATGTTGTACTTGATGATAACTTCACATTCTATGCACAAAATTGTATAAGTCATGTTTTGTAACTGTCAACGGATGAGACATTATAACTCTATCCGTTGACAGGTAGCTCATCAACGAATGAGGTTTTGTAGCATACTGCAGTATCTCTACTTATCAGTTGATAGTGTTTTTATTCAGAGTCATGTTGACCATCAATGGATAGGCAGAATAGGGTAGCCAATTGTAAATAAGCTATGCTATGTAATTCTGTCTAAGTGAAAGTGTATCAATGGATGAGAACAGGACTCTTTCAACGGATACAACTCAAATCTACTCTATCAATGGATACAGCTCAAACTACCATCAACGGATGACAGTGTACAACATCAACGGATAATCATTGAAACTTTCTTCTATGCTAGCTGGGAATTAGCAGTTGATAAGGACAGGTTTGACTGACAGATCACATGGGTTGATAGTATGTGACAGCCCTAGATCCGGGGTCAAGGATCCAGGTCATCACGGACCAATTTCCATTCAATATCAATATCCCTTGGTTCTTTTTTTTTTAATACTTATGCAATTGACCCCACAGTAACACACACACACACACCAGTCATATGCTCAAAGAACAACATTCACCATAGTAAAAGTTTAGAGTTAGAAAGTTATTACAAACCCAGAATCATACTTAAGTACATTGTTGAGTGATGCTTCTACAAGAAGCATTTCAACAACCAAATTTATTACAACCTTGCACACTTACACACTTAATGTACATAAGACCACTAAACCCCTTGCGCTGGTCATCTACCTCGGGGATTGATGCTAACGAGCTCTCAGTAGGTCGCCTTTCCCTTACCCTCTTGCGGGGCGTTCTGCGTAGTATTGGCATACCTAGCTGTATATAGATAAGTAGCAAGAGTGAGCTATAATAGCTCAGCAAGATATTATTATAACTAGAGTTTAAAAAAAATGTGACCAAGTATACATGTATATACATACGTAAATGGTAAGCAGTTATAAACTTTAAGGAAGAATAAAACTCTTATTTAATAATACATCATCCACTTACTATTATAAGAAGGAAATCTAGAATAATACAGTATCAGTTTCTCTTCTTAAATAATATAACAATCAATATAATCTTTCAGTGTAATATCTCAGGATAATATGAATACTTACTTAAATCTCTTACTATCATCATCTCATTTCCTTCTTATGTAACAATTTTTATAAATGAATATAAAATCAGTTTCTCTTCATCTATAACAATAATTCCATCTTTCATATCATTTTCCCTTTCCAGTATACCAATCTGACTTTATCATTTATTCTTTATTCACATATTGTAGGGGTTTTCACTGTTGCCGAATACGTGAGGCACGATGATCAGTCGCCCTCCGTATCCGTCCCTTTTTACTACCGGTAGAAGGAGGAAGGTCCACCACTACATCCCCCTGGAGGAAGGTCCACCACTACATCCTCCTTCGGCAACTCTTGGGCCGAATTAAAATATTGATTGCTGGACTGTGCAGCACACAGCCTCTTATGCTTTTTATTGCTATCCCCCTTTGTCCAATCATTATTCTATTTACTAAATGTCATTCCACATTTCCATTTTCTCACTTTCATTTTCACATATCATTTACTCATCTCATTTCCATTCTCATATATCACTTTCATTCTCGCACATTATTTCTATAAAATATATGTATATAACATACACTAAAAAGAATGTTTATAATATAGCATTATAAACCATATAACCCTAGATAACAACTGATACCATTCTCTTTCATATCTCTTTTACCCTAGAGCATATTCGCTCCATTCGTAATCATCTCTATATTCATATCTCAGAAAACATATCCATCTCTCTTTAACTTCCCACAATTAAGAGAATATATTCTTTGCAATATAGCAACAAAAGCATCACATATACATAAATATATTCCATGATATCATTATTATTCCGAAGATAAATAATTTTTAAAGTAGGGATAGAAGAATCTTGCCTCTGTTCCTGTATCCTGACAGTATGGCTGGTTCCTCCTCCGGAATTTCTATAAACACAAAAGGACCGTCATTAGAATACCACATCTCTTACTCACTACCCTCTCGTATAACAACACCCTTTACACTTCAATGTATGTTTAACGTATTATTATTATCCCAAAGGCTCAAGAACTTAACCATTTATAAGTTCAATCGAAGTTCCAGTGGTTTTCACCATTATCCCTAACGACCACACTTAACTGTAAAAATTCTCAGAAAATATGGATTTCGAATTTTAATGTAATGTCAACTGTCAAGGGTCCTCTGACCACCCTACTACACTATCCCAAAATTTCGTGACTTATAAAAATGTCTAAGTATGGTAACTTTAGCCTCAAAGTTGATACAATTACGTTTTCTCGGTTATCGAACGTCTTTCACTAAAACTGACTTTTCTCCTAAACCGTTCATCAGATTTTAACGCACCTTATATCAAAACGATCTATGAACTAAGCTCTATCATCTCATGGTCCCTTAGTGTGCTGGACAGTAACCTACCGTGTGTGCACAGTTGCTAAAAACAGGGCAGTTTTCCGGTTTAACGAAAATCGGACATTATAACTGCTGTAATTTCATACTTTCCAAAATTTCACCACTCCGAAACCACCATTTCATACTCAATCCAAACCCTACACCATGTGGACTACATTCCAGCCATGGTTACTAGTTCACATCACAAATCTCATATCAAACCCAACCATTCATAACACATATTCATCATAAACTTTCCATTAACAACACTTAACTACTAATCACTTCAATATCTACTATAAATACAAAAGGCAAGGGTTATTATACCTCCTTGAAGCTTGAAGAACACTTAATAATCCTTAATAATCCTTGGACACACCTTGAACAACCTTACAATAGCTTGAATTAACTAAAGAAATCATAAAAACCAAGTTAGTTTCTTGAAATCACTATTCATCACTATTCATCCATCAACTTTGGAGATTTTATTACCTTACTAAATGGTGTTGGTTTGCTATGAAACTTTGTAGATGATCCTTTCTAACCTCCAAGAGCCTCCATAATTTTTCTCTTGATTTAATCTTGATGAGAGCTAGGGTTTTTGATTTTGTCTTTTTTTTTCTTATGTATTGCCGAATGGAAGAAATGAAGAAGTGGGGAGAGTTCTTTTGCTTCTTGTCTAATCTTGTGTTTATCTTGGTAATGCTAGATTGTCTTAGAAGCTTGGTTGATATTTTCCTTGACAAATGACTAATTTACCCTTGGTTTTAAGTTAGTGGAAAATGACATCAATAATGATGTTATTAAGATGATGTAATATTCTTATTACTTGATTTTCTAAATAGCATGCTAATAATCTTGGTAGATGATAATGTGGTATGTCTCCTTGTTATATTACTAATCTTGGTTGCTTAATCTCCATACTCGTCTAATTGTGGTTCGTTTCGAATGTACCTCATTATCTCAGTGGTTTTGTAACCATTTACGAATCCAATTTCCATTGGTATTCTCTTAACTTAATAATCCTTTGGTTTAACCTAAATTCACTAATTCCTCAATATATAATTCTTATAATGTTTCCATGCTCCTTAATGTCCAATAGAAGCTTATTCGAATTCAAAATCCTCAAAATCCATGTTTCAGGAATTTCTGAAATCTAACGTCATTTTGAGTCACTTATTTTCATTGTACAACACTAATATGGTTTCTGTTTATTCATTTTCCATTTCCTTTATAGATTACCTATATACCATTTCCCTAAATCCTCGAAATTTACTATTCATGTGACCACTGTAGCATTACTGAAGTTAGGGTTATTACATCCTTTCCCCCTTAAAAGGATTCCGTCCCGGAATCACGTCAGAAATGTCCATAGATACCTTTTCATCTACACCTTATAACTTCTATACCACTTTCTCCATCCTTTTTCCTTCATAATATCTCTATCTTGTTTGCGCAAATTACACCAACATAAACTTGCTTGTCATTCATCAACATCCCTCTTTTAGTTATGGGTATCGGCCACCACATTGGCCTCTCCTGAATGGTAGTGTATCTCACTTATGGTTTATCCCTATGTTGATCTCTATCATGACATAAAATATACATATTTCGCTCTTATTATATCTTGTCTCTGTAAAATCTTCCAGAAATCCGACTAAAATAAGATTCTTTGAAACAATTGTAAGAAAATATTACCTATAATATATATTTCCTGTTCGTATATAAACAAGTCTGTGGTTTACCCTCAAAATACTATTGTTCTTCTTTTCATAGAATTCCTAAACCCCAACAGATACTGATTTTCCTTATCTAGATTATCAACCTACCTATACCATTCATTGACCACATTGATTCCTAACCAAACATTTACACTAAAAATTTAAATACTAGAAAAATGTTCACCTGCATCTGTATCCGGCTTTCTCAATGCCTCTCCTAAAGTCATGTTATACACTCTAGCAGTAGGCCTGTTTGAAGCAGTCACACTCTGTCCTGACGCAGACGACCCACCAGAACGACAATCCCTAGCAATATGTCCTAGTCTTCCACATTGATAACACTTTGCATCACTCTTATCAGCTGATGGACACCTGTCCTGATAATGTCCTTTCTGTCCACATTTAAAGCAAGTTACTCCTAACATCTTACACTCTCCAATATGCTTCTTACCACACGTGTTGCAATCTGGCAATGGTGGTCGCGATTGATTAGACTGAAAGGTTCCTGTAGATCTACCACCCTGATTCACCGTCTCACTGGTAGTCTTATTATTCCCTGACTTTCCAAACTGGGATTTTTGTCCTTTACCAAATTTATTAAAGTAGCTTCCCTCACTTGACCCTCCTTTTGGACCCTCAAATTTTCTTTTCTTGTTCTCTCGACCTAATTGGTTTTGTTCACTCTCGGCCTCGATAATAGATGCCTTCTGAACCACCGCAGCATAATCAGTCAACTCAAATGGTGCCACTCTTGTCCGTAGCCATGGTTTCAATCCTTGTTGAAACCTTTTCGCTCGTTGCTCTTCAGTACGCACGAATTCCGGAACAAACCTCGACAGTTCGGTAAATTTCGTTTCATACTCAGCCACTGTTAGATTTTCCTGCTTTAGCTCCAAAAATTTTATTTCCATCTGGTTCTCTAAGTACCTAGGGGAATATTTGTCTAGAAACACCCTAGTGAAACGCTCCCAAGTTATCACTCCCGCTCCCTCGAGATTTTTCTTAGCTTCCCACCAATAATTTGCCTCTCCCTTTAGGAGATAGGCTGCAAAGACTGTCTTCTGATCTTCCTCTACCCTCAGTATCTCAAAAGCCTTCTCCATTTCTTTCAGCCATGCCCTGGCTGCTACTGGGTTAGTGGTTCCCTCAAATTCTGGGGGTTTTAGTGACTTAAAAGCACGAAAAGAGTTAGCTGCCTGGTTGGGAAGAACAGGTGGTTGTGGCGGATTCTGTGGATTAGCTAAATTCTGCCTCAAAAGTTCCATAAATTGATTAAAAGGGTTACCACCCTGATTTCCCTGTTGGCCAGTTGATTCATCTTCTTCTTCCTCATGATCTTGTTCATTATGAGCGTTTTCACCCTGCCTATTCTGACTTGCTTCCTCTCTCTCATTTTCCCTTGCATTCATTCTATTATTACGCTTAGGCGGCATGATTCTGTATATAATAATATTCTTCATTAATCACCCAAAATTAGGGTACAATATACATCGTTTCCATATATGCACAATTATATCATTAATTAACTTATTTATGCATCCCAGTATTTTTAACTTCACACAAGTAATATTTAATTATAATACAACCTTGACAATTAAGCTTAGTACCTTTAGCACAATAACCTTTTCATTTAAGTCAATCACCTCATATATATCAATATTTTTTTATTCTCAACATTTAATATCAAAATACGATAAAATTAGGCAAAGCACATAAACTTCATTAATTTACATAAATATTTTACAACTTGGGTACAACGTCTTTTACTACTAATATCATACATCATAAAGTACAAGGTTCGAAACCCCAAAAGCATAACTGTACATACTAACTCGCTATAACAAAAGCACTACTAGCTGTCCTCTAATCAGACTGGGATTAAGACAGTAAACAACTACCCTAATCCCCAAAATGACATCCACAAGATGACTAGTCTGATTAGTATCCAAGACTACTACTCCTAATCATGGTAACGACGCCCTGATAACGTCTCTGATCTGCACTACCATAGTGGTGACTGTATCAACTATCTGAGCCCTCCATACTGGATCCCCTCTGTCTCCCAACATCGTCCTAATATCACCGAGTGCCCGCAGCTCGATACTAACTATGCTCAAAGTCAACCCATCTGGTATCACACATCCTCCTCCTCTCGCCCTGTCTAACCTCTGTATAAGCGTATCTATAGTCCGACGGGACTCATCCAGCTGTCCCTGAAGGGCAAAGTAATCTGACAAGAAAATAGCTGGCAACTGACCAGCTGGAAACATAGGTGCCTCCTGAGGTGGCATAGCATCTGGGGGAGGTACATCTACAAGTGGGGGTGCATCCACTGGTGGAGGTGGTGGTGGTGCAAATGGTGGGGATGGAACTGCCTGTGGAGACGGAGGAACAGGCTCTGTGTCCGCATCCTCGGAAGGGTCATCCTCCAACTCATCCTCTCACAAGATAAAGTGTCCCGGTGGAGTGAACTGCTCAACTGGGTCCTCAAAAGGGTCGGGGCTAGGTAGAGGAGATGGAACTGGTGATGGCACTGGGACAGGTGGAACAGGAGTAGGAGTCACGTGAATGTCCCTCCACTCAATCGGTTCCTCAGGTATAACAGATAGCCTAGGCCTCTTACGTAAGGGCATCTCCTCTCAGGAATATCCGTCCGTACTCGGGAAGGTCCGGCCCCATCAGGTCCTACATATGGTCTACCAGAATATGGCACTATGGCCACAGCATCCCTCTGCCTGCGCTCCTCAGCCTCCTCCCTCAGTCTCTGCTCATATCTCTCTCTAGCACTCGCCCGTCGTCTCTCCCTGAGGTCATCAATAGCATACTCTGGAACCTCTACACCTACCAGCAACAAGTCTCTAATCTCCTGCTCGGGTAGTCCTAGCCACTGGGGGTCTCGACTCGGCTCACCCATCTCTGCTCCCTATAATAAAACATAAAATTCTATTAGTAACGGTCTATAAAATTATAAACAATACTTAAAATAAATACTACCTGCGATATACCACCCCTGAACTTGATGGAAGTTCAAAATTTATATTATAAATGATACAATATTATTATCACTCTTGTTCCTGAGCATTATGACTCTTAGCTCTGATACCAAACTGTGACAGCCCTAGATCCGGGGTCAAGGATCCAGGTCATCACGGACCAATTTCCATTCAATATCAATATCCTTTGGTTCTTTTTTTTTTAATACTTATGCAATTGACCCCACAGTAATACACACACACACACCAGTCATATGCTCAAAGAACAACATTCACCATAGTAAAAGTTTAGAGTTAGAAAGTTATTACAAACCAAGAATCATACTTAAGTACATTGTTGAGTGATGCTTCTACAAGAAGCATTTCAACAACCAAATTTATTACAACCTTGCACACTTACACACTTAATGTACATAAGACCACTAAACCCCTTGCGCTGGTCATCTACCTCGGGGATTGATGCTAACGAGCTCTCAGTAGGTCGCCTTTCCCTTACCCTCTTGCGGGGCGTTCTGCGTAGTATTGGCATACCTAGCTGTATATAGATAAGTAGCAAGAGTGAGCTATAATAGCTCAGCAAGATATTATTATAACTAGAGTTTAAAAAAAATGTGACCAAGTATACATGTATATACATACGTAAATGGTAAGCAGTTATAAACTTTAAGGAAGAATAAAACTCTTATTTAATAATACATCATCCACTTACTATTATAAGAAGGAAATCTAGAATAATACAGTATCAGTTTCTCTTCTTAAATAATATAACAATCAATATAATCTTTCAGTGTAATATCTCAGGATAATATGAATACTTACTTAAATCTCTTACTATCATCATCTCATTTCCTTCTTATGTAACAATTTTTATAAATGAATATAAAATCAGTTTCTCTTCATCTATAACAATAATTCCATCTTTCATATCATTTTCCCTTTCCAGTATACCAATCTGACTTTATCATTTATTCTTTATTCACATATTGTAGGGGTTTTCACTGTTGCCGAATACGTGAGGCACGATGATCAGTCGCCCTCCGTATCCGTCCCTTTTTACTACCGGTAGAAGGAGGAAGGTCCACCACTACATCCCCCTGGAGGAAGGTCCACCACTACATCCTCCTTCGGCAACTCTTGGGCCGAATTAAAATATTGATTGCTGGACTGTGCAGCACACAGCCTCTTATGCTTTTTATTGCTATCCCCCTTTGTCCAATCATTATTCTATTTACTAAATGTCATTCCACATTTCCATTTTCTCACTTTCATTTTCACATATCATTTACTCATCTCATTTCCATTCTCATATATCACTTTCATTCTCGCACATTATTTCTATAAAATATATGTATATAACATACACTAAAAAGAATGTTTATAATATAGCATTATAAACCATATAACCCTAGATAACAACTGATACCATTCTCTTTCATATCTCTTTTACCCTAGAGCATATTCGCTCCATTCGTAATCATCTCTATATTCATATCTCAGAAAACATATCCATCTCTCTTTAACTTCCCACAATTAAGAGAATATATTCTTTGCAATATAGCAACAAAAGCATCACATATACATAAATATATTCCATGATATCATTATTATTCCGAAGATAAATAATTTTTAAAGTAGGGATAGAAGAATCTTGCCTCTGTTCCTGTATCCTGACAGTATGGCTGGTTCCTCCTCCGGAATTTCTATAAACACAAAAGGACCGTCATTAGAATACCACATCTCTTACTCACTACCCTCTCGTATAACAACACCCTTTACACTTCAATGTATGTTTAACGTATTATTATTATCCCAAAGGCTCAAGAACTTAACCATTTATAAGTTCAATCGAAGTTCCAGTGGTTTTCACCATTATCCCTAACGACCACACTTAACTGTAAAAATTCTCAGAAAATATGGATTTCGAATTTTAATGTAATGTCAACTGTCAAGGGTCCTCTGACCACCCTACTACACTATCCCAAAATTTCGTGACTTATAAAAATGTCTAAGTATGGTAACTTTAGCCTCAAAGTTGATACAATTACGTTTTCTCGGTTATCGAACGTCTTTCACTAAAACTGACTTTTCTCCTAAACCGTTCATCAGATTTTAACGCACCTTATATCAAAACGATCTATGAACTAAGCTCTATCATCTCATGGTCCCTTAGTGTGCTGGACAGTAACCTACCGTGTGTGCACAGTTGCTAAAAACAGGGCAGTTTTCCGGTTTAACGAAAATCGGACATTATAACTGCTGTAATTTCATACTTTCCAAAATTTCACCACTCCGAAACCACCATTTCATACTCAATCCAAACCCTACACCATGTGGACTACATTCCAGCCATGGTTACTAGTTCACATCACAAATCTCATATCAAACCCAACCATTCATAACACATATTCATCATAAACTTTCCATTAACAACACTTAACTACTAATCACTTCAATATCTACTATAAATACAAAAGGCAAGGGTTATTATACCTCCTTGAAGCTTGAAGAACACTTAATAATCCTTAATAATCCTTGGACACACCTTGAACAACCTTACAATAGCTTGAATTAACTAAAGAAATCATAAAAACCAAGTTAGTTTCTTGAAATCACTATTCATCACTATTCATCCATCAACTTTGGAGATTTTATTACCTTACTAAATGGTGTTGGTTTGCTATGAAACTTTGTAGATGATCCTTTCTAACCTCCAAGAGCCTCCATAATTTTTCTCTTGATTTAATCTTGATGAGAGCTAGGGTTTTTGATTTTGTCTTTTTTTTTCTTATGTATTGCCGAATGGAAGAAATGAAGAAGTGGGGAGAGTTCTTTTGCTTCTTGTCTAATCTTGTGTTTATCTTGGTAATGCTAGATTGTCTTAGAAGCTTGGTTGATATTTTCCTTGACAAATGACTAATTTACCCTTGGTTTTAAGTTAGTGGAAAATGACATCAATAATGATGTTATTAAGATGATGTAATATTCTTATTACTTGATTTTCTAAATAGCATGCTAATAATCTTGGTAGATGATAATGTGGTATGTCTCCTTGTTATATTACTAATCTTGGTTGCTTAATCTCCATACTCGTCTAATTGTGGTTCGTTTCGAATGTACCTCATTATCTCAGTGGTTTTGTAACCATTTACGAATCCAATTTCCATTGGTATTCTCTTAACTTAATAATCCTTTGGTTTAACCTAAATTCACTAATTCCTCAATATATAATTCTTATAATGTTTCCATGCTCCTTAATGTCCAATAGAAGCTTATTCGAATTCAAAATCCTCAAAATCCATGTTTCAGGAATTTCTGAAATCTAACGTCATTTTGAGTCACTTATTTTCATTGTACAACACTAATATGGTTTCTGTTTATTCATTTTCCATTTCCTTTATAGATTACCTATATACCATTTCCCTAAATCCTCGAAATTTACTATTCATGTGACCACTGTAGCATTACTGAAGTTAGGGTTATTACATAGTAGGTATAAAAAGCAGTATGGCAGCCATACTTTGGAAACGCAGAAGAAATAAGCATTCCATTTACACAGTACATACAAGAAAGGTGCAGAGGACATATCTGTTCACAAAGACAACCTTTCGGCTACATGTGGGTTTGGAGTGGAGTAGCAAGTCAACTGGAATTAGATTAATATTATCTTGTTCCTGTAGTACTTGTAAACTTGGGATATATAACCAAATGTAGCAACTCTTTAGAAACTAAGAAAACAGACATATTTGCTTAGGGTTTCTTGAATATCCTTAGAAGCAAAGAGTTGTAAAACAGAAGCTGTGTACATTTGTATCACAGAGTTTTCTTCGAATAAAAGTCTCAGGTGTTACATTTAACCACCTGATTTTTTTATGTGTTTGTGAATCATTTCTCATTCAGCAATTATCTCCTTATAGATTTATGTGGTTTTTATCAGAAGTTTATAAATATCAAGAATTGTATTCAACCCCCCCTTCTACAATTATACAAGTGTGTAATCTGAGAATAACAAAGTCCCTACAAGGATAGTTCAAAAATAATAAATCTTCAAGTTCAAAGCATGCCAAGTACGTGGCACTTCGTTCCCATCCAATGTCTCCAACTTGTAGGATCCTCATCCTAGTGTCTTCCTGACTCGGTACGGCCCTTCCCAGTTAGGGGCTAACTTTCCCTTCTGCCCAACTCCGGAAGCCTCTATCTTCCTCAGAACCAAATCGCCTTGAAAAAAGAACCTTTCCTTAACCCTTTGGTTGTAGTGGAAAGATGCTCTCTTTTGATGCTCCACATTCCTGGCATTAGCTCCATCCATGTCCTCATCAATTAGGTCCAGGCCAAGCCTCATACCTTCTTCATTCGTCTTCTGTTCATAAGACTCAACTCGCGGCGACGTGTGCATAATCTCCAGGGGCACAACTGCCTCGGCTCCGTAAGCCAATAAATACGGGGTTGCTCCAGTGGTCACCTTACAAGTAGTGCGATATGCCCAAAGTATGGGTAGCAACTCATCCACCCAAGTGTTCCTTGAGCGTTCGACCCTCTTCTTTAGTCCATCAAGGATAATCCGATTAGCTACCTCTACTTGTCCATTAGGTTGCGGGTGTGCCACTGAGGTAAAACGAAGCTCAATAGCATTTTCCTCGCAGTACTTCTTAAACTCTTCATTGTTGAACTGTGTCCCATTATCCGTCACAAGGATTCGTAGGATTCCATATCTGCAAATTATGTTCTCCCAGAAGAACTGGGCAACTGGTTTGGTGGTTATCTTAGCTAGAGGTTTAGCCTCAATCCACTTAGTGAAGTAGTCAATGGCCACTATCAAGAACTTCCTTTGTGCCGAAGCCACGGGAAAAGGACCAAGTATATCCATCCCCCACATTGCAAACGGAATATGAGAGTTAATCGAAGTCAACATCTCAGGCGGCTGCCTTACAATTGGAGCGTGCTTTTGGCATCTGTCACACTTCATAACATATTTCTGTGCATCGACCAACATCTCAGGCCAATAGAATCCTAGTCGAGTGATCTTGTGAGCAAGGGCTCTGGCCCCAAAGTGTTGCCCACAGATCCCTTCATGAACTTCTTCCAATGCTTCTTTTGCCTCTTGGGGCCTTAAACACTTCAAGTATGGGATAACAAACGATCTCTTGTACAGGATGCCTTCGATCAAGGCATATCTCAATGCTCACACTGACAGCTTTTGTGCCTCTAGGGCATTGTCAGGGAGCCATCCAGTTTTGAGGTGAGCTTTGATAGGATCAATCTAGCAACCTCCTACATCAATCGGAGCCACCAATTTTGAGTTGATGGTCGGGGCCTTCAAGACCTGGAAGTAAACACTTCCTGCATAATTATCTATCTCAGAAGAAGCGAACTTAGACAGGGCATCGGCTTTAATGTTCTCTTCCTTCGGAATGTGCTCCACATAGCACTCATCAAACTGCGTCATGACTGCTTTCACAACTCTTAGATACTTCGCCGTCGTTTCATCCTTGGCATCAAATTCACCATTCACTTGTGATACCACTAATCTTGAATCCCCACAAACTTTGAGATTCTTGACCCTTATGATTCTGGCCAAGCCCAACCCGGCTATCAAAGCTTCATACTTAGCTTCGTTGTTGGTCGTTGGGAAGTCTAACTTCAAAGCATACTCAACCGTAAACCCATCGGGGCTTTGCAAAACCAAACCTGCACCACTAGATTTTGTTTTTGATGCTCCATCAAAATAGAGCACCCAATACTCCTTCAGATCAGGTACAAGTTTCTCATCCTTATCCTCTTTCCCAGGGGTAGTTACCATCTCCTACCCCCCGACTTCTTGGTTGTTAATGGTGCATTCAACCACGAAGTCAGCTAGTGCCTGAACCTTAATGGTTGTTCGAGGCTTATACGTGATGTCAAATTCTCCAAGTTCAATCGCCCACTTGATTAGCCTTCCACTGGCCTTTGGGCTGTGCAATACGTTCCTCAGCTGCTGGTCCGTCAGGACTTGAATATTGTGTGCTTGGAAGTATGGTCGTAGCTTTCTTGAGGCCGTTATCAATGCTAAAACAAATTTCTTAGTGGGAGAGTAATTCAACTCAGCCCCGTGCAACACCTTGCTCACATAATATATAGGTTTTTTAACCTTACTTTCCGCTTGAATAAGGACAGCACTCAATGCTTATTCAGATACCTCCAGGTATAGGTAGAGAGTCTCTCCGGGATTAGGCTTAGCCAACAACGGGGCTTCAACCATGTACTTCTTCAACTGTTCGAAGGCCTCTTGGCTCTCAGGAGTCCACTCAAAAATTTTCACCTTCTTCAGTGCTTGAAAGAAAGGCAAGCACTTGTCACCGGATTTGGAGATAAATCTCCCCAGGGCTGTAACTTGGCCCGTTAACTTCTGTACATCTCGTATAGAGCGGGGTGGTTCCATGTCCAGAATCGCTTTGATCTTGTCAGGTTTGGCCTCTATGCCTCTTTTTGAAACCATCAGACCCAAAAACTTTCCTGATCCAACTCCGAAGGCACACTTGGCTGGATTCAACATCATCTTGTGGTGCCTCAGCACTTCGAATGCCTCTCTGAGGTGCTTAATATGATCTGCCTTACACAGGCTCTTGACCAACATGTCATCAACATACACCTCCATGATTTTTCCAATCAAATGGGCGAATATCTTGTTCACTAATCGTTGGTAAGTTGCGGCTGCATTCTTTAGACCAAAAGCCATAACAAGATAGCAGAAAACACCAAAGTCAGTTATGAAAGATGCCTTTGGGATGTCATCCTTGTGCATCTTAATTTGATTGTAGCCGCTGAACCCGTCCATGAAGCTCAACATCTCATGTCCAGCTGTGGCATTTATCAACATGTCTATCCTTGGTAGGGGAAAACAATCTTTTGGACATGCATCATTCAAATCGGTGAAGTCTATGCACATCCTCCACTTTCCATTCGCCTTCTTGACCATCACTGGGTTAGCTAACCATTCGGGGAACTGAATCTCTTCAATAAACCCAGCCTCTAAGAGCTTGTCAACTTCTTGCTTAATGGCCTCCTGCCTCTTAGGAGCAAAATTCCTTTTCTTCTGCTTTATCGTCTTCCGTTCACGATCAACGTTCAGCTTATGAGTTATGAGTTGGGGATCAATCCCTGGCATATTAGCTGCAGTCCAAGCAAACACATCACTGTTCTCTTGCAAGAATGCCGTTAATTTGCCCTTCAAGGGTTCCGTCAGCGAAGCTCCTATATAAGTAACTTTCTTAGGGTCGCCCAGCTCTAGAGGTATGGGGACCAAATCCTCTGCTGGCTTCCCTCGGTGTTCATCATCACCACGGACATCCATGTCTTCAAACGGGAGTACCTGCCCCCCGACTCCATCAGCTCTTAAAGCGGATACATAACAACTTATTGCCATCTTCTAGTCGCCTTTTTGTTCCCCAACACCATTCCGAGTTGGAAACTTAATATTCATGTGATAAGTTGAGGCAACAGCCTTAAACGCATGAAGTCCAGTCCTTCCCAGGATTGCGTTATAAGTTGAAACCTCCTTAATTACCAGAAAATTTAACATCCGAGTAGCTTCCTTATGTTCTTGCCCGATCGTCATGGGCAGTTGGATAATCCCTTCTACCTTGGACTCAACTCCATTAAACCTGTAGATGGGCATGTTGGTCGATGTCAACTGAGAGTCAGTATACCCCATTTTCACAAACGCATCATGAAACAAAATATCAAAAGAAGCCCCGTTGTCTATCAAGACTCGCTTCACCTCTGAGTTTCCAATTACAGGAGTTATGACCAATGGGTCGTCATGGGGGAACTTCACCCCTTCAAGGTCAGAGTCATCAAACCCGATTGCAATTTCAGTCCTAGCACGTTTAGGGGCCTCTCCCACGATGTGCATCACCTCTCTAGCATACGCCTTTCGAGAGTTTCGAGATGTTACGATCACGATCATTATCCCTTCTATCATTGTCTCTCCTGTCGTAATCCCTTCTTTGGGTTCCACGATCTTCACCCTTAGTGAATTTATTCAGTTTTCCTTTACGGATTAGGAACTCAATCTCGTCCTTCAATTGTTTGCAATCATCTGTATCATGTCCCACATCCCGGTGGAACCTACAGTATTGATCCTTGTTTCTCTTGGCGGGGTCACCCCTGAGTGGCTTCGGCCATCGAAAGTCCTTATCATTCTCAATCTCCAATAAGATTTGGCTCCTGGGAGCATTCAATCTTGCATAGTCAGAAAACCTTGGTCCCAAATTCTTCTTTGGTGGTGATTTAGAGTCTTTACTAGTATGGGGATACTTGTCCCTAGCATCATACTCCTGGTCTTGTTTTTGCTTCTTGGAGTCGTTGTTACCCTTGCCATTACCTTTCGCGGCTTCCTTCTTAATGCTATCCTCAGCTTTGATATACTTGACAGCTCTTCGTTGGAGCTCGGCCATGTTTTTAGGAGGATGCTTTGCCAATGACCTTTTAAAGAATTCATCAGTGGTTCCGTGTTCCAGGGCTACCATGGCCACCTTGTTTTCCAAGTCAGTGATGTGCAATGTCTCCTTAGTGAACCTCTTGAGGTAGTCTCTTAAGTTTTCATTCTTCCCGTGCACCACGTACATGAGAGATGCGGAACTTTTCTCATGAACTCTCCCACTAATGAACTGGCTGACAAAGGCTGCGCTCAAATCCTTAAAAGAGCCAATCGAGTTTGCAGGTAGACGGCTATACCACCTTCGATCCATACCTGACAGGGTTTAAGGGAACGCCCTACACTTTAAGGCGTCACTCGCAGGCTGTAGCAACAGTGCATTTGAGAATGTCCTGACATGGTTTGCTGGGTTGCCCGTTCCATCAGAAGCCTTAATTGTTGGCATCTTGAACTTCTTTAAGATACGGGCATTCATCACCTCCTCAGTAAACGGGGGTGTGGGATCATCAGGATCCCCAAGTGGCATCAGATCCTTGGGGTTGCTCCTCGGGGTTTCCACCCTTGTTGTTCTTCCAGTTAGGGCGTCAGCCCTTCTCTGCCTTCTTGAAGACCTCTCCAGATCTATAATAGGAATCGGTCCTGGGGTTGGAGGAGGTTAAGTTTGATTCAACCTAGCTTTTTCTTTCGCAATATCTTCCTTTATCCTTAAGATCTCAGCCTCATGAGCCTTGATTCTCTCAGCAGCTGCCAAAGGAGGTCCATCATGGATGGTTTGAGTATTCCTTTGAGGTTCTCTACTAACATGTTGCCTTCTCGGGGCTTCATCTCGATCATCGTCATCAGATGACGAGTCATCGGTATAGGGACCAGAGTAGTCGTAATACTCTCGATCTCGGATCTGCAAGGCATGGCCACTGGGTCCAGGACCTTGAGTAATTGGAGGGTAATTAGGCAGACCATACATCGGGTTGATATTCATGGGGAGATCCGTAATATAGATTTGTACCCCCGGTGGTAACGGGCGATTGGGATCAACTAGAGGAGAAACTAGCATCTGGAGAGAGCTGGTTTCTTGACTTGGATGGATGACCATAAGTAATGTTCTCTCAGCATGGGAATTCGTCCCTGGGGGTTGAGAAGCTTGAGTTTGAGTAATCACCCCTGTTGTTGGGGGTACCTGCTCAGTGACTGGCGGAGCAGAGCTAATTGGTAAAGCCTCGATAGAGCTTGGTGTTGTTCTTCGTGTAGTTACCATGGTTGATGTCTTCTTCCCACAGACGGCGCCAAATGTTGTGGAATAAAAACTAGGTTATGAAATTGTATTTAATGCTAGGGTTCGGGAGGTTCGTGCTTTAATGGTTGTTTCCGTGTTCGAGACTAATCGGTCCTCACAGAATGCCTACGTATCTCGTATTAAAAATCAAGCCAAAAACGTAGTTCTGAGAATGAGGGGTCATGCCCTTATATAGGCTGAGAAGCCTTAGAATTATGGTAGGAGTCAGAGACTTGGTGAGCAAGCCACCGCCTTGAGGAAGGTTCTAGACCCCTTCCTTGTAGGAATCAGTTTCCATGTTGAAGTATGTATCTTGGAGTCTAAGTCAGGCAAGAGTAATATCCTTGTTTGACTCTTATTTGCTGAGCTGTATATTACCCCTAATATTAATTACGAAATTAATATTATAACTAAGGTTTGGGCCCATCTGGTGGGCCCCACATTTTGACCATATTTGGTCTAATTAATGCCACATTAAATGTGTCTTTAGGACTTACTTTTAGCCCATATCACTAAATGTAATTGATTCATTCGTGAATGCAAATTTATAAACAAACTCGTGAGTAATGAAAATAGAGAAATAAAAAATGTAATCTATATGACTATCTATTAAAGGCGGACTATGGGCAAAGTTTGCCAAATAACCAGCTATGCAATGAAATATATTCTAAAAAAACTATGCTATGAAATGACTAATATAATTCTATAAAATTCAGAATATCCAAAATGTAACAAAGCGCAGACTAAACACAAGCTCATCGAATGTCTGTCCAAAAGAAATTAACCTACCTTAGCTTGATTTCTTCGCGTGTATTTTCCGGATTAGCTCGTCAAATCGGAATGAGAATTGAGGGTTGGAGAATGGGAGCTTCTTGAGAAACAAGATTTTTGGACATTTATTTACAAGGAGGGAGAAGCAACATATATATACCTTACGATTATGAAAAGGATGGTATTTGGTATCTTTTTAAGCTTATATCAATTGTGTTTGTGAATATATGCTCTTTGTTTTTTAAGCATTATCTTACATATTCATCTCACAATTGTCTTGTCAATTAATGTAACTTTACTGTACATCATATCTATTAAAGCCTTTGTCTCGCATGCCAAATCCACATTCCATGCGTCTTCTTCTCTACCTGAAAGTGGTTTCATAAGAAGGCCAGATTCTTCTCTGTTGCTAAGAAATTCTTATGCAGGCATAACAGCTATGTCTTTCCTGACTGAGAACTCCATGCAAGCAGCCGATTTTTCAAATATGACAATAAGGTTCCATGAGACTTTGTATGTGTTTGTGTACTCATTTGTCGATGTGTAGTTATATCAAAATATTCCTATATCAGTTTTCAGTCTATGTGTGCAGGTACCAAGAGTAGGGCTGATTATTTGGTTATAACCGAACCAAAATACCGAATACCGAAATACCGAATAAGCTCAAAATCATAACCGAATTAAGAATCGAAATAATTTCGATTATTTTACCGAATCGAATTTAGTATTTCGGTTAAAACCGAATACCGAAATAAAAAACCGAATTGATAAAAATATATATTTAATATATAAAATGTATATAATATGTATATATATATAATAATAATTTATATATATATATAATAATTTATATATAAACAAAATTTAATATTTTTTTACATATATGATATAAATATATATGTATAATAATTTTGTTTTTTTAATATACTTCAGTTAATTCGGGTTTTTTGGTTAATTCGGTAAAGAAACCGAAAAACCGAAATACACAAAAAACCATAATCGAATTAAAACCGAATTATTTCGGTTCGGTTAACCGAATCGAATTATTTCGGTTATTTTGGTTCGGTATTCGATTAACCGAGCCGAATTCTCAACCCTAACCAAGAGGCCACTAATCTGTTAGGTACAAAACACATATTTTGGGCTTATTCTGTTCTTATAATGCAGACCTTAAGTAAGAAACCATTTTCACCTAGCTCTGAAGGTTTTGATATGTCAAAGAGCATGAGCGAATCATCCCTTAAGAACAATGAATGCCAAAACCTACTTCAAAATAAATGGAGCAATTTTGTTTTAACCTTAGAAAAAGGGCAATCTACAACTACATGTAGATGAGTATCAACTCGAAAACCAGGTTTAGACTTCAGCCATTGATCCTTAAAAGCTTCAATAACTTGACCATCACCCAAAATCCACCTAAAACCCGATTTCAGAGCTTCCTTTGCTGTCCAAATTCCCAACCAGATAAAGCTATTCCCCCTCCTTGTGAGGCCTGAAGGAAATGCGTATTGAGAAAATACTTGGTCTTGAACACCCTTCCAACCAACGACTCTGGATTGTTAACAAAGTTACAGCAGTATTTCCCTAAGAGAGCAAGATTAAAACCATGGAGATTCCGAAATTCCATTCCACCCTTATCTTTTGCCATGTTCATATTGTCCCACGATAGCCATCTAATGCCTTTATTATTAGTTAAATTCAAACTCCACCAATACCCGTTCATCATCCTTTCTATCTCCTGACAAAGCATTTTTGGGATCAAAAAACGCGATACACAATATGATGGGATCGCCTAGGCAACGTTTCTGATCAAAATAGCTTTTCCCCCTTTAGATTAATAGTTTAGAACTCCAGCCTTGGATCTTCTTTCAAACCTTTTCCTTCAAGAAGTTGAAAACTGATTTCTTACACTGTCCTATGAACGAAGGCAACCCCAAATTAAGACTACCACTTAAATCATTCCTTAAACCCAGCATAGTAGAGATCAATTATTGCTTGTCTCTATGAACATTAGCACTAAAGTGGTAAAAAGGAACCCTCAAAAAACATAAATTGTTTGAAAAATAAATATAGTCCATTAAGGATATTATTTTTTGATCTTATTAGAACAGTATATGCATGGACATCTAGTTCACTGAAGTGAAAGATAAATAGTCTATTAAAGATATCGTTTTTTTATCTTTACCAGTATATGCATTATCTTCACATGCTAATTGTACGAGAGAATATAAAACTAAGATTTTTGTTAATATAAAGTCTTTTCGGTTGGATATGTAAAATTTGTGAGATATACTGGATTTATCATATTGTCAAATTGTTGTATGATGATTCTTACTGTTGCCAATGAGAGAAACAATGGCATAGCAGTGATCACTTTAATTTTTAAGAAACTTTCTTTTTTGATTTTATAATTTTATTTTTTTAAGCAACTAATGAAAGCATATTAGTTACAATGTGTACAAATTTTGAAATTAATTTTCTAGTTTGCAAAACTAAAGTCTAACAGGTTGTAAATACATTTACCTAAAATCTAATGATTCAGTGACCAGAATTAAATTTACATATTTATGTAAAATATTTTGGTGCGATTCGTTATTTGTGTAAAAAACAAAAATACATAGATTCAACTTCCACGAGTGTGATTAACATTAAAATTTGGTAGTCACAACCACTAGAACTGAGCAATGCTTAATATGACACAACTTAAGGTTCTCTAAAATGGATGGTGAGCTGCTACTTGAAGGTAAAGACAAGTTTCAATAAAATTCAAAGCCACTAAAAGGAGAAAACAGAACATAACAGCGATTAAGGTCCAATGTGATCATTTAACAAACAACACACAAAACATCAGTTAAAAATCACAGTACAGTTAACATCAGAACAGAATACAGAAGTTTGCCTCATAAGGAAACACGACACTATGAAAAGAAGACGCCAGATGCGCAACTTGCCACACGAAACCTTTCTAGACATTGGATGATCAATCCTTTTGCCACCTCTCTCAAACAGAAATCCGATCTCAAAGAGGACAGTGTGACCATCACGAGCTCCTTAACCAAAAAATCTAGGGTAGACTGCCACTCCAAAATAGTCTTTAAGAACCTTCATTAGATAACTGACACTGTGATATTTTCCTGTGACAAGTCCCTTTGACGCCAGATATTCTCCCAATCCAACCTTGTCTTGAGTGCCATTGATTACAAGATTTTCTAGATCATATGTTTTTGAGCCATAGCCTTCAATAGGATCATTAACAGAATACTTATTGTGTTTCATTGCACCCCCTACCCAGTACACTACAGGATCCCCTTTATATGGCATCCAAATATCTTTCAAGTGATGATGATTGATTCCATGTTTTTTTAGATATGCATCTATTGTCTAATATTTAGGTCACCACATTAGATATAGTATTTAAAAGCATAGTGATGAAAACTAGGATTCTAAATGATATATGAGTGAGTGCAAAGGTTTATCATTTCGATTGTAGCAATTTTCAAGTCGTGGACAACACCCTCTGTAGGTGGATCACATATCAGTGAACAATTTTTCCTTCATTGTCTCCATATGCAGTCCTTAAGTTGTGAACCTTGAGGAAAGGTGCCTTACATTACTTATTAGGATTCGAACACATGCTTAACTTCAATTCCATCAGTGGAACTGCCAATTTTTTTTTGATAGTTACAACACACGCACATCCCAGGAGTCGAACCCTTGACCTCTCTCTTAGAGAAGCCGAGAGCTCAAACCACTACATCAACACACGCATCCCAACTGCCAATATTTTTCAAGTCCAAAATATACACATAAAGATAGTATTAGACAAATGAAAATTCACTGCAACCGAAGAAGAATAATGATGCAAACTAAGTAGTGTTTACTTGCTACAAGCATGACATGAGGCACAATTATCTAATAATAAAAGTACAGAATTTCTGGAAACTTCTAAAACTCTTTAGTACTGGAGCACATTTCAATTAAAAGTATTGATGGAGACAGTAAAATATTATGTTGGAGGATGATATGTTAGTTTTTGGCAACCATTAAGGTTGCTATCAATGAAGGTGCTCATTATGTTCTTAGAGCACGAGCACATGTAATATCTTATTCTTACGATCTCAATGTCTTATATTTAAAGTTCTCCACCTATGTTGCATCATGAAAAGTTGGCACCAACTGATCCAGTATATGCATCGGTAGATAAAATATATTTTATATATATATTAGATGATTTTATTCTCATATTTATTGTGTTTTGCATTGATTTTGATATTTATTTAATAGATTTTGATGTTTTATTGTAGGATAAAAGAAATTTCTAAACTTTGAAGGATTTGGAGAAAAAAGATCTATTTTGGAGCTAAATTAGAAGAAAATTCGGAATTATTGGGTTGCGAGCGCTACATTCACTGTTTGGGTCATATCTTGAGTTCCAAAAGTCCGATTTTAACGATCTTACAATCCACGCGAAGCTTAGATAATTTTCTTTAATTATGAGGTGGCCCAAGGATCAGAGTCCAAATGGAACAGCCCAGAAACTGGAGACAACGGTCAGCTGCGAATTTTAAATAAAGAATCCTATTCGATTATGGATTCCTACTTGTAATTTATTTAGAGTATTAAAATACTTTTATTTTAGAGACATATCAGATACATACGTATTATTAGAGATTAGAACGTAGATTAGTTAGGGTTTTTTTAATACAATGAAACTTAGAGAGAGCCATGGATTTCATTCTTGTGACAGGATTGATGATTATAGGTTTTCGTATCTAGATTTCTTCTCTGTTCTTGTTAGTTTAATTATATTTTTTCTTGTATTAGTTGTTTTACTTGTTTAATTATTAGTGAGTAGTCGTAGCTAGGGTTTAGAGGAAGCCATGTTTGCGCATGATTTTCACAGTGATTTGATTGATTATGGTTATTCTAGTTGATTATGTTTTATATTAATTTGTGTAATCGGCCGATATCATGAATTAATTCTATGCAAATATGAGTATGATCGAGAGATATACTATTAGAGGCACATATGCGATTAGCAGAATTGAATTTGAGTACGAGAGCATCATTGGATTTCTGAGAGCGTTAATACTCGAGAGAGATTAACATTGCTCTAATTACCTAACTGATTGAGTTACTAAAAGTGGTTAATTGTGTTGAATGTTTCGAGAGTGTTAATGCTTGAGAGAGATTAACATACTCTAGTTATGTGATCACATTAATTGTTTTAGCTTAGAAGCCTGTTATTGTGTAAGCATGGTGGACCTGATTGCCCTAGATTTTTAATGTATTAATTTAGTGTCTATTTAGTTAGTGATAATTTAGTTATAGTTATTAGTTAGTTAAAATTATCAAACAATCGTTTGTCCTAGAAACAATTGACAATAATTGCATTGGGATGGATAGAACCTGTCTCCTTGTGGATACGACCCGCTTGCCACTCTATACTAGCAATTGACATCGTGCGCTTGCGGTTAGATATAATTTGACATATCAAGTTTTTGATAATTGTGTTGAATGTTTCGAGAGTGTTAATTCTTGAGAGAGATTAGCATACTCTAGTTATGTGATCACATTAATTGCTTTAGTTTAGAAGTTGGTTATTGTGTAAGCATGGTGGACCTGATTGTCCTAGATTTTTAATATATTAATTTAGTGTCTATTTAGCTAGTGATAATTTAGTTATAGTTATTAGTTAGTTAAAATTATCAAACAATCATTTGTCCTTGAAACAATTGATAATAATTGAATCGAGATCGATAGAACATGTCTCTTTGTGGATACGACTCGCTTGCCACTCTATACTAGCAATAGACACCATGCGCTTGCGATTAGATATAATTTGACATATCACGGTACACCGATTAAAAACATGCAGCAGGCAAAGCCTTATGATGATTAAGAGTACACTGATAAATGCATTTTTAGCATTTTGGTGGTAGTAAGCAAAATAAGAAACCCATTACCTTTTCATATATTTAATAGAACAAAAACAAGCGTAAAGTAGTTTGTAATAAAACAAAATCACGCAAAATAAGTGATTTGCAATAATACACTTTTTGACCTGGAATTTTGCGTACACTACCCGCTGTCAAATCATCAGGTTCATTGTCTACATATTCTTCCTCATTAAAAATCGTTTCATCTTCTATTTCATCAATTTGTTCCTTGTGATAATACCATTTCTTATAAGTACTAAGAAAACCATTATTAAGCAAGTGTACCTTAATCACGTTGATGCGTTGTGATTTCTTATTCAAACATTGATAACAAGGACATAACGTGGAGTCCACACACTTCATTGCAAAAAATATGAATTCGGTGATACCTTTAGCATATTCCGGAGATAACTTATCTGGTATGTCTATCCATGATCGATCCATGATCCACCTGGTTGTTTAAGAGTTGACAAGAAAAATAAAAATTTAAACAATTGATCAAAAGGTAGCAGTATAGTGTATACTTGTTACAAAAACTTAAAACTTGGATCAAATATATAAATATGGCTTTACATAATGTAACAAAATTCGGTTTCTTAACCCACCAGTGGCCTAGCACTATTTTAGAATTGCATCCCTCAATTTTATTTTTTTATTATATCTTGATTAATTAATAATACATGAGAAAAGGAATATGAAAACCTGGATTAATTAATGAACTAGCCTCGTGATGGGTTTTGTGGCCTGCTTGTGCTTCCGACAAGTAATTCATTTATTTTTGTAATCCTGTATTTACAATTTTGCTCTGTATTTATTTAAGTAGCAAAATAGCATGTTCCAAATAATACTTGTATAGTAAAGTGAATTAAACTAGTGATATAGAATTAAATTGGTGATTTAATAAAATTGATCCAAATCTTGCAACTCCCTAACCTTTGAATATTACTCGATGTATAACTCTAGTAATTAACTGAGTCCTGCAAAATACAATACAAGCAAAATAAACGCCCAGTACTTTATTTCCCCCCCCCCCCATATTTCTAATATCTTTTATATGGTCGCAAGATGTCACATCTGTTATTGCAATTTTCATGAGCTTTTGTGACTAAAAATACAATTTGTGATTATAGATTTCTTATGAGACTCTCTAGTTTCCTGTTATTTAAGAAAAAACCTTGTTTCTTAATTTACTCTAAGATAGAAAGGAGTCCAAACTATCTGCATATTCTTTAAAAGTTCAACAAAGTACTGGTGGTTCTTCACCAACTCTTGGACCATTGATTTTCTGGGTGTAGGAGAGTAATTAAATTAAACAACTTATATTTTATTATTCAGAATAATATTAAGACACTACTAAGTCATTATACATATGAATTTATTCTGTAGTTCCCTCAATTCCTAAAAAAATTTATATATATAATACAATTCATGACATGGTTATAAATAAGAATTAAACTTGTCTTATTTATCATGTTTCAATAAAAAACTAACAAAATTGTTAAGGGTCTTCCTATTAAATTATAGATATTCGTGTGGAGATGGACAAGAGAAACCAATATAGATTTCTTTTTGTCGTGCAGAGTAATAGAACTTACTAACTCACTCTATAATAACTAATGCAAGATGACAACTTACTAACAATTTAAGTAGTGACATTCTCTTTTCTGGAATTCAAGGTTTGGGATCAAATTGACTATAAAAGCATCAATCTTTATTTGGGTTTGACAACTACACTTCTTTACAAATATGTCAAGAATCAAAACTTAAAATATTTCAATAAAAATCGAACTACATATTCAGATAAATTCAGTTATGTCCATAATTTTCTGTCAGACAATTTTACAAACACTAAGTAATGTAATTAATTGTTTACATCTAACTCAGGTGAAGACAAGAATTCATTCAATTATAAATCAAAGATATATATTAGATGGATACTAACCTAGTTCACAAAGGATCAGCGCAGACAATAATTCATTCAATTATAAATCAAAGATATATATTAGATGGAGACTAACCTAGTTCACAGAGGAGCAGCACAGCAACAGAGTAGAAGCGTAACAAGGTAAAGTGTTGAATGACAGGATACGGGTTTCGATTGAATAATAGGATATGGGTCTCGATTGAATATCTCAGATTCGATAGATATGTGTTTAAAAATTATTAATCAAGTAAAAATAGTGATGTGTTAATTGAGAAAACCCTTGTAGATGACCACGTATGTGACACGTAGGATTAGCTCACATATGTTAGCATACAATTTTTAGTAAAAAAATTAAATTTTAAAAATTTTATTTTTACCTACGAATAATTAGCACATATAAAAATTGTTAAGTAAAAGTTAAGTTTTACCTACCAATATATATTGGTAGGTAAAATATTGGTATGTAAAAGTCCAATTTCTTGTGGTGATTGGTAGGTAAAATATTGGTATGTAAAAGTCCAATTTCTTGTAGTGACTGTTATGTCAATGACTTCATGTTATGGAAACATTTCAGATGTCGGAATTGTTAATAGCAACTTCACAAGTAGGAACACATTGCTCAGGTAGAAAACTAAACACTTTAAATTAGTTTCAAGCATGGAGATAAGTGAGACAACATATTAAGATTTTAACTGAAAATCAAAGATGAATCACTCATTATTATTCATGACCAGACCAGCTCACAAGCATAGTGAAATTCAACCAACCTTCAACCAGATTACAAATAACAGAAATCAAAGATGAATCACTCATTATTATTCATGACCAGATTATATTATGTTACATAGTCAGACCAATTCACAAGTATAGTGAAATTCAACCAACCTTCAACCAGATTACAAATAACAGAAAAACTAAAATCAAGACAATAGTAGAAAAACTATATACAACTCACAATTCTAAAGGGAAAAAAACTACTTATACAGATAAAGTTAGTTTTATACAATTGAGAGTTTAATGCTTGCTGAGTATTGTTCTACTGTATACACCTAACGATACACAAAAAAAAAAAAGTGCCTAAAGCTGTTACTATATTCAATCAAATTGAAAGTTATACACTTATACTGATTATATCATACTTAATGTAAAGCAAAGAAGAAGAGATTGGACTGTAAGTTATATTTTCTCATTGAGAATAGTACTCTTTATATAGTATAGAATAGACTAACTATAGGCTAATTAAAGGCTAAATACAAGCTCTGAGATCATCAATAATTCCTTTGACACTTACATCGATGACAATTAATTTAGTCTCACCAAAAGGAGAATGATCTTATAAATTACGAAATTTAATCGATGTGTAAATGCGATACATAATTGATGTATAGAAGCGATCACGAAACAAATTTTAATCAATATACATGACATGATGGATGTATAATATGAAACAGAATTCACTCAATGTACATAAACTATCAATATATTAAGCTTTGAATATTGATGATGAAACTCTACTCTAAAAGTCATAATATAAAACTTATTATATACAAACTACAACAGATGATAATAATTGAAACAATCGATGTCTAAATGCGATACATAATGGATGTATAAATGCGATTACGAAATAAATTTTAATCAATATACATGACATGATGGATGTATAATATGAAACAAAATTCACTCAATGTACAAAAACCAACAAAATATTAAGTTTGAATATTGATGATGTAACTCTACTCTGAAAGTATAAAGAGGTCACTGAAAAATTTCAGAATGTACTTGTATGATAGTATTTGCAAGGCTTCTTCAAGCAGTGCGGATATTACATCTTCTAGAGTATCTAAACTCATTGAATTTTAGTGGTGCGCCTAATCATGAGACCTAAATTAAGGTTGGTGCATCCATAAAGCTTCCTCGCAATCTAAATCTAAAAAAGGGTCATGTAACGGAACTCCACTCATTGTTACGCGATGATACCCTTCTTAATTGAGGGTTTAATTATCACGAGTAACAAAATTTCCATTACCACACCATTCCGCGGATAAATATGACACTTGCTGATGAAATATTTACTTCTCTTTTAAATGAAAGCAATTTCTCGTGCGATGACTATAAACAAAAGCCAAGGGCAAATAGTGAAAATTTTAATATCTGCAGTTTAATATTTTGTACTAATATATTTTACTTTTACGGACCTATGTGCTGGGTACATGTCTTGTGCTCAACAAAGACTAATAAAGTCTCGTGCATACTCACATGTTTTATGGGGCATTTGCCTGAGTTTTTTTCAATGCTCGCACTGTGTATCGGGAACTCAGGTGTTTTATGAGGCATCTGCCTGTTTTTTTTTCAAAGAAGGTACTCTTCAATCAAATTCAATTTTGGTTCAAGACTCTCACTTTCCTTCAAACTCTAATGATTTGAACCGCTACCAAAAGCGAATATCATGACCAACTCATTCATAAAAAATTGTTTACTTCTAGTGGTACATAAGTGAGAAAGTGATTTGGAGCCAGTTTGGTTAAACTTAAAATTATTACTTATGACTTAAAAGTTGCTTAAAATGATAAGTGAAAAGTAAAAATTTTAAGTCAATATTTGTTTGGATAATATTATTATATTATGAGTGATTTATGAATTATTAAAAATGTAAACATAAAAATAAATTTGATAAATTATCTATTTGAATGATGATATTAATTTTTATCAAGTAAAATTTTCAAAATAAAATAAGTTATTCAAAAAAGTATCTTTTACAAATTTTTTTAAACTATTTTTTTAACTTTAAACTTAAAGTAGAAAATGGCTTTAAACCCGGATTTAAGACGGTTGCCGGGCTATTGGTTTCGGATACATACCTTTATCTGAACTACAGCATGTCCATGAGAATGACTATCAAAGCAATAAAAATAGCAGAACACGTAAGAACATAAAAAACCAAACACTTTCCAAAGCACATCCCCGATCTACCTGAGCTGTTTTGTCGTACTGAACAAACTTTGGGTAACTTGCTTATAACTGCAAAGCCTCAACACTGCTGCATTCGTAGTTCGAAGTAGATACATTATTCGGTTGCTAAGGCCATTACTACTCGTCGTGAATAAGGCTCACTGCTCAGCTCATACTCAAACAATTATGTCTGCGTAGTCCTCACTTTCATAAACCAACCGTCGGTGTGTTCCTTCCAACAAAATTAGTTGTGTTTATTCACATTGCACGGGCTGCTACGCTAATTTTAATTTCTAAAATTCGACTTGATTACTCATTTAGACCTCATCACTCTGCTTGCCAGACGCCTATCTCTAACAATTTGATATAAGTATAAATCTCTAGTGCGGTTGCTCATCTTGTAAGTTGTACTACCAAAAATGGTTATTCATAGACCACAGAAAGAAATGTAAATAGTAACGAGAATCAAGAAATCAAATAGATAGAGATCGATGGATTCGTATTTATTTTTGAATTAATTGCATATGCATACTGTAGAGCTATAGTCCATTGTCTATCAGTTTTTTCTTTTAACCTCCCGCATGATGCACCAAAGTAGTTTATTTCAGTGTTCGAAGAATCGATTACTTTGTGTATATAGCTCATTTTAAACATCCGGTTTATAGCATTATTGGTGGAAAGAAAACCACACAAAAACAGAGCTTTAAAGAATGAATGAATATTTCAGTGGTGGGCTCTTAACTTCCCCTGTCCGTGGGTTATAGGCCACAACTAGTGGTTGTTGATGTTCAAGTACTCCACGAGGTATTAGTATTACAACTATACAAGAAGCAACAAGAAGGGGGTGTAACTTTTTAAATTTCGAATCCTAACTCCAAATTATTATATCCGGAATCTTGCATATAATACTCCAACAGTTGAAGAAATCAGGATCCGAAATAATATACACCCATGGCCACGAGTTTGTCCATCAGGTCTTGGCTCGTTTTATAATTTATATCCACCACAAGTTTTTCTCATATAATTGGAGTAAAGAAGTTAATTGGGTATGTTTTGGTCTTTATAAAAATTGAAACAATTCTTAAATTAGTAGAACTTTAGTATTTTTAGAAATATTCTTATCAATTAGAAATTTAAATTTTTTAGAATTATTAAAGTGTAGTAGATTTATTTTAAATCTAATATATATTTAATGATTTAAAATAAGAAACCTAAAATCTCAAAATTATAAAATACACTAAAACAAAATTTGTAAAAAGTTAATATATTGTGAATACTATTAATTTCAATTATTATTATTAAAAGATAATAAAATAAGAAAATAATTAAATGAATAAATGAAATTTCAAACCCGTATGTACACATGTCATACTAAAAATATTTTTTTTTTTTGATAAGTCATACTAAAAATATTAAACAATAACATTATAATATTAGTAAAAGACAGGAAAATAAAACTTATTATACATTTTTTATAATTTAGGAAAAAGTTGTCAAAAGTATTAAAATTTATCAAGTTTAATTTAGAAAATATTAAATGAACAAATATATTATAGAAAAAATTTATTAATTTTAAATTATATAAAATCAGGAATTTATCTTACTCCAAAATATAACATAACTTGAAATAATATAAATATGTTAAAGTATATATTTTATCAATCATAATCATTGTAAAAAATTTATAATATTAAAATCTAAAAAGATTGATATTTTCTGAAAAATCAAAAATATTAATAAATAAATAAATTATAAAAACATTTATATAAATAATTTTTAAAATTTTTATGCATTGCACAAATATAAATCTAATTCTAATAAATAATATTTCAAGGACTTTCCAAAAATGCATGTGATAACACAACATTTTATATAAGTTTGATGGTTGGCACGTGGTATTGTTGAAGGTTCACCATTCGATGATCTTTTCAATTTTCAATTTTAATATTTAATAGTAGGACCTATTCATGTATTTTTTTTAGAGCAAATCTAATATTAAATGTAAAATAATTATAATTGATATTATATTTTTAAATCAAAAAGTATTTTTTGATATTAAAATAGAATTTCAAGTTAATTACATTTGCATCCAAATAATTTCAAATTTACCTATATTTTGTCTTTCTTTCCTAATTTCCATTTAAAGTATACCAATATTCAACTTTAAATAATAATATGGTATGATACATATTTGAAATTAATATAAGTTTTTTAAAATTATAATATAACAATAAAATCAAAAATAATATTACATTGAACTTGCTCTTAAATTGCAATAGCAATATAAAGATTTTAGAGGAAAATGGGACTTGCTCTTAAATTGCAACAGCAGTACCGAGACTTGAGAGGAAAACAAGGATTTTGGTCCTGAGTATAAAAGCAGTACCGAGACTGTACCGAGACTTGAGAGGAAAACAAGGATTTTGGTCCTGAGTATAAAAGCAGTACCGAGACTTGAGAGAAAAACAAGGATTTTGGTCCTGAGTATAAAATATAAATAGCTCTTATGCATCTCCGAAAAACTCTTAAACAAGTTATTAAGTCTAAAAATAAAAAGTAAGAGAAAACATTGAGCTCCAAAAAATATTTTAGTGGCTTTTAAAATGTTTAAAGTTTAAGAGCATTTTCCTTTTTCTCAATTCTAAGACTCTTAACTATTTTCTGTTAATAAAATATTCACTTACACATGATTAAATTAAATGTTTGTCATAATTAGATTTAAAATATTAATAAAATATAAATTATAATTTAATATAAAAAATATTGTTGGAGTTATACGAAAATCATATACTAACTTGAGCCAAATAATTTATATTATATATAGGAACCAACTAGGTGAGTGTTGAAGATACTCTTATTATCTATTCATGAAATTTTATGGAAATAGATTAAATATGAAAATTTAAACTAAATTAACCTAATACAATTAACCTAAATAGGTAATTGTACAAAGCACACGACAGGAGCAAAATACTACATTCAAATATACAATAATATAATAATAGCTTTAAATCTCTAATTACAATAGAAGATGGTCACAATCTATCTATATCTATACTAAAGCAGAAAACCCTTTAAATGGTATGTATACCGCGGTATGCACGGTATGTCAATTAATTAATTAATTAATTAATTAATAATAACTTATTTTACTATTTGATCTTACTTTCAAAGCTGTTTTTTAAGTATATAGAAAGTCAATTAGAATAATAACTACTAATGAAACAAGTCCTCTCTGAACTAAAATACGGTATGCCGATTAATTAATTAATTAATTAATGTATACCGCGGTATGCCATGTATACAGCGATATGCCACTAAATATTAATTAATTTAATTAATTAAAATCATAATATTAAATGTTAATTTAATTTAATAATGAAATTATATACTAGGAGTCTATTAACTAAAAATTGAAATAAAAGTCGAGAATATAGGACTTAGGGCTCCATTAATTAATATTTAAAATATATCTATAATAGATTAATAATAAATACAATTAATAATATAACTATTCTTATATTACCAGAGATAAGTTATATAAATTTAATTAATTAAAATAATAAAATTAAATATTAATTTAATTTATTATTGAAATTATATACTAGAAGTCTATTAACTAACAATCGAATTAATAGTCGAGAATATAGTATTATATACAACTTAGTGGTTCAAGATTTTATTCATTTAAAAAAGTTAAAAATTAGGAATTTAAGATAATTTATCACAATCCGTGCTTCGCACGGGTTATCGGCTAGTATATTATAATAGCAGGAGATCGGAGAGAATTTCACTCTAAATGTTCAAAATATTTTTCTTAATTTTTCACATTTTTTATTTTTTTATTAAAATAATTTCCTTGCATTTAATAGGATTATAATTAGTCATTAATTGTACATATTAAACTTATATTAAATACATTATATTTTATACTTAAAATAAAATTTTAGCCAATAATTATTATAATTATCTATATAAAATATTTCAATTATTATTATTTCTATATTAGAGCATTATAATTATTATATTAGTATAAAATATTAATTATCCATATAAAGTTCAATTATTTCAAGGTAAAATGATAAAATAAAATTATTTATATAGTACATTTCTAATCCTTATTCAAAATCACTACAATTTTTTTCGACAATAATAAATAAACGATTTTAACTTTTCGATAAATTCGGAATCAATGACAGTGAGAATCATGATAAGATATGATGATAAGATACGGAATTATATAAATTTTTCAATTAACATCTATAATTTAAATACAAGTAATATTATATAATTTACTTTTATACATGAACACATGTGGTGTGACCAACTCGATTAAATTGAACAAATCCAATCATTTTCTTTATTGAGTAAATCAATGAAAAAGTTATACATTCGTTGTTTCATTATATTATGTTGAAGTAAATTAATATTATAACTAAACACATTTTTATACTATTACTAATCAATTAATAAATGTATGTTATGAGACGGGCGTCGGTTTTTAATCATTGTACATGTACATATTTCTTATAGAATTTAATACAAAAGTATTAAAATATGTGAGTACCATTTTGAACATGTGTCCAAAAATTTAAATTTAATATTACATACAAAAAAAGTTCTTTCAAATGCTCAAAAAAATTAATCAAACAAGTGTCGTCGTGTCGGATCAATCCAAAAATTATGAAGCATGACTTACAAAATGCATTTAAATTCTATTTTGTTTCTCATACAACCAAATTTTCTTCACACTTCTTATCACATTTACATTCTGCTTATTTTTTCCGTCATACAAACTAATTTATCAATAAACTAAGCAATCACATCTTTCATAATGTCATTGACAACAAAAATAATTCAAAAATGTTACTTTTAATTATCTATTATCAAACTTTACAAAAGCATTTTTTTATGCAACAAAATAGATGTCATCAATATTTTCGAAAATATTATTATTAACACTTAAGAGTTTAACTGAAACATGTTTCCATTCTACTAATTCTTTTCTCCATAATTCTTAAATATTCAAATTTAATTATATTTTATATAAATTTTAATTTATCATATCAACTTTCAAATAATAAAACTTAACGAAAAATGATATTATATATACGATTTTTAAAAATATTTTCGTGCCCGACGGCTTTATTACCTGGTTAGATTTAATATTGCATGTTAACACTCACAATTAGATTTAATATTGCAGATTTGCAGGTTAACACTACATACAACTATACAAGTTCACTAAGCAACATGCATGAGCACTATTATTGATTTTCAGGATTCAAGGAGTAAAAGGCATTTCGAGCCTAGCTTGAGTTCAGCCTTGTCAACTTCATATGTACATCAACATGCCTTCATCACTGATCTCCCCTTCATCTTCCATTTCATTCCCTGTCTTACAGCACAAATAAAATAAATAAAAAATTTGAACACACAATAAAAACATAAAAGAAATGGGGATTTAGGTATCGGCCACCAACAAAAAATTTAGAAAAAAACAAAATAAATTTTGAAAGTGTTGTATATTTGAATCTTTAAAGAAAGACTTCATACAAAAACAGGTAACGATAAGGAGACAAGGGAAACATAAATGAAAAACCCACCTTTCTTACAGAATCATCTAGTTATTGTCCATGAAATTGAGAATCTTGATTTTCTGCTACTTTCTGCACTATTAAACAACTTACCAGAAGAATCAGCTTCACTGCTAGAAGAACTAGTAACTTGTGGAGGAGCCAGAGAAGAAGATGAAAGAGGAACCACCTGATTCTCTCCATCATCTTCCTCCTCTTCGTCTTCATCTTCTTCATCTTCCTCCTCATCATCATCATCATCATCAGTCTGATTAGAATTTTCATGAACACAAGAATCACAAACTGAAAGAGTGGGTCCAAGCTTAGGACCAGAGCCAGTCCATGGAGTAAGAGCTTGACAAGATTGACACAGAAGAGTTCTAGAGTGTTTAGCTACCAAAAAGTTAGCAGAATGAACCTTGGCATCACAGTCCCAACACAAACTTGCTTGATCTGATGCACAGAACATTCTTGCAACTCCATTGCACAACTCACATTTCTTCATATTTTTCTCCCTTGTTTCTCCTGCTCAAAACTATTTTCTTTTTCTCAATATGTTTACATAATTAGACTCTAGTGTTTGATAATTTTTTGATAATTGAACTGAAACAGAGAAAGAATAAAACAGAGAAGCAAGTTGTTGTCTGAAAGTGTCCAAATTTGTACAAGGGTCACATTTATATATATCCAACAGTATGTTATTATCACACTGTTGACTCACCCAAGTTGACAAAATAAGCTGACTATGTATGTGTGACACTATGGTCTCGTGCAATGTTCATTGTTCAGTAGGCCACTTGAAAGGATAAAATTTTGCTTCAATTATTTGGAGCTTATAGAAGGGCGAGATGACAGTTCTTTTATGTTGGAAGATAAAAAGTACGATTGATACTACTTATCTATATTTGAGTTAATGTAGCGACATATTCATGAATCATGACCATCGACTAATAAAACCAAAACATGAGATTTCACAAAAAAAAAAAAAAAAAAAGACAAAACAGGACAGATCGCCAATTCAAATAAAAGGCCTTCAAATATTGTAAAAACATAGTATTTTGTGTGTGGAATAAGTGGGAAATGGTTTGTATGGGTTATAGACAAACCACATCATCGTAAATTTGTAGGAATACAATCGTAAAACTCTAAATTGATTGCATATTTACCTTTATAAGTATATGTTCTGCAACTGTATGTTTGTTATGAAAACAGAGTTCTATATTTGGATACATGTTCTTGAAGAATAATTTTCAGAGTGCAATATGAGAACATAGTTGATAAGGGTTTGTCACTTGTTATTACATAATTCTGGGTTCAATTCTCGCTTATTCTAAAAATTTATTTAACAAAGATGATTATGCATTAACTTATAAACTATATTAAAATAGAACAACAAGAAAAAGAAAGTTTTTGAAAAAAAAAATTATATTTTGATTTTTTTTTTTAATCCGAGCAAGTGATAGAGATAACACAACATAATATTTTGTACCAGTAATTGTGATTTTGTGACTACTTTACGTCTTTCCTTACCTAGCTAAATAGATTCAGTGAAAACAATGTGTCATGCTTACAATCAAATCTTATTATATCATAGCTAGCCAGATGTACATGTTCTTGTGATCTTGTACCAAGCGCAATCAAGTCTCATATGTTACATCTCGATCTAGGTTGATCCCCCATGTGTCGTTGCACCGATCAGCCATTTAACCCCTTTGTGGCGAGCTAATGTTGTCTCTTTCCTTCTCTTTTGTCAGGACATATGACAGGTATCAGTGTGACAGTGTTTCAACTTTATAGTTACAATTATCTAAAACGACACTGCTTTTTTCTTTAACCTAGAATGATAATGTTAGGGTTTCATGAAAGGTATATCCCTACACTACAAGATTCATGATCATTTAGGTTTTCTTGATCGGTTATACGTTGTTTTTCCGACCATTTTTCATTGATCAGAAATGTGCGTTTTTCCATGTAGTGCTAATTCATAATTCAGTATCTGATACTAGCACGTCTATGGTCTCATAACTCATGATAATCTAGATAAAATGACTTCAAAATCATATACATATGCTATGAACTAACTCACAAGAACAAGAATAGATTACACAAAGATATCGGACATTCGAGAGCTCCGTACTCTTCCCAAACTAGATAGCTTTTACACAAAATTCATAATCGATAATCTAATTCCCCTTGTTCCCCTCTTTTATTCTCCACATTTTAATTCCTCTTGGGCCTCTTATTGGGCCTATTTCTAACTTGGGCCAGTACATAACAATACCCCGCTCCCAAAGAACGACCTTGTCCTCAAGGTCGAAAGCCGAAAACTGCATTAGAAACAGAGTCAGGTACCAAGTCCCAAGTCCATATCTTAGCTTCACACGCTCAACTGTGTCCCCAAGCTTGTTGATGAATGGGTCCTTTAAAGTCATAGGCTGATCATCTCACATCAGATTACATTGTAATGCACTTGCAAAGAACTGGAACTTAACTGAGCAAAATTCCGAATCTCTCCCAATTTTGAAAACAGCCTGACTGATGCCCAATAAATCGACGAAAAAACAACATACCAGATTTGCAGATCTACTAAATTAATCAAGATGATTAGAGACCAGAATAGAACTACCGCAATTCTGTTGGTATTACCGAAAAACTCACGCCAGTTGTACTTTACACCTTTCATTTTTAATAGAGCCCTTGTTAGAGCAACCAGGGGCTTAATCTCCATAATCTTCCGAACAAATGGAATGATAAATATAAGTAGTGCAAGTAAGCCTGGTATGATATACACTGTTCCAGCCTTAAACAATATATAGATTAATTATCTCATTTTCCGCATCAGACCACCACCCATCAAAATTCCTTTGATACCAAATCAGTCCATAAAATACCTCAAGAACGTAATCAATAAGCCCTTCGTAATTAAGTATCACACCGTAGTTATATCCAAGCTCTCCACGCTTGCAGATCACATCGTCAATGTAGTCCGTGACATTTTTAAGAATTTCCTTCTTGGTCGGGATGGTTGTATTCCTTGGAATCTAGACAGTCATTGCTCCTCTAGCAGTTTCCAACCAAGCGAAAGTGGAGTAACATCCAACAGCAGCAAGTCTTTCACCTTCTCATTGCCTTCACCACTGAGGACTACAGCCTGAACAGCTGCACCATAAGCAACAGCTTCATCAGGGTTAATACTCTTGCACAACTCCTTCCCATTGAAAAAGTCTTGCAACCATTTCTGAACCTTGGGAATCCTTGTGGAACCTCCAACATTGACAGCTCTCGAAATGAGTGACTGTCTATCAAGTACTGATAACAGAGATGTCACGGCGGTTGAGCTCTTCGCAATATCTGAGGTCATGCTCCCAGTGTTCGCTATAACTTTTCCTGTACTGACTAAAATAAAGAAAGTCTTGAAGACAGCACCGGCAGATATTTCTCCAGCATTCACCAATGTTCCACCATACCAAATATCCAAAGCCCAACACATAAATGTTAGGCCTTGAGCTGACCCTAACCCTATCCCAGCTAGCCAAGATTTCTTTCTGGCCTCTTTTCTGGGTTCATCCTGAGCTTCATCAAATATTTGAAGGACTTTCCCTATGCTTCCAAATGAAGTCACAATTCTGTGATTATACACTGCCTCTGCAGCTATCTGAGTGCTTTGATTTGGTTCTTTAACAACATTCGCTGGCATCGTAGAGAGCACAACTTTTCGCGCATAAAAACAAGGACTAGAAAGGGGCTGGACCGCAATCATTACAAGAGCTAGCTTCCACGCTACGATCAGTCCCATTACCATTGCGATCATCACAACGGAAAGTGTCTGCACTAAAAGTGAAATTCTATCTGCTATAAGAGACTTGACCAGGGAAGCTTCATTGTTCAATCTTGAACAAAGGGCTCCACTTGAGTTCTGTTCTTTATCGAACCAAGATAGAACTGAACCAATTCCATTACCTCTTGGATACCTAAATCAGCTAGGATATCCAAAAGCAGCTAGGACGATCATCAATAGCAGCAACTGCTGCAACCATTTGCATAAGTTCAGTCTCGCAAGATGGAGCCATGACCACCATGTTCGGTAAACAAGCCATAAAAGTTGTGTCAAAGGCCCCACAATGTGTTGGACCATCTGCACCAACAAGGCCAGCTCTGTCCATTGCAAATCTGACAGGGAGTTTTTGAAGGTCTACATCATGAACTACCTGGTCATAACCCCTTTGGAGAAACGAAAAGTATATAGCACAGAAGGGTTTGAGGCCTTTAGTTGCTAAACCAGCTGCAAAAGTGACAGCGTGCTGTTCTGCTATCCCAGCATCGAAACATCGACTAGGAAAATGTTTCTGGAATGAGTTTAGTCCAGTTCCACCTCCCATGGCAGCATGAATAGCTACTACCTTATCATCACTATTTGCTTCGGCAATCAAAGCATTAGCAAAATATTATGTGTATGAAAGTGTATCTGATTTAATCTTGTGCTGCTTTCCCATAGGGGAATCAAATTTCACCACACCATACATTTTATCGGCTGCAATTTCTGCAGGAGGATAGCCCTTTCCTTTCTCCGTAATAATATGAATTAGCACTGGACCTGGTTCTGGCATAGACTTCAACTTCTCGAAAATGTATACAAGGTCTTCCAAATTCTGCCAATCAACAGGACCAATGTAGTAGAGCCCTAGTTCCTCAAACATAGTAGCCCGATGACCACCTGCTCCACCTCTTACAAAGGAATCAAACTTTGCTGCAACATCATGTGCCTGATCTCCCATTTGTTTTGTCAATCCTTTTGCTGCTTCACGAAGCAGGCAAAATTTTCTACTTGACTGAAGCCTTAGTAGTGCTTTACTCAGTGCGCCAACAGGAGGAGCAGCACCGTCCACTGTGGCAGTCGGAGGGGAAACTTGTTTATTGTCGTTTAAGACAATGATGAGATTATTGTCAAGGCAACCAGCATTGTTCATTGCTTCATAGGCTTGTCCAGCAAGGTTGCTTGAATCAGAAAAAAGTCTCGGGTATCCGCCCATTGTACACTTGACCCTCAATCCTGACAAAGGATATTCAGCACCCATATACTCGGACATATCATTCTTGATCAAAAGTTTATCATCGTCAAATAGTTGTTCTGCACGAGCCTTAGCAAGCTCTGTTTTCACCTCTCCAACCCGTGCTTTGCTAACTTTATCCCTCTCCTTCTCAAGGGCATGAATCTCAATTTCTAACTGCATTCTTTTCCTCTCCAGATTATCAATTTCCTCGGGTTGACTATCGAGTTTACTAGCACATTTACCGTACTCATTCTCATAAAGCTTATAAACCATAACCATATTACAATGTGTTTTCAAAGCATTCCAATACGGACTGAGAGAGAAGATGATAGGTTTTGTATCTTGGGAGATCGACATTGGAGCTTTCTTGACAAATCTTCTCTCAGGCTTTTCATCAAACACTTGCAGTGCGGGCACCTCGGTTAGCAATTTTGTCACATCGGAGTATTTCTCCTTTAAGTGGGTACTTTCTTCAACCTTATCACTCTCTTCACCCTTATCGTCATTGGGTAAATGAGATGTGGTTCGGTTCTCCATTACCCACTCCGCCAATGACTTACGCACTACCTCCATGGCTTTCTCAAAGGCCATATCAATCATCTCCTTCAGCTCTTTCTCGAAATCTGTCATCGTCTCTTTGTCGTCATCGACCCACTGAGTCACCATTGGAATTGTGGATGCCATGGAATCGTCACTGCTCTGATACCAATTGCTATGAACTAACTCACAAGAACAGATTACACAAAGATATCGGACATTCGAGAGGTCCGTACTCTCCCAAAACTAGATAGCTTTTACACAAAATTCATAATCGATAACCTAATTTCCCTTGTTCCCCTCTTTTATTCTCCATATTTTAGTTCCTCTTGGACCTCTTATTAGACCTATTTCTAACTTGGACCAGTCCATAACAATATATCATTCACCATAATGCATGATGATAATATAATCTAAGTGAATATTTGATAAGAATTAAAACGAACATCTGCATAGGCATAATAAGTTAAGACAAAGGGTATTAGCCCTTACACAAAGTATATATGACTGTATTAGTGTATGTACCAAACAAACTGGGCCATGATTTCGAACAGAGATAACATAGTATATTTTTAGAGATAACAATGTATTTATATACACCATGTACAAGTTCAATTCGTGGCGCCTAACAAAAAGAAAGGTACAAGTTCGTGGCTGGAAAACGATTCAACCCATGCTGCTTTTCTAGAACAATCACACAATTATATCATATATGATAAGCATCCTTTGTACATACAGTCTATAATTAGGTAGAGGCAGTGGTGGAGTACTAAATTATGAATCATAATTTAGAAAAGTTTACAAGTGAGATGAACACTTGACGGGAACAATAATTTTTTTTGTAGAATTTGTTTTTCTGATAATTTTATATCCGAATCAATAATTTTCGCACACCATAAATAATTCCTAGCATACACTATACCCAGTGTGTTAGACTTGTATCACTAGTGCAAGTTTGTTGATCTGTTCGGTTTTCGAATAACATATCTACGCCACCAGACAACAAGCCCAACAATAATAGCAGTACATATTGCACTGGACTAGTTCAGTAGGCATGGGACTGGGGGATGCCTATATACATGAACACATAAAAGTTGTGCAGCACCTGATTTTAATTTTTAACAAATACTAGATGATAACCCGTGCGAAGCACTGGCTCAGTAGAGATTTATGTTAAATATTTATTAATTTTTATTTAATTAAATATTTATAAAATTATATTACAAAAATTATGAAAAGAACTTTGTTTTTTGCATAAAAATTTATGCGATTAACAAACTATAAACTTAGATTGTTTAATAGAAGTACATGCAAACACGTTTCGGTTGTTTTCATTGAAAAATATTTAGGATAATTTATCGTAATTTTTTTATTATAAGTTATAATAAAAAAAATTGCTAATACAATGTAAGAATTATAATAATAATAAGATTTCAATTTTATTATATTTTTTTTAAAAAAATAACATATAATCGCAGTGAAGAATGTTCTAAAGTAGTGTATAAAAACATGTTCTAGTTGTTCACCTTGAAAAATCTTTTGAAGAATTGATCGTATAGTTTTTTTATTCTAAATTATGATTAAAAAAAATTGTATTATAATTATAATAGGATTTTAATTTTATTGTTTTCTTTAAAAAATAACATAGAATTGTAAGAGAATATGATTCTAGGGATTAAACTATTTTTTTATTTAAAGTTGTAATAAAAGAATTATAATTACAATATAATTTTTGTTTTATTAAAAAATAACATAGAATTATAGTAGAAATATGATTATAGGGGTGAAACCAAAATTGGGGTGAAACCAAAAGTGGTATCGTTAAAAGGGTGTTTAGCTTATTAATATTAAAATTAAAATAGAGGTTATAGAAGCCCAAAAGAAAAAACACAACAATTTCTTAAATTTTTGTCCGGAAGTAGTACCGCAAAATTCGAAATCATCATTCTTTTTTGTTTTTCTGTTAATACGGTAACTGGATTAAAAATTCTTTTATTAATTTATAAATACTGTAATATATCAATTATAATTTTTTATTAATTATATTAATTTATAATAGGGTTTTGTTCTTCCGGGGTTTTTAACGAGGTCTTCCCATGTTTGTAATCTTCTTCTCTAATATAGAGGTTTAATCGTCTATTTTTCCGGAGGAATCTTTTTCTTATGTCAGTCGTAATTCAGGTTACGACCCATGGATTGGTTAAGCAACATACCTTTCGGATAGATGATAAGCTTTTGTGGAAGAAATAATGTCTCATGTCCTTTCCGGATTGTGTATTTTTATCTTTTAAATGGAATCGTTTCATTTATGCAAAAAAAAAAAAAAAGAATACTAGCAGTGGTGTTATTTCGTATACTTTCATGACTTTGCGAAAATTCATTCATATGATTCTAAAAAGCGAAATTGCCCAAAATGCCTAGATTTGGGAAGTTAAGGCCCGAAATACTGATATTCAGAATCGCGGTCCTAAATACCGAATGGACACGCATATTGCATTGGCGTGTCCTGGGATGCGCCATCTTAGAATGCGTATCGAGCTGATGACGTCAGCTCCTCAGATACCTCTCCAGCGCGCCGGCTAACAAAACTCTCCCAAAAATCGCCCAAGTCCGTTGAAGCTCCTCCTGCAACCTGCACAAAAACTGAGTACATCAAAATGATGCCCACAGCTTCCTCTTAAACTTTCCATACTTGATTGTTAATATCTGGCCCCGCAGGGGCGTAACCGAGCAAATCGGGAAATGAATCGGAAAATCGATCTCGTTTTGGGGCTTTTATTTCTGGCCAAAAAACGTTAAAACTACTGGTACATGCATGTAAAGGGTGAATAGACGATCGTTTTGGTATATCGTATGTAGTGCTCGAGTCCTGAAATGTGGTGAACGATTGTGGCAAAAATGTTGGCCGGAAAATCAATGTCGACGGGGGTTAGAGACGATGAACAGTGCTGGAAGAGACGCATCAGGAACATGCGTGTCTGGTGATACGCATTCTCCAAATGTGTATCCCATACACTGTTCATGAGCGCAGATTTCAGTTTTGTGAAGAATGCTACTCTCTAAGATGCGTGTCCGGACACTCCTTTCTCAAATGCGTATCCGATCGGTATTTAAGGCCATGCAAATTGGATATGGGCATATCGGGCCATTGTTTCCCAAATCTGGGTAGTTAGGGCCATCACCAATTCTAAAAATATCAATTCTCTATTTATACATCATCCTATAACCATCACAAAAAACTGGTCTACGAAAGAACAATACAAATAGAAGAGGAAGACCTATACAAAATGAAGAAAAATTGAGCTGATTGATTAAAAGAAAACGCAGAATTAATTTTTGGGATATTCCAAATGGTATAAATTAATGTACAATTGGCTTTTTCATTTGGTACCATCCAACATTTTTGACTTCCAAGTGGTACCATTGTACTTTTGGCTTCATCCATTTTATACCATTATGTCAAGCAAACGTTAGTCAGACGTTAGATTATTCTTAATGATACCACTATACAATTGGTTTTTCCATATGGTACCATTCAATATTTTTGACTTATACGTGGTACCATTTTTCTCTCATTTAGGTCAAATTTTCATCTGAATTTCACAATTTATCTATACATTTTATTCTATAATAAGGGGCCATTTGTTAAATCTGAATCATACTTTCTGAACCAGTAAAATTTCTGGATAATCTGGATGAATAGTTATTCTGAACATCTGAATGATTAATGCTGTTTGTTAACAATTTTTGATAAATTTTCTGGATGATAGTAATTTACTTTTATACCCTGCTGAATGATTAATAATGTTTGAGAACAAATATCTATTTATCATCTGTATGATGCCAAATGAATGTTTTGCAATCATTTAAATATTTATAAAAGACAAACAAAATTAAGAATGTTGATATAATTATTAAAGTATTCGATCTTAAACACAATTATATGATTTCCAATAACCTCTTTAAAGTTTCATAGCAATTTGATCACGAAGATCGTTCATATATTGCATGGCTTGAGATCCCCATTGTGTATCATTTATTGATCCTTCAAAATTTTCCTCAACTTCCTCTCCATCACTATCAGAATCAGTTTGATCGCATCGATCAAATAGTTCATCCTCTAATTTCTTCTTTCTTATGAAATTGTGAACTGCAATACAAGCAATCACAATATCTCGCTTCGCAGAGAATGAGTATGGAGCCATCTGTTTCAGGATAGGAAATCTTGCTTTCAACACGCCATAAGCACGCTCAATAACATTTCTTAATCTTGCATGGGCATGGTTAAATTTTTCCTTTTGACTTAAAGCACGCTGACGATGAAATTCCGCTAACCAATATCTTGTGTTGCGATATGGGGTCATATAACCACGAGTATTTGTGTATGCTGCATCACAAAGATAATATTTATCTGCAATATAAAGTATATAGGTTATTTTTGTACAACATACTTAAAAAAGTTGAAGGGCACGTATTATTTTATTTAGCCTAATATTAAAAATTACATACTTGGCGGAGGAACCGGAAACCCGGAATAAGGATCAAGTGCAACCTCTGTTAGTATTCTTGAATCATGTGCTACTCCCTCCCATCCAGCCCAAACGAATGTGAATATCATATTAAAATCACATACACCTAAAACATTCTGATAGCAGTCACCTCTTCCTCGCCCTCTATATCGAGCTTGTTGATCAGCTGGAATAATTGCATGAACAAGTGTACCGTCAAGTGCACCAATTGCGCCCTTATAACAAAATATTATAGACATGTTAAATGTATCACAAAAAAAAAAAAGCAAAAAATGAATTATTTAAAAGGTGAACTAGAAAACTTTAAATCAATACTAACCGGAAATATTTTTAGCAGGTCTTTTTGTCGCCTTGAAATATTTGAGTTTTGATTATATGAAGTAGGTACTATAATTTCTTTCGCGAACTCCATCATTCCATTCAAAACCTCGTGAAAATATTTATGTACTGTTTGCGTAGAGTGCTGAAATCTATTTTTAATCTTTATAAAGCGATCATTATGGCTTATAACATGCAAAAACATAGCCATTTTTTCTTCTACTGTTGAATATCGACTACCTTGAACCCAACCACGTTGCTTAAAGAGGTCACAAAGTTGAATGTATGCAACACGAGAAAGGCGCATCATATCTTGGCACTGGGTGTTGGAACCATCTAACAACTCCTGGGTATAAGCATACCCAGGCAAAATTGAATTATTATCTTTTATTCTTGGCACACTCCTTGAGTGAAGTTTTCTCATATAACAATACATAATTATCAAACATAAGAGTTGATCTTGGATTTCCATTGCCAACCTATGTAATAAAAATGACACTTTAAGTAAAAAAAAACATATTAAAATACCAAAAAGCAATAATATGGACTACAACTAAGCAATAAAAATTCACTACAACTAAGTAAAAAAAACATATTAAACTAAGAAATGCATTTATTTAAAGCAATAAAAATTCACTACAACTGAAATGTTTCAATTTTCAAGTTGCAAAAGTAGATAATATGGACTACAACTAAGCAATATCAAGTTTCCAGATGCAAAAGAAACAAATGATACCAAAAACAAAAACTACGCATTAAATCCTAATTTAGTCGACACCATTTTAACCCAGTGTTCATTTTCATTTTCCTCGAGAAGCATCCACTGTTCTCTGTACTTCGCACTCTCACAAAATATTTCAAGAGCCATTTGGTGCAGGGGACTTGTTGCTCCCCATCCAAGGCTGTTCAGCTTGTCCTTGCACTCTTTAAGTGATGGTCCACTATTGGTCTGAACCATAAGTTTTAGTGCACTAGTCATCTCATTTTCAAATTCTGCGATTTTTGCAAGTTTTGGTGATGCTTTAATTCTTTTCTTAGGAGTTTCCTCAGCATCTAGACTCGAAATATTTGGAGCATTTGAAGCATCTGACTGGACTTCTTCTATATCAGCAATTTTTTTTCATCATTAATTTCAATGGTCCTGCTCTTTTTAGAGCTAGGTCCCCAACCAGAAACTCCAGTGGCAGCAACTCCATCATAAAGATGGGTGCAAAGATCAGGAAAACTCAAAGGTGTTGACTTCAAAGTTTCTACAAACTTATTTCCCTGTTGAAAAAGGTATAGTTTAGTTTTATTTTTAAAATGAATTTACTTAAATTAAATCAAGTTTATAATTTTCAAAATTACCTTACAAAGCAGATCCCATTCTTCTTCAGTGAAGTTGAATGAGTTAGTTGCTGGGTTATGGTGGTTTCCGGTCTTAGATTTGAGTTAACACCAAGCAACATATCGACTTCTTAAGTAATCATAACGATTCTTCATCTGTCTAGCGTCAACTTCGAAGTCATGAGTTTTCTTTAGAATTTCTCCCACTTTTATCCATGAATGTGGTTTTAGATTGCTACCTAACCTACCATTAGCCGTAACTTCCTCAATACACGCTTCAAGAAATGTTTTTGTTAGGAGTTCACCTCTCCAAAATACTTTTGCTTTCTTCTGGGTTTCATTGGGTTGATTTTTGGTTTTGTTTGATTGGTCCATACCTAAAAAATAAAAAATAAATAATAATAAAAACTACACATGATCGGATGACAACTAGGACCACATTTTCTACTTCTCTTTCTACACATTAGCAATACATGCAAATCATACATATGAATACTTTGTTATACTTATATTCAAGTTGTTTAGAGACTCAATGAATTGAGCTCCTCCTAGTTTGTGTTTGCCAGCATTTTGTTCTTGATCTACAGCAGGGTTGATTGACAAAATTTGGTACTAGCAAATTTACATTCTTGTCGGCAGAGTTACATTTTTTTTAAAGCGATTGATATGCTAAGTACTACAAACAAACCCCCCTGTCATTATAGTACGGAAGCAGTAGAAGATTAGCATAAGTGTACAACCACAAGAGCTTAATTAACTAACTTCCTCCTATCCATCAGCTAAATAATCACATGTACTTATAGTCAAGAATAGTGTAATTAAACAGTAGCAATGATGTTGATGACAAAAAGGAAAACAAGAAGAAGAATAAAAAGTGTAGATATGTTTTTCAAACAAGGAGCAAAGTTGATATACTGGATGATGGATACAGATGGAGAAAATATGGACAGAAGTATGTCAAGAACAATAAATTCCCAAGGTAATTCATTTATCTCCTAGCCTACCATTTTCATACTACTATTATATAGATAATATAGCTTCCTAAACCCTCTTTCTAGTTGCATATATAAAGGTGTTCATGAATATTTGATAAACATATAAATAGATAAATCAAATCAACTAAACTAGTTAACAAATTAATTAACTAAAAATTGTAGATTAAAGCTTAGCACCTCGAGAGAATCAAATATGGCTCATCTAATTTCTTAGTACCATTCTACCCTAGCTAATATGTCATGTATTCATGTTCAATCCTATATTACTAATATCCTATATCTAACCAAGTAGTATCTTTGTATGTGATGTATATATAATTTTCTCAGTTCGCCGACATAAAATTAACTAAAGAATTTAAATGCGGAAACAAGCACTACAAATACCAAAAATGTGAAAAATACCCAAATACAAAAACTAGCAACATCGAAGCAAGCACTATAACCAGTACACAATCTCAGGATCCAGGGTAGTGAATAGCCAAGGGCAAGTTCCATGATTTGAACACCCAAAATGTGAAAAATAACCAAATACAAAAATTGCAAATGAAAAGAATCACCTACCAAAATTGTCCATTTAAGCTAAACAAGAATTAATAATGCAAAACTGGAGCACACATTAATTTCAAAATGGTAAATTGCAGAGATATACAAACATACAGTAGACTACTTCATATCACAACACTATGATACAACAAACAAATTAGTTTCAATAACTCTAAATTAACAAGAAATTACCTGTTGTTAATTGAGGGAAAGAGCGAGCAATCACTTGCAGCAGCGGGTGGGTATATAGGAGTAACTAATAGATATATATAGATGTGGAAGATATAAAAGATAGAGTAGATAACCAGAAAATTGCGCGAGATATAGAGTAGATAACCAGAAAATTGTGCGAGATATACAGGAATGGTAGATGGATATATATGGAAGATAGATTATTCGAACGATTCAGCGAAGAATTTCAACACGACTCGTCCAGTTGATTTTAGGGTGTCGTCCAGATAATTTTGATTCGTCCAGCCGATAAAATAAAAACCCAAATGACCTGAACAAGTGATTCGTCCAGTAAAAGCCCATTCAGATTTTGTTCAGTAGTTAACAAATGGGCCCTAAGTCATTGATTCTCTCACTTTTTCTGATCAGCATCCAAGTCATTAATTAGTCTCGTATCCAATTGTCTTATCATAATAAACTATGTAGTTCAAATTATTTAGCTTCTTTCAACGCTTTTATCGGTCAAAGTTCCGGAAGCTCCTGGACAGATCCGAGCACACATTATATATGTATATGTTCATACGGGTTGATTTTATATATTATATATTAATTTAATATTTGAACTATTGATCAAAGTTTATTATGATTGGACATTTGGATCCGAGTCTAATGAATGACTTGATTGCTTATCGGAAATAGTGATGGTTAGAAAATCAATGACTTATTACAGACAAAGCATATAGATAAGTTGTGAAAATTCCAAGAAAAAATTGATTTAGTGAGAGAAAAATGGTACCACCTAGAAGTCAAAAAATATTGAATGGTACCATTAAGAATAATTTAACGTCTGATTAACGTTTGCTTGACAGAATGGTATAAAATGGATGAAGCCAAAAGTACAGTGGTACCACTTGGAAGTCAAAAATATTGGATGGTAACAAATGGAAAAGCCAATTGTACAGTGGTACCACTTGGAAGTCAAAAATGTTGGATGGTACTAAATGGAAAATCCAATTGTACAGTGGTAACATTTGAAATATCCCTTACTTTTTTGACTACTTTATTTGGATGTAATATTCACTAGGGTTCTATAAAAGATGAAAATAAAAATAGAAATGATTGGTTGTTGAAATTAGACTTGAATGGAAAGAAGTAAAACTTAAAAGTTTAATCTAATATTTTGAGTTCGTTGACTGGACTAAGTGACTAACCCCACACTACCCTACATCCTCTTGCTGAATACTTGATCTAAGTTTTTAAGAATATACGATCCCATGCACTAATCTTACTATGAGCATGTTTGCTGTATTTAACACGATTTTAATCTGTTTTAAGTTGGTATTTAATGTGTTTACATATATTTAAAGTTTTCAATTTAAAATTAATTTAAATTCAAAAAATTTAAGTATCTTTGAGAGATTTTTTTTTCAACTTATTTTTTTTCATATCAATTTTATATATTTGAGTTAATTGTTAACTAGAATTATATTATTTGTGTATATTTATATTTTATATTTTTATATAATATTTAAAAATTTTAAATTCTTATTATTTTAATCAAAAAATTTTAAATAAATTTACTTTAAATAAAATTAATCAAACAATACATCTAATTTAAAGTTAAAATTATCAACTTAAATTCAACTTTAAGTTATTAATCCAAACATGTTCTATATTGTTAGGTCCCGTAAGAGGGCTATTTTAAGTTAGAAGAGGGGGGGTTGAATAGCTTAATATCCAATTTAAAAATTATTAATGCGTTTTAAAATATTTTTCCCTTTTAAAATATTTTACCGAGTCGTTAGCAGTTTATAAGTGCGGAATATAAACGACAAGTAAAGAAAATACCGCACAGAAGATTTTATCCTGGTTCGCGATGGCGCAACCCCTAATGGATTCGCTCACCCCTACTCCAGTCCCCGAGCTCCTCTCCGGACTCGAGATTTTCCTTTAAAATAAACTCGCTCGTTTAGTAGGCGGAGAAGCCTTTATAACCGTACAAATATTTGTCTTGGTGCGTAACTACCCGTTAGCACCTCAAAATAAATGCGAACAAATACAAGACTCCTCTTGGTGCATAAATACCCGTTACCACCTCAAAGTCGTTGTAAAAAACTACACAACTTATCTTAGACAATAACTCCCCGCTATTTCTTCAAAGTTGATGTGGAACCTTTGGTGTAGACTATTGATCCTTGGCTTTTGTCGGTCTTGGTTCTTAGATGAAAGGTCTCGGATCTTTACTCTTATTCACGGTGCAAAGGCCACTAACTACCCGCTAATGCCTAGGACTTGGGTCTTAGAACGAGAATCACCTCACTTCAACTTCACCTCACTACAAAAGTTAGACAACAATATCTACGAAACAAATATGGTGAATGATATATATAAAGTTCGGATTAGTATGTTACGGTACTAGATCCAAAGTTAACTTTAATATTCGTATAAGAATATTAAGTTATATTGTTTATGATTTAAGTATACTTCCTTTGATATTAAATTATAATCAAAGTATACTTTTAATTACTCCAAATAAATATAAAGATGGATGGAGTAATATTAGAAGACCTTGTTAAAAGCTATAGTGCTTAAAGGCTTCGATATGTATATCTTTCTTAGACTAATATAATGTCAAGATACACGTATAATTTCTTGCACGAGCCACTACAATCACTAAACGTAATTGCAATAAAAACAAGTGGCCTAGGTCAAGATATACGGATAACTTCTTGCACGTGCCACTACAATTACTAAACGTAATTGTGATAAAGACAAATGGCTAGGTTATGCTTAATTGAAGTTTATGGTGTACGAAGTATCTTTCAAGAATAACCTACGGAGAGCACTAAAGATGCTAGTAGGATATACGTATAAATACTTTTCGTTACAACTTTGACTTATGTCAAATATCAATACTCCGGAAAGATGAGATAAAATGTAGATCTCGGAGTTTGATTATATATAAATTCCTTTAAGCTTTTATGCTTAAGGCTTTTAAGATGTATACTTTCTTATGACTAAATGCAAGTGTCAAAGTATACTCTTATTTTACAATCACTAAACGTAATTGTAATAAAAACAAGTGGCTAAGATTGTGCTTTAGTAGAAGTATAGGTTGGACGAAATATCTTTCAAGAATAGCCCACGAAAAGCACTAAAGATGCTAGTAGGGTATCCGTATAAATACTTTCGTAACAAAAAAAAAATTCTTTCTCTTTTAATAAAGAGACCTTTGGATTCTTATAGATCCAAGTATAGAGATTAAGATGAAGTATAGAAGTTAAGCGCAAATTTCAAATATAAATATGGTCGGTAAAGACACAAAAACGAAGCTAAAACTTATCACCTTTGAAAAACGATCGGAAAAGTTCGCCGGAAAAATTCGCCGGAGGTTCGGCCGGATTTTGGCACTTGGTCGAACTTGGGCAGCCCTTCGGGAGGCCGGAAAGTGGTAGTAGATGAGCTAGCTTGGGAGAACTAAGCTTGGTTGGGTGGAACTAAACTTGTTGAATCAAAAACCTTGTATATATGGATATATATTTAGGAGAGAGAAGGTTTTTGAGATGAAGTAGACGAATAGAGTGTTTAAATATTGAAAGAGAGAGTCTACTTCAAAAATCCCAGCAATTCTATGGCTCTTAGCTTTTGTTTAAATGGGTGTGTAGAGGGGGGTATTTATAAAAAGAGTTGGGTGGAATGAATGGTGGAGATTTAGATGTAAGGAGTGGTTGAGATTGATTTCACTTGGATTGGTGACTTGGCTTTCACTTGGATTGCCAACATGTAAAGTTGCTTTGCAAGTGGATGAACTAAATATCCGAGCACCCTTTTGAATTTATAATATAATATACCATTCGTTCTATTTAACGAATAAATACGAACCAAGTATCGTTAATTAAATACCCGATAAATACGAAAACACCCAATAAATAATTCTAAAATTATGGAGCATTTAGGAATATTATAAAATAATATTCTGGAAAGTTTGGTCAATTTTGGTCAAGGTTGACTTGGTCAAACGTGGTCAACTATTGACTAATTACCTCGGTTTACGTGCCCGGACCAAAATTCCGGAAAAATTGCGAAACTTTAACCATGCATATAAAATAGTATTTAAATGATCAATCTCAAGTTTTAAGTCTTTCTAGAAAGTGGAATTATTTTATTTGGATTTAAAATGATTAAATCAGCTTTCGATTTCGAATGAAATACGATTGGTCTTTCTTTGAAATAGATAAATCTTTTGACCAATGTTTTGACTAGAATAAATACTTAGAATATATTTCCTAATATATAAAACATTTTGGGAGTGTAGGAAATATTTTTGAGCGATTAAAATAATTTTCTCCAAAATATGAACTAATTACAAATTGGGTGAAAAATTACTTTAAATATTTTTGGAGTGAGAGGAAAATATTCTTGAAGATAAAAAGTCCTTTCTAGGATGAGAAAAATATTTTGAGTGCGAAGATAGAATATTTTCCAAATAAAACTGATCATTTTTTAATTTAGCACGAGTTCTCTAAAGAATATTAAATCTTGAATATTCTTTGTTCAAGCTTGTTGCCTTATTAATATCGCAACGGAGATCTAAAAATTTCAAAACTCGATATTTCTTTTTCGATCTTATTGCCTTAGTGTAGAGATATATTCCGTAAAATATATTTTGATTTTTCAGCAAATCGGAATATCTCTTATATTCTAAAATTGGATGATAAATTTTGCTAGAGTTGACCATTTGACTTTTGACCGAATCAGTTAAATAAATGACCTAGTGGAGAGGATCCTACGTGTATTTAAATTTTATGTTAAATCATATAAATACCAAAATAAATATTATATCAAAGATATCCTTTCATATATATACCTTATTTTATTGGTTAATTAAAGTCAAAGATAGTCGTTGTGCACGAGGAACATGGAATTACTTTAATTTAGGGTGTGTTTGTGATTGCTGTTGCAGAAAGCAACAACAGCTTATTTCTGAAAAGCAGCTGAAAAGGTGTTTGATAAAATTTAAAAGCTGCTTTTTTGAAAAGTGCTTTTGGCTTAAAAGCTGCTTTTAGAGAAAGCAGGTCCCCCGTGCTTTTGAAAAAAGTTACTTTTCAGCTTTTGCGGAAAGCAGTTGCTGATTTTAACATCAAACCTCACCAAATGCATTATTTTTAATATATTTTTAAATCAAAACATGCACATATCAAAAATATTACCAAACAGTCTTCAACTTTTTACAACAACACTTTTTTTACCAGCACTTTTTCTAACAGCACATCAATTTTTAATAGCAATCCCAAACAGAACCTTACTTGGTCGCTAGAAGTCCACTACATATAAATATAACTCTAAAAGTTACGACTCTACGTGATTCTAATGATGAATCATAAATCTGGCCTGGTTAATGGTTAAGAGTTAAGACCATCTCTAAAAGTTTTTTAATTCATTTTTAAATATAATATAAAATATTAATTCTTAATAACTTAATGTACATTGAAAGAATGCTCAAAATACATCATATTTCTATGGAAAATACCCAAAATGCCTATATTAAAAAATGTTCGCCCTATTTAACCATGGAGTACGCATGTTGTTACTGCGTATAGGAAGATATGCATTAAAAAAATTCGTGTAGTGAGATACGCATTATGGTAATGCATATTGATGTCAGCACACGTCATTGCGTCACTATCCATTTCGGCGACTCTCTGAAGCTTCAAATCGCCAATCTCGTCGCCTAACTCATTTGCACAGCTTCAGCAACATCCACTACTCCTGATGGCACCAAATGAAAGCCCAGACCTGTCTCTACCTTTTCCCCTGTTAATCTGTTGTTTTCCGGCCCCGCAGGGACGTGCACAGACCTACCGGACAGTCAATCGGAAAAAGAGGTTCGAATTTGGGGTTTTTAAATCCGGGAAACGAAATGGAAAGTGAGTGGTACAGGATTGTAGATTGTGAGAAGGCGAGTAATTTGATGTATAGAATGCTAGTGTACGATTGTTATAAAGGTATGAACGAACTCGTCGAAATTTCGACCAAAACATCGTCTCCGACGATTGTGGAAGACAGTGAACAGTACTCCATATACGCATGTTCAACATGCGTATCCGGTATCACGCATGCTGAACATGCGTATATGGAGTATTGTTCACTTATCCACAAAAACACAATTAACGAAGGCCACGCACTTATATTTTTCGTATACATTTTATACGCATAGTAAGGATACTTATACAGTCCACACATCTGTGTTATGCGTGGTCTGTGGGTAAAAAGGACGCAAGGTTTCGTCGGTGAGTATTTTGGGCAGAAGGAATAAAATGGTGGGTATTTTTGTTTTTCAACCATGTACATTTATCTTCAACAGTATTCTTTATATTTACATTTTATTTAATTTTATATCATTAGAAATAAATTGAATTCATAAAAGAGATAATAAAAGCGGAGAAGAGAGAGAATGTACCTTAACAATTTATTATAAAATATTAATTAGAAGTGAATAGAAAGTCTTACAATTAAAAAAGGAATTATATTTTTAATTAATTTAGGAATAACTAAGAATCGATTGATTTATATAATTAATCAAGTACTTTTGTGTTTGATTACAACTGTACATGCATGCTATTGCTATGCAACGTAACTACGTAAGCATTTGCAGTACTAGCATTTTGTCTGTACTTCGTACACGACATTTTATTTAATTTAAAATGATAATACCAAAAATTTAACAAATTTGATTGATTTCTTAAAACATCTTATTTAATTTAAATTGATAACACCAAAAATTTAACAAATTTGATTGATTTCTTAAAAAGATATTGTATGCAATTATATAAATAATCAATTCTTAGAAAGATATTATATACAGTTATATAAGTATTCAATAAAATAATGATATGCTAAAATTTATATAAAAAAGTAGCATACAATTCTATTTTAACAATGTTGAAAATTTATTTAATCCATCAAAATCTGCAATAAAAGTAATAAATATTTTTACAAATATTGTTCTCAGATTGAAAACAATAATAAATTGTCTTCATTATTCAAATGCGGAAATGATAATTCCTTCACCCCCAATGGCTCCAAAACATTAAACCTCATATAATATCAATAACATATTATATTAACTATGAGACCTCATAGTTAATATAATGTGTAAATGTTGGAAAACAATGAGATCACATTTCAAGCAATTTTTAATTTTTTTTTGTTAATTTTTTTTATGAATGGATAGAGGGTAGAATTATAAGATTTTTGTGTGAAGATGCCCCTAGCGGGGCCCTTTAAAATAGCTTGAAATGTAGCGAATATGTGTGTTCTCACTGTTCTCATTTTTTTTTGTTAATTTTTTTATGAATGGATAGAGGGTAGAATTATAAGACTTTTTTTGGTGAAGATGCCCCTAGTGGGGCATTTAAAATAGCTTGAAATGTAGTGAATATGTGTGTTCTCACTGTTCTCATTCTCACCAGAGCGTGACCATTAAACTGTATTATTAAATTCATGTATGAAAATACAGTGTATATATATTATTAATATAGATTCTTTTATTAAAAATAATTAAATTATACAATTAAATAAGCAAGTCAAAATATCGGATAAATATTCTAGTAGATTTATAGTTTATGTTCAAATTAAGGTCTTTCACCATGGCTCTCGCTTTCTGAAATTGTTAAAATTTTATTTTATTGGCTTTATTATATTAAAAGTATGTTCTTATTGAAACGAATATAATAATTTGAATTTGAATATATTTTTAAACTACTTATTTTGATGGGGGGTTAATTTTTTTGTGATCAACTTAGAGGGGTGACCAAAAATAAAATTAATGGGAATACATAAGCAAACTGGTACCTATAAGTACAATGACTTTAAACAAAGGTGACGTATCACTGATTACATGAACTTATTGAATTTTAGAATAGTGTTTTAGTGATTTTGTACGCTTGGAAATTCGGTTGTTATTTTTCCGTGTCATGTAGACAATGGGCCTCTAATTTGAAATAGAAGAAGTATGAGGGATTACTACCCTATAGTACATTAGCACTTAATAGCAAGCTTTGAAGTATGAATCTTACTTTTAGAGAGACGATATCTATACTTCTCAGTTCTCACTAATTCAATTATACAGAAAATAAAGTATTGTTTATATACAAAGATCATGCATCCTATTAATTTTACAGCTGCTACAATGTTAAATACCAAAGACCTATCCCACTAAGTGTAGACTGTAGGACAGTTGATGTTTGCAATAGATTCTCACACCTTTGTCTGTATAATAAGATTTACATCAGCAGATCAAAACATTTGCTTTTAATAAGACTGCATATATATTCAGTACCAATTAATTTTAAGAAGAACAACTCTCTCTTCATCCACTTTTCTTTGGAGTGCACCTTAGTCAGCTGACATTAACATTGAAAGCCGCACTCCATTCATGAAGAACATTATTCATTGATTATCTAGACCTTGTAAACATTATTCCTAATTTATTAATCAAACAATTTGCACAGCCCCTGCGGGGCCAGACAGTGTGATGCAAAATTTGCACACACCAGTCAAACTTTCACAGATTTTTGTATGTATTAACTTGTTGGGCTATTAATAATATAATTGATAACAAACTAATCGAAAAATGCCAACCAAATTCTTATTCAGTGCCCTTGGGTAAATATTAAAAAAACCGAAAAGTTGAATACTTTTTTTTATAATGGATTGTCGGGTACATAAAACTATATCAAGGCATCAATAACATTGTCACCCTAAAGGCTGGTAGCTACACTCGGACATATTTTAAAATCATATTTAAGGCTGAAGGCCACTTCTAGTGCTTTAACTGTGACACTGCCACAATGGCACATTGCAATTTTGCACCAATTGTTACTTTGATGCTTGCAAAAGAATTACACAAATGTCAGTGGTCATTATTATCAAGGTAGAATTAGACAGGTCAGTGGTCTCTGTTAAAGAATCTGGGCAGTTGGCTTGGGAAAATTACGATTGGCAGGAACCAAGGCTTACAGGTCAGAGAGATTGACACTATGTCATTGATTTTTGAAAAATCATATTTAAGGCTGAAGGCCTAAGTGATTATATATAGTTAATTAAAAACAGAGTAACGGACACTAATCCAACTCAACCAAAACCCTTATTATGATTACCCATTATTCTAAACAATTCAATACACCACAACATACACCATACCAAAGTAAACAATACTCTTCATACAAACACACACACACACTATACACCAATAAATATACAAAGCACTATATATAGAGTAGTATGGACACTCTAGTAATAGGTTAACTAATAAAAAACATCGGGTAATTCATTAAAACTTTAATTCTTAAATTTCAAACCAAAATCAAAACCAAACAAATATTATCCTGTCTAATTTTTAATACTGTGAAATCAATAAAAACTTAACTCTTATGGCCAAACTAAAAACCAGAACCAAATATATATGACTCGTATGGAGGTCTAGTACACATACCTTAACCCTACTTCAGGGGGTTGAGATGTTAATTTGGTGAAAAACCCAGTTTTCAAATCTGAAAAGTGCAAACATTCGTCAAAATCCAGCAGTGTGAGATTTGAGCGGCTTGGACTTGAAGGTGAAAAATGACAGAGATAGATTTGAGTAATGATAAAACGGAGAATCAGAGAAATAAAGAAAGATAAAAAGTAAAGGATAATACAATAGTAGAGGTTTAGATTTGGGTCAATCCAATTGGGTTACTCCAAATGTTGTGTAATGACAAAAAATAGTATATGTTTAGATTTGGGTCGATCCAATGTAATTTGGGTCGCTCCAAATGCTATGTAATGGTAAAAAGGGGCATCAAAGAAATAAAGAAGATTAAGAAAATGAAGGATATTAGTATCGTTGACGGAATTCGAACCTTGAAATTTTAGTAAATAAATTTAATCATGTAACATATTTAATCATTAGATCTAACAGTTTTAATTTTAAATAAAAATCTAACGGATATTATTCGTTGTATACGAATTTTTATTATATTTTGTTAGTGGTTAGAAGATATGATGTCATATTTTTGGGTATGCAATTAATAAATAAATTTAATCATGTAATATATTTAATCATGTAATATATTTAATCATTGAATCTAACAGTTCTAATTTTTAACTAAAAATCTAACGGATATTATCCGTTGTATACGATTTTTTATTATATTTTGTTAGTGGTTAGAAGATATGATGTCATATTTTTGGGTATGTATTAATTATTACAATATTATGTTTTAAATTAAAAGTCAACGTGTTTTAATTAGAGAGAAAAAAATTATTGATTGGAAGATATGATATTTTAGGTATTTATAAAAGGTAATATCATCAATTATAAGTAAACATCTTTTAATTGAAAAAGACAATCAGCTAATTATCATTAATTATTATTAATAAAAAAATGAAGGATAATAGTAGAGGTTTAGATTGGGTTGATCCAATTGGGTCGCTTCAAATGCTGATTAGAGAGAAAAAATTTATTGATTGGAAGATATGATATTTTAGGTATTTATAAAAGGTAATATCATATCAATTATAAGTAAAAATCTTTTAATTGAAAAAGGTAATCGGCTAATTATCATTAATTATATTATTAATAAAAAAATGAAGGATAAATAGTAGAGGTTTAGATCCCCTCAGATCTCCTTTATATATTTATATAATAGTTCTAATTTTTAACTAAAAATCTAACGGATATTATTCGTTGTATACGAATTTTTATTATATTTTGTTAGTGATATTTAATTTCCACTGTAAATAAAATTTAAAATGCAATTGAGTTGTATATTTAGTTTTCTCGATTAGTAAAAATTTAAAATGCAATTTAGAGAAATTGATTATTTTAATATGTTTTACTTGAAAACAAAAATTGATTAGTTATTAGGAGAAATTTTATTTATATTTAAGTAATGGTAAATTAAGTAAAAACAATAGGTACCGACCGACCGACCAACCAACCAACCGACCGGCGCCATATAATCGGAAAACTATAGATTTTAGCTAACAGAAATAAAAAAGGTAACGTTTTTTTTTAAAAAAAATTGATTATTTTAATATGTTTTACTTGAAAAAGAAAATTGATTAGTTATTGGGAAATTGTTTATTTATAATTAAGTAAGGACGTCATTTAATTGGAAAAAGAGAGATTTTAGCTAAAGAAAATAGAAAATGTAACGTATTTTAGAAGGAAATTGATTATTTTAATATGTTTTACTTGAAAACAGAAATCGATTAGTTATTAGGATAAATTTTATTTATAATTAAGTAAAAACAATAGGTACCGACCGACCAACCGACCAACCAACCAACCGACCAAACTTTCAATGTTTTAAAATTCAATTTTAAAGGTAAGGATATTGAAATTGTATATTTAGCTTCCTCGATTAGTAAAAATTTAAAATGCAATTTAGATATTTACTTTACTTCATTAGCAAATTTTTTATAGGTAAAAAATAATGAAACTATATATTTAGTTTCCTCTATTAGTAAAGTTTTAAAATGCAATTTAGATTTTTTTTAATCATTGGAATTATTAATTCAAAAATTAGAGAAATTTAAAAAAAAAAAAAAAGAACCGAGCAATTTGACAGGCGCCACCTCCCCTCCCCTCGTTTCTCCTTTATATAAGTATACAACAGTTCTAATTTTTAACTAAAAATCTAACAGATAGTATTCGTTGTATACAAATTTTTATTATATAAGCTTAAAACCCGTGCGATGCACGAATTTTTTTTTAATATTATATGAATTTTTCATTAATTTAAGTTAATTTTTTTTTAAATATAAATTTGGGAGGCTTAAATTTTTATATGAGATTTGATAATAATTATATAAATGTTATTCGTGATATTTCTAGAAAATGATGGATTTTAGTTAGAAAATATAGAAAAAATTATAGGTTTTACTTGAAAAGGGTAATCGGCTAATTATTAGTATTTATATAATTATTATTTTATTTCATTAAATAGAAATTGATACGTTTTAGATAAAAAATGCAATCGGTTAATTATTAATATTATAATATTATTAGTTTATTGTATTAAATAGAACCGCACGTGATAAAATCGGAAAAAGAGAGATTTTAGTTTTAAAAAATAGAAAGGTAACGTGAAAATTAAAAAGATGACATAATTTATGTGAAAAAGGTAATTGATTAGTTTATAGTAATTATAATTTAATTATGTTATTTTACTAAATAAAATTGCTCATAGTTTTTAGAAAATGAGAAATTAATGTTGCCCCTGAAATTTCTAGAAAAAAAGGGAATTTAATTAGAAAAAATATAAAAGATGATACGTTTTAGTTGAAAAGGTAATCAGTTAATTATTAGTACTATAATATTATTATTTTATTTTTATTAAATAGAATCGCCCGTGATATAATTGGAAAAAGAAAAATTTTCGTAAGAGAAGGGAGAAAAGGTAACGTGTTTGAAAAAGGTAACCGTCCATGATACAATTGGAAAAAAAGATATTTTAGTTAGAGAAAAGAGAAAAGGTAACGTAATTTGGCTCAAAAAGGTAATTGATTAGTTAATACTAATTATAACATAATTATGTTATTTTATTATACAAAATTGATCATAGTTTTTAAAAATGGAGAAATTTCAGTTAGATAAAATGTAAAAAATATTGTATTTTACCTAAGAAGGAAATTATTTAGTTATTGAAAAATAGAAAAGGTAATATGTTTAACCTGGAAAAAGAGTAATTGATTAGTTAATACTAATTATAATATAATTATGTTATTTTATTATACAAAATTGATCATAGTTTTTAAAAATTGAGAAATTTTAGTTAGATAAAATGTAAAAGATATTGTATTTTACCTAAGAAGGAAATTATTTAGTTATTGAAAAATAGAAAATGTAATATGTTTAACCAGAAAAAAGAAATTGATTAATAAAGGAGATTTAGATCGATCCAATCTAAATTGGGTCGCTCCAAATGTTGTGTAATGACAAAAAGAGACATCAAATAAATAAAGAAGATTAAAAACATAAGGGATAAAAGCTGTAATTTTCCTGTGTAATGACAAAAAAGGGCATCAAAGAAATAAAGAAGATTAAAAAAATGAAGGGTAAAAGCAGTAATTTTTAAAATACAATACTAGCAGACATTAAGAATATATTGAATTGATATTGATATTGATAAGACACACACGGCACATCCAAAGTGCTGATTCATGCTATCTATAATTTTTTCTGTTCTCTTCTCATTTATTTATAAATAAATTTGGTACAAAAATTAAGAATAAAATGTAAAATAGTGAAAACAAAATGAGTAAAATAGTGGAACTAATTAATATTTTATATAATAAAATGAGTTAAAAAAAAGTGAATAAAATGATAGAATTAATTAATATTTTATGTAATAAAGTGAGTTTAGTTTAATAAGTTAATAAATATGATTACTTTATGTATAATAAAATTTTTATAATTTTAAATAAATTTTAAATATAAAAAGTTAAGAAGAACATCCAAAAAAAACGTAAAGAAACGAGGGACAAAGGGAATATCTACTACTATCAAACAACTGTATATGTATATGCTTTATATATGGGGTATTTGGGAGAACTTTTTTTTGAGAAAATGACCTAAATAACAATTTTTTAGGATACAGGCAGTGGCGGACGCATAAAATTATTTTAGGGGGGGCCGAAAAAAAATTAAAATTAAATTTGTGTCGTTAAAGTATTCATCATTCTTATCATCGTAAAGATAAATATAAGGATAATAAAATGTTAAAAACAAAATAGAATAACAAAAAAAGAAGCATAAACATAAAGACAATTAAATTATAAACAAAATAGAATAACATAAAAAGCATAAATATAAAAACACTTAAATTACATAAACAAAATAGCATAACAGAAAAAAAGAAAAGAAAACAGTTGTGGTGTTTATGCGTAGTATCGATCCCTGGTCTGCAGGGTGGAAAACATGGGTACCAACAAGCTGCAGCAAACATTGTGATAGAAGTATATTATAGCTGATCTTTATTCAAATCTCAGGGGGGGCCATGGACCTCTCTGGACCCCCTGGATCCGCCTCTGGATACAGGTGACCGAAATGACCACAGGTAGAATAAGCGTCCTTTTTAACCAGAGCTATACGCATATGTCTTATGCGCATGTTTTTTTATTTGTAGAAATTGAAATTGCAGTTTGTAGAAATTGAAATTGCAGGCTGAGGGAGAGAGAATCACGTGGAGGTATGATGTGATATAGAGGAAAAACATGATTAGAGTAGTTTCATTTTTATTATTAGACTTAATTGTAGGAGGATGGCCTCAACTATTTTTTTTTTGCACAAAAATGACCCAAGTATTTTTTTAAGCAGATGATTGCATTCTGTCTAAATTAATCTAAAAACTGCTATTTATTTTTATTTTTGGGCCATTTTTGTGTTTAAAAAAATATCGTTCAGCAATCATGTTGTAATTAAGTTAAAAATTGAATACACTCATCTGTTTTAAAAAAAAATAGTTAGGCCATCACACTAGGGGTGTTCATGGGTTCACCAAACCGATTAAACCGACCCAACCCGTCCCTTTTTTCGGCCGTTCAAACCGATAAAAAAAAACTCGATACTTGATTGGGTTAGAAAATTTTTAAACTGATTTAAATGGGTTGGGTATGGGTTTTATATTTTTTCGGCCAACCCAACCCAACCCGATCTAATATATATTTTTTATTTTATAATTTAGTATAATTTTATTTATAGATGTATGATTACATATGGCGTGTATGCATATGATTTACGATGTAATTTACCTTACTAAAATTATAACAATAATTAAATTAAATATTAACAATAAAATCCTAGATTACACATAATTTAATTTTACTTAAGTTCTCAAAATGAGCTTTATTTTGTGTACTTTAATTTTTTTTATAAAATTATTTAACCCATTCAAACCGAACCAACCCAACCCAAACCGATATATAATGGGTAGGTTTGGTTATAAAATTATTTTTTACGGGTTGGGTTAAAAATTTTGAAACCGACTTAATTGGGTCGGGTTGCAAAAACGTCATCAACCCGGCCAACCCGACCCGCGAACACCCCTACATCACACTGTCTATTTTTATACTTGGATCATTTTTGTGTAAAAAAAAAACAATTGAGACCATTCTCCTGCAATTAAGTCTTATTATAATCAAGTGTCATTCACTTTTAGTGTTATGTGTGACTGTGAACCCGTATGTCAATCATGTGTGTAGGCCCCGCAGGGGCAAATGGTTAATAACCAAAACTTCAGTTTACGCATTCGGATAATGCGTGGTCAAGGAATGCCCTTGCTCCAAATGCGTAATCGGACCCTTTGCATACGTCTGCATAGTGTAACCAGGTTTTATTTATTTTTTTAAAAAAAATTATACAACACCAACGCAGCATGCATATGCGTAACTGGTATTCGCATTTCCCAAATGCGTAGTCGTTTGGTTATTTCGGATGCCTTTTCCGATAATCATTATTTTGGGCAATAAACTTTATAATTTGGTTATTTAGGGATTTCACCTAATTTTTTTCAGAATAAGTCAATTTATTTTAATACAAAGTTAGAAATTCCTAAATTTACAACTTATTTTCCAACACTTATATGTCCTATGTTTTTATATCATAACTAGCTTATAGCCCGTGCAAAGCACGGGTTACTTTTAAATATTTATAAAATTATATGATTAAACAAAATAGAATGAAATAATTTATTATGGATATAATTTAACTTTGTAATATTAGTTTCAAAAAAAAACTTTGTAATATTAATTAATAAAATTATTAGTAATAATAATAGTTATTTAATAAATGACATGTATTGTTTAAAATAATTAATATAATATCTTAATGTAAATTTGTTGTTGACGGGATTCGAACCTTGGATCTTTTGAAGAGGGATTTAAATATAGAATATTCCTTATTATTAGATTTAGTGGTTATGATATGTTTGGTAAATATCTAACGGTCACAATTTTTTTTAATGATTGGTTGAACCAAACAACCAAACTACCAATTATCCCCTAGTTTGGTTTGCTTATTATAATATACTAGCTTATAGGCCGTGCAAAGCACGGGTTATTTTTAATTTTTTATAATTTATTTATAATATAATATAATATTATAAATATTAATTTAAATATGTTATTGATTCGAACCTTACATCTTTATATATAATAATTTTTAGTATTAAATATAAATTAATATGTTATTGGCGGGAATCGAACCTTGAAGCTCTGCATATAACAACTTTTAGTATTGTTATATCTAACGGTCATGATCCATTTGAGTTGCTGATCTAAAGGTGATAAATGAGGGATAACCAAAAAATGGGGATAACCAAAAAAGGGGTAACCAACTACAAATTATACACCTTTTGCTTATTATAATATAGTATAGAAGTATAGATATAGTATAGATAGATTACATATCCTATGTTTTTATATCATCATGATGCGGCCTGGTGTACCATGAAAACGTGTGTGTGATTATTGACCACTTGTTTTAAAATTAGAGTACTTTAATGGAGATGTATTTTGAAAGAAGCAAGACGTGTAGGTAGTGTTGTAAAAAGCGGGAATCGGACTTAATCGGTAGAGGCATTGTTCAAGGATTAATCGGGGATTAATCGAGTATTTGAGGATTAATCGGAATGATTAATCAATTAATCGGATTATTAATCAGTTTGGTAACCCATGGAACAGGGATTAATCGGTGATTAATCGTGATTAATCACCGATTTTTAGAACAGAGCGTGTAGGAGAGAATAATACTGGCTATGTCAAAGTTGTATGAAAATATTTGTTTATATTGAAATTTTGTGAACATCTATTATCTATTATATATATAATGTCACAACATGTACCATTTTAATCCAACTTAAATTACTATTTTGATCCTTTATGAATTAAATTTTTTTCAAAAAATTGCTGCTCATGAGAATCGAACCTAGGTCTTTAGGTTCATTTGCACATGACCTTACCACTAGGCTAACACATCACACATGTTATAAGTCATAAAATATGCTATGTATGTTGGGTGATGAATGAAGAATCTTTGGTATTTTGATTTCTAAGATATTTTAATCATTTTTCTTCGTTTTACATTTACATATTTATATTTTATTATGTTATAGTTTAGTATAAATGAGTGATATATGGTATTTAGTGAAACTAGATATTTTGAAATTATTCGATTTAATAAAATAATATTAATGACCCTCTATTATATATATAATGCCACAACATGTACCATTTTAATCCAACTTAAATTACTATTTTGACCCTCTGCATTCATTAATGCACATCAATTAAAATTCGTATTTAATATGTATATTCATTATTATACATCATTTAATACTATCTACTTAATTATAACACTTTTGTTATGTTGCAATTAACTAACCATTCGAAGAAATTTGTGTGTTGCACGAGTAAAGAGCCTTACAATTCATTATAAGTGATCTAACATTATTGAAGAAATAATGTTGGTTAAAAAAAATGCGATAAACTGAAAAGAATTTTAGACATCACAATATCAATTGCTAATATTAATATCAAAACATAACGAGAAAAAATAACAATTACAGTATAAAATAGAGCAATCCCGTGCAAGGCACGGGATTGTTCTATTTTATAATTGATATTGCAGTTTTTCTCGTTACGTTTTGATATTAATATTAGTAATTGATATTGTGATGATTAATTTTTTTTTAATTTAGTACGTTCTTTTTTAATCAATGTTTATTTTATTCTCATTTCAAGATCTCCCATTTTGGTTAATTGTGAACATTATACTTAAAAGAACGAAATATAATAATTCCAAAATTTGAACAAAGTGAATGTGTTAGGGCCTAGGGTAAGGATTTATTCTCTCTTGTCCCAAATTGCTCATTCCGAAAATTATTAGAACATATATATTTACTTGTAAGAAAGATTATAAGCCAATATATTAATAAAAAAAACGAGTAATGTTAGTACACAAAACAGATATTCACTTGTAAAATTATAAACCAATAATTAAAAAAAAAGGAGTAATGACAGGACACAAAAAAATTCCACAAATACTTCCCAGATGAATTACTGAGTTGGCGTCACGTTTTAGTTCAGGACACATAAAGGTCTTATCAAATGTTGTCAAATATCTAATTATTTAGAAAAAAAACCGGGAGAATTTATATATTCTCTATCAATGTTAATAAATAATATAGAATTACAGGTAGACACAAAATGTTTACAAAATTATTATTTTTATTTTTATTTTCCTTATTTTTCACTTTATTCGGTTGAAGTGTTGCTGAACACAGAATGAAAAAATTATAATGCTATACTCATATGAAAAAGAAACATACATCTTGATTCTTAATTTACACATACGGTAAATATTTAGTGATTTCTAATTATTTTCATATCTTTAATAAAATTATCATATTTAGAATTGTTCACGAATTGAGCTATTCGTAAATAAGTTCAAACTCAATTCGACAAGGTCTCGTTTCAATTAGTTTCATTAAACATTTGAACTCGAACTCGAACATAAAAAATGTACTTTAAAGAAAACAAATTCGAGCCGAGCTATTATCATATGCAATTTGAGCTTGGTTCGAAATTGTTTGGCTCGAACTCAATTTTTTAAAATTCAAAAAATTCACACATATTTTAATTTTTCATAATAAAATTCATATTTACATAATTTTTTTAGAAAAAAATGTGTATGGGTAGTTTAACATTCGTTATCTTGCAAAAATAAGTTACTTATTTCAGAAAAAAGTATATATTTACGTATTTTTTTCCAAAATAAGTAACTAATTTCTGAGAAATAAGATATTCCAAACGGGACCATAATCTCTGTGAAGCATGGATTCAAAAATATTTATTTAAATTGATCATTAATATATTATAAAAAATTACATTATTTAAAAAATATTATTTATTAATTAATGTTACTTTATTTATTATTTATCTAAGTTTATTAAAAAAATCAAGAAAAAATATACAGAATTCATATATATACATAAAAATGTATATGATTATGATAGATACGATATTTGTGAATTCAATAGAGTTCTAATAAAAATTATCACAAGTATAATTATATTTAAAACTTTTATTATTGTCAAAAAAATAATATAAAATATTTTTTTATCAGAAAAAATAATATAGAATTTTAGGAGAAATAGGTATAGATGTGTAAACAAAATCAAAAGTGAAACCAAATTTGACATTGAAGTACCATTAAAATTGGATTTCACTCGTTATAGATACCCATGTATCCTACATCAACATAACATCTTTATATAAAAAACAATAAAGAACACCATATAATCTTACATAAAATCACTTTTAATTCTAATTTTCATATCAAAAATGGTTTTTTATGAATAAAAATAAAATATAATAAAAAATTAGTATCAAATATAACATGATTACACATAATTTTATTGTTACAAAAATATATATAAGATTCTATGTGGATTTTATATTATATTCAATGTAACATTTGATTTTTAAATTTAGATTAGATTCGATATATTAAGCTTATTTGTTATTAAAATTTGTGATTTTTATCATAACAAATCATTTTTTATGAAAAGTATAGTATTATGATGATGTTTTTTATATAAGATGTTCTTTATAGAGTGCAACTCTATATATGTATAATCTTTTCTTATTCTCAATTGTAATAAAATAATTACAATAAATCATTTTTTTTAAAACTACCCGGAGGAAATAGGATTTTAAGGTATGGTGTGAACCATTTGATACATAGTAAAAACAATAGATTAATGAATATTTTAATAAAGTGATTAAAATCATAATAAAATTTTTATTTTTAATTTTTTTTATGGAAACAACATAAATTTTAGAAAAAATAAAATTTTAGGAGTAAAACAAAATATGATACGAATCAAATTAAATATAAAATAAACTATTAAAATGGAATTTTACTTAATGTTAATAATGATCATTGATTCTAACAATGAGTATCGGTTACTATGAGTTATTTCATCAATTTAGTTACGTTTAAATATTTATGAAAAAATGCCCAAAATATTTTTTTTTCAGGATTCCATACCTAAAATGTCGTTTTGCGCTGTCAACCGCCCTAAATGCCCACAATATACGCATTACAACGTATAGTATTTTTTTTTTGTTCCACGATGTACGTATTATGTTGATGCGTATACTTTTTTTTTTTTGCTTCCTAAGGTGTACGCATTATACTAATGCGTTTAGTTTTTTTTTTTTTTTAAAACAAAATGCTGACTACCCGATGGTTGCTAAGTATCGGGACACTACTATCCAATGGTTACTAAGTATCGGGACACTACTATCCGATGGTTACTAAGTATCGGGATACTACTATCCAGTTACTAAGTATCGGGATACTACTATCCAATAGTTGCTAACTATCGGGATTTTTACTCTTTTTTTCAAATAATATTAAAAATTTATAAATAAATTGTCATTTATTTTTTTTAAAATTTTAAAATTAAAATTTTAGTAAAACTTACGATTTCAATAATTAACTTTGGGGTTCAACGTTTGCATTTTGGGTTTAGAAATATTTGGAACGACGAATAAACCGTATACAAACTTAGGGTTTAGGTTTAGGCTTTAGGGTTGTAAACAACCCTAAAGCCTAGACCCTAAACCCTAACTTATCCTGATTTTTAAACGCGTTAGCGTTTAAATATAACGCGTTTAAAAATCAGGCCGCCGAATTCAATTTTTTTATTAAAATTTTAAATTTTATCTGTATTCCCTCAGGGTTTTAACGGTTAACCTTTGGGGTTCAACAGTTCCATTTTGGATTTAGAAATATTTGGAACGACGAATAAAACGTATACGAACTTAAGGTTTAGGGCCCAAAACCCTAGACCCAAAACCCTAATTTATCCTGATTTTTAAACGCGTTAGCGTTTAGAAATCTGGCCGCCGGATTCAATTTTTTATTTAAAATTTTATCTGTATACACTCGGGGTTTCAATGGTTAACCTTTGGGGTTCAACAGTTCCATTTTTTAAAAACATAAAAATTTTATTTTTTATTTGTAAATAAAAAAATAAGTAAAATTCAAAATTATTGAACCATAAACATGCTACCAATGCGTTGTCCATTTGTGAAAAAAAATTACCAATGAGATATACGCATTGGTACAATGCGTGAGCTTATTTTATAAATAAAAAAAATACACGTTGTTTTACATGCGTGGTCTACTTCAAAACAAAAAAAAAAGAAAAGAATACGCATGTTGAATATGCGTATTCATGGGTACGCATATCCAAAATGCGTAGTTGATGGATATTTTGGGCGAACTGTTATGCAAGTGGGTATTTTGGTTACTTGGTTTGAAAAAGTGGGTATTTGGGGATTTCACCCAATATCTATTGACTTTTCTTTTTATAAGAAATGTACTAAAAATGATTAAATTACAGAAATTTTAATTTATGTTACAAAAAATATTTATATTTCGATATATAATAATTAAGTAAAAGACGAACTAAATATGAAAATATTTTTATTTTGTAATCTATACTATTATATTAAAGTTGAAACATTGAATGTTTATAAGTTTGGTTTTCGGTACGATTATCCTAATTATCAAAATAAATAATATCATAATATAATTAATGATAATTAGCTGATTATGTTTTTCACATTTTCTTTTGAATATATTACCTTTTATAAACACATAAAAACATCACTCGTACCATATCTTCCAATCATTAATATTTACTTTCCAATTAAAATATTTTACCTTTTTGAATTAAAAATAATCTTACAATCATTAATTGACGAAAAATATAATTAATGATAATTAGCCGATTGCTTTTTTTAATTAAAAAAGATTTTACTTTTAATTGATGATATTATCTTTTATAAAAATCTTAAAATATCGTATCTTCCAATTAATAATATTTCTTTTCTAATTAAAACACGTCAATTTTAAATTTAAAACATAATTTTGTAATAATTTATATATACCCAAAAATATTACATCCTATCTTCTAATCAGTAAAAGATAATAATAGAATTCCATATACATCGAATAATGATCGTTAGATTTTTAGTAAAAAATCAGAACCGTTAGATCTAATGATTAAATATTTTATATGATTAAATTAATTTACTAAAATTTCAAGTTTCGAATTGTGTTTGCCTCTCCTTGTGAGAGTTTGTGTTAGGAATATGTTGTAGTTGATGATGACTTAACATTCAAGCAAAATTGTATAAGTCAAGTTTTGTAACTGTCAACGGATAAGACCTTATAACTCTATTCGTTGACAGGTAGCTCATCAACGGATGAGGTTTTGTAGCATACTGCAATATCTCTATTTATCAGTTGATAGTGTTTTTATTCAGAGTCATGTTGACCATCAATGGATAGGCAGAATAGGGTAGCCAATTGTAAATAAGCTATGCTATGTAATTCTGTCTAAGTGAAAGTGTATCAACGGATAAGAACAGGGCTCTATCAACGGATACAACTCAAATCTACTCGATCAACGGATACAGCTCAAACTACCATCAACGGATAAGTGTGCACAACATCAACGGATAATCATTGTCACTTTATTCTATGCTAGCTGGGAATTAGCAGTTGATAAGGACAGGTTTGACTGACAGATCACATGGGTTGATAGTAGGTATAAAAAGCAGTATGGCAGCCATACTTTGGAAACACAGAAGAAAGAAGCATTCCATTTACACAGTACATACAAGAAAGGTGCAGGGGACATATCTGTTCACAAGGACAACCTTTCGGCTACATGTGGATTTGGAGTGGAGTAGCAAGTCAACTAGAATTAGATTAATATTATCTTATTCCTGTAGTACTTGTAAACTTGGGATATATAACCAAGTGTAGCAACTCTTTAGAGAGCAAGAAAACATACATATTTGCTTAGGGTTTCTTGAATATCTTTAGAAGCAAAGAGTTTTAAACACAGAAGCTGTGTACATTTGTATCACAGGGTTTTCTTCAAATAAAAGTCTCAGGTGGTACATTTAACCACCTGATTTTTTATGTGGTTGTGAACTATTTCTATTCAGCAATTATTTCTTTATAGATTTCTGTGGTTTTTATCAGAAATTTATAACTATCAAGAATTGTATTCAACCCCCCCTTCTACAATTATACAAGTGTGTAATCTGGGAATAACAATTGGTATCAGAGCAAGCTTCTAATATATTTGAAGTTTAAAGATCAACACACTTCCAACATGTCTAAGAAGGATTATGGAGTGAAGATACCGGTTCTTGATAGGGAAAATTACTTTCATTGGAAAGTAAAAATGCGTCTACATCTCATGTCTATTGATGTAGGTTTTGTAGATTGCATTGAGAAAGGTCATCATGTTCCAATGAAGGCTGCTTCAAGAGTTGGTCTTGCTGCAGATGCACCAGACACGTACATCCCAAAACCTATTTCTGAGTGGAGTACTGAGGATGTTGTAGAAGTTCACAAAGATAAAAAGACCATGAATATTCTGTTTAATGGTTTAGAAACAGACATGGTTGACAATGTTATCAACTGTACTACCGCCAAGGAAGTATGGGACATTGTTCAAACCCTTTGTGAAGGTACAGAACAGGTAAGGGAAAATAAGATGCAGCTACTGATCCAACAGTATGAGCACTTCCATTTCAAGAATGGAGAGACATTGAATGACACATTTAGTAGATTTCAAAAGCTACTGAATGGCTTGAAACTGTATGGAAGAATCTATCAAGTGAAAGATTCTAATCTCAAATTTCTGAGATCACTGCCCAAAGAGTGGAAGCCTATGACTGTTTCTCTAAGAAACACTCAAGAGTACAAGTCATTTACTCTTGAAAGGCTCTATGGAACTTTAAAGACATATGAACTAGAAATGGAGCAGGACGAAGAAATTGAGAAGGCCCAAAAAAAAAGTGGGTCAGTTGCACTTGTTGCCAACTTGGAGCAGAAGGAGGAGAAGAGGACTGAAGTTGCTAAATCTACACCAAACAGGGAGGTTTGTGAAGGTAGAGCAGAATCAAGCAAAAGCAAGGAAAAGGTGTCTGAAGAAATGAGTGTCCTACAGCAGGATGAATTGGATGAGATAGATGAGCATTTAGCCTTTTTATCTAGGAGATTCTCTAAGCTAAAATTCAGAAGAAACTCTGGGGTGGCCAAGCCATTTAACAAGGATTTTTCTACAAGCAATTATGTGGATAATTCCAAAATTAAATGCTACAATTGTGGAATTGCTGGTCACATGATAAGTGAATGCAGGAAGCCTAGATCTGAGAACAAGGGAAAGCCAACTGAAACTGTTGACTACAAGAAGAAATATTTTGATCTTCTCAGACAGAAAGGAAAGGCATTCATGACCCAAGAGTATGACTGGGCTACTGATGGAAATCATTCTGATGATGATGCTGAGTTTGTCAACCTTGCATTAATGGCTGATTCTGAGCAGGAAGCAAGTTCAGCTAGCAATCAGGTATATTCTACTAATCTCTCTGAGCTCACCAAAGAGGAATGCAATAGTGTTATAGATGAAATGTCTACTGAACTATATCACTTGAGTGTTACTCTTAAATCACTTACTAAAGAGAACAATTGGATTAAAGAAACTAATCAGTTCTTAAGTGATAGAAATGCAGTTCTAGAAGTTCAATTTCTAGAATTTGAGAAAATGAGAGTTGATTGCAATGATGCTAAAAATGAACTTGAAGCTGTGTTAAAAAGAGAACTGATTTTAAGAGACCAGCTTGAAAAAGAACAAGGGATAATTGCCAAATTTCAAAGTTGTAGAAATATTTCTCAAAACATAAGAGAAGTCCAGGGAATAGAATCATTTGTGAGGGATACCTGGACTCAAAAGAAAAAGGAGCTAGAACCTTGCCTTGAGGATCTAGAGACTATTTGTGAATTAACGGATAGTGATCATCCGTTGACAGATGAACCATCAACGGATGAGAGGTATCCGTCGACTAACAAAAAGTCTGTTAGTAAGAAGGAACTCAAGAAACTGAATAATCAGTATGGTCCAGTAGCCAAGAACTTTGTTTCTGGTGAAAGTAGCCAAGCCAAATCAAGTGAGAAGGCTAAGGCAGGTGATTTACTTAACAAAAAGGTTGTTGGTAAATCAGTTAATGAAAAGGTAGAGACTGAGGGTAAAAAGAAAAAGAATAGAAATGGTAAGATAGGCATTAACAAGAAAAACAATTATTCTCCTGACAAGTTTGCTCCTAGGAAAACTTGTGGTAATTGCAATAGTGTCAATCACCTATCTTCTAATTGCAAGTCTGTTAAAAGGACTCCTGTTCATGTACCTCAATCTATGCCAAGTATGCCTACAATGCCTGTTATGCCTGGTTTGTATCAGAATGCTAGTTTTTCAAATCCATATGTGAACATGCCATATGTGCCTAATCCTTATTTTCAATCTGTGAATATGCCACAAATGTCATGGAGCATTCCTAGCATGGATAATATGTATGCCAATTTTTCACAAATGCATGCATCAAATATTTATGCAAATGAGCATCTGTCAAAACCTATCACTCAAGCATCTACACCCAAAGTGAAGATTGCTAAGAGTGTAAAACCAAAGGCTAACAAGAAAGGAACCAAGGAAACTTGGGTACCAAAATCAACTTAATTTGTATTTTGGATTGTGTGCAGGGAAATAAGAGGAATCTATGGTACCTAGACAGTGGATGTTCTAGGAATATGACATGAGATTCAACCCTGCTCACAGAGTTCAAGGAGGAAGCTGGCCCTAGAATTACCTTTGGAGATGACAGCAAAAGATATACTAAGGGATATGGCTTGATTACAAAGGACAATGTCATCATTGAAGAAGTGGCTTTAGTTGAAGGTTTGAAGCACAATTTGCTGAGTGTCAGTCAGATTTGTGACAAAGACTATGAAGTAAAGTTCACTAAAGAAGCCTGTGTTGTTTCTACCAAGGAAAACAACAATGTGGTTCTGACAGGCTTTAGAAAAGGAAATGTTTACATAGCTGATTTCAACTCAGTATGCTCAGAATCCATTACTTGTCTCTTCAGCAAAGCAAGCAAGGATGAGAGTTGGCTATGGCATAAAAAGCTGTCTCATTTGAATCTTAAAGTTATGAATGATTTGGTAAGAAAGGATCTTGCTAGAGGAATCCCTCAATTGGAGTTCATCAAGGATGGATTGTGTGATGCCTGCCAATTAGGGAAGCAAAAGAAATCATCCTTCAAGAGCAAGACAAAGTCATCCATTGTTAAGCCCCTTCAATTGCTGCATATGGACTTATTTGGTCCAGTAAATGTCATGTCCATTTCAAAGAAGAAATACTGCCTGGTGATTGTAGATGATTTCTCTAAGTTTTCATGGACCTTCTTTCTGCACACCAAAGATTGTGCAAGTGAAATCATCATCAATCATCTCAGACTAGTAAACAATGGTTCTGAAGTAAAAGTACAAAGAATCAGGAGTGACAATGGCACTGAATTCAAAAATTCCACAATGAAGATTTTCTGTGAAGAGAATGGAATTGTCCATGAGTTTTCTGCTGCTAGAACACCTCAACAAAATGGGGTTGTTGAAAGGAAAAACAGAACTCTCATTGAAGTAGCTAGAACAATGTTAAGTGAATCAAGATTGCCAACATATTTCTGGGCTGAAGCTGTCAGCACTGCCTGCTTCACTCAGAATATTTCCTTGATCAATCAAGCTAGAGGAATGACTCCTTATCAGTTATTTACCAACAAGAAACCAACGTTAGCTTTTCTTCATGTCTTTGGATGTAAGTGTTTTGTGCTAAGAAATCATGGAGATAACTTGGGCAAATTTGAAGCAAAGGCAGATGAAGCTATCTTTGTTGGATATGCAGCAGGAAAAGCCTATAGAGTCTATAATCTAAGAACCAACATTGTTATGGAATCTGTACATGTTGTGTTTGATGATCAAAAGATTCTAGGTCTAAATGATGAAGGCTTCCATGAAAAGTTGAGATTTGAAAATGAGGTAGAAGGAAGAATGTACATTGATGATGACGAGGAAAATGAAGATCATGACCTTGGAAATTCACCTAGAGTTGTTGGTCCAACTAGAAGTGATGCTAACACTGGAAATGAAGCATCCGTTGACAGTCATACTAGATCATCAGATGCATCCGTTGACAGGAATTCTCATGTATCCGTCGACAGGCAAAATGGAGCATCCGTTGATAGACAAAATGATGCATCTGTTGACAGTCAACTTCATAACTCCTCAAGGACAACAAACTCAGGGGGAGTTTCTCAAAGTCAAAACTCAATATCCAATCAACAAGATCATGCTCACATAGATGAAGCAACCTCATCTAGATCAAACCTTCCACCTTCAAGAAAATGGACCAGAGATCATCCTTTTGAGTTAATCATTGGTGACTCAAACTCAAGAGTCCAAACTAGGAGGGCCACACAAGAAGTGTGACGCCCCCAAATCTGAGGTCAAAGATTCAGGTCGTCACATCATCATTCAACCATATCATACCTGTATTAACTTTACAACTCAACAATACATCCATCCATACCTCCATCTTACACACAATCAAGTTAGAGCCTCAGAAACGATAATCAAAAGTAACACTAAATATTACAATTCATCTGTACAATCCAGAGTCTTACGCAATTCCACTTATACAACTACACTTGAAGACAGTCTTACTATTACAGTTGAAAACCTATCAGACTACTCTGTAGCATTTATCAGGGACTAAGTCATCTCCGGGTAATTCTTCTACTCCTCTTCTGCTGGTGCGGAGTTAATCGACCAAATTCTTCCCTTTCTGAAAAGTTTTTATAAAGCAAGAATGAGCTACATAATGCTCAGCAAGTTCACTATTTTGTAAAATAATAATGTGGTTTATTTCGAAAATATTCCCAACTATATGGGTATATATTTCAGATTTCAAAACATAATTGGACAATGTATGTGCCCGGGTTTGAATAAAACATCTATACTCACTAAGGAGCTTTAGGATAACATATGAACCCCTTATAAGGTTCCCATTTCAATATATCTCAAGTTTGAAAATATATACATATGAGTATATCATTTTCGGCAAAACACTCTACGATTAACATACTGTACAGAGAATACATCATTGCAAACCTCTTTCCTTCCATTAGCTTAGAAGGTTTCTCATACAAAAACATTTCATTCTTAGAAACAATTGCAAGAGTGCACTAACACGTGCCAATCTTTATAGAAAATTTTGCAGTTCTAGATACTGCACGATGTCAATATTTTCTCATCAAAAACCACACTATCGGCAACTTGGCACTTAGGCCCAAGAAGCAGTGTTGGAGTATTTTTCCAAAGTGGAGGATGGGACTGGAAGAAAACATAAAAACCTGACAAGGATTGACGATGATCAGTCGCCACATCCAAGTCCAATAATCCGCGGGTCTTCTCTACTAGTAGAAGGATAGAAACTACATCCGTAACTATCCTTGGGTGAAAACTACATCCGTAATCACCCTCGATGAAAACTACATCCGTAATCATCCTTCGGCAACACCTGGGCCGGAATAATAATTGATGGACCGCCTGGCTCACGGCCGCTTACACATCCCGGGAATCGTTCGTCAACGATTCCCACACCTGCCAGAGTCCCCTTTTTCTTTTCTTTTCAAAAATCATTTTGATAGAAAATTCGAGTAGTTGAAGTTCGACCTCAGTCGACCGATAATTCTTGAAAAAAAAACGTACAAGAAACAAAACCTGACCGGGGGTTTTCGAAAATGTTTTGGGTTTGAAAGAGTTCGAGTTTGAAAACGATAAAGGTATCTTGGATTAGTTTTGTCTTTGAAATAATGAAAGATAATTAATAAATAATATTTTGAGATTTAATATAAACAATTAATAAAATAATTATTTAATTAAAATAAGCTTTTAATCCAAGATAGATATTTTGAGTATTTACGAAGATATAAAAATAATTACTTGAGTATACGATACTCCCCGAATGACCTTTCGGGTTTTCGCAATTTAATTACGATATAATAATATACCGCTCCCCGGTCAATAGTATATACGGACCGCTACGACCTCTATTGCTAGAGTCGTTGTCCGAAGAAAACATTTCATTCTAAGTTCAAGGGGTGCAAACATATATGTACTTATACATCTCAATTGCATTAATACTTCGATAAACATAGCATTTGATATAATTGAAAACTACAAACACAACAGTGAAAGTCCTTGTATATGGATAAGTTTTGAAAAGTAAACTTGCCTTGGTTTGGTTGGGGTGGTCGAGCGTGCGGAGTGGTGGTCGAGCGTGCGGAGTGGAACGATCTATACATAAGCAATAACCGCTCGTTAGTACCTTAACAATATCTCTTTAATTACGAGGTTTTAGGGGGTACAAAATTAACTTAATGACTTCGTCTTATGACACTCTAGCCCCTCTATAGGTTCATGTCATTACTCGATTACGCTCGTCACTTATTCGACTTAATTTAGTTACCACATTCGAACCATAACCATTACTCCTAGAATTATGCTCCACTAACGACTTTTTCCCTTGCGCGAAATTTACTCTAGCATTTTTATAAAATTCAAAAATTCATATTTTAATCCAATTCTTTTTGGGTAGCCTTCACCACTGTATTTCCTAGCTTCTCTAATTTTTCCATGATCCCACATAAATTTTTAGGGGTTTAAACAAAGCTCACAAGGGGGTCACTTAGTGCAGTCCATAGTCCAGAAACACAATTCACTCCTCTGGTCATAACTTAAAATCTACACATCACCTAGCCATGAACCTTACATTTACAGAAACTACATTCAATTATCTTTCCAACAATATAAGGCAGGACATCAGGGGACAAAATTTGGGGGTTCAAAACCGTGTTACAATACAGGTCATTGCTCCTGGAAAAACTAAGCATGCACATACTACTTAGATCAATCATTTTCCACAATTCCACCATACAACCAACACTTAATACACTCAAATCATGGTTCATAACACTCATGGTGATATATATACTATCCATAGTCATAAAAGTCATAATCTCAACATCAAAATTCAAGATCCATGCTATCCAACACATATACAACCAAGATTAGCTCATAAATACATGGATCTACTACCAAACCTTATAAATACTACATAACCAAGAGGGTTTGTGATTTTTATACCTTCTTGAGCACCTAGGAGCCTTGGATAAGCTTTACACAACTTAATAACACCTTGAATGGTCTCCTACAACCCTTACAATCCAAGATCTAAAAGAAAATCAAACATGGTTACTATTCACCCAATCTTTAACAATTTGTAACTTGAATTTGGGTGGATGAAATGGCTTGAAATTACTAACATACCTTGTCTAGATGATGTAGAGTGCCTAAGAATTATGCCTTGAATTGTGAGTGAAGAGAAGTGGAAGAAAGAAAATTTTCTTCCTTGTTTCTTGTTTAGGCCGAGAGTTTGCAAGAGGGAGAGAGAGAGTTTGTTTTGTTGCTTGGTTTGAATTGTGAGATGTAGTAATGTGATATGTGTAGATATGTATAAGTCACATGCATCCAAGCCTAGTAGCTAGCCCCTAGGTCAAGCCATACCCTCTTGTCCCTTAAAGCATGGTGCATGTACTTTCCACTATTCATCTAGTTACTTTATGCTTTATGCTTTTTGCTTTCTAGTTCATTTCCTAACTAGCTAGTTACATGACACTTGCATGCAATATCCTTCCTTGTATTATTATTTCTCCACCAATGGTTGTCACTTAATCCTCAATTCATATCGTATCATAATTAATCTCTCGTAATAATATTTTGTCGCGTAGAGATTTCCCATATAATTCCTTAAGTACTAATTGTGTAAATTCCTCGAATGTCCATAATTCCTTGTCATAATCCTTAATAAATCTTTTAACACTCTAATCATTCTCAAATCCCAAGTTTTATAAATCTTACTAACAATACGACTCTTGCCTTCACAATCTCCCTTTTTATCTTACATAGTGAATACAACAACACAGTTTCTCAGACAATCAATTCTATTAATCAACAGGGATGACCAGAAAGGTTCCACATTGTCATTGCCATAAGATATTAAATAAAATAAAATATTACCAAAAATTAGGGTTCTTACAAGAAGAATGCCTATACAGTAGTTTCCTGTCTCAAGAGGAACCTAAGAAAGTGGAGGATGCCCTTCTAGATCCAGATTGGGTCTTAGCAATGCAAGAAGAGCTAAACCAATTTGAGAGAAATAAAGTATGGAAGCTTGTGCCCAAACCTGATGATAGAGGTATCATAGGTACCAAATGGGTTCTCAAGAATAAGACTGATGAAAATGGCATAATTGTGAGGAATAAAGCTAGATTAGTGGCAAAGGGCTATTCTCAAGAAGAAGGAATAGATTTTGATGAAACTTTTGCTCCAGTGGCAAGACTTGAGGCCATCAGAATTTTCCTAGCCTATGCAGCACATGCCAACTTCAAAGTCTATCAGATGGATGTTAAAAGTGCCTTTCTAAATGGGGAACTGGAAGAAGAGGTATATGTCCATCAACCTCCTGGCTTTGAAGATCCAGAATTTCCAGATTATGTATATCTTCTCTTGAAAGCACTTTATGGTTTGAAGCAAGCACCAAGAGCCTGGTATGACACTTTATCTCAATTTCTTTTGGAGAATCACTTCACTAGAGGTACAGTAGATAAAACCTTATTTCATAGAAATGTCAATGGTTCTTCAATACTTGTTCAAATCTATGTAGATGATATTATTTTTGGGTCTACAGATGAGAAGCTTTGCAAAAGGTTTGCCAAACTTATGCAAAGTAGGTATGAAATGAGCATGATGGGTGAATTAACTTACTTTCTTGGTTTACAAGTAAAGCAAGTTAATGAGGGAATTTTCATAAGTCAAACAAAATATATTTATGATCTCTTAAAGAAATTTGACTTAATGGATTGTGCCTCTGCAAAAAATACCTATGGCCACTGCAACTAAGCTTGAGCTGAATACTAAGGAAAAATCTGTGGACATCTCAAGCTATAGAGGCATGGTAGGCTCACTTCTATATCTAACAGCTAGTAGACCTGATATAATGTTTTCCACATGTCTTTGTGCTAGATTTCAAGCTGACCCTAGAGAGTCTCACTTGATTGCTATTAAGAGAATTTTCAGGTATCTCAAGGGAACACCAAACCTTGGCATTTGGTACCCAAGAGATTCTGGCTTTGATCTAATTGGCTATTCAGATGCAGACTATGCAGGTTGCAGAATTGATAGGAAAAGTACTACAGGCTCCTGTCAATTTCTAGGGAACAGGCTTGTGTCATGGTTCAGTAAGAAATAGAACTCAGTCTCCACTTCTACAGCCGAAGCTGAGTACATTGCAGCTGGAAGTTGTTGTGCACAGATTCTTTGGATGAAAAATCAACTTATTGACTATGGTCTAAAAGTTGAGAAGATTCCAATTTTCTGTGACAACACTAGTGCTATTGCCATCACAGAGAATCCAGTGCAACATTCGAGAACCAAGCATATTGAAATCAAATACCACTTCATTAGAGAGCATGTGATGAATGGTACAGTAGAAATGCACTTTGTGCCAAGTGAAATGCAGCTTGTAGATATCTTCACCAAGCCTCTTGATGAATCTTCATTCACAAGGTTGGTAGGTGAACTAGGTATGCTTAATTCTTCATAATTCCTAGTGGTATCTAATCATACTGTATTGCAGCTAGAAATGTGTTTTGATTTACTTGAGAATTAAAAACTCTCAGAATAACTCTTAGTAGAAATTTTGTTTAAGGCAAAATTTGCTTATCAACGGATATCCTTTTATCCGTTGGTAGTATAAACACATTACTAGATTTTCGTATGTCAACGGATAACAGGTTGTCCACGTCATCGATGGATAAACTGTTTTCTCAACCGTCCAATCTTTATCCGTTGATATACATATTTCTCTTTATAGCCGTTGGTAAACGTGTATAATTAGTCACGGCTGTACTTCTTTTCTTTTCATTTATTATCTGACAGTTACTTTGTCCAATGGGGTAATTACTTTTAATTATTTCATTTTTAATTCTTGGAAAATATAAAAGGCTGTTTTGTGCCCTCACATCTCACCTTTATTCATTTTCAAGGATCTCATTAGTTAACTGCATCTTCTTCACTAAATCTCTCTCTGCAACAAAAGTTCAAACACTTCAATGACGCCTATTGTTAAGATGATGTCTTCCACCGGGTTTACCTATGAGAAGAACAATTTCGCGGCCTTTGTTGATACAGTGAACGCTCCAGAAGCATATCACACCATGATGAATTTCGTGAAGAAATGCAAACTGTCATATGCTATGACTGCCACCACTCCTCTAATCCATGAGGTAATTGAAGAGGTGTGGGCATCTGCTAAGTACAATGGCACAGACGGTACACTTGCTTTTTCTTTGAAGGGTAAAAATTATGTAGTTAATTCTGATGTGTTAACTGCTTGTTTAAAATTGCCTGAGAATAACTGTCTGAATGTACCTAGTAATGCTGAAATTGTTACCATGCTTAATTCCATGAATTATACCCTTAGTACTGAGAACTTAGGGAAAATTGTTAGGAAAGGTATGGTTAAAGAATGGAGTTATCTTTGTGATGCCTTCATTAAAACTTTTTCTGGCAAGATTAGTAACTTTGATGCTGTTACCAATTCCATGCTAGTTATGCTATGTATGCTTTTGACTGATAAATTCTATAATTTTGGCACACTAGTCATGTATGAGATAGCAGCTAAATTAGGTAAAAAGGAAACTAGGAGCAAGAATGTTTATTTTGCTAGATTTTTGATGCTCCCAGCACTGCATGTATCTGAGAATGAACTATCCATTGCTAACCCGGATAGCAAGTTCAATTGTTTTGTTCAGGAGAAGAGAGTCTTAAGTGATTTGATTCGAATGAACCTAAATGCAGAAGTACAATTGGTATATCTACCAATTGTTCAGGTAACTGTTTCCAACCCTGAACTCCTATCTCCATCCCCCAAATTTCTTTGCCTTCTAGTGTCACAATGGAGTCTGTGGCTGTGACCAAATAGGGTCCTACCAAAGTGACCAAATCCAGAGTTCCAAAACCACAATCTAAAAGACAAACCTCAGGTGTCTCTCAAAAGGCACCTGTTGCAAAAACTACCAAAACTCTTGAGGGGAGTGTGAAGGTGGTAGTGAGTGGTGAGGGACAGGGTGAACATCAAAGAAACCCTAAGGATAAGGAAGGTGAGGCTGGTGCAACCAACATTTCAGTCTCTCAAAAGACTGTTAATGAACCTACAAGCCAAATTCTAGTTACATCATCTCAACAGGGTGTGACTACTAATTTAAGTTCCACTCCAGGAACACTGCACAAAAGGGGAAGAGACACAGATAACTCTCACTCAAAAACCTATGGTAGAAGAGTAAAATCCAAAACCATTGGGGAATCACAGGGTGCACACACTGTACAACAAACTGTACCTTCTCAAATTCAGTTTGATGTGACTTCAATAAATGTGGAGTCACAGCCCCTTGATCTTAACCTTCAAATCGATACACATTTTGATCCACCATCACCAACTCCATCTCTGGATGTGGATATGATATCTACATCAATTCCTGATTCTCCATCTTTAAAATTCTTGGAGAAGCCCCACTCAACAATTGGTGGTCATCATCTTTTAGATGATTTGTTGGGCCATCAATCTTCCATTCCTGAATTCACAACACTATCTGTGGCCTCTTCCTTAAAATCAATCACCACAGATTCAGTGTTGGTTTTCACTTCAACGGATACTCGTTTTCCTTCATCAACGGATATCCTTCATTCGTTGACAAGTGTTTCTCCATCAACGGATATGTCTACAACTAATTATCCGTTGACAGCAATAACCACTACATCAACGGATACACTTTATCCGTTGACAACTCTCTCTACCACTGCAAAATGTGACATTCCCATGTCAACTGTGGAGGAGTTTGTAGTAGTTAAAACACTTTTAGGAATGAGGGAAGGGAGTGAGAGGCTGCCTTGTGAGCAGGCAAAAGGAGAGAAAAACAATGAGAGGCTGACCATTTCTTCCGGTCAGGCAAAAGGAGAGCTAGAGAGTTCCACCTTAGTAGGTGAAGGTGAGGGTGTGAGAGGTGTGAGCCAGGGGGAGCCCCTGATGCAAGAAAAGAGAGATGAGAGGAGAGAAGGGACTACAGGAGAAATAAGGCAGGAAGAATCAGCCATTGCAAGTGAGTTAATGGAGGTTAATGAAGCTTCCAAAGAGATGGAATTTAGACAAGAATATCAGTCAATTATTGACTCCATCTCGTTGGATCCTGAAACCTTTACTCATCCTGTTTCTGCCTATCAAGTCATGGCACAACAGGGCAATGTGGAGGCAAAGAAGGCAATGCACCTAGTGCACACCTCAGAATCTCTTCAAAGAGCAAAAGAAGCTTTACAAATCCTGTCTCCAAGTGCTGGAAGTAAAGAGTTTGGCAGTGATGACAGTCAAAGTTCAGATGGTGAAGAAATGAATGAGGATGAAACTCCAGGATGGATGTTTTCCAATGCCACTGAACTTGGAAATCTCAATGTGGAAATCATGAAGCAATATCAATCTGCTAAGGCTGAGCACCAAACTGCAGAACCACAGAGAAAGACTGTTCTTGAGCAAGTTATGGCCTCCCTGAAATTACAAAAAATGCAATTTGTTATTCAAAGAACACAACAGGAGGAGGTCAAGTCTGCAATTAGAGATATGAAAATAGCACTAGATGCCAGGATTGAGGCACTAGCTCCTACTACCACTCAGAAGGTGCTTTCTAGCAAACTTCTCAAAGAAGATAGCCTGGCTAAGTCTGTTCAGCTTCTTTCCTCAAGAGTGGATAGTATGGAATCTCAAATGCACACTATCATTGCCAATCAATCAAAACAGACTCAACTACTGGAAATGCTACTTGCAGCTTCAACCCCAACCCTTGATGCTAACAAAAAGGGGGAGAAAATGGGAACAAGAACAGAAGAGGCTGCAACATCTACTGGCCAATTTCAAGCTACCAGTAGTGAGATAGCACAGAGTGAGGGGGAGCAACAGCCAATTGTAGTGGTCAATCCAACAGAGTTTGAGATAAAGGCTTCCCCTGTGAAGAAACAAGTGGCTTTGCCTGAGATTCAAAACTTAGAAGAAATCTCAGATGGTGAAAGGCAAGCCAGAATAGAAGCTTTGGAAAAGATCAACAAGGAGACTAATGAAAGAATCCTAAAGGCAGAGAGGATGATCAATGAATCAATTGCATCATCTCTGTTCCTTAATGCTCAATCTTCTGCTCCAACAATATCAACCACAATCATGAAGGTGCTCACTCCAAGGGTTGTGGCTCCTACATTCTATGATGCTGAGCCATCATTTGTCAAAGAATTTGACCCTGCCATCAAAACCAGAGCCTACTCACCACCAAAGGAAAATGGGAAGAACAAGCTTCAATTGGACTACCCATTTCCCAAGAATGATGAAGAAAAGCTAATGGGAAAAACTATCATAGAGTTCAAAGAACAGACAAATAAGAGTGTAAGAGATTGGATGGCTGTAATCATGAGGAATGGAAAAGTATTAAATATATCCAACAGCCATCCTAGATTTGTGGAAGCTAAAAGACAAGAAGTCTCCAGAATCCAAAGGGAAGCCCATCCAAGTACAGAAAATCAATATGAAAACTCAGATGAGAAGCAAGCCAGGCTGGCTCACGAGTTAATGGATGAGGTAGAGGTTGAAATGAAGGAATCTGAGGAAGTTCCCAAATTCAAACCTAAAAGAAGGAAAGCTAAAACCAAGAGGGTTCTTTCTCCAGAACCCTCTCCAGAAAAAGAAACCATTGGCTCATCAGTACCTATGTCTGCAACAGTAATCGACCCAACTGTAAACTTTCATGGTGACCCCATAAGGCCTAAAGAGGAACCAATGAATTTTGATTCAATTGAAGTTCCTTCATTCTTGCTGAATCCAAAACAGAAGAAAAGGGCTCCAAAGAAGCAACTTTCAAAGGGACCAGTTCAAGTTGCTAGGGTACCTGCTATTGTCAAACAACCAATCTTGGAAAACAAATAAGACTTTATCTATCAGGCAGAAATTGAAGAATACTCTGGCATGAATCTATATTTGGATGAATTGTCAGAAGTAAGAGGAATTGACAAGTACAAGAATCAGCCTGAGAGATTAGTGTTTGTCTACAAGGGAAGAAGTCAGAGGACATGGCCATTACAGAAGGTTCTTGGAGAGAATTATCATACACTGACCAAAGTGTTCTCAGCATTCAAGAGACACACAGGGTTCTCTGAGACAGCCAGAAGGGAGATAATCAGCAGAATAGAAGAAATAAGGAGAGAATGGAACTCACCCTCAAGTCTACCAAAGAAAATGAAGATCCCATATAATGGACAGAAAATCCATATTCAACCCTTTTGGATGATGGAGTTCAGGGATGAAGAGGGCACTAGGAGATTCTTCAGGTTAGAAGACCAACTGTCAAAGGCTAGTTCTGATTACCTGAGATGGTTACAACTAAAGCTAAATCCAAAAGTTGTTGAAGAAGATACCTTCTATAGGCAACTTCAAGTGCAAATTGAGTCCAACTCTGCCAAGGAAGGAAAGTCAAGGGTGCAGCCAGCCAGAGAGAGGAAACATCATTAATCTGCTCAATCTAAAGGAGCACATCTCTGATAAGTTTCTTAAAGCTTTTTGTTTTTAATTTTTGTAGCTTAATACAATGTTTGCATACTGTAGTGTGTATATATCTTTAGGAATGTTTTGTTATCATCAAGGTTCTGAATTTATGCTTTATTGCCATCAAGTATAAATTGGGGGAGATTGTTAGGAATATGTTGTAGTTGATGATAACTTAACATTCAAGCAAAATTGTATAAGTCAAGTTTTGTAACTGTCAACGGATAAGACCTTATAACTCTATTCGTTGACAGGTAGCTCATCAACGGATGAGGTTTTGTAGCATACTGCAATATCTCTATTTATCAGTTGATAGTGTTTTTATTCAGAGTCATGTTGACCATCAATGGATAGGCAGAATAGGGTAGCCAATTGTAAATAAGCTATGCTATGTAATTCTGTCTAAGTGAAAGTGTATCAACGGATAAGAACAGGGCTCTATCAACGGATACAACTCAAATCTACTCGATCAACGGATACAGCTCAAACTACCATCAACGGATAAGTGTGCACAACATCAACGGATAATCATTGTCACTTTATTCTATGCTAGCTGGGAATTAGCAGTTGATAAGGACAGGTTTGACTGACAGATCACATGGGTTGATAGTAGGTATAAAAAGCAGTATGGCAGCCATACTTTGGAAACACAGAAGAAAGAAGCATTCCATTTACACAGTACATACAAGAAAGGTGCAGGGGACATATTTGTTCACAAGGACAACCTTTCGGCTACATGTGGATTTGGAGTGGAGTAGCAAGTCAACTAGAATTAGATTAATATTATCTTATTCCTGTAGTACTTGTAAACTTTATATATAACCAAGTGTAGCAACTCTTTAGAGAGCAAGAAAACATACATATTTGCTTAGGGTTTCTTGAATATCTTTAGAAGCAAAGAGTTGTAAACACAGAAGCTGTGTACATTTGTATCACAGGGTTTTCTTCAAATAAAAGTCTCAGGTGGTACATTTAACCACCTGATTTTTTATGTGGTTGTGAACTATTTCTATTCAGCAATTATTTCTTTATAGATTTCTGTGGTTTTTATCAGAAATTTATAACTATCAAGAATTGTATTCAACCCCTCCTTCTACAATTATACAAGTGTGTAATCTGGGAATAACAGTTTGGTTTTTTGTTTGGATTGAATTTGGAAGTTTTTCATGGCCGAGGTTATAGATCGGCAAGTTTTTCATGATTTTGATTCAGAGATGAAGGCTACTATGGAATCGCATCTATGGTCGTCGGTTCAGAACAGTTCGATGATTGCAGTAAAAACATGTATATATCAATTATCTTCAAATCGCTTGGTTGCCTTTAGAAAGGATTCAACAGCGATCCCCTTAAGCGTCTGTTCTTGCGATTGTTTTTGTAGATGCCGTATGGCTTTTGATTAATGGATTGATTTCTTTTGTTCAAAAAAAAAATTTATAATATATTTAAACCATGCACATCATTAATTAAATTTATATTAAAATATTTAAATTTAAATAAATTATTAAAAATATAATTATAATATAAAATAAAAATTGTTATATATGAAAAGTATTTCGTGCTATAAGTTATAGTTCTCCATCTGATTATTTTTTAATAATTTTTATCATCAGGTTAGTTGTTTTTTTTTGACAATCATCATCAGGTTAGTTGTTACTAATATAATTGTGTTATTAACTATAAAAAAATATTATTGTGTTATTATTACAAAAGGACAACTCCACCCATTAGAAACATTTCTACTAACAACTGCTCTTTTGTTTTTAGCATAACAACTACAGTAGTTAATTATTCCCTCTGTACGAACCATTTCTTTATAATTTCTTTTTTGAGACGTTCCATCAATTCTTTACATTACTAAAAATAATAACTTTTAACAATAAAATACATTATTATATCCACTACTTCACTCCACTTTTTCAAATACTTTACATTATTATACCCACTACTAACTTATTTTAACAATAAAATTACTATTAAACTCACTACTTCATTTATCTAACAATATTTCTTAGTATCCGTGAAAAATGACAATGTAAAAAAATAACCGGGACGGAGGAAGTACTTGTTAATAAACACAAAGTGTATTGCTTAATTGCTTTCCACATCACATTTGGTAATATGTGTATTTTATCTTGGAAACAGATGTATCATAATTCATACATATCAGTATAAAGTCCTGATCCCTGATAATCGATTGTCAAGAACTAATTATGTAATAATTGATTTCTAGGCCGTTGGATCAAGTTGGATTAAAAAAATTGTCTATTTGCTATAATTTTCCTGATTCCTGATAATCGATTGTCAGGATCAGTTATGTAACAATTGATTTCCAGATCGTTGGATCAAGCTGGATTAAAACAAAAAAATTGTCTTTCCGCTATAATTTTCCGTGGATAGGATAGAATCTATCCGCGAAAATTTATAGCGAACAGCCAATCAACCTATCCGCGAAAAATTATAACAAACAGATAAATTTTCTTTTTCTTTAATCAGACCGTTGAATTAAGCCTGGAAATCAATTGTTACATGGTCCGTGACAATCCAGGACCCATCAATATATCCTCTTATGTCCTGTGTTCCAAACTTAAAATTTACAGATATATTTTACATACTTTATATCTGGTTAGGTATGTAGTAGCTGCCATTAGATCATCAAACAAGAACATTACTCTAGATTTCTTCAGCACTATAAATTATTATGACAAGTTGACAAGCATGACTTTTACTATGTTTTGTCAAGTGGGAATTTAAACACGTACCAAGTTTCTTCATTCGACTCAATTTCAGGTCAATCATTCAGTCACTTTGTAAAATTTATTATATTTGTGTTCTTTATATTTCTTGGTTTGGGCATATAAAGATATAGAAGTTGTTATACTCTGTGCTCTGCTGATTGTCCCAGTAGTAAAAATGGCTGATTTTTACATAAACACAAGAGTTGTTATTTTATGCTACATATTCTTGATCTTGTACACTCATGCTGTATTTTCACAAACTGCTGTTACCAAGAAGCTTATGCAAGGTGAGGTGATGAAAGATGGTGAGATCATAACATCAGATAACCAGGTATTTGGTTTTGGTTTCTTTAGTCCAGTTAACTCATCTTTTCGATATGTTGGTGTATGGTACAATAAAATTCAAGCAAAAACAGTTATTTGGGTTGCTAATAGGAAAAAGCCTATTTCTGGAAAATCTGGTTTTATAAGCTTTGGAAATGATGGGAATCTAAAGATTTCAGATGGGAGTAATGTCATTTGGTCTACTAGTTCTTCTTCGAATTCGAGCAATTCGTCTATAGCTCTTATGGATACTGGAAATCTTGCTCTTTGCAGAAGTGAAGATATTGATGATAGTAGAAAAGCCTTGTGGCAAAGCTTTAGCTGGCCAACAGATACATTTTTACCAGAAATGAGAGTTTATACAAAATCTAAAACACAAAATCTTCCGGTTTTTGTTTCTTGGAAAAGCCCGAGTGATCCCTCACCAGGAAATTATTCGATGGCATTTGATCCACGAGGGGCACCGCAGATAGTTGTTAAGGAAGGGTCAAATCGTCGTCTATGGAGAAGTGGCCATTGGAATGGCCAAATTTTTATTGGTGTTCTTAACAATAGGGCACGCTTTGACTCCGGTTTCGGGACAACCAGTGATTACAATACTGGAGACATATACTTCACTTATACAGCCTCAAACCGATCACTATTAGTGAGATTTAGTGTTTTGTGGAATGGATCTACTCAACAATTAATTTGGGATAACAGTAAGCAAGTTTGGAATGTGGCACTCTTCCAACCGAGCGATGAATGCGGACAGTATAACAAATGTGGAAATTTTGGGTTTTGTAACATTAAGGATCCGAAAAGATGTAGTTGTATCAAAGGGTTTGGTCCAAAGTCCGAAGATGAGTGGCGCCGAGGAGATTGGTCTGGTGGGTGCATTAGGAAGAAAGCTCTGAAGTGTGACAAGAACAGTACAAGTGATGGTTTTCTGGAACTGCAGGGGATTAAATTACCTGATTTTGCAGATACTCTGATCGGGGATTTGAATGATTGTGAAGATAAATGCACAAAGAATTGTTCTTGCCATGCCTACGGATATGTAGATGGAATTGGGTGCATGGTTTATAGTGGTGATCTGGTTGATATTGAACATATTGAAGGTGGTGCCAATTCATTGTACGTTCGTGTATCAAATTCTGAACTTGGTATGGTTTATCAAGCCTTATTCTTTTAAATCTGAATCCATTTCAAAGCAATCATTATAGTGTTTAAATCAATTAGAGAGGATGTATTATTGCACACGGTGGTTTTTAAGAATTTTGAACAACTTATTCAACACCCCCTTCCCTTTCAGGAGGTAAGAAGAGTATATCAAGTGCAGCAATTATAGCAATTGCAGTAGGTGGAATAATTATTCTTGGAATTTCATTCTTCGCTCTTTGGAGATTCCGAGAAAAAATAAAGGGTAAATATAGTTTATGATTATGTTAAGAATAATAGCAAGAACTTATAAATTTAATACATGCTAAAATAGTTTTACAATTAAATGTATAGCAGCCTCAAGGAAGAAGCAGAGAAGTTCATTAACTGTCACAGGCCGAAGTCAAGACTTATCTGCTGGATTTTCAGGAGTCGATGAGCTATCAACTGATGGGAAGCAAGATACTGGACCACAGCTGCCATTATTCAGCTTCACTTTTGTGGAATTAGCCACTGATTATTTCGCAAGCACGAACAAACTTGGTGAAGGGGGCTTTGGTCCTGTATACAAGGTATAATAATTTTCTCTTTTTAAGCATATTGTAAAGAAGTTAATATGTGACGAAGATGTTAATCTAGACTCGGTTGAAGTTGTCCAAATAAATATGCATGTTCTCATTCTGAAGCAAGTGTCGAGAGTCTGTACCTGTATCTTAGTGTGAAGCCTCATACACTAGTACTTATATGGTGGAGTGAAGAGTAGGGGTAGCCGGGTAGCACTGTGTGTTCGAAAATACATATATGTATAACTGATTTCTAGTTTCACAATTTTTAGGGAATTTTACCTGGGGGACAAGAAGTGGCTGTTAAAAGGCTCTCAAAGTGGTCTGGACAAGGCTTAGAGGAATTCAAAACCGAAATGATACTGATAGCTAAGTTGCAACATCGAAATCTTGTTAGACTGCTAGGCTGTTGCATTGAAGGGGAAGAAAAGTTGCTGATTTATGAATACATGCCTAACAAAAGTTTGGATTCACTTCTCTTTGGTATGCAAGTTCTCTAAGCCTACTAAATAAATAAATATTTCATACATACATCTATGTTTATGTTAATCACTTCTTGTTGTTGCAACCTCAAATTTATACATTCTGATGTATGCAACCTCAGATGCAACTGAAAGATCACAGCTGGACTGGAATAAACGATATGCAATCATCGAAGGGGTTGCACGAGGGCTACTCTATCTACATCGAGATTCAAGACTTAGAATTATTCATCGAGATTTAAAAGCTAGCAATATCTTGTTGGACGGAGAAATGCAGCCAAAAATTTCAGATTTTGGCATGGCAAGAATATTTGGAGGGAACCAAAATGAAGCAAATACAATGCGAGTTGTTGGTACATAGTAAGTGTAAAAGGTCTTTATCTTAATAAATATCGCATGATCTTATTGCTTAGCACCCGATTATTGAAATCAATTTCTCGCTATAATGCAGTGGTTATATGTCACCAGAGTATGCAATGGAAGGCCTATTTTCTGTAAAATCTGATGTATATAGCTTTGGTGTATTACTGTTAGAAATTGTCAGCGGCCACAGAAATAATTCTTTTCGCACGCCTGAATGTACCAACCTTATTCGATATGTAAGTCCTATGAATTTCTATCTTTATGATCTATACATTGGATTAGTAACTTATAGTGGTTATAGTGGAATAATGCAATATTTATGCAATTTCAGGCATGGAATTTATGGAAAGATGGCAGAACTGAGGAGTTGATCGATCCTATAATGGTGGATTCATGCCCTCATAAAAAAGTACTCCAATGCATACATGTAGGGATGTTGTGTGTGCAGATGTCTGCAGCACAAAGACCAACAATGTCACAAGTTCTTAATATGATAGAGAGTGAGAGTACTGCTCTTCCGGTTCCTAGAAATCCGGATATGTCATCAACAAATTCTGCAGATTTGGACTCGATTATGCAAGATCATGATACTAATATATCCTCAACAGAAGTAACTGTAACGGAAGTCATTGGAAGATAACAAAGATTATGTTGGAATTCAGGTTGTATAATATATAGTAGGTGATACCATTGTATAAAAACCCATGATATATTCTAGTTCAGTTTCTTACATGAATAGCAGCAGTCTGAGAAAAATATCAAAAGCTTGTACAAGCAGAAATGGCAAATCTTTGGGCACGATGTGTTTAAAATGATATGTACATGTAAACTTTTGTTTACACAAGCAAGAAGAGACAGTTCTTGAGAAAGTTGTCTTCCAGAGTAGTGAGTGTTGAAGACTTTTGTACAAGGTACGCACGTTAAAAGTATCGAAGGGCATAAATTAAGTAGTATGTGTGTAGGTTGCATCCTTGCAAGTCTATTTCTCTTGTTCTGTTTGTGGTGTTACATGTTGATTGTCGTAAAATAAGATATCCTCAATCAGTGTTTAGAAAATTCACGTTGTTGTCTAAAAGACTAGATTCAATTTGGTTGGAGTACTCTTAGTTGATACAAGACTGTAAAGGTGCCGGACTATGTCTGTGAATTAGTGAATACCTATTAAGTGGATTTCGCTATCGCCTTCTAATTTTAGAGACCGATAAAGCTCTGGTTGGTAAATCTTTATATGAAAAGCATCGATATATTATGCTAGAAGTTGTTTTAAGAGTCAATGAAGCCGGTGAGACATTTGTTTTTTATTGGCGGCCTCTCAGAATAGTCAAGCACCTGGATCTGCTTGGTCTGGCTTCCATGACTTCTAGTATCTTTTACCTACTGTCTTCATGTGTTCTGAGAAATGTTAAGCTGAGTCTAATTAGATCTTTAAAGTTTAAACAGACGCCTTAATAATCTTTGCGGTTTCCCTAGAGGCAATATATATAGGGCTTAACCTTGAGACTAATCGCAGAATTTTAGAACGATAAGCTCTATCTGCTGGTGCTAGGAAAATTATTGCATTCCCTCTTAAAGTTGCAGGGTATGGCTAAAAGTTTCTTACTATTTTTGATATTTTCTTAACCGATGAATATCTCGCATGTAGCTAACTATAAGCAGTCTCGTTTCGAAGAAATTATTATTGAAAATTGAAACAAGTGTCTCGGCATATTCATCACCTGATAAATTGGAGCTTTCCGAACAGTTTAGGTGATAATCCTCACGACCGATTAATGGCTTCCGATCACTGTTCCGATCACTGTTCCGGGGGTACTTCACCTGAGTTTGGGTATCTGCAAAATAATGCTTGCCCGGGGTGGTGGCCGTCAAGCACCTCCGGTGTGAGAATCAGTAATCGAAATAATAATAATCGGAACGGGTGAAAATATATCTATGTGAAGGGAGAGAATGAGTAGTAAGTTTTGTGCTATTGAAAATTGTGTCTCTCACCTTGTGTGTAGAATGGGGGTATTTATAGGCTAGGTCTTCTAATAACTGTTCACCCACTTGGTGACCCACTTGTTATGCTGTTAAAGCTACAGTGAGCCACTATTGGAACAGTGATTAGTGTCCCTTTCCCACATACCTCGATTCTAGCACAGCCGCTTTTGCTATAGTTTGAATGTTTTTGTGTCCCCTTAGTTGCCTTTATGGTCCCCTGCCTTAGTGAGCAAGGTAACAAGATATTTTGCAAATGTATTTATGTGAAGATATTTGTTTGTCAAGTGGATCGTTTTAGTAAAGATAATATGAAATGACACATGTGTAATTAATGAGTATTCGTTACAGGTGGATGTGTCATAGCGGACAGCGGGTGCCCGCTGTAAGCTTACAGCGGGTACCTATCATTGCCCCCCACTCCTGCTGTGCGGTTGAGCGGACAGGAGGAGGAGAAACTAAAGATGCCGTAGTGCTTTGAATTTTTTTTTTGTTTTGAAAATGATACCTTGTGTGCCCCCCAAGTGTTGGCGGTCAACACTTAGGAGTTAGTTTTTTGTGAAAATATGCCCCCCAAGTGTTGGCGGACAACACTTAGGAGTTAGAAAAATTTGTGAAAATATGCCCCCCAAGTGTTGGCGGACAACACTTAGGAGTTAGAAAAATTTGTGAAAATATGCCCCCAAGTGTTGGCGGACAACACTTAGGAGTTAGAAAAATTTGTGAAAATATGCCCCCCAAGTGTTGGCGGACAACACTTAGGAGTTAGAAAAATTTGTGAAAATATGCCCCCCAAGTGTTGGCGGACAACACTTAGGAGTTAGAAAAATTTGTGAAAATATGCGATTTTTTGACAACGGGTTTATGTGCTTGGCGGGTGTGTCATTTGAAACGTTTTTGTAACGCTTGTGAATAAATGTAATAATTGGTAATAAATGAGAATTTTGAAATAAATGATGGAATAATATTAAATGTTAATAATAAGTGAAATGATAAGTTGTAGTTCGTATTAATGAGAAATGACCTTTGGGAGGAAAGAGAATGTACCTTTGTGATGTAATGTGTCAGGAGTGAGTGGGAAGTTAATACTTAGTGGGCAGTTTTGCTGGAAACGAGGCAGTTACTACCGGCTATAAGAGTGACGTGGACCAATCCTAGCCATCCACGAAATTTTTGCAAGTTTTTCACCCTTATTACACGCGCCGCACGCGTATAAAAGATGGGTTTGTGTATCATTTGTTTAAAGTTTTTACTGTCTTTCTTAACTTTTTTCTCTCCATCTTCTTTGTCTTCTTCGAGTACGTTGCTACCCTTGTACTGGATTTGTCGAGTAATCCTGCCATTGAAGCCATATATAACCTCCTGATTTGAGGTAAGCTTTCTTTGTATTTTTCTTTTGTGATTTCTGTTTCTTTTCATCATACAATTTGTCTCTTCATATATGATTGGTTTTGTGTTTATGTCCTTTGTTTGCATGTTTCGAGTATTTGTAAGTGTGAGTCGATTGTGTAATCTGTGAGTGTTGGTTTTCTGTTTGTGTATTTGTTATTGTTGTTTTGGTGGTTTGAATCTGTTTCCTGAGTCGTGTGAAAATAGGTGTATGATTTCGTATTGTTCATGAGGTGTTTGTAATTTGTATATATATATGTGTATATATTCATATGTGTTGTGTATATGGGTTTTTGATTCTAGGGTTTTGTTGTTTCTGGAGGGAATGGAATATGAATTGTTTGTTTCGATTTGTAAAATGGAAAATTGTTTAAAAATATATGTGTGTACCAGACATCTGTGACGGCCATCTTCGTTGTTAGCGGTATTATCCGAAAAATTGTGCTTTTGTCTGCAGATGGGTGATGAATTTGTTGATCCCGCTACTGGTGAGAAAAGGCCATTAGTAAACATGTATGGTCGTTGGGCGGACATTGGTCCGTTGAGTTACACAGCTGTGTTGCGGAGAAACCGGTATCAGTACTTTGAAAGTTGCGAGAGTTTATGGCGGGCGAGCAATGTGGTCCCAACCCCTTATTCGAAGGCGGATATGGATGCTCAATTTGCCGAATTTGGTCATCTACAACAGGACAGCACATTTAGAGGCGATGACTGGGGTGATTATGTCGAAAGGATGTTTCGAATTGAAGATGGATATTTCTGGAGACGGGCGGTACCCGGTGAGAAGTTGTACCATCGTTTTGATGATGATTCTGTCTGCATTCCCGTAAGTCATTTCAGGGCGGGTTTAAGGTTCCCACCTCATAAGTTCTTGATGGATCTTTTTCGATTGTATTTCCGCTGTCCGTTGGCTCAGATGTCTCCCAATTCAATAAGGGCTATTAACTGGTTTATAGCTAGTAACGAGGCGTTGAACAAGCAGCCAACATTTAGGGCTTTTTTCTGTTTATTTGATGTTAAAGCCAGCCGTGCAAAACCTTTTTATGAGCTCCAGTTCGTAAAGTCGCAAACTCGTATTGGAAAAGCTCTGGATGGGTACCATCCATTTGTGTTTCTCAAGGGCATGGCGGGTTGGCAAGAAGAATTTCTGGTAATTGGTGGCGGGGAGTTTGCTTGGCACAAGAATTTTGTGAAAAAAGTGGAGTGTGCCTATAGGACGGATCGTAACCGTCTCAGCCAGGTTGAGATAGATTTTTTAGTTAAACTGGTAAAGGCGTTGGGTGAGGTATGGACCGAGTCGAATTTGATTGACCCGGCTGATTTAAGAAGACATTGTTGTAAGTCCTTGTTTTGTCTTCATCTTTTGGTTTTTTGTAATGTTCTGTATTTGATGTTTTGTTGTGTTTTTCTTTGTAGTGTTGGATCCCCGTAAAGCAGAGTTGGATCCTCATCCCACTTTGTCTATAGAGCATGAGGCTAAGATGTGTTGCCCAGTAAATAACAATTGTAGAAGGGGGGTTGAATACAATTGTATAAGATTTTCGACTTAAAACAAATAATACAAGTATGAATCAATAACAGCTTTATTAACTCTGATATAAAACTGTTACAAAACTCTCTTAAGAAATTCTTATGTTCTTAAGAGCTGCTAGGTTACAATATAACTCGTGTAAGCGATTACATAATGTAAAACCTAAACTGTGTTTATATAGTGTACACAGTTGCACTATCAATTACAAGATATTCTAAATCAATTACATATATCTCTGAATGCATATCTTGTATGATAGATGCATTCCTACAAATTAGGAACCGACATATCAATCTTCCTTGATCTCTGGTCGATGAGAATCTTCATCAAATACTGACCAGCTTCTAATCCTGATAATCCAATACTGACGTTGTATTCCTGATGACGTCAGCATCAGTATCTGATCAGTAATACCCAGATCCTGATCATCTCTTGAATCAATATCTAACAATCTCCCCCAATTTGTTCTTTATAAAACAAAGCACAAATTCCTTGATTCAAGATGTCAAAAACTCAAAACAAAATACCTTCTAAAAATCATCAGGAACAGTTTCAGAAATTCTTTGATAAAACAGATTCAGTCTCAAGAATTCAGATAACAATTCTTCTTCCTTGCTTTCAAGAATTTGAATCAGTTTCTTCTTCAGATTTTTGAGTTCTTCATCTTCCTCATTAATCTGATAAATAGCTGCCCTGATATTCTGAATTGAGTTTCTCGGAAGATCTAAGTCACCTAGCAACACATAAGCAATTTCCTTCCCATCTGGATTTAGAGACAGTTGTTCCATGCCTAGATACACTTCTTTAACAGCTGTACCTTTCTTCATTTCAACCTCTATACCTCTTAAATTTAAGTACATGGGAATATAATTGCCATCATACCTTGTTCCTCCATCCATGAATCTCTGTCTAATCTTCATGTAAATCATGACACACCAATTTTGATAAACTTCTCTTTCACTAATATTTATTCTTTTACTTCTGAGAAGATACAGAACATATTTCAGTTCTTTTGCAGATTTACACAACAATTCATGAATAGGAATCTTCTTCACACTTCCATCTTTCATGAAGTACACCAGCTTCTCTATTTTCTTTGCATCAGCATGACAATCAGCAATGATAGCAACAGCTTCAATTTTCCAAAGATGATCTACAGTTAACTCATCCCCAATCTTGTCAACTAGAGCATATTGATCAGTTTGTGCAATGAAAATAACCAGTGCATGACTATATCCAATTCCTCCTCTTGTGCCAGGTTCCCATCCTCTCAAACCAGATTGCATACTCACCCATTTTGGTGGATTTTCAGCAATAAATGTAGTAGACTCTGTTTTAACAATCAGAAATTCATTGATCAAAGAAGACTCTTTTATCAATCCAGCTGATATGAACACAACTGATTTCCTATAATCAATCTTATCCTCCTCCTTTTTCTTACTCTTCTTCTTCTCATTAGTTGGATAATCCTGCTGATGTTCAGGAACAGATCTATCTCTATCATACCATAACTTCCTGTCTGATCTTTGAACATTTCTTAAGTAATCTCTGGTTGTTATCTTTTCTGCTTTTGTGGCTTTAGCTCTGATTTCACTTTCTCTTTCAAATCTTCTGAAGTTTTCTTGTTCATACTCCAATGTATCTTCAAAAACTTCCACATTGTGAAATTCAACCACAACCTTAAGAATCATAATCTTAAGTTCTTTTAAAATTTCAGCCTCTTCAGAATCAGAAACAACATCAGAAATTGAATCAACGACTGACTTCTCATTAGATGCAGTAGATTGATCAGCTACCTTACTCTTCCTTTTCAAAGGCAATATCTCCTCTTCAATTTCTTCAGGAGCATTGAATCTGTTGTCTGGAGTTGATGCAAGAGATAGTGGAGTTTTCTTCTTTTCATTTTCAGAAACATCTTTCAATTTGATTCCACTAGATCTTGTTTGCCTTGTACTTGTTTGAGCAGATAATCTTCCTCTACTTCTGTATCTTCCTCCTCTGCCTCTTCCTCTTCTTGCAGCAAGAGCTTTATTCTGTTTTGCAAACTCTTCAAAGATCCTGTTCTGTTCTTCTAAGAACTCATCAGTAGTCATGTTTGGATTTTCTTCAGTAGATAAAACAAGTGCTTTCTCAGCATGATACTGTTGAACTCTTTTGTCTTTATGAAATAATTTAAGAACACGACCATCCCCAGTGTCAAGTTCATGAAACAGATTAGCAGCATCATCATCCTGTTCCACATACACATCATCCTCAGGAATGGTTGACAGAGTTTGACCACAAACTGTTCTTCTTTTGGATTCTGAGATTGCATCATTATTGTCAATGTCTTCTTTCCAGATTCAGAAACATGAGTTGACTGTTTAGTTTGAGTATTCATTCTCTTTGTCACTAAAGCAGCATCAGAGGTTTCAACTTTATGATGTGACTTAGCACCACCATCATTTCCAGAATTATCATCATCCTTTTGTACAACTGGATCAGGTGAACATTTTGTTTTGACTATTTTCTCCCCCTTTTTGACATCAGTATCGTCCTGAATGAAGAAAGACAATATAAGCTTGAGGGTTTCATCAATAGTATCAACTTTTGATTCCAAGACAGTCATTCTAGAATCCAATCTCTTGTCAAGAGCTTTAATATCATCTGCAAGAAGGCGTGCTTGCGAAGCAGTAGCAGATATAGAAACAGATGTTTGAATACCCGCTTGAAATTTATCAGTTACAGCCTTCATAGAGTCAATCTCACTCTTCAATCCCTTTGCTAGAAGAGCATTGGTTTTGAGAAGAGCCTTAAGTTCAGGTGTCGGCATCCGCGTAGCAATATGACCAGAATGAAAAAGAGCATTTTGAAAATTCATCTCAGCAGTCGGTTCATTCCATTCTGTATCCCATTCATGTCCCCTTGCAGCTCGAGTATCAGGAGGTAGAAGTGAACTATACTCCCCTCTGAATTCTTCTTGAGTCATTGACTGCATGTATCTACTTGAAGACCCATAAGTAGATTGGAGACTTGCTTTTATAGCTGCTTGCATTTGCTTTGTTTCAAGATCAGCATGATCATCATCATCATCTGAACCACCACCAGCCTCAGGAAGTTTATCTTCAATATTGTCATCAGGAAGCATAATACCTTTCAGTTTCAAAACACCAGTGGATACAGCTGGTGAATCCTGATGACCTGCAGACAAATTAGTAACATTTCTTAAATCTCTCTTTTCTTTTAAAGTGATCTCATCACTTCTCACAATGTTACCTAAGTTACTTTCAATAGCAACTTCTACCTCACTAGAAGTTAATAACTTCTCACTCTTTTCTACCTCTTCTTTTGCCAGTTCAGGAGACTGCCTCTCATCACTCTTCTTTTTCTCTAAATGTTCACTCTCAATCTCACAAGAAAGGTTCTGGCTCATTAAATGTGAAGAAATAAGAGGTGGCTGAGAAGAGTGGTCTGAAGTCATACAAATAGAGGTATCCTTTTTATCAGGTCTATCTGTAATCATACTATCAGTAGTAAATGAAGTAGAGAAAGAGATGTTACCTGATGAAGTAGTTAAAGAATCCATTGGCCTTGCTGAAATTGGCTCAATAAGCAATGGAATAAGTAGATCAGTAGTACTTTCATCAGGATTGACCACTGCAACTATAGCATGACTTGCATCAGTATTTGCTACTGATGGTTCTTGTGTAGTCTGAGGTTTTGAAGCTTCTTCAACACTTTGAGTCAAAGGTTCTTGTGTACTTCCCTCAAATGCAGTGTCAGCAATCACTCTATCACATTCAGCAATGTGCAAATCATGAGCAGCTTTTTCTGCCAGACTTCTAGCAAGTTCAATTTCAATTTCAGAAGCCCCTTGAGCATTGTCAGGAAACTCCCCTGCTGATGTGAGTTTGCCAGCATCTTCACTTTGAGAAGATGGTTCTTGTGGGGCAGGAATATTCTTGTCTTCACCTTCCCTTTGAGAAGATGGTTCTTTAGGATTTGCTTGAAATCTTGCACATAGACAGGTTGCATACATGATATCTGGTCTGCTAGCAGTTAGATATAAGAGTGAGCCAATCATTCCTCTATAGTTGGTTACATCTACTTCAGTTCCTTGATCAGGATCAAGCTTTGTAGCTGTAGCTATAGGAGTGGAAGCTGTAGAGCTGTCTTGCATGTTAAACCTTTTTAGTAAATTCTTTGTGTATTTTGACTGATTGATAAAAATCCCTTCATCAGTCTGTTTAACTTGAAGACCTAAGAAATAGCTCATTTCACCCATCATGCTCATTTGATATCTCGACTGCATTAGCTTTGAAAACTTCTCACACAGCTTAGTATTTGTTGACCCAAAAATGATATCATCAACATATATTTGAACTAACAGCAAATCCTTACCATGATTCAGATAAAACAAGGTTTTATCAATTGTACCTCTATTGAATCCACTTTCCAGTAAGAATTGAGCTAGGGTTTCATACCAGGCTCTTGGAGCTTGCTTTAGTCCATAAAGTGCTTTATCCAGTCTATAGACATGATCTGGATGTTTGGGATCAATAAATCCAGGAGGTTGTTCAACATATACCTCCTCTTCCAGTTCTCCATTGAGAAATGCACTTTTTACATCCATCTGGAATACTTTGAATTTCTTGTGAGCTGCATATGCCAGAAAAATTCTGATGGCCTCCAGTCTTGCAACAGGAGCAAAAGTCTCATCATAATATATTCCTTCCTGTTGAGAATACCCCTTTGCTACTAGTCTTGCTTTATTTCTCACAATCGTGCCATCTGAATCAGTCTTGTTTCTGAATACCCACTTTGTACCTACAATAGACCTTCCTTTGGGTCTTGGTACAAGTTTCCAGACTTCATTTCTTTCAAACTCATTCAGTTCTTCTTGCATAGCTGTCACCCAATCAGCATCCTTAAGTGCATCTTCAACTTTCTTGGGCTCCTCCTTTGACAGAAAGTTATTATATAAACATTCATTTTGAGTTGCACTTCTTGTCTTAACACCTGCTTCAGGATTCCCAATGATTAAATCAGGAGTATGACTTTTTGTCCATTTCCTTGCTGATGGTAAGTCATTTCTTGAACTGGATGCTCCCCCTGGATTGGTGTTTTCTTCAAAAGAACTAGAGTTGCTAGAAGCTCCCCCTGAGATAGTGCTATCTCTTTCTGATATACTATCTTGATTGTCACTTGAGTCTGTTTCTGATGAATCTCTACTTGATGTTTGAGTTGTATCAGCACTAGTGATGTCTCGCTCTTGCTCCCCCTCAACATTTGCATTATTTGAGTCATCATCAGTAACAGGTGTTTGATCAGGAATTGATCGATCGTCAGGATCTGACGGAATATCAGTATCTGACGTGACTTCATCAGGATTGTTGGTAGCTTCATTTGCAAAAGTCAAACTGTCATGAGAGTCTTCTTTTATTCCTGTTAGCTTTCTATCATCAAAAGATACATTAATAGACTCCATGACTGTCTTTGTTCTTAGATTGTAGACTTTAAAGGCTCTTGTTGTTGGATAGCCAATAAAGATGGCCTCATCAGCTTTTGTCTCAAATTTTCCTAGCTGTTATGGATGAGGTCTTAGAACAAAGCACTTGCAGCCAAACACATGTAGATGCTTCAAACTTGGCTTCTTTTCCTTAATCATCTGATAAGGAGTTACACCATGTCTGTTGATTAGTGTAATATTTTGAGTGTAACAAGCTGTGTTGACTGCTTCTGCCCAGAAATATGTAGGTAGTTTAGCTTCTTCCAACATAGTTCTACCAGCTTCAATAAGAGTTCTGTTCTTTCTTTCAACTACTCTATTTTGCTGAGGAGTGCCAGGAGCAGAGAATTGTTGAACTATTCCTTTGTATTTGCAGAACTCTTCCATTGCTGAATTCTTGAATTCAGTCCCATTATCACTTCTCAGAATCTTGACTTTGTATTCCATGCCAGTTTCAATAATTCTAACATGGTCCAGCAGTATTTCAGCAGTTTCATCTTTTCTGTGAAGAAAATAAACCCAGGTAAATCTAGTATATTCATCAACAATGACTAGAGTATACCTTTTCTTACTGATGGACATAATATTCACTGGTCCAAACAAGTCGAGGTGTAGCATGTGATACGGTTCATCAATTGAGGATTCAGATTTACTCTTGAATGATGTCCTTCTCTGTTTAGCCTTCTGACAAGCATCACAGAGTCCATCAGGAGTATATAGAGCCTTTGGTAATCCTCTCACCAAGTCTTTCTTAACCAACTCATTTATATTGTTGAAGTTGAGATGAGAAAGCTTCTTATGCCAATTCCAACTTTCATCTACAGATGCTTTACTGATGAGGCATGTAGTTGGTTTTTCAGTATTAGTGTGAATGTTGGCTTCATAAATGTTACCATGTCTTTGACCTGTTAATGCAATCTTTCCTGAAGATTTGCTAATGACTTCAAAATGAGTATCATTAAAGTTGACACGATAACCTCTGTCTGTGATCTGACTAACACTCAACAGATTGTGCTTTAGTCCTTTCACCAGAGCTACTTTCTCAATGATGACATTTCCAATTACAATGCTGCCATATCCCAAAGTTTGTCCAATGTTGCCATCTCCATAAGACACAGTTGGGCCAGCCTTTTCCTCAAATTCTAATAGCAAGGTTTTGTCTCCAGTCATGTGCACAGAACATCCACTATCCATGACTAACACATTTTTCTTTTTACCCTGCAATCAGAATCACAAAGAACTCAGTTAGAATTTTTAAGAACCCACACTTGTTGGGTTCTCTTTTCATGCAATTTAACATCTTTATCAGTAGAAGATTTTCTTGTAAAGACATTTTCATCAGAATTAACTCTATCAGAATTAGTCTTTATCTTGACAGATGCATGATTAGTATTCAAGTTCTTTGTTTTTCCAAAATTTGCACTTTTATTGAACTTAGGCAAAGGCTCATAATAATTATAGTACAAATTATGGTATTCTTCACATGTATAAATAGAATGCCATTTACTGCCACAATGGAAACAAGGATTCTGTGGTTTATAGAATACTGATTTATTCCTAATGTCAGACTTAGGAACTACAGTTGGCTTCTTTTTACTCCTCCTGCAATCAATAGCAAGATGATTAGAATTACCACAGTTAAAGCATGCTTTTCTTGGTGTATTTGGAATATACTTATAATTATTTTCCTTGTTTATTCCAACTTTACCATTCCTGTTCCTTTTGACAGTTGGAACTCTCTTCCTATCTGTTACCTCACAGATTCTATCCCTTAATTGCTTCTTGGACAAAAGACCTACATTTTTGTTTTTGACAGTTCTAGACTCAGAATGATGTGTAGAAGTAGATCCCTCTTCTGAAGTAGATTTTGGAATTTCTGGATACACATAATTAACTGGTTTTAATTTGGTTTTAGTACTGTCTGTAACATATCTGTAGGTTTTTGGATTTGTTGAGTCATCAACTATAACTCTTCCAGGGTTAGATGAAACAACCTTTCCTTTGTCCTTTTTCTCATTTTCTGGCTTATATCCTAGACACTCTTTCCAGTTTTTATCAGAAATAATTTCATGAGTTTTTGTACCAGAATGTGTCCAGGTTCTGAGTTTTTCATTAGCATCTTTAAGTTGCCTCTCAAGTTCATTACATTTAAACTCCGTTTCAAGTTTCATGTGTTTAGCATTATCACATTCTGCTTGAACTTCATGCAAGAAAATTAACTCAGCTTCTAGATGATCATTTCTCTTAACAACCTCTGCCATTTCAGATTTTATTCTTGTATTTTCAAGAGATTGACTCCTAAAACTAATATGCAGAGATTTTAAGAAAGATCTTAGCTCAGAAACATTATTAGTATCAAAATCAAATAAAACTTCAGATACCTTATTTTCACCAGCAGAAGTCTCATCAGTTTTAGCCATCAAAGCATAATTCACTTTTTCCTCTTCAGAGTCAGATGATGAGTCCATCCAATCCTTGCTTGAAGAAATGAGAGCTTTGGTTTTGGTCTTCTTGCACTCAGTTGCAAAATGACCCATTCCATCACAGTTATAGCATCTGATTTTTGACTTGTCAAACTTGCTGCTTTTGCCTTCTTTCTTCTTGTACCTGTCTTTGTCAGCATTGAAGGTTTTCTTCTGGAATTTCCCTTGCTTCCTAGCCTTTCTGAACTTCATCTTTTTGAAGCCCTTGACTATCATAGCAACCATTTCCATCATATCAGAAGCAGTAGAGTCATCATCAGTATCAGTATCTGATGATGAGTCATCAGGAATTGACTCTTCCACTCTACTTTTTCGGTTATAAACCTCCTCAGCTTTTCCCTTTGATTTTGATTCAATATTCAAAGCAACAGCTTTTGCTTTGACATTTTTCTTGTTCTTCCTCTGTTGAACCTCAAGATCATGAGTTCTTAGCATCCCATAGAGTTCATCAAGAGATAGCATCTTCAAATCATATTGATGCCTTATGATTGAAGCTTGAGTATCCCACTCTTCAGTTAAAGCTCTGAGAAACTTGGTATTCGAATCCTCTGGATCATACTCTTTGCCAACCAGTGATAGATTGTTCAGTAAAGTCAAGAATCTATCATACATATCAGTAAGGCTTTCATCAGATTTAGCATCGAATTGCTCATACTCCTGAATCAACAGAGCCCTTCTGTTTCTTTTGATAGATTCAGTACCTTGACATTGAGTTTCCAAAGTATCCCAAATTTCCTTTGCAGTCTTGCATGCTATTACCCTGTTAGACATGACATTATCAAGACTGTTATGCAAAATATTCTTTACCTTTGCATCTTTGAGTACTTGAACCTTTTCTTCTGTCGTCCATTCACTCTTTGCCTTAATGACATAGTGTTCAGCAACAGTCTCTGTTCTTGCAACTAGTTTTGTTGGAAGAAATGGTCCATCATTGATCCTGTCAAGATAGTCAGGATCAGTTGCTTCCAGATACATCAACATTTTCACTTTCCAGGTTGGATACTCAGTCTTCTTGAGAATTGGAATTTTAATGCTTTCATACTTGCTTGTCGACATCTTAAGATCGTTTCTGATTTAAATTAATCAGTTTTGCTCTGATACCAATTGTTGCCCAGTAAATAACAATTGTAGAAGGGGGGTTGGATATAATTGTATAAGATTTTCGACTTAAAACAAATAATACAAGTATGAATCAATAACAGCTTTATTAACTCTGATATAAAACTGTTACAAAACTCTCTTAAGAAATTCTTATGTTCTTAAGAGCTGCTAGGTTACAATATAACTTGTGTAAGCGATTACATAATGTAAAACCTAAACTGTGTTTATATAGTGTACACAGTTGCACTATCAATTACAAGATATTCTAAATCAATTACATATATCTCTGAATGCATATCTTGTATGATAGCTGCATTCCTACAAATTAGGAACCGACATATCAATCTTCCTTGATCTCTGGTCGATGAGAATCTTCATCAAATACTGACCAGCTTCTAATCCTGATAATCCAATACTGACGTTGTATTCCTGATGACGTCAGCATCAGTATCTGATCAGTAATACCCAGATCCTGATCATCTCTTGAATCAATATCTAACAAGATGTATGCTGATTTTATGCTTCTACAACCGCCCAGACCTAAGCGGGTGCGCGGGATGTTTGCGGCAGAAAACATCATAGATGCCTTTGATCTTTCAGGGCAAGGTGCTGGTGCGGGGAGGATGGAGCAAGTTGAGTATGAGGAGCCCGTTGTTGCTGAGGAAGAAGTGGCTGTTAGTAATGCTGAGTCTGAGCGAGAAGAAACTGGAGAAGGTAGAAATTCTGAGGATGATTCTTTGTCCGAATTGTTGGGTGATATGTCTGCACGGAGAAGGGATATGCCTTTGGAATCAAGTCTGCAAGATGCCCAAGGTGATGGGTACGATGTTGAAGATGAGATAGAGATGTCCGCCGAGAGGCACGTTGGGGTGGAAGATGAGCAATTTGTTGATAGAGATTTTGTTATTGATTCCGAGAGTGAAAGTGATGGTGCTGTTGCTAGGAGGACAAGTGTGTCGCATAGAAGCGGGGGTATTGGTGAGGATTCTGATATTCGCCTGCCAAGTGTAAAGCCCGCTAAACAGAGAAAGGTTCCTGGTTTAGTTGTGAAGCCTGTTCAGGTTGGTTCTGGCACAGGACAAGTAAGTGTAAATATTGAGAGTGGCGAGAAAACGGCCACTCTCAATATTGCGGTTAGTTCTGGCACAGGACAAGTAAGTGTAACCGTAATTCAAAATTGCGGTTAGTGACTTCAACCTGCCCGTTGCTTTGAGGATGGCAAACGGATGCTTTCTTATGTTTGATTCCGTGGTCGGACAGGAATTTAGTAAATTTTGACCCCACAAACTGCGTACCGTTGTCGGATATGAGTATCACTGGGATTCCAAATCTTGTGATGACTTGCTTTTCAACAAAACAAATGGCGTCATCTTGTGTAATGTGCTTAAGAGCTTTTGCTTCTGCCCACTTTGTCATGTAGTCAATGGCGACCATAACATACTGCAAGTCACCTTTGGCTTTAGGGAATGGTCCCATGATGTCAATGCCCCAGATTGTAAAAGGTATTGGGGATAATATGGCTGCTGGGAGTGCCGGTGACTTTCTGGACATATTGCTAAATAATTGACATTGGCGGCATCTTTTAGTGAAGTTTTTGCATTCCTTGTGCATTTTCGGCCAGTAATAGCCTTGTCTGAGTATTTTGTGTGCCAATGCCTTGCCGGCCATGTGATCACCACAAATCCCTTCGTGGACTTCTCTTATGCAATATAGGGCTTCTTCTTCATCGACACATTTAAGTATAGGGGAGTCAAAACTTCTCTTGTATAAGGTGCCCTCCTGAAGAAAGTATTTCGTTACTTGTGATTTGACTAATTTTGCTCTGAGTCTGTCGTCTGGTAGTGTGCCATTTTCCAGATAACAAATGTAAGGGGTCATCCAACTATCCCTTGGCGGGCTTATTTCCATGATATCCAGTTTGTTTGTACTTGGGACAGTTAACTCTTCAAAGTAAACCGTGTCTGCCTCCGCTCTCTCGCCTTGAGTTAATTTAGATAACATGTCCGCAACTGTGTTATCCATTCTGTCTATTTGTTCAAGAGAGTATTCTTCAAACTGAGTTAGCATTGTCTGAACTAATTCCTGATATTTGCTGAGATTGCTATCTTTTGTTGAATAATCTCCTTTTGTTTATCGAACAATCAGCTGTGAATCGCTATAGATGGTTATCTTTTTTACCTGTAAATTTTTTGCCAATGCTAAACCGGCCAAAAGTGCCTCATATTCTGCTTGATTGTTTGTGGCTTTGAAGTTTAGCTGTATGGCTTGTTTGACTTGAAAACCGTCAGGGCTAGTCAAAATGAGCCCTGCCCCACAACGGGTGTTTGTAGAGGAACCATCTACATACAACTGCCAATTGCTGTCTGCGGCTGTGTTTGACTTTGCGGGTGCCTCTTTTTCATTTGTGACGAATGAACATTCAACCATAAAATCAGCCAACGCTTGTGCCTTGATGGCGGTTCTTGGTATGTATTTGAGATCAAATTGACCAAGTTCTACCGCCCAGTTGATCAATCTACCTGATAAATCCGGTTTGTGAAGTATTTTTCTTAGCGGTTAATCCGTGATGATTCTGATTTGTCTTCCTTGGAAATAGTGCCGCAATTTTCTGCTTGCCATGACCAAAGCTAGAGCAAATTTTTGGACGTTGGGGTAGCGGGTTTCCGCGTCTTTGAGCACTTGGCTGACATAGTAGACTGGTTTTTGCTCACCATTTTCTTCTTTGATAAGCACCGCCCCCACGGCTTTGTCTGTTGCGGATAAGTAAAGTGATAGTGGCTCTGAGGGGGTTGCGACCGCAAGCAGTGGAGCAGAGGAGAGATAAGTTTTGAGATCCTTAAAGGCTTTTTGACATTCCGCTGTCCAAGTTATTTTGTTGGTTTTTGTGGCCCCTTTCAAGGTGTCAAAGAATGGAAGGCATCTGTCTGCCAATTTCGCTATGAACCTTCTGAGGGCGGCCAACCTCCCCGTTAGTTTTTGTATCTCCTTTAAGGTTTTGGGTGGTTGCATGTCGATTATGGCCTTTATTTTCTCAGGATTGGCCTCAATGCCTCTGTGAGATACCAAGAAGCCAAGGAATTTGCCAGCGTCAAGTGCGAATGCACATTTATCCGGGTTGAGTTTCATATTGTGTTTCCTGAGGGTGGAAAAACATTCTTCCAAATCCTGGAGGTGGGAAGCCGTTAAGAGAGATTTTACTATGAGGTCATCCACATATACTTCCATGTTTCGGCCCAACTGTCCGCTGAAGATTCTGTTCATGGTTTTTTGGAAGGTGGCACCGGCGTTGATCAATCCAAATGGCATTACTTTGTAACAATATACTCCCCTATGTGTAACGAAAGCCGTTTTCTCTCTGTCTTCTGGAGTCATTTTGATTTGGTTATAGCCGGAGTAGGCGTCCATGAAACTTAGCATTAGATGACCCGCTGTGGCATCAATGAGTTGGTCTATCGAAGGGAGAGGATATGGGTCCTTTGGGCATGCTGCGTTCAAGTCTGTGTAATCGACGCATATCCTCCACTTTCCATTAGCTTTCTTTACTAATACCACATTTGCAACCCACTTAGGGTAGGTGACCTCGCAAATCAAGTCTGCGTCCAAGAGTTTGTCAATTTCAATATCAATGACCCGCTGTCGCTCTGGTGCAAAGTTTCTTCGTTTCTGTATTTTTGGTGTTTTGTCTGGATCCACATTTAGCTTATGGATTGCCACGGACTCATCTAATCCCAGCATATCCTTTGGACTCCATGCGAAAACATCCGCGTATTTTCTCAAGAGGCCAGTGAGACCCTTTTTAAAGATGGAGTCCAAACCCGCACCTATACTGACAGTCTTGCTTGCGTCTCCGGGTATGATTTCTATTTTCTCTGTCTGTACCGCTGGGGTTATTGGCGGGTTTTCTTCTCTTTTGAGACACTTCATTAGATTGGCATCAATTCTTGGCGGGTCTTCTGTCAACGGATCATGCCCGTCAATAAATTGTACTTCTTTTCTCTTTTTGTTGTTGGCACGTTGGTTTGCATCGTGCCTTTGTCTTTTTGCTTGTCTCATGCTTTGAGCTTTTTCTCTGTTGATATTGCTGGGCTCGGATTTTCCCAAGGTAAGTGCAATGCTGTAGCACCTTTTGGAGGTTTCGAAATCACCTTTGATTTCTCCTATCCCATTTGAAGTAGGGAATTTGATTTTGAGATGAGGGGTAGAAGTAACTGCCTTTAACAAGTTCAATGTGGGTCTCCCCAAGATCATGTTGTAGGAGGAGGCTGTGTTAATGACATAGAATTTGATGATCCTGCAAACTTGTCTGGGAGATTCCCCAAAGTAGACAGGGAGCCGTGCAATGCCTGCTATTGGGACGGCGTTGTGGTCGAACCCGTAAAGCGGTGTTTCATCAGGACATGTTTCTAACTTTTCGTCGCTTAGTTTCAGCCTGTCCCAGGTGTGTTGGAAACAAATGTCAACAGAGGACCCGTTGTCGACCAGAACCCTTTTGACCTCATTCTGAGCAATGCCCAAGGATATGACTAGTGCCTCGGTGTGATTGGGATTGATGCCTTCATAGTCTGCATCTGTGAAAGTAATGACATTTGGCGGACCCTCATATATAGCATAGACAGTCTGTTCCTCTCTAGGTGCTGAGACCTGTCCGCCAAACACGGTATGTACTATGTTTTTGTTGTGTCCTTGAGAGGAGGACGGGCCAAGTATTTGCCTGGGCAAGTATTGAGATAAGTTGCCAGCCTTGACTTGTTTTTCCAGAAAGTACTTGAGAGAAAGGCAGTTATCTGTAAAATGCCCATGTGTTTCGTGATAATCGCAGTGCTTGTCCTTGGGCCTGTCATCAGGTGAAGAGTGCATTGGGGCTGGTGGAAAGTAGAAAGGTTTTCCTTTAATTTCTCTTAAGATGGTTGCTCTTGGGAGAGTAAATTCGGTCCATTTTGGTTCAGGACGCCTATCTGGTCTTTGCGGGTTTGAGGGCCCTTGGCGGTCCCTGATAGGTGCTAATGGTTGAGATCTTTGGGCGGGCAGCGGCCCGTGAGTGGTTTGTACTTGATGCAAGGCGGGTACTTGCCTTTGGTAAGGCGTGTATCTTTCTCTTTGGAAATATGGTGTGGGAGCGGGCGGAGCTCTAGATTGTTTGAGTACGTTGAGAGACTCGATTTCGTTAATGGCTTGAGATGCCAAGTCATATGCCTTTGCCAGAGTGGTGGGTTTAATTTCCATGAGACGGCATACGTATTTCTCGCATTCGTAAGGGTTGAGACCTCTCCTTAAATGAACCAAAGCCTCTATTTCATTGACACAGACAACTTTGTTGACGGCTTCCTTGAAACGGTCAATGTAGTTTTGTAAGGTTTCACCATTACGTTGTGCGACGGTTTCAAGAAACACGGTATGAACTTCGTGCTGTTGGTTTGCTTTGAATTTGTTGAGAAATAATTTCTTAAATTCCAACCAAGTATCTATGGATCTGGTGGGTATCCTGCAAAACCATCTTTGGGCGTTACCGCGGAGAGTTGCAGCGAAGAATCGGCATCGTGTCAAATCATTATACTCGTAGTGGAGAGCCAGTTGGTCGAAATAGCTAAGGTGCTCCTCCGGGTCTCCCAGCCCGTCAAAAGAGTTGAAACTGTGATGTTTGATGTCTTTTTGTCGTGGCTCGGCCTCTAGCCTTGCTGTGAATGGTGTTCCACCCATATCTTGCTCGCTATTTCCTTCTATTTTATTTTTGAGTTCCAATATGGTCTGTAACATTTCCGCGTTTGATGGTTGTGTTACTTCGGGTTGCTTTGAGCGGACAAGAGGTTGTTCTTGGTGCTTGTGTGCTTCATACTCAGCCACTACCTTGTCGTAGGCGGCTTTTTTGTCAATGATTATTTTTCTCAGGTCTCTATGCCTTCTGTTCTGTTCCCACACTTCAGGGGGATGGTGATTCTTGTTGTGCCTGTCATGCTTAGTATTTTGAGACGAGCCTAGGCGAGAGAAAGCAGAGTTCGCCTCGCGGGGTTGGCTGTTTGCCTCATCATGATTGTCAAGCGGGTTTACGGGTAGGCTTGTTTGTTTTGTCAAGGATTTTGGTCCGGCCTGGGGGAGGGTTGCGGCTATTTGCATGATTAAGTCAATTTGTTGTTGGTTACAGCCTGTGAGATTAAGACTAAGGATTTGCTCTCGCCCGTCATCTTTGGGCGGGTTCATTGGCGGGTTGACTGGCGGGATGCCAGTTGTATTTCCCTCGTGTTCTTGTTCATCTGGGTGTGGTATTACGGTTTCCATTTAATGTTTTTGAGGTGTTTTGATTTGTGTTTTGAGCGTGTGAGTAGCCACTGTGTAGGTAGAGCAGGTGGTGGGTTTTCTTCAAGAAAAAAGTCCCCTCCTTCAAGCGCCAAATGATAATCCTCACGGCCGATTAATGGCTTCCGATCACTGTTCCGATCACTGTTCCGGGGGTACTTCACCTGAGTTTGGGTATCTGCAAAATAATGCTTGCCCGGGGTGGTGGCCGTCAAGCACCTCCGGTGTGAGAATCAATAATCGAAATAATAATAATCGGAACGGGTGAAAATATATCTGTGTGAAGGGAGAGAATGAGTAGTAAGTTTTGTGCTATTGAAAATTGTGTCTCTCACCTTGTGTGTAGAATGGGGGTATTTATAGGCTAGGTCTTCTAATAACTGTTCACCCACTTGGTGACCCACTTGTTATGCTATTAAAGCTACAGTGAGCCACTATTGGAACAGTGATTAGTGTCTCTTTCCCACATACCTCGATTCTAGCACAGCCGCTTTTGCTATAGTTTGAATGCTTTTGTGTCCCCTTAGTTGCCTTTATGGTCCCCTGCCTTAGTGAGCAAGGTAACAAGATATTTTGCAAATGTATTTATGTGAAGATATTTGTTTGTCAAGTGGATCATTTTAGTAAAGATAATATGAAATGACACATGTGTAATTAATGAGTATTCGTTACAGGTGGATGTGTCATAGCGGACAGCGAGTTGTTACAGCGGGTGCCCGTCGTAAGCTTACAGTGGGTACCTATCATTAGGTTAATACAAATTGAATCTGTTGTAATTGACGGAGTCGAGTGATTATTAGATGACAAATGATTTGGAAGGCTTATGTATTGCTACGGGAAACTGGAAAGGATAGACATGCAGATGTATTTAGCTAAGATCCAGTTGTGGCTAGCTGCGACGTCAAGTTTGAGGCCAAACCAACTCATTTAATGCACAACAATTTCAGGAGGACCAAAATATGTGCTCTCTACATATACACTCGTTTACAGTTTTTCTAATTACAAACAGTAACACAGCCAGTCATGTGTGTAGGCATGTAGTAACTCGTAACTCGTATCGAGCCGACTCAAACTCGACTCGATTAAATGCGTTCGACTAATAAAACGGTCTCGAATTGAGATATAATGAAAGGAGAAAAAGTTAAAATCATCATCCATAAATTAGTAGAATTTAAAAGTTAAGACTCGATGAAATTTTTTTTGATTTCATTTTTGTCCCTTCTTTTCTTGCATGCTATTTACTCTAGGGACTTTGACGAAAGTCACAAATTGATCAACATTTTGAACACTTGAGAGCTGAGAGAAATTGGATTTCCTTATACTCCTATGTTACATATTATAAATGATAGTGATAGTTTATACATATCGCTCGGATAGGAAAGGATGGAGAATGAGAAACAAACAAATTTCTAGAGTCATCTATGACCGGAAGAACAAACGATTTAATTGATGCATTTATTATTCACTACTTGTAAATATAAATTTAAGTTGCATGTAGGCTTCTAGCAAGCAGGTTATGAATTTGTGAGCTTGGGGGTTTTAGGTTTCCAAATGGACTCCGAACTAACCTGCAACTTTGCCTTATTCTGTACACACATATGTGTTTTCTTTTGCATCTGCACCTCATCTGATACACTAACTTCAACTCAGTTCATATCTGATGCTAAAAATGATACCCTTTTATCTTCTAATGGTGCTTTCAAACTTGGTTTCTTTAGCCCTCCAATGTCGATAAACCGCTATATTGGTATATTGTTCAACAAAGTTCATGTACAAAATGTTGTGTGGGTTGCTAACAGAGATAGTCCTTTAAAATCCAAAGATGGCGTGTTCAAGATCTCGGGTGATGGAAACATTGTTATTTTCCCGGGTGAAAACCAAACACAGCAGCCTGTTTGGTCAAGCAATGTAACAGAAGTCTCTGTCGCTAGTAGTGTGTATGCCAAGCTACTAGATTCAGGAAACTTGGTCTTGACTTCCGGGTCGGGTCATGTTATATGGCAAAGCTTTGATCACCCAACTGACACAATCTTGGCAGGGATGAAACTTGGGGTGGATAAGAGAACGGGTCTGAACCGAGTCATAACGTCGTGGAAGTCAGAAAATGACCCGGGAACTGGAGATTTTTCATTTGTGTTGGATGCAAGTACTGGGCTGCCTCAGATGTATGGACAGATGTTCTCTTACCGGGTCTGGCGGGGTGGCCCGTGGAATGGTCAGATTATGATTGGCGTGCCTATGGCTTCAAGAATAAAGCCTGTGGAGTTTTCTATAGAAGCTGCAGTTTTTAATTACACTTTTGTAAACAATAGAGATGAGGTACAACTTTAGTCTTTACTTATTCTTGTTAAGAGTAATGATGAATGGCTTGTCTAGTTTAAGTATGATCCGATTACTATTTATCATATGCGATAAGCCCTAGGCATATGTACAATTTAAAATTTAAAGAAACAGGGAGCAAATTATTTCAGGATTACTAAAAATTGGAACATTTAATATATCATTATCCTGATTGGGCAGGTTTACATAACCTTTGGAGTTGCTCCAGACTCTAAAGTTTTCAGAAGACTTAAGGTTGAAGCAGCAGGATATGCAGAGCAGCAGCTTTGGAATGCAGATAGCAATGAATGGACTATAATTTGGACTGCTCCACAAGACCGGTGTGATAAGTATAAGCGTTGTGGGGCGTTCAGCTTATGCAATAACACCAATGCTATACAGTGCATGTGCTTGCCAGGATACGAAGCAGAGCGATTTCAAGAATGGGACATGAACTGTGTTGAGAAGAGGAAGAAATTGCACTCGTCGTGTGGAAAAGGAGAAGGGGAGGGGTTTATGAAAATTACAGGCCTTAAACTTCCTGATGCTAGTAATGCTAGGTTTATCAAAAATATAAGCTTGCAAGAGTGTGAATCGGAGTGTTTTAAAAATTGTAATTGTACCGGATATGCGAGCGCTGATGTCAATGTAGGAGGGCGAGGTTGTTTTGCATGGTATGGTGAGTTGATTGATGTGCGAACTTATGCTGCAGATGGACAGGACTTATATATACGAGTAGATGCTCAAGAGCTTGGTATGTGCTAATGGATTTAACTGTTAGTAGATTGAAGATTTTGATATCTTTATTTTACTCTCTGAAAACTTATCTCCTCCCCTCCCCCAAATGTAAAAATTTGATCTGCATTTTACTTGTTCAACACTTAAATAATACTACCCTTGTACATGATATTCTGCAATAAATCATGTGATTTATTTGAGCTGCGTTGTGCTATATGCAATAGGGTCACCATTTTATTTAATACAGTATCCCATTTTAGTTAAATGTGATATATAAGTATCAGGTATGTAACTAATACCTGATGAACAAGTTTATAAATTTGCAGAAGAAAACAAAAGGAAGGGACATGGAATGCAGAAGAAAATGATGCTTATTATCATATCTGTGGTACTCAGTCTAGGAGTTCTCTTGATCATTTACTGTTGGAGAAGACGAGTTTCGAAGAAAGGTAAAAACTACCAATATTTTCCATTAAATATGGTTCTGAATCTGAAATCATCTGTTTATTCTTAAAAGGTTTAATTTTGTTATATTTTATTAGCCCAGGAGCGGAAGAGAAGATACCTGGAAATGATACTTGAAGATTCAGCGATAGATCCAAGCAATGAAGTATCACAAGCCAATAGCCTAGCAGACAACAGCAAACTAGAACTGACGTTCTTCCAGTTAGATACTATTTTAAAGGCAACAGACAATTTCTCCCCTGCTACAAAGCTTGGACAAGGAGGCTTTGGCCCAGTTTACAAGGTAAACTATTTCATATAACATAATATGTGCTTTAGTGTGAATGAAGGTAGATATTAGACAAAGTAGAATTAAAAACAGAAGTGAAGGTTGTAATTACTGTTGTTACATGTATTTTGCAGGGTAAGCTATCAAATGGACAGGAAATAGCAGTGAAGAGGCTATCAAGAAGCTCAGAGCAAGGGGTTTCTGAGTTTAAGAACGAGGCTTCGCTGATTGCAAAACTTCAACACAGAAATCTTGTCCGACTTTTAGGCTGTTGCATTGAAAATGAAGAGAAAATGCTCGTCTATGAGTTTATGCCGAATCTAAGCTTAGATTGTTTTCTTTTTGGTACAATATTTGCAGTTTATTGAATGAAGTACTTGGCTTCACATAAGTATGCTAATAATATTGTCACCTAATTTATGTGCTTTTCCATATTTAAAGATGAAACCAGGAAGTCACTGCTGGATTGGAAGAAGCGTCATGAAATAATTGTGGGGATTGCTCGAGGGATCCTGTATCTTCATCAAGATTCCAGGCTTAAAATTATCCACAGAGATTTGAAAACTAGCAACATTCTTTTAGACAAAGACCTGAATCCAAAAATCTCTGATTTTGGTACGGCAAGATTATTCGGAGGGAATCAAAGTCAGGCAAATACTCGTACAGTTGTTGGGACATTGTAAGTTTGGCTTTCCATGATCCACAATTTTGTAAGTCTCATGCGCTTTTCAATCATTTTAAGCTGATAAATACTTCCTCTGTGAAATGCAGCGGTTACATGTCACCAGAGTACATCTTGCATGGTCTTTTCTCAGATAGATCTGATGTCTTCAGTTTCGGAGTCCTACTACTCGAGATAATCAGTGGAAAGAAAAATAGTGGAGTAGTACTTGATGTTTATCCACCTTCAAACTTAATAAGTAATGTAAGTGGAATTTTCACCTCTCATATCTTTGATATAATGTTAGTTTTATCAGTAATAGTATATTATAAGAATAAAACCGGTTGTAGGTGTGGGCATGTTGGACTGCTGGAAAAGCCATAGATATCTTAGACACATCCATAGCAGATTCATGTCCAGCTCATGAGGTTCTACGTTGTATTCAAGTCGGGCTTTTATGTGTCCAAGACAATTCAACTGATAGACCAACTATGTCAACTGTTGTTTTCATGTTAAGTAATGACGTTAATCTTCCTTTACCAAAGCAGCCAGTGTTTGCTATGTACAGAACTCATCATAATCCGGACTCAATCATCTACGACACAAACTCATCCTCCATAAACGAGTTAACAGTCACCCATCCCGTTGGTCGATAAGTTTCCAGTATTGTATTAAATCTTTGTGCATTAGTATTTGTATTGTAAGTGTGCAGAAGGGTATTACAACTCAGCAGAATTACTGTGTTCTCAAAATAAGAGTGTAACAAAATTTGTTGATTTTTTTTACAGACATTGTATAACAGCATGCGTGTTTCCTTGTGTTTCTACCCTTCTCTCTTTATTAAATTTACATTCTGTACTGACAAGCTTGCAATGAAGAGCCCTGTTGAACTGAACTGAGTTGAGAGCCTTCTTCAGGCTAGCTCTTATTTGTAACTTTATTTGATTGTAATATATGTTGATCTACTGAGGCATAATTTTATTAATTTATTGTCGCTTGAGGAAGTGTATATAATCATGTTTTTTTTGCATCATTTGAGCTGATGAACTAGACCATACAGTTACCTTAATTTAGTTCTATGCAGCTGTACTTGGTGTTCATATTATGATAGTTGCCTATTTATAGTTGTCAATTTGGTCTGAGACTGCGAGATAGCAAGAAAGCTATACATAGGGTTCCCAAGAAAGCAGCGTCCTGGAGTGCCTCCAGATTTAAGCTTTGCGTAGTACATAAGTACAAGGACCTCAAACAAATGTCTCTGCCCTATGAACCTTAAAGTTTATCAGGTTTCAATAGAGATTTCATCTAACTTGGGGAAATATATAGTCAAAAGGCAGAACTATAACCACCTTATATGCAGCACAAAGAAGGAAAATGATTAAAAAGAACGACCAAAAAAAGTAATGGTCAGTTAAACACCAATCTATGCATAGTTATTCGACCATAACATATGGCTACATGCATCACTTAATAATTACAACATACAAAAACAAAAATATAGAGAGGAAAATTATAGTAATTTTGTTAATAATACATTCAACTACTCATACATAACCTCAACGGGCTTCCATCACTGAAGTAGTTAAATTATTGACTGAACCAATTTCGGATGTTGCAGTACCTGAGCTTTCTGATAGAGTAGTCCTTCCAGCTGCAAATGCAGGACGTCGAGGAGACTCAAGTTCCATATGTTTGTTGTTAAACATTGAAACAACATCAGACATGGAAGGTCTATCATCTGGACTTTCTTGAACACACAAAAGTCCGATTATTATATACCTTAATGGCGTTGAAGAGGAAAAAGGGACTTGCAATGTTGGATCTATCAGCTCTAGGACCTTGCCTTTTTCGCATAAATTCCATACCTTACACACACAAAAAAAAAAAATTATGTCATGACATTTATATGCCCACACCAAAGAAATAGACTCCCTCCACCATAAAATAGGATTTGCTTTAAAAGAATATATACATTTGGAATTTGAAATGATGGTATATTTTTAGAAAGGACGTAGCTAAGGTTGTCAGAAATTTACATATCCAAGAAGATTGGTATAATCTGCAGATAGTTGAAAACTATTGTTCTTTCTCCCACTCAGAATTTCTAGAAGCAAAACCCCGAAGGCAAATACATCAGACTTAACAGAAAAACGTCCTTCCATTGCGTACTCAGGTGACATGTAACCACTGGATTGTCATCAAAATTTATTGTTGGTCAAGTAATTTGGAGTAGATATGGTAATTCATATATTAGTATACTATAGAAGTTCACTTACTATGTTCCCACAATCCTAGTTGTATTGGCTTGAAATTCATTTCCACCAAATATTCTTGCCATGCCAAAATCTGATATCTTTGGATTCATTTCACCATCCAACAAAATGTTACTAGCTTTCAGATCTCTATGAATTATCCGTATTCTGGAATACTGATGAAGATAAAGAAGACCTTGTGCAATGCCTTCAATTATCTGAACGCGTCTACCCCAATTCAATAGCTCCTTCTTCTTAGGATCTGCAACATTTTGTGCATCAGTGTGTGAGTGGTCATTTGTGGTTTGCATCATACAAAATTAGACGAATACACATAATTGAATGTGCTGATCACCTACCGAAGAGTATAGAATCCAAGCTTTTATTTGGCATGTATTCATACACAAGTATCTTCTCATCTTTTTCAATGCAGCATCCTAAGAGCCTAACGAGGTTCCTATGTTGGAGTTTAGCAATAAGAATTGTTTCATTTCTTAACTCTTCCAATCCTTGTCCAGAAGTTTGTGATAGTCTTTTGACTGCTACATACTGCCCATTAAGTAACTCTCCCTGAAAACACAAAACGATATTATGACTCAGTTAGGCCTCTGAACTAATGTTTTTATCATAACCCTCCCAGAAAACATCTAAGATCTTTTATGTTTGTTGGGTGAAGTTTGTTTATAAATCATATAAAACTACAAATTTTGAGAACCTGCAAAATTCAATGTCTAGAGGTACAAAGATTCACTAAAAATACTAATGAGATTTATAATTGAAACCGAATGTATAATTTAGTTGCTGATAAGCAGACAAATGATTCGTTAAGACTGCAAATAATATTCAGCATGCAAAGAAGATCATTGAAGATACAAATATGACTTACTGATTTGCCAGTTAATTTTTGTTTGTACCTAGACCAACCCTTAGGTTTGTTATAACTGGATGGACCTTACCTTGTAAACTGGTCCAAAACCACCCTCTCCTAGTTTATTGACATCAGAGAATTTGTTGGTTGCATCAGATATGCTTGAAAATCTGAATTTAGGACATTCAAGTTCTTTATTTGCTCCATCTTTCATGGAGTCTACAGAGGAGACATGATCAGAATTTATCGAGCTGCTCTTATCAAAATCGTAGAATAACAAATTATGTTCTTGTTGCTCGTTTCCTGTTTGGAGAAAAAGGAGATAGATTATACGGCCAGTAAGAAAATGATAGCATAATAATAGCTTTTTGTGAGGTTGATGTAAATATTTATAATGTGAAGCAGCAGTGCACTACTTTTTAACCTGTTAAGTTGAACTTCTTTTTCCTCCTCCGGACTACAGTAAAGATACAAAAACCAAGGAGAAACAACAGCAGGATGATTGAAACTGGAATTATGACACGGGAGTGATTATTTGTCTTGGAGAACCTCTTGCCTTTTCCATTATTGTCGACTATATATAACTTCTCAAGCCAACTCTTTTTGCTTTCTGACCATTTCAGGACTCTCATAACACCTTCGGGTGTTATGACTGCTCTTGTGAAGGTTGAGTCTCCAGAAGAATCATATATCAAATAGTAGGAATGCTGATCAGAACCATACCTGAGACCTTTCAAGCTTTTGACATTAAATTCAGGAGCAAAAGTGTAATTTTGTCCATTCCAGCTTCCACTCCTCCACTTTGCTTCTGTCATATTTATCCATACAAAAAGTTCGAAATAGCTACTTGGGTCCATCCCGAGTGAATAAATACCAGTAGCAGGATCATCAGAACTTTTCCAACATGTGAGAACTTGTATTCTTTTAGTACCCTTCTCCAACCAAAGTGTTTGACCAGGCAACCAAGTATCTGTTGCATAGTCAAAGCTCTGCCATACTATGTTGGACAACTCATCTCTCAAAACAAAATTTCCATTATCAAGAAGTACCGCTTCTGTTGCATTTGATGTGCTGTTAACAAATGATGTCCTCCAAATAACAATTCGCGACATATTGTATAAGAATAAATTACCACCAGAAAGCACTAAATTAGAATTATAACGAGAAGGGTATGCGATGGGCTCATCTCTATTCGCTACCCAAACTATAGTTTTCTCGGATATGTTCTTGTACCATATACCAACATAGTAGTTTTTCGAATTACCTGGAGAAAAGAATCCCAGTTCAAATGTTCCATTTTTAGATACTAATGTCTGGTTTAAAGACATCGATTTCTTTAATGAAAGTGAATCCATTCCATTTGAACACTTGAATAAGCAGAACAAGTAGTAAAGAAGCACCAAGTTTAGCCATATTTTTCTTTCTTTCGTAACCATATCTCTGGAGACCTGAGAAAAATGATAGTGCAAATCTCATCAAATGGATTAAGAACCTAAAATACATTTAGCCAGTCATGCAAGACTGCTAAAATCATTGTTCTTCAGTCTTCACACGTATCTTAAACTCGTACGTATTGAATAGAAAATTAATATAAACGTAAATAAATCTTCTTCCAAAAAATCTTCATAAGTAGTACAGGGATGAACAGAGTATAGGTTTGATATTCAGTTGCACCTGATTACGACTTTGTAACACTCAAACCTTTTACTGGTAATATAATACTCAGCTAGAGTGCAAATGTAGTTTCGTAAAACTGAAAATTACAGAACAAATATGCATGTCTGCACACGCCAAGGACATTTTTGGGCAGCTATGCAATCAAATTCAGTTTCGTAAAACTTGTAAATAAATAATCCTAGAAACCCAAGTTATTACAGTCGATATACTTTCTATAAGAAATACTGATTGTCCAAATTTGCAGTAATGACCTGAGAGGGCCAAGAGGACAAGTCTTTACTTTGATCCGGAAATCGCACAATATAAATGTGCATCAATTTGAGAAAAGACTCTCTTTAGCACAATTTAAAATTAAAATGACCTGAATAGCTCCAAGTAGTCTCCAACTGATAAAAATGATCCCAAATATCAGTTTTTGGGATATTTAGAAAAATATTCAAATTTTTAAAAGTATTTTCAAAAATATTGTCTAAAGTCGCAGTTGCGATGAAGTTGTAACTTGCAAATGTTGCATTTGGGTTGTAAACCAAGTTATAAAGGTTGCAACCATATTTTTAAAAATAAATTCTGTAACATATTTTTCAAAAAAAAACCCTTTTTTTAAATAAGAAAAACTTTTCTCATTAATCAACCAAAACATCCCTCCTCACGAGTCTCCAACACTAATTGATGAGGAGATGATTAAAACACTGAAATGTATTACGTTTACTAGCTTATAGTCCGTGCAAAGCACGGGTTATTTTTAATTTTTTATAATTTATTTATAGTGTAATATAATATTATAATATTAATTTTAATATGTTATTGGAAGAATTGAAACCTTGCATCTTTGTATAAATTAATATGTTGTTAGCGGAAATCGAACCTTGAACCTCTGTATATAACAACTCTTAGTATTATTATATCTAACTGTTTTTGAGTTGATCTAATCGTTGTGTGGACGAGGGATAACCAAAAATGGGAGATAACCAGGTTAACCAAACTACAAATTATACCCCATTTCGCTTATTATAATATATATACTAGATGATAACCCGTGCGAAGCACGGGCTCGGGAATTTATATTAATTAATTACTAATTTTTTATTTAATTTAATATTTATAAAAATATATTATAAAATTATAAAAAGAACTATGTTATTTGCATAAAAAATTTATACGATTAACAAACTATAAACTTAGATTGTTTAATAGAAGTGCATGGAAACACGTTTCAGTTGTTTTCATTGAAAAATATTTAAGATAATTGGTCGTAATCTTTTTTTATTCTAAAGTTATAATAAAAAAATTACGATTAACAAACTATAAACTTAGATTGTTTAATAGAAGTGCATGGAAACATGTTTCAGTTGTTTTCATTGAAAAATATTTAAGATAATTGATCGTAGTCTTTTTTTATTCTAAAGTTATAATAAAAAATTGCTAATACAATATAAGAATTATAATAATAATAAGATTTCAATTTTATTATGTTTTTTTTAAAAAATAACATATAATCGCAGGAAAAATTGTTCTAGAGTATTGTATAGAAACATGTTCTAGTTGTTCTCCTTGAAAAATCTTTCAGAGAATTGATCGTATTATTTTTTTTATTCTAAATTATGATAAAAAAAATTGTATTATAATTATAATAGGAATTCAATTTTATTATTTTCTTTAAAAAATAACATAAAATATAGGGGAAATATGATTCTAGGGGTGAAACTAATTTTTTATTTAAAGTTGTAATAAAAGAATTATAATTATAATAGGATTTCTATTTTATTAAAAAAACAACATAAAAACAGAATTATAGTAGAAATAGGATTGTAGGGGTGAAACCAAAATATAGTGCGAACCAAAAAGGAGTGAAACCAAAATATAGTGCGAACCAAAAAGTGTCACTGTTAAAAGAGTGTTTCGCTTATTAATAAAGGTTATAGATATATGGGTTTTGGTTCCTGACAATCATTTGTCAGGGACCGGTTATTTAACAATCGGTTCCTAAACCGTTGGATCGTTGATCCAACGGCCCCCCTGGATTACAAAATTTTTTTACTGTCCGCTATAATTTTCCGCGGATAGGTAGATTGCCTGTCCGCGGAAAATTATAGCGGACAGTAAATTTTTTTTTTTTTTTAATCTCAGCCGTTGGATCAACGATCCAACGGCTGTGGAACCGATTGTTAAATAACCGGTCCCTGACAAATGATTGTCAGGGACCAGGACCCTAGAAATATATAGTATAGATAGATATTATAGATGTGTTTGATAGCTGCTTTTCTTAATGGGCTTGGCCCTCCAAACGCAACTTAAAATACATTTGTCACACACCAAAACATAGGGGGTGTTTCGGGGAACTTATTTTCCAGAATAAGTCAACTTATTTTAAATTGAAAATTAAGATTCCTAACTTTCCAACTTATTTTTGCAACTTATTGAATCTCAAACATACATTAAATACTTGTATAAAAAAAATTTATCAAAATATAAAATTTTTACCCGAAAATAAGTTAATAAGTCGTTAAAAAAAGTTTCCCCAGACAGGCACATAATATTATGAGCCTGTTTGGCTCACCTTATTTTAAGTAGTTATGAACTTATTTTCGGGTAAAAATTTCATATTTTGATAATTTTTTTATACAAGTATTTAATGTATATTTGAGATTATATAAGTTGCAAAAATAAAAGGTTAACTTTTTTCAACAAAAAGTTAGGAATTTCTAACTTTATCTTAAAATAAGTTGACTTATTCTGGAAAAAAGTTTCTCGAAACACCTCCAATGTTGTGTCTTTTTTTAGTATTTATCAAAAATACTATGTTTTCTATTTTATTTTGCAAATATACTATCTTTTCAAATTCATTACATATATCTATACTATTATATTAAAGCCGAAACATTGAAAGTTTTCAAAATTTTGGTTTTCGGTTTGGTTATCGTATTTATTAAATTTTATTTATTAAATTTTCAATTAATTTGAAAGATAAAATAAATCAAGTGCATTACAGTTTTAGTGGACTTCAAATTAAGAACAAAACTCCTAACACAGGACTCTTTTCTTTTAAACCTAATCTCTCTGTCAATACCCAAATTTCATCGATTCATCCATAAGCTTCTTCCTAATATCGTGACTTTAAATTCTTTGTGTTCAGTTTTTATATTTCTTCATAATTCAGTGTAGCTTCTCCTTACAGGTAATTTCTCCGGTTTTTATTTTCTTTTTCAACAAAAAATAATGTTCCTAATTATATTTACTTATTGCTATGGTTTATTAGTAGCACTTCATCATATATGTATCAATCTTCACATTATATAACTTTAGTAGATGTATTAATACATTTAATCAATTTTACTAATATAATATTTTAGTTAAATTTTAGTAATACTTTTAATTAATTTATTAGTATTCTAGAAAATTGAAATAGGCCATATTAATATGATTATTAAAGATTTTAATACTTTGTATTGTAATATTTTTTAAATTTTTAAATCATATACAAAAAACCTTATATAACCCGCCCGTGTCGGGTTATAGGCTAAGCTAGTATTATATTAATTGCAAATCTTCATTTTCCTTCCTTCCCCAATCCCCACTTCCTTCTGCGACGACTTCCTTCGGCGATCGCCAACCTTCACCTCCACCTCCAACGTCGGGATCGCGGGCTGGAAAATTCATAACAAACATTCGTATATGAGTCAGCAACTCAAGAGGATGAATATGTTTTCGGGATCTATCACTTTGCCTCCGAAGCTTCAGTCGAATGGAGGGTTGAAGGGGTCGTTTGGCCAATAGGTGAATGTGAATGTGGGCCTTGAGAATCAGCAGGCAGGGGGAGTTTAACGTATTTTTGTAATTTTTAAAAATAAAATGGTATAATTGTAAAGGGAAGTTATAAATCCAGATCAATTTTTTAGATCCAAAGCAATCTTGTGTGTAAAATGACAAAAAGGTCTTTGTTTTTGTGAATGCAGGGGGCTAGGCTTGATTTAAAAGGAGGGTAATTTGGTTTTTTCACAAAACATGGCTCTGGATTTAAAAATTCCCAATTGCAAATAAGTTGATAAATTTTCAAATAACTTTTCATAAATAAAGTAAAATTGTAAAAAATTACTTTTAACAATATATTTTATATTTATCAAAAATCTCTTTTTTTCTAAAACATTAATTAAAGTTGTGTTTTTAATTTTTATTTTAAAGTTAACTTTTATTTTTATAAATTAATATAAAATACAGTTGCGTTTTCAAGAAATCCAAAATGAAGTACTTTTTTCAATTCTAATATTTGGGACTATTTTACTTTAAATTATGTTGAAAAGGACCATCACCCTATAAGGTTAGTTCGCAGAGATCTTAATAAACTGAAGACCCTTTATCATAATAAAGAAGATTATATGTACAAATGTTTTAAGCCAACGTTGCATTTGCAATTGTTGCAACTTTTTATTTGTTTTTTTTTTGAAAGCAAAACTTTTTATTTGTTAGAATAATCATGAGAAGATTGAATTTCACATTTTTATTTTTATTTTTATTTTAACTAGCTTATAATTCGTGTGATCTATATGATTGTATTATTAATTTTAAATTTTTTAATTATTTGTCTAGACATTGAGTTCAACTTAAATAAGAAATCTAATAAGTAGAAATAGATGTATAATACTTTTTTTTATATTATGGAGACCATCATTTTGGTAGATCGCGGTGGTCATATACATTCTGCATTCGAAAAATTATAAACTTTATTATTTTGCAAGTTGTATTACATGAAAATCACTATTTCATTGGAAATCTTCAAAATCATGTATGTTCCGCAAGCAAAACATGTATGTTTTGCAAAGTTCTGCAAACAGAATGCAATTTGCAGAACAATTCGTTTTGCAATATTTTGTTAGCAAAACATGCATGATTTCAAGATTTTCAGTGAAGTAGTGATATCCATTAAACATGTTTTCTAATATAATTCATTTTGCAATGTTTTACTCGTAGAACTTATATGGTCTTTAAGTCTCCGATGAAACAACAATCTCCATAGAACCTAACTCACTTAAAAGTCTAAAAATATATTAACAAAATAGCATTGTTGAATAGATTATACTTATTGAAATTATTAAACATGACATGTTGTATGTTTAGTATTGGCATGAATGTATACACACAAGAGGATATATTCCTATTACAATAGAAAGTATCAATTACCAAAATTATCAAATTTTTACAATTAAAATCAACTATACAGGGATTAAAAAATCATCATTGTTTACTTCTGATACTTTTGTTCAATAGATTTTCTTTTGGGATTCAAATGGTTTTTTATTTCGCTTTTTCCTTTTATCCAGATTTATTGCGTTACGTTATACAAATCACGAGAACATTTGATACGTAAACTTTTATGCCAGATATTTATAGTTTCTATACTTGGTGTGTGAGCCTACAACATGTTTTGTCCAAAAATTAAATATTTGAATTTAGTGCAAAGAAAACAATACCAACATGAAACCACGCATATATACATAGAGAAAAGTTCCATGAAGATCATCATTTCACTGGAGATCTTGGAGATCATAAATTTCTACATTCAAAACATTACAAAAAATTTTATTTTGCAAAGAATCTTACATGAAAATCTGTATTTCATTAAAATTCTTCAAATCATATAAATTTCACAAGCAAAATGTATATGTTTTGCAAAGTTTTGCAAACGCTTTTGCTGAACAATTTGTTTTGCAATATTTTGTTGGTAAAACATGCATGATTTTCAAGATCTGTGAAATAATGATATATATAGAAAGTTAAACCTACATCCATTTTAGAATAAGATCTTATGTTCTGTAAAATGACTCATTTTGAAATATTTTATTCGAAGAACATATATGGTCTCCACTGAAACAACAGTCTCCATAGAATCTAACTCTATATACATATGTAGCACTTAAATGTATGCATTAAAAAAGTGCGGGAAAAAGAAAATACTACTATTTATTGGATGACATTGTTCAATATTAAATTTGTAATATCCCAGTTATGAATTTTTTTTAAAAATAATAGGAGAATATTTGGATTATACGATTATATATATATATATATATATATATATATATATATATATATATATATATATATAAATTGCGAAATGGCTCATCAAACAGATATATTGTTATATTATATATGGAAGATATATATATATATATATATATATATATATATATATATATATATATATATATATATATCTATAATCAGTTGGTCTCCACTAAAACAGTTTATCTATATATTTATCCGATCTCCACTAAAACAGTTGGTCTCCATACAACTTATATTTATATATATATATATATATATATATATATATATATATATATATATATATATATATTGTCAAATGTCAGGTCTACATCCCAACATCCCTGTTTCATTCAGAAGATCCAGTGTATACTTCCGTTGTGAGAGGAAGATACCACCTGGACTTCTAGAAACCTCAATACCAAGGAAATACCGTAGTTTTCCTAAGTGTCCTTCATCTCGAATTCAGAGGCAAGCTTGCGTTTAATATTAGCAATCTCACAGGTGTCGTTGCCGGTGATCACAATATCATCGACATAAATAATCACCACTGTGATTTTTTCATCTCGTTTTTTTACGAACATGGTGTTATCTGAGTTGCTCTGTTTATAGTCAAATTTAATCATTGCTCCCTGAAATTTGCCAAACCAGTCCCTTGGAGACTGTTTTAACCCATAAATAGTCTTCTTTAGCTTGCATATTTTCCCAATGGTCGTAGCTGTAGAAAAACCCGGTGGAATATCCATGTAAACCTCTTCTTTCAGGTCACCATGTAAGAATGCATTTTTTACATCCAATTGCTGGAGTTCCCATCCAAGATTTGCTGCACATGATATCAAGACTCGAATAGAGGCCATCTTTGCCACTGGAGCAAAAGTTTCCTGATAATCAATCCCGTAAGTTTGAGTATACCCTTTTGCTACAAGTCTTGCTTTGTACCTATCAATCAGCCCATTAGGTTTCTGTTTCACAGTGAATACCCATCTGCATCCTACTACCTTCCTTCCAGCGGGAAGATGAGTTAACTCCCAAGTGCCATTATGTTTCAAGGCATTCATTTCCTCTATCATAGCATCTTTCCATTTAGGATCACATAAAGCATCCTGCCAAGTATGCGGAACAGAAACACTAGACAAGGATGACACAAAAGCAAGTGAAGGTGGAGATAATGCATTATAAGATACAAAGTTTGAGATAGGATGGTTAGTGCAAGAACGTACACCCTTTCTTATAGCAATAGGAAGATTAAGAGTAGGATCAAGAGTGTTACTGTTATCAGGCTCAATTATAGGAGCTGTAGGATCTGCCTCGAGGTCAGAAGTCTCTGGAGGTGGTAAAGTGGTTATATCATTATTTTTTCGTCTTGAATATGTGATCAAATCGGGCCCCTTTAACCTATTTAGATCATCACACTCTCGACTCATAAGTGGAGGGATGGATGATGCGTTTGGGCTAGTGTTTGGCACATTGATGAATGGAAGGAATTGAGACTCCTCTGTTGCTTTACTATCAAGACTGTGAGACTCCTCTGTCGCTTTATCAAGACTGTGTCGGTTAGTCTCCCCCTGAAGCAAGGAGGAGGATCCGGGAGAGAAGTAAGAAATAGACTCCCAGAAAGTAACATCGTGACTGACATATGTGCGATGTGAGGGAGGATGATAGCACTTATACCCCTTTTGAGTTGGTGTATAGCCAATGAAAACACAGCGGAGAGCACGAGAATCAAGTTTATCCCGAGAGGGAGAATGATTATGAACAAAGAATACGCTCCCAAATAACCGAAGAGGCAATGGATGGGACGAAGGTGCAGGAATAAAGGACAACGGTGTTCTGAATTGTAGTACACTTGAAGGGAGACGGTTGATCAGATATGCAGCAGTCATGACTGCCTCACCCCAAAGATATTTAGGGACATGCATAGTTAATATGAGGGACCGTGCTACCTGTTGTAAGTGACCAATTTTCCGTTCAGCAACTCCATTTTGCTGAGAGGTTTTAACACATGTAGTTTGATGAATAATACCCCATGTGTCCAAATAAGATGTAAACATTCCGGCATACTCGGTACCATTATCACTTCGTAAAATTTTAACAGAGGCATTGAACTGTGTTTGTATCATGTGGTGGAAGGATTTAAAACATCCGAATACTTCACTTTTGTGTTTAAGAAGGTATAGAAAAGTAAGTCGAGAATGACATGGCATCAGAGCAAGGTTCTTACCTATATTGCTTCCGCTAAACCCCATCTAGTGCTATCATCTTTTCTGGTATACAGCCCTTTTAGACATATCGACAAACACTTTGTGAGTCCACTTGATGTCTAACATAAACACTCTGTAAACCAACACCAACCACCAGCCATATCCATTTTTTCCAGCGAATCAATTCTCTTTGTCATTTACACAAACAGTTTGTGTGCACACCTTCAAAACCAACAGACTACAATATATCAAACAAAGCTGCAAGAATACTGCACTACTGTTTTTTTCTGAACAATCAGAAAATAAAAAACTCTCAAAACCAATATACAAACATACCATGAAATAGAGCACTGGAAGACAGGCTATCAGGATTTTTCCGATCAGCAAAGGACCAATTACGCGCCTCCACGCGCCGTCCCACGTGCACCACGTGCCGGCGCATGGGTAGTGTTCTGCAGTTTTTCCGGTGAAACCCCAGGAGGACTTCTTGCTCGCCTCCTCATTCCGAATCCAACCGTGGTACTACCTTTCAGATCTAGTCTCATATTTCAGATAAAATTTCTGATATATATATATATATATATATATATATATATATATATATATATATATACTACGGTGTATGTATCCGTTGATATAACTGGTACAGGGGTGAATTTGATGCTTAAGCGTGTTGAATCATTGATATCAATTGCGTTCTATTTTAAGGCTTTACTGAAAAGCTTGTCCAGTTCTGATAAGAACCTATAATTGAAGAAGCGAGCCAACTGGGTTTGTACGTATACGGGCTTGTGTTATTTTGTTTGGGATGTGAATTCTACATATTCCAGTATGAGTCAGATAGTGTGAAATTGAGAAAAAAAAACCCACACAAAGTTAGCCCGTACCATTTCACAGAATTAGTTATTCTAGCCCATTTACACCTTGGTACCTAAACTTTATCAGATCTTGCAAGTTGACACTCCAGCTTTTGTCAACTGACACATCAGTCCCTAGACTATTTTATTGTAGTTCCTGAAAATTTCAAAGTTACTTTCTGAAAACAGTCGGCTAAGGCTCATTGTTGTTTGAAAGTTGGTCAACATCAAGGTGTCAAGATCACATCATATCGTTGCATTAGTTCAAGTTAAGACTTGACTATAATTGTTGAATAATTATCTTTCGGGTATTTTATTCCGGATTTATTTTAGCATGATGAAAGAGGAATTTGCTTCAACTCATTCCGGTCTAACTGTTTCGGAACTCAAGTTTTTTCGACAGTTGGTTTCTGATATAAAGTTGTAGACCTGCAGATTCTCCAATAGAAGCAAATCATAAACTTTGTGGAGATGCTGGTGAAATTGTCGAGAAATCTCAATATCAAAGGTTAGTTGGTCGACTAATCTACCTTGCACATACAAGGCCAGACATATCATATGCAGTGGGAATTGTTAGCAGGTATATGCATGATCCTCATCAACCACATTTGGATGCAGTTTATATGATATTAAGGTATCTTAAGGCTGCTCCTGGAAAAGGAGTAATGTTTACTAAAAACAATCATCTCGGGGTTGAAAGCTATACAGATGCAGATTGGGCCGGATGTCAAGACGATAGACGATCTACTTCAGGATATTGTACATTTGTTGGTGGCAATTTGGTTACTTGGCGAAGCAAGAAACAATCTGTGGTTGCCTTATCTAGTGCTGAGGCAGAATATAGAGCTATGGCTAAAGGTGTACGTGAATTATTGTGGATAAGATTGTTCCTAGAAGAATTGGGACTTGCATCTGCAACTCCAATGAAGCTACATTGTGATAACAAAGCCGCTATTGCCATTGCACATAATCCAGTTCAACATGATCGGACCAAACATATCGAAATTGATCGACACTTCATAAAAGAAAAGATCAATAATGATACCATTGATATTCACTTTGTAAGATCAGAGGACCAGATAGCTGACATATTTACCAAAGGTTTAAATCAGAAGATGCTTCATCCACTTATTGGCAAGTTGGGCATGAGTGATATATATGCATCAACTTGAGGGGGAGTGTCAAATGTCAGGCTGCTGAATTGTCAAATGATATGTCATGTTTGTCAATATAATTGTTTGTTTGTCAATATAGTTGGCACCGTCTAAGACTTTAGGATAAACTCTATATATAGGATCTCTCTCATTGTAATATACTATCTGAAAAATATATTTTCTCCTCCATCTCTATTCTCCTAACTTTTGTCATATATATTACCATAATGGTGATCACTAATGATCATAAGCCGTAAGCGTGACATCTAACAAAATCAAGGTACAATATATACACAACTTGATTGTCACTGTCATATCTGACCTATGAAAAATGTCATGTATACATTGTCAATATATACACTGTCATATCCGACCTATGAAAAATCTATACTATTATATAAAAGTCGAAACATTAAAAGTTTTGGTACTTGTTTTTTGGTATGTCGTGAATTTACCTATTTACCTTTCATTATCATCATGAAAAATATATACGATATCTATGCTATTAAAATAACTAAAATAAATAATAACATAATATAATTAATGGTAATTAATCGATTGCCTTTTTCACATTTACTTTTAGTTAAAGATATTACCTTTTTTAAAGAACTAAAAACATCAATCGTATCATATCTTCCAATCTTTAATATTTCCTTTCGAATTAAAACACGTTACCTTTTTGATTTAAAACTAATTTTAGAATTATTAATATATACCCGAAAATATCACACCATATTTTTCAATTATTAATAAAATGTATTAAAAATTCGTATATGTTATTTCTAATAAGGAAACATTAGTGTAATCTACAAACATGAGTATATTAAATTAAAATTTTAAAAATTATTAAAAATAATGATTATATAAAAAACATAATTGTAATATTAAATAAAATTTATAACATAACAAAAGAAACCCGTGCATCGCACATGCATCGAAAGTTTTACGTTTCGGTTTTTGACACGGTCATCCTAATTATTAAAATAAATAATATAATTATGATAATTAGCCAATTGTCTTTTTTAATTAAAAATGTTTATTTTTAATTGATGATTTTTAGTAATATCATAGATCGGTAGAATTTTAGTATCTATTTTTTGGTATTTCGTGAATTTATTAATTTACACTTCATTATAAAGAAAAATATATACTATATCTATACTAATAAAAACCTACAATAAATAATAACATAATATAATTAATGATAATTAGTCAATTGCATTTTTCACATTTACTTTTAGTTGAAGATATTAACTTATAAACACCTAAAAACATTGATCGTATTATATCTTCTAATCATTAATATTTTCTTCCGAATTAAAACATGTTACCTTTTTTATTTAAAACTAATGTTACAATCAATAATATATACCTGAAAATATCACACCATATTTTTTAATTATTAATAAAATATGTTAAAAATCCTTATATGTTGTTTCCAATAAGGAAACATTAGCATAATTCGTAAACATGCGTATATTAAATTATTTTAAATTAAAATTATTAAAAATTATTTAAAAAATTATTATTTAAAAACAAAATTGTAATATTACATAAAATTTATAACATAGTAAAAGAAACTCGTGCATCGCACGAGCATCGAAAATTTGTCGGTTTGGTTTTTGGTACGATCATCCTAATTATTAAAATAAATAATATAATTCATGGTAATTAGCCGATTGCTTTTTTAAATTAAAAACTGTTTACTTGTAATTGATGATTTTTAGTATTATCATAGACCGTTAGATTTTTAGTAAAAAGTCATAACCGTTAGATCTAATGATTAGATATATTATATAATTAATTTAATTTACTAAAATGTCAAGGTTCGAATTCCATCAATGACATATTTATTTTAAAATTTTATAATATAAATTTTAAAGCATGCATGTCATTAATTAAAATTATATTAAAATATTTAAATTAAATTTAAAATACTGTAAATAATGATTACATAAAAATATAATTATAACATAAAATAAAATTTATTATATATCAAAAGAAAAACCCGTATATCGCACGGGTTATAAGCTAGTGTCATTAAAAACCACTAATTAAAATATTCATAATGTCATGTCATATTATTTACTAATAATTTATAATCTGTGACATTATTAAATTTATAGCAATATTTGAATATCTTTAGAACTTAATTACTCTATCTTTAAATAAACATTCTCCAATTCTTTTCTTATTTGTCAAATATCATTCTACATTTCAAATTTATTGTTCACTTTGATTTTCACACATTTTTTAATTCACTGAGCACATAACAACCTCATTATTTCTTTTTATAAACAAAATTTTAAAAAATTAAAAAAAAGGAAATTCATATGTGGACACTCGTAATTTATAGGTATATACACCTTTTATTGATACTAGCTTATAACCCGTGCAACGCACGGTTCTTTTTCTAATATTTATTATATTATTTTTTTTCATTATTTATTTGTTATTAGTTTACATATCAAATTGTTGTTATGAAATTGATATATATATATATATATATATATTGTTGGTCCCGGAGTATTCAGAAGGGGGGGTTGAATGCAATACTAATAAAATTGAATCAATAAATCAACAACGAAAATAAAGATTATAGATTATCAGTAGATGTATGCAAGCAATAAGTGAAACAAGATTTCTCACAAAATAAATGTTTTATTTATTTTGTGTGAAGTGTTGCTACAACCTGGAGAGAGTGTTTCTCCAGCTTCGATATCTCAAGAGATACAGATTGCTTCGTGTGCGTACATGAATAGAAAAGAATCTAAAATGTATCTAAGTAGACTAAGATACTCTGTTGTCCCTTTCGCATGGGGTGTTGAGCTGCTGTCGTTTTCAAGTGGCAGCTCATTACAATTTGCACACCCATGTGACTTTCCCAAATTGCTTTACAGACAGGATAAACCTTATAAGTAAAGCAACCTAGATTCTTTCTATTTCTAGCTAATACAATTCTAGTAGATGTGGATATCACATGCTCCTCGAATTGACCAGCCTTGTCTTGTGAATCTCTTAAGCTTCTGTCGTAGTCTTGCAGGTCTGCTACAAACGATAGTGTGTTGCAGCAAATCTGTTTCTTGAACATGTAACCTGTCACGGGCTTTGACTGAGAAAATACCCAATTCAAATAATTCAAGATGACAGTAACCTTAACCGCAAAGTCTGCTGTCAAAGGAATATTCAGTGGTTGACAATACGAGCTCCCGCCAATGTTGCTGTCGGAACTCCAGACTTGCTGTCAAGTGTGAGAATGTTACTGTCTCTTGCTTCGGCCAATGTTGCTGTCAGATGTAGCTTTGTCGTGACTTTGCAACATTTGTCTTCTTGTAAATTTACTGTCAGGGACATGACAGTAACCTTTATTCTTGTTGTCTTCTGGATGTATTCCTTGAGGCTTGAACAAATGTATGAACTTCTCCCAAATCACACAATTATTTCATGACAACAATTATTCGAATATGAAGACATACTCTGGATGTGACAGTATGTTCAACTTAGTAAAAACTAAGTACATGGAAATATAGTTAAGTTGTCTCTATGCTATCACCCATAAATCCCAACAATCTCCCCCAATTTGTTTTTATGGACAATAACAACAAATTTACAATCAAAACGTGCTGACAACTTACCTAACATAGATCAGAATAGATGAAATATCATATCTGATTAATGTTAAAGAAAAATCTGGAACATGAAGCTTATGAATTTTCTGCAAATCAATTGCTCCTATTGAATGAGCAAATCAGAGTTTAACTTAGCTTGATTTTGGCAGTCTCCAATTGTTCAGATTTTTCCCTCTCTTCTGAGAGCTTCATTTCTTGTTTTTCTAAGGTCTTCAACTAAAGCTTTTTCTTCTGGTGATCTGGCATCATCTTCAATGTCTTCAATATACCCTTGTATCACTCCAGAAGTAAATACTTCAGCATCTTTTACATCAAACCAAGTTTCAAAATCATACGTGTATGTTCTGAACTTCAGAATTCCTTTGATGAATTTGAACCTCCTTCCAGGAAAAGCATTTAAGGATTCTCTTCTTTTTCTGTCTAGCTTTGGATTTTCATCTCTCCTTTAATCAAATATCTCCTCTAGTTCCCAAGCAACTAGCATTTCGAGCTTATGAGTAGATCCAACAACTTTCCAGTAGAGATCCTCCAGTATACTGGTCCTCAGTTTGTGAAAACTATCAACATAGATTTCTTGCTTGTCATCCTCGATTCTCAGAGGATTATCCAGTACACAGGGCTGATAACTTGCTTCCTCACTGAATAGCTTGTTGATTTTCTTGTAGCCTTCCTTTAGTTGAGCTTCTAAGTCTTTAGCACTTTGTTTGGCAGATGTGGCAGGTTTGGTAGGTTTGGTAGATTGGGATGATTTAGCTTTAGCAGCCTGATAAGCTTGTTCTGCTTCATATTCAGCCATGCCAGCCTTTGTAAAAGGACGATGTGCTTCTGTAAGGTTCACATCAGGCATTGGTTCCCCATCAGAACTAACTTCAAGGTCTGCATCATCATGTGCTCTCCAGTCACCATACTTCTCATAGAATTCAGCATATCTTTGAGCATAGTATTCTTTGACATGCTCTAAGATACTGCTGGAAACATCTTGGTCTGTTTCCATGAGAGTGATCATCCTTTCCAACACGAAGAAATCAATTCTTCTCCTTACCTTTACCGTTTTGCATGAAAGATCACGCATGCCTACCACATGTGAGACTATCTCCATAGTGAAGTCTGGTTCCACAGTTATACATGTAGTTCCACAGTCCTTAAGATCATACTTTCGTACCTTTTTGTTGACTGGGTCCAGTTCCACGGAGACAGATGAAATGCTCCCATCAATTGACTTTTTCAATAGTTCAAAACTATTTACTTTACTCCTATTAATGGGCTTCTCTGTCAAAACTGCTTCATGCTTCTTTTTCTTTGCTTCTGCAACTATCTTCCCTTTTATCTTGGTGGCACGATAGGCTTGTGCTCTTGTCTTTCTTCTGTTAGATGTGAAATTCTTGACAAGCTTTCGTACCTTGACAGTTTCTTCAAGTTGACCCTTGACAGCATCTTCCATGACAGCAACTTTGATAGCTTCGACTGTTTGGCTCTTGACAGCATCTTTCACTTGGGTGTCTTCAGCCAATTTGACAGTATCCTTGTTGACAGTATCTTTTTCAACATTAAAGCATTCAACTACTAATCTCAAGATACTTGCCTCCAAGGCTTCAAAAATTTCTAACTCCCCTTCATCATTGACAACATCTTTCTTTTCAGTACTGGGAGTTTCTTGCTCTTCTTGGGTAGCATCCATCTGAGTTTGTGTAGCAACATTCTCAGATGCTTCTTTTCTAGAACTCCTGAATCTTCCAGGTTTACCACTTCCTCCAATTTCATCCTCATCATCATCCAAAGTATCATCATAGTTGCAGCTTCCTCCTATCTTGGCATTAGCATCAGAGATCAGCTTCTTTATGATTGAGCTAATTTCCTCATCTCTTTTTGCTAACAGCCTATGAATATCTTTGACAGCTTTAACCTTTTCACTTGTGATACTGGATTTGAGAAGTTTCTTCAGCACTGTCATGATTGTTTCAGTGCTTAGTCCTGAGATTTTATCCAGTGGTAAGAAATCCAACCTTCTTGCTCCTGTCTTTGTGATCCTTCTGAAACACACACCATAAGGATTTTGAATCACCTCAGGGAGTTTGTCTTCAACCATCCTTTTAATTTATGCTATCAGACTATCATTGAAGGTTGTTGAATTTCTGACTACCAGGGTTCCAAGGACTTGGAGTACTCTAGCATTCAAACTTTGTAAAAGCTGCATTGTGATGAATATGGTCAAACAGTTTTTCAGATAAACCTGAATAGCCCATCTTCTTTCCAGATTGATTCTCACAAAAATACTTATTACTTTGCTCTTCAGTGTTGATGCCAATTTTGTAAAAGCTCCCCCTGCTTCACTAATTGATTCATCCACCAACTTACTGAACTCTTCATCTTTGTTGTTCAAAGTACTCTCCATGTGATCAACCATCATCAGTTCTGCATCTTCAAGGGCGTATTCACTTCCATCTGACCAAGTAGTTCAAGTAGATATGCTAGCAGATATGTCCATATACTCAGGCATTTTGCCTTTGCCTTTACCCAGAGCATTTTGAATTTCTTTTTCTCCTCATTCCTTCTGCAACTTCTGGAATGGATCTTCGACTTCCTCAGGATTTGGCTCATTGATTTTTAGTGGAGGCAATACTGTTCTTTTAGACTTTTGAGTCCCCTTTAATTGCTTCAACACTTCCTTGGATAACAGTACTGCCTCACCATCTATTTTTGCTTCAAACAATTCACCATCTCTTGTTGCCTTCAGTTCTTCACCAAAGTTTCTTTCTTCTTTCTCTTGCTCCCCCTCACTTTCATCTCCATCTTTTTCTTCCAAGACTTGCTCCCCCTCACTTGTTGACTCCCCCTCACTTGTAGCTCCACCTTGTTTCTCCTTCTCTACTAGATTTGCTTCATTCTGATTTACCACTTTCTCTCCCTTACCCTCATTCTGATCTACCACTTTCTCCCCCTTAGTTGAGTTGGCAGCACTAAGGATGGCAGAGAATGAGAGAAGAGTTTGTTGAATGTCAGCAAAACCAGTAGCTACCATGGTGGACAGAGCATCAAGTTTAGCTTCCATGGATGCACATCTGCCCTCAAGGGATTTGAACCTTGATTCAGCTTCTTTAGAAGGACCACCAGTTCTCAACCTTTTTGGATATAAAGGAAGAAACTGGGGCAAGGAGGCTATGGGGTTTCTCACACACTCATTGTTTTTCTGAGTGATCTCATCACCCCTCACAGAATGACTCTCAAGGCCTAGTGCATTTGTGTGTGGGGCTCCCTCAAGTTCACTCTGGGCATGCTCAAGTCCCTCACCTTTTGCCAGCTCGTTTGGCTGCCTCTCATTTTTATGCTCGCCTCTCTTTTCTTTTATCTCTCTTTTTCTTTTCACTCCCTCACTCATCCTAGATGCATGGGTATGAGCAGTACTTGCATGCATTTTAGTTGAAGAAGTAGAAAGTTTAGATTATACCTTTTAAGCAGAGATAGTAAGTTGATCATCATCCGAAGCATCTTCAACAATTACAGTATCATGATCAAGCTTTGTAGAGGTGACAACATCTTTACCCAAAATGTTACTGTCCACAGGTGGGTTGACAACAACTTTTGTGGTGTCTTTGACAGCAGCTGAGGCTGTGATAGCAACTTCCTGAAGGTTAGTTACTCTTTGGAGTTCGACCAAGATGTTGGCTGTATCATTTTCTGGCAGAGTACCATCTTGATCTAGCTCAGTGTTTGAGTGAGTGGTGTCCATTTCACTTTGAGAAATGGGTTCTTGTGGACCACTTGATGGGGGCTCATCCATGACTTGAGATGGATGATCAAAACCTGAAGGGATTGGACTGTCCCCTTCTCTAGGTTGTTGAGAAGAAACAATTGTTGGATTAGAGAATAAAGAAGGTGATGGTTTAGAAGAGATTTTTGGCTGTTCCACAAGGGTAACTTGTGGAACATCAAGAGTAGAAGTTTCATGACCCTCACCGTGCCCTATCTCTGTGTGCATTTCTGCAAGTGTAGGCTCCTCATGAGTAAGTACATGAGGTTGTGCTGACTCTTTACAGGATGCCTTGGGAGACAGGCCAGCTTCAATAGATATTTCTTGTTGAGAAGAAGCACCTAGGGATATGTTTGATTCCCTTTTACTCTCCACAGCCTTTTTTGAGACTATTGGGTGGCTGACAGTGGCTTTGGCTCTCTTAGCTCTCTTCTAATTAGGCTCAAGAGGAACCACTGTGGGTTCACTTTCACTAACATCCTTATTTGTTGCATCAAGTGTAGTTTCTCCCTCAACATTCTCAGAACTACTACCAACACCAGTTTCCAAGGGTTTTTTCTTGGATTCTTGCACAGTTGTTTTTATGGTCTTTGGTTGTCTAGAGGATCTGATAGGAATGTATGCAGTAGAATGCGGGTTAGCTGAATTTGGGTCTAATTCAGCTTCATTCTCAAGGGAGAAGACAACATACCCAGAGGGTAGTGCTACATCAAGATGAGGCTCTTGATCAACCATGTGCTTTGTGAAACAGAGTGGAATATGTGCATTTGAAATACGTGATTTGAGTGATGTGTGTGTATTTCTTTTCAAAACATTGCATTCTATAGTGAGAGATGCATTATCATTAATACCACATAATGAATTCAAACACATAGTAAGAAAGCGAGGATAGACATGTACCTTCCTGCTTAGAGCTGACTTGAGTTGACTCATAAGAAACTTTCCTACATCCACTTTGTATCCATGGACAAGAGAGTGAGTAAGCTTCTTGATATAGGAGGTAATTCCATTCCATCCAGAGGTTTTGGTTGAGAAAACCTTCACCATGACATAAAAAATCATGCTCCATTCTTTCCTCAAATGCTTTCTGTCCATTTCACCAATCGAGTACCATTTTGATGTACCCTCTTCAAGAACAGGACCAGAATACCAAATTTTAAAGAAAAACTTCTTTAGGGTTTCATCACTTGCAAGTTCCTTGTATGATTCTTTAGCTTGCAGTCTAGTTCCCAAAGCTTCGTTGATGCCTTTGATTGTGAGGATGCAGGTAACTCCTTTGATTTTGAATTGTATTGTGTCCTTCCCTGCACCTCCTGGAACATAGGAAATATTCCAGAATTCTTCAAGTCTTTCCAGGTTCAAGGATGGTGTAGATGTTATAGCATGACCCAGATAGGACTTGTTGATAAAGGATACGAGTCCTTTAAATCCTTCACCAGCATCTCTAGCAGTGAGAATACCAGCAAAGTTGGTTTGAGAAGAGGATTGTTTGGGTGCCATTTCTTGCTTTGAGCTTCGGAGAGAGATTTTTTCTTTTGAGAGAGAGAGAGGTTTTGTTGAAAGTTATGTGTTTGTGTGTTTAAAAGTTGCTTACATGAAAATAGCAAATGTCTTACTGAGAAATGGAAAGTAACTATGTCTTAGCCCGTTAATCAGTCATGTGGTGTCGTGGGTAGTTACTTTTTAGTGGCTGTAAATCGTGGAGGTAAAATCCCAATTAATTCGGTCTACTAATCTTGATAGTAACCTATGCGCTGTAACAAATTCATTAGTAATTTTTAGAGGATGACAGCAAGTTTTGCTTGATATTAATCTCTTCGCAAGAACATACTGTCATCATTATGCAATTTATACAATTTCCTTTAAATTTCATGACAGAGACTTTTTCCATTGTGTCGTCTAAGAAACTTGCTGTCAAGGCACTTCGTGACAGCATCTTCACTTATTGACAGCAACTTAAGCGGAAATAATTTATGTCATGAATTTTAATCGACTTTGTCTATTGCTTAAGCGAAAATTACCAAATAGCATTTTAATCGATTTAGGCACATATTTGTTAGTTTAAGCACACATCCACAAATATCCATACACACAAACATGCAAACAGACACATGCATTACCCATTAGATAACCAAGGTAGGGGAATCTAGCAGAAAAAGCATGAACAGTGCAAACGATGAAAAGATTCTTTTTATTAATCATTAAAAATAATATACATCCTCTTCATCATCAGAAGCAAGCTCATACAGTTCCACTTGAACTGTTTCATCGGTTAGCCCTTCTGCCTGAAGAAGAACCTCGATGAAGACTAGCATTTCCAACCAGTCTTCAAGATCCTTCTCGACCTTGTCCTTGGAAACTTTCTCTTTCTCTGCCAAATCTTCTTCCAGCGCTTCATCCATTACCTTGAAGAGCTCCTCTATTTCCTCTTCATGACCTGGTTCACATCAGACCTTAGGCTTCTGAGAAATGACATCCTTGTTCTCCATTGTAGATATCCTCTTTTTCTTTCTCAAGGCGTGAGTGATTGAGTGTGAAATGATATTTAGTCTCTTGCACATTTTATAGGACCCTAGGTGACGTTCCAGTTTCCCAAACTCTTCTTTTTAATAAAGTAAATACACTTTAAGTTAAAAAGGCTGACAAACACCCGAGGTCATTTCAAATGACACAAATACTTATCACTAACCACACGTATGAAATAAGTTAATGTCACGTGACTACTCATTACAAAAATTAAAACAAGCATGTGATTTGAATTTAGCATAGTCATAGCAAACATGCTGTCAAGTAAACAAGTAGCACATAGGACAATAACTTCTCATGACAGTAACATTGAAGGTTAAAGTCACGAGCTGCAATTTTTAACCACATTGAAAATGTAAAGACTAGTAAGTTAACATACCAGATTTAGCATTCCTAATTCACTTACCAACCTGTTGAAGGTTGCTTCATCTAGTGGCTTCGTAAAAATGTCTGCAAGTTGCTTTTCTGTTGGGACATAAATCAGCTTCACAGTTCCCCTTTCAACATGCTCTCTTAGGAAATGATGTCTGATATCAATGTGCTTTGTCCTGGAGTGTTGAACTGGATTGTCTGAGATAGCTATGGCACTAGTGTTATCACAATAAATAGGAATATTGGACAACTCTAAACCATAATCCATCAGCTGATTTTTCATCCAAAGAATTTGAGCACAGCAACTTCCAGCTGCGATATATTCAGCTTCTGAAGTTGAAGTGGATACAGAATGCTGCTTCTTGCTGAACCATGACACTAATCTTCCACCAAGAAACTGACAGCTTCCTGTTGTACTTTTCCTGTCAATCTTGCATCCCGCATAGTCTGAATCCGAATAACCAACCAAGTCAAATCCAGTAACTTTAGGATACCAAAGGCCTAGGTTTGGAGTGCCTTTGAGATATCTAAAGATTCTCTTGATTGCTACTAAGTGTGATTCTTTTGGATCAGCTTGAAACCTTGCATAGAGATATGTAGCAAACATAATGTTTGGTCTGCTAGCAGTTAAATATAGCAACGATCCCACCATGCCTCTCTAGGTACTAAAATCCACTTTCTTTCCTTTAGGATCCAAATCCAGCTTGGTTGCAGTAGAGATAGGTGTCTTGGCAGGTGATGCATCTTCCATGTTGAACTTTTTGAGAAGTTCCTTGACATATTTTGATTGGCTTATGAAGATACCATCATCCTTTTGATGAATTTGTAGACCTAGGAAAAATGACAGTTCTCCCATCATGCTCATCTCATACTTGCTCTTCATAAGAGATGAAAACTTTTCACACATCTTCTCATTTGTTGAACCAAAGATTATGTCATCAACATAAATCTGAACCGAAATGATGTCCTTGCCATGGTGCTTGTAGAACAGTGTCTTGACCACCACACCTCTTGTAAATTGATTCTCAATGAGAAAAGTAAATAGAGTTTCATACCAATCTCGAGGGGCTTGCTTCAATCCATAAAGTGCTTTGAACATCTTGTAGACAAAGTCATACAACTCAGCATCCTCGAATCCAGATGGCTATTCAACATACACTTCATCTTCTAATTCTCCATTAAGAAAGGCACTTTTGACATCCATTTGGAACACTTTGAAGTTACAGTGTGCAGCATAGGCTAAGAATATCCGAATAGCTTCAAGTCTGGCAACAGGTGCAAATGTTTCATCATAATCGATCCCTTCCTGTTGACAGTAACCTTTAGCTACTATCCTTGCCTTGTTTCTTATCACATTTCCACTTTCATCCAACTTGTTTCTGAAAACCCACTTTGTGTCAACTACTAACTTCCCTTTGGGTCTAGGGACCAGCTTTCATACATTGTTTCTCTCAAATTGGTTTAGCTCTTCTTGCATAGCTATCACCCAATCTGAATCCAACAATGCTTCATCGATTGACTTTGGCTCAATTTGAGATAGGAAACATGAAAACATGCTGTCAGCAGAAATATTTTTCCTCGTCCTTATACCAGTAGTGGGATCACCAATGATTAGATTGCTAGTGTGATCTCTGTTCCACTTAGTGGTTCTGGGCAAGCTTCTTTCTTGATCTGCTTTATCATTTCCTCTTTGAGGTGTTGACTCTCCACCATTGATGTTTTCTCCTTCATGTTCTTCAACATCTCCAGAATCATTCTCATTCTAATGATTAGCTGATACAGTTTGAGATTGAGCTAGAGTTTGAGTAGCATCATTGGTGTTGACATCATTTCTTTCAAACTCAATATCCTGAGTGCCAGTAGATTCATCAGCAACAATTTCTTCTTCTTCCAAATACCCTTGATTTTCAAATTTAAGAGGCTCCATTTGACCATCCTCTTGCAGTCCTGGGAATTTGGTTTCATCAAATGTGACATTCACACTTTCTTCAATGACTTTGTGATCAATGACATAGACTCTGTAGGCAGTCCTTTCCAATCCATATCCCATGAAAATGCCTTCATAAGCTTTAGCATCGAACTTTCCTTTCCTTTCATGGTTGTAAATATCATGAAACACTTACTTCCAAATACATGAAAGTACTTGACAGTAGGTTTGTTTCCTGTTAACAGATAGTAAGGAGTGTTTCCATGATTCTTGTTGATCAAGGTTCTGTTCTGTGTGTAACAAGTTGTATTAATAGCTTCTGCCCAGAAGTATGTTGGTAATTTAGAATCATTCATCATAGTTCTCGCAGCTTCGATGAGAGTTCTATTCTTCCTTTCTATAACTCCATTTTGTTGTGGCGTCCTGGCAGTGGAGAATTGTTGGACAATGCCTTCTTTTTTGCAGAAGTTTCCTAGTGTGGCATTTCTGAACTCAGTACCATTGTCACTTCTCAGATATTGAACTTGAGCATTGGGGGTTCTTTCAAGAACTCTTATGTGATCAATGATTTCTTGAGCAGCTTCGTCCTTTGTCTCTAAAAACTTCACCCAAGTGTACCTTGAGTAGTCATCCACCATTACCAGGGCATATCTCTTTCTTGCAATAGATTGAAAATTTTCTGGACCAAACAAATCCATGTGAATTAATTTGAGTGGCTCAGTGTTGGTATTCACTTGCTTTGATTTGTGCACAGATCTTTTCAATTTGCCCATTTGACAATCCTCACATAGTCCTTCTTGACAGAATTCCTGTTGAGGTAGTCCTCTCACCAAATCCTTCTTCATCAGAATATTCATATTCTTGAAATTGAGGTGTGAGAGCTTCTTGTGCCAAAGCATGCTTTCAACAACAGATGCTTTATTGTAAAAACAGTAAGCCTTGTCCTTATTGACAGAATTTAAGTCTGCAACAAACAAGCTTCCTTTCCTTACTCCTTTCAAGGAGAGGCTTCGATCTTTCTTGTGATAGGCTTCATATCAAAATCAACCTTGAATCCCCTGTTACTGAACTGGCTGACGCTGAGTAGGTTATGCTTCAATCCATCAACAAGAGCAATATCTTCAATGACAATATTTCAAATTTCCAAACAACCATATCCCACAGTGTAACCTTTGCTGTTGTCTCCAAAAGTTATGATTGGGCCAACTTTCTCCACAAAATGTGATAGCAGGGCTATATCACCAGTCATGTGCCGGGAGCATCCACTGTCGATGATCCACATGACCTGCTTCTGTTTCTTGCCCTGCAAAACAGATGATTTTAATTTGCATCTGGTACCCAAACTCTGTTGGGTCCTGTAGTTACAGCATCATTGTTCATATCATTTTGTTTCACATTTAAATCAATACTAGAATCCTCCTGTTTGACTTCTTTTGCTGTCCACTTGGTTCTAGAGTTAGACTTGGTCTTTCTCTTAGTGAAAGCCGCCTTTTTACCAACATAGGCAGGCACAGAAGTCTCAGCAGTTTCTAGATAGGAGCATCTTTCAGTAGACAAAATAGGCAGATTGAAACAAGTACTCATAACAACAATTTTGCATGGCATACAATCAATGTTATTACAGACATCCAAACTTCTTTGCATAATGGGGGTTCTATGTAAGTTACCACTAACATTGGACGCATTAACCTTATCCTGTTTGGGTTTCTTACAAACAAATGTTAAATGATGAGATGATCTACAATTACTGCAAAGCTTCCTAGGGGCATCCTTAACATGACTATATCCATTCTTCTTATCAATCCCTAACTTGCCATTCCTATTCTTAGGCTTGTAGGCATTTGCTTTGACAGTATGTTCTGAAGTTGCTGTCGAGCCACCCTTGACAGTACTTTTCTTTGCCTCTGTCGTGACAGCAGGTTTGAAAGTTGTTGTCTTGGGTTCTCTCTTGACAGTATCTTTTGAAGTTTCTATCTCATCCTTGCTGTCAGCTACTTTAGAACATTCTGTTTGATTGCTTGGTAGAGTTTCTGTCATGGGGAACTTGACAGTATCTTTTCCTTTGCTCAGTATTCTGTCAATGCACTCATCTTCATCAAGTAGCTCTTGTTTGATGAACAAGGAGGTTTCATCAAAATCAGCTTGAAGATTTTTAAAAATCGGATTGTTAACTCTTTTGAGAATTTGAGGTTTGATAGCATCACTATCATCAAGAGCAATTGCCTTTCCATGCCTTCTACCATACTCGAAACCTATACCTACTTTTTGATTCTCAGTGTGATTATCATGATATTCCTGGACTAACCTAGAAGAGTTTCTAAAAGCTTTGAGTTTAAACTCGTTTTCTGCAATTTGACTCCTGGGAAATTCTTCTATTTCCTTAGCACAGACAATATCATTCTTCAATCTAGCATTCTCTTGAGCTAATGAATCTAGGGGACTGGTTCTTAGCAAAAACATTTCATTTTCAGATTTTAGAGTTTCTTTCAAGGAGAGGCTTCATATCAAAATCAACCTTGAATCCCCTGTTACTGAACTGGCTGACGCTGAGTAGGTTGTGCTTCAATCCATCAACAAGAGCAATATCTTCAATGACAACATTTCCAATTTCCAAACAGCCATATCCCACAGTGTAACCTTTGCTGTTGTCTCCAAAAGTTATGATTGGGCCGGCTTTCTCCACAAAATGTGATAGCAGGGCTATATCACCAGTCATGTGCCTGGAGCATCTACTATCGATGATCCACATGACCTGCTTCTGTTTCTTGCCCTGAAAAACAGATGATTTTAATTTGCATCTGGTACCCAAACTCCGTTGGGTCCTACAGTTACAGCATCATTGTTCATATCATTTTGTTTCACATTTAAATCAACACTAGAATCCTCCCGTTTGACTTCTTTTGCTGTCCACTTGGTTCTAGAGTTAGCCTTGGTCTTTTTCTTAGTGGAAGCCGCCTTTTTACCAACATAGGCAGGCACAGAAGTCACAACAGTTTCTAGATAGGAGCATCTTTCAGTAGACAGAATAGGCAGATTGAAACAAGTACTCATAACAACAATTTTGCATGGCATACAATCAATGTTATTACAGACATCCAAACTTCTTTGCATAATGGGGGTTCTATGTAAGTTACCACTAACATTGGACGCATTAACCTTATCCTGTTTGGGTTTCTTACAAACAAATGTTAAATGATGAGATGATCTACAATTACTGCAAAGCTTCCTAGGGGCATCTTAACATGACTATATCCATTCTTCTTATCAATCCCTAACTTGCCATTCCTATTCTTAGGCTTGTAGGCATTTGCTTTGACAGTATGTTCTGAAGTTGCTGTCGAGCCACCCTTGACAGTACTTTTCTTTGCCTCTGTCGTGACAGCAGGTTTGAAAGTTGCTATCTTGGGTTATCTCTTGATAGTATCTTTTGAAGTTTCTGTCTCATCCTTGCTGTCAGCTACTTTAGAACATTCTGTCTGATTGCTTGGTAGAGTTTCTGTCATAGGGAACTTGACAGTATCTTTTTCTTTGCTCAGTGTGCTGTCAATGCACTCATCATCAAGTAGCTCTTGTTTGATGAACAAGGAGGTTTCATCAAAATCAGCTTGAAGATTTTTAAAAATCGGATTGTTAACTCTTTTGAGAATTTGAAGTTTGATAGCATCACTATCATCAAGAGCAATTGCCTTTCCATGCCTTCTACCATACTCGAAACCTATACCTACTTTTTGATTCTCAGTGTGATTATCATGATATTCCTGGACTAACCTAGAAGAGTTTCTAAAAGCTTTGAGTTTAAACTCGTTTTCTGTAATTTGACTCCTGAGAAATTCTTCTTTTTCCTTAGCACAGACAATATCATTCTTCAATCTAGCATTCTCTTGAGCTAATGAATCTAGGGGACTGGTTCTTAGCAACAACATTTCATTTTCAGATTTGAGAGTTTCATTCTGTTTAGTTAACTTAGCAATTTCTTCATGAGCAGCAGATAAACTAACATGAATGTTAAACATCTCAGCACTTAAATCCTCAATGGTATGCTTATACTCAGTTTTAGACATATCAAGTAAGACTAGGGATGGTACCTGATTTGATGAACTTGAAGCTTCTTCATCAGATTTAGCCATGAGGGCTAAGTTCACAAACTCCTCTTCTTCTTCATCTTCAGAATCATCCCAGTATTTTCCTTCAGCCACATAGGCTTTCCCTTGATTCCTCTTAAACTAATTTCCAGATCCCTTTCCTTGATTCTGTCTTGGTCTTCTACACTCAGTATCAAAATGACCTAGCTCATTGCAGTTGTAACATCTGAACTTCGACCTATCCACCAACCCTGTCTTGTATCCTCCTCTTGTGGCTCCACCAGTGGGCTTTGAAAAACTTCCCTTGTTGAATTTAGATGATTGACCCTGTGGCTTGTATGAATTATCCCTTTTGAACTTGATATTCTTGAATCTCTTAGCCATATAAGCCATGGTTGGATTATCCATGCTTTCAATCTCTTCTACTGTGTGGAAGTCTTCATCTTCAACATCTTTCAGCTGCAGAACCACCTTCTCCTCGTCATCTAACACCTCCTCAATCTTCAAAGATGGCATCTTTGTTGGTTGTGAACTTTTTGATGATTCACCTGGACAAGCTACTTGTGGTTCATGAGCTATAAGGCTCTTGATATGTTTGCTAACTTTCCTTTGGTTCCAGTTTGAATAGCTCTCTTTTGAAAAAGCTCGAGTTCGTATGATTTGAGCACACCATAGAGAGTTTCAAGAGAGACATCACTCAAGTTTCTTCCCTCTCTTATGGTTGTGACTTTGTGCTCAAGATGCTCAGGGAGAGTGAGCAGAAATTTGATATTAATCTCCTTCCTATCATAGAACTTGCCATGAATTTGTAACTCAGCTATCAGCTTACTGAACCTTTCAAACATGTGTGTAAGTTCTTCGCCTGGTTTAGCCATAAAGGCTTCATATTGTGATACAAGAATTTGTCTTTGGTTCTCGAGAACTTCTTCACTTCCTTCACACAACAGCTCTATCTTGTTCCACATTTCTTTTGCAGATCTACATCCCATGACATTACCACACATGGCTTTGTCTAATGTAAGTGAGTTGAGCAAGATGAGTTGTAAATAGTCGTCCAAGACTACTTTCTCCTTTTCGGACTCTGTGTACTCTGAAGGCTTCTTTGCAACCCAATGGGCTGGAATGACTTCATCATTCTCAGTAGCAGCAGCTACTTCCTTCTGAGGTATGAAGGGGCCGTTCTCAAGAATTCCCAAATAAAGTGGATGGGCAGCTTTGATAAATAACAAGATCTTTCTTTTCCAGAAATTGTAGTTCTCTTATCAAAGACTAGAATCTTGATTCCACTTTACTTCTGAATACTCGTCATGATCTTCAGATTTGTGTATCAATCTGTACGCTCTGATACCAGTTGTTGGTCCCGGAGTATTGAAGAAGGGGGGGTTGAATGCAATACTGATAAAATTGAATCTTTAAATCAACAACGAAAATAAAGATTATAGATGATCAGTAGATGTATGCAAGTAATAAGTGAAACAAGATTTCTCACAAAATAAATGTTTTATTTATTTTGTGTGAAGTGTTGCTACAACCTGGAGAGAGTGTTTCTCCAGCTTCGATATCTCAAGAGATACAGATTGCTTCGTGTGCGTACATGAATAGAAAAGAATCTGAAATGTATCTAAGTAGACTAAGATACTCTGTTGTCCCTATCGCATGGGGTGTTGAGCTGCTGTCGTTTTCAAGTGGCAGCTCATTACAATTTGCACACCCATGTGACTTTCCCAAATTGCTATACAGACAGGATAAACCTTATAAGTAAAGCAACCTAGATTCTTTCTATTTCTATCTAATACAATTCTAGTAGATGTGGATATCACATGCTCCTCGAATTGACCAGCCTTGTCTTGTGAATCTCTTGAGCTTCTATCGTAGTCTTGCAGGTCTGCTACAAACGATAGTGTGTTGCAGCAAATTTGTTTCTTGAACATGTAACCTGTCACGGGCTTTGACTGAGAAAATACCCAATTCAAATAATTCAAGGTGACAGTAACCTTAATCGCAGAGTCTGCTGTCAAAGGAATATTCAGTGGTTGACAGTACGAGCTCCCGCCAATGTTGCTGTCGGAACTCCAGACTTGCTGTCAAGTGTGAGAATGTTACTGTCTCTTGCTTCGGCCAATGTTGCTGTCAGATGTAGCTTTGTCGTGACTTTGCAACATTTGTCTTCTTGTAACTTTACTGTCAGGGACATGACAGTAACCTTTATTCTTACTGTCTTCTGGATGTATTCCTTGAGGCTTGAACAAATGTATGAACTTCTTGTTCAATTTGTTATGTATTTTATCTTAAATTCTTAAAACTTGATTTAGATAATTTTACAGCCTACGTGAAATTAATAAAATAATCTTTAATTTAGTGATGATTTAACAATTTTCTCCAATTAAAACTACCAAGAATCAAAAGAGAGATGAAATTGACGAATTTTTATATTAAAATTCTATACACGTTCAATTTGTTATGTGTTTTATCTTGAATTCTTAAAACTTGATTTAGATAATTTTACAGCCTACGTGAAATTAACAAAATAATCTTTAATTTAGTGATAATTTAACAATTTTCTCCAATTAAAACTACCAAGAAACAAAAGAGAGATTAAATTGACGAATTTTTATATTAAAATTCTATTATATTTAGGAAATCTACTTATATTTTGTTTTGATTATCAAAATAACCTTCTTATTATTTGAAGATAGTTATATTAACAATCAAATACAATTTTAATAATAAGTGTACGAGGGATTTTGTCCAAAACTTTGGTAGTTGGTAGTCTGGTCCATGGTACGATAAAATAAATAAGAACTATTAGATCTTAAAATAAATAGATAAAAACGTTGGATCTAGCATAAAAAAAATTCAATATTTTAACATGTAAACTAAAAAGTGTATTTATATTGAAATACGAAAAATTTGTGAATGATTTAAATAATATATAATTAGGTTTTCTATATTGAATAGGATTATTAATGTAGGTATTCTACACTAAATAGGATTAATGTAAAAATTCGTAATTATATTTTTTCTTGAGATTTGAGTGTTTTTATTTGGATAATAATTGTTAAATCATCACTAAATTAAAGATAATTTTATGAGTTTCGCGTGGACTGTAAAATCATCCAAATCTGATTTCTATATCTCGAGATAGAGCCTAAATAGTATTTTAACATGTAAACTAAAAAGTGTATTTATATTTAAATACGAAAAAGTAATTGTGAATGATTTAAATCATATGTAATTAGGTTTTCTATATTGAATAATATTATTAATGTAGGTATTCTACACTAAATAGGATTAATGTAAAAATTCGTAATTATATTTTTTTCTTGAGATTCTGAGTATTTTCATTTGGATAATAATTGTGAAATCATCAATAAATTAAAGATAATTTTATGAGTTTCGCGTGGACTGTAAAAATCATCCAAACCTGATTTCTATATCTCGAGATAAAGCCTAAATAGTAAATATATGAACCTTTTTTTATACTAATAAATAAATAAATAAAATTCAGTTATGATACAATCTTTTATATCATTTTCAGATTATTACTTCTTTTTAAAATTCAATTCTGATACAACCTTTTAAATTATATCCTTTTTAGATTATAATTTTCTTTTGAATATGATATAATCTTGATCATCTATTTTTAAAACTATTATATATTCAATGGTTAAGATTAATTTGACGATACAGTTATCAAACCAAAATTATGGATAAGATCCCTCTTACGCTTATTATATGATAGGATATAATTAAAGCCAAATCATCCTCATAATACATTAAAATAGAGATATTCAAAAATTCTAAAACCCGAAATCCGATTCAATTCGATTCGAGAAAAAGTCCAAAGTCCAATTCGAGAAAAGTTCGACCCAATTTGGTCCGATCCGTCGGCCTTATATAGCCTCCTATTTGTAATCAAATCCGGCCCGGTCTGAAACAAAAAAAGTTTCGATAAAATCTGGATAAAAGCCCAATTCGATTCGGATAAAGTCCAGGTGTTTTTTAAAAGTCCGGCTTAAAATTCGACTTTTTTATAGATAAAATCTAAAATTACATATAATATTTTTTAAAATTTCAAAAGTATTAAAGTATGAGTTTAAAAAGACGGATAATTTATTGAATTTTTATAGATAAAATCTAAAAATATGTAATATTTTTAATTATTTCAAAATATTAATACATAAATTAAGAAAAGTCCAGATATAATTCCCGTTCAGCCCAATCGACCCGATCCACATACCTAAAATGATGCTTATATTTTTAGAGAAAGTTCGGGTCAATCCATGATTATCAAAAATTCCTGATCCGACCTTATTTTTAAAAAAGGTAGGTTTTTTAAAATTCGGATAAGACCCGGCCCGATCCAGATTCCTGAGGATATTTTGTGCTATTCTACATCAAAATAACTTGGAATTTAAGATGCAGATAAAAATAGTCTGGTCTCAATTTTACAAAGATTGTGCCATATTAGTTTTCTAAAAAAATAATTTATGAAATTATATGCCAATTTACTTTAAAGAGGTGTATTCAATTTAGAATTTAATGGATTGATAATAGTCGATGAATTTTAGAAGATTTTTGTTGATTTCAATTCTACGTTGATTTTTTTATGCAAAAAATAATAATAATTCCACGCTGATTTTGGTAGAATTGATGAAAAATCTCATAAAGTCTTATTGATTTACCTAGAATTTCCGACAAATTCTTCTTCATAATCTCATTGATTTTGATGAGATTTCAAATGATATAAAATATACTAGCAAATCTTTCAAAATCCATCATTTTATCAAATACAAAAAAATTCATGGAATTTTGAATACCATCAAACTTGGAAGGACTTTTTAAAATCTGAAACGAATACATCCAGATTTTAATTGACTTTTTAAATCTGAAACGAATACACCCGGATTTTAATGAATTTTTTAAAATCCTTATTGAATACCACCAAATTTCAAATGATTTTTTAAATTCCAAATTGAATACCACGGAATTTTAGAAATTCAAAAAAATCCTTCAAAATCCGGATTTAATACACCCGTTTAGAGTATTTGTGTACAAGTGCTCGAAGAAAGGGAGTATTATTATTATTATTATTATTATTATTATTATTATTATTATTATTATTATTATTATTATTATTATTATTATTATTATTACTATTATTATTATTTTACAAAAGGAAGGGAGTACTACCTCCATCCCATAAAGTATGACCCTCTGACTTTTTCACGCATTTCAATGTGCTTAGATCGGGTACTTGTAAATTATATTTTTTAATTTTTTTCGATTTGTATAAAAATATAGATTCTATATTTTTATACAAAACAAAATTTTTTAAAAAATATTAATTATAGATATCCCGTCCAAGCGCATTGAAATGCGTGTAAAAAGAAGAGTGTCAAACAAAAGAGTGTAAACAATGAATCGATATTTGAAATTAAATAATAATATCATAATATTTTGAAATTAAATATAATAATATCAATAATTATGACCACCGATGATCATAAGCATGACATCAACAAAATCAAAAAATATAAATCTACACGTCTTGATTGGATATTATATTAAAAAACTGACCAATCTGATGGTAACGTTTAACTTCTGTCTTTTAATAGGAATTCATTTATGGTCAATAATCTTTCTTAATATCAAACTATACGTTTAGAATGCGAAACGACATGGAAAGTTTAAGGATCTGGTCAACTCTCAGGACTATATAAACTCTGTCTTCACCCATCTTCTTCTACTACATCTTATCATATAACTCTTCAGTTTAAGCAGATTGTGTTTTATCCAACAATGGCAACTAAAGTTTATATTGTGTAAGCTCTTCTTCTTCTTCTTTTCTCATTGTGTGATTTTCTTAATATGGGTTTCTTTTCATTGTGTAAGTTTATATTGTATTGGTTTCTTGATTTATTCTTGATTATGGTAAATTTAATCTTTTCTTGATTAGATATATTGTTAATGTGTATCATACTTGTTTAGATTCAGTGTTTGTTAATTGTAGTTGTCAATGCCATTTTTTCAAAGTGTTTGATGACTAGTTTCATCTCTTGTCAAGATTTTTATATGATCTATGCAATGGACATTTATAGATTAGTGAATTAGGTACATGATATTTGAACCAGAGTATGTACATTAGTTATTTTGGTTAATGACATGGATTGAGATAATTTTGCATAACTAGAGAAGATTTGATATTCAGGTACTACTCGATGTATGGGCATGTTGCGAAGCTTGCAGAAGAGATTCTTAAGGGAGCTTCATCTGTTGAAGGAGTTGAGGCTAAACTGTGGCAGGTATGCTACCATTATCATTTATTCCCTGCAGCATAATATTTTGTATCGTCCTATTTTAGGTTCTTAAGATTTCGTAATGTTAAGTTATATTATCTTGAGCAAGTGTAAAAATCCAAATTAAAGAATTCAGAGAAACTGTAGTAGCAAAAGCCCATCCCTCTTGACAAGGTCATCGAAAAAATTATGAAACAATAATAATTTAAATATTCTAATTTGTAATGCCCTCTACAAGATCTATGTGTACATTTGAGTATCTACAGAGTACAGAGCATATGAGGTTATGATGTGTAGATAACTAGATATTCTCAAATCTTAGATCCATTTTAGGCGGGTGCTATCAGGGCCATCGTTTCATAACTCATCTCGGTGGCCTCTTATTAAATCTCATAAGAGCTTGGTTTTCACGTTCAATATCCCTAAAATTTAAATGTCTATAGACCTATAGCCTTTATGGTGATTTGTTAGTCTTAGGAGTGAAGTAAGAAAGAAACCAATGGGCCTTTTTGGTGATTGGTTTTCTACCCTTTTTTTTACGGGGATGTTGGATTGTTGATGATAGGAAATGGAAATTGGGCTAAATGTCAATGAAATTGATTTTGATCTTGATTTATTCAGGAAACAGGAATGAAAAGAAATTACCACTCCAAACAGTAAACACTAGGACATGAAGTATCGATTCATATTTAACTGAGTTCGTCAAACACAATTGGTTCTAAGATCCAAGCACCTAAGTAGTTTTGTGTCGCACATACAAAAGGCAGATGCGGGTTAATATTGGAATGTGGTTCCTGTATGTATAATTATGACAGTTCAAACACAATGATGCTAGAAACGAGACATGTTGATTACTTCTGACAGGATTTGTCACTCCCAAACATATCGATACATCACATCTCACCCGATGACTTGATTACAATTCCCTGGACTGGATGGTACCTTTTTCCTCTATTTTCGCCACCAGTCAAAAAATAAGATTTGGATAGCATAGATAATTCAACACACATTTCACTTGTGTAAATTGCATGTCCCAGACTCCCAGTTTACCTTGCGAAAAAGATGCTTTCTTCTTTTCCTTATGCTAACATTCGAGGTTCTAATATTTGTGTATTAATTCTGGTCCCTTCTTTTGAGCAACTCCAATAGGTTCTAACCCCATCCCTCTTGACAAGGTCATCGAAAAAATTATGAAATAATCTAAATGTGCACAAGACAAGTGTATTCGACATATTTTATGTCCCACTGTTATATTTGTTTGTAGGTACCAGAAACACTATCAGAGGAAGTGCTTGGGAAGTTGAGTGCTGCACCAAAGAGTGATGTTCCAGTCATTACTCCAGATGAACTTACTGAGGCAGATGGCTTGATCTTTGGTTTCCCAACTAGATTCGGAATGATGGCTGCACAATTCAAGGCATTTCTCGACTCAACTGGTGGCTTGTGGGGAACTCAGAAACTAGCAGGCAAACCTGCAGGACTCTTTTACAGCACTGGATCTCAAGGCGGTGGTCAAGAAACTACTGCGTAAGTTGTTATTATATATTATGTCTGACCTTCACTAAATTTATGATATTTATCTGTACAATACAAATATAAAAGGCACACTTGAGTACATGGAAGCATGTTCAAGATGTTGTCTTAAAGAATACTAGTATTTTATGCAGTTTGATAGCCTTTACTTCAATTATTCTTTTCCTACCATCTCAGCATATGAGTCTTTATATACTTTACAAATTTTTAAGGGAAATTTAAGAAATGTTATTTTACAATGTCAACTAAACGATTATTATTTGCTTGATATTGCAGGCTGACTGCAATTACTCAGCTGGTTCACCATGGTATGATTTTTGTACCAATTGGCTATACTTTTGGATCTGGTATGTTTGAGATGGAGAGTGTCAAAGGTGGAAGTCCATATGGTGCTGGTACTTATGCTGGAGATGGTTCGCGACAGCCTTCTGAGCTCGAACTTCAGCAGGCTTTTCATCAGGGGAAGTACATAGCTGGCATTACTAAGAAGCTCAAGGGAACTGCTTAACTCACTTTATATCTCTATCATTGCGTTATACCTTCATTGGAAAATTTCTATTGTTACTACAAACGGTTATGGAATGAAACTTAATATATTATGCTGATCATTTTAAAAAAATTCATATTTACATGAATATTGTTATGCTCATTCAATTTTTATACATTTTATTTCAATCTTTGTTTTGAAACATCATTAACTCACCTTATTTGCGTCTTGTTGGTCATATGTAAACAGTACTACTATATTAGGAAAACGACTTTAATGTTTTTAGTAGCATTTTTTTTGAAATTTACAACTTCGCAACCTAAAAATAGAGCAGATGCTTTTTTACCAGTCAAATGAAAATGCTTGTAAAGTTATTAATTCAGCACAGGATTTGCAGTCACCGAAATGATCAGAACAAAACTTGCAGAGCTCTGTAGTGTTAATCTTTTGTACGCCTGTCAGAACAATACCTTGGAAAACAGCTTTAATTGAACTTGCAGATTTGGTTCACATATAGCCCACTCTTAAGTTGATGAGAAATGTAAAACAAAATTTTGCTCCGATACTACTTGTAAAATAATAGAGTTGTAATACACTATAGTAATGCCGAACAATTTGGTCGTGTGTACCTTATTTTTATAGTCCATTCTTAGAGCAAGTCCAGTGCAATGCTATATCTAGTTCTATTGCTATATTATAGCATCAAATGCAAAAAAAACCAACTCCAAAGGAGTTTTATATTTGGATGCATCCATGAAAAAATGCATCCTTGGTTCTATATTTGAAACCAAGGATGGATCCATCCTTATTTGTCCCATTATCAAGTACTACAAATGGAGGATAATAATTAAACAATTATTGTATTATACATCACTAAATACCAAAAGTATACTAAAATGGGAAAAAGTTAGTTAAATTTGAAACTAGTTATGAAAATAGCATTGGAGTGCAACTTTTATTTTAGCACCAAAACACACTTTTTGATGCTATATTATAGCAATAGCAATAGATATTTAACATCTAGCATTGGACTTGCTCTTATCAGTTTTATTTGATTCCCAGGTAGTCTGAGAATAATGTGCTAATATCAAATAGAGCAGCGAGTTGACTGTTTTGTAAGATTAAACAAGAGAGAAATTATGTTTACATCACTTGAGGAAGTGAAGGAGACAAGCTTTTAAATTTGTTTCAGAGCCAGACAGTATTGATTTATAAACTGCTTTAAAAGTATTCAGAAACGGTTTTGAGGTTCGCGTCTGTTTCCTTCTTCATGCAAGATATTTGGACAAAACGTTTAACAAGAAACACAATTCTGGATCACTGAATAGAAATTATGATTGAAAAATTAAATTACGTATATTAAAATTTAGAGCATGATCAAAAATCTAGAGCCGGGGGTTAAAATTTTGAACATGATCGAGTTTACAACAGTAAGTGTACAAGCCACTGTATAGAGAGATGTAGACAATTTCAGAATCTGTACTACCACATCAATACAACTTTAAAATGAAGATCAGATTTAAAGGTGAATACAATAAAGATAAATGCCCTTTTAATCTGAAAATTCAATGACAGATATAGAGGTTTTACATGTTCGCAAATAAAGGAAATAATACAATAACTAGCCAAAGGTGCTGTTAAAAGTATGATAGCAACTGCTTAAAGCCAGCCAGCCATACACATGATTCCTTATGCTTTTCCTTTACAGCATTTCTTTACATACACAAAGCTTCATCATTGGCTTCATATAAATCATAGCATCAAAAATGGAGTATTATGTTTCAAGTTTTGTAACTTGTCAAGAAAAGAGAATGAACTTTAATAAAGAAAAAAACCAAGAACAAGAGGAACATAATGAAATACTCCAGGTGGTATAATTCCTATCAGTCAATCATTTCAGAGGTCATCTAAAGATTATAAAGAGCTTGGGTAGGGATTGATACCAAACAAGAAAATTTTAACAATGTTAAAGTACCTTTCTTAGTTACTTCTTGTTCTTCTTTTCCTTGTTCCTATACTTTTTCTTCTGTGTTCTTGTATTATCCATGTTTATTTTGCAATGTAGATTTTTCAATATTGTATTAAGAGAGATTAATGTTTAAAATATATTCCCTTCGTTCCACCAGATTCTATACAGTTTTTTTCACTGTTTGACACGCATTTTAAGACTCCTATAAAGTATAGTTCCATAACTTATTTTTAATTTTTTTTTAATAAAAATTTAACATACCTATTTTTATACAAAAGAAAGAAAATTTGAAAAATAAGTTATGGAATATTCTTAAAATACGTGTCACGACCCCCGGTCCCTCAAAGTACACTATCTGCTACAGAGGGAGTATGTCACTCAGGACAATTTGATGGAAGTAAAGAGCAGCAGAAGTTTGGACAACTGTTAGAGGAAAAGTACTGCAACCTCGAACAAGATGTACTTGTTCCAAGTTCCAACGGGTTGTAAAAACTACTCCCTCTGTCCCATCCATTTCTTTACAATTTCCTTTTTGGGACGTCCCACCAATTCTTTACATTACCAAAAATAGTAACTTTTAACAATAAAATACATTACTACATCTACTACTTCACTTCACTTTTTCAACACTTTACACTATTACACCCACTACTTCACTTATTTTAACAATAAAATCACTATTACACCCACTACTTCATTTATTTTAACAATATTACACCCACTATCCTTGGTCTCCGTGCCCAGCCCCCATGTAAAGAATTGGCCGGGACGTAGGGAGTAAAAAGAAAGAAAATTGCACTTTTGTACCTACACTTTAAAGGTTTGGGCACTTGTAATACTATAATTCTAAAACGAACATTTACGATACCAAAGTTTATTTTTCGTTATCATGGACTGTTGTCAATTTCGAGTTACAATATTTTAATCAAATCATTGTTTTAACAGCTTTATTACCATTATAATGCGAACACTACTCAATTAAAGAAGAATTCGATTTAATTAATACATACATTCTTTGTTAAATTTTAAAAATTAATAAAAAAAAACATAATATCATTCATATTCAGATATATAATCTTTTGATTTTTTTAATTCTTGTTAATTTGAATGTAACTAGCTTAAAACCCGTGCGATGCACGGAATTTTTTTAATATTATATTAATTTTTCATTAATTTTTTTAAAATATGAATTTTGGAGGCTTAATTTTTTAAATGAGATGATGATCATAATTATATAAATTTTGTCCGTGATATTTCTAGAAAATGAATGATTTTATTTAGAAAATATAGAAAATGTGATAGGTTTTAGTTAAAAAAATAATCAATTAATTATTAGTAATCGAGAGATAGATATGAGTATTTTTGGGTAATTAAAAAAGAGATATAAGATAAATTCTTTTCATCCCAATCTTTCCAATTTAGGAGAGAAAGTTTTGGGAGTCAAAATCTATCCAATCTTCTTTTCTCTTCTGTCCGTTTCTGAAAAAGTAATCAGTTAATTATTAGTAATTGAGAGATAAATATGGGTATTTTTGGGTAATTGAAAAAAGAGATATGAGATAAATTCCTTTTCATCCCAATCTTTCCAATTTTGGAAAGAAAGTTTCGGGGTCAAAATCTATCCAATCTTCTTTTCTTTTCTGTCAGCTTCTCTCCTTGAAAAAACTCTGGAGTACGTTCAAAAAAAAAAAAATTCAAAAATTTTACTCAAATCTCTTCTGTTCTCTCTTAATTTCAACTCGGGAACACAATTTCAACTCGGGAACACAGTGTAAGTTAACAGCTTTTTTTTTTTTTTTTTTTGCTAAGTGTAAGTTCACGGGTTTAACTTTAAAGTCATCATGAAGTGTTTTTTCCATAATTGTTAAATGATTATATTCTTTCTTATTACCCATATTATAGGCGATAAAATATCAACCAAGTAAATATTTAGAATTTAAATATTCACGAAAACATGATTTCTAATATCTAATTGTAATTAATTTTACCAAAAATAGAGACCTAATGACATAATATTTGTATATTACAAACGAACTTAATACAAAAATATATGTAACTTCTATTGATACTAGCTTATAACCCGTGCATTGCACGGTTTCTTTTTTAATATTTATAAGTATATTAATTTATTTAATTTAATATATTATTAATTTACATATTAAGTTGTTATTAAAAAATTGATATATATATATATATATATATATATACATATAAAAGATTTACACATTTGATTTAATATTTATACTCTATCTTAAATTCTTAAAATTTTGTTTGGACAATTTTACAATCCATGTGAAATTAACACAATAATTTTTAATTTAGTGATGGTTTAACAATTATTTTTCAATTAAACCTACGTAAAAATTGACGATTTTTACATTGAAAATTCTATTTGATTTATGAATTCTACTTATAATTCATTTTGATTATCAAAATACCCTTGTAATTATTTGAAGGTAGTTCTACTAACAACCAAATACAATTTTAATAATAAGTATAAAAGAGATTTTGTCCAAAATTTTGATAATCGGTAGTCTGTCCTCTGTACGAAAAATATCTTAAAATAAATAGATGAAAACCGTTGTATCTAGCATAAAAAATTATTTTATATTTTATTATGTTATAAACTAAAAGTATATTTACATTGAAATACGAAAATGTATATGTCAATGATTTAAATTATATATAATTAGATTTTTTTTACAGTAAATAGCATTATCAATGTAGGATTTCTACATTGAATAGGATTAATGTTAAAATTCGTAATTATATTGTCTCTTGAGATTCTGAGTGTTTCCATTTGAATAATAATTATTAAAGTATCACTAAATTAAAGATAATTTTATGAGGTTCGCGTGGATTGTAAAATCATCTAAATCTGATTTCTAGATCCCAAGATATAGCCCAAATAGTAAATATGAATTTCTTTTTCATACTAAAAAAATAAATAAATAAAATTCAATTCTAATACAATCTTTTTTAATTAATTATAATTTATTTTTAAAATTCAATTATAATACAAATTTTAAAATTATATCTTTTTTAGATTATAATTTTCTTTTTAAAATTCACTTCTAATACAACCTTTTCTAATTATATCCTTTTTAGATTATAATTTTCTTTTAAATGTGATCTAATCTTGATCGTCTATTTTTAATCCAACGGATCATATGATTTTGGTAGTACAATGACCAGACCAAAAATTTGGATAAGATCCCTCTTATGCTTATTATATATAAGGATATAATAGGTACATCTGCAGATATCTATCTAAATTTGATAAAAAGAGAGGATTTAGTTACAGAAAATTAAAAGGGTAACATGTTTTAGGTGAAAAAGGTAATTGATTAGTTTATAGTAATTATAATTTAATTACGTTATTTTACAAAATAAAAATGCTCGTAATGTTTTTAGAAATGGAGAAATTAATGTTGACCGTGGTATTTCTAGAGAGAGATTTTAGTTAGAAAATATAGAAATGATGATACGTTTTAGCTGTAAAGTTAATTATTAGTATTGTAATATTATTATTTTATTTTATTAAATAGAACCATCCGTGATATAATTGAAAAAAGAGAGATTTTAGTTTGAGAAAATAGAAAAGATAATGTGAAAGTTAAAAAAGTGACATACTTTGAGTGAAAAGGGTAACTGATTAGTTTATAGTAATTATAATTTAATTGTTATTTTACTAAATAAAATTGATCGTGGTGTTTTTTGAAAATGAGAAATTAATGTCACCCGTGATATTTCTAGAAAAAAAAAGAATTTAATTAGAAAAAATAAAAAAGATGATACGTTTTTAGCTGAAAAGGTAATCTGTTAATTATTAGCATCATAATATTATTATTTTATTTTTATTAAATAGAATCGGCCGTGATATAATTTGAAAAAGAGAGGTTTTAGTTAGAGAAAATAAAAAAGGTTATTTTTTTTGGTTGAAAAAGGTAACCCGTGATATAATTGGAAGAAGAGATATTTTAGTTAGAGAAAAGAGAAAAGTTAACATGTTTTGGCTCAAAAAGTTAATTGATTAGTTAATAGTAATTATAATATATTTTTTAGTTAGATAAAATATAAAAGATATTATATTTTACTTGAAAAAGGAAACTTCTTAGTTATTAAAAAATAGAAAAGGTAATATGTTTAACTTGAAAAAGGAAATTAATTAGTAAAGGAGAAATTATAGTTAGATAATAAAATATAAAAGAAGATTTTTATCTATAACTAAGTAAGGGTAAATAAGTAAAATCAATCGGTACCGATCAACCAAACTTATAATGTTTCGGCTTTTAATGTTATGTTATCTAGGTCTTGACTCAAAAGAATGTTTAGATGAATCTAAAGTGAATTGGTTTGAGCAAGACTCGTCCTTGACAGAGCCCTCTCACACTTAACTTTGAGTCCAGAATTATTCCCTTCTTATTTTCTGTTCCAGGCCTTATATAGGCTACATATAATTGACGGATACAGATCCTAAATTACAGGCATAGCAGTAAATAGCAGGCTTCTCATTGAAAATCTGATGAAGTACGACTTATTGATTAGTTCCAATTTTTGGTTTAGTTCAAGATCCTTAAGAGATTGGCCCCTTTTTATGTGAGTGAATTTTCCTCTAGCTGTTTATCTTGTGAAAAGATGGTACGTAGAAAGTCTATCAATGAAAAGATTGCAGTCGCTTTTCACATAACAATAACTACCGATGCATTATTGTATCTAGTCTATGTGATTCTAAGGTGTGATTCTGATGTTCAGTTAGGTCTCACATTAATGTTGTTCTCTTGCATTGTGTGGTTGAAGCTGGTATCTTATACAAATACTAATTATGACTTGAGAGCACTAGCAAACTTTGGTAAGGGTAAATGTTTGTCTAGTATGTTGAATGAGGACTATTTGGACCAAGTTAGCTTTAAGAGTTTGGCATACTTCATGGTTGCTCCTACGTTATGTTATCAGCTAAACTACCCTCATTTTTTATTCTAATACTATCTCTATGTCTAATACTATCTTTATGTGTAATATTGGCATATCCGTTGATGGAATTGAAGCTGAGTTTGTGGCCAGATCCTGATCAGAAATCCAAAGAACCTTTCCTCAAGGTTCATAACCTAAGGACCGTGTATAAAGACAAAGATGGAAATATTATTCATCTATTACGTGATCCACCTACCGAGAGTGATGCCCGCAACTTGCAAATTGCTACAACCAAAATGGTAAACTCTTTTAGAATCCTAATTTTGATTTAGAATCTTTAGAATTGTGAGTTATACAGTTTTTCTGCTGTTGTCTTGATTGTGGTTTTTCTGTTATTTGTAATTTGGTAACTTGGATATTAGGCAATAGAGGCTGATCTAAGAAAACATGGAATCAGTGAGCATGACTTGAAAGAGATTTGGATGCCATTTGAAGGGGAAGCTGTAGTATTTTGGGTAGGTGGTGCAATGAAGCATAGCAAATATTCTCTGAATGATCCTATTGAAGGCTATGCCTCAACAATATATAATATGGCAAAACATGTAATCAGTGGAACTCCAAAAAAAGTTGGATTGGAAGAATTTTTGGAGTCAAGGGGACTTATCACAGGACAATATCACACTGTTAGTAATCTGATGAAAATTCTTAAAGAATATTTTGGAGTGGATGTGTACCCTACTTTTTTTGGTCAAGGAGGTCGTGATGGTCACACGGTCCTCTTTGAGATTGGACTTCTATTTGAAAGAGGCGGAAAATTGATTGATCATCCGATGGCTACGAAGGTTCCACATGGCAAGTTCCTCATGAGGCGCATCTGACTTCTGTTCTTAACTTTTGTCTTATGTTCTGAACTTCTATCTGCTGTTAACTGTTTGTGATTTTTAACTGATCTTTTGTGTGTTTTTCGTTAAATGATCACATTGGACCTTAATAATGTTCTGTTAACTCCTTTTAGTGCCTTTGAATTTTATTCAGACCATGCACATGTTTACTATAGCAAGATTACAATGCTTGCAGTTGCAAAGTTCTATCACTGTCAAACTACCTTCACAACTTGCACCTGCACATGGAAGTAAGGACAATGACTTAAAATTATAAGATTATTGTTAGGTCCGATAAGATTGTAGAAGGGGGGGTTGAATACAATCTATACCATTTATTCGAAATTTGTTCTTTGAATAAAATTTGACTTGAACAAATTTGTGCGGAATTAATTGAAACCAATTTCAAGTTGAATATAACAATATATTAACTTGATGGGTGTTACAATTTCAGTACAAATTAATTATCAAGTTGATAAAAACAAATTAGAAAATTCGACATGAACTTTTCTAGATTTGTTAATAAAAATCAAGATAAGTGCTAGGAGTAAAAACTCGCTAGTAGTACAAGAGATACAAATGATCAAGCTTGAACGGATTAAATATTACAAACTGTAAGCTTTTGATTTTTTGTGAATTTTTCTATCTTCTTGTGTTCTTGAGTTGTTTGAGAGAGAAAGAAGCAGCTGGGTGTGTTCTTCAGATATTATGTTGTGTGTTTTTAAGTCCCTGTATTGAGTTGCCTTAGTAGAATATTTGATCAATAACAACTATAAAGTCCCTGTCTATTTTGATTTCGGATTGTACATCAAAGACAATCTCCAAGACAATCTGTTCTTCCAAGACAATTAGCTTTGTACTGCCAAGACAATCGCTAAGACAATCTCTGATCTCCAAGACAATCTCTAATTGTACTACCAAGACAATCGGCAAGACAATTGAAACAAATAAAACCTGTGTGACCTGCTGTGAATTCAAATGAAACCGGGGCCTATTTCGTCCTATTAGGAATGGGCTCCGTAGTAATGCTTTTTAACCCGCACAACTTATAATATTTAATTAATAAATAATTATTTTAATACAGAAATTATAAAAATAAATATCTAATATTATTAGATATTTATAAATATAATTTTCTAAATAAATAAAATATTTATTAATATAAAATTATCCTTAAACTCTAAACTGCGGTTACCTGAGCGTCTGGAACCGGACTCCTTTTGCTTAACAAAAAATATATCAATTCCAATCAGGGTTCCAGCTTTAAGAATATATCACTTTGCATTTCTTTGTGATAATTCTATTTTCTCATAACCCGTCCAGGTGTAAGCTGCGGTCTCTTGAGGATGTGAAACTGGACTCCTTTTGCTTAGCAAAAAATATAACCGGGGTTTCAGCATTTAGAATATATCACTTAGAATTTCTTTATGATAATTCTTTTTCCTCGTAGCCAGTTCATTTGATAATAAAATCATTGTGGTTACTGAATTTAGCACTCCTGTTGCTTGCACAATGATTTTCGCACATACCAGTCTTGATAGCTTGAACCACTGAAGTTAATGACGAATAACCACTGTTTAATGTTGACACTCGATGTACTGTCTGGTTCATGAGTGACTAACCGCAATGACTGTTCTTCATATATTGACTTTAAAATGTGGTTCTTTTTCTTTTTTCATCTCTCTTCAATTCTTCTGTACTGTCTTTGTCACTGTTGAAATCTCTATCACTTTAAATGAATCCATTACTTTAATGAACTAGCATAATAACCCGTGCAAGGCACAGATCATTTTCTAGTAATGTGTAAAAATGCGTATCATTTTGGATTTGAGATGTCAGAATAAAAATCTTTTGTTAGAATAAAAATGTGTAATTCAAATGTATCAACCGAGCATAATGCCAAAGAAAGCACACACTCCTTATTGAATATAAGAGTGAATAATATCTTAATCTACATCAGTATGTGTCTTCATAAAAGGTTATTTGTCTCTCCAAGAGATCCTTCCTTCTGTCCAAATCTTTTATAGGGTCATTGGCAAACTGAAGCTCTTGTGAGTGACATTTTGCAATAGATTCAGCTTCTTTGATCTGATTGACCAGATCAAAACAAATTTTGTCTTCTTAAATGTCTTTCCCTCCTGGAGTTCTTTTCGCAGATTTGCGGTCTCAGACTTCAATTCCACTTGACTGAGCCTTACATTTTCATTTTGAGCACTGACAACTTCCATAACATCCAATGATAATTCATCTGCCATTGTGCTAAGAAAACCTCCCGATGTGAGATAGTGCATCCTTAAAGATCTTCTTCAACCTCCGAATTTGTTGTTTCCCTCCTGGAGTCATTGTTGAATCCTTGGTCTTGAAGAACCAAACCCTTCCCAAATCCCAACCTCCTGGTCTTAAAGAACCAAACCCTTCCCAACCTCTTGGTCTTGAACAACTCTTGCAGGCCTCAAAGAGCAGCAAAACATCCATGCGAAACAACTCCCAGGCCTTTTCTTATCGGACCAACCCAATGCTATAAATTTCAATATTTTGTTATTTCTCAATTGACTTTTACCGAAACATCTATCTCTTGGTTGTTTCACATAATTCATACTGAGTAGTTTGTTCCTAATGAATACTTGCTATTGTTTCTGATAGAACGTTGCATTCGATGACTTCAGAAATTTCACTTTGGACGTTGTCACTAAATTGTTCTTGCATTCTTCCAGCAACATGGCTGGCAGAAAAAAAATCCTTATGGACAAAGGGCACCTTAAGAAGGGAGAAAGAAGATTAATAAGTTAGCGTTTCACTAATATCTAAATCATACAGATTAAACCCGTGTTTTGAGTGTGTGTACATGTGAGCCTGATGAAAAGAACGGGTCTCACGTCGATCTCAGATGACTTACCTAGACTCCTAGAATCACGTTAAAACAAAACATGGTTCTATTATATTTTTTAATAATCTAAATGTGTTATTATGGTAACTACTACTCCTCCAACAAAATGAAATGCTTCTACTTACAAGAATGTTCAATTATAAGACCACCAATTTTCCCTTGCATGATAACTAAATCTATTTCACATAATTTTCAATCCACCAAAACAAACCTGACTTCTTGATTTGTCCTCAGTGATCTAATTATTGTCCTCCGTGTTATGTTTTTATGTTTGACTTAGTGTTGTTTGACCCCATTACTCATTAATAACTCTACAACAACAATAAACCCTTGTGCATATAATAAATTGGAAAGACAACTTTGTGATTTAAAAATCAGTATTCTTTTTGCTAAATCCACATGCCATGTTTGAATATTTGAATATCTACATCAAGGACACTGCAATACTAAAGCAGCGACATAACAACATGACTCTAATTAATGTACGACATCTTCTTGTATTCAACTTCATTGGTTTAAAATAACTTTACTTCCAATCCTGATTCGTAACACAAAAACACTAAAAAGCCTAAGAACTTATAAAACTAATATCGTGGGGAGTCCAGAATATTTCTAATATACATGACTAATTGCAGGAGTTAAGAGGCGGGATTTGTCACTTTAGATACCAAAGGGAGAGCAGTCTAGGGGTTCTTATAACTAAGTAGAACATTAATGTATATTGCAAGTGGAGGTCAAATTTTTATTAATTTTTAAATATTAAGTAAAGAAATCAAAATTTTCGTTTGATAAAAAACGGGGAGAACCAACCTCATGTGCATAAGTTGAAAAACCAAAGCCAAGAAGCTTGTGTTTCTCCTATATTTCGGTAAAAAAAAACCATGTCCAAAGAGCATCACAAAATATTTTAGTATCCATGATAAAATAAAATCAACAGAAATAACATCAATGAGAACAATACATATATATATATATATATATATATATATATATATATATATATATATATATATATATATATATATATATTTAAACATAGATTTAGTTTGTTCAGAATTATGTAATAACCTTGACATATGGAGAGAGCATGCTTGCAATGTTTGGCCTACATATGCTTCTCATGGCTTGAATTGGAGGATTGAGATTGGAATCGTGAGCCTAACCATAAAAACTCCAAAACATGTGCGACGTTAGTCATCAAAAGTACAATAAGGATCACAACACAGTTATCTATCAAGAAAAAAGTTTTTCTCAGTTGACAGCTGTAAAATTGAGCATCAGGTGATCAATTCCAACAAAATTTGATTTTAACAATCTAAAGAACTACAGGTACTTGTAGCTTCAAAAGACCGAAGAGATTATAAATCTAAAACGGAGACAACTTGAGCATAACGAAACAATATTAGTGGACTTATTAAGTTAACATAAAGACCAGCACATATATCCATCTAGAATATAACAGTCATAGCAATTTAATTGTGTCGGTAATCACAATTTCAACAACCGAAACAACAACCCAACAAAACTATGTATGTGAAATAAATCTATAAATCTAATAGAGTAAGAAAACTGATCAAAGCTGCAGGGATTAAACATACCTTTTTCTTGACAGCAAACAGATGAGCTTCAGTTTGGTCGTTCAACCAATCACTTAAACACCGTGCTGCATGAATTAAAACCAACCAATGTAAGATAACCAATTAAAAAGGTTGTGCGATACAGTTCTTGGATTGTTGTCACTAAGTTTATGGTCCTGGCAAACAATAAAATTAGAGGTGCTTGAACCTGAAAATGCAGGTCACCTGCAAAGTCATATGAATTAAACAATCCAAGGAACAAAATTACATATATATACCTCTTTGGTAAACACAACTGATAACAAAGAATCACAATATAATTCAAACAATCAGAACTTATTATTCAGGAGACTACATAAAATAATCAGAGCACAAAATTAATCTATTGGGTGTGACTATAGGTCCTCTTATCGTCTGATAAGATACTACCCACTATTGTTTGCTTAATAAAGAGCATGCATATTCCACTATTTTTCACATATTTATCCAACCAAATTGTACTATGCCTCAACAACAGTCTGCCTCAGCTTATATAAACTCTATGAATGTGCCAACTTAATTATACTACCATATCATCATGAGGCACCTTGCCTCTTTCTTAAAAAATAAACATAGTCGGGTCCTCCCCTTTGAAGATTGACCAATTCGAAATTTAATGTTAAAGCAGAATAGAAACCTCGAATTATGTTGGTAGTAAAAAAGCAATTAGTCTTTACGCACGAGCCGTGTTGAAGGGATATATTTGCAGGAACACAGAATGACACATGTGGCACGATGTATTCCAAAAATATCTCTAAATATAAACTTGTCCCATTTTCAAATTACAAAGAAGCACAAATAAACAAGCATTAATAGAGGCTTCTAGTATACAACTCTGATTCTTTGCCAAATATTGGGAAAAGGTTGATAAAAAAACCGTATTTTAATATAATTCATTCTAAGTGATATAGAACTACATACGCAATGCATAAATTTAGACTCACAACTTATTAAGAATACATAAGTTCCTTGTCTCATACTTTTATTTTGGTGTCTGGCACGAATGTCTTTTGCTTCGTATAATTTTATGTTATTTTTTCCTAATTGATGGACACCTGCTGATTACAAGGCAAAGTGCTCCGTCTAACCGAGAGCCGAAATTGACACATGTGGTAATAATAAGATTTGCACACTGTAAAAAAGTTTAGTTGGGTTGCAGAAATTGTAATCAGCAATTATCATATGCAAGTTTATAAATTTACTGTAAATAATATTCGGCAGTTAATCACTCTTCTAGCATGCGATACAAATTCTTGTACTTTTGTCGCTTAAACATATCTTTAATTTTTATTATCCATTTCTGATACATGTGTTACAATGATTTTATTCCAATTTATGCCTAATAAGAAAGCTCACATTACCGAATAAAAGTAGTAGACAATGTAGCATTTGTATACGTTTGATATTATAAAACAAACTTTTCTTAGATTTTGCTTCTGCACTGTATTTTTCCAACTGATTGAGATTGAAATTTTTGCAGGCACATAGTTTGTAAAAAGTACATACCCTCAAGTAATCACAGGAACCTCCATTGTTAATAAATTGTCAAAATCATGTAATAATATCTTCAGTCATCAATTCATCTACCAAAGAGGTGGGAGTGAACCTGCGTAGAAAAACTTAAGTTGAATTATATGGGGATAAAAGGAGTAAAGCTTGTTTATGCTTTTACAGGCCTAACAATAAAATCGCAAGGCAAGCTTCAAACAATTGCAAAAATGGTCGGCTGTTGGAAATTTTTTGAGATTTTTAGAAACAGATTCTTGTCCAGATTTAATAAAAGCTTCTATCCATGCTCAAAGGCATAAACTATTAGTTAGAAACTGCTTCGAACAAATATATCTCCTAAACCGTTTCTTTATTACCTTGAACACTTGTAAGTTGGAAGAAAATAAATAAGTTACTGTATCTCTGCTACTTATAACTTGTCTACAGACTATGATAATCATTTTGGTGATGGCCTGTCAAGTTCAACTACACCAACCAATGATACAACTCATAACGGCGTACCTCACATAATATTTGTTCAAGGTTACAGAATGCTGAAGCATGCTTGAACATAAGAATTGAAATTACCACACAAAAACAAAACATTGTCTAAGCCATTTGAGGCTCATGAATCAAATAGGGAGCGTGTTCACTTTCACCAAATAGGGGTATCACTGTGGAACAGTAGTCGCCCCACTGTCAGTTGGTAAGAAGTTTTAGTTCTTAATCTTTACAACGGGTAGTCTCCTGAATTTCCACACTTCAAAAATCAGAACATGCTTTCTACACTACACACTTTGTTAAGCAAAACCACGCAAATATCTGAGCATATCCTTTTAATTTTTTCCTTGATTCTATATACAATATCAGTTTAAACAATGAAATACTATTAAAAAAAGTTTGTTGTGGAATAAAAACTAGGTTATGATTATGACGGCTAGGGTTTACGAGCTTCGAGCTTTAATGGCTGCTTCTGCGTTCGAGACTAAGCGGTCCTCACAGAATGCCTACGTATCTCTGTATTAGAGAATCAAGCCAAGAAAAACGTAGTTCTGAGTTGAGGGGTCAGACCCTTTATATAGGCTGAGAAGCCCTAAAATCGTAGTAGGGTTAGGTGACTTGGTGGGCAAGTCACAGCCTTGAGGAAGGTTCTAGACCCCTTCCTTGTAGGAGTCAGTTTCCATGTTGGAATATGTATCTTGGAGGCTAAGTCAGGCAAGAGTAATATCCTTGTTTGACTCTTATTTGCTGAGCTGTTTATTACCCCTTATATTAATTACGAAATTAATATTATAAATAGGGATTGGGCCCATCTGGTGGGCCCCACGTTTGGACCACTCCGGGTCTAATTAATGTCATATTAAATGTGTCTTTTGGGCTTACTTTTAGCCCATATCATTTGCCCCCCAACTTCTAGGAAAACTGATCAGGTTTTCCTGGAAGTTATAACGGCCTTATTCGAGACTCGGGTCAGGGTTTGTTACTCTTGAACGAGCATTTTCAACAATATCATCTTGATGTAAAGCGTGGAGCGACCGACGCATTTACGACGATGTTGAACGACACTAATCAGTGTTAAACGGCACTACACAGCGCTAATTAGCCTCAAACAACGTTTAAACAATGTTAGACGATGTTAGATGGCATAAATTGGCACTAATCTGTGCTTAATCGGCACTAATCTGTGCTAATCAGCACTAATCTGTGCTAATCTCGACCTCTTTTTATCATTAACAATCATCCAAGATTCGCTGAAAAAGTCGAGATTTAGGTTTAAAAAGTTCACTGAAAAAGTAGGGATCCAGGACCAAGAACTGAACCTGGACCGGCCGGATCCAGGTTCAGAAGTTGGTCGGCTGGACCCCCAGAAAATGACCTGGTCGGCCGGGACCTGGTCGGCTGGCCCTCCTCCAGGGGAGCTGGTCGGCCGGGACCTGGTCCTCCGGGACCTGGTCGGCTGAAATTCCTCTTCTAGGGCTGGCTAGTCAGTAGTTGGCCTAAAAAAAACCTGAACTTAGACTCCTTCTTGATTTTAAAAGAGAGTGTGGATCTAGGATCAGAAACCATCCGTGGTCCTAAGGATCCAGAATCTTGATCTCGATTACGAATCGTCAGTTTGGTCGTTTGTGACTTCATGGCTAACTTTGGCATTCATGATTCATCTTGGCCTTCATGACTAATCTTGGCCTTCATGACTAATCTTGGCCTCTCTTTAGCATTGATAATCATCCGAGATTCGCTGAAAAAATCGAGAACCATGTCCGAAATCATTTGCTGAAAAAGTTGGGATCCAGGACCAAGTACTGAACCTAGACCGGCCGGATCCAGGTTCAGAAGTTGGTCGGCTGAACCCCCTCAAAATAACCTGGTCGGCCGGGACCTGGTCCTCCGGGACCTGGTCGGCTGAACCACCTTAAAATGGGCTGGTCGGCCGGGACCTGGTCCTCCGGGACCTGGTCGGCTGAACCACCTTAAAATGGACTGGTCGGCCGGGACCTGGTCCTCCGGGACCTGGTCGGCTGAGATCCCTAGTGCGTCGCGGTCGATTGCTTCTTGGCTAGCTGGTTGACCCGGACGTGAAAATCATTCGTGATCTTGAGGATCAAAAACCTTGATCTGAATCTCAAGTCATTATTTTGGTCATTCATGACTTTGTCATCTTCAGGATCAAGGAGCTTGACCTGGATCTTAGGTCGTCAGTTTGGTCATTCGTGACTTCCGACGATATTACTCATTTATTATTCAAACATCAATTATTTCTTCTTTGGCATATTTGAATTTTAACGATCCTTTCTGTATAAAACGAGCAATTTCTGTCGTTTTTTCGTATTTAAACGATAGATGACCTGTAAACGCGAACAAGGCTGAACTTCAACCTATCACAGCAGGTCATGCTTCTTTTATAAAAGAAGTGAGGTAGCTTTCATTTCATTCACTTCTTCACTTCTGAGTTTTCAAATTCTTAAACTCTCTAGTTTTCAAGTAGCAAGATCAAGTTCCAGCTTTGTGATCAAGATGTCAGAAGGTAATCGCCCAGTTGCTCCCCCTGTCTCTATGATGGAGGCTATGGCAAAGAGGAGTAGAATGAGGACAGCTAAAGGTAAAGAAGATATTAAACCTTCTTCATTCGTTGATCATAAATTTGAATCCTTACTAGATCTTCTTAATATTATGAGGGACACATTCCCAAACTGTGCTAGTCTAGATTCTTTTAGAAGTCCCAGCAAATTGAACGAAAAAGATGTCCAGAAAATAAAGGACTCATATCACTTTCCGAGTGCTATCAAAGTTCGTCTCCCAAAACCATCAGACAGAACTTGCAATTGGCATCCCGAGAGGCTTTGTGTCTACTGGGGTGCCCTTGATGCTGGGTTCAGATTCCCCGTTGATAACTTCATCATTAGATTGCTGGCAGAGTATCAGATCCATCCCTGTCAGTTGTATCCCAACTCTTGGAGATATATCTCTATATTTCTAATAAGATGTCGTCAATTGGGGATTCACCCGACTACTACATTATTTCGAAGTATCTTCGTAGCTAGTAACTCTTCCGATCAAAAGAAAGGATGGGTCAGTCTCAAGCACAGGGCCAAAATTCCACACATGGTGAACCCCTATTCTTTACCAGATTCCCAACATTTCTGGGAGAGAGAGTTTGCAGTTCTTGAATGGAAAGGCGGTGATTGGGGTAACTTCTTCGTAAAGAGATTCGGAATTGTAGAAGATAGCAAACACTTCGTTTGCGACCTTGATGATTCAGAGTTACAGGATCGAGATTGGCTTCTTGCCGATGATGGCTGTACCCATTATAAAACTTTTCTGAACGAAAAGAACCTTATTGAAGCTGGCCTTAGCTTTCTTTCCGTTGAGGGTAATTTTCTTACTTGAGCTTCTTATGAACTCTGTTTGTTCTTATACCAATGTTTTCTCTTTGTATTTCAGCTGCGGAGGAGATTGACAACCGTCCTCAGAATCAGCCGATAGTGACTAAAAGAATGAAGAAAAAAGCTGAGGAACTTCTGAATCCCGCTAAGCCTCGTATTCCCAACTTCTTGGAAGGTTGCTCTCAAGGCGGGAAGAGATCCCGCAATGTTGATGGAAGTATCAGAACCCCCTTTATGCCATCCTGGGGTATATGTGAACAGGACTCGGTTGCTGGGAGTCCTGACCTAGCCCTGGACTGGTCCAAGCTTTCGATTACTCCTCCTGATAGACTGTCCTTACTCGCTGGAGATAAAATGAATGAGAATCAACTCCTGGGCTCCCAAGCCATGTACCAAGTAAGATACTTTTCCTACCAATTCTGGTATATGATTTAGCCTTTGCACATTCCTTACACTTTGTCAACTTTGATTGCAGGCTAATGCCTACTTCCAATCTGTTTGTACCCAAGGCCTGGCTTTCAGGGATGAGAATATATCCTTGAAGACTGACTCAGCAAGGTTCAAGGAAGAGATTGACGACCTGCATTCTCAAGTTGCTCATGCTGAAGCGGATGCTTTATCATCCCGCAAGCAACTTGCTTCCTTGGCTCAAAAGAAAATGAACGATGCTAACAAATTGATTAAGGCCTATCATAATTCTGAGGAATTTCTGAGTTTTATAGATCAACATGACGATGAGGTGCGTCCTTACAACATGTCCGTTGGTTGGGACAAAGCAATCAATGCTGTGAGTAGCAAACATCCCTCAGTGGTTACTTCCTCTGATTTTCCTTGCCCTTTCTGGACTGCGAGTGACGAGAACCGTGCAACTCTTGCTTCTGGATCGGGGACCAGGATTGTCCCTCAAGCATCAGGTTCGGGTTCTAAAGGTAGCCATAGGTCGTCGGGATCCAAGAGGCGTCCTCCAGCTGCTAGTCAAGATTCAAGTTCTTCGGGATCCCGTGGAAAGAAGCCCCCGGCTGCCAGGAAAGTTGGAGTTGTTCGACAACCGATCCCAGGCAAGAGGGTGATCCGTAACGAAGACAGTTTGTCTTCATCCTCCGGGGAGGAGGAAACCGAAGATGTGGAGACTACTGCTCAACCTATGGCGGTCGTTGATCAAGCCGAGGAAGAAACTTCAGGTGAAGAGTCCGGCGAGGAAGAGGATTCAGGTGAGGAGGAGTCGGGCGAGGAGAGCAGCGAGGAAGAATCCCCAGCTAAGTAGGATGGGTTCCCCGATGGCCTTGCACGGCCCTTATCTAGCCATTTGTGGCTTTATTTTATCATCTTTCAATCAATGTCCTTCGGGACTTAACTTTTATTCGTGTGTTGTAGCTTAATTTAAACCATGGCCCTTCGGGGCGTTTTATTTATGCATCTGTTTCCTTTATTCTTATGCCTATTTACTTTCGGTACTTGATCTTTCTTGCACTCAACAGGTGCTTGGTACATAAACAAAACATAGAATCATAGAAAGGAAAACAGATTTGCATTAATAACTTGAAAGAGGGTTCAACCCTTACATAGATACTATGGTCCTACTCGGGGTACTAGTCCCTGGAATGGTTTCATCGAACCTTATTTCTATTTCTATCAATAAATAGCTGAAAGCCAAATCCTTACGAGGAAGGCTTATACATAATAAATCTTCAAGTTCAGAGCATGCCAAGTTTGGGGCACTTCATTCCCATCTAATGTCTCCAACTTGTATGATCCTCGTCCTAGCGTCTTTCTGACTCGGTACGGTCCTTCCCAGTTGGGGGCTAATTTCCCTTTCTGGCCAACTCCAGAAGCTTCGATCTTCCTGAGAACCAAGTCACCTTGCTGAAAGAACCTCTCCTTAACCCTGTGGTTATAATAGAAAGACGCTTTCTTTTGATGCTCCGCATTTCTGGCGTTTGCCTCGTCCCTGACTTCATCAATCAGATCTAGAGCGAGCCTCATGCCTTCTTCATTAGTCTCAGGTTCATATGCCTCAACTCGAGGTGATGCCTACATGATTTCCAGCGGCACAACTGCCTCAGCTCCATAAGCTAGCAAAAACGGGGTTGCTCCGGTAGTTACCTTACAAGTAGTGCGATAAGCCCAGAGTATAGGTAGCAACTCATCCACCCAAGTGTTCCTCGAGCGTTCGACCCTTTTCTTTAATCCTTCCAGGATGATTCGATTGGCCACCTCGGCCTGCCCATTCGCTTGTGGATGTGCCACTGAGGTAAAACGAAGCTCAATAGCATTTTCCTCACAATACTTCTTGAATTCCTCATTGTTAAACTGTGTCCCATTATCTGTCACAAGAATTCGCGGGATTCCATACCTACAAATTATGTTCTCCCAAAAGAACTGGGAAACTTGCTTGGTGGTTATCTTGGCTAAAGGCTTAGCCTCAATCCATTTAGTGAAGTAATCAATGGCGACAATCAGAAACTTCCTTTGTGCTGAAGCCATAGGGAAAGGACCAAGAATGTCCATCCCCCACATTGCAAATGGAATGGGAGAGCTGATTGAGGTTAATCTCTCAGGCGGCTGTCTTACAACAGGAGCGTGTTTTTGACATCTGTCACACTTCTTGACATAATCCTGGGCATCTGCCAGCATCTCTGGCCAATAGAATCCCATGCGGGTAATCTTGTGAGCTAGGGCTCTGCCCCCCAAGTGCTGCCCACAGATCCCTTCATGAACTTCTTCCAATGCTTCTCTTGCCTCTTGGGGCCTTAGGCACTTCAAGTACGGGATGACAAACGATCTCTTGTATAAGATGCCTTCAATCAAGGCATATCTCAATGCTCTCACCGACAATTTTCGTGCCTCCAAGGCATTGTCAGGGAGCCATCCAGTTTCTAGATGAGCTTTAATAGGATCTATCCAACAGCTTCCAATATCGATAGGTGCTACCAACTTAGAGTTGACGGTCGGGCCTTCAAGACCTGGAAGTAAACACTACCTGCGTAATTCTCTATCTCAGAAGAAGCGAACATCGGCCTTAACGTTCTCTTCCCGAGGAATGTGCTCCACATGGCACTCCTCAAACTGAGTCATAGCAGCTTTCACGACTCTGAGGTATTTTGCCATAGTTTCATCCTTGGCCTCAAACTCGCCATTCACTTGCGAGACTACCAGTCTCGAATCTCCACATACTTTGAGGTTCTTGACCCTCATGACTCTGGCCAATCCCAATCCAGCTATCAATGCTTCATACTCAGCTTCATTGTTGGTTGTTAGAAAGTCCAACTTCAAAGCGTATTCAACTGTGAACCCATCGGGGCTTTGCAAAACCAAACCTGCACCACTAGATTTTGTTTTTGATGCTCCATCAAAATAGAGCACCCAATACTCTTTCTGGTCAGCTATAAGTTCTTCATCTTTATCTTCGTTCTCAGGGGTGGTTATCATCTCCTGCCCCCCGACTTCTTGGTTGTCAATAGTGCATTCAACCACGAAGTCAGCCAATGCCTGAGCCTTGATGGCTGTCCGAGGATTATACTTGATATCAAACTCTCCAAGTTCTATGGCCCATTTGATCAATCTTCCACTTGCTTTCGGACTGTGCAATATGCTTCTCAACTGTTGGTCTGTCAAGACTTCGATTTTGTGAGCCTGGAAGTACGGTCTCAATTTCCTTGAGGCAGTGATCAATGCCAATGCAAACTTCTCAATGGAAGAGTAATTCAATTCCACCCCATGTAGCACCTTACTCACATAGTAGATGGGTTTCTGAACCTTCTTTTCTTCTTTGACAAGAACAGCACTCAATGCTTGTTCGGATACCGCCAGGTATAGGTAGAGAATCTCTCCAGGACTAGGTTTGGCCAACAATGGGGCTTCAGCCATGTATTTCTTCAACTGTTCAAAGGCCTCTTGGCTCTCTGTGGTCCACTCAAAATTTTTCACCTTTTTTAATGCCTGAAAGAAAGGCAAGCATTTGTCACCAGACTTGGAGATGAATCTTCCTAAGGCCGCAACTCGGCCAGTTAATTTCTGTACATCTCGTATTGAGCGGGGTGACTTCATATCCAGGATAGCCTTAATCTTATCCGGGTTGGCCTCTATGCCTCTCTTGGAAACCATCAGCCCCAAAAATTTTCCCGATCCAACACCAAAAGCACACTTGGCTGGATTTAGCATCATCTTATGGTGCCTTAGAACTTCAAATGCCTCTCTGAGGTGCCTTATGTGATCTGCCTTGAGTAGGCTCTTGACTAACATGTCATCAACATAGACCTCCATGGTTTTTCCAATTAAATGGGCAAATATCTTATTCACCAACCGTTGGTAAGTAGCCCCTGCATTCTTTAACCCAAAAGCCATAACAAGATAGCAGAAGACACCAAAATCAGTTATGAAAGATACCTTAGGAATGTCATCCTTGTGCATCTTAATATGATTATATCCGCTGAAACCATCCATAAAACTTAACATCTCGTGTCCAGCTGTAGCATCTATTAGGGTGTCAATCCTTGGTAGAGGGAAACAATCCTTTGGGCATGCATCGTTCAAATCTGTGAAGTCGATGCACATTCTCCACTTTCCATTCGCTTTCTTGACCATGACGGGATTAGCCAACCATTCAGGGAACTGAATCTCCTCAATAAACCCAGCTTCCAAAAGCTTATCAACTTCCTGCTTAATGGCCTCTTGCCTTTCAGGAGCAAAATTCCTCTTTTTCTGCTTTATTTTCTTCCGTTCAGGATCGACGTTCAACCTATGAGTTATAAGTTGGGGGTCAATCCCTGGCATGTCCGCTGCTGTCCAAGCAAACACATCGCTATTCTCTTGCAAGAACGCTGTCAATTCGCCCTTCAGGGGTTCCTTCAGAGATGCTCCTATGTATGTAACCTTTTCCGGGTCGCCCAGCTCTAGAGGGACAGGTATTAAATCCTCTGCTGGCTTTCCTCGCTGTTCATCATCACTACGATATCCATGTCTTCAATCGGGAGTACCTGCCCCCCGACTCCATCAGCTCTTAGGGCGGATACATAACAACTTCTTGCCATCTTCTGGTCGCCTTTTTGTTCTCCGACCCCGTTTCGGGTTGGAAACTTAATCTTCATGTGATATGTTGAGGCAACAGCCTTGAACGCATGAAGTCCAGTCCTTCCCAGGATTGCGTTATAAGTCGAGGCTGCCTTAATTACCAGAAAATTTAGCATTTGAGTAACTTCCTTAGGTTCCTGCCCGATTGTCATGGGTAACTGAATAGTACCCTCGACCTTGGACTCAACCCCATTGAATCCATAAATGGGCATGTTAGTCGGAGTCAGCTGAGAATCGGTATATCCCATCTTCACAAAAGCATCATGAAACAGAATGTCAACAGAAGCTCCATTGTCTATCAAGACTCGTTTTACTTCCGAGTTCCCAATCACAGGGGTTATAACTAATGGGTCATCATGGGGGAATTTTACCCCTTCCAGATCAGAGTCATCAAAACCAATCACGATTTCTGTTCTAGCACGCTTCGGGGCCTCTCCCACAATATGCATCACTTCCCTTGCGTATGCCTTTCGAGAATTGCGGGTTGTACCGGCCGCTGTCGGGCCTCCCCAGATCATGTTGATAACTGGCCCTCGGGGCTGCGTGTTACGGTCACGATCGTTATCCCTTCTGTCATTGTTTCTCCTGTTGTAATCCCCTCTTTGGGTTCCATGATCTCCACCCTTTGTGAAATTACTCAGCTTTCCTTTACGGATCAAGAATTCAATCTCGTCCTTCAACTGTCTGCAATCATCCGTGTCATGGCCCACGTCTCGGTGGAACCTACAGTATTGATCCTTGTTTCTCTTTGCGGGGTCACCCCTGAGTGGCTTCGGCCATCGGAAGTCTTTATCCTTCTCGATTTCTAACAAGATTTGGCTCCTAGGAGCATTCAACCTTGCATAGTCAGAAAATCTTGGTCCCACACTCTTCTTTGATGTTGACTCAGAATCTTTGCTAGTACGGGGATATTTGTCCCTAGCATCATACTCTTGGTCTTGCTTTCGCTTCTTCGTTTCATTATTACCCTTGCCATTTTTTATCACGACATCCTTCATGGTGCTGTCCTCGGCCTTGATATACTTACTAGCTCTTCGTTGGAGCTCAGCCATATTCTCGGGTGGGTGCTTTGCCAATGACCTTTTAAAGTAAAGATCAGTGGTGCCGTGCTCCAGGGCTACCATGGCCACCTTGTTCTCTAAATCAGTAATATTTAATGTCTCCTTGGTGAACCTCTTAAGATAATCTCTCAGATTCTCATTCTTCCCTTGTACCACATACATGAGAGATGCAGAACTTTTCTCATGAACTCTCCCGCTGATAAATTGACTAACAAAAGCATCACTTAACTCCTTAAAGGAGCCAATTGAGTTTGCAGGAAGTCGACTATACCATCTTTGAGCCATGCCCGACAAGGTTTGAGGGAACGCCCTACACTTCAAGGCGTCACTTGCAGGCTGTAGTAATAGTGCGTTCGAGAATGTCCTAACATGATTCGCGGGATCACCCGTTCCATCGTAAGCCTTAATTGTCGGCATCTTGAACTTCCTTGATATGTGGGCATTCATCACCTCCTCGGTGAATGGGGGCGTGGGATCATCAGGATCCCCAAGTGGCATCAGATCCTTGGGGTTGCTCTTAGGGGTTTCCACCCTTGTAGTTCTTCCAGTTGGGGCGGTATCCCTTCTTTGTCTTCTTGAAGGCCTCTCCAGATCTATAAAGGGAATCGGTCCTGACGTGGGAGGTGGCAAAGTCTGATTTGATCTGGCTTGCTCCCTGGCCATACCTTCCTTTAATCTTAAGATCTCGGCTTCATAAGCCTTAATCCTCTCAGCAGCTGTTGAAGGGAGTCCATCATGAGTAGTTCGAGTTCTCCCCATAGGTTCTTTACTTGCACGCCGCCTCCTTGGAGCTTCATCACGCTCGTAATCATCGTCAGAAGATGATTCATCCGTATAAGGACCAGAAAAATCGCGATAATCTCGATCTCGAATATACAGGGCATGACCACTTGGTCCAGCTCCGTAGTTAGTCATCCCGTACATTGGACTGGTGCTTATGGGGAGATCCGTGGTGTGGATCTGAACCCCTCGCGTAGGGTTGTTGGGGTCTACAATCAAGGAAGAAATCCCCGCCTGGAGGGGGTTAGTCCCTGGAATTGTGTGGACGATCGGAGGTAGCGTACTCTCAACATGGGTAGTCGTACCTAGGGGTTGAGAAACTTGATACGGAACGATAGTCCCGGATGTCAGAGGTACTTGCTCAGATGTCGGAAGTACTTGTTCAGTAAGGGGCGGAGCAGAGCTAAGAGGTAGAGCCTCGGTAGCGATTGGCTCTGTAGTGCTTGGTGCAGTTCTTCGTGTTTGAACCATGGTTGATGTCTTCTTCCCACAGACGGTGCCAAATGTTGTGGAATAAAAACTAGGTTATGATTATGACGGCTAGGGTTTACGAGCTTCGAGCTTTAATGGCTGCTTCTGCGTTCGAGACTAAGCGGTCCTCACAGAATGCCTACGTATCTCTGTATTAGAGAATCAAGCCAAGAAAAACGTAGTTCTGAGTTGAGGGGTCAGACCCTTTATATAGGCTGAGAAGCCCTAAAATCGTAGTAGGGTTAGGTGACTTGGTGGGCAAGTCACAGCCTTGAGGAAGGTTCTAGACCCCTTCCTTGTAGGAGTCAGTTTCCATGTTGGAATATGTATCTTGGAGGCTAAGTCAGGCAAGAGTAATATCCTTGTTTGACTCTTATTTGCTGAGCTGTTTATTACCCCTTATATTAATTACGAAATTAATATTATAAATAGGGATTGGGCCCATCTGGTGGGCCCCACATTTGGACCACTCCGGGTCTAATTAATGTCATATTAAATGTGTCTTTTGGGCTTACTTTTAGCCCATATCAAAGTTGTAAGAACCAAAACCATTTTTAAGAGTCACAAGCAATTCTATATACCGACTGTTTTAATCACTTTCAAGTTCATTTCGGCTAGATTTAATACCACATTGAAGACTCCACATACTCAACAACAACCAGATTATGAATTGTCACAGGTTGTTCTCCAATACTTTGGGCCATGAGCATAGTCTAAAAAGGAATTAGCATAAAATAAAAACTTGGCATCAAATATTAGTAATATAGACCTAAATGTAAAGTCTATTATCATTCCTGAAAAGTAGCTACTGTCAATCAACTCCACCAAAGCACTTATTAAATAGATTTTGTGTAAAAAAAAGAAACTTAAAATGATTATTAATAGCTTTGTAGTCAAAGTTAACCAGGTTAATCGATAAACGAAATTCCATATCTTTTTACTTTATTATACTTTAATATGTTCTTTGCATCCACTCTTTTTAAAAAAAAATCTCTGTATCTTGTTGTCATTTATAATCAACTTATTGTAAATTGTTAGTTATAAACAATGTAATAGTTTGTGTCAGAATAGTTTTTATCCGATATAAAGCAAATGTCATCACCAAACACAAACAACTTCCATTACATATTAAGAAACTTCCAAGCTTTCTTGATAATGGATTGTCACCAGACAACTATTAGGCTAGTTTTTAATATTATTATACAAGATTAATAGTTTGCACTGGTAGTTTGACTTGGCACTGCACACCATATATACTCGGATTTTAACTTTCAAATAACTAATTCAATCAATGCAATAACTAAACTACATCAAAATCAATATTCTACACTATCAACTATCAAGTATCAACTATCAATCAAATTAAAAAAAATTACAAAAAGAACTCAACTAAACTTTCCATCACCATGACACTAAAATTAGGATTGAGGCGGTGAATATTACCAATGAAATTGGGAAGATGGATCGGAGGATTAGCCGGGACCTGAGATAGCCCCACAAAAGAATATAGCTATGACCACACCTGGGCTTTGAAAATCTGAAAATCAAGCGTCTCTCTCTGGGAATCAATCGCCTCTTGTCAAAAGCTTCCGATGGTGATACTGTCCAACCGCACGGGGATGCAATCAGGTGCCGTAGAGGGTATAGTAGAGATAGGATTAGATAGGATATGACAGAATATGTAATTTCATGAAAATTAAGGGTATTTAGGACATTTCACAGGAGGTTTTTTGGCTCAAGATTTCCCCCTGTTCTGCTATTATATATAGAAGATGATACTTCACTGAGGCTTGATCAGATGACTGAACTTCTTTCAATGTAGTAATTCCCCAAGTCTGTAGATTGACCTTGATCTCTTTCTTCTGACAGATAATACAATCTGAGATTCCTTGTGACAGTCTATATACTATCTACTATTACAATCTTGTTTAAGTTGAGTTGTATCATCGAAATACAAATAGGCTACATCATATGCCTTTCAATCTCCCCCTATTTGTTTGTTAGACAATAACAAGAAAATACCTAGAGGATAACTCAACTAACTCACTTAAACAAGAAAAAAATTTAAGCATTTAAGAGCTTAGTAAATAATACATTAAAAAAATTGCTCTGGTTTGAATTTAACAATTCCAGAATCCTCAGTTGATGAAATGATAGATGATTGTTCCTCTAGCACTGAACTGATCTTCAATAGATACCTCATCTTCATTTTCAATTCTTCATATCTCTGCATGATAAACCTTCACATCTTATATTGGTGATTATCAGTAGTTCTTGTTTACAATCATTTCCCTTCTTTGACACAGCTTTTCTCACTTAAGAAAAACAACTATTCCTACTATATATGTAGACAATGGTGAATAAATACCATTTCAATAACTTCTGGGAAATCTACTACTCCTCCACTTAGCCTTCATACATAGTACATTGAAAGACTAATAGAATAGTATTGTGATGTAATCTTCTCCTTATATCTCCCCTTTCTTCTCAACTGAATCTCCTCCTACTTCTCCATCTAAGGCTCCCCCTTAGTAACTTGACTTGCTTCTCTTCCAAAGCACAGTCTGTAAATGCTCCCCCTTTCTAACCCACTCTCCTTTTTCTTGTACCCTGATGTGCTAAAAATATGACAATTAAAATCGTAAGCGCACGATCATCGTTTTAATATTTATGATTCGATCCACATGGACTAATTTTATTCGTGATCCTTAACCTTTAATTTAATCGAACTAGAACAATTGGGTTTTGAAAAATTTTGATTTTTACTAATTAATTCCTAAAAGAAAATTTTAAACTACTTTTTTTTCTTGAAAAGAAAAACAAATTTTATTCTCATTTTAAACTAATTAATTAAAAACTAAAACTAAATTATTTAAGGATTCTAAATTTGAATTATAACTAGAAATGAATTTTTAAGATGACAATTTGACATGACTTTATAAATTCGACTAGCCAAAAATAAAACAAACACAAGCATTCTGATTCAAGTCGAAATTCAACAGACAAAACCAACGAGAACAACTCGCAACAAGGGCTCGGAACTCAGTAACGATTTCAATGAAACTCAGCAACTGCACAAAACGAAATCAGAACTAAAAAAAACAACTCGGCTACAAACATTACTTTACAATCACAACCTCTGATACGAACAAACGACATTCACAAATCGACTTTCATAAAAACAGTAAGAACAAACTCAACACTTGCGAACTAAATATGACAAGAACGCAGATTATTATTAACAATAATGACACGCGCAACTACAGAAATTTAACTCAGCAACATGTGACAAACAAACGACTTCCTCCTATGCTTATTATGTATAGGATATAAATTAAATCATGTCATCAATTTTAGCTAATAGATGCGATTACAAGAGATAAAACCACTTCCTCTTTTGCAAATTTTAGGTAATAGATGCGATTACAAGAGATAAAACCACTTCCTCTTTTGATGTGATTGTTTTAATTATTTATGAATTTGTGGTGTAAAAATGGTAACAAAGCTATACGTGTAATATGTGATGTTCAATTTAATTTACTTTTATTCAATTTTATTTTGGGTTTGATATTCCTGAGGTTATCTCAGGAAAATTCCCTGAGGTAACTAAAATTCTACATTAATCACGAAAGTACAATTGTAATTTCATAATTTTTTTAGAAAGTTACCAATATTTACAAAAATGCATAGTTATTCACACTATAACCTTAGATAAGTGTACTGAGGTAACCTCATGAACAATTTTCTCTTTTATTTTATAGTGATTTTGATTACTTATTAATTTGTGATTGATGCTCATAAGGGTTATTTTGTGATTTTTCAATCCAAGTGTAAATGGATTTTTCTGGTGAATTGGAAGAGGAAGAATTCAGATCAATCAATCATTAAATGATGTCCATTCTTCACAGGATCAAAATTCAATGAAAGAAGTTGCTAGAGCCTATCAAAATAAATGAGCGAGGCATTGCAATCAAAATGGGAGGTGGCTGTACTTGATGAACCTCCACAACCAAGAGGTCATTCAGCCAAAATAGTAGGAGAAAAAATAGTCTCAAAATTAAATGGCCGGTGCTATATTATTTTCAAATAAATATCTCCTTCTGAATTTGAACTAGATATTTAGGTATATTTCATTTTAAAAAATATAACCTAATTAAATTTGGTTATAATTCCACATTTTTGGAAAAAAAAATACATTTTATTCAAGTTTATATGATGAAATATTTTAGTGTGAACGTACAGCAAAATGTGTTAATTTTATTAATTGAGTTGTGTAGTAGATTCGATTATTGCTTGTTTAAAAATAAAAATGCTAAAATTCCTTAAAATAGTTAATGTTATTAACTTTAATTGACGGATGTTTACATTTTATTAGATATTTGTAAGGACAGACTCACATTTGCTAGATATTATTTTAATTTTAGTTGAAAAAGGTTATCAATTAGTTATTAAAAATTTTAATTTTATTAATCTATTTCATTAATAAAATGACCCGTGATATTTTTGGAAATGAGAGCTTAGTAGTCAGAAAAGTTAGAAAAGATAATGCGTTTTAGCTGAAAAAGGTAGGTGGTTAGTTATAAGAAACTATAATATCATTATTTGATTTTATAAAATATAAATACGTGTATCTACCAATAATATATATTTAAGTAATGATAATTAAGTAAAAAATTTGAAAATGAGATATTTTTGTTAGAAAATATAAAAAAATATTAATTTTTAGTTGGAAAAAGTAATTAGTTAGTTATTAAAAATTATAATATCATTAATTTATTCATTAATTAGAAAGACCATATTTTTATAAAAAAGAGATTTTAGTTAAAAAAGTTTGAAAAGATAATTTGTTTGTTATTATTTAGGAGAAAATGAGATATTTTAGTTTGATAGATAGAAAATATATTACCTTTTAGCTGGAAAAGATAATCAGTTAGTTATTAGTAATTATAATATTATTAGTTTATTTCATTAATTAAAACGATCATATTTTTGGAAAGAAGGGATTTTAATTAGAAAAGCTCTAAAAAGAGATTTTAATTAGAAAAGCTAGAAAAGGTGATAGATGAAAAAGATAATTGATTAGTTATTATTTTGTAGTGTAGAAAAGATATCAATTTTTAACTGGAAAGATAATCAAATAGTTATTAGTAATTTTAATATTAATAGTGTATTTCATTAATTAACACGATCATATATTTTTGAAAGATATTACTGTAAAAGGTAATCAGTTAGTATAATATTATTAGTCTATTTTATTAATTAGACCATATTTTTGAAAAAAAAGAGATTTTAATTAGAAAAAAGTTAGAAAAAGTAATAGATGACAAAAGTAATTGGTTATTTATTATTTAAGAAAAGTGTTGGGAAGAGTATAATATTTTTAGAAAATATTATATTTTAATTTTTATAATTAAATTAAATAATTAAGAGTAATAAACTAAAATAATTAAATAAGGTAAGTACATATAATTACAAATACATACCTTGCAATTCACTCGTAATAAAATTTCTAAGAATATCTCAAATGAAAATTGTACGAAGATGTACATGATTCAGTTAAGGCCCTCTTTATCACAATTTAAAGATAAAATGACCTAATTATCACAATCTGGAAAAATGGTCCTTTTTATCACAGAATAACGCAACGGCGTCTGGCGTTTCTTAGTAACGCATTGGCGTGTTGCGTTACCCTTTTTTTTTTTTTTTTTTCAGACACGCATCATGTAGATGCGTTTCTCACTGTTTTTTCTTTTCTTTTTTTTTTTAAAATTCATCACCCCTGCGGGGCCCACAGCTGAACACGCCAGTTGGACTTGCGTTTCTTAGAAACGCAACATAATGTTGCGTTTTTGACAAAAAATTTTTTTTTGAAAAATCGATTTCAGAAATTAAATATGCAATAACGCAACACGCCGTTGCGTTTTTCAAAAACGTGTGATAATGTTGTGTTTTTCTGTGATAAAAAGGGCCATTTTTGTGGATTGTGAGATTTAGGGCCATTTGATTCAAAATTGTGAGATAAAGGGCCATCACCCTACATGATTCCAAAAATTATGGTTATATATATTGATAAGATGAGTAGCATTCAAGGGAGAATGTTTTATATAGAGTTTTGGGAGAATGATTCTGATCCATTCATTTCTCTTTGTCCCATAGTGGGCTTCGTCTCGTAGTGGACTGGATAATTAAGCATAATTATCTATTGGGCTTTTTTGTTTTTACAAAAACAGAAAGCATGACATGAATTACTAGCATCAGGTTCTATGCCAATAAAACTACCGATACGGTTTTCTAACCCGTCAATTTCTTGACTATTTCTGATGTAGAATCTACCGTGCTGTTCATCCATCATTTCTAAACTGACATAGAATTCTCTAAGTCGATCTAGTCTGTTGTTATTGATATCTAGACATGCTAGATCTCTTATTCTAGTGAAGAAATCTTCATCATTAAGCCTAAGGGTTTCACCATTAATGATTAAACTCCAAGGGAACATTACTGATCTACGATTATTGCTAATCATAATCAAGATTGCTAGATATATATAGAAGAGTATATAAATTTGTTTAAGAACAGGGTCAAGAGTTTTACCAGGCTTTCCAGTAATCTTTATCCTTACAGTGATTATCGGATCAATAAACCTTCATTTCTTCCTCAAATCTTCTGGTCTTTTATTCTCTGTCTTCAATCCAGCGAGCGGCGTTTCCCTAACGGCCTCCTGCCTAGCGGTACTCCCTGTGCTCTTTTAAAAGGACTCCAGAATAACAAGAATATAAGAAAGATTTTTAAAGAAAAGACTTTTTATTGATCATATAATATGTTACAGATAAAGACTCATTATGAGCCTGTTACACTCATAACCCCGTAGGGTGTTTACTCACTCATGCTTAGATTATTCAAAGCTTTGTACAATGTCTAAGCTCTGCTAAATTTTTTGATGCCCCTCAACTGAAATGGAACTCCCCCTTTTATAGACTAAGGAGTGAGGATCTATACAAATTTTGTTACGTAATTGCATACGTAAATTGTATATTATTGATGCACTACAGTCTGCAGTGATAAGATTCCTTATCTTCCTTGTTTGGTGCTGTGATGTCCACTGAAAAAGTAGATTCGTTTTTGAAAACGATGTTCTCGTCTTCTTGCATAAAGTAGATTCTTTTCTACTTTTCTTCATCGACCACTCCTTTTTCTTTATCTGTAGTGGAGGTAGTGGGGGAATTTTTTGCCTTATCTTCAGAAGTGGTAGGGCTACAATATTGGCAATCAAGCTGAATACCAAACTTCTTTATCTCTTTCTGCTTTCTTTTGCAAAAGAGGTCTTTATGGGAACCAACAGCATCTTTATGTAATAGCTGTCTTCTGAAAGCTACGATTTTGCTGTAGTCTTCTTCCGTTAATCCTTTATGGGAGTAAGATGTCATTAAAGAATAACATGTTGCGAGGTTAACCTTTAATTTATCTTCTGGCTTGATGCTGAATAATTTTGTGATTAAAACCAATAATTTTTGCTCAGCGAGTTCTCTTAAATCTTTCTTCTCCAAGGTAGACTCCATGGCTTGACTTGGGGAATAGATTTTTTCCTTTGCAATACCAACCTGGACATAATGAGTTGGTTGGTTTGGTGGACAGTCGTATTCTTCTTCATCTTCCCAACAAATAATTGTACTGGTAGTTTTGATAAAAATGTCGACTTCCTGGCCTTTAAGACAATTTGATTTGTATGCCTTAACTGCTTTTCTAAATTCCTTAGGGAATCTAGAGATTTCCAAGAGATTACTAGCTGTAGGATAAACTTGTGCTAATAATCCAAATTGGTATGCCTCATAAACCATGTCTGGATCGGCATTCGGATAGAAGTTAAAGTAGCTGACATTCTTCTTGTCTGTAGTGAAGAAATGCTCATCAACGAACTTCTGCTCTGTGGCTAACCTGCCATATTGATAAATATATTTGAACTTTGAATATGTGATTTCAATAGTTTCAGTATCTTCTTCTAGCTGTTTCAACAATGTTTGTTGACTCTTTGGAATTGTTCCCAGCATTATTTTGCTTGAAAATTCCTTCTTCTGAGTAACCGCACCTGCATAAGTTGGTCGTAATACATCTGCGTGACTTATCAGTTCAAGTGGTGGCTTGGACTGCTGGTTAGTATAAAGGTTTGAAGCAACTCTTGCTTCTGCAAAAGATTTATATTTCTTGTGTTTGACATTAGAAAAACCTTTAACAGCCTTCTCTGTAATTTCCCATGTGGTGTATATTCCTGCATTAGGTCCATTAAACACAACATAGTAGGCTTTAGGGCCTTTATATCCGTAAGGGACTGCTGAAGTTTGACCTTCAGTCTTTCTAGGGATTTGAATTCCCCCGTTAGGTCTCAAATTTAAATCTGAGAATTTTTCTAACGTTATGGAGGTCTGTACCTCATCCTGAATTTTTGGCAAATTCACAGCCTTCAACGAATTTGTTGAATCTTTACCTAGAGCCGTTTGCTCAGGATTAGCTACTTCTTGACTCATTTCTGAGGAAGGTGAAGTAATTACCTTTTGAGACGAAGTTGAAGCTTCGTGTTGGATTTTTGCCAAATCCACAGGCGTCAACGGAGTTGATATGCCTTTACCGGTAGCCGTTTGCTCCGGGCTAGTCTCAGATTCATTCTTTGAAGAAGAAGGTTCAGAGATAACCTTTTGTTGTTCATGAAGTGAATATTTCTTCACAAATTCTATTTTTGCTCGAATTATTGAAAGTCTATTTTCCAATGATTCGTATTCTTTTAGCAAAATCATTTGTTCTGCCAATAATTTTTCTAAGGAGAAATTCTCCATATTTCTATCTCAAAGAAAGAGATTTTTATAGAGCAGGGTTCTTTGATCTAAGCAAGAGATCTTTGGTATAGAGAGGGTGTTTGGTGTTTGGTGTGATTTCCAAATGCTGAGTTCCTCTCTTATTTATAGGCCTGAAATGCCTTGGATACCTGCAAGTAGGATGTGACATTAACCTGTAGAGTTTTATTTGTCATACCTTTTCTTTTTGCTGATATTCTCTGGTTAAGAAGTCGGCAAGACAATTCTTAATTCCACTAAGGTGTTCAACCTTAAAGCTATATCTGGAAAACCATTGTTGCCATCGCACAAGTCTTCCTTGCTTGTTATCTCCTTCAATCTTTAATTTAAGGAAATAAGTAAAATTCTTATTATCTGTCCTGACAGTAAATTCAACAGGGGTTAGATAAATAGAGAATTTTGTAATAGCTCTTTTGACTGCCAAGTATTCTTTCTCATTTGAATGATATCTTGTTTCTGCGTCTTTAAAGCTTCCTGATGCGTATCGGCATATTAATTCCTTTTCGTCTGAATTAACAGCTTTGAGAACTCCACCCCAATGATTATCGGATGCGTCTGTCTCTACGATGAGCTTGTCTTCGGGCTCTGGATGATAGAGCTTTGGAAAGCTTACTAGCTGCTTCTTAATTTTCTTCATATAAGAAGTGTCAGATTCTATCCATTTCCAAGGATTTTCCTTCTTGAGCTTAGCCTGCAAAGGTGATCTTAAAGCTGCAAGTTTAGGAATATAATCAGATGCATAGGTTAATATACCTAAAAATCTTTGCAATTGTTTTCTGTCTTCTATCTGATCTGGAAATTTATGAATATGTTCCAAGATATGATTTTGAGGACAGTGCGTTCCTTGATCAATTTCCAAACCTAGGAAATTAATACTTGTTTTGAAGAGTTGAGCCTTTTTCTTGGATAGGATTATGCCAAGAGTTTCACACTTCTTTAATACCGCTGCCAAATGTATAAGATGTTCTTTTTCATTGTTAGAAAATATAAGAATATCATCTACATAAATACAACAGAATTTTTCAAAAGGTCTGAATGCTTCTTGCATGTGCCTTTGAAATATTGATGGAGCTTGTTTGAAACCAAATGGTAACACTCTCCACTGAAAATGTCCTTGAGGACACGTAAATGCTGTCAATAGCTGTGATTCTTCATCTAACAATACCTGCCAGAATCCTGATTTACAGTCTAATGAACTAAACATTTTCTTACCTCGTATAAGGGCTAGCAAACTGTCCTTATTTGGTAAGTTGTGACCATCTCCTATAGTAAGATCATTCATCTTTTTATAGTTGACAACCATTCTTTTCTTGCCTCTCCGTCTTTCAGCTTCATTTTCCACTAGGAATGCTGGTGACATATGGGCTGATTTACTAGGGATGATTACCTTCATCTCGAGTAATTCTTTAATTTGTACTGCAAATTCTTCAACATCCTGGGGACTATATTTCATTGGTTTTACCCTGCAAATATCCTTTGGATTGTTGAGTTTGATTGATGCTTTCATCCAATGCTTGGTCTTCTTTGGATCCAATGGATTGTCTGAGCATACTTTATCTAAGAGTTGTTCAATCTTAGATTTCCTGTCAATATCTTGAGATAAATTTGTTAAAGCAAAATTCATTTCTCGATATTTTAATAACATATCTCTCCCCCTCTCTAAAAAGTGGATTTTGTTTTGGGAGATGTTAACAGGTGTGACGGGTTTCTTTTTAGAATTTATTTTCTTAGATTCTAGGAACTCAGGAAATCCTACTTGATTTGCTTGAGTAACTTTCTTAACCCATACTGGTTCACCCTTTAGTGTAAAAATAATTTTTTACCATCTACTTGAATAAATGGTCTGTAGGCTAGACAGAAATTGTTACCTAAAAGAAAGTCTATACCTGATTCTTGTTGATAAACGGTAGGAATATGAAATATTTCTCCTGCTATCATAATATCAAGGTCCTTACATACCTTATTAATCATAATGGTTTTACCATTAGCGATTTTTACCTCAATAGGTCGTTCGGCATTCACCCAGTGCTCTGGTGGAATGACGTATTTGCTTGCTACACATAGGCTCGCACCTGTATCAACATAGCAATGTAAATCTATATTTCTATATCCAGCAAATTTAAGTGTACCTTTGACATAGATTGATGTTGGATTAGTAATGTTTGTCATTACTAATTCTTCTGGTGAATCCTCAGTCGCTTTCGTCTGTTGATTCATCTTCTGACTCGTCGGACGATGGTCCAGGGTCAATCTCTTGTATGATGAAGATTTCTTCTTTTTCATCATATTCATCTTCTACTGGTTCATAACCTATGTAGTAGATTTCTTCTAATATCTTGAGTTTATCAGGATATTTCTTTCTGTTAGGACATTCATTTGCATAATGTCCTTCTTCGTTGCAGACCCAACACCTGCAATTCTTTTTTCCTTTTGGACAAAGTTTTTGTTTGTTAGTAGAAAAAGTTTTCTTCTTAACATACCTTCCTGGTTTAAAAGTTTTCTTTTTCTTTTTAAACCTGTATTTAGAAGATATTTTCTTTTTAGAATATTTCTTCTTATATTTCTTGCTATATTTGGGATTACAACCAAAATTATAAGATTCTTCTGAAATCTTTTCGCAACATTTTTTGCTAAAGGCTTTTAGCCTCTTTTGAGTTTTGCTGAAATCACAATAACTAATGATTTCATTTTTTACTATTCTTTGAGCAAAAGCTAAACTGTGTTGTGTCAAGATTGTTCTTTCTTGCAAAAACTTAGTCATAGCCTTTTCTCCTACTAACGGTATCTTGCGTATGTATTCTTCTACATAAACATGATAACTTGTTAGATCTCCTGTGTTGATCATATGTTTTTCATATTCACAAAAGAATTTATCAATTAAGCATATATCACATAATTGCATTTTACTAAGAGCCATCTTAGCATTTTGTTTGGTCTTTTCTATCTCTAGTTCTTTAGCATTGATATAATCAATTCCTAGAAACATAGTATAGATACCATCTATGATTTGATTAAAGGCTTCTATGGGTTCAAGATTTGTGAAATTCCATGTTGCGTCTTTAATAAATCTATTTACGACTCCAACTGTTTTGTGATCAACTAATAACAAAACTGTTTCAGTGTCGTTGTAAGCGATAGGATTAGTTTGTATTATCAAACTAATTTCTTTTTCCCAAACATCGATTAAGGTTTTTCTTCCTGATTCACAATCGATATTTAAAACATTCGAACCAAATAAACTTTGATTCGTTTTAAACTCAGTAGTAGGTGGATAAAAATTACCTTTCTTCCTGTCTACTGGTCTCTTGGTTCCTGAAGTAGATGCGAATGGATTTTCATCAGTATGCACACCTTCTTCTTGTTTATTCATCCTAAAAGTATGTTTAACAAACTCTTCATCTGATGAATCTGCGCCTTGAGAATCTGATTCTGGTGAACTAAATTCTTCAATGACATTCAAATAATTAGTAGAATTAAATCCGAATAAAGACTGTAATTCTAAATTATTTGCTACTTGTTGATTAGCTAGATCTTCATCCTCTAATCCAAGTAATTTCATTGCTTCAGCAAACTGTTCTTCTTGGTGATCATCTTGAATTTTTGTTTCAAGAACATTCCAAAAGAACTTCTCTATGTCTTGCATATAGTTCATATTTTCTTATTAGAAATAGAACCGAATGGCCAAGTCATACTGTTCGGGTTTTTACCTGTTCCGAGTTCTTCGTTTCCTACATCATGGTTAGGATAACTATATCGATAACGGCTTTTACCTTTATCTTTATTACCTTGTTCTGGAGTGAGAACAAACCGATTTTCCTCTGAAGCTTCTGGTTTTTTACCAATTGCTTTATCGTTTTGCTAATCCTGAATTATTGTCTTCAGTTCCGTGATTATCTTTGCTGCTGCAGCTTCGATATTGCCTTTGACATCATTATCTGCATTTTTCTTAAGCAAAGCTAAAATTTCTGTTAGCTGAGGCTTAATATTATTATTGAAGTCCTCGATTAATTCTTTAAGACTCATTTTAAATGATACTAGCAAATTTATCTGATAGATCATCTATTCTTTGAGACATGCTTTTAAGGAGCATATCATTTCCTTCTGCTAGGGGTTCTCTAATTGCTAAGTTCCCTCTAGTTCTAAAGCTTCTTCTAGGTTTATCCTGTAAAGAAGGTTTGTTTCTAGCAATATCAATTGCCCAAGTATGGTCTGTAGGAGTCAATTCTGCAAATTGTTTATCTTCTACTGAACCTACTTCTGAGAATACGTCGTCTAATTCAATGTATTCTTTTTTCTTATAGTCAATACTGTGGTGACTATTAGTTAAAGCATAAGCAACTAAATAAGTAATGCTAAATACTGTATCTCCTTTTTGCATCAAATCTTTTCTTTCAAAATCATGGATAAAAGATAAAATTTGATCAAATCTTTGGGTATCCAAACTAACTGCGTATTTGGGATACACTGTAAACATGAATTTTTGGTATGCTAAATTACCTCTAGCAGCACCTAAAATACTGTCATGTCGGGGTATAATTCTATTATCCAGTAAAGCCATTTTTATTGGAGAATCTATACCTTCGGGAAATTCAGATTTTATCAAAATCTTAACAGCTCCTAAATGAACCATAGAGATTGTTGATCTCGTCTTTGAATCCATTTTTTGTAATTGTCTATTAATCTCTTCCTTAGTGATTAAAGGCAAATACACTTTTCCTGTTGTATCTTTTATATCCACATGCATTTCTTTCGTAGATACGTAATAAAAGATATTGTTTTTCTTTTTAACCGATCCAACCAAGGGACGTTAAAAATAGTTTCTTTCTTTAAATCAAGCTTTGTATTCCTGATTTTAGAAATTAATTCGTGTTTTACTAGAAAACTGGCTTGAAAGCCTTTTTCTGTTTCTGAAAACTCGATTTCTATATTATCAGAAGTTTCTTCTTCAGAAATCTGATTTTTCTCTCTTAAAAGATTCATTTAAAAATTATTAACTAGGCTCTGATACCAAGTTCGGGGATTTCTAAAAAGTTTTCTGTATAATTAAATACTAGAATATTTTTCAGAATTTGCGGAAAAAGAATTAGATTTAAATCTAATTTTTCATGATTTTTACAAGTCATAAAACAAGTAAAGCAAATATTAAAACAAGTCATACAAGTAGTAATATTATAAAGCAACTTGCATATGAAATGTGTGGGGGAGAGCAATTCTCTCCAATTCTCCATCTAAAAGAGTACTCTTTAGAAGAATTGCCTTGATAAGATATTGCACTTCTGCTATATTTTAAACTTGGTGTATAATTGCATATACGCTTTACAATTCATTGATAATAATTTTCTAAATGAAAATTGTTAGAAGATATATATAATTTGAAAATTTATAATTACAAAAATATAAAAACATAAGAAATAAAAAGAAAATTATTATGTAACTGAATTGAAAATTAATTGTCTATTTGTTTATTGAATATTAAATAAATTTCGAAGTATGAATAATCTAGCATGCCCTATTTTTTTTAATGTTATAACTGGATAATGTAATGTATCGTTTGTATTTTGCGTAAAATTTTAAATTTTAAAAACTACTTCCTCGGTCCACTTAGTGTGGGGATGTAATTCTCACATGGATTTTAAAGTAAATTTTGTGAATAGTTTAATAATTTATTTTTAAATTTTTTTATATAAAAATAAAATTGTTTTATTTTTATCCAAAAAAAAAATTTAAAAATAAGTTATGTAATTATATATTTTTAGGAGTTTTAAAATGCGTATCAACCAATAAAAAAAATGAGATGGAGAGAGGAAGTATATACGGAGTAACATAATTGATTAAATTAATAATGATGGATAATCGTGAAAAGAGCCTTTAAATTTTGAGAACGGGGCACCTTGACCTTTAAAAAAGAACAGTGGGCACCTTGCACATCAACATCACCTGACCTGAGCTGACATGTGCCTGTGTATAAGCTAGCTTGCACTATTGCATGAGATATATAAACTTGTTCAAATTAAAAGGAAAAATACTCAATAAGAGAGAGAGAGAGAATTATAAAAAGTAAGAACCCTAATTATTTTAAACCAAAAGTGAGACACAAGTTACATCTTTCTCTTCTTTGTCTGCCAAATAAAATTGTAAAAACATATACTCCCTCCGTCTCTAAATAAGTTGCCTGTTTTGACCGGACACGTTTGCCAATGCACACTTTTGATCATTAATATCTTGAATTTCATATTAATATTAAATATAAAAACTTCACTGTATTAAAATACTCATAAATACGAATCCAACAAGATCACTCATGACTATATTTCGTCTTATAGATTAGACATAAATTAGTAATTTGTCTCATGTTATGAACAGTACCGACATTTCAAACGAGCAACTTATTATGAGACGGAGGGAGTATTATAGAAGCAGGAACAGCTCAAAGCCTTTTTAGATTACAGCTCTTAATGCTAAATTGACCTGATTACCCAACAACCATAATATATACGGAGTAGTTTCCAGCTGAATTTAGCACCTGTTCCTGTTCCTAATCCAACTTTAACAAAAAACAATATTTATCAAATTACAACTGATCAATATTATCCTTCTGTGAGCTACCTAATTAATCATTATGCAAAAACCCTCTCCTTGTAATTCTATTTCTTTTCTTTTTTTGAAAGGGCCATATAATTCTATATATGTCTGTTTGTCCTTTCTTGAAATTTCGCAGTAATTTCTATAGCTTTTTGATGATGTTCCTTCCATTTCAAGTTAGATATATCCAAACTAGATGATGGCTTTAGCTTCTCTACCTGAAGCTTCCTCCGAATGTTGGTGTCCAAAAATCAGCAGTGGTCTCTGAAGCAACCGGGAAAGTGCTCGATATGGGCACGAGGCACAGTCCCCGACTTCTTAATTCTTGATTTGTTCCTTTGGGATCTCTTCGAGTCTGAAAAAATAATGAAATGAATTTTTTTCACATTATTGTTGTAAAACAATTAATGAAAAGTGAGTATTAAAGTAATTATTCGCATTTTGGTATGGTCATGTTCAAATGAGAATGGGAGTACCGTAAATGTTTTGCACTTAAACACGAAGTGCAGAACATTACATAGCAATGTTAGATAAAAAAAAGGGAAATTCTCGTTGGTACCCTTCTGGAATTGGCTTTTCCAGAGGTTCCATTTCGTGTTTTGGACTTACGACTGACACTCCTAAAGTAACTGATTACCGTAATTATGCCATTTTGTTAATCAAAATTTTAAGAAACGTTAAAAAAAACTACAAAAATTAATGATGATCTATAAGTTTTTAATGTATTACTAGTTAAAAAAATTAAATAGTAATTTATAATTATTAATGTATCACAAATTGAAAAATATTAAACATTAATCTTTAATAAGTTAACATACAGTTAATCTAAAATATGTGTTCAGTCATTTTCTGACCATAAAATAACATAATTCCACATTTACCTTTTTTTAATTTGTGATTTATATGACATAAAATTTTATTATGGAATAAATGTTGAAATTTGTTAACGTTTCTTAACGTTTTGATTAACAGAAGGGCATAATTAGGGTAATCAGTTACTTTAAGGGTGCCAGTCGTAAGTCCAAAACACGAAATGGCATCATCTGGAAAAGCCAATTCCTGAAGGGCAAATTTCCCTTAATATGCACAACACCACTTGGTTCTTCCTCTCTCATTTTGAGCATAGTTCTCCTTTCACTACGCCATAGATGGCCTATCGCAACCTTTTGGCATGGGTGTTACCACTATGGGTGTTACCATAGCTATGAAAATTTTGACCTATCGCAACCTTTTGATTGTGGTGTTACCATAGGCACAAAAGTATGTTACTTTAGTTATGAAAGGTGTTAACAGTGGGTAACACCATGAGGTGTGTTACCATAGAGTATTCATTAACAAAATTTTTATATAATTTAAAATTAATCATTTAATAATTATTTGACTTTAAAAATAATAAATTTTAACAAAATTGTTGAAGTAATCATTTTAAACATAATATTCCATCATCAAATAATTAAATTATATATATGTTTTATAAATATTAAAATATTTTTAATAAATTTAGAATAAAAATATTTTCAAAATAAGTAATATTCAAAAATTATTAATTTTTTAAATAAATTCTTAAAAAATTTTAATAAATAAAATATTAATTTTCATAAACTATGAATTATCTTAAAATGATGAAAATAATAAATTTAAAAATTATAATTTAATACCAATAAATTAAGATAAATTAAAATATTTTTTTAAAAAACAAAAAAAGTATATTAAATTATTCAGATTGGCCGAGCTGAGCGGCAAACAAAAATGAGAGCGGCAAATGGAAAATTTAGAATGAGAGCGTCAAATAAGTAGGGGGAAAATTTGGGGAAAAGGCACAATTCTCTATCTCGCCTCTCTCACTTCTCTCTGTTCATCGAAAATTTAGAATTAGGTTAGTGTTTGAACTGGGTTAATCGAAACTTGGGTCAAGGATTCAATTAGGGTTCCAGGTGGGTTAATCAAAATTTGGTAGAAGGATTCAATTAGGGTTAATAGAAGTTTGTGTTCATTTGGTGTTTGTAAGTAGTTTATTTGTTGATTCTTCCATTATTTATCAGAACTAGAGAGTTTTTAACGGACTGACTATTTCTTCCTTCTATTTACAGATGTTCATCCTTGTGATGTATGTGAGAAATTGGCTAGTTAAAGCTGCAGAAGAAGATAACGAGAGATTCTTGCTAAAACTCAAGGAACGAATTGACAGGTAAATATGTACTTCACAACATTATGATTCCTAATTTTTTGATATTTGTGGTCACATGATTCATATCTCAGTGTCAATTTCCTAACTCTATATATGAACTGTGATAGAGTTGGACTCGAGATTCCTGCTATTGAAGTCAGGTTTGAGCATTGGAATGTTGATGCAAAAGCCTATATTGGTGAAAGAGCACTACCTACTATATTTAACTTCTCTGCTAATATTCTCGAGGTAAGTGATCTTTCTGTACAACAATTTATTACCAATACCGTCAGTTGTGGAGTCTTGTTGGATTTTACATTTGCTTTACTTGAGTGATATTAATTTCTTGTTTCGCTGGACATCCCAACTAGATGCTTGTTCAGTCTGGTCTTATTCCATGACAAGTAAAGGAATGAATTGATTAAGTGAAATTGTTAGCTGGCCATGTCTTATCTTGATTCCATAACAATATTTGTGTTTAATTATCATCCTTTTAGTCCTGCTAATTCTTTTTTATCTTTTCCACATATATATATAAGTTAGTCTTCTTTGCAGAGTATATATCTTGATTCCATGACAATATTTGTGTTTAAAGCACTGTTCATAAGAGTATTTTCTGTTTTAAAAAGATCAATTTTTATGTATTGGCACTTCTTTGCAGAGATGAAGTTGAGTCCGGTTCTGTTTGAGAAGCTAGTTCAATTGGCATAGAGTTGAAGATTGCCAAACTTGGAGTACTAGGTGCCATTTATATAATGTTTCTATCAGGGGTGTGATGATTGTACGCACTCCTCCTACGAACATTGTGCCTGCTCATTGCTGGTCAATCAGCAGAGGTATTTTCTGCAGATAGTGGCGCTAATGGCAACGCTCAGGTACTCTCTTAAATTCATTATGCTGTGGGAATAATACTATGTCAATCAGGTTGTAACTTATGAGATAGTTTTTGCGCCCTTAATTAAATGGCAGGGCATGTTCAGATTTCACCAATCATAACAAAGTTTTCCTAGTTACTCAGCTTTGTTTTTTCATGTTATTATCTTCAGGTTGGTGCTAATGGAAGACTGGGAAGAGAATTTGGCAGTGATTACTAGGCGAAGATACTTTGTATTCTTACTATTTAATAGTCCTGACATTGGTTTCCCTGGTACTCTGGTCTAGATAGTTGCTGCCCATATATTTTACTTAGTTGCAGAAGCGAATTTTGAGCCATATTCAGACAGTGCAAGACTTTGTCTTGTTGGTGCAGATGATTTCAAATTTCCTGGAACATATGCTAGTCCAGAAGCTATTCAGGTGCCATTCAATTTCCTGAGTCAAAATATCCTTATAATCATATGTTTTTAACAGTTTCCTGTATAGCTTCTTTGTTTTTCTGTCGAAGTTAAAAAATATCAGGGACTGTAACTAGAAGTTAAAAAAATATGCTAAAAGTTTGGATATGAAACAATGAACATTTATTAAATTGAATCGTATCACGATACTTGAAATGGAGTAGTTAATGCAAATCACATATGCTGAGATATCACGTACATTGGTCCTTTATACTTAGTTTCTTTTGATGACTGGAATAGAACTACATGAGCTTTTCTGTATTACACTGGTAACCAAATAACTGGGGACTGATGCAAGAAGCTGATGATAATTGCTTTTAAATGCACGTCCTGAAAACTAGCAGTAAATGAATTTGGCATTAATATTTATATATTAAATTGTCGCGAGTGTGAAATTAAGTAGCAAATGACAGGTGATCTCTTTGCAGTTTACTTTATCCTTCAGCAAGACCTTCAATCAATGTAGAGCTAATTCAGTAATGTAACAGGAGATGGAACTCATAACTGATTTAAGAGGACACATGGAGCAACTTCACAAGGAGATATTTGATCTACGAAAATCGTTACACACCTGCATGGAGATGCAGATGAAATTTCAACATTTCATGATGCGGGAGGTTGAAAGTGTTAAAAGTCATTCAAGTGAGTATATATTCTATGCACATTACATTTGCAATTATAAAGTAGGATCTTACCTAATAATTGATACTCTTGCATCTCTAAACAAAGGAACTGGTTCTATTGATAGAATACCAAGAAAAGGAACTTGTTGCCTTTGTTCTGATGCAGAAGTTTATTCTCTCCTTTACAGGTACTTGAAAATAGCCTCTAATAAATTTTTTTCAGCACCACGTCAATTATATCCACACACATTTGTATAACTCTATACATATTATATCTTCATTCAGATGTGGTCACATGTGCACCTGTTACAAATGCCATATTACGGAGAACATTTAGATTCTGGGCCATTTTTTTTATTTTTTTGAGCCTTTTTTGGATATGGTCTTTGGGTCCTTGACTTTTATCCCAGTAAGTGTCTATTTTCTGTTTTAATTTTGACTGATTTAATTTAAATGTAACTGTTCTTAATTTGATTTGATAGTGTCATCATACACCACAGTGTCATCAAACACCACAGTGACATACTCTTACTCATGGAAAAATTGGATTGGGTATGATAATGTGGAATCCGTTGTAAACAAGGTGAAGTATGATAAAAGTTTAGCATGTATGATTCTTGTGCTAATACTGTTTATCTATTTATCCAGGCCGTTGGAAATGTAACTGATCATCATAGTTGTGTTACTACTCAGTTCTAGGCTAAATGAAGCTGATCATCATGATTTAATTGTCACTTTCCAGAAATTTCACTAAACAGTATCAAGTGCGGGTAAGAGATGGTGGCAATGCACCTCGTACAAGAGGGAGGCAATCCAAACAGCCTTGTACCTACGCCGAATTGTTGACAGTGCAGAATTATTGAAGTTGACAGTGCATAATTATTTATGCTATATATGTTTGTGACTCCAGAATTTTCGACATAAAACTTGATATTCATCTCCTAGTAATTATCTCCCAGACAAGGCTCCCTGTTTTATTCATCTTTACAGTCCATATTTCATCTTTACAGTCCATTTTCATTTTCATATATTGACTTACATTTATTTTCTAGGATACAATTAACAAGAAACTCCAATCATCAGAAGGGCTTGATGGTCTTGAGGAACTAGTTTCGGGTGCAAAAAAATCTCATGGTCGAGGTTGGCTTATAGGAAGACATGACCCGAAGTGTCTCAAAACTTCTACTCAAGCTTCAGCTTCAGCTCCAACCGATTCATACGTGCAAGAGCTGACAAAAAAGATACGGCAGGAAGTTGTTGTCGAAGTGGAAGCAAAGGTAAACCAGAAGGCCGCTGAAGTGGATGGCAAGATCAATCGGAAGGTCCAGGACAACATGACATTGGTCCTAAAAAAATTAGTTGAAGCAAACCCCACTCTGAATATTATATTGGTGAAATCTGTGCGACGATTTCCAGTGACACAGTAGGTGATGCTACTCCTATGACCGGTGGACCTAGCTCTTAGACTTCTAGTACTTAACTGTTTTAGTTTATGTTTAAAACTGATGGTAGATTTGATGTAGTTGCTTTTGGATTTGATGTAGTTGATGGTGGATTTGAATTGTTGTTGGTTTGGATTTGATGTAGTTGCTTTTGGATTTAAATTGTTGTTGGTTTGTTTTATGGGAATTCAATATTCTGGTGGTGCATTTTTATTTTTTACATTTATGGTGTTACAATAGGTAAACTGTGTGTTACAATAGGTAATATTAGGTGTTGCAGTAGGTAATATTAGGTGTTACAATAGGTTATAGTAGGTGTTACAATAGGTTATAGTAGGTGTTACAATAGGCCTTGCAGGTGGGCCCCACCCAGAAGTGGGTCCCACATGTGGGTCCACCAAATGTGGGTCCCACATGTGGGCCCCACGTGTGGGTCCCACATGTGACAGTTGTGCAAAATTGTATTATCTATTGTAACACACAAACTATGTTACTATAGAGTGTTTAAGATGTTGCTATAGAGGTTTTTGGTAACCACATTTGCTATGTTACCTTAGGGTGTGTTTTGATGTTACCTTAGATACCTGTGGTTACTGCTGAGAACCTAACACAGCTGAGGTGTTACCATAGCCCTATTTTGGCCTATGGTAACTTCAAAATGGGGTCTATGGTAACACAGTTTGGGGGTTGCTATAGGCCATCTATGGCGTAGTGTTTGAATCAGACACACAGAGCGATAAAGAATTTTATATCACCCTTTTATGTTCTATATGTATCAGAATAATGAAGGATTAGAAAGTACGTTAATTACCTGTTCATGCGGAATGGCTGATCCTCCTTTGATATATGGAGTAATTAAAACCTGTAATTTTTGAAGGGAACTTAAGTAATTAGAAGATAATTGTCCTAACAAATTGATTATAATTAAGTACTTAATATAATAAAAATTGATTAGTGTAAAGGACGTTGTTTAAAATCAAGAACCAAGACGATATGAGTGATCTGATATATGGAACTTACAGTGACTTGATCATGAAGGAGCTTGATGTACTCAATAGCTTCATGGAGAACTGAAGCTGTATCAGTCTGGATATTGTGGTTGAAATTATTTAGCAAATTAAAGAGAACTTAAAAAAATCCCTTGCTTTATTACAGTAGTTTAAATGATAAAAATTAATATAATAGATATAATTACCTTTCCGAAAGGAGAAACTAATTGCTGAAGGGCTGTTACCCGGTCCCCAAGCTTCTCTTTCCTTACCTAATACTCCCTCCGTCCCTTATTGTTTTTCCTGTTTTGACTGGACACGTTTGCCAACGCACACTTTTAAACGTTTATATCTTGAATTTCGTATTAGTATTAAATATAAAAACTTCACTGTATTAAAGTACTCATAAATACGAATCCAACAAGATCACTCATGACTATATTTGGTCTTATAGATTATGCGTGAATTAGTAATTTATCTCATGTTATGAACAATCCCGACATATGAAATAAGAAAAACAATACGGGACGGAGGGAGTATCAAAGTTATAACTAATTAGTTAAATTTGTCATCTATTATAATTAATCAACTCTAATCTTTTTTTTTTTTTTTTGAAAATCATCTCTAATCTTTTAATATAATGTTAGTGAAAGATTGAAGATTCAACACCATGCTAACTTATGCAAATTAATTTACCTTAAAAGTTGGTAACGGTGATGGTGTTTGCATTCGTTGTCTTTTGAATACCGGTTCAGTACTGTTGTTAATCTTCACCACTGTGCTCATCTCTCGATTTCTTTCGTTATTAGACTGAAATATTAATGATATACAGTAATGTTAAGATTCCATAAGTTCCAAAACCTAATAATAATTTGTGTGTGTGTGTGACATAATTAATCATATACATAGTCGGATGTTACCTTTACACTGAGATTGGAGAGCTTATCTTCGAATTTTGGTGAAAATAATTGAGACTGCGCTGAAGTGTAAAGGCCATCATTGGATGCATTCCAGGCTGAATTATTTGGTAAATTCAAATGGCTAAGAGGTTGTTTTGGCAGTAGTACTGATGAAGGCTTCATCAATGAAGAAGAGGTAAATTCACTCAACTTTTCTTGACAAATACTATTACTTAGAGGTGGATACTCCATCGATTGATTACCGAAAATTGTATCTTGATTAGGACCAGTATCAAATAGGGTTTGTATCACCGAAGAAGTACTGTAACCGTATGAGGATGAATTCACTGGAAAACCTTCATTTGCTGGCCCTTTATAGGTGTCCATGGAAGATATCTCGTTGATGGTAGAAAATTTCCCGGGACTCCAATCTTTCTTAAGATGAGATAAATAATGGTCAGCAGCATGATCTTGTTGATAATTTGAGCTTGAATTTAAACTGTCAAGAAGATTGCCCCCATAATTGCACTCGTTCTTCTTGCTGTCATGACTAGAACATGGCACGAAAAATTGAAAAAATGAATCGAATTTAGCTTCATGCTTTTTCATAAGACAACACCTAAGTCCAAATATATCTAGGCAACTTGTACATAATAGCTGTAAAAAAGTTTACATGGACCATGGATAAGTTCGGTGGAAACTAAAGTTAGAACAATAATTGAGAGATGAATAGACGAATATATAAAAGTTTAATTCGATATAAATATTACTTGTGACTCAACAAAATTATACATATGTACGTATACTTACCTTAAAGTTTGATTCCAGTTAGCTGTTACTGATGAAGCTGAGAGATTATTATCCATCATTTCCAAAGTACTGGAGTTCAAGGCTGACAAAGATCCATCTTGATCGAAAGGTTTTCGAATATCTTGAAAAATTATAGACCCTTCAGAATTAGCTGAACCAGATTGATCATCACTAGCCCTTGCTTTCATGTCCAAATCAGTTGGCCACGAAATTATATCCATGTTGTTGATGATTGGAGAACAAACTGACGAACCAAAGCTGCTTTGAGATGGATTCATCCACCAGTTTTCGGCGCAAATCCCTGCTCGAAACTCATCTGCCATGGCTACAAATTTTGCTTCCCTTTTCTTGTTCTTATTTTCAGTTACCCTAGTTGAGGTTTCCTCATAGGAAAATGTATTCCAACTTTGTGCTATAATATTTATAGTAACACACACACACACAGAGCTGTGTGAAAATGTTAGGTGTGTAGTGTTGAACTAGATAGCTATAGGAATCTGTTCTACAATTGAAGAGATGATGAAATACAGTATTTGAAATAATAAAATATTTGAAATCGAATTTTCAATATATTTATTTATGTTCATTCTTGGTTCCTAACTTTAGTTGTTTAGATTTTTTTTCCCCTACTTTCGACAATAGAAAAGCTCTTTGTTGCTTAGAAATAAAGAGTTGTGATATGATTGTGTACTTGATCTGGCCGCCTATGTCATGGTTTTGGACGAATATTGTAACTTTTTATTTTCTTTTTTCTTTCTAAATTCAATGGCTGGCAATTTTTTATGTGGTAATGAACCAGAATTTCTGGAATGACCCCTCTACTTTAACTTTAAAATTATACTTACATGAGTTCATAAAGGATAACCTCTACATTTGTCTATATGTGCCGATTTAATTGAGTATCATAATGAACTGATTGACTTTAGGTTTCCTTACTATATTATTTTTTGGATAATAATTAAAGTCTAGTTTTTTTTTGAAAGCTAATAAAGTCTAGTTCGAGTCACTATTCCAGAATTATATTATACAGAAAAGTATCGTGGAAATTTGATTCAAATTAAAGTTAAATTAAAATTATTTTTTAAAAAACAATGTTAAATAGATTATATACAAAAATTGAATTTTGATTCCATAATAAAAGATGCTAGTCCATGGACAAACTATATATATATATATATATATATATATATATATATATATGCATAAAATTTTCTTAGATAATAAAAATTTTAAAATCTAAAAATTAAGCATGGGTAGAATGATATTATCCCTCTTACATGTGCACATTAATTTCGTAAATTAAGCTTATTAGCAAAACTTTTTTATGAATAAATTATTGTAGGCATCTATAATCAGATAATCAGAACTCTTAATAAAAATATGAATACCCAAGTACTTCATGTTATATGTAAAATTTAAAGGTCGCCAATTAACTAGCTTGTTTGATTGCCAATGTTGATATTTTTCGACCGTGATTTACGTCAAAAGTAAAATGAGCGTCCACATGAATACCATATCATATTGATCGAACTCATGTTAATCTGAGAAAATCTAAAGAAAGTAGTAGAACGGTGTGACTTGACAAGCTACATGCGCGTTAATTAACCAGGTAAAATGTCACCATAAAATAAATGGATTAGTCCCTAAACTATGATTACCAATGTCTGGTTGACTTTGACATGGTCGAGACTTTTAAGTCAAGTTAGGTCAGTTGTGAGTACATTGTGAGACGACGCGCAGGGCAAATATTGACTTTTGTTTAGAGATTTCCGATCTCACCAACAAAGCCACTAATTCGACAATGCATTTAAATTAAAACGGATGATGTTTATATGATAATCGATCGTATACTTTCATTATATATATCTGCAGGTGACAAATAAAGTATATACAATTATGTAGATTATTAATCATCATCAACTACTGCAAATCATAGTTCATGGCCCGTGTGTTTCCGCACTGATATAGATAATTAGTCATCATCCATGCTTTAGAAATCATAATTCTTAGCCCGTGTGCATTTTGTACAGTATTATTATTGATAGATATCAATATCTTCTTCTTTATACGTTTAACTAGCATAAAAATTCGTGCGAGGCACGGGTCGCTATTTTAAATTGTATTTTTAAATTAAATTGTGCATGATCAATGTCTTTCAAAGTACTTCATGTGATTAATTAATGGAATTTTGCTTGTTAATGGCACATATGCGATTATTGTGTACTTATTTAAGTATGTTCAAGTTTGTAATCTGAAAATTAATATGAGTAATATTGATAGTAGTCATGTTAATTTTTCTTTTTATGATTCATATAATAGAATTCGAGTGTTTTATAGGCATCGTCTAATTAAGAGGATTTTTCAGAACACCTACAATACTAAACTGTTCTTCCACTTTTTTGAAAATGATACATCCATTTAGTTCGATCTTCAATAATATTCAAGATACAAAATAAATAGGCTTCAAGATATTGCATTATGCGAATGTAGGTTTTACTCTTTATATTAATCAAAAACTTCGTAAATCTTCAAATATTCTACTCGGACCTTGCGCTTTCACTTAAAACTATCTTTCCAACTCTTTCATCTATTTTCTTCTAATTTCTTCATTTTAAGCATCGTTTGTCCTTTACTATTCCTCTGTCCGCTAGACTTGTAAAACACCAGATAATTCTAATTGACTGAATAAATATATCTTGTGTAACTACAAGCTTATCACACTCTAGAATATTTTTTCGGACTTTTATCATCATAAGTTAAAGTTGCTCATATGCCTTATGTTCGTGCTTTAACAATGAATTAATCATTTCTTTTTTCAAATACAGTTTCATCTAAAGATCCTAATTGGAGTGAACAGATAGACCAAAGACTTGAATGAGTTTGTTGTTTCTCTTAGCGAATTACGAGCCTCTAGCTAGCTTTACTTATTTTCTGAAATTTATTATAATTTTTTAATTGATATTTTAATTATTTAAAAAAATCAAATTTTTTACCTTTAATCAATTGTGTCTTGGTAAATAAATATTTGATAAATCAATAAATTCGTCAAATAAATAATTTGTATAGTTCTATATACTGACATCGATAGAGAATAATATTAATAAATAATATAACATAATATACTATAATCCGAATCAATAAATGTAAAAATAAAATATAGCCAAGAATTGTTATTATGTTGATGATTATTATTATTATTATTTTAAAGTTTAATTTAGCTCCAAATTTATTTACAAATGTATTACTATTAATACATTCACATATTACGTGTATTATTTATAAACACATGTGACATTGTGGCGTAATGGCAAGAGCATGCATAAGTTACTTGATAGATTCCCATGAACAACACTTTTTTTAATAAAAATGTGTTGGTGTTTTAGCTAAGTTTAATTTAGCTCCATAGTTATTTACAAATGTATTACTCTTAAACGACATTGACTTATTATGTGTATGGTTTGAAAACACATGTGACATTGTAGCATAGTGGTAAGAGCATGACTAAGTTATTTGATAGACTTAAGTTCGATTCCCATGAATAACACATTTTTTTAATAAATATTAAACATGAGGGCAAATTGGTATTTTCATGTGCATTAAAAAATCTCACATTTTCTTCTTGTGTTGGCCTATTATATATATAATAGATTATACCACCAGACCAGCTAGCGAATTTTAATTATACAAAATCCTAACTGTTTTTAACATCTCAAATATTACGTGTTATGTTCTTATTAATTATACTAGCTTATAGCTCGTGCAATGCACGGGTTACTTTAAATTTTGAAAAAAAATTATAATGCAATATAATATTTTAAATATTAATTTAAATATGTTATTGGAAGAATTCGAACCTTACATCTTTGTATATAATAATTTTTAGTATTAAACATAAATTAATATGTTGTTGGCGGGAATCGAACCTTGGACTTTTGTATATAACGACTTTTAGTATTATTATATCTAACAGTCATGATATATTTGAGTTGATGATCTAACGGTTGTGGATGAGGGATAACAAAAAATGAAGGGATAACCAAAAATGGGGTAACCAAAATACAAATTATTGATTCCCGCCAACAAAGGTTCAAATTTTTACAATAACATATTAAATTTAATATTATAATATTATATTACACTATAAACAAATATAAAAAATTAAAAGTAACTCATGATTTGCACGGATTATAAGCTAGTAATAATAATACAATAATACACAGTAACACTAGTACAAAACTGGCCTATTACGTCGCATTTTTTGGTCTTTTACGTCGCACTTTTGGCGACGTATACAGAGGCGTCGTATAAAGTCACCATCTTTTACGTCGGTTAAAAAGGCGACGTATAATATCAAAAAGAGCGACGTATAATGTCATAAAAAGGGCGACGTATAAAATCAAAAAGTGCGACGTATAAAATCAAAAAGGCGACATATAATGTCAAAGAAATGCGACATATAAGATCAAAAAGTGCGACGTATAAGATCAAAAAGTGCGACGTATATGTCTATTGAAAAATGACAATTTTCCCCTGTTTATATTTATATATACATCAAAATTCCTGTTATTACAAACCAAAAAAAATAATAAAACTTGCAACCCAAATTTCTCAACAAAGTGACTAGCTAAATTAAAATAATAATTACATACTTGAAAATACATCTCCATGTTTAATTACATAAATTAATCCAATTTAGAATTATCACTAAACTTGCTTTAAATAGCATACTCTATTGGTCTTTGTAGTTCATTCATAGCTTTAGCAAGCTGTCAAACATTTTCTTAGCATCTTTCTCCTTCTCTTTAGCTTCTATGTACTCAGCTTTCTTCATATCATACTTCAGCCAGGGCAATTTCTTCTTCATTGAATCAACCTACAAATGATTAGGATGGTCAGCTTGTTTCCTGTAAACAATGAAAATTTATACTAATTACGAAGAGAATCTATAGTAGAGAAATAGAAGGCAAACCTTTGCTATGAGTTTTTCCCTTTGACGAACGCGTTCAACATCTCTTTCCTGTTCAGCATTAATTGACTTCAGGTGATCCAAAGTTTCTCGCCTAAAAAATAACACGTGTTTAGTATTGTTAAACAGACACTACAAGTCCAAAAACTATTCCAACTATTTTTAGAAAAAAAAAGAATTTGGGAAAGAGATATTAAAGGACCTAATTTATATTTATCAAAAAAAGGATCTAATTTATAACGGATGTACTTTCCAAGGTTAGATATTAAAATCTAGAAGAACTGTATTAAGCTTAATTTAAAGAACTGTATTAGTATATGCACCCTGATTCCATGCAAAGAGGTTTTTGTATAGGGTTTTGCCATCACTGCATACTCTGAATGGTCCGAGCTCTGCTCCAAAGCCCAGTGAAGAAATACCAGGGCTTGCGAAAAATGAATAAATGTGCTAAATTTATAAATTAGAGTACCTGATTTTGAAAGAATGACCCAAAATACACAAAAGATAAAAAAAAGAAACCTGATACGTATTTAAAAAATCTGCTTAGTAGATATGTAGTTTTATTGTTGCATAAGAGATGCACATCTATATATAAGATACTTGCTAAAAACACTTCTCAACTGTATGAACCTAATAGTTCCTTTTGCATCAAAATATAAGTGAGCCTTGCTTATCACCCTCTTAGTAGTTCCTACGGCATAATATGCGAGCCGTACAAAGATGTATACAAGGAGAAAATTATAGTAAATCATAGATTCGACAAAAATCTTACCCCCATTGAGCCAAAGAAGAAGAGGCAGGGACTCCTTATTTTTTTCAGCTTCAACAAAATAACAATAAAGAGCTCGACCTGCAGATTGATCGACAGTAACATAACCCCATTGAGACAGGAACTAATTTTCAAGCAGACTAGAACTAGAACTAGTTATTTTTAAATAAAATGTATTCAAGGCTATTGATCACAAACCAGCATTTAATTTTAAGATCTACCTTATTTAAAGTGGCCTGGGATACAACTCATACAAGCAATAACTATTCCTATGGATGTATAACTAAAACATCTTTTCATTAAAACTTCAGCCTATACAGATAGGTTTGACAACCTGATATCTCTTTTCAAAATGGTTCATTACCTTTCCTAAGCAATATCAGTCAAGCTCTATCTGTTCAAGCACAATGGAATAACCTCCCTTTGCTATCTGTTCTTCAGCCGTCTTTAGATGCGAGGAAAGGTTTCAAGTTTCAAAAAAGCCGACGTAAAATGTACATCTTATACGTCGCCCTTTTAAAAATGCGACGTATAAAGTAGTATATACGTCGTCTTTCTTAATGTGCGACGTAAAAAGTCATCTTAAAAGGGTTTTATACGTTGCCCATTTAAAAATGCGACGTAAAAAGTAGTATATACGTCGCCTTTCTTTATGTGCGACGTAAAAAAGGCGACGTAATAGGTCAATTTTGTACTTTATTATAATAAAGTACTAAACAAACACAGCCTTGTGTGTGGAGTGTGGACTGAGGTGTAGTGTAGGTGTATTCCGTTAAACATGCCTTCAACCCGCGTGTCTCGGAAAAGGTGATGTATGTGCACGACTCTTCTATTTGCTTTTATTATTATTCTTTTCTTTTTAATTCTTTTTTTATTGTGGGATAACCAAAAAAGAGGATAACCAAAAAGATGGGTAACCAACTACAAATTATACCCCTTTGCTTATTATAGTATACTAGCTTATAACCCGTGCGAAGCACGGGTTTCTTTGGATAGGTTATAAAATTTATTTAATAAAACATATTATATTTTAATAATATATAATTATAATATATATTATTAAAATATATAATTATATATATTATTAATAATCTATATAATATCCTTTTAATTATAATTAAAGACACTATATACCTTTTCAAATATGGATTTTATCTATAATTAATTAAGGGTAAATAAGTAAAATCAACTTGGATAGGTTATAAAATTTATTTAATAAAACATATTATATTTTAATAATATATAATTATAATATATATTATTAAAATATATAATTATATATATTATTAATAATCTATATGGATTTTATCTATAATTAAGTAATGATAAAAAAGTAAAATCAACTTGGATATGTTATAAAATTTATTTAATAAAACATATTATATTTTAATAATTTATAATTATAATATATATTATTAAAATATATAATTATGTATATTATTAATAATCTATATAATATCCTTTTAATTATAATTAAAGACACTATATACCTTTTCAAATATGGATTTTAAGTAAGGGTAAATAAGTAAAATCAATAGTACCGTACCGACCGACCAAACTCACTTAATATAAAATTATATTATTTATTAAAATTAAACTCATTATAAAATCAACATTATAATTAAAAGGTATATAGCTTTTATAATTATAATTCGAAAATCAAAATTTTTAAAAAAATTTAATGTTTCGGCTTTAATATTAATATAATAGTATAGATAGTGACTACCTTTAAGATTTAGCTTCCTCCGGTAAGTCGATGTTTTATAATTGTATAAGTTTTTCCATCGACGTTGTTTTTCGACCGGAAGGCCGAGGGATTAACAAAAAATATATGATATATGTATATAGATATAATATAATATGAATCTATAATATGAATATTATATAAATATCATAACAAAATATCTTAAAGCTGAATTATTTCAATTATTACGATTTGATAATCTATTAATTTAATCGAATGTTCACCCCACCAAAAAAGTGAGGAGAAATTTTATGGAAGTCCATAACGAAAACTCTTGGAAAATGCTAGGAGGCATGATAGTTTCAAACACTGCAAGATTGATTTCCAAAAGAGAGAAAGTTACGATAACAAAAACAATTTTACACGTGGCACAATACACGTCATATTTTATTTAAATTTTTAAATTCTTTTTTTATTGAGGGATAACCAAAAAAGGGGATAACCAAAAAGATGGATAACCAACTACAAATTATACCCCTTTTTGGCTTATTATAGTATAGTATAGATATATATAATATAGATATAGATATAGATTTAAGTAAACAAAACAAATCTTGATCTTATCATTACATAAATCTCAGCATTTAAAAATAATTCAAAATTAAAAAAAATCAAATGAGAGCCTCTCAATTACTCCCTCTGTTCTCAGTCTTCTCTTTCCCTCTCTGCTAAAGTACATACAGAGAAAACAATTTGTATGCAGATTATCAACAACTACTGTAATTACTAGCGAATTTCGCAACTACAATCTGTGGCAGGTGAGCTTAACTAACTTAAGCCAAGTACCAAAGCATTTAAACCAAACTCCAATACCATACTTCCCTTAATAACATCCACTCTTTGGATTTTCTTCTTTGTCCTTTTAAATATTTTCCGGATCGATCATGTAGATGTTCTGAATCCATACAAACTTATTTGTATTCGAGTTTAACATTCGACGAACCTCTTATTATCAATACATAGAAGTAGGATATTTGCATTTCCTAAAATTTATCGTGGATGGACTAGCCTGATTGAAATAGTGTGTTTTACGTATACACTACAAGAAAAATGGATAATTTTCACGATAAATGGTGGAAAATGTCGGTGAAAAATAACTCTTATTTCTTATAGTAAAAAATACTGTAACTTCATATCTTGCCTATATCATGGCTCTTGACTCTTCCTGCCTTAACCTAATTCCTGCGGTTGTTTGGAACTGCAATAGCATTTGTAGAATGATATAATTTGAACCAAAATCAAATACATATATTAGGGTGTATGGTACAACTCTTCCATTCAGGACAATAATTAATTACCTGCCCATTAGTTCATAATATCCATGCTTACCAGTAGTGCTAATTATCCGATCTACTTAGAGCTACAGGCAACTTGCTTTTACGTAATTACCCGAATTTGGTTATTCTATATATAAATATATTTGTATATGTATTGCATGATATGATTAAGTAAAAACATTTTTTTTTTGAAATTAAGTAAAAACATTATTAATTTGTGTGGTGGTGTTAAGGAAACATATATCCCACGTCCATAATTAGTATATGCATGATTTTGATCATATCATAATTATCATTTTCGTCGTTTGTGTTATGAATCATGCATGTATAATTTACTACAGGCAATTTTGTACGCACATACTAGCTAGTACATACATGCAGATGAAGTATAGAATGAACAAAAAACTTGGGGATCAAAAGGGGTGCGAATTTATTTATAATTAGCTAGAGAGATTAACATAGCATAGCATTTCACCGTCATGCCTTGCAAGTAAACTTTTAAAGTTAACCATGCATAATCTGTCCTATGAGCTGCAAAGGGCCACTTATAACATATACAACATGTTGATTTTTTGAACATGGATAAAGCTTCAAGTCGGGAGAGTCCTATTTTAGGGTCCGGACCACAATAACTTCCACCTTGGTCTCTAAAAACTCACGCCAAGCTCTGATCGATCGCACGCCTACATACATGATACAGAACTATTGTACATAGTGTAAGAAACAAACTAAGAATACGTATACTGAGTGTTTAACCGAGAGGAAAACTCATCTTTTCATTGATATGAAAATAATAGGATTACATTGTTTAAATAGGAAAAACTAACCATTACAAACTATGGATAAGAACGATGATTTGATATCATCTTATCTCTTATCTTATTTTTGCTGCTCAAGACAAACATATTATCTTATCTTATCTCTAAATCATGTTGATCTATCAACACTTTATTTCCATAACTAAAATAACAGGATATATGTTTGAATTAAACAAAATATCCCAACAATCTCTCCCTTAATTCAAACATACATGTATAATGCACCGTCCACCCGTATGGCTTTAAACTGAGCCCATATGGCTTTAAACTGAGCCCGTATGGCTAATTCAACTGAGCCCGTATGGCTAATTCAACTGAGCCCGTATGGCTATTAAACTGAGCCCTTATGGCTAATAATCTGAGCCCTTATGGCTATACTTATGACTATAACAAAGCTGGTTCATCATCCTCAACGACTGCCATGTTTACTTCCTGCCTCTTCTCTCTTTCCCGTCGTGGTTTGCTACATTCTGACGCATAGTGTCCCAAGATGTTACAGTTGTAGCACCTGATCCTACTCTTGTCACGGAAATAACCACCTCTAGTTCTTTGATTCTGAGATGCCAAAAGAAGTTGTTGTCTGTCTGCGCTCTCGGACCTGCCCTTCATCCTCTCCTCGTGAGCTTTAAGACGACCCACTAACTCTTCAACCGTCATAGCTTTCATGTCTCCGAACTGTTCGATATTTGAAGCAATCTGGAGAAATTTATCAGGTACTGCACGTAGGATCTTCCTTACAACGCTTGACTCCTCCATCACTTCTCCAAGAACTCGTATGTTGGTTGCTATCCCGCTCAGCTTCATACAAAACTCGTCGATGCTATCTGTCTCCTTCATGGTAAGAGACTCAAACTCTCCCTTCAAAGTTTGTACCTTAGCCTCCTTCACTCGCTCTGCTCCCACAAACATCGTTTTAATGGCTTCCCAAGCTTCCTTTGCGGTTTCTTTCTCAGCAATAGTCAACAGTACTTCTTCTGGCACGCCTTGGTATATAGCTGCAAGAGCTATCTGTACCGTCCTCTCATCAACAACAGTCTTTGGGTTTCCTTCGATCGCACCCCAAACGCCTTGCGCCTTCATGAAAACCTTCATTTTCAGGGACCATGTTGTGTAGTTACTTTTCGTTAGCATTGGATAGCTTAAACCCACAGAGCCTTCTTTCGTCTTGGTTATCTCCATAGTTTTGTTCCTGGATGCTCTAATACCAAATGTAAGAAACAAACTAAGAATACGTATACTGAGTGTTTAACCGAGAGGAAAACTCATCTTCTCATTGATATGAAAATAATAGGATTACATTGTTTAAATAGGAAAAACTAACCATTACAAACTATGGATAAGAACGATGATTTGATATCATCTTATCTCTTATCTTATTCTTGCTGCTCAAGACAAACATATTATCTTATCTTATCTCTAAATCATGTTGATCTATCAACACTTTATTTCCATAACTAAAATAACAGGATATATGTTTGAATTAAACAAAATATCCCAACACATAGCTTCTTCAATTTGTCACGCTACACATTCCTTGGAATGACACAGTGCATGGGCTTCTGCCTCGCTCTCAAGTCAAAAATTTAGCAAAACTGAATATGGACTTTTTCGAAAGCAATCTTCTGACGGATCTGTTCTTAGTGCTCAATTTCTGACGAACACGAAAAATCGGTCAAATGTTTGCTGAACATCCGACGAAAGGTAAAAGTTTGTCAAAAGCTGAATATTTTAATAATATATTCTGGCGCTTACAAATTTTTGGGCTTAAAATTTTCCCACAAAAACAACCTTTTGACGAAATTGATCCCTCAGTCAGAAGTTATGAATTTTTTTAACAAAAAAGTAATTTAAATCCAGAAAAAATTATTTGTTTTTGCCAAAAATCCATAGACAATTATTAAGTATTAAAAAACTGGCAATCTTCTGACGGATATGTGTAGTCGGAAGTATCATTTTACACCTTATGACGGAACTGCTGTCGGATCCGATCCGAAAATTTAATATAAATAAATAAATATTTTATAACAATATTTTTTTTAAAAAAATTACATTGATTATTCACAATACATATAAATTTTGAAACTAAAAGTAATGCAGTTGGCTAAGCGAAAAATAAAAAATAAAAATGCAGTTGGGCTCGCTGATGGGGGCAATAGCCACTGAACAGAGTCACACAAATACATACCAATAATCCTCATAGTAACAATACGAGTAACAAAGTCAGAGAGCAAAACCTAATCCCCAAACTGGCGGACTCATACTATACTCTCAATTGAAGGCTTGCAATGGAGGACGGACCATCTGATAATCAAGGGGCTTGCAATGGAGGACGGACCATCTGATAATCAAGGGGCTTTCGAAAAAGAAGCAATTGAATCTCAACCTCCAGTGGTAATCTACTATTCTCAATTTAGTTGGTTTAAATTGTGTATGACTTTATGTAATCTCAGATTTTCAGTTACTTGAATTTCATGTTCTTTGCTTTCTTCTAGACTTCATTAGTTCTTTAGATTGCAGAACAGAAAATTGCAATAAGGCTTACTGCTTTTTTAGACCCACAAATCTATTTAACTCCTTCACATGCAATTAAAAGGCATAAATTCAGTACAAAATAGTGATACAACGAGTTTTTCAACAGACTAGATATTCAAATTGGTATTGCACTATTGTTTGGTTTCTGTCATTTAGCATCCTAATGGTGCCTGTGTCAAATTTAGATTCCATTTCCTTCATTTCACTCCTATTTCTTTGATAACCTATCTATGGCAGCCTCTATTAAAATGAGTATTTGATGAAAATCGGCTGCAGCACTCTAAGTTAACATCTTCCTTTCATCAATATGAGTACTTACTTATATCTTGTTCATCTTTTATCCATATGTTGTTAATTCAAAATTAAAGTTAATTTTACATGTAATTAATTTATATGTCATTTTTATATTTTATAGATGGCTGTAGACCGTAGTTGGATTCGTCGAAGATCCAACCCCAATGGTTATGGATTTACAGAAGAGTATTGTGATGGTGTGGATGAATTTGTAGCATTTGCAGAAAGAAATTGCACGGAACCGAACGGTCTTATCCTATGTCCATGTAAAGTATGTAAAAATTTGCACTTAAAAAGTGTGTTTGATGTTAAGTATGATCTGATTGCAATTGGATTTCTCGAGAGTTATAATGTATGGTATTACCACGGGGAAGTTATTGGTGGTGGTTCGAGTAATCAACGAAGGAATATCCAATATGGAGATGTGTTTGATCAAACAGAAATGTTAAGGGATGCTTTTGGGGAGGATTATACTAACCACGAAGAAGAGCCAAACCCGCAAGCGACTGAATTTTTAAACAATGTGAATGGTTATGGGGCCCCAATATATCCAGGCAATATAAGGTACACGCAGTTGACTTTTGTCATGAAATTATTGCATTTTAAAAATCGGCATGGGTGTAGTGAAAAGGGCTTTAATGAGCTACTTTGTCTAATTGGTGATGTGTTCCCGGCGGATCATAAACTCCCCGAGAATTACGATGATTGTAAGAAGATGGTTAAGAAGTTGAACTTGGGATACGATAAGATACATGCTTGTGAAAATGATTGCATGTTGTTTTATGGTGAAGACAGTCATAGAAAGCATTGCAAGTATTGTGAATTGAGCCGATATAAAGATGCCAAGCCGGGGGGAAGCCGAACAATTCCGAGGAAGATCCTAAGATACTTTTGTCGCACTGATCGTCTACAGAGATTGTATATGTCTGGGCGTACTGCTGAACAGATGAGGTGGTACAAGAATAGAGTTGTTACTGAAGGGGTTATTACTCACCCTGCAGATGGAGAGAGTGGAAAGAATTTGATAGGAATTATCCTGATTTTGCACAAGAGATTCGTAATATAAGAATTGGTCTTGCAACTGATGTGTTAGGTCGAATACACAATATATATATATATAATCAAGTACTGTATGAGTAAATAACAAGAACACACGTTTTAGTACTTAAAACTGTTTGGAATTAATAATTCCTCTCTCAGTGATGTAAAATATCACAGAGAGCTGCTTAGGTTACAATGAATGATATTCGTTCACAATGGATACCCTTCTAGGGTTAACCTAACTGTATTTATAAGATATACAGCTACATACAATCGTTAATTGATTCTCCTAAAATTAAGCTATACAATTGATATCAATTACGATTGCTACACGTCTTCTAAGTCAACTCAATCTCTTTGACAGCTATCCAATCTTCAAAGATATTGCTTCCATATTAATCTTGAATTATTCTTCAAACTCTGTTGACTTGTAGACGCTTCCAGTAGACAGACTTTAGCAAACTCTGTTGCTCTCCTAGCTAGCAGTGTTTGCGCTTCCATGTGTTCAGCTAGCAGTGTTTACGCTTTCCTCTGTCAGCGTTTGCGCTTCCAGCTATCAGCGTATACTCAAACTCTGCTACGACTGCTTTCAATAACAAGTTAAACTCTTTTTACCTGTAACACTTAAACACTGACATTAAATCACATCAATTATATCTAACAATCTCCCCCAACTTGTTCATTAGAAAAATGTACAAGTTCACAGTAATTGATGATGTCAAAAACAATCAAATAAAAACACAGTGTTTAACATATAATCAGAGTTTAATCTTGACTTAGCAAAATCTATAGAAAATTGAAATTACTTACAAATTCTGTCTACCTAACCTCCTCAAGATCTGGAGTTGTTCTGAGATAGTCCATCAACAATCTTCTTTCAGCATTTTCAAGTTCAATCTGCATAGCTTCCTTGATCTCTCTTAACTCTGGATCATTCTCATCAGTTTGAAAGATAGCAGCTCTTAGATCATAGATTTTATTTCTCCTCATCTGATTACCCAGTCTAATGAATTTGACTTCCTCTGATTGAGAATTAAAATCAAGAACTGTAATCCCCAGATCAGTTTTTAATTTAGCAGTTCCTTTCTTCATCTCTACAAGATTTCCATTCCAATCTCTGTATTTAGGAACATACTCTTCAGAAGTCTTCGATCCTGTAAAGACTTTGGCTTTCAGCATATATTCCCTTATAGAATTAGCAATAAGCTGTGTTTGTCGATTTCTGACTCTGAATATATGCAGAACATACTGAAGTTCTTCAAATAACTTTAGCTTGATTGCTTCTTCATTCACTCTATACACTGATCCATCTGTCATGAAGTATAACAGAAAGTGAATATTTAAGCTCCTTTGATGAACTAGTTGAACTGATTCCAACTTGTCTAGATTTTCTTGAGTAATACCAGAACCAAGAGAGACAAGTGCAGAGGGATCTCTAGGACTGTTACTAACTCTCAAATCTCTTCTTGAACCTAAGCCAGAAGTATTCCTGCCTGGTGGCTTTCCTAAACAAGCAACATTGTGTTGATAACCACCAGTCACTCCTGTTTGTTCTTGAACCGGAATCTTTGGCCTAGAAAACCCAGGTAAAGGTTTACTTTGAGTCTGTACAACTTGTGTGGCAACAGAGGTTGTAACTATCATTTTACTTTTGCTCTCTTCACCCATTACCCCTTTTAACTTCAACTTGGCATCAAGAGAAGACTTTCTTACCAACTTTCCTTCTTCTTCTTCTTCTTCTTCTTCTTCTTGAATACCAGATAATTTCTCTTTGATTTCAATCCCTTTCATTGCAGGCTTTGAAGCTCTGACAGTCTTCTCTCCTTTCTTGGACTTTAGTGCTTTTAAATGCTCTTTTTGCAACAGCTTTTCTTCAGCTTGTATGTCCTCAAGTGTAGCCTCAGCATTTTCTTCATGAAAGATTTTAGCAGCCAACTCTTCATCTGTTTGTGGATTGTCAGTAAATGACAAATCCTTTTGCTTTGAAGTAGAGGTACTCTGAATATTTGTATCTGTCACCAAATTTGGCTTTGACCTTGTAGACCTTCCATGTCCATGTCTAGGATTTGCACTTCTTAATCCCTTATCAGCATTAGCACCTTCTTCATCCAGATGATCCTTCTTTAACAGAGTTTGAGTTTGCTTACACATAGTTTTAGCAATTCTCTCCCCCTTTTTGACATCATCACCATCTGGAATCAGAATTGAGGTGATTAACTCAAGAGAGTTTGCAATAGAATCAACCTTCTCAGTCAGCAAAAGCTGATTCTGTTCAACTTTGCTCAATCTGGCATTAAGATTCTCTTGAGCTTTGGAGAATTGTTGAAAAAGCTTAGAATTAGCTCGTTGAGATTTCTCCTCATGAGTAGCAACCTCTGTTCGAAGATCAACAATGGCCTTCTGATTATCATCAAATCTGTGATTCAAGGACTTGATCTGAATCACTGTTCCTTGCAGACAAGTGAAAATATCAGGATTTGAAATCTTTGAAGAATTTGCCTTGAGAAAGGTAGCTGCTCTACCAGGAGGAAAAATACAATCTGACTTGTACCAATCTGCAGTTTGTTGAGTCAAATAATTATCATCAATCTCATTAACAGAAGGTCCAGCAAAGTCTGGTTTTTCTCCTGTTTTCTGACCATCAGTTTGAAATTGTGCATTTTCAGCTCCTGTACTCTTGTCTTCAACTGAATCACTCACTGACACATCAGTAGGTGCAACTGAAGCAATGTCTTCATCTTGAGCAGCAACAGGTTCTTGAGCAACCTGTTTTCCTCTATCACCTTGTGTATGCTCTGAAGAAACAACTTTCTCTGGTTGATCAATCTCTTCACCATGATCAGAAACATGATGTGCATCAGAGTTTAATTCTGTGTGGGAAGCAACCTCAGTGTCTTCCAGGACAACAGTAGGCCCATCTGCAACACCAGTATCAACAGAGTGTGTAACCTCCATGGGTGTTGGAGTAGATGCTTCATTATCAAAAGAAAATGGAGTTTCATCAAACTCTTCCATTGTAGGCAATGCATCTCTAACATCTTCATTAGTTTGAACCTTAGCAAGTTCTGGTTCAGCAATCTTGAAACCGGATTCTTCTATAATAGGTTCTATGATAACCTCTGTCTCACCAGTAGGAATATCATGAGAAAGTTTCTGTTGAGCCTCAACAACTTGCTCATCATCATCAGAATCTGTAAGAATCAGCCTTCTCCTCTTTGCTTGAGGCACTTCAATCAGTTCTTCTTCTTCACTAGAACTTTCCACAACTTGTGGTGATGAAGGCCTATTTGCCCTTTTAATGATTCTTCTGGAATAAACAGCTCTAGGAGATGTCTGTTTAGCCTTGGAATGTTTTGTGTTGAGGGCAGTATGCTTCTTCCTTTTTGGTTTAGATGTTTGTGGAGGTTGAATAGTAGTGACAGGGTTTGTTGGTTCAGGGTTTATTGGTTCAGGTTGTGTGTGTGGTGATGTAGTAGGTACAGTGTTTGTTTGTGTTGGCTCAGGTGATGGTACAGGATGAGAGGGTATGGTTTCAGTATGGTCAGTGGCTAAAGGTTCAGGCATATTTTGTGTTTCTGGTTGTTGTGTTTGGTGTGGTTCATGTTGTGGTGATTGGGAATCTTGTGGTTGGTTGAGAAAGTTCTGCAAGGCAAGTGGCAAAACAAAAGCAGGTAAATCTTTACCAACATCTTTATTAGTCATATCAGAGAATATTCTCTTATTAACTCTAAAAGGTTGAATCACATCAGCTGCATCAACTTCTAACCCAGGTACACAGGCATTGAACAAAAGTTGACAAAACCTAGCAAAATAAACTGTAGTAGACTCTGACAACTTATCACCTAAGTTCATTAGCACATATCGACCAAAATCAAAATTACTGCCATAGAGTAGAGAATACCCAATTTGCAGACTATCCATTGGAATGGCATCCCAGTTGGTGACTTTCTTCTGGAATGTCCTGGTGATACAGTCGAAGAAAAAATTTCATTCCTTTCTAAGATTCGGCCTCCTCACACTGCCCAGCTTTGTAAGAGATTCCATATACCCAATCTCTGTTAACATTTCTCTCAGATTTTGCTCAGAGACAACAGCATACGAAGTATGTGTGTCGAAATCCATGGTCTCGCAAACAGTTTGTGGAGTAATTACAAACTCTTGTTCATCATGAGTGAAGATGATAGTTGGAGTCCCATTCTCTCCTCCATCTATATACCTTGAGTTTTGCCAGAAATTGACTATCTAAGATGCAGATAGAACAGCAGGTTCAATCAGTGCCTGCCCAATTTCAGAGTCACGAAGAAAATTTTGCATAAGGTGAAACGCTTCAGGAGCACGGTCGTTCTCAAGTAGAGCTGCAAAATTGTTAGGCACAAAACGAAGACCAAACGAAGTAAAAGGTTTTGTTGCCATTAGATCAAGAAATAAGCAAAAATTGACTGTGAAAGTGATATGTAAGAAACGTGTTTGTGAAAATGTCAAAGTGAAAAACAAAGGAGGTCTGTGTTTTGGTAAAGTGAATATGAGTGGATGAGAAGTGATTGTAACAAAAAGTGATTTGAGTAGTAATTAAAAATTAAACTCAAACGTTTTTACATTGAAAGCACGCAACTGTCCCTAGAATAGTGTGAAAGTGGTACATAATGATGAGTGAGTGGGTGAAAGTGGGACACGTGTCAAACATGCAGCGATTCACTTAATCACGCGCAGTAAAAGCCATTATTACTGCTGTCTTTCCTATTATCAAGACACTTTACCACAAAATACACTCATTAACAGTTGTCAAACACTCTATTTACTCCAAAATTTTCAAATTATCTTAATGAAAATTTACCTTAGAGTACGGAACACAATCCATCAGTGTTTGTCAAATTTTCAAACTTTATCACTAAAACCCTTTCAAAAATGCACAGTCGTGAATATTTCGTGTATGTGTAGCAGAGGTTACCAAATCAATTTTTATAGCATCTAATATTTCATAAAATCCATAAATCAAATCAATAAACACTGAATGCACAAACTCTCATATTAAACACGGAGTATGTAATGAATGCTAAACTCTGTAGTTCCTTAAATACAGAAATCTGAATAACCCTATTCCCATTGATGTTCATGATTATCCAAGTAAGCACACAGTCATTATAGACAAAAAGATCAGGAGATAGACATCAAAGCATCATTCAGTGAGTTACATGTCAAGGATTTCCTCACAAACTCTCAAAGCACACAAGTGTTTAGGTGAAGTGTTTTCTCTCAAATTCAATCAGTAAAAGCAGATACTTCCATAGGCTTGAATTTCCACCAGATCTACACTACTTTGATTACATATATGCACAAATCAAAAGGACTTTATTCAAGGTTGTAATGTAGTAAGATCAAACAGGTGAGAAGAGATGTTTTTAAAAATGAGTGAATTTCGAACTGAACAATTTAACAGACCAAAGTGTTCAGTCACACTGTTAGTACATATTTGTACAAGATGATCAGTATATATACCCCTTTTTTTTTAATATATATACTGAGTAAACTTTTCTTTTCTTGAGAAACACTCACCTGCTTACATTTGATTTTCCAAAAGAATATAACTGCTCTTAATACGTCAGAGTTTAAGAAAAATGAGCAGTTAATTAGGCTCAAAGGGGTTTACTAAGGGTAGTCTTTATGAACAGTGTTTATGAACAGTGTTTGAAGAAAGATGGTAAATCCTAGTGCCTTTATCATTTTCATGCACACACATATCATGTAGTCTCAAAATGGTTTTAACACAAGTTCTAGAGCAACATACTCACTGATGAACATCACACATCAATAAAATCTGATTGATATAAAATGTATCAATCACTTATTTGGCTCAAAATTTCACAGGGTGCAGACATGAATTGTTTCTCACCAAACTAAACAATGACACATCTCAAGTTTTAAAATTTTCACAAGTACAAACAAGGAATCATCAAGAACTATGTATGTCTTGGAAACAGAGTGTTACTAATCAGAGTTTAGAGTTCATCAATATCAGAAGTTATTCATGAGAAGCAATGCACACAGTATTCATAGACTCAGAGTTTAAGACCAAATAAACTAAGAAATGCTCTAAATATGAAACAGTATCATGCTGTGTTAACTTACTGCACAAATTCTGATTAGATCACAGTGACTCAGAAAGAATCTTGATTTATTCACTGAGAATCATGCTTCATACATATTTCTTCATTGGTGTTTTCATTCAGACAAAAATCAACTCAGAATTCACAGAGTTTATCAAACATATTAACAGTGTATGACCAACAAACATGCTGACAGAGTTTAACAGTGTGAGAACAGAAACATGTGAACAGAGTCTGCATAACAGAGTTTAATCAACAAGGTTCACATAGCACTTAGCAATTCACAGAAATATGAGCAGCACATTTTATAAGAAAATTTTGAGTCTAACCAACATGTTTAGTCAAAACCAGATACCATTCCTAGTTCATTGACCAGCCTTGTGAATGCTGCTTCACTCAAAGGCTTGGTGAAGACATCTGCAAGTTGTTGATCTGTAGGCACAAAGTGAAGCTCAATATTGCCTTCCTCTACATGCTCTCTGATAAAGTGATACCTTATGCTGATGTGCTTGGTCATTGAGTGTTGTACTAGATTACTTGTCATTGCAATAGCACTCTGGTTATCACAAAAAATAGGTATCTTGCTATACCTCAATCCATAATCCAGCAATTGATTCTTCATCCATAGAATCTGTGCACAGCAGCTACCAACAGCAATATACTCTGCTTCAGCTGTAGATGTTGATATAGATTTCTGTTTCTTGCTGTACCAAGATACAAGTCTGTCACTAAGAAATTGACAACTTCCACTTGTGCTTTTTCTGTCAATCTTACAACCTGCAAAGTCTGCATCAGAGTAACCAAGTAGCTTGAAATCTGATTCTCTTGGGTACCACAGCCCTAAAGTTACAGTGCCCTTGAGATACTTGAAAATCCTCTTCACAGCTGTTAAATGTGGTTCCCTTGGATCTGCCTGAAACCTTGCACACAGACATGTTGCATACATGATATCAGGTCTACTTGCTGTTAGATAGTGAAGAGAGCCAATCATTCCTCTGTAACTTGTCATATCTACTGATGACCCTGTATCTTTGTCCAATTTTGTTGCAGTTGCCATGGGAGTTGTTGCAGATGAACAGTCAAGCATGCCAAATTTCTTGAGAAGATTTCTGGTATATTTTGCTTGATTGATAAAGATTCCATCATCTGTTTGCTTCACCTGTAAGCCTAGAAAGTAACTTAGCTCTCCCATCATACTCATTTGATATCTGGACTGCATGAGCTTGGCAAACTTCTTACAGAGTTTATCATTAGTAGATCCAAAAATGATATCATCAACATATATCTGAACTAAAAGCAAGTCACTTCCAGATTTGAAATAAAACAGAGTTTTATCAATTGTACCTCTGTTGAATCCACTTTCTAAAAGAAACTGAGCCAGGGTTTCATACCATGCTCTTGGTGCCTACTTAAGTCCATAAAGTGCCTTGTCTAGCCTATAGACATGGTCAGTATATTTTGGATCTACAAAACCAGGTGGTTGTTCAACAAACACTTCTTCTTCAAGTTTTCCATTTAGAAAAGCACTTTTCACATCCATTTGAAAAACCTTGAATTTCTTGTGAGAAGCATAAGCAAGAAACATCCTAATTGCCTCCAATCTGGCAACTGGTGCAAAAGTCTCATCATAGTCTATCCCCTCTTGCTGTGAATAACCTTTTGCCACAAGTCTTGCTTTGTTTCTTGTAACAACCCCTTCACTATCAGTTTTGTTTCTAAAAACCCACTTAGTACCAACAATAGACCTGTTCTTTGGTCTTGGTACTAGTGTCCACACTTCATTTCTTTCAAATTCATTTAACTCATCTTGCATTGCTGTTATCCAGTCAGCATCTTTAAGAGCTTCTTCAACTTTCTTTGGTTCATTTTTTGACAAGAATGCATGATACAAACATTCATTTGTTGTTGCACTTCTTGTCCTAACTCTTGCATCTGGATCACCAATGATTAAATCAGGTGTGTGAGATTTGGTCCATTTCCTAGCTGAAGGCAATTGACTTCTTTCAAAGTTGGATCCTCCCCCTTGATCCATGTTCTCCTGATTTTCTTGATATCTTTCTTCATACTCTGAGGCTCCCCCTGAATGTGACTGCTCAGTGTGTGAACTGTCGGATTTTGGACTTTCAGAGTTTGAGTTACCAGATTTTGATTCAGAATTTTCAGCTGAGTCATTATCAGAATTTGAGTTATCACTTTGATGAGTTTCTTCATGCTCCCCCTCAACTGATTCTTCTCTTGTTTCTGGTTGAAAGGACTTTTCAGTATTTACCAGTAGAGGTTCAGAGTTTGTCAGATCAGACTCATCAAAGTTTAGTTCATCAGAGATTAAATCTTCATTTTCGAAGTGCAGTTGATCATGTTCATTTACATCTTCAAGTCCAGTCATTTTCTTGTCATCAAAAGACACATGAATAGACTCCATGATCACTCTAGTTCTCAGATTATAAACTCTGAATGCTTTAGTTGACAATGGATAGCCAACAAAAATTCCTTCATCTGCCTTCAAATCAAATTTGGTCAACTTTTCAGGATGAGTTTTCAGTACAAAGCATTTGCACCCAAAAATATGAAAATATTTCAAGTTTGGCTTCTTTTCTCTCACCATTTCATATGGTGTTTTTCCATGCTTATTTATCAGAGTGGCATTCTGAGTAAAACAAGTTGTTTGAACAGCTTCTGCCCAGAAATAGGTTGGTAATTTTGCTTCATCAAGCATAGTTCTGGCAGCTTCTATCAAAGTTCTGTTCTTCCTTTCAACTACACCATTTTATTGTGGAGTGCCAGGTGCAGAAAACTCTTGTTTAATTCCTTTGTTCTTGCAAAATTCTTCCATTGTTGAATTCCTGAATTCAGTTCCATTGTCACTTCTGATAATCTTCACTTGATTCTTTGACCCTTTGTCCAGTTGCATTATATGTTCTGCCAGTGTTAATGCAGTTTCATCCTTCTTTGCTAGAAAATACACCCATGTGTATCTGGTGTATTCATCAACAATGACTAGAGCATATTTCTTCTTTCCAAGAGACATAACATTCACTGGTCCAAAAAGATCAACATGTAGAAGATGATAAGGATCAACAATTGAAGACTCAGATTTGCTTTTGAAAGAGGCTTTTCTCTGTTTGGCCTTTTGACAAGAATCACACAGGCCTTCTGCATTCAACAAAGACTTTGGTAGTCCTCTTACAAGATCATTCTTTATTAGCTCATTGATGTTGTTCAGGTTCAAATGAGAGAGTTTCTTGTGCCACTTCCAACTCTCTTTACTGGACATTCTTGTTGACAGACACACTGCTTTGCCATCAGTGTTTGTTGACAATTTTATTTCATAGATGTTATTGTGTCTGTTTCCAACTAGAGCAACTTTCCCTGTAGATTTACTGATGACTTGACAATATTCAGGCTGAAAATCTACATGATATCCTCTGTCACAGATTTGACTCACAGAAAGCAGATCATGCTTGAGTCTTGGAACCAGAGCTACATTAGTGATGATGACACTTCCAAGATTAATATTGCCATATCCCAGAGTATGTCCTATGTTGCCATCTCCATAGGAAACTTTTGGGCCAGCCTTCTCCTCATACTCTGATAGCAGGGCTTTATTTCCAGTCATGTGTCCTGAACATCCACTGTCCACGACTAGGGTACTTACCCTGGTGCCCTGCAATCACAAACAATCACTGATTGTTAGTTTTAAGGATCCAGACTTGCTTGGATCCTTTTGCTTTATTGAATCTGTTAGTTTTTGCAGCGGATTTGTCATTATCAGAGTTTAAACTAACATTTTCATTCTTAGTACTTGCATAATCAACTTTAACCCATTTCAAATTAGGTTTCAGTTCATAATAATTATGATAAATAGCATGATAATTCTTGCAAGTATAAATTGAGTGCCAAGTACTTCCACAATGTTTGCACAAAGTTTGTAGTCTTGGTTTAACATTATTCTTTTTCACTCCTGATTTGGAGGGTAAAGAATTAGTGTCTTTGTTCTTCCTGCAAAAAACTAGCAAGATGATTAGTGCTACCACAATTATGACAAGTTTTTCTAGGTGCAAATGTAGCAAGCATTGGCTTAATTCCTGATGTTATGCCTACCTTTCCATTTCTGTTTTTCCTAGGCATTCTCTGTTTGTTGACAGATTTTATTTCTTTAAGCTTATGCTTGAGTTGTTTATCTGTCATTGAACCAATATTAACCTGTTTGATACAGGTTTTTACTGGCTCACTTTCAACAGCTCCATGTTCAGTTTTAACAGTACCATGAACAAATGTTCCAAATTTCTTAGAAGAAAGAGGTGGTCTAATCTTGACTGTATTCTGAAACCTAAGCACATCATCCTCAGAATAACCTAGACCTACTGTGTCTGATTGAAAAACCTCTTGAGTGTCTTTTCCAGAATGTGTCCAAGTTTTAATAATGTGCTTTGCATCCTCCAGTTCAGATTCTAGTTGCTTATACTTACCTAGCAACTCCTGTTCTATAAACACAGCATCATCTCTCTCTTTCTGAATTTTATTCATGTTTTCAAGTTGTTCCTCAAAAAGTTTATTTCTTTCTTTGAGTTGAGAACACTCACTTTTGATTCTCTCATTTTCTAAAGTCTGATCCCTATAACTGATATGTAATGCTTTAAGATAAATTCTCAATTCAGTTATATTGTCAGTATTATAAGCATAGGTAGTTGGAGGTACCTTTAGTTCAGAATCTTCATTCTGAGTAGAGGCCATGAGTGCATAGTTCACCTCCTCATCTGAATCTGAGGTGTCTGCCCAGTCTCTGCCTTTGGTGTATAGTGCCTTTTTAGTTTTACCTTTTTGCACTAAGGAGCATAGTGACCCATCTCCTTACACTTGTAGCATTGAATCTCAGACTTATCTTTCTTACCAGATTTGAAGTCCTTTCCCTCAGATTTTCTAAAATTTTTCTTGTCAGACTTTGAGTAATCCTTGGAGAATCTCTTTCCCTTCTTAAAGTTCTTGAATCCCATCTTCTTGAAGGTCTTTACCATCAATGCAGCCATTTGCATCATCATCTTCAGAATCAGATGATCCATCTGTGTTTGAGTCAACATCAGTGTTTGATGACTCACTTTCTGAGTGGATGACCAAGGCTTTTCCTTTTGCCTTCTTCCTTGATGCTTCTTTCTTTGAAGATTTTTCTTCAACTTTCAGAGCAACAGACTTTGACTTCCTGCTTGATCTTCTATTTCTCTGCTCCATTTCCAATTCATGAGTCTTGAGAAGTCCATAGATTTCATCAATCTCAGTATCAGCAAGATCATAGTTGTCTCTTATAGTGGTTGCTTTCACATCCCACTTTTCAGGAAGTGAGAGAAGAAACTTGAGATTCGAGTCCTCTAAATCATATTCTTTGTTAACCAATGATAGATCATTGAGCAGTTTACAGAATCTGTCAAATGTTTCTGTCATGGTTTCTTCAGACTTTGCCTCAAAATGCTCATACTCCTGTGTGAGTATGTTCCTTCTATTCTTCTTAATTGCAGCAGTTCCTTGACATCTAACCTCAAGTGCATCCCAAATATCCTTTGCAGTTGTGCAGTTAATCACTTTGTTAGACATAACATTGTCAAGAGCACTGTGAAGTAAGTGCCTTACTTTGGCATCCTTAGCAATAGATGAAAGATCCTCAGTAGTTAGATCTTTCTTTTCCTTAGGAACCACCTTTGATTCCTCACCAGCAGCAGCAACAGTTAACTTTGTAGGTTTATGAGGACCTTCATAAATTCTATCAAGATATTCTGGATCTGTGGCTTCCAGAAACATGGTCATCTTTACCTTCCAGATTGCATATTCTGATGGCTTGAGTATTGGAACCTTAATTGTTTCATACCTACTAACAGTAGTAGGTGCTTTCTCAGAACCTGATGGAGGAGGAATCTCTGCCATTGATTACTATTGTGTTTTGGATCTTTAATTGTAATAAAGTAACAGATTGTCTCTGATACCACTTGTTAGGTCGAATACACAATATATATATTTATATATATAATCAAGTACTGTATGAGTAAATAACAAGAACACACGTTTTAGTACTTAAAATTGTTTGGAATTAATAATTCTTCTCTCAGTGATGTAAAATATCACAGAGAGCTGCTTAGGTTACAATGAATGATATTCGTTCACAATGGATACCCTTCTAGGGTTAACCTAACTGTATTTATAAGATATACAGCTACATACAATCGTTAATTGATTCTCCTAAAATTAAGCTATACAATTGATATCAATTACGATTGCTACGCGTCTTCTAAGTCAACTCAATCTCTTTGACAGCTATCCAATCTTCAAAGATATTGCTTCCATATTAATCTTGAATTATTCTTCAAACTCTGTTGACTTGTAGACGCTTCCAGTAGACAGACTTTAGCAAACTCTGTTGCTCTCCTAGCTAGCAGTGTTTGCGCTTCCATGTGTTCAGCTAGCAGTGTTTACGCTTTCCTCTGTCAGCGTTTGCGCTTCCAGCTATCAGCGTATACTCAAACTCTGCTACGACTGCTTTCAATAATAAGTTAAACTCTTTTTACCTGTAACACTTAAACACTGACATTAAATCACATCAATTATATCTAACATGATGGTTTTCCCCCATACAACAATGGTAGTTCATCCCAGTATTCGGTTTGGCCTGTTGTAGCAATTTTATATAATCTCCCTCCTTCCATGTGCATGAAGGATCCATACATGTTCATGACATTACTCGTGCCCGGGCCGAATAATCCTGGTAAGAATCTTAATGTCTATCTCAGACCCTTAATTGATGAGTTGATTCAATTGTGGCAAGTTGGTGTCCATACTTATGATGCTTTTACAAAGACTAATTTTACTTTGAGGGCATCATTGTTATGGACAATGAGCGACTTTCTTGGATTAGGCATGGTGAGCGGGTGGTCAACCCACGGGAAGATGTGTTGTCATGTTTGCATGGGGGATGTCAGAGCTAAACAACTACCTTTTAGCAGGAAGTGTAGTTTTTATGGATTGCACAAAGGGTTTCTAGACAAACGTCGAAAGAAACGCAGAACGGGGTTTGCTGTGCGTAGTATGTTAGCAGGAATAGTTTTCCCTCCTCCTGGGAAACCTCATTCCAAGGAAAGGGCAGATGGATTTAGTGTTTCACATAATTGGACACATGTCACTAGCTTTTTTGACTTGCCATACTGGGATTCGCTACGTTTACACCAATGTATTGATGTTATGCACACCGAGAAAAATGTTTTTGACAACATCTTCCACACCATAATTAATAGTGCCAAGACGAAGGATACTACATTTGCGAGACAGGATTTGGAAGCTCTGGGAATCATGAAAGCTCTATGGCTTCAAGGCAATCGTAAGCCTCGGGCAAAATATTGTCTTACACGAGAGCAACTGAAACTCTTATGTAATTGGGTGAGAAAAGTGCAGCTGCCAGACGGTTGTTCTTCAAACATTAAGAGATGTGTTAAAGTCCCAGAGTTGAAGTTCCATGGCATGAAGTCACACGATTGTCATGTATTTATGCAAAAGTTTATACCTTCAGCATTCCGTGAACTTCTTCTAGATGATGTGTTTAAAGCAATTTGCGACTTATCAAATTTTTTCAGAGATTTGTGCTCAACTACACTACTTGAATCTGATTTGAAGAAAATGGAAAAAAATATAGTTGGAATTGTTTGTACATTTGAGACTATTTTTACTCCTAGTTTCTTTGATCCAATGGAGCATCTTCTCGTTCATCTCGTCGAGGAGTGTAGACTCGGTGGCCCTTGTAACACTCGTTGGCAATATGGACTAGAAAGACTACAACGCCGATTGAAACAAAAAGTAGGGAACAAAGCACGCGTTGAAGGTTCTATTGCAGAGCGTTATGTACAAGAAGAACTTTCACATTTTTGTTCAATGTACTTCGAGTCTAGCATTCAGACCGCTCATAGCAGGCTAGGCCGTAATGAAGTGGATGATAACTTCCGCGATCCGGAGAAACTAGAGGAGTTCACATATCCTGTGAAACTCCAGGGAGCATACACAAATTACCACTTAGATGAAGATTCATATCTCACAGCAACACATTATGTTCTCACTAACATAGCTGAAGTAGCACCATATATTACGTAAGGATTCTGATACTTTAATCCATACTTTAACCACATGTTTCATTTGTTTTTTTTCTAATGTCAGATGGTCATATTTTCAGGATTTTTGAACAAGTGGTTCGCAACCACAGTCCTAATCCAATGAGCGATGCTGAGATGGATGTCGTGTTAAAGTCTAACCTGGTCAACTGGTTGCAACAAAAGGTATAATAATTAATTTTAATTTAATTATTGACAACGTTAAATATATTTATTTTTCAGTTTACGATAAGATACTAGCAGGTCAAGCATGATAATAGGATTATGGGATGCCACAAATAGGATGCTAGATAGTAGTAGTATATATAAACTATAATTTGAGAAGAATGTTTTGTTCTAGGTACAACACGCTTAATAATCATAATTTGCATATAGAGAAAAACTATAATTATGTTGCCTCTGCAGATCAGCTTCATGATAATCCCAATGTAGCCCTGTTTTTCTTAGAGAAAGAATTAAGTAGATTCTGTGTAGAAGAGAACTTGGAATATATCAAAAAGAAATTAACATTAGATAATTGTTTTGTTTTTGCTGAACAGATAGCAAGTTTAACATTAATTTTTATGTATTGTTTGTGATTAGAGGGGAAGATAAGTTGGCTCCCTGGTTTGTCGCGGGGAACAACAAAAAGTGAATTGTTTAACGAATATTGCAATCATTTCGTGGAACAGCAGGTATCATAGGCTGCCCATAGTTACGTACTGACATGTTGATTACAGTTTTTGGCAACGAAATTGCTAACCATAGCTTCTCTGATGATGAGATTAGATGAAATCCCAATATTTAGTTTACATTCTTTTGAAACCTTGTCAACATATATAATATATATATTATATTATGTAGAATAGCTACTTAGAATGTCATTTAGAAATATTTAGTTTTCCATTGTTCTGACCATACAATAGCTACTTAGAATGTCATGTGTACCTTTGCTTATATATGCTCTGATTATATGCAGTTGAAGGTAAATTTTAATTAAACAAAATCGATAAATTTTACATTTGAGAAGAATGTTTTGTTCCAGGTACAACACACTTAATAATCATAATTTGCATATAGAGAAAAACTATAATTATGTTGCCTCTGCAGATCAGCTTCATGATAATCCCAATGTAGCCCTGTTTTTCTTAGAGAAAGAATTACACCAAGAAACAAACTAGGTTGCTGTCATTCCATTCTCATCTGAAAAGCTACCAGAAATATTAAGTAGATTCTGTGTAGAAGAGAACTTGGAATATATCAAAAAGAAATTAACAGTAGATAATTGTTTTGTTTTTGCTGAACAGATAGCAAGTTTAACATTAATTATTATGTATTGTTTGTGATTAGAGGGGAAGATAAGTTGGCTCCCTGGTTTGTCGTGGGGAACAACAAAAAGTGAATTATTTAACGAATATTGCAATCATTTCGTGGAACAGCAGGTATCACATGATGCCCATAGTTACGTACTGACATGTTGATTACAGTTTGTTGGCAACGAAATTGCTGACCATAGCTTCTTTGATGATGAGATTAGATGAAATCCCAATATTTAGTTTACATTCTTTTGAAACCTTGTCAACATATATAATATATATATTATATTATGTAGAATAGCTACTTAGAATGTCATGTAGAAATATTTAGTTTTCCATTGTTCAGACCATACAATAGCTACTTAGAATGTCATGTGTACCTTTGCTTATATATGCTCTGATTATATACAGTTGAAGGTAAATTTTAATTAAACAAAAAACGATAATTTTTACATTTGAGAAGAATGTTTTGTTCCAGGTACAAGACAATTTTTATGTGTCTGAACGGTTCAAGTATCTGTTACGAGGACCAACAACTTTGGTGCTTTCTTATAAAAGATGCAAGGTGAATGGCTACGCATTCAACTTAGGAAGATCTAGTTCCGGAGTACTTGTCAAGGGCAGCTGTTATGATAATAATTCTTATGATTACTATGGGACGTTAGAAGATATTATAAAGCTGACATATGATGGTGGAAATCAAGTGATTCTATTCAAATGCCATTGGTTTGATCCTATTAATGGTGTGAAGAAAGACAAAAATGGGGTGGTTTTGATTGATATAAATTCAAAATTAGCAGGGAATGATGTTTACATTCTAACAAGTCAAGCCACCCAAGTTTATTATGCTCCGAGTGTGAAGAATCCGGATAGCAATATTTACACTGTCATCATAACTAGAGCTCGTCCCTTGGATGAAATAGGTCATAATGCAGAGGTGGAAGCCTTTCAAGAGGAGGTTACAAATACCAATGTGGTGACGTTTCCGAACATGTCATTATTTATCGATTGATCACAATATGATATGGGAGATGGTGATGAAGAACCTGAGCCGGAGAATATGGTGATAAGTGAAGATGAGGAAGAAAATGTGGTGGAAAGTGAAGAAGAAGAAGACGGATATGAAAGCATAGAAGAAGAAGAAGAATGAGTGAAGGAATGATTCAAACCAGAATTTTTGCTAAGGTGACGACCAGTGTCTAGTTTATTTACTGTCTTTTTTGTTCCTTTACTGCTCTGTCCTGTGTCGCACCTACTATTTCTAATTAAATTTATGTTTCTGAGATTATTTTGATCGGCCTTTGAAATTGTCTGAATATGCAAAGTCTGTGACTGGCTTTGACAGGAAAAGGAACCATTTATTGAATTAATTGCTTGTCAGTAAGAACAAGAGAGGAAGGACAATTTTCCATCCATTCCAAGGTTTGATCAAAGGAGACAACAGCCTTGGCCTTGAGCTTGGCATTCAACAAGATTTAGACAGTCACCAATTGTTTGAACCTACATTCATGTCCAGAACTGTTGTGAACACTAAGAATAGCTTTATTATTTTGGTGGTCGTTTACATAATTTGTTTATACAGAGAGTCATTTTTCTTGATTGTCTTAGACCCCGCAACCAAGGAATTATGGATGCATGTGATAGTGTGTTGTTTATGTTTCCTACTTTCGGCTATAATATTTGTGGTGGATCATGACAATTGCACACTTTCATTCTTTAATGTTATGGGAAAACTTTATTGTCTATTTAGTTTTTTAAATAATTTTCATTTTATGTTATGGTACTTGGTTCTAAAATTGATCCATGTTTCTGATTTATTTTCTTCCAAATATCCGTCTAAATCTGAATTTGATTTACTTCTAGCTTTTGTCATAGTTTGTGAAATCCAGAATTAAAGCTACAGGTGGAAAGCTTTTCAAAGGAAAAAAAAGAGTGTAGCCACTTCATTCATTTATTATACAAAATATTTTGACATGTGAGCAAACCAAATATACAAACTTGAAGCGGGAAACTTTTCAAGATATGCGTGGGTCCAACAGAAACTTTTGCATAGACTAAATCATACACAATTTGACTAAATGATTACCTAAAGAAAATCAAGAACAACAATTAATAGAAAGAGATTGTGGCATAGACAATGAAAAAAGATATACTAATAGATAGTAAAAGGTTTTAACCAATTTGACTAAATGATTACCTAAAGAAAATCAAGAACAGCTATTAATAGAAAAGAGATTGTGGCATAGACAATGAAAAAAGGTTTTATCCAATGACGACCTTTAAGGCTTTAATAAGAACCCGAAAAACCAACTTGAATATTTTATTATTACAATATAAGTTATTAGCTCTTTATTTTCTTCACCACCTTCTTCTTCTTCTTCATTCTCTTCACCTTCTTCTTCTTAAATAGTCATTAGCACCATAATTAGCATCATAATACCCCAGACACATAACTAAATCATCAACTTATAGCAGAATTTCTGACACCATTGTTGGATTTCGAGGCAGTAAAACACAACGATAACAATCATAAATATAAAAAAATTCGAAATCCAAAACCTTAGATCCATGTATATAAAAGGAGAATTTGCATTGGTTTTACAGTTGAAAAGGAGAAAGGAGAGGGAGATGACGGTGAATAGAGAGATAGAAGAAAAGGGAGAGTGGGGAGAGACAAAAGGGAGAGGGGAAAGACGGTGAATAGAAAGATAGAAGAAAAGGGAGAGTGAGGAGAGACAAAAGGGAGAGGGGAAAGACAAGGGTAAGATAAAATGAAGGGTTTGATAAAATAATAGGGATAAAATATGGATAGTAACACAATCCATGTGCTATGCTGTAGTATCCAGGCTTTTTTCCTCTAAAAAGTTAAAATAAGCAGCCTTTTGTTGAAAATGGTACTCCCGTCCCATTTTGTATGACACTCTTCTTTTTACACGCATTTCAAAGTGTTTGGACGGGATACTTATAAATAATATTTTTAAAATATTTTTGTTTTGTATAAAAATATAAATTCTATATCTTTATACAAATCGAAAAAAATAAAAAAATATAATTCACAAGTACCCGGTCCGGGCACATTGATTATGAATATCCAATTATGTATTTTTGTAAAAATAGAAACAACAATGCGTGACAAATCACTAGTTACTAGTACTAATTAGAATATTAGTGATCTACTAAGATCTCCAACCAAATTAATTTTTTATTTTTTGAAAATTTGGAAATATCAATAAATTAGATATATCCTGACATCTGTACGGTTGGATCGTCGAGAAATATTTTTTAAAAACTAGAAACAACAATGCGTGACAAAACACTAGTTATTAGTACTAGTTAGAATATTAGTGATCTACTAAGATCCCCAGCCAAATTTTTTTTTTTTTTTTGAAAATTTGTGAATATCACTAAATTAGATATATCTTAACATCCGTACGGTTGGATTGTCGAGAAATATTTTTTAAAAAATAGAAACAACAATGCGTGACAAATCACTAGTTACTAGTACTAATTAGAATATTAGTGATCTACTAAGATCTCCAACCAAATTAATTTTTTATTTTTGAAAATTTGGTAATATCACTAAATTAGATATATCTTGACATCTGTACGGTTGGATCGTCGAGAAATATTTTTTTAAAAATAGAAACAACAATGCGTGACAAAACACTAGTTACTAGTACTAGTTAGAATATTAGTGATCTACTAACATCTCCAGCCAAATTAATTTTTTTTTTTTGAAAATTTGAGAATATCACTAAATTAGATATATCTTAACATCCGTACGGTTGGATTGACGACCAATATTTTTTAAAAAATACAAACAACAATGCGTGACAAATCACTAGTTACTAGCTGTACTAATTAGAATATTAGTGATCTATTAAGATCTCCAACCAAATTAAATTTTTTTTTAAAATTTTGGAATATCACTAAATTAGATATATCTTGACATCCGTACGGTTGGATCGTCGAGAAATATTTTTTAAAAAATAGATACAACAATGCGTTAATTAATAAATATAAATTAAAATATTTTTTGATAATATAACTTATGTAATTGTAAATATTAAAAAAGAATCCTGTATTGCACGGGGTTATATGCTTGTATATTTAAAACTGAATAAAATGTGTAATTGTTTATTTATATATCATATATACTTAATTTCGGATTCGGATATTTTCGGATACGAATACGGATAATGTTCATCGGATATTGAAAGATTCTAATCCGGATACGGGTAATATCCGCTTTAAATCGGATACGGATAATATCCGTTTTTTTCCTAATACGAATACATATATTTCGAACGGATATCGGATTTTTCGAATTTTTTTGACAACTCTTACACTGGTGTTATTAATTGGCACTTGGCATCTCGAGGAATAATCCATCCGAGCAACGGGGATCGATATGCCCTTTTGTCTGGGCGGGAAAATGAATTTTATTTTACCTTCCATCTAACATTTGACGGACCCAGGGAACATTTTATTTTATCTTACAATTACTTTTGTTTACCTTTATAGACTCACTTTTTCGATTATTAAAGACCTTCTCCCTTTTCTAATCTTCCTTACTGCGCTCTCTGTCACAAGCTTTAGGGTTTACAGTGCTATCAAAGTATTTGAACATCAATAAACATGGCTATCTTCTCTATGCTCAAAATCTTAGGCGTGCTTTCAAGGTATTCCTAAATTAATTGAATTATTAGGGTTTTTAAGCATTAAATGTATTATCTTTGTATATTATACCCACATGCATACATATATGCTACTGCAAATATACAACTCTTCTAGGATATGTAATACATGTATACAATGGTTATTGAGTTGGGTTCTTTTGATTATTGTTCATATACACTTCATTACATGTCATGCATATACATAAACCCACACTTTTCAGTTATTTGTTAACACTAAGGTTTTGTTAAATCTTTTTTGTGAATGCAGTGTGTTTATGATGATGGCTGGTCGACGGGGGAGTGATCCTACTGGAGGTCGAAACGGTGCTGCTGGATCACGAGGTGATGGTAGCCAGCAGGGTGGAGGTTCCGGTGGATCCCGTGGTGGTGGTAGCCAACAGGGTAGAGGCATAGGTGGGTTGCGAGGTGGTCGTAACCAACAGGGTAGAGGCATAGGTATATCACAAGGTGGCGGTAGCCAGCCGAGTGGTGGTGGCCAGCGGGGCAGTGGTAGCCAGCCAGATGATGGGGCTGAACAGGGTACTGGTAGCCAGACAAGTGGTAGGATTGAGCTGGGTAGTGGTAGCCAGCCAGGCAGTGAAGGTGAGCAGGCCAGTGGTAGCCAGCCGAGTAATGGTAGCGCGCAGGGTAGTGGTGTAGGTGCATCAGGAGCTGGTGATAATCAACATGGCAGTTGTGCAATTGGTGGTAGAGGCCAGGGTGGAGATGGTGAGGACTCCTTCGCTACCCACACAGATAATAGCGGGGGTAGGGCAGGGGTAGGCGTAGGAATATTATAGTGACTGGAGTGCAGGAGAATGATCCACGCTTTTATAGTCAGCGCGGTTACTCATATGGGGGATTTGGTACCTTCCCTTCTGAGGCAATCAAGATCCGCATTGCTAATAACGAGTACGTTTTTATTTGGATATTTACATGTTTCAATGATTGATGCCTAAACTTGAACTGTTAGTCTTGGTCTAGTATAATCAATGTGACTATACTTGTTTGGCTTAATCTTTCGGGATAGAGAGTGCTCAGGCCTTGCGCAACTTACTTGCGATTATGCGACTACACTGGCCAGAGGATGTTATGCATCAGTCCGATGTTGACAGGGTTAGACCTGATTGGTGGGATATTATTATTGACGAGTTCTTTGTAAGTCACATTTATACTCTTACATCTAAGAAGTTGCTATATTTTTTGTATATAAATTTTATGAAATATAACAATTAGATGCATGAGGTAAAACGTTATTGGTAATCTGATTTTCAAGTAAGTTTAACATATGTGTATTTTCATTTTATTTGTTTACAGAACTACTACACTTTTGATCCTCAATATGCCACTGAAGATGAAGCTCGTGCTTCTATTATAGAACATATGCGGGACAACATACGGAAGATTCTGAGCGAAGAAAAGACACGGGCTGACAAGAATATTCAGAAAAATGGAGGCGATTATGTGGACCACAGGCCTACCTATATAAAACCGAGAGTTTGGGAAAAATTCTGCGAGTATTGGAAGAGTGATGACTTTCAGAGGAGGTCTGCTTTTGCTAAGGCTGCTAGAGGGCGTGTTAGGACCCCCCACACCTCTGGCTCTTACACATTTGAATGTCACCGCCGGGTATGAACTGTTATTATAATTTACACAACTCTGGCTCTTACCTCTGGCTCTTACACATTCTACCTTTTTATTGTATTATTGTACAGGACTACAAGCGTAAACACGGTGTGGAGCAAGATATTATTGAGCACTTTAAGGATACACATACATTGCATAAAAAGAAACAGAGTGACCAGATTTCTCAAGCTGCCATTGATGCTATCATTGTAAGTTTTATTAGCTAATTGAAATTACTCCTACCTATATTGAAACACGAAATGCCATAAAAAGATTTGACATTCAAAAGTCGATGCATCAGTTGCCATTGTTAAACATTCAGTGTTATCATCTTTAACAAAATTCCACAGACTGAACGATTAGTAACCAAGCATCAGGGGCGGAGGCACCAGTGTGCCCTCTAGGTCCCAGGCATGCCCTGATTTCTTCAAAAAAATAATTTTTTTTTGTCTATCATGCAACCTATCTCTAAACGAGACTTTTTGATGTACCAAAACAGCTGTGAAGAGGCATCTAGCAAAATGCAGTTACCAATCATCACATAAATCAAGAAGATAATTTAAACTAGATTATATTGCACTTTTTTAGTTACATGTCGATAGTGTTTAAGCACCAAGTTCTTGCTTGTTGGATACTTTAGCTCCAAATAAGGAACAACAAATGGAATCATAGGATTGAGTAACTGTACATTATAACAAACCTGATCCCATTATAACAAACCTGCAAATGGCTTTTTAATTTAGGCACTACCCAAAAAAAAATTCTGTATCCGCCCCTGCCAAGCATGGGAAATTAATAAGTTGATATTCTATTCCTTAGAAAAAATCAGAAATGTTAAGGGGGATCAACATTTCTGGTGAACTGTTTCCAGAAAGAGGTTCACAACCTTTTTCAGAAATATTATAGTATGTAAAATACAACTGGTTGCAACAAAAGGTATAATAATTAATTTTAATTTAATTGTTGACAACGTTTTTGCCAATATGAGGATACAGCTAAGTGCCAGAAACAGATCATTATGAATCTTGATGAATAAAAAGTGTTTTAAGAAAATTCAAGAAGTCTGCCATACGTACTAATGCATGTGATGCTAGAAAACTTTACATCTTCGCGTCTTCCCACCAGAATTTCAAGTCTCTAGCGGCAAATTATCAGCCGACTTGTTTTGGGTTAAAGATCTTGTTCCCATGATGGAGTTTGAATACCAGGTCAACACCTCTCTTCCCGGACTCTACCTCTCATTCTCTGTTAAGGCTACTGTTGTTTCTATTGACTACAGGTCGCAGCAGCTTCATTATTTTCCTTTGGACCAAAATATCGTACAACACTACTACTCCAGCCACAACCACCTCCGTCGTTCTACCAGTTTGTCTAATTCTCCTTTCAAACCTTTTACAATAACTACAACTCAATCGACCAATAAACTTTTTGGTTTCTACGATAGGAACTACGGAGGCTTCCTTAATGACTATACATTTTACAATTGTTCAGATCAGAATAGACCTAGAATATTTCCTAATATATATACAACCATCAATCCCGTTGCTTCTATGAGAGGCCCTGATTATAAGGTGTTTGCTGTCTATTCTGACTTTGATATTCTAGAAGCCCAGCTAGCATCTGGCCGTGATCTTCAGGATTCAAATATCATTTTTATTTGTAAATGGAAGTAAAATATGTTGATGTTCGTGCTTTACAGACTTTGTGAATATTAAATACTGGTATAAAAGACATAAATACTGGTATGTAAGGTCTACTTGGTATTGTTTTGCAGAAGCGTTACTTGGAGATATGTGTTGATAAGGGCATCGATCCTAAAAAAAACTCAAATTCATAGCTGGATAGATGCAGTCGGCTCAAAGAAGAATAAAATTCTTGGATTTCCTAAGCTTCTTGTGTCTGATGTTATAGGTATACTTAAGTATTTAGTTTTTTTGTCATACATTAGTTGTCAATTTTAGTTGTTATCATTCTGATGTTTGTAACATATATCATTTTCATTTTTGAACAGGTTCTAAGGCACGTGCTTCGACTCGAAAAGGTGAGGGAGGATCAGGACGATCTAGTCTCACTCGTATGCGCGATGATCTACTCATGCGTGTAGTTGATCAGACCCTTGCCCATGCTCTGTCTCATCCTGAAGATTACCAGCTCACTCCTGATCAGATTCGACTTCTAGCACAGGAATTCCTGGACGGAGAGTCTGATCTGCTTGCAGATCATCCCATTGCGCAAGAGTCTCGACAGAATATTATTCAAGTGATGATTGATGTGCTTAATCATCTGTACAAGGCGCACGGTCCTGGTAAAGCGAAGGTAAATTTAATTGTTTTTGCTAGGGAGACTAGAATAATGGGCTAAAAACTATGGTTGTATAAAGCTTGGCAGATATCTTGTATGTGTGTGGTTAAGTGCAATTATTCAAAGGAATTGTTCTCACTTGATTCTTTGTGTGAATGTTGTAGGGTAAGGCGCATGTGGAGGATGATGGTGCCGATCATGATCATGGTGATCGGGATGCTGATGACAATGACGATGGTGATGGTGGTTCCCGTCTAATGTCAGATGGCACCCTTAGAATCGTGGGATAGTTTACTTTGTTTTTATGTTGCGTAAGGTCTATTTGGTATTGTATTAAGTAGGTTGTCCATGGTGACTTTTGCTACTCTTCGCTTGTTTTGTGTATGGATGGTTGCTATTTGTGGTATTGTAGTTTTGTGTATGGATGGTTGCTATTTGTTATGGTATTGTAATTGTAGTAGTTTTTGCTAATTTCAAGTTTTGCTTATAATGCATAAAATGGTATTACAATTTAGTAGCTTATGAACTATGTACTAGGAAGGAAGATTGCGTGTTGGTTAGAAGCCAAATTGGCTGGATTTTGTATGTTTAGAAGCCGAAATGACTGGGAAATGAAAAAATATGGCAAGCATGTTGTCGGTGAGATAAATTTCTGACAACATGCTTGTCAAAAATTTGTGGGAAAAGTGCAATTTAGCAGCACTTCCAACAATCTGTCAGAAATAAGTACTTCCGACAACACTGAGGCCATCCGAAATATGCACTTCTGACAACATGGAGGCTGTTGGAAGATGGAATTTCTGACTTGCATTAGTATATCTGTTGGAAGTTTTGAATATGCGACAACTTTATCCGTCAGAAAATTTGTATTTTAGAAACATTAAAAAAACGTATTTATCTAATTTTCCTTTTTTTAAAATTTTTTACTTCTGACAGAAGTTTTGTTAGAACATAATATATGAATATTTTAATTATTTAATTTTTTAAAAAATGAATAATTTAATATTATTTAGTATGTTTATAGATAATAATCAAAAATCAAACTTTTGACAAATTTTGCTGTCGGATGTTTAGTTTAATAATATAATAAAGAGCAAGTGGGTCCCTCGTTATCTTCTGACGCAATTGATAAGTTCCGACACAAATACGAACATTTGACAAGGACTTTTCTGACGGAATAATTCTGTCGGAACGAAGCATTCTTCCGACAAAAAACAGGCCAAAAAGTCTGTCGGAAATCCTTGTATTTCTTGTAGTGACTGGGAAATGAACTTGTCGTCATTTTTTCCCTTCTCCACCAACGGACCACAGCAGGCCGATGCATATGCTATGGATAACTTTACATATATACGTGAATCAGTGAACTTGAAATGTGATTGAGATAATTAATTAACTCGTTTCTTCATTTGGGTTCTTTTACACATGTCAATGAATTTTCATACAATTATATATACAAAACGTAGATGAAAAACTATTAGTCACAACTCACAACCCTTTATGAGACAGAAATGATTAATTCGTAATTCGTAAGATAGTAGATAAGCGTGATCAAATATTTTAATAGAATAATAACTCAAGAATTTTAAATTAAGGTTTGGTGAAAAAAAACGGCATGCCAAACGGAGTTATGAATTTACGATCATTAAAGCTAAAACAAAGTAATTAAAGGTGTAAGCTTTTTTTTTGTTTGCCGTTCTATATATATCTTTATTATATTTATTGGAAAAAATGATAGAATTATATAAAGTTTCACAAAAAATTTCATAAAAAGATAAATGTCTCAATTTGATTGGTTATAACTCAATGGGTTCTCTATATTCATATTAACATCAATCAATAAAAATATTTATTAATGCAATCCAACTCATTTTGTGAATTTTTATGAACATACTCGCACCAATTCTTTACATTACTAAAAATAATAATTTTTAACAATAAAATACATTATTATATCCACTACTTCATTCCACTTTTTCAACACTTTACACTATTACATTCATTGCTTCACTTATTTTAACAATAAAATTACTATTGCACTCAGTACTTTATTTATTTATAAACGATATTACAAAATCATTATTACACTCATTATTTTATTTATTTCAACAATATTACACTCACTATCTTTAATCCTAGTGCAAAAATATAATGTAAAATTTTTAAGGGAACAAAGGAAGTATTTTTTATGTACCTAACATTACTCTACTCAATCACTTATTGGACTGGGATTTAAGTAGGGCTGAGCAAAAATCCGAAAAAATCCGAATCTGAATCCGCTAAAAACCACTAAAAACCGATCCGTATAAATCCGATCCGAAACCGAAACCGAAAAATTAAAAACCGAATCCGATTATGCGGTTTCGGTTTCTTGTCAAATCCGATCCGACAAAACCCGAATCCGATCCGATTAAAATAAATAATTAAATTATATATATATAATTAATAAATACACATATTTATATTTTTTGAAATATAAATAAAAATAGAAAAGAGAGCAAATGAAAGATGCATGGGTGGTCAAAAGAATGCAGAGCTCGTACAGGCCTCAGACTAGTGTTAAGAATGTCATTATCCTAGATAATACCACATGATTGTTTTTTTCATACTTTGTAATTTTCTGGGGACTAATAGAAGGATATACTAAAAGCACCAGTAACTGCATTCGGAAGAAGCTTTTTACAGCCAATTGTCTTGATTCGAAATTGCTTCATTCAGCATTTGTTATACTAGTGAAGTATATGCTGAGTGTGAAGTCTTGTTTCGTACTTTCATTTATGCTTCAACAACATAAATTGTTTTTATGGATTCTGCTAAGTTTTTTTTTTCTCGGAGCTTATATCCGTTTACATTTTCTTCAAGAATTATTTTAATATGAGTCGGGTTTAAAACCGAAACCGAATCGATTGCATCCGATCCGACAATTTTGAATCCGAAACCGAACCGCCGATTTCGGTTACGGTTTCGATTTTAGATTTTAAAACCCGAAGAGTTTCGGGTTCGGTTTCAATTTTATCATAAATCCGATCCGATCCGATCCGTGCTCTCCCCTAGATTTAAGAGTTCAGTAAACCTACTTTAGTCCTGTTATTCTTTTTCTTACCTACTCTTCTCTCACTCATTATACTGATCGATGGTATTTATCGGAAAACTTTAAAATTGGATAATTTTCTATCTAATTAGAAATACTTATTCATCAAATTTTTGTTTTTATTCAGTGTTTGATTACCTAGTTCATGAGTTTTTTAACCGGTTTGTTTTTTCTGTTTTTGAGATTCAGTTTGTTTTAATATTCAAGATCATAAATTTATTTTTGCACAATGGAGAGAGCTGGAGAGGTAGAGAGAGAAAGGTACATCCAGAATTCAAATTTCAAATCCAGATCTAGCCGGACCAGAGGGAGCAGCGGCGGTGGAGGAGCAACTAACAACTATCCGATCAAACATACGGCAGTCTCAACCAAAGGGAACGTCACAACCAAAACCACTATCTACGGCAAGAACAATAGATCTTTCCTGGAGGTTGCTAAGGCAAAAGATCCACTCGAAGCTGCAGGGAACAATCAGGAGCCAGAGTGGACGGTGGTCTCGAGAAGGAAGAAAAATTCGCAGAGGATTCAGTATCTATTCTTGGGTAACTTACCTACTAGAGCGAGGGAGGAGGACATCTGGACAGTGGTTAGGGGTAACGACTACTTCGCAGCACTTTTTATCCCGCTTAAGAGAGATAGGAACAACAATCGGTTTGCTTTCCTAAAATTGCAACCAAACATCGAGGCAGAGACAGCCATTGCAACATTGCAACACACTAAACTATTCGGGAGGAAACTAGGATTGGCAATTGCACGGAGAGGGCCTACTACTAACATAAAAGGGTATACTCCAGGGAAGGGGGCTAAGGACCAACAAGCTAGAGCCTCACAGGCTAAGGAACCTCTTTTCAGAGAAGAGCAGCAACAACACGAGCAAGTTGCTACAACAAACAAGGCTCCCCAAGTGTATACACTATCTGCAGACACGAATCTAATAGGATCCATCAAGCTCAGTATGATAGGGTTGACACACGAAGGGGACATTGTGGAAAACATATATGAGAAGTTACTGATGTTAGGCATTAATTTCTTGCAAGTAAAAGCACTCTCACAACATAAATTCCTACTCATCTTTCAAGATACAGAAGCGTTCAATAACCTGAAGCAAAGTCTGTTACTCAATATCTTTAAGGAGGTCAAGTACACAGACATGGAAGACGTCCTAACATCTAGAGTAGCGACCATAACATTTCTTGGCTTGCCCATTTTTGCCTGGAGCAAACAGAATCTCGATGCCGGTATCTGAATGGGGAGCAGTTTGGAACATATCGCCATCACATCTCACAAATGATGACTACTCAGCACCACAAGTGAAAATTGATACTACTTGCCCCCAACAAATCTCTAAAAAGGTCAAGGTGGTTATCGAGGGCCGTACTTATTTGGTTCACGTATTGGAAGTCCAACCCTGGACTGAGAAGGGGGTGCCAATTCGTTATAGGGTACACAGTGATAATACCAGAGAGACATATATGCAAGAAGATGCAGATCTTAGTGATGACATAGATAGAAATGCATCTGACTTGCAAGATGTACAGGATACCTCGGGCACATCACATGATGGCACAATTCAAAATGATAATATTACTGATAACATTCACACCCCCAACAGGGAACAATTGGATGATCTTGTGGTAGAACAGGCAGTAGAGAGGGATCCTAGAGTATTGGACGAAGATATATGCGAAGAGACAGAGTTTATCAAACACTCTGAAGAGAAAACATTGATTAAACAACCTACACAAGAGAAAGAACGAGTTGATACACATAACACTAGTCATTACAGGGATACTATGGCCTGTAGCACGACAGAATCCTTATGTTAGGTCGAATACACAAAAAGCAATCAAATACTGTATGAGTAACTTAACAAGAACACACTGTTTAACAATTTAAAACTGTTTGGAATTAACAATTCCTCTCTCAGTGATGTAAATATCACAGAGAGCTGCTTAGGTTACAATCAATGAATTTCTCAATGTTCGATTACCCTTCTAGGGTTAACCTAACTGTATTTATAGAACATACAGCTTCGTACAATCAGTAACTGATTCTCCTATAATCAAGCTATACAATTGATATCAATCACGATTGCTCCAGTCTTCCAAGTCAACTCAATCTCTTTGACAGCTTTCCAATCTTCAAAGATATTGCTTCCATATTTATTCTGAATCAATCTTCAAACACTGTTGACTCTTCAGACAATGCCGCTACAGAGTTTAACAACCTCTGTTGCGCTTCCAGTCAGTGTTTAACTAAACTCTGACTGCTTCCAGCTAAACTCTGTTTTGTCACTATAGCTTCCAAACACTGTTCTCATCAATCATTTCTAACAATCTCCCCCAACTTGTCCATTAGCAAAAATGTACAAGTTTACAGTAAATGATGATGTCAAAACAAATACAAAGTTTTACAGTGTTTAACATACAAACAGAGTTTAAACTTTTACTTAACAAACTTACAACTTTTGTCTACCTAACTTCCTCAAGATCAGGAGCTGTTCTGAGATAATCAATCAATAACCTTCTCTCAGCATGTTCAAGTTCAATCTCCATAGCATCCTTGATCTCTTTCAAATCTGGATCATTCTCATCAGTTTGAAAAATAGCAGCTCTGAGATCATAGATCTTGTTTCTTCTCATCTCATTTCCTAACCTGATGTACTTCACTTCTACAGACTTTACATTGAAATCCAGAACTGTAATTCCAAGATCTGTTTTCAGCTTTGTAGTTCCCTTCTCCATTTCTATCAGATTGCCATTCCAATCCCTGTACTTAGGAACATACTTTTCAGCAGACTTTGTTCCTGTAACAATTTTAGCATTCTGCATATACCTCTTTATAGAATTAGCAATAAGCTGTGTTTGTCGATTTCTGACTCTGAAGATATGTAAGACATACTGAAGTTCCTCAAATAATTTTAGCTTGATTGCTTCTTCATTCACTCTATACACTGATCCATCTGCCATAAAGTATAATAGAAAGTGAATGTCTAAGCTTCTTTGACGAACTAGCTGAACTGACTCCAACTTGTCTAGATTTTCTTGATTAATACCAGAACCAAGAGATACAAGTGCAGAGGGATCTCTTGGACTGTTACTAAATCTCAAATCTCTTGTTGAACCTAATCCAGAAGTATTTCTGCCTGGTGGCTTTCCTGAACATGCAGCATTATGTTGATATCCACCAGTCACTCCTGCTTCTTCTTGCACTGGAATCTTTGGCCTTGAGAAACCAGGTAAGGGTTTACTTTGTGGTTGTACAACTTGTGTGGCAACAGAGGTTGTAACAATCATTTTGCCTTTGTTCTCCTCATTCATTACCCCTTTTAACTTCAATTTAACATCAAGAGAAGACTTTCTGATCAACTTTTCTTTATCTTCTTCTTCTTTTTCTTCTCCTTCAATGCCAGTTAATTTCTCTTTGATTTCAATGCCTTTAAGAACAGGCTTTGCAGTTTTAGCAACTTTCACATTCTTCTTTGCTCTTTCAGACTTTAGAACTTTCAAATGCTTTTCTTGTAAACTCTTCTCTTCAGCTTTAGCATCTTCTAAAGTAACTCCCTCTGCATTCTCTTCCATAAAAAGCTTAACAGCTAACTCCTCATCAGTCTTTGGATTTGATATTAATTCCAAACTCTTGGTCTTTGAAGTACCTTGAGTTTCAGTGTTTATTCCAACAGACTGTGATTTAAAAGATTTGCCAGATCTCAGAGTTTTCTTTTCAGAGTTTAACACCTTACTCTTATCACTTGCCCCTCCATCTCCAGCATCATCCTTTTGAGTCAGAGTTTGAGAAACTTTGCATTTAGACTTAGCAACTCTCTCCCCCTTTTTGACATCATCAGGAATGAGTATTGATGTAATGAGCTCCAAAGAGTTAGCAATGGAATCCACCTTAGAAAACAAAGCAATTTGATTTTCTTCAACTTTTCCTAGCCTGGCAAAGAGAGTGTCTTGAACTTTAGACAGCTGTGCAGCTTTTATTTTGGACTCTCTTTCCATCTTCATTTCTCTTGACTGAATCTCAGTCTTCAAGGAAGCAATTTCTTGTTTTGTATCAGAAAAATTTCCCTCCAGAGTTTTGACTTGTACCACTGTTGCTTTTAAGCATGATAAAATCTCTGGATTTGAAATTTGACTAGCAGTCTGCTTAACAAAATCAGCTGCTCTCCCTTTTGGAAAAATACAGTCTTGTTTATACCAATTGGCAGCAGATTTAGCAAGATACTCTTCTTCAATTGCATGAGATGGACAAGGCTGATCAAAAGATTTATGCTTATTATCAGTCTGTGCTGGTGCACTCACAAAAGAGTTAGAGTTTGCACTACTATCAGATTCATCTTCAGCACTTGCATCCTTAGATTGATCATCTTTTAAAGAACCACTGTGCTGAGCAGTGTCAGCCACAGTTTCTGCAACAACTTCTGCAACCTTTTCAATAGTCTCTTCATGTTGCACAGGCTCTGCAACAGAGTTTGCCTTTGTAGCTTCAACAGGCATAGATTCAGAAATTATCTTAGTTGCCTGATCAACTTCATCACCTTTGTCTTGAATTGGAGAAGAGACCAGCTCTGTGTGTGATGCTTCAGCTTCAGGAACTTTTACTGCAAGCTCATCAGCTACACCAGGAGCTTCAGTATGAACAATAGGTGAGATAGGATCAGAGAATGGTTCAAATGAGTCAAAAATATTATCCATTGGTGAAAAACCATCTCTGTTATCCTCTTCTACAGGCATTTTATCCTCTGTAGGTATTTCATCATTAACAGTATCCTCTGCAGGCATTTCAACCTCTGCAGGTATTTCAACTTTGTCAGCTACAATATCCTCTGCATGCATTTCAACCTCTGCAGGTATAGAAACATTTTCTTCATCCTCAACAGTAGGTGTTTGCTGAGAAACCACCTCTGGAGCTTCAAGAATTTGCTCATCATCAGACTCTGAAAGAACTAATCTCCTCCTCTTGACTTGATGCACTACAGTCTCCTCTTCATCTTCACTGGAGCTCTCTTTAGGTGGTGAAAATGAAGGTCTGTTTGCCTTTTGTTTCATTCTTCTTGTATAAACAGCTCCAAGTTGTGTCTGTTTAGCCTTTGAGTGTTTAGTGTTTTGAGCAGTATGTTTCTTTCTTTTTGGCTTGGTTTTGGCTGTTTCAGTAGGTGCTGGCTCAGAGTTTAAAGTTTCAGTGTCTAATAGTTCAGTGTTTAATGTTTCAGTGTTTAATGGTGAAGAGTTTATTATTGGAGAGTTTATAGGTGAAGAGTTTAAGGTTTTTGGTTGTGGTTGATGAGATGTAGTAGGTACAGTGGTTGTGGGTGTTGTGGGTGTTGGTTCAGGCATTTGTTGTGGTGATTGAGGGTCTTGTGGTTGGTTTACATAGTTCTGTAAGGCTAAAGGCATAAACATCTCAGGTATTTGCTGTTTAGTGACATCTTTGTTTGTCAAATCAGAAAACATTCTCTTAGCAACTTGAAAAGGCTGAATCACATCAGCTTCATCAATTGGAATGTTAGGCACACAGGCAGTAAATAGCAATTGACAAAAACGAGCAAAATAAACAGTAGTAGTCTCAGACAAACGCTCTCCCAAGTTCATTAGTACTAGTCTACCAAAATCGAAGTTACCTCCATATAGTAGAGCATGACCAATTTGGAGAGTATCCAGAGGAAGTGCATCCCAGTTTGTTGTCTTCTTTCCAAAAGCTCTTGTGATGCAATCGAAAAAGAAACTCCATTCCTTTCTCAAACTTGGCCGTCTCAAAGACCCTATCTTATTCAAGTTTCCTGCACATCCAATTTGCTCCAACATTGTCCTTAAGCGATCATGACCAACAACACTGTAAGAAGTGTGTGTCTCAAAATCTAGAGCATCCCTAACAGTAGTTGGAGTAATAATATACTCTGATTCATCATGAGTGAAAGTGATTGTGGGAGTGCCAGACTCTTCTCCATCATCATATACAGAGTTTGTCCAGAAGGCAGCAATTTGTGAAGCAGATAGTGTTGGTGGTGCAGTTAAAGCCTTCCCTATTTCAGAATCTTTCAAGAAGTTTTGGAACAAATGAAACGCCTCTGGAGCATTTGCATTCTCCAGTGGTGCCGCTAGTTACTAGGAAGAAAAACTAACCCTGCTGCATCAAACGCTTTAGTTGCCATTAGTAAGATATGATACGAAGATATTCAGAGAAAAGATGTGTATGCACTGTAAGTGTTTATCAAAATGTGAAGGAGAGTATATGAGAAGTGTGAAAGTGAATGAGTATGCAAGTAACTGTGAGTGGATGAATGTGAATCGATATGGAGTGAGAGACTAAAGACGATTAGAGTAAAATTAAAAATCAATCGTTTATTTAGTAAAAGCGCGCAACTGTTGTAGAGTAATGTGTGAGTGGGACACTATCATGGGACACGTGTCAAACAACCAATGGAGCACTTAATAATTACCGCTGTCATTCCTATAATCACGACACTTAGACACATTTACACTAATTAACAGTTGTCAACTACCTCAATTACTCCAAAATAATCAAATCATCTAAATGAAACTGTACCTTAGAGTACTTAACACAACTCAACAGTGTTTATCAATTTTCCAGCTTTATCACTAAAACCCTTTCAAAAATTGCACAGTTGTGAATGTGTGTGAAGCAGAGTTTACTGAAATCAATTTTTAGAGCATCTAATATTTCATAAAATCCATAACAAAAATCAATAAACACTGAATGCACAAACTCTCATAGTAAACACTGATTGTTTGATGAATGCTAAACTCTGTAGTTACTGTAATACAGAAATCTGAAAACTTCTATTCCCTTTGATGTCCATGATTATCCAAGTAAGCACACAGTCTTTGAAGACAAAAATATCAAGAGATAGAAATCAGAGCATCATTCAGTGAATAACAGTCATGATCTGGATAATCTCACAAACTCTCAAACACACAAGTGTTTAGGTGAAGTGTTTACACTCACATTCAATCAGAAGTAGCAGAGTCTACCATATGCTTGAATGTCCACCAATTCTACACTACTTTGAATACATGTATGCACAAATCAAAAGGACTTTATTCAGGGTTGGAATGAGATAAGATCAAACAGATGAAAAAGATGTTTTATTCATAAGTGAATATCAAGCTGAACATTTCAATAGACCAAAGTGTTCAGTCACACTGTTAGTACATATTTGTACAAGATCAGTATATATGTTTTTTTTTTTTATTTAGCATATATACTGAGTAGACTTTTCTTTTCTTGAAAAATACTCATCTGCTTGAGAAGAAAAAAAAATATAACTGCTCTTAATACTTCAGAGTATAAGAAAAATGAGCAGTTAATAAGGCTCAAAGGGGTTTACTAAGGATGGAATTTATGAACAGTGTTTATACAGTGTTTGAACAAAGTTCAAAGGAATTTTGAACAGTGTTTGAAGAAATGGTGAATCCTATTGCCTTTATCATTTTCATGCACACACATATCATGTAATCTCAAAATGGTTTAATACAAGTTCTAGAGAAACATACTTTCTGATGAATATCACACAACAATAAATACTGATTAATAGAAAATGTATCAATCACTGATTTGGCTCAAACTCTCACAGGGTGTATACATGAATCTGAACTCACCAAACTAATCAGTGACACAACTCAAGTTTTATGGTTTTCACAAGTACAAACAAGGAATCATCATGAACCATACCTTTGGAAACAGAATGTCACTAATCAGAGTTTAGAGTTCATCAATAACCAAAATTATTTATGAGAGGCAATGCACACAATATTCATAGACTCAGAGTTTAGGACTGAATAAACTAAGAGATACTATAAATATGAAACAGTATCATGCTGTGTTGATTTACTGCACAAAGTCTGATTAGATTACAGTGACTCAGAAAGAATCATGATTTATTTACTGAGAATTATGCTTCATACATTTTTCTTCATTGGTGTTTTCATTCAGACAATAATCAATTCTGAATTCACTGAGTGTATCTAACATGTTAACAGTGTTTAACAGACAGACATGCTTACAGAGTTTAACAAGTTTTAAACATAAGCATGCATAACAGAGTTTAATACTAAGGTTCACATAGCACTTAACAATTTGCATAACATGAGCAATAAGTTTTTGAGTCTAACCAACATCTCTAGTCAAAACTAGAGACCATTCCTAGTTCATTGACCAGTCTTGTAAATGTAGCTTCACTCAATGGCTTGGTGAAGATATCTGCAAGTTGTTGTTCTGTAGACACAAAGTGAAGCTCAATGTTTCCTTCCTCTACATGCTCTCTGATGAAGTGATACCTTATGCTGATGTGCTTTGTCATTGAATGTTGTACTGGATTACCTGTCATTGCAATAGCACTTTGATTATCACAGTAAATAGGTATCTTGGTATACCTTAATCCATAATCCAGCAGTTGATTCTTCATCCATAAAATCTGTGCACAGCAGCTACCAGCAGCAATATACTCTGCTTCAGCTGTAGATGTAGATATTGACTTCTGTTTCTTGCTGTACCAGGAAACAAGTCTGTCACCCAGAAATTGACAACTTCCACTGGTGCTTTTTCTGTCTATCTTACATCCAGCAAAGTCTGCATCAGAGTAACCAAGAAGTTTAAACTCTGATTCTCTTGGATACCACAGCCCCAAAGTTATAGTGCCCTTGAGGTACTTAAATATCCTCTTTACTGCTATTAAATGTGGTTCTCTTGGATCTGCCTGGAATCTTGCACACAAACAAGTTGCATACATGATATCAGGTCTGCTAGCTGTCAAATAGAGTAAAGAACCAATCATTCCTCTGTAACTTGTCATATCTACTGATGACCCTGCATCTTTGTCCAATTTTGTTGCAGTTGCCATGTGAGTTGTTGCAGATGAACAATCAAGCATACCAAATTTCTTGAGAAGGTTTCTGGTATATTTTGCTTGATTTATAAAAATTCCATCATCTGTTTGCTTCACCTGTAAGCCTAGAAAATAACTAAGCTCTCCCATCATACTCATTTGATATCTTGACTGCATGAGTTTGGCAAACTTCTTACAGAGTTTATCATTAGTAGATCCAAAAATGATGTCATCTACATATATCTGAACTAAAAGCAAGTCACTACCAGTTTGGAAGTAAAACAGAGTTTTGTCAATAGTACCTCTGTGAAATCCACTTTCTAGTAGAAATTTGGCAAGGGTTTCATACCATGCCCTTGGTGCCTGCTTAAGTCCATAGAGTGCCTTGTCTAACCTGTAGACATAGTCTGGATATTTTGGATCTACAAACCCTGGTGGTTGTTCCACAAACACTTCTTCTTCAAGTTTTCCATTCAAAAATGCACTTTTTACATCCATCTGAAACACTTTGAATTTCATATGAGAGGCATATGCTAGAAAAATTCTAATTGCCTCCAATCTAGCCACTGGAGCAAATGTTTCATCATAGTCTATTCCTTCCTGTTGTGAGTAGCCTTTTGCAACCAGTCTTGCCTTGTTCCTTGTGATAACACCCTCACTGTCAGTTTTATTCCTGAAAACCCATTTAGTACCAACAATGGATCTGTTCTTGGGCCTTGGTACAAGTGTCCACACTTCATTTCTTTCAAATTCATTTAGCTCTTCTTGCATTGCTGTTATCCAGTCAGCATCTTTAAGAGCTTCTTCCACTTTCTTTGGCTCAGATTGTGACAAGAATGCATGAAACAGACATTCATTTGTTGTTGCACTTCTTGTCCTAACTTTTGCATCTGGATCACCAATAATCAAATCAGGTGTGTGAGATTTAGTCCATTTTCTTGCAGAAGGCAGATTGCTTCTGTCATCATGTGATCCTCCCCCTTGATCCATGCTCTCCTGATTTTCTTGGTGCCTTTCTTCATTTTCTGATGCTCCCCCTGAATGTGACTTCTCAGAATTATCAACAGAGTTTGAATCAACAGAGTTTGATTCAGAATCATCAACTGAGTCACTTTCAGTGTTTGAATTATCACTTTGATGTGATTCTTCATGCTCCCCCTCAACTGGTTCTTCCCTTATTTCTGATTGAAGAGTTTCTTCAGTATTTACCAGTAGAGGTTCAGAGTTTAGATGAACAGAGTTTGTCAAATCAGTCTGATCAAAGTTTACTTTTTCAGAGAATAAATCTTCATTTTCAAAGTGCAGTTGATCATGTTCATTTACATCTTCTAGTCCAGTTATTTTCTTGTCATCAAATGACACATGAATTGATTCCATGATCACTCTAGTTCTCAGATTATAAACTCTGAATGCCTTTGTTGATAGTGGATAGCCAACAAAAATTCCTTCATTTGCCTTTAGGTCAAACTTGGTCAACTGTTCAGGATGAGTCTTCAACACAAAGCACTTGCATCCAAAAATATGAAAATATTTTAGATTTGGCTTTTTCTTCTTCACCATTTCATATGGTGTTTTACCATGCTTGTTGATCAGTGTTGCATTTTGAGTAAAACAAGCAGTTTGAACTGCTTCTGCCCAGAAATATGTTGGCAACTTTGCTTCATCTAGCATGGTTCTGGCAGCTTCTATCAAGGTTCTATTTTTCCTCTCTACTACACCATTTTGTTGTGGAGTGCCAGGTGCAGAAAACTCTTGTTTTATCCCTTTACTCTTGCAAAATTCTTCCATTGATGAATTCCTGAACTCAGTTCCATTGTCACTTCTGATTATCTTCACTTGATTTTCTGACCCTTTTTCCAGTTGTAATATATGTTCTGTCAGTGTTAATGCAGTTTCATCCTTCTTTGCAAGAAAATATACCCATGTGTACCTGGTATATTCATCAACAATGACTAGAGCATATTTCTTCTTTCCAAGAGACATCACATTCACTGGACCAAAAAGATCAACATGTAGGAGATGATAAGGATCAACAATTGAAGACTCAGATTTGCTTTTGAAGGAGACTTTTCTCTGTTTGGCCTTTTGACAAGAATCACACAGGCCTTCTACATTCAACAAAGATTTTGGTAGACCTCTTACAAGATCATTCTTGATTAGCTCATTGATGTTGTTCAGATTCAAATGAGAGAGTTTCTTATGCCACTTCCAACTCTCCTCACTGGACATTCTTGTTGACAGACACACTGCTTTGCCATCAGAGTTTGTTGACAATTTAATTTCATATATGTTATTGTGTCTGTTTCCAACTAGAGCAACTTTCCCTGTAGATTTGCTGATCACTTGACAATATTCAGGTTGAAAATCTACATGATATCCTCTGTCACAGATTTGACTCACAGATAGCAGATCATGCTTGAGTCCTGGAACCAGAGCTACATTTGTGATGATGACATTTCCAAGATTAATATTGCCATATCCCAGTGTATGTCCTATGTTGCCATCTCCATAGGAAACTTCTGGGCCAGCCTTCTCCTCAAACTCTAATAGCAGGGCTTTATTTCCTGTCATGTGTCCTGAACATCCACTGTCCACGACTAGGGTACTAACCCTGTTGCCCTGCAATCACAAACAATCACTGATTATTAGTTTTAAGGATCCAGACTTGCTTGGATCCTTTGGCTTTCTTAATTCTGTTAGCTTTTGCAGCGGAATTCACATTAACAGAGTTTAAGCTAACTTTTTCAGAGTTTACATTTGCAGAGTTTACTTTAACCCATTTCAAATTTGGCTTGGGTTCATAGTAATTATAGTAAATAGCATGATAATCTCTGCAAGTGTAAATAGAATGCCAAGTACTTCCACAGTGTTTGCATAAAGTCTGTGGTCTAGTTCTCACATAATCACTCTTTACTGCAGTTTTAGAGGGCAAAGAATTAATGTTCTTATTCTTATTGCAGAAACTAGCAAGATGATTAGTGCTACCACAGTTAAAGCATGTTTTTCTAGGAGCTAATGAAGCAAGCATTGGCTTAATTCCTGAGGTTATGCCTACCTTTCCATTTCTGTTTTTCTTAGGCATTCTCTGTTTGTTGACAGACTTTATTTCCTTAAGCTTATGCTTGAGTTGTTTCTCTGTCATTAAACCAATGTTAGCCTCTTTAACAAAAGTTTTAGCATATGACTTTTTAACAGCCTTTTTCTGTGCTTCAGTCTTAGGTCCACCTGTTCCCATGACATTACCCTCAGATGAACAATGTGGTCTAACCTTTACCTGATTTTCAAATCTAAGTTCATCTCCTACAGAGTAACCTAGACCTACTGTGTCTGACTGAAACACTTCTTGAGTGTCTTTACCAGAGTGTGTCCAAGTTTTAATGATGTGTTTAGTATCCTCCAATTCTGATTCTAGTTGCTTATACTTACCTAGCAACTCTTGTTCAATAAACACTGCATCATCTCTCTCTTTCTGAATTTGATTCATGTTCTCTAGCTGTTCCTCAACAAGTTTATTTCTCTCTTTAAGTTGAGAACACTCAGACTTTATCCTCTCATTTTCTAAAGTCTGATCCCTATAACTGATATGCAATGCTTTAAGATAAATTCTCAATTCAGTTATATTATCAGTGTTATAAGCATAGGTAGTTGGGGGTACCTTGAGATCATCATTTTCAGTCTGAGTAGTAGCCATGAGAGCATAGTTGACTTCCTCATCTGAATCTGAAGTGTCTGCCCAATCTCTGCCTTTGGTGTAGAGTGCCTTTTCAGTTTTACCCTTCTTGCACTCAGGAGCATAGTGACCCATCTCCTTACACTTGTAGCATTGAATTTCAGACTTATCTTTCTTACCAGATTTGAAGTCCTTTCCCTCAGATTTCTTGAAATTCCTCTTGTCAGACTTTGAGTAGTCCTTGGAGAATCTCTTTCCCTTCTTGAAGTTCTTGTATCCCATCTTCTTGAAGGTCTTTACCATCAATGCAGCCATTTGCAGTATCTCTTCATCATCTTCAGAATCAGATGATCCATCAGTGTTTGAGTCAACATCAGTGTTTGATGACTCATTCTCTGAATGTATGACTAAGGCTTTCCCTTTTGCCTTTCTCCTTGATGCCTCCTTCTTTGATGGTTTCTCCTCAACCTTAAGAGCAACAGACTTTGACTTTCTACTAGATCTTTTGTTTCTCTGCTCCAATTCCAATTCATGGGTTTTGAGCAGCCCATAAATTTCATCAATCTCTGTTTCACCAAGTTCATAATTATCTCTTATAGTGGTTGTTTTCACATCCCACTTTTCAGGTAGAGAAAGAAGAAACTTGAGATTTGAGTCTTCTAAATCATACTCTTTGTTAACCAATGACAAGTCATTGAGCAGTTTACAGAATCTGTCAAATGTTTCTGTCATGGTTTCATCAGACTTTGCCTCAAAGTGCTCATACTCCTGAGTGAGTATGTTTCTTCTGTTTTTCTTGATTGCAGGAGTTCCTTGACACCTAACCTCAAGTGCATCCCATATTTCTTTTGCTGTTGTGCAGTTAATCACTTTATTAGACATAACATTGTCTAATGCACTGTGAAGTAAATGTCTCACTTTTGCATCCTTTGCAATAGATGAAAGATCCTCAGCAGTTAGATCTTTCTTTTCCTTTGGAATGACCTTTGATTCCTCACCAGCAGCAGCAGCAGATAATTTTGTTGGTTTGTGAGGACCTTCATATATTCTATCAAGGTATTCTGGATCTGTAGCCTCCAGAAACATGGTCATTTTCACCTTTCAAATTGCATACTCTGATGGCCTAAGTATAGGAACCCTTATTGTCTCATACCTACTAACAGTAGTAGGGGCTTTCTCAGATGGTGGAGGTATCTCTGCCATTGATTACTCTTGTGTTTGGATCTTTAACTGTAATAAAGTAACAGATTAGGCTCTGATACCACTTGTTAGGTCGAATACACAAAAAGCAATCAAATACTGTATGAGTAACTTAACAAGAACACACTGTTTAACAATTTAAAACTGTTTGGAATTAACAATTCCTCTCTCAGTGATGTAAATATCACAGAGAGCTGCTTAGGTTACAATCAATGAATTTTTCAATGTTCGATTACCCTTCTAGGGTTAACCTAACTGTATTTATAGAACATACAGCTTCGTACAATCAGTAATTGATTCTCCTATAATCAAGCTATACAATTGATATCAATCACGATTGCTCCAGTCTTCCAAGTCAACTCAATCTCTTTGACAGCTTTCCAATCTTCAAAGATATTGCTTCCATATTTATTCTGAATCAATCTTCAAACACTGTTGACTCTTCAGACAATGCCGCTACAGAGTTTAACAACCTCTGTTGCGCTTCCAGTCAGTGTTTAACTAAACTCTGACTGCTTCCAGCTAAACTCTGTTTTGTCACTATAGCTTCCAAACACTGTTCTCATCAATCATTTCTAACACCTTAGACTCCTCGTCGATTATATACTCTGCAGAAGAAGTACAAATTGTAGACTCACATCAACCAATACACAAGTCAGCACAACTTGGACTGTGTAGGGGGCTATTTGGATTACACATTAGGAAGGGACGTGGTCGCCCACGCAAGTATAGAACATCCTTACCTCAGAAGAAGAGTTCTAAACGAAAGTATACCAACACTGCGCCCAAGGACCAGAAAATAATGGGGCACAATACAGGCACTACAGACATAGACAACAATAAGCAAATGGTGTTGTTTGACAAGCAAGGGGAAATAGTCCAAATGGCACACAATATTCTACAGGATGCCCTCGACTTGGGTCTAGATACAAGAGGAGACACGGAAACTACAATACAAAACATCATCTCAGAGCTCAAAGGCTAACCAATTCCTTTGTAATAGACATACATACATTTATCAGGTTTTATGCAGCTATTTTCCGGAATGTCTTGGAACATTAGAGGGTGTAACAACAGCACTAACAGGAGAAATGTGAAATCTCATATACTAGCAAATAAAGTCAATTTCCTTTGTCTACAAGAAACCAAGTGTCTCCACTGGGACAACATCAAGAAAAATTCAATATGGGACGAACGTACTCATGGGTGGTTAGAATCACCATCCAACGGACTTTCAGGAGGCATCCTAACAACTTGGGACAAACAACACTTCTTACTTACTAACCAGGTAATCACACCAAACTGGATCCTATTCAAAGGAAATACAATTCATACGAACACCGCCTTTGTATGCATCAACGTATACGCACCACAACCAACTTCAGAGAAGCAAGCTATTTGGGATCAATTGAGCAATATCATTAGTGCTTTGGGGGACATTGCTACTATGATTTTGGGAGACTTTAACAGTGTTAGAGGGGAAGATGACAGACTCAACTGCTCACACAGCACACAAGATTCAGCAGTGTTTAATGATTTCATCACTCATAACGGGCTCATTAGCATTACTTCACAGCCACCACATTTTACATGGTTCGGCCCTGCAGGAAAACAAAGCAAATTAGATTGGATATTTGTCAATGGGAAGTGGCTCGATAACAAGAGCTGGGTGGCGAAGACACTGTGCAGAAAGAATTCAGATCACCGCCCACTGTGGGTGGGTACTAACTTACATAACTGGGGGCCAAAGCCCTTTAAATTTTTCAACTCTTGGCTAGCAGACGCATCCCTCAACCATATGTTTTCCAATATCAACTCCACTGATGTCACAGGACACAAGAATATCTCCGATATCATAAGAGAAATTCGACAGATAGGCAAGTGGTGGAACACAAATGTACTTGGAAATTTGGACCTTAGGATACAGAGTAAAGAAGCGGAATTAGATAAATTGGATGATTCAGGGCACCCTGTGTCCAGGGCTATAGCCAATGAGTTGAGCACCCTGTACCATCACAGAGATCAAATGTATTGGCAAAAGTCCCGTGCTAACTGGGAAGCGTTTGGGGATAAGAACAGTAAATATTTCCACCAGATGGTCAAATAAAGGAGACAGAAAAGCAATATTATAGGAATTATGCAAGATAACCGCTGGATAACAAACCCACAGCAAGTGAAATCTGTTTTATATCACCATTTCGAAACTTTCTTTAGCACGAGAAATTCTAACACCATCTTCGAACTTGGAGACTTGGTGATAAACAGCATACAAGACAGTGACAAGCAGATACTAAGTCGACCATTTGAGATGGATGAAGTTAGAATGGCACTTCTCGAAACGGATTCTAACAAATCTCCAGGTCCGGATGGCATTAATGCAGCATGCTTGAAACACTGTTGGGAGCACCTTAAACACAGTTTCATGGATACTCTATCTGCATTCTACCACACAGGACATATACCACACGGCCTTAATTCGTCGTTCATAGCACTGATCCCCAAGTCGGATAATCCTACAACTCCAACAGAATATCGCCCCATTAGTCTCATTAATAGTACTATGAAATTACTATTAAAAGTGCTGGCTAACAGACTTAAACTTATACTTCCCACAATCATCTCAGAAGAACAAACGGGTTTTATGTGAGGTAGAAGTATTTCAGATGGGATTCTACTCACTTCTGAGATTATACATTCACTCAAACACAAGGAAGCACAAAGAGTCATTATTAAACTCGACTTTGAGAAGGCCTTTGACATAGTTGACTGGGAGTTTCTATTCCAAGTACTGGAGAAAATGAATTTTGGGAGAAGATGGATTATGTGGATCAAAGCGATATTTACAACCATCAAAATAGCAGTCCTGGTTAACGGCTCTCCAACCAATGAATTCAATTCGCATCGTGGGCTCAGACAAGGCGACCCCTTGTCACCACTTCTCTTCAATATTGTAGGTCAGATCCTCCACCATATGATTTCTGAGGCACACAGACAAAAGAAATTCGAAGGCATTCAAGTAGGACAACAAGTCTTCACACATTTGCAATTTGCGGACGACACACTTCTATTTATTAGAGGGGATGACCAGTCCATCATCAGTATTAAGAGGGTACTGCTAGCATTTCAACTATTATCGGGACTTAAAGTTAATTTCCACAAAAGTGAACTGATAGCTTTGAACTTCCCGGTGGCCCAAATAGAGGGATGGGCTACTATTCTAGGCTGCAAGGTGGGTACTTGGCCATTCAAATATTTGGGAGTATCATTAGGATCGTCTCATCAGAAGGTCGGTACGTGGGATCCTATAATACAAAAATTCAAGTACAACCTTACTGGTTGGGCATCATCACATCTCAATTCCGCGGGAAAACTTGTTCTTTTGAAGGCCACACTTGATAGCCTCCCCGTCTATTGGTTTAACTTCTTTCGTATACCTAAAACGGTCCTCAACACTATCGACAAAATTAGGAGAAGTTTCTTATGGGGGAATAACAAAATGCACCTTACTAGCTGGCAACACGTTTCACTCAGTAAGGAGAATGGTGGTTTAGGAGTCTCGAACCTAGAGCACAGGAATTTGGCTATGCTGGGGAAGACTTGGTGACGAATTAAAGATAATCAAAGTTCTCCATGGATTAGACTACTCAAATCGAAATATGGTCATGACGTCGAATCCTGGCCAATTACTACCCGAGTAAATAACAGATCAACTATCATGAACAACCTGCACTATCTTTGCAATCATGAAGGTACATCAACACTGTTTCAGAGCAGGAATTACAAATGGACGGCTAATAAAGGCAATGGGATTAGATTTTGGGAAGACTGCTGGATTAGAGATGACCCCCTAAAAGTTGTATATCCGCGACTCTATAGACTAACTAAACACAAATACATTTTCATTAGGGAGCTTGTTGACATTTGGGTATTAGTAAAGCATACTCCATTTGTACTCTGGACTAGACCACTGCGGCAACTAGAACTAGATGAAGCTCATGTAATTTATGCTATACTTCAAGCACACAACACCGGAGTAAATGAAGACAAGCTGATCTGGAAACAAACCATGGATACGTATACAACAGCACATATGTACCAATTGCTCAATCAAGATAATTCCGCAATTTCTAGATGGGCGTTCATTTGGTCCATCAAAGTTCCACCTAAGATCAAGGTCTTTATATGGAAAATGGTACACAATATTCTTCCTACTAGACAATTCTTAGCTAGAAGGATACAACAGTGGGGGGCACCAGTCCTTTGTACAATATGTAATAATGATACCGAGGACATGCATCATTTGTTTAAAGATTGTGTTATAGCGGCGCAATGCTGGCAACACATTGACAAGTGGTGGATGATCATAGACATCTTCAATACGGGTCATGATTGGTTATACAAATTATTTATGGCAGCTAGAGACACGAGCTACCGTGATCATTGGCAGTGTACGGTCGCAGCTACGTTATGGACACTTTGGTTGAATCGCAACGAATGCCATTTTAAAAACACTAGGAGCACTATAGTGCAACTGCAATACTTGATCATGCTAAGGTCACACCAATGGGGTATAAGTAGTGGGATTCTTAGTGTAGAAAGCAAATCGGAGTGGTTTCGAAATCCTACACAGACTATCAACAATATCCACAAACAATTCCTCCATAATCTTCGCAATAGCAGATACTTTTACGGGTTTTCAGATGGGTCCTGGAACCAGGTAAATGGGATTAACAAGGCAGGCATAGGTGGATTAGTTGAAAATAGCAAAGGTGATATAACCTTCCTTTTTAGTGGCTCCACCGATGCAGATAACCCACTACAAGCGGAAACGAACTCGCTCATTTTCTTATTAAAACAAGTAGTAGATCATATCAATAGAGACATGAACGTCGTTTTATTTACAGACTCTAAAATCTTGTGGAATAACATACAAAAGCATAGAGCTGGACTGCTTCCTAGAGTCCAATATGCAGAAGAGGTCGACTTCACAGCATTTAAACACATTAGTATAGAATATGCTAGGAGGATCCATACAAAAGGGGCCGATTTCCTGGCCAAACAAGGCACACATAGGCCCAACATCCTGATGGGCTGGTTCTTATAATTTTAATCTCCATATCATTGTACCTAGTAACCAGAGTAACATCTTTTTATTATCTATTATTTTGTTTCTTGCACAAGGCTCTAGGTTACTTTACACCTTACCGGGGCAGTTCTTTCAGTACCTCCCACAGTTGCATTCCATGCCCTGCACCCTTTTAGCCTCACTCCTAACACTAGACTCCACTCTACAGTGGTAGCTCGGCTTTGTTCCCCAGGTCCTGGTTGTTATCCAATAGACGTTATCTACACATTTGCCTATATAATTCTATTCACATTTCTCCTCAGTTCACACTTTTACAAGAACTCTTCATTTCTCCCACTACATACACTACACAAATGGCCTACTACACTTGGAAAGCACCTTTGAGAGGGCAGGTGAAGGTTAATGTTCATGTCATCCATTCCCCCCGACAGTTCAATGGCAACACAAACGGTGTGGGGATTGTTATTAGAGACCACAGAGGACACATGTTGAAAGCCCTTACTGGGACTATGCGTGGTCTGTCTCCATTAGCAACCCAACTGTGGGCACTTCACATGGGTCTGAACCAAGCAAGGATTGAAAACTGTGAGATAGTTATGTTGGAGACTGATAACTTCAATCCGTTTTTCGAAGTCACTCGCAAAGATGGTAGGGGTGATAGGGCGTGCCTTTGGATTGTGGAGCAGATCAAGAAACTTCTAGGTCACAACCCGGAATGGGATAATGTGATCAAGTACGTGGCTGAATCGGCTAATCGGACTGCTCATTACCTTGCAATGGTAGGCTTGCACAACTGGGATGCTATGTACTACACTTCGGCTCCATTCGGACGTCTCCAGGAGAAGCTTGACTTGGACATGGGGTTTGGGCCCCCAATTCCTCAACTTGCGACTCACCCGATCCCAACAGATGGCCTGGGTTATGTCACAGGTTTTGGCCCAACAGGTGATCAGCAGGTTCGAGCACTAGTGGTGTCCCAGGATCAAGACCAAGGCTCTGTCAACGGAGGTGGTTCTCAGTAACTTGCCTCCACTAGCACGGTTCTTGCAAATCTTTGCGTTCACTGGCTTCTCTCCATTTTCTTTCAGTTTCTTTCTGGAGCCTTTAGGCCATCTTTTGTATGGACTGACTGTTGTCGTCCTCTTTCCTTGTAAGGGTCAGCTGGGCTTCTAGGATTCCTAGAAGTATTACCAACCTTCATTAATGGAATATTTTAATTATAAAAAAAAAAGATCATAAATTTATGGGAGAAAGTGCCCAAAATGACACAAAATTATGGTTAAATGTCGAAAATGGTACTTTCTGAAAAGTGAACCCTCACTGACACACAGCTCACACACTCAACAGATGCGTTATCCAAAACATAAGTACTACTTGCGTTTCCTGTTCATGCATTTCTGATTTCCCGATACTTACTAACCATCGGGACTTTAATTAATTAAAAAAAAAAAACAAATCACCCGATAGTTAATATATGTAGATTAATTTGGGGGCTAATAACAATCTTTTGTCATTTAAATTTTAGTTTGTAAATTTTAAAAATAAATTTTTAATTAATTTTGCGGTTTCAATAATTAACCTTTGGGATTCAACGTTTCCATTTTGGATTTAGAAATATTCGAGACGACGAATAAACCGTGTACGAACTTAGGGTTTAGGGTTTGGGGTTTAGGGTTGTTTACAACCCTAAACCCTAACTTATCCTGATTTTTAAACGCGTTAGCGTTTAAAAATCAGGCCGCCAGATTCAATTTTTTTAATTAAAATTTTTAAATTTGAAAATTACAATTTTTATAAAATATAGGGGTTCAACAATTAATTTTTGCGGTTCAACTTTTCCATTTTGGTTTTAGAAATATTTAGAATAACGAATAAAAAAAATACAATTTGAAATGACTATTTAATTATAAGTTTTTTAATAGTATATTTAGTAAAAACACAATTTGAAAAATATATTTAGTAAAAATAAGAAATTAAAAAAATGCGTTTGAAAAACAAAACAGAAAACAAAACGACAACAATAAATGCGTTTGACTGAAACGCATGGTAAACTGGCGTTATACCCCGAAAACGCGAAGTTTGCTTGCGTTACTAACATTAAAAAAAAGAAGAAGGAAAACTCAAGTACAACTTGCGTTATGTACCAAAAGAAAAAAAGAAAAACGTAAGTGATACTTGCGTTTTGGGGTAACGCAGGTAGCACCTGCATGAAGCGTGTGCTTGTGCGGGTACTGTTTTCAGAGAGTACCATTTTAGGTATTTTAATAAGAATTTATGTCATTTTGACACTTCACCCAATTTATGATAGTTTGTTAATCGATTTATTGATTTGAGTTGTATGAATTTAAATTGCATGGAATCGTAATCATATTCAGTTGTTTGAATATGTTTTAACGAATTTGTTTTAATATGTTTATAATATTCAGTTTGTTTTAATATGTTTTCCATGATTACAATATTTGTTAGATTGTCTATTAAAAAGGATTATATATTTTAGCATTATAACCATCATAATCGAAGATCTATTCAACAATCGTAACTCGAATAAAGAAAATTTTGATTTTGACTTTTTTATTACGTGTTTGTTCAATCTTAATTATTTTTTTAGATGTTGTCTGATTTTTTCTTAATGATTTTTTTATCAAAAAAAGAAAAAGAAATACATGTTGATTTTTTACTTGTTAATATGGCACTGCGTAATTTAATTTTCAAAATCGACGGTCCACAAAATTAATTTTAATCACCATAAATGTGGTGTCCGGTATTGTCTCTTAAAAAACTAAAAAATTCTTTTCAAAAAATTAAGAATTTAGAGCAAAGAGAAAACAGTTTTTTGTTTTATTTTTTGAATAAAGAGCTCTATATTATATTTTGGAACTAATTATGAAATTGAAGTCACTTGCCCCTTAAAATTAATATATCCTTAGAATTTTGATTCTAACAAAAATCAAATTTAAGTGAATTACGTGGCTGAGATGGAAAATGCTAGGTATTACGGTTCCCAAATTTTTTCCAAATAATGATATGGTACTTATATATTAGATAATTTTTCAATAATAAAATAGGATTCGCGTATATTTATATGTACTCATAAATTAAAATTAGTCATGTATTATCCATATTATTTGGGAATTTTTTTAGAAAAATATTAGCCTACTCGACTGACGTTGTGATCGAAAAATGTGTATGGGGGCTTGTTGGGTGGACTCGTGTATTTTGTTGAAATTACAATGATAATCTAAGTAGTTCAAGCATTTTTTCCTAAAAAAGTACTCAATATTTTTAGGGGGAAAAAAAAAAAAGAAAAGTAAATTAAAGAAGAATGGCTATAATTTACATTGAATTATAAAAATTTGATCAAATTTTGAAGTTTGTAAATTAATGATCAAATTTTATTTACGTTTTTTAAAAAAGAATAGTTCATGCTTATTTATGAATGTAAAAGAGAACCATTTTTTTAAAAAAAATAGAAATAAATCTGATCATTCTTTTAAAAAAAATTAACGGAAATCATTCTTTCAAAACGCAAAAACTAAAATTGGACATTAATTTATGAATTTGAAAATTTGATCACATTTTTTAAATTCGATAAAATACAACCATTATTCTATAATTTACACCAAAAAGAATTACTTTTGTATTTATTCAAACTGTTTTGGATTATTCGAACTAGCCTAAACTTCTCTCTCGTACAAAGCCTTCTTCCCGGAGTAACTGGCCCAAAACTCCACCTAATTCTGATAACAAGCCCACCTCATTTTTAGTCCGTTCAAAACTTGTGCAATTAATTATGCATGGGGTGAGTAAAAAACCGAATCAAACCAAAATCGAAACCGAACCCGATGAAAATCGAATCGAAAAAAATCGAAACCGTTAAAAACCGAATCGAAATCAAAATCTAAAAATCGATCCGATTTTAATGGTTGCGGTTCCAGTTTTAGGTTCAAACCGAACCGAAAAAACCCAAAAACCGAATCAATTATTTATATAAATAAATATTTATATTTTTTATACAGTCTGTATTCCGGTTAATTTGGTGAGTAGAATTCTTATTTTGCTTTCCATTAAAATGATATGGAGTTTTATGGTTGCAGAATTAGACGTTAGTCCATCTTTAAATGATTTAATAGTTCTATTAGGTGATCACATATCCTACTAAATACTCCCTCCGTTCCTAAAAGTTTTTCCTGTTTTCCTAATTGGGTCATTCAAAAAACCTTTCCTGTTTCTAATTTAGTACATACTTTATTATTATTCAATCAATACTCCCCAAATAAAATATGTCTCGGTTTCTCCCCAAATAAAATATTCTCACTTTCCCAATTCTCTCTTTCTCCTCCAAACCAATTATTTTCATATCACAATTATCTCTTCCGTTTTAGTCGTCGAAGTAATGAGTTTACATTATGGTTTTTCTGATTCAGGCGATGATGATGCAGAGTCGGGGCCTTACGAGTGTTCCGATGCCGATCATTGTGACAACGGCGTCGAGTGTTTAGGCGAACACAACTATAGTGAACAATACTACCGACGTCTATGGGGAATTTACGATTCATCTCAGTCGATCAACAAATCGGTGGATAAATCAGTGGATAAGTCGGTGGATAAATCGGTTGAGAAGTCGGTGGAGAAATCGGTGGATAAGTCGGTGGAGAAATCGGTGGCTCAATCGGTGTCCTCTGTTGATAAACCGATGAATGAAACCCTCAGTGATGCTATTAAGCTTGATGAACCATTCTTGGTGTCCTCCGTTTGTCCCAATCATGTTGATCTGCCCGACGACGACGACGGGTATGTGTCCGACTCTGAGGATGCATGTTCGTGTTCTTAATGCATAGCCTAGCTTTTTGGAGGTAATTTCTTGTTCTTTATGTTCATATTGGCCTCAAGTTATTCATATTTTTTTCATAATTAAGCATATAAATAATTTCTTGTTCTTTGTGTTCATATATGTATATAATTTCATCAAGAAATTGTGTAATCCTCTCTATACACAAGTGTTTTAATATTGAAAATTTGCAAGTGAAAACTTGCAAGTGTTGCAATTTTATACTGCTAGTGTTTCTGCCGCTTGTTTATCTGGCATTGTCTCATGCAGCTGTGTTGGTTTCTTCTCAACCTAGCATTATTAGTTTTTCCAAATCAGGTTAGGGGATTCAAGTCCCAATTCAAGTCACAACCATTGCTTGTTTATCTAAAATCAGACTTCATGCTTTTCTTTGTTATATCTAGCAGAGCTCCTAAAATCCTTGAAGGTTGTTTTTTTGAAGAAAGACAGAGACCATGTTACTTGGTAAAGTTGTTAACAAGAGACCATGTTCTTGTTCTTGTTTATGCTTTTTATATGCTTGATATGCTTTTTATATGCTTGTTCCACAGAACATCTATATTACTGGTCCAAAAGAAATAAGATAAGGAATCCTTAAGTGTTGTTAATTTTCCACATATTCAACAAAAATTGCACACATTGGTGCAGATACACTATATAGATAACTTTAAGCATACATTTTGTTTTGCCTACATGTACTGCTTATACATGTTGATAAAACACAAAAGTCCACATTGTTGCCTACACTGATGCTTACTCTGCCGATCCATGTAGCAAATCCCATGCCTCATGAATAGCCCATATTGGTGCACTAACTTGTACTGGTAGATTGCCTTCAGCTTCCAACTTTTTCTTGTTGACATGAGGAACCAGATAATCATTAGAACCCTTTACCTTTAGTATTTCATTCATCACAAATTGGTAGGATAACCATACATTGGCTAATGTTTTTGCCTCCAACTCATAGAAGGCCTGATTGACTGCATCCATCATACCATCAACATCATTCGGCATTTTTTTACATGGCAACAGAGGGAGTAATACTTAAAGCTCTTGACACTATTAAACAAAAACTGGGATGCTAAGGTGGTCTAGTATGTGACTGTTTACATGGCAATTGATTAAGATTGCTTGTGTGCCTACATGCTAATGTTCTTCTACTCAACAGTCTCCACATTAAAACCTGCAAGTTATATGAATTAAATATAGAATGACATTATTATACTCCCTCTGTTTCTAAAACAATTTCTGGTTTGACAAAAAGCACAGGTTTTAAGAAAAAAATTAAACAATGTTTAACAATCATTATTAGTGGAGTGATGAGAGGGAAAGTATATTAACTTTCCCACCATTTTGCTTTTGAAAGTATATTGGGGGGAAATTATACATTAACCGGGAAGCTTACATGAGTAAAGTTTACATAAACATCAGATTTACATACAACAACAAAAACAAAAAACAAGGCAGTGCTTGGCTTCTCCATTCAAAGTTTCAAACATGAATGAAGAACAAAATTTTCCTTTTGATCTCAACGAACCACCAACAGCAGATGGAGACAGTGAAGAGATGGAAGATGTCTTGAAGAAAAGAAAGGCACAACTCAGCTGTGATACAAGGTTACAAATATTAACATTTCTTCTACACAACCAAGCAACAAAAACTCCAGGAAAGCCTTACCAAGGTGTGAAAGGCATATGACTCAGCCTATTTGTAGTTCGAGGATCCAACTCAACTTAAAGTAGATTGTAATAAGTAAATAACATTAACTGTCACGGGAATCTCAGAAGATGCTATCTATCAGAAGGAACAAAGCTACAAGTCAATCTATAGTTTTGATATTTTACACTGGAAGAAGTTCAGTCTACTGATCAAGCCTCAGTGTGGTATTCAAAGTCATGGATTTAATTCAGAAGGACAGAGATTTCTACAAGTGACAATTGACAGTATCAGTACAGAATATTTAAAGAAAGTTGTCAGAAGAAATTGACCACAGCTTAAAGTCAAAATGAAGAACAGAAGTTGAAGTTAGTCGTTCATGAACCAGACCGTGCATTGAGCGTCAACAAATATTCAGTGGAGGTTCTTTATTTATTTCAGTGGTTTAAAAGTGAAGATTAGACTATCAAATGAATTATGTTAATTCTCTATTAATTAATTTAAAGTATTTAGTTAACTTGATTAATAAATTAATTCTTCAAGAATTAATTTATTTATTAAGTTAATTATTGAATTAATTAATTTAGAATTAATATAGATTTCTGAAAGACTATCAGATGTGTTTTAAGACTTTAGTTTTATTGTTAAAAGACTATTTGAGATAGTCTAGGTGATAGTCTGCTAAAGAATTCGGTAGTCTGCCAAGAAGAATAGTCACACCGGTAGTCTGCCAAGAATTGATAGTCACACCGGTTGTCTGTAGAGTGTTGATAGTCACACCGGTAGTCTGATAAAGAAGGAAAGTCACACCGGTAGTCTGCAGGAAGAAAGATAGTCACACCGGTAGTCTGTGTGTCCCCTGGATAGTCTGCAAGCATTGTTGACAGTCTGTGGATAGTCTGTTGTTGTGAACAAAATAGACAGAAGATATTTTGAAGACAAAAACTACAAAAGAGACAGAAGCAATTCATTCACAGTTAGATATACACGAGACAGAAAATTAAAGACAGGAGCAAAACATCACATCTCTCTCTCATCTTTAAGAGCCACTGACTATCTCATTTAATTCACAGAAAATTAAGTTCAACTCATTTGTAATATTTGATCCGATAGAACTTAATTATTTGTGACTCTTGTATTACTAGCGAATTAAGTTTCCTAGTTCTTATCTCGATTTTTATTAACTAAATTAGAAAAGTTCATGTCGAATTTTCTAATTAGTTTTTATTAACGTGATAATACTCTGTACTGATTTTGTAACAACCATCAAGTTTAATATATCGTTATATTTAACTTGAATTTTGTTTCAATTAATTCCGCTCAAATTTGTCTAAACTAAATTTTATTTAACGGACAAATTTCGATAAAAAGATATAGATTGTATTCAACCCCCCCTTCTACAATCTTAACGGACCTAACAATTGGTATCCGAGCCGTTTGATTGATATACAAATCAAGATCCTATTCTTATTCAATTAAAAATCAAGCTCGAATTTTTAACTCTCTTAAAAATTCATCATGACTTCTAAAGCCATTGTTAAGATACCTATATTTGACAAAGATAATTATGACATGTGGAAGAATAAGATGGAGTTGTTTCTGGAATGTACAAATGTTAAATATTTGGTTGTTTTGAAAACCGGACCTAAAACTCCTATGGTCTATGAAGATGAAGTTGAAGCAGAGGGAAAAATTGTGATTCCTGCTAAGTCTTATGAAAAAGACCCTGCTACCTATACACCTGAGGAAAAGGAGGATGCAGGGCTTGATAAAAACCTCAGACTCATTCTAATAGATTCCCTGGATGCTGTGATGTACAGCCATGTGATGAATTGTAAAACTGCAAAACACATGTGGGAAACTATTGAAACCATTAATGAAGGAACTGATGAAGTCAGGGAGAACAGACTTCAAATCTTAACCTCTGAGTATGAACACTTCAGAGCTGGCCCTAATGAAGGCATTCAAGAAGTGTTTGAAAGGTATAATAAAATAATCAACAACTTGCAAATCCATGGCAAGAACTATACACAGAAGGAGATTAATCTGAAGTTCTTACTGACTATGCCAACTCACCTGGAACACAGGATAACAGCCATAAGAGAATCTCGTGACTTGAATAAAGTTAGTCTTGAAAAACTCTTCGGTGTTTTAAAAACCTATGAGTTGGAACAAGTCCAACAGAAAGAGATTCATGGTAAAGGTAGAGTTGCAAGTTCATCTACAGCATTAGTGGTTGAGGCTCCTAAGGAAGTGGAAGCTAAGGTTGTTCGACCTTACAGCTCAGACAAGGAGCAGACTGAAGTGGAACATGGTCAGACACCAGCTACTCAGGATGGAAGTGAGTTTTACTCATTAGAAGAATTGGATCAGTTGGAGGATGAATCCATGGCACTCATGGTTAGACAGTTTGGCAACTTTAGATTCAGGAGAAATCCTAAGTTCAAGTTCAAGTCTAACAACAGATTCCAGAGAGGAGGTTCCTCATCCTCCAGTAGCAGAGGTGGCTACAAAACTGGAACTGTTGATAGAAGCAAAATTCGTTGTTATAATTGCAATGAACTTGGACACTTTGCCACTGAGTGTCAGAAACCTAAACAAGCCCAGAAGAGAGATTATGTTCCTGAAAAGAAGAAACCTGGAAAAGCCTATGTGGCTGCTGGTAAAAGCTGGGATGACACAGATAGTGAAGATGAAGAATTTGGAAATCTTGCACTAATGGCAAATGGTGACATGCTCACTGATCCTAAACCACAGGTAAAACTTACTGACTCTGAGTTGGTTCGTCAGTTAGGTGGTTCCTTGGCTAATGCACAAAAACACATTGCTAGATTAAATCTGTTAAACACTGAACTTGAAAATGAAGTGTTAGAACTAAAAAAGGTGCATGTTAATCAAGATCAACAAAAAGAGGAAATAGCACGACTTAATAGAAGAGAGAAATCCATTCTAGAAGTAGTGACTAAACAACTTTCTAAAATTGCTGAACTTGAAACCAAGGTTAGTGCTTGCTTTAATTCTGTTAAACTTTCTAAAGAGCATTTCAATAAACAAGCTATAGAACGAACTGTAGGAATAGGGTTTGGTTATAACGAAGCTGTTGGTTTGTTAGGCATAAATACCCCTAACCTTGTTAGTGCTAAAGAGAGGGGTATACCACATGTGCTTAAGAAAGTTGAAGATCCGCTCTTTAAGAAGTCGATTGCAGAACCTCCAAACTTCACTTCTATCATTATTCAAGAAGAGATGCGTAATGAGGACAGTGCAAATGGCATAGTCCTTGATAATGTTAAATCTGTTAAGAAACCAGTTAAGGTTGTTTATCCAACGAGTTCATCTAAAACTGGGTTAAGTGGTGATAAGTTGAAAAAGAACAATAACATGTCTAACATACATACCATGCCTACCATTGATATTTATCATAAAGCATGTGGTGTTGTCAATTGTATGTCTTGTGCTTTTAATGTAATGTCTGCTTACTTTAGTGGTAATCAAGCATGTGCTAGTAAGACTGCTCCTCGACAACACATGAATAAGAATAAAAATGTTAGATCAAAGACTGCTAGTCCTCCTCAAGATAGGAGAGAGACATTTGTATCAAAGCCTAAACAGACTTTTGGTAAGGCTGTTTACAAGGTCAAATGTCCAGTCAGTGAAACAAATGTCATTGCTGCTAAAGAAACATGGATACCCAAGATAAAACAGAAGATTGTCAAATCTGTTTATAGGGTTAAATGTATGTTGGTTAGTGGTGAAGATGGTGTCAATGTTAAAAATGTTGTTTTGCCTGATAAAGGCCAATTCTTTAAGTACTCTGGACCCAATCAGGTTTGGGTTCCGAAGAAGGTTTAATCTATTTGTCATTGCAGGGTGTGAAACAGGTTGATCGAGTGACCTGGATCTTGGACAGTGGATGTTCAAGGCATATGACTGGAGATAGAACCCTGCTGACAAATGTGGTTGAGAAAGCCGGCCCAGTGGTTACCTTTGGAGATAACAGCATTGGTACAACTGATGGATATGGCAGATTGGAAGCTGGAAATGTTATCATTGATGAAGTGTCTTTTGTGAAAGGACTTGAGCACAATTTGTTAAGTGTCAGTCAATTCTGTGACAAGGGATTCGAGGCTTACTTCAACAAGAAGAATTGTCTAATCTCACACAAGAGACATGAACAACCATCTCTTACAGGAGTTAGAAAAGGAAATCTGTACGTGGCCAATATGAACACTGGAAGCACTGAAGAAATCAACTGCTTTTATTCTAAAGCATCTACAGATGAAAGTTGGCTATGGCACAAGAAACTCTCCCACCTTAATTTCAAGACAATGAATTCTCTAGTTAAAAGAGAACTGGTGAGAGGTTTACCTTCAATGGAATTCACTCAAGAAGGACTCTGTGATGCCTGTCAAAAAGGCAAATTGAAAACAGCAACTCACAGGAGCACTGACATATCATCAATAACTGAACCTCTACAACTGTTGCACATGGATCTGTTCGGTCCAGTTAATGTGATGTCTATGTCAAAGAAAAGATATGCTCTCGTGATTGTTGATGACTACTCAAAGTACACATGGGTTTTATTTCTGAATTCCAAAGATGAAACTCCACAGCTAGTGATTGATCACATCAAGTTGATTGAAATGGAGTACAAGAAACCAGTTAGAGCAATAAGGTCAGACAATGGAACCGAATTTAAGAATGCAGTTCTAAATGATTTTTGTACTGAAAAGGGAATAACTAGGCAGTACTCAGCCCCAAGAACTCCTCAGCAAAATGGGGTAGTAGAAAGAAAGAATAGAACCTTGATTGAAGCTGCACGTACTATGTTAAGTGAAGCAAAGCTTCCTTTGTACTTTTGGGCTGAAGCTGTTAACACTGCATGTTACACCCAGAATCGAACTTTAATCAACAAAGACTTGGTGAAGACACCCTATGAAATTATGTATGAAAAGAGACCAACACTCAAGTACTTTCATGTATTTGGAGCAAAATGCTTTGTGCTTAAAGATGGAGATGATCGTGGTGGTAAATTTGAGGCCAAAGCACATGAAGCAATTTTCATTGGTTATTCAAGAAGAGCTTACAAGGTGTATGTGATTGATCATCAGACAATGCTTGAAAGTGTCAATGTATCATTTGATGACACTAAACTTCCTAGTATCCAAACGGAGGATTCATCTGAAAAGTTATCTTTCGATGATATGATAGACTCCGATTCAGATGGTGACAACCAACCTGATGTTGCTGCTAATGATAACAGTAATAATGATGATAATGATCAGGGTGGTGGTGGTGGAAACAATGATCAGACTGGAGATACCACTGACACTCCTGAACATTCATCTATTCAAACTGGCAACAACTCAGGGGGAGGTGATGAAGGATCAACTGGTCATACTCAACATCATAATGAAGATCAAGGCGAATCATCAAGGTCAAATCTTCCCAGACAGACTGTGTGGAATAGAGCTCATCCTTTTGAGTTGATCGTTGGTGATCCAGATGTTGGTGTAAAAACTAGAAGGAGCTATCAAAATCAATGCAATTATTCTGGGTTTCTGTCTGCAATAGAACCTAAGAAAACAGAAGAAGCTCTCTCTGATCCTGATTGGGTGATTGCTATGCAAGATGAACTCAATCAATTCAAACAACAAGAAGTATGGAAGCTGGTACCCAGACCTAAAGACAGGAAAGTAGTTGATACCAGGTGGGTATTCAGAAACAAACTTGATGAAGATGGCATTGTAACTAGAAACAAAGCAAGACTGGTTGCTAAAGGTTATTCCCAAGCTGAAGGAATAGATTATGATGAAACCTATGCACCAGTGGCTAGACTTGAGGCTATAAGGATATTCTTGGCATTCGCAGCACATTCAAACTTCAAAGTTTATCAAATGGATGTCAAGAGTGCCTTCCTGAATGGCAAGCTGGATGAAGAGGTATATGTAGAACAACCCCCTGGCTTTGAAGATCCAGAATTCTTGGATTTTGTCTACTTTCTCTTCAAGGCAATTTATGGTCTTAAGCAAGCTCCAAGGAAATGGTATGACACTCTTTCTGAATTTTTACTTGAAAATGGATTTGTTAGAGGTGTCATAGACAAAACTCTCTTTACTAAGAAACATAAGAATGATACTATATTAGTCCAAGTCTATGTGGACGATATAATATTTGGGTCTACTAATGATCTTCTGTGCAAGAAATTTGCTAAGTTAATGCAGGGTAAATTTGAGATGAGCCTGATGGGTGAGCTGAAGTTCTTTCTTGGATTACAAGTAAGTCAAAGGACAGATGGAATTTTTATTTGTCAATCTAAGTATGTCAGAGAGCTCCTCAAGAAATATCAAATGGAGGACTCATCTTCAGCAAGAACACCATCATCAACAGCTGTGAAATTTGGAGCTTGTGAAAATTCTGCTAAGGTAGATATCACAAGCTACAGAGGTATGATAGGTTCATTACTTTACCTTACTGCAAGTAGACCTGATATTATGTATGCTACATGCTTGTGTGCAAGGTTCCAAGCGGATCCTAGAGATGTGCATCTCATTGCTGTTAAACGAATCTTGAGATATCTTAAGGGTACACCTAACTTAGGTATTTGGTACCCTAAAGAATCTGGTTTTAACCTTGTTGGATATACAGATTCAGATTATGCAGGTAGTGTTGTAGATAGAAAAAGCACCTCTGGGAGTTGTCAATTCCTAGGTGGTAGGCTGGTCTCCTGGTACAGCAAGAAACAACAAACAGTTTCCAACTCAACAGCTGAAGCAGAATATATAGCTGCTGGAAGCTGTTGTGCTCAAATCTTGTGGATTAGGAATCAGCTACGTGACTATGGCTTTGTACTTGACAATATTCCAATTCTGTGTGACAATACAAGTGCCATAGCAATCTCCAACAATCCTGTGCAGCATACGAGGACCAAGCACATTGACATCAGGTATCATTTTATCCGAGAGCATGTCATGAATGGTACCGTGGAGTTACATTTTGTACCCACGGAAGAACAAACAGCAGATATTTTTACTAAGTCTCTTGACGAATCCACATTCACCAGAATTGTTGGTGAATTGGGTATGTTAAATAGTCCTAGTAATTAAACTAGTTAATATCTGAGGTTTGATCTTCAATAATTTACAAGTGATTATCTTGTTAATGTTTGTTGATTAAAATCACTTGTATAATTATTTTATCAACTTACCTTGTTACTTGTTAATGTTCAAACCATTGTCATTATCATCTTAATATATTCCTACTTACTTCTTTTAAATGTTAAAATAATTCATTTTCCTTAAAAATAATTTTCTCAAATTTTACAAGTTGTAATTTATGAGAAACTTATTTTTCTTGAAAATTATATTTATGATGGTTTAGTAAGTCATATTTTCTTTTTAAATAATTTTCTATTAGAAATTTATTTTATTAGGAAATATATAGATTTATTAATTTACCATGAATAGTTATGTAAATTATTAATACTTAATATTTTGTAGTGTTTGTCTTTCTATTATTAATGTTTTGTTGTCATGTAAATATTCTGGTACATATTCTGTTAATATTTGATTGTTAGAATAGTTATATTGGTCCTCATCTCGAACTTCGAGATAAAGTTCAAGATAGTTATCTCGAAAATTTTGAAGAATCTAGGCACTGGTAACTCGAATCCTAAGTCGAACTTCGAGATAGTAGAACTTCGAGATAGGCAGTTTCGAGTTGCACTTCGAGATGGTGAGTTTCGAGTTGAAGTTCGAGTTGGTCACTAACTCGAAAATCTAAGTCGAATTTCGAGTTAGAGTTCGAGATAGTCACTAACTCGAAAAACTTCCCTGACTTAGTTTTCAACTTCACCTTGGTAGATCAAATCGATATAGGACCTAATATTTGTGTGTTGTTATTATTATTAATGTAAATTAAATAGTCTATTCTCAATAGTCTGTATTGTAAATTAATAGTCTGTAGTTGTTTAATTAGCTCTTTTAGACTATCTGTCAGACTATCCAACAATAGTCTGTTGTAGTTAACTTTCTTTTATTTATTTTAGACTATCGGTATTATTAGTCTAACTTATTTAGTCTATATTCGATAGTCTATGTTCTCTATATTATAGTCTAAATTGTTTAGTCTATATTCTGTTTTTAAAATAGTCTAAATAGTTAAATAGTCTAGTCTAGACAGTCTATTTTAGTCTAATTAGACTATTAGATAGACTATCAGGTATAGTCTATTAGTTCTTAGTCTAAGTCTTTTATTAATTCTATTTTAGACTACCGTTAGTATATATATACAGAATTGTCTTGAGACTATCGTTAGTCTTCTTGTTAGTCTAAACTCTCGTGTTAAGTCACAGAGTACAGTCGATACATACAAATACATACACTGTCGAACTGTTGAACCCATGCAAATTTTTTTTCTCGATTAATCGCTTAATTCTTATCATCTCTGAAAACGAAGGACGTCCAACGATTCTCTATTCGATTATCTTTGTTTTGGTGGTTTAATTTCACGATTTGGTCGAGTTCTTGATAGTTTTGTTTTCCTAAAATCGAAAATACGATCTGAAATTCAAGGATTTTGGTGTTGATTTTTCGAAAACTAAAATTATCTGAGTGTTTATGTGTGTATCTAGATCATTGTGTGAATTCTTCAGAATTTTTAAAGAACTTTGAAATTTTTCGAATTTTTAATTAATTATTAATTCGAAATAATTCAGTTTAATTCGTTAATTTGTTAAAATCTGAAATTTTCAAGGTGTTTAAATTTAATTAAAATGGCTGGTAATATGGTGATAATAAATCATAATTTTGTTGGTCATTTTAATCCCGATAATTGTACTCTCGAGAGGATTAAACCTTGGATTCGATTTTTAAATGAGCATTCTCTTATTCGTCATGCCTTGATTCTCGATGCTCCTTTAAAAGTTGATTCACTGTTGGCAATGTGTTCTACATTTGTTCTCTCCTCGGACTCAACATCTTTTACTTTTACTGTGGGAGACACACCTTATGTTGTGAATGACTCAACTGTTAACACCGTTCTACGACTTCCAACAAATGACTTTGTTGATCTTCCATCTGAAGCAGTACTGACACGATTTTTCAATGACATCCATTATCAAGGAGAAGTTGATCTTTCTAAGTTATCTAAAAGTAACTTTATGGCTGAGTGGGATTATTTCTTTGACACAATTGCTAAGGTGTTTGCTAACACTAAAAAGAATAATTTTCACAATATTTCTACTTTGCTTCAGAGAATTGGTTATGCAGTTGCTAATAATCAAAGGGTTAATTTTGGTAAATTAATTTTTGATGCCATAGTAAATCGTCTCACAACTCCCAAGAACGATCATGATTTGGGTAGTAAAGTTGATTGTTACTATCCAAGGTTTTTAACTCTCATATTTAATCATGTTGTTTCTGATGTTCATCAAAGATTGTTTGCTAACTCTCGTACTGAAGCTTCAGGAAAAACACATAAAAAATTTTTCACAAGGTTAGCAACAATGAAGAAGTATACAAATGTTCCAGTGGTCATTACTCAGTATATGTCCAACTTCATAGAACTGCCAATCATACAAGAACAACCACCACAACAGCAACCTGAGTATGTTCCTGAGCAACCAGAACAAGAAGCAGCAATTGCTCCTGTACCTGAACATCAACTTCAAGTGGCTCAACTCACTATTGCTGGGATTTCTGCATCTGCTACTAAACAGGTATTATCTTTCCCTGAAACTACTTCTGGAGCCCAAGTGGCTGATAGGTTAGACCAAGAGGTTGTAGAACCACAACTTCTATCCCAGGTCTTAGAGCCAAACACAGTGTCATCTAAAATCTCTAAACCCAAAGCCAGAAGTAAATTAACAGTGCAAAGACGTAAAGTAAGAAGTAGTGATATGAGTGATCCCACAGCTCTGCCTCCACTAAAGAAGCGAAGAAACTTTCTAATTGAGGCAACTGTCAGCCCATCCATATCCTCCCAAAAGGATACGGACATTGAAATGGCACATGAACAGTTACTGGAACCATTCTCTCAACAGGATGAGTCCATTGAAATTCGCCAGTCAGCCATGGCACCTTGTACAGAGTCAAGTACACCCCTATTACTCACAATGGGGGAAAACATAACTGAAAGGCAGAGTGTATTAACTTGTAACACTATAACTAATGTAACTCAATTAAACGAAAAGATACTTAACCAGAAGACAATCAAGAACAAGAAGTCACAAGGAATCAACACTAAATGAAGACAAGGTAATTGATACAATTGAACATGTTAACTATGATCAAGCCAAGAAGAAATCATTGAGAGAAGTTCAAGTCAAAGTTGTTCAGGCCTCAGTGATTTGAGAATTCGAGAATCAAGATCATAACTATCAGTATCAACAAGACCAATTGATTTCAAGTGAACAAGAAGGAAAGCAAATATTGGAAAGCCAAGTTACTAAGTGAATATGGTAATTTATTCAAGAAGCAGAAACACTATCAAGACTAGTCACTTATGAACCAGACCAGTGCATCAAGTGTCAGGACATTGATAGCAAGTTTATGTCAGTAGTAAAGATCCATGTTCAAGAGCTTGTAGAAGAACAAAGAAGATATGAAGATATCACAAGCTCAAGATGTGCATTGAAGTTTCAAGTTGAAGATCAGAATATTTTCTAAGTACTAAATGTTCTAGATGGCTAAGTCGAAATTCTCAAGTAGAAGTTCTACTTAGAATTTCGAGATGGCTAAGTAGAAATTCTCAAGTAGAAGTTCTACTTAGAGTGCAGCTTCAACATGACACATGGCATCTTCTGATTGGCAGATTTCCAAGCTTTCAAGATAAGACAAGAATTATGTGGACATCATTGGGCCACGTACATCTTAGTCTTTGAAGACTACAGGTCATAGATTACATGTAGTATAAATAGAAGCACTTGTGTAATGTTTTAGAAAGTGAGCAATATTGAGAAAAACACAAGAAAAAGAGAGAGAGTTTTCACAGAGCTTAGAATCATTCACATCTCTCTCAACTTCTGTTATACTTTGTAATGAATGTTGTAGCAACCTTTTCAAGTTATATATAAAAGAAATATATTCCTTGAATCTGTGTGTTCATTTATTGCATCGTATTTATTGCTACTCATAATCGAAAAGTTGTATTCACCCCCCCTCTACAACACATTTGGACCTAACAATTGGTATCAGAGCGGATGTTTGACATACAAAACATAGATCCTTGTGTTTAGTAGAAGAATCGTGAGTTTTCATTTTCTAGATCTACTTTTCATTTTTTTCGAAAAGTGAGCTTTAATTCGTTACCAGTGAAAACTCATCCGGGAAAAATTATTTAAATACTCCAGGTGTGATTATTTGGCTTGGGTGTATTTTAATTAATTTTTGTGAATTAATCTGGGTTCATTAATATTTGGTGTTCTTGAGTGTTCATCATTTGTTCTTATCAAGAATATAACCCAGCAACTTTTCAATTTCCTTTTCAAAGAAATTATAGTCAAAAAGGTGTTTTTGGTACTTTTGATTTGATTATTATTTCTTAGCCGAAAGCAAAAGAAAGTGTACTCAGTGCTTAGCAGGTGGGTTAGTCACTTTCGGCGTGTAAAGCAATCAAAAGTCAAAAAGGTGTTTAAGTGGTGATATTGTTTATTCAATATTAAAGTAATCTGCAGAAGAAAAATTATTCTAAGGACAAAAGTTCTACATAGAATTTCTACTTGAGATTTTCTACATAGAATTTCGACTTGGACAATTTCTACTTGGTGAATTTCGACTTGGACAATTTCTACTTAAGAGAAATTTCGACTTGAGCAAAAATTTCTACTTAGAGAAATTTCGACTTGGCAGAAGTTCTACATAGATATTCTACATAGCCTAGTCTTGGGTACTTAGAATTTTTTAGTGACAAGATTTGAAATGGCTCCTAAAAATTCTTTCAAGATCCCAATGTTCAACCGAGATCACTATGAAGAATGGGTTTTCAGAATGAGACTCTACTTAGAGAGTATTAACCCTGAGTATCTGGAAGTCCTTGAAAAGGGTAAATTCGTTCCAATGAAAGCTATTCCTGAGCGTACGGAAGGAGAGGAGGTTATACTTGCTCGGTCTGAGCCCAAAAAGGCAGCGGACTTTACGGATGCTGACAAGGAGCAAATAGCTTATGATACTGCAGTAAGACAAACCTTGATGGAATCTCTTGATCATGAAATGTTCAACATAGTCAAAGGTTTGAATACAGCAAAGAAGATTTGGGACAAGATAGAAGTTGTCATGGAAGGATCTGCAGAGGTTAGAAGTAACAAGACACTTATACTCAAGATGGAGTATGACACCTTTAGAATACGAAAAGGAGAGAGCATAACAGATGTCTATCTACGATTCAGTCAGTTGGTATTGGATTTGAATCTGAGAGGTGTAACTCTCCCCATGGTTGAAACCAATACGAGATATTTGAGGAACCAGCCAAAGAGCATTGAACATAGAGTCTACGCAATCAGAGAAACCAGAGATTTGCATACAACTTCTCTGGAAGAATATTATGGAATTCTGAAGACCTATGAGCTGGAAACTCTTCAAGATCAAGCATGGGACAATGATTCAAAGGGAAAAGAAACTGCATCAGGATTAGTTGCTGATGAGGAAGAGTCTAAGAAGGCAATGGTTGCAGCAAAGCCTAAATCATCACCTGCACCGCATCAAGTTGATAATGATGACGAGTGTGCATCTAACAGTGATGATGACTACTTCACCCAAGAAGAGCTGGACAACATGGACGATAGTGTCGTGGCATACATGGCAAGGAAGTTCAGCAATATGAGATTCAGAAAGAGCAACCGACCACAGAGAAATTCTTCATCTTATTATCGGGCTGCTAAGGGTGGAGGTAGTTCGTCAGGCTACCAAGGTAAAGGCAAGAGTACCAGCTACAAATCTCCCTTGGATTTCAAAATGAAGTTCAAATGCTATAACTGTGGAGAACCTGGACACTTTGCCTCGGACTGCAAAAAGCCTAAACAGACTTATCCAAAAGAGACATTTGAAGCCCTCAAAAGCAAGTATGAATCGCTGATGAAAGAAAAACATGGTAAAAGAGCTTTAGTAGTAACAGAAGGAAGAGCTTGGGATGATTCAGATGAGGAAGAGGTTACTCATGTAGCAAACTTTGCGCTCATGGCTGAGACATCAGAGGAACCAGAGGTACCAGTTCTAACCCTTAAAGTAGAAATGTCTATTGATGATTATAAGGAACAGAACGGGGCTCTTAGCGAAGAGATCTACATGTTGTGCAAAAGCCTAGACACTTCTCAAAAGGAACAGAAAACACTTGTCGCCAAAAGCAGAATGCTTGAGGCAAAAGTGGAAGAGTTAGAGGCTGCTTGCACTGTAGATACTTCTCTAAGAGATTTTATTAAATCTTTGGAACACAAGCTCGTCCTTAAGGAGGAAATAGAATCATGTTTAAGGAACAAACTAGCTGAGTTAGAAACTAAATGTGAAGCTTACAAACTAGCTGCTAGTAAAGTGTATGTAGATAATGATGTGTTTAAGAAGATAACTGGAGTAGGTGTAGGACTTGATTATTCTAATCTTTCTAAGAAAGATGGGAAGAGACCTATAGACACTAGTTCCAGTGACCTTAAAAATGATATTCCTAGCATCTTTAAACCTTCTGTCAAACCCATCTACAAACACCTTGTTCCTAGAATAGAAGAAGAAGAGACTGAATTGATAGCTAGATATGAGATTGAGATGGAAGATCGTCAGAAAGCACAACCTATAACTCCTATTAAACAAGTTAAAATCAATTTTCCTAGAGATGAATCTAGACTAGGAATAGGAGCTAAGGCTGTTAAACAACAAGGGAAGAAAGGCATAAAAGAGGTTAAGGCTGAACGAATAAAGAAAGCATGTTATCACTGTAAATCTACTGAACATCTTTCTTATGCATGCACTGCTACACATGCCATGCCTGTCACACATACAATGAATAATTTGCATCAGAATCATGCACAGTGTGGTCAACCTAATTGTATGCCATGCACTTTTAACGTCATGCAAACTTTTTTGAATTTAATGAATGCATCTAGCCAGTCATGCTCAAATACTGCTGCTAGTTCAAACATCAAAAAGAAGTTTGGGAGAGCTAAGACTGTAAGTCCTCCTAAAGTTAGGAGTGACAAACCTTCTCCTAGGACTGATAAATATGTCAAGTCTGAGAAAGGAAAGGAGGAAGTCGAATACTCTAGTTATGTTAAGAAAAGTGCATCTCCAGTTGTTAAATCTGTTGATTATCAATCTTATCGAAAAGCCGGGCCCAATCAAAGTTGGGTTCCGAAGAAAGTCTAATCAATCTGTCATTGCAGGGCATTAAGCAAAAGAGAAATAAAGTTATATGGGTGCTAGACAGTGGAGCATCGAGGCATATGACTGGAGACAAGTCCCTGCTTACAGAGTTGGTTATGAAAGCTGGCCCTTATGTTACCTTTGGAGATGACAGCAGAGGTGTGACAAAGGGATATGGCAAACTGAAAACTGGCAATGTCATCATTGAAGATATTTCCTATGTTGAGGGATTAAAGCATAATTTGTTGAGTATAAGTCAATTCTGTGACAAAGGTTACGAAATTGTCTTCAACAAGAAAGGTGTATCAATCACTCACATTAAGGAAGGCTTACTGGCTTTGAGAGGAGTTCGAAAGGCAGATCTTTTTGTTGCAGACATGGATTCAGCAAATCAGAATCAAGTTACCTGTTTCTACAGCAAAGCTTCGGATGATGAAAGCTGGTTATGGCACAAAAAGTTATCTCACTTAAACTTCAAAACGATGAATGCTCTCGCGAGGCGAGAATTGGTGAGAGATCTACCTCAAATGGAGTTCGCTCCGAAAGGACTCTGTGAAGCCTGTGAAATGGGAAAGTCAAAACGAGCATCGCATAAAAGCAAAGAAATTTCTAGTATCACTGAGCCTCTGCAACTTCTTCATATGGATTTGTTTGGCCCAGTGAATGTCCTATCTTTGTCTAGGAAAAGATATGCTTTGGTAATCGTGGATGACTTCTCTAAGTATACATGGGTATTGTTCGCAATGACGAAAGACGAAGTACCTTTCTTAATCATTGATCACATCACTCAAATTGAGAATGTTTCAACACTTACTGTGAAGACGATTAGATCAGACAATGGTACTGAATTCAAAAACGCAGTGCTAAATGACTTCTGTGTATCTAAAGGAATACGTCGTCAGTACTCAGCCCCGAGAACTCCACAACAAAATGGAGTAGTTGAAAGGAAGAATAGAACATTGGTTGAAGCAGCAAGAACTTTGTTGTATGATTCGAAACTTCCTCTGTATTTCTGGGCAGAAGCAGTGAGTACCGTGTGTTACACTCAAAATCGATCCTTGATCATAAAAGATAAAGAAAAGACACCATGTGAACTTATGAACGGAAGAAGACCAACAATCAAATATTTTCATGTATTTGGAGCAAAATGCTATGTGCTTATAGATGATGAAAATCTAGGTAAGTTTGCAGCAAAAGCTCGTGAAGGAATATTTGTTGGTTACTCCACAGATGTGGTAGCAGCTTATAGGGTGTTCTTAGTGAATGATCGAAAAGTGACTGAAAGCTACAACGTCAGATTCGACGATACCAAACTCTCATCAATTTCAAGAGATTCTAGTGAACCTGAGTCCCTAAAATTTCAGAATCTGGACTTAGAAGATCTTGAAGATGAACCTGAGTTGGTTGTCCCATTAAATGTTCCAAGTGTACGTGAAGAACCTGAGTCTAGTGAACAAGCTAATTCTACAAGATCAGGAGAGACTTCTTCAGTACGAACCGGCAACAACTCAGGGGGAGTAAATAGCAGCTCAAGGACTACTGTTCAAGGCTCGAATCGAGTTGACTCTAGTTCTGTAGGAGCTGGCACTAACTCAGGGGGAGTTAGTGAAAGTATTCAAAGTAGTCAGCACCACAATTCAGAAAGTCATGCTGAATCATCAAGACAATTTCCAAGAGAACGAGTATGGAATAGAGACCATCCGTTTGAATTGATTATTGGTGATCCAGATGCTGGTGTGTCTACTAGAAGAAATGCAAGAGCTGACCTAGCTAATATTTGCTTATTTTCTGGGTTCTTATCCAAGCTTGAACCTAAAGAAATAGAAGAAGCTCTTGGTGATGCTGATTGGGTGATTGCAATGCAAGAGGAACTCAATCAGTTTGAAAGGCAGAAAGTTTGGAAGCTGGTACCCCGACCAAAGAACAAATCAGTAATTGGAGCAAGGTGGGTATTCAGAAATAAAATGGATGAAAACGGACTTGTAACACGAAACAAGGCTCGTTTGGTTGCAAAAGGTTATTCTCAGCGAGAAGGAATTGATTATGATGAGACCTATGCACCAGTTGCAAGACTTGAGGCAGTCAGGATGTTTTTGGCATTTGCAGCACATAAGAACTTCAAGGTTTTCCAGATGGATGTGAAAAGTGCCTTCCTGAACGGAGAGTTAGAAGAAGAAGTGTATCTGGAACAGCCGCCTGGCTTCATTGATCCAGAACTTGAAGATTTTGTGTACCTTCTCTTCAAATCAGTCTATGGCCTCAGGCAATCCCCAAGATGTTGGTATGAAACCCTATCTGTATTCTTAATTGAAAGTGGTTTTACTAGGGGAATAATTGACAAAACATTGTTCTATAAGAATGTGAAGAATGATCTAATACTTGTTCAAGTATATGTGGACGATATTATCTTTGGGTCATCGAATGAGCGCTTGTGCGAGAAATTTGCTAAGCTAATGCAAGACAAATACGAGATGAGCATGATGGGAGAGCTGTCTTTCTTCCTTGGATTACAGATCAGTCAGAGAAAAGATGGTATCTTTATCAGTCAATCCAAGTACGTCAGAGATTTACTCAAGAAGTATAATCTAGAAGATGCATCAGCAGCCAAGACTCCCATGGCAACAGCCACGAAGCTTGATGAAGACAAATCAGGTAAATCAGTTGACATCACAAGCTATCGAGGTATGATTGGCTCACTTCTCTATTTAACTGCAAGTAGACCCGATATAATGTTCGCGACTTGTTTATGTGCAAGGTTCCAAACGGATCCTAGAGAATCACATCTCATAGCCGTCAAAAGAATTTTTAGGTATCTCAAGGGCACACCAAATCTAGGAATTTGGTACCCAAGAGATACAGGTTTTAATCTAATTGGCTATACGGATTCAGATTATGCAGGTTGCAGGATTGATAGGAAAAGCACATCTGGTGCTTGTCAATTTCTTGGCAGAAGATTGGTGTCCTGGCAAAGTAAAAAGCAACATACAGTATCTACTTCTACTGCTGAAGCTGAGTACATTGCTGCTGGAAGCTGTGTAGCTCAAATACTGTGGATGAGGAACCAATTGAAGGATTATGGCATGGAGCACAAGAAAATTCCAATTATGTGTGACAACACAAGTGCCATTGCCATAACCAACAATCCTGTAGATCACTCAAGAACCAAGCACATCGACATCAGGTATCACTTCATAAGAGAACATGTCGAGGAGGGGACTGTGGAGCTACATTTTGTGCCCACAATGCAACAAATTGCAGATATATTCACCAAACCTCTTGATGAAGTAACATTCAATAGGTTGGTTGGTGAATTGGGAATGCTTAACACAAGTTAGTAAAGCCTTCTATCTGTAAAATCCATGGTTATGTTGGTATATGCAGGCTATTTAATCATTATGTGTTTAGACTTTAAAATGCCTAATTAATGATTATTATAGGATGCATATAGTGTGATTTTGCATGAATTCAGTGTGTTTTAAGTGTCTTTTATAGCACAAATCTGTGAATTTATGCTTGTTAGATTGCATGAACATAGGGGGAGTTAAATTCATAATATTCTAAATTTTGCATGATTTTTAGATGAATTTACCTGTGTTTTTCATGTAATTAGAGGCCTTAGAATTATCAAGGAATGTTTTAATTATGTCATATATTAAAATCCTTGAATTGATATTTATATTAATTTGACAAAATTAATTGTTGTGTTTTTTCAAAGAAAAATTGTCAAATTAATCCAAGTATCTTCAAAATTTCGAGTTAGTTTCTATCTCGAAACTCATCTAGAAATTCGACTTGAATTTCGATTTGAGCTTCCAGAGTGAAGTTTTGAAAATTCTAAGTCTGGGAAGAATTTCGAGTTAGACTCTATCTCGAAATTCAACTCGAAATTCGACTTAAAGTTCGATTTAGAGTTACCAGTGTGCCTATTTTTTATTATCTTCAAATTATTCGAGATAATTTCTATCTCGAACTTTATCTCGAAGGTTGAGATCAGGTTACATTTTTGGAGATATTTTTGAAGAGAACTGAGAATAACTTCGAGTTAGTCAATAACTTCGAGTTAGACTCTATCTCGAAACTCAACTCGAATTTCGACTTGATGTTCGAGATAGAGTTCTCAGTGTCTAAGGGGATTTATTTCGAGTTAACTCCTAACTCGAAGTCTATCTCGAATTTCTACTTGAATTTCGAGATAGGTTTCCCTAGTAATGTTGATGTGTGCTGTTTACATGGTCTTAATAGTCAAATGGTTCAAGTTTTTCGAGTTACAGCTATCTCGAACTCTATCTCGAAGTTCGACTTAAAGAAGTTCGAGATAGACTTCGAGATAGACTTCGAGATAAGACTTCGAGATAGACTTCTCCCTGTATGTACTTAGAGTTCTCATGATTTTTAACAGGGTCAATTTAGTCATTTCACAGTCATGTCTATATATACATCTTTAACTCGATGTTTTCTTTCACTTTTACCTAATTTGAGTTTTACAGCCGCACATATACATACAGGCGATTTCATAGATTCAAGCCATTGTTAGTGATTTTTGTGACAAATCTCATACGGACAACGAATTGATGCCCATTTTTTTACTGATATCTTCTGTGTGTCATCATTAATCACTGTTTTGTGTGTTTGTGTAACGATTCATTTCTCTTGAAGACATATACACACGTATATACACACACAATTTCTCAAATCTGTTCAAAAACGATTTTACACACGCACACTTCACTGTTAAAGCAGATTTAACCACTGGTTTGAGATTTGCCTTACATTAACTGTTTGTTGGAGCCCGTAGTTTGATTTCTCAAAAAGGAACTTTTGTGTTCTTGATAAATTAAAAGGGTTATAACAGTTAATTGTTTAATTAATTGTTTAATTAATTGTTTTTCGAAAATTAAAATTAAAATTCACATTTTTCTAAAAGAAAAACTCTTAATTAAAATGGCTCACCAATTTTCACTTGCCAAAAACAATTTTTATAATATTTCTACGGAAATTGGTGATCAACTCCCGCGCTTTAAGTCTTGGATACGATTTCTAAATTTGTATTCCAAAGCTAGCACTGCTTTTACGGCTAAACCTACACTAGTGCATGATGCTTTACAGCAATTATGGACTAGTGCGGTTTCTTTTGGGAGCAAATCAACCCCCTTTGGTTTCAGGTTTACCTTAGCGGGTCAGGAATATGTGGTGACTGAACAAATTGTTAACAAGGTTCTTGGATTCCCTGTTAAAGATGCTTATGATCCAGAACCTACAGCTGCAGATCGCCTCAAATTCTTTGAAGAAATAGGGTGTTATCCTCCGACTGGCCGGATCACTGGAAACATCCAAAAACAATTTCTTCATGTGGAATGGAATTACTTTTTCGAGGCCATCACAAGATGTTTTCGGGCACGAGAAAGCGATTACCATCAAATTTCCATTCCCATGCAAAACCTCGGAATTGCCCTAGCAAGAGAGCTGGATATCAATTATGGACGAATAGTTCTCTCTGAGATAGTGGCTGTGATGGGATCTCCTGCAAGCAGAGACCTCAACACCACAGATGTTGTCTGCTGGTTTCCTCGGTTCCTACAGATGCTGATAAATGGTTTAGTACCGAAGGATGCTCTTGCAGTTAGACGGAGTTTTGCCAGTGGTTCATCATCTGCACCGCTAGGGATGGGCACTAAGTCACTTTCAACAGTTGAAAATCAGGATAAACATCATGGAAAACCGATGTCTGTTCCTGAAACCTTACAAATGTGGCTTACATATGATGAGGGAGTTACTACATTGATGGACTTCTCACAAGCTTCATCATATGCTCAGAATCGGTCTGCTCATGCTGAGGCATTTGAAGCGATTCCTGATGAACAAAGCGGAGACGAACAAGGTAATGAATCAGGTAATCTCTCTCGACACTCTACTCATTCCTCTGTTTCTGATTCCATGACCCAAGAGACTGCTAGCCCGCAGAATCTATCCCAGGGTAAGAGCCATATTTCTAATTCCTTGTCATCCAAGTCACCGGAATCCAAACAGCTAGCACATATAGATGTAGGAAATGATGAGGAGAGTGAACCCGAAGAGCAGCAACTTATTCGAAAGAAAGCCAAAACTTCTCATGCTGCTACTTCTAAACCTCAGTCAAACCCTAGAGTGTCACACGCAACCACTCCACCTCACGAGAGTGGTTCACCCCTTGAACAATCTGCACATAGGGATTTTGATTTTGATGATGATTTTGTACCTCTTAAAGATACTGTTGCTTCAAGAGGACATGAAGCTTTAAAAACTTCAGCCGTACCTTCACCGGTACTTACTGATGCTACAAAGAGGATCGGTTCTGATGTCGTACAAGAACACTTTGTAGCCTCTCAGCCTGAGATTCCAACTCAGGAACAAACAGTATTTGATCCCGTAACTGCAAATTATATTTCTTATCCAGTTTCTGCAGGTACTTCTTCATATTTTGGATCAATTATTGAAGACATACACGAGCGTGAGACAGGGAGTGTGTGTGAGAGGTTAGGGAGAGAGGGACCTTCATTTTTAAGGCCCGAAACCGAGCGCCAAATACCAACAGAACGAGTATTAGAGCGAGGTCACCTAAACCAAACACCGTCCCTTAATTCTGAAAATCTTGAATCTCGTTTGTCTTCTATGGAAAATCAAATGAAGGAGTTTGGGCAGTCAATGGGGCAGTTAGGGATGAATGTTGGAGATAATCAAAGGGCACTTGACGACTACGCAGCACGAATGGCACTTCAAGCTTCAGCTTTTAATGATTTGAAAAATCAGGTAAATGACATGGGCCATGCTGCTGGTGTCTTGGGAAACACCCTGAATGACAGGATGGGAGCAATGGAGTTTACAATGGATAATCTGGCTGTTGAAATAAGCAGAGTTATGTACGCAATCAGAAGTTTTGTGCCCCCGGAATGTTTCGCGCCGCAACAACCTCCCCCCGATGCTGGTACAGGTGGTGCTAGTGGAGCAGGAGCCTATGGTTCCGGGTTTGAAGATTTTGATACAGCTGGTGGATCTGGAGACCAGGGTGGAGTTCAGGATAACTCACCTAAGGGGGAGAGTATAAAGGAGACGAGACAGCAGGGAGTTCAAATCGAAGAAATTCAAGAACATGCTGATCTTGTAAAAGAAATGGAAGTTGAGCCGTCCATTGATGAAGAGGCTCTAAGAAGGAAAAAGGGTAAGGCAATAGCGATTGAGCCAGATGAGCCATTCGTTGATCTGAGTCATCAAGAAAAAGTACAGGAGGTACTTGACTCAGATTCCGATATGGAAGACGCACCGTTGAAACATGCTATAAAGAGATCATTGAAGGATCAAGGTGGAGGTGCTGGAATGTCTTTCGGATTGCCTGAAGAAATTACTGTCGATAAGGAAACCCTTGAAGCTCAACAGTTAGCCTTGGATCAAGCTGAGTTCTTTAAAATGAAGCAAATGCAAGGTCGTGCTGCGTTTCAGGAAAAGAAAGCGGAGCTACAAGGAAAGCAGTACGATTATGAGCTTGCAAGGCTAGCTGATCCTCAAATCGATCTGGACAATAGAAGGATAGGGAAGAAGTGGGATGACGCAAGAAAGATTTTGATGGGACCATGTACAAAAGGAGAGCATAACAAGGAAGCAGATGATCTGTTCTACCAACTAAATTTGCAGAATCCAATGGCGGCTGACTACATAAATGCTTTAAAGAGATTAATTTCTAAAGTCAGGGTTGGATACAATTCAACGCAAAAGGAGTGGCAGGTTATTTTGTCTTTCACAGAAGGAGTCCCAATGTCTTTCATGTATGTGGATGATCAATTCATGACGAGAAGATCTGCATCAGAGTTGTTCTTGCTAGCAACAAAAATTCAATATGCTCATTCTGAGAATCTAAGCATTCTGTATAGGGATCAGTTAATGCGGCTAGCAGAGGACAAGGGTCCAGAATTCTCAGCATATCCAAATGTTGTCCGGATGGTGGTTGACAGTAAATTGAAGAGGGTGAGCCTGGAGGAAAAGGAATTAATGGAACTTTCAGTGGAATCTCTTAAGGCCGTCTGTAGGCAGATGATGGGTAAGGGATTCGCTTCTGTGCTTAAAGATAATTCAGTGAAGACCATTGAAAGTGTCATACTAAAGAAGAGCAATGAGGTGTGGAAGTGTGATGTCATTGCTCCGAACCCTCTTGATAATGTGAAGATTGAACCAGAGCTGATAGAGAGGAATTGGAATATTCTTCAAGCAATGAAGAATGTTGATGAAGCTCTGAATCTTCCTACTGGAGAACTGGAACAAGGAGAGATAAGGGAGGCAGTTGGTGTTCCAGGAAGAGACAGCGTATACTGGATACATTCTTTTGCTGATAATGCAGCTGATGCCTTAGTATTCATAGATGCAGACCAGAAGCAAACACTCTTGCATATGAGTAGAGACTGGCTGAAGCAGACTCAAGATGCTGCATTTCTAGAGAAAGTGTTATATGTGTTCAAATGGGAAGATGTGGAAGTTAAGTATGTGACAGAAAAGCAGAGACTCGTGAGTTACCTATCTGATGTAGTAGTGGAAATGAAGCGATTGGAGCGAGATGCGGCTAGTGTCCACAATACTAACCGTGTCATAGGCTATCCCAAAATGATCTACTGTCAGTTTAAATCTGATAAAACTCATAGGAAACCTCGGCTTATCATGAAGAAATTTGAGGAAATTCCAGAGATCAGAACTACTCAGGAGGTGGACAAACTCAGAAGGCTTTTCAAACATCCTTACCCAGAACCCAGGAACCCTCTAGAGATGGAAGCAGTAAGTTTGTTGAATACTAGGTGGACGCAACTTCGTGATCCAGTATATAAGAAACAAAAGCAGCAGGAGGAGAAGCGCAGAAGGCAGAAAGAAGAAAAAGATCAAGCTGCTGAAGCTAGGAAAAGGAAACGGAATTAGGGTTAAAGGTCAGAGTGGTGTGAACTTGAAGTTGGAAAACCTTCATGTCTTTCGGTTGCTTTAACTCACTTGAGGAAAATTCATCTTAGAATGAATCCAATAAGGTGATATAAGTTTGACTAAAGGATATGAAATAATCCAGGTGATAGGAATCATTCAAATGATCTTTAATTCGAGGTTCGAATTCTGTTTCTAGTTTAAGTTCTTTGTATTGTTTTCATGTACTTGTAAATTGTATATTTTTCAAGACTGTAATGTTAATTATCTTTTCTCGTCTCATTGTTTAGTTGAGTTATCCTTCATTAATTTGAATGTCATTGTTAGACAATCAAATTGGGGGAGATTGAAAGGCAGAGTGTATTAACTTGTAACACTATAACTAATGTAACTCAATTAAACGAAAAGATACTTAACCAGAAGACAATCAAGAACAAGAAGTCACAAGGAATCAACACTAAATGAAGACAAGGTAATTGATACAATTGAACATGTTAACTATGATCAAGCCAAGAAGAAATCATTGAGAGAAGTTCAAGTCAAAGTTGTTCAGGCCTCAGTGATTTGAGAATTCGAGAATCAAGATCATAACTATCAGTATCAACAAGACCAATTGATTTCAAGTGAACAAGAAGGAAAGCAAATATTGGAAAGCCAAGTTACTAAGTGAATATGGTAATTTATTCAAGAAGCAGAAACACTATCAAGACTAGTCACTTATGAACCAGACCAGTGCATCAAGTGTCAGGACATTGATAGCAAGTTTATGTCAGTAGTAAAGATCCATGTTCAAGAGCTTGTAGAAGAACAAAGAAGATATGAAGATATCACAAGCTCAAGATGTGCATTGAAGTTTCAAGTTGAAGATCAGAATATTTTCTAAGTACTAAATGTTCTAGATGGCTAAGTCGAAATTCTCAAGTAGAAGTTCTACTTAGAATTTCGAGATGGCTAAGTAGAAATTCTCAAGTAGAAGTTCTACTTAGAGTGCAGCTTCAACATGACACATGGCATCTTCTGATTGGCAGATTTCCAAGCTTTCAAGATAAGACAAGAATTATGTGGACATCATTGGGCCACGTACATCTTAGTCTTTGAAGACTACAGGTCATAGATTACATGTAGTATAAATAGAAGCACTTGTGTAATGTTTTAGAAAGTGAGCAATATTGAGAAAAACACAAGAAAAAGAGAGAGAGTTTTCACAGAGCTTAGAATCATTCACATCTCTCTCAACTTCTGTTATACTTTGTAATGAATGTTGTAGCAACCTTTTCAAGTTATATATAAAAGAAATATATTCCTTGAATCTGTGTGTTCATTTATTGCATCGTATTTATTGCTACTCATAATCGAAAAGTTGTATTCACCCCCCCTCTACAACACATTTGGACCTAACAATAACTGTAGAATCTGATGTGGCTAGGGACAATGAGCAAGGAGAGCACAATAGGGTTGTTACTGAAACAGTGCCTACCATAGTCACGGTAGAAGAGCCTTCACAGGTTAATGAGGGAAATCTTGACTCTCAGCCACAAATAATAGAGTCATCATCTCCCCTCCCAGGAGGAACATTCCTGGCTCCCTCAAGGGATTTTCCACTCGCAGTTTCAACTGGAGAAAGTGGAAGGCAACTCGATCTTTCTGTCACTGAAGAAATTCAGACATCAATTCCAAATGAGATGACAGAAATGACTGAGGAAAGGGATTTGCGAACTCCCATTGCACCACCACTGACCTTCCAAGAGGAGGCTAGGGTGATTTTATCTGCAGGTACACTTTCTGGAGCAGCTAAGGAATTAGTGAGGAGTGATGTGAGGAACACCACTAAACTGAGTGAAACACATGCACGTCAGATGAGTGAAACTCAGAGTGATATTCAGGTGAGTGCACATACTGACACATACACTCGTTCATTGGAAGAAAAGATTAAAGCTCTAGAAAAGGAACTTGAGGCCAGTAAAGCTGAAGCAAAATTACTTCGAGCACAAGTGGATGAACGGTCTTCTTCATCTACCTCTGTCAAAAATCAGCTTGCTGTGATAAAGAATGACATCACCAAGATGAAGACAACTTACACAAATAAGTTCAACACTCTCGAATTATCTTTTGAACGGGCACTTGATGATGCTGGAGAGGTTACTGTGACTCAAGATAAACTTATTTCTGTAATCTCCGACAAAGTTGAAAATCTTCAAACAACATTAATCAAGAGTCAGTTGTCTACTGAACGCCGTCTTGATGTGATTGAAAGGCAGAATGCACAACAAGGTAAGGGGATCAAATATTTGTTCAACATCATCAGCAGAACTCACACACCCACAGCAGAAGAAAGGGAATTCTTTGTAGAAACAGGTGGAGATGATGATGAGCGTGACCCTGGAGATGGTGCATTTCACACTTCGGTAGAGGATTCCTCAACTAAGGGGGAGAAGCCAAGAGAGGGAACTAGTGAACAAGGAAGAGATAAGGGGAAGAAGATAGCAGATTCTCAGAAGAGTGCAGAAGACACTGAAGGGTATTACTACTCAGGAGAACCAGACAACTTTGATGTGTTTGCTGATCTAAAGTTCTCTGATGAGGGTGAAAAAATACCAGAACCAGATTTTAGCAGCTGGGAAGATGAAGTGCCAGTTGACCATGAATATGAAGCTGAGCAAGCAAAACTGGATTTTGAAGCTGAATTAGAAGTTGAAAGGCAAGAAGCAAATCTCAAATTGCGAGATGAAAAGCTTCAGAGAACACTAGATATGCTTGCACACAAAGAAAGACTTCAAAAAGAGGAAGCAGAAGCAAGGCAACGAGAACATGTACTTAAAACTCAAGAGAGAAAGTTATACGTCAAGTTTAAGAGTGGTGAGAAATGGGATCGTGCTCAACGAATGATAGACTCACATCAATCTCTTGATAATGATGATAGACGACTTCTTTCTATTTTTGAAAGACTCAAAGAGCTTAACCCAACACACGACATGTACATGAGAGCTCTAAGAACAGAAGTTGTGAGAATAACAACTGCAGGTGAAACGAAAACAGATGAGCTTTTAATATTTGTTGATTGTCATGAGTTTGGAACACAAAGAGTTTCAATTCAGTTCTTCTATGACAAATCATTGACAGAAATCTGGGTTCTTAGGCCAAAGGTAAGAACTTCTTCTGAGTTGGGTGTACTACTTCATGAGAAATTCAAAGAGTTTGCTGAAAGAGCTGGTCCTGAAATAGTTGAATTGCCTAGACAATTGAAATTCCTTAAAGGTGAGGTGCTTCATACAATCAATCTTGAGAATGAGGAATTGTTCACACACTCTGCCAAGCAGCTGGTCTATATTGAACATGTTCTGAGAAATCAAGGATTTTCTACTAAAGAGAAGTTAGAAATTGCTGATCGTATTAAATCCTATGCAGAAGTCAATTTTTTCAAGGATTATGAGAAGTTCAAAGGTCAGTTGAGAAAGGCACTTGGAATTCCTCTTGTTCGTCCTACAGGATTCTCATCAAGAAGAGAGTTGCTAGTTGATGCAGAACTGCACAAAAATCTGCCAGAAATGGATGATCCAGAAGATGGAGAAATAAGGAAGGAAGACAGTCGGAAATGAAGAACAACTCTACATGTAATATCTTTAGAGTTAGATAGATCAAGATAGGATAATGTTTAATATGATCAGGCTAGAGGATCATCTATCTTGTATTTATCATTATGTTTGAATCTGGAAATTGTTATAAAAACCAGAACTTTATCATTATTTACTTGCTATTAATGTTTTATCATTTACTAGTTTAAGTTGAGTTAGTTGAGTTATCCTCTAGGAATTTGCTTGTTAGTTTATAACAAACAAATAGGGGGAGATTGAAAGGCATATGACTCAGCCTATTTGTAGTTCGAGGATCAAACTCAACTTAAAGTAGATTGTAATAAGTAAATAACATTAACTGTCACGGGAATCTCAGAAGATGCTATCTATCAGAAGGAACAAAGCTACAAGTCAATCTATAGTTTTGATATTTTACACTGGAAGAAGTTCAGTCTACTGATCAAGCCTCAGTGTGGTATTCAAAGTCATGGATTTAATTCAGAAGGACAGAGATTTCTACAAGTGACAATTGACAGTATCAGTACAGAATATTTAAAGAAAGTTGTCAGAAGAAATTGACCACAGCTTAAAGTCAAAATGAAGAACAGAAGTTGAAGTTAGTCGTTCATGAACCAGACCGTGCATTGAGCGTCAACAAATATTCAGTGGAGGTTCTTTATTTATTTCAGTGGTTTAAAAGTGAAGATTAGACTATCAAATGAATTATGTTAATTCTCTATTAATTAATTTAAAGTATTTAGTTAACTTGATTAATAAATTAATTCTTCAAGAATTAATTTATTTATTAAGTTAATTATTGAATTAATTAATTTAGAATTAATATAGATTTCTGAAAGACTATCAGATGTGTTTTAAGACTTTAGTTTTATTGTTAAAAGACTATTTGAGATAGTCTAGGTGATAGTCTGCTAAAGAATTCGGTAGTCTGCCAAGAAGAATAGTCACACCGGTAGTCTGCCAAGAATTGATAGTCACACCGGTTGTCTGTAGAGTGTTGATAGTCACACCGGTAGTCTGATAAAGAAGGAAAGTCACACCGGTAGTCTGCAGGAAGAAAGATAGTCACACCGGTAGTCTGTGTGTCCCCTGGATAGTCTGCAAGCATTGTTGACAGTCTGTGGATAGTCTGTTGTTGTGAACAAAATAGACAGAAGATATTTTGAAGACAAAAACTACAAAAGAGACAGAAGCAATTCATTCACAGTTAGATATACACGAGACAGAAAATTAAAGACAGGAGCAAAACATCACATCTCTCTCTCATCTTTAAGAGCCACTGACTATCTCATTTAATTCACAGAAAATTAAGTTCAACTCATTTGTAATATTTGATCCGATAGAACTTAATTATTTGTGACTCTTGTATTACTAGCGAATTAAGTTTCCTAGTTCTTATCTCGATTTTTATTAACTAAATTAGAAAAGTTCATGTCGAATTTTCTAATTAGTTTTTATTAACGTGATAATACTCTGTACTGATTTTGTAACAACCATCAAGTTTAATATATCGTTATATTTAACTTGAATTTTGTTTCAATTAATTCCGCTCAAATTTGTCTAAACTAAATTTTATTTAACGGACAAATTTCGATAAAAAGATATAGATTGTATTCAACCCCCCCTTCTACAATCTTAACGGACCTAACAAGGTGCAATTCAAGATGTTGCCAAGATCTACAATGTATCAACAAGAACAGTTAGTAGCATATGGAGCAAAGCAAAGAAGCAAAAGGCATCAAATCAGAGCTACAACATGGCCACTAAGGGGCATATGTCAGGAAGAAAAAGAATACAGTTACAGCCTAATGCAATAACAGACATCGGTATGGGGGATAGAACATGCGTAAGGGACATGGCTGGTAAGCTCCAAGTATCAGCAAGTACAGCCTATAGAATGATAAAAAGGGGGCTTATTAAACCTCACACAAATCCACTACATCCTGGATTAAAAGATGCAAACAAGGTACAGAGGATGGAATGGGTGCTGCACATGCTGATGGGAGAAACAGCACAAACAAAGAGAAAATATATCCCTATGTTTGATTATGTACATATTGATGAAAAGTGGTTTTATCTAAGTAAGAAGTCACAAAGGGTGTACTTGGAAAAGAATGAAAAGGGTAAATATAGGTCAGCTAGTTCAAGCAAATTCATCCCCAAAGTGATGTTCACAGCAGCTGTTGCAAGGCCAAGATTTAATGCACAAAATGTATGCACATTTGATGGAAAGTTGGGCATATTCCCATTCACTTATCAAGAACCAGCACAAAGGGCTTCAAAATACAGGGCAAAGGGGACTATAATTACCAAGGTTGTGGAATCAGTTGGGAAAAAGGAAACTAGGCACATGCTTATCAATCAAATAATACCAGCAATCATTGCGAAATGGCCACAAAGTGAAGGTCCTAAAATTATATTCATACAACAAGATAATGCACGGACTCATATCACACAAGCAGACCAAGAATGGCAGGAAATGCATCGACAAGGTGACTTTACTTTTATTCTTGTTCAACAACCACCAAACAGTCCAGATTTGAATATTTTAGACTTGGGGTTCTTTAGAAGTATTCAATCGTTAATGCACAAAAAAATGCCGAATGATGTTGATGGTATGATGGATGCAGTCAATCAGGCCTTCTATGAGTTGGAGGCAAGAACATTAGCCAATGTATGGTTATCCTACCAATTTGTGATGAATGAAATACTAAAGGTAAAGGGTTCTAATGATTATCTGGTTCCTCATGTCAACAAGAAAAAGTTGGAAGCTGAAGGCAATCTACCAGTACAAGTTAGTGCACCAATATGGGCTATTCATGAGGCATGGGATTTGCTACATGGATCGGCAGAGTAAGCATCAGTGTAGGCAACAATGTGGACTTTTGTGTTTTATCAACATGTATAAGCAGTACATGTAGGCAAAACAAAATGTATGCTTAAAGTTATCTATATAGTGTATCTGCACCAATGTGTGCAATTTTTGTTGAATATGTGGAAAATTAACAACACTTAAGGATTCCTTATCTTATTTCTTTTGGACCAGTAATATAGATGTTCTGTGGAACAAGCATATAAAAAGCATATCAAGCATATAAAAAGCATAAACAAGAACAAGAACATGGTCTCTTGTTAACAACTTTACCAAGTAACATGGTCTCTGTCTTTCTTCAAAAAAACAACCTTCAAGGATTTTAGGAGCTCTGCTAGATATAACAAAGAAAAGCATGAAGTCTGATTTTAGATAAACAAGCAATGGTTGTGACTTGAATCCCCTAACCTGATTTGGAAAAACTAATAATGCTAGGTTGAGAAGAAACCAACACAGCTGCATGAGACAATGCCAGATAAACAAGCGGCAGAAACACTAGCAGTATAAAATTGCAACACTTGCAAGTTTTCACTTGCAAATTTTCAATATTAAAACACTTGTGTATAGAGAGGATTACACAATTTCTTGATGAAATTATATACATATATGAACACAAAGAACAAGAAATTATTTATATGCTTAATTATGAAAAAAATATGAATAACTTGAGGCCAATATGAACATAAAGAACAAGAAATTACCTCCAAAAAGCTAGGCTATGCATTAAGAACACGAACATGCATCCTCAAAGTCGGACACATACCCGTCGTCGTCGTCGGGCAGATCAACATGATTGGGACAAACGGAGGACACCAAGAATGGTTCATCAAGCTTAATAGCATCACTGAGGGTTTCATTCATCGGTTTATCAACAGAGGACACCGATTGAGCCACCGATTTCTCCACCGACTTATCCACCGATTTCTCCACCGACTTATCCACCGATTTCTCCACCGACTTCTCAACCGATTTATCCACTGATTTATCCACCGATTTGTTGATCGACTGAGATGAATCGTAAATTCCCCATAGACGTCGGTAGTATTGTTCACTATAGTTGTGTTCGCCTAAACACTCGACGCCGTTGTCACAATGATCGGCATCGGAACACTCGTAAGGCCCCGACTCTGCATCATCATCGCCTGAATCAGAAAAACCATAATGTAAACTCATTACTTCGACGACTAAAACGGAAGAGATAATTGTGATATGAAAATAATTGGTTTGGGGGAGAAAGAGAGAATTGGGAAAGTGAGAATATTTTATTTGGGGAGAAACCGAGACATATTTTATTTGGGGAGTATTGATTGAATAATAATAAAGTATGTACTAAATTAGAAATAGGAAAGGTTTTTTGAATGACCCAATTAGGAAAACAGGAAAAACTTTTAGGAACGGAGGGAGTAAAGAGAAAGGCTAAAGAGTTTAAACTTTTTAAGAGGTCAGGTGTGCAACTTCGAAAAAATATTGAATTTGGGGGCGAACATTGAACATGGTATCTTATTTCTTTTATTCTTCTATCCAGAGCGGTGAGCAGTTGCCTCTGATCACTGGTTGCCTCACCGGACACCTAGCATCTTTTTTCTATTGTTTCAAGTTTTAAAAATTGTTCTTGACAAAAAAAAAAGTTTTAAAAATTGTTGTACGAATACATTTGGACGATTTATGTTTTAATGGTAGAACAACTTTTTTAATTAATTTATAATACTTTCTTATTTTTATTTTAATTGATTTTAAAATCGAAACCGAACCGATAAAAACCGGAACCGAGATTTTAAAACGGAAACCGAAACCGATGGTTCGGTTGCGGTTCCGGTTATCGATTTTTAAAACCGAGGACATGCGGTTCCGGTTCCGGTTTTACCCGAAAACCGAACCGAATCGGGGTTTGCTCCCCCCTATTGCATACTAACTCAACCTCAATATTTAAAAAAATAAATTGTGGGATTATTTGGAAGTTAGAGATTTGATCATTTAAAATTTTTAATATTATGTTTAGTAGTTAGTGGATTGTTAATTTTTGAAAAGCTATTTGAATTTTTTTTTTCAATTAAAAATTTGTTATATGTTTAATTAATATATAAAAAATTAATTTAAATATCTATTTACCAAATAATTTAATATAATATAATTATTTTAATTCATTAATTAAAATAATTAATTTAATTCATTAATAATTAACAACTAACAACTAATTGACAAACGGAGGTAATGTATATATAATTCGAAAACAGCCATACTTACCATAATTCGTTGACAAGACTTGCAATTCCATTATGACGTGTTTATTAATCTGAATTTTATTTGAAACTTTAAATTTATTCAAAATTTTAGTTTAAATTTAATCTAAAATTTAAAATATTCAATTTTTAGTATGAATAATTTTTAAAAGAATAACTAAATAAATGAATGTTCCCAAATCCCAAATACAGTCTTAACGAAATTATTATTTGAAAAATAATACTAGTACAATTTTCGTTTATGAGAATGTTGTACCTGAGATTAACTCAGATATTTTCCCTGAAATATTTCCATAAAATCAAGAAAAATTTTATGGATAATCTATTTTTCACAAAAATGACCCTGCGAGACCATTTATTTTATAAGATTTTATAAAGAAATAAGGTAAGTCCTGAGATAATATCAGGAACATTATTATCTTTTCCTTTAATACTTTCTACTCCCGTAAATGTAGAAAAAATATTAAATGTAATTAGAAAAAGGGGTCCGTTCTATGGCAAACATTTGCCATAAAACTGTTTCACACATATGGTTTGAGGACCGTTGGATCAACCGTACCGCAGAAACTTTCCGCGGTACGAAGTAATTACAAAAATGCCCCCACTGTTCACGTACCGCAGAAACTTTCCGCGGTACGGTAAACAGTATATTTTTTATGTGAAAACAGGGGGCATTTTTATAATTACTCCATACCGCGGAAAGTTTTTGCAATACGATGTAATTTTTTTTTTTTTAAATCAGGACCGTTGGATCTGAACCCATATGTTATATAACAGATCCCAGACAAATGTTTGTCAGTCACATGGAGCCTTAGAAAAAACCCAAAACCCCCCCCTCTTCTTGACTGACCTTATCTATCTCCCTCACACACACATTTGACATTTCACACACAAACACACACACACACTTGCTACAATGGCCACTCTCAACTTCTCTCCTCTCTCTAAAACCCTAATAAACCCTCTCTCTCCCAAACTCTCAACCCCACTTTCATGTCTCTCATACCCACTTCGCTCTTCACCTTTTACTCTCACCCACAATCTCAAACCCATCAAAATTTCATCTAAGACCCTTATTAAAGCTGCTGTAGATGGAGACCATTCTTCGAAAAGGAGCAGTAGTAATGAACCCAGAGAGACTATTATGCTGCCGGGCTGTGATTATAATCATTGGTTGATTGTTATGGAGTTTCCGAAAGACCCTGCTCCTACTAGAGAACAGATGATTGATACTTATCTTGAAACTTTGGCTACTGTTCTCGGAAGGTCATTATTCTTATACCCTTTTCGTTATTTATGTGTATATTTGTGTGTATATATTTTGACTTGTTTTTGTTTTGGATGATGTTATATGTAATTTGTGATTGTTGTTTGGATTAGGCTCTTTGTGTATGTGTGTGGTTGTTTCCAAGATTACATTTTTATTGTTTGTGTTTTTTTCAAGATAATTTATGTATATTTGTACATGTTTTAAGAAATAATTACCTTGGGATTTCATAGTTTGTAATTTGTATTAGGCTTAATTTCTTTTTAACCATTTATGTCATGTTTATACTAACGAACACTTCGAGTCTTCGACCATTCGTGTTTGCAAAATGAAGATTATGACAATTGGAAAAGTATGGAGAGTGCAACTCAATCTCTTTGTGTGAGAGTGGGAAGAAACATAAAAAAATCAATGCAAGCTTAATCTATCGTGGTGCATCCTAACCTAAACTTAATAACTATCTATTTTCCTAAGATCCTCTGGGTAGGGGAAAAATGGACTATGTTCGGAATGATAGTTTTATCGTTAAAACGCTATAGGTGATACTTGAAAGACCAGGATACAGAACAGGAGCACTGGTCTCTGTTTTGTTCAGGTCATCGCAAAAAATTAAAAATCTGATACAAAAGAAGGGAGCAGCCGAGCTAATCTTATACGGACAGAACGTAGTAACATATGATAACTACAAATGCACAGGTTAGTATTTGTAGGAGGTCGGGGCAATAATGTGGATGCTGGTGCGTTTATATGTATACCATTTGAATAAAGCCTGTTAAAAACCTTTGCCTTGCTAATACTTGGTCCTAGCAACACCAACCAAAGAATAAACCTGACCATTCTCAATTGCTGCGTTAGCATCTTTATTCTCATTTCTTTCTGGAAATATACAGCCTAATTGATGCAATGCAAGCTCTTTTGCCATTTTCCCACTGCACATTCTCTTATATTCCCCAGCAATTTTATTTCACTTTGATGTCGTATTCTCCTCTATAGCCACCTGACTGAGAAAATAAATAAAACAAAAATAATCATCCCTGCTAGTTTCTCTCTAAATAGCCTCTGAACTACAAAATATCCGCATAACTTTTGGATTATTCAAAGCACTTGGAAGCTCTCTCTGCAAAACTTGCAAACAATATGCCAAAATAAGATTTGCCCCTTTCTCAATACCATAATCAGTAAGAACTAATGCATCTTTCTAAACTACAAACAAATGAAGCTAAATAAACATTGCAACCAGACTGCAAAAGTGTTTGATGCAAATGAAAGGGCCTCCAAAACAGTTTTTGGAGAAGAACAACCAAAATTCCTTGTCCTGCTAAACAATTTTACAGCTGACATTCCTAACACAATTAATACCCTCATTTCAATGCTAAATTAGGATCATACCCATCAAACAAAGCAGCTGTCGGGCAATCTTGTCAGCCAACTTTTGATCTCAGCATTGATGTAAGCGGTAAGCTTCCGAATTTTGCACGCTCTTTTCTTTCTGCTATTTTTTTCTCTTGCGGTTATAGTTCTGATTTTTCGGCATCGAATCATGCATAACCGTAGCCTCATTCACATCAAACACTTTCCTCGCATCCAACACACGCCACAACCAACATGCACACTAATCAATATGAATAAAGAGTGAATCAGTTGATAATTTTAAAAACTCAATTGCAGCGTAGGTGTTTATTTTAAAGGTAGCGGTGATGATTTGAGAGAGTATTTGATTGAATTGATTGTAGTTTTGAAGTTGAAGCAAATGGGTCTTCAATATTGATAGATTTATGGTTTGTTTAGTGGTGGGTTTGTGATTTGGAGTTATTTGAATGATTGTTCCAACTCTTCCCTTTAGTAAATATGTGTGTGTATATGTAAGCATAGGGATGGTGAGTTAGAAAGAGATGAGAGAGATGGAAGCACAGAGATGAGAGAATGAGACAGAGAGAGATGAGTGTGTTTGTTTTTAACTTTTTAGTTTATATTTTTACACTACTTGCTAGTAGATAGAGTGTATACATCAACCTCAGGTTTCTCTTGATATATGTTGTTCATGTGTCCGGTTTTCTCAAATTTAATGGTTGAACCAGATGTTTTTAAACTTTAATGGTCGAAGTGTTCATAAGTGTAAACATAAATGGTAAAAGTGGAATTAAGTCTTTGTTATAATCTTTTGTATAATGTGTGTGAGGTTAATATGTTTTAATTACCTCTGTTTATATAATCCTTTTTTTTATATCATCCAAGACTACATTTTTTTTGTGTTGTGTTAGTTTCATGGTACAATGATTTGGGTTATTTGATTAGTAAACTTTTTGAATTTTATTTTTAACTATGGTTTGTGAGGGGATTTAGAATGCCTAATTTTTAAAATGCAATGGAGTTGATATGCGGTGAAAGTTTGAAGCTTTAAATCGTGTCAAATGTAAATCCACTTGGATATCCAAGTGTACATTTGTTTGTTTGTGTTGTTATTTTTTGTATTTGATCTGGATATGGGTTATTTGATTACTTAACTTTTGTCAATGTTTGATTTTGCAATTACGAATTGTGGAATATGGAAAATGCCCACTTTAAAGAATGCAATGAATTTGGTATGTGCTGTATCTGTGGTTATTATCAACTTGGAAGATTAATAAGAGATTAATTTGTGCTATTCATTTTTTTTCTAGTAATTGTAATTTAGAAACACCACAAACAAGTATGGTAATTGATGTTTTATTTTTTTTAAAATTTTCATACCTGTGGTTGTCAGCATGGAAGAAGCTAAGAAGAACATGTATGCTTTTAGTACTACTACCTATACTGGATTCCAGTGCACTGTATCGGAAGAAGTATCTGAGAAATTTAAGGGTATGCTAAAACGTTACTCAGCTGTTTCAGTAAGTGAGTATTGTAAAGCACCAACATGATTGTCGACTTGCATTTTTCTGTTATGTAGGATTACCTGGAGTTTTATGGGTTCTTCCAGATTCATACATTGATGTTAAGAACAAGGACTATGGAGGTGAGCCATTTCTATAGGAGCTGTTCATGCGTTTTTTTACTGTTTCAGTGTATATCTGGACATGACTCTCATTCTATGTCTTAGGCGATAAGTATGTCAACGGGGAAATAATTCCTTGCACGTATCCCACTTATCAACCAAAGCAGCAGAGGCGATCCAAATACGAGAGTAAGAGATATGTAAGACAGAGGGATGGTCCCCCTCCTGAAAGGAGAAAACCAAAACAGGCAACCGAATCCCCCTCTGGATGAACCATTAAAGGTTGGATTCACTAATACAGGTCTTTTATAATTTAAGTTTTTGACGAATGTAGTCTTAATATTTTATAGTGTCACATTGCTTAGAATGTAATCAAGGTTGGCTGCAGTGGTTCATATCAACTCATTTCCTAGATTGTTTTCGCAGGTTAATGATTTCTGTTTGAAAAAGAATTTGCTCATTAGAAAATTCCAAAGTGCCAGTTCTAGAGATGGCGGGGGAACGCAGAAATATGCAATAGTTAATCAAGGTGCCCTGTTTATTGCAAGTTTGGTCAAGTGAACTCATTGTTCCTAAACATTTTGTGAGAGTATCTGAGTAGTTCATTATGAGGTGCAACTTGATTCCCAAGATTAATGTAAAGTGGACTAACTAGGTTGTTTTTATGATGAACTTTAATTTATTATATATATGCAATTATTTTCTAGGACTGCTTAAGTAGTTGGAAGTGTGAGTTGGAAGTATTTTATGTTTGCAGAAATGCTATAAATTTTTTGGCTGAAATTGTTTGACTTCAAATTATTCTAGTGTTATACATGCTTGGGTTTGGTTCATGTCTCGAATAATGTGAAACAAAAGAATAAAGTTGCATGAAAAGCCCTGTAAGTGGTCTAGGATTGTGAGTTGTGTCTGGACATCTTTTCTGTATTTTTCTTTGAGTAACCATAGTATAGCAGCAGATCGATGAGTTCAATATTTTTCAGAGAATATAATTATGTTATTGCAAGATCTCACAAGTTATGGTAACTTAGTATAGAGGTCTAAATGTCCAATTTATACCACCACCTCCTATCTGTTAGCTATAGGAACGATGGATTGCGTCGTTTTTAGTGTTTAGTGTTTAGGTTATCCTAGATGTTGCAATCAGTTAGAATATTAGATCCGATATTATATGGTTTTTTTAATCATAGATCCTTCCAGTGTATTGCTATATAGGTAATGCTGAAATAAGTGCCCTCAATACTAAAATGGCTCCCACCACTGTTAAAGAGGATGTTTGGGATTGCTTAAAATAAGTTACTTTTGACTTAATGGAGGTGTTTTTAACTTAAAGGAGAAAGTAAAGTTGTTTACTTTAAGTTGAATGAATGTGTTTTGGTAATTTTACTTAAAGTTAAATGGGAATTTAATAATTTTGACTTAAAGTGATATTTGACTTTAAAAAATTTTAAATTCATGATATTTAAGCTTTACAAGAATTGTGAAAAAAAAAAAACTCCATAAGTCATAAGTCATAAGTCAAAAGTACCTAAATGTAACTTCTGACTTAAAGCAGTTTTTTAACTTAAAGCCGGCTTAAAGCCACGTTACACAAACACACCAAAAACTCCTTTAAAGGAGCTTTTGGCTTTAAGTTAGTTAGCCAAACAGGCTCAAAGTCAGGTTTTTAGACTGTAAGACGTCTAGTTGATTTGGTTGCAAATTTTCGATAATGCTTTGATGTAATTACCTGGAATTGCCTTCGGTCTTTGTTTTCAATTACTTTGGACCATGGGAGCCATAGCCTTACTGGGAGACATTTTGGGACGGGCACTTTTACCATGTGTTTTTTTGGGTGAATCAAATTTGGGGGAATGGAATTGAAAACTATACAATTTTTTCAGTAACATTTACAACTTTCAGTCTTTGCTAGGGATTTGTAATGGAGCTCATACCCACAAGTTTTATTTTTTTAGACTCTCAAATCTTATACTCCCTCCGTCCCAAAAAACTTTTCCCATTTCCCTTGGACACGTTTGCCAACGCACACTTTTAATCGTTAATATCTTTAATTTCGTATTAGTACTCAATATAAAAATTTCACTGCATTAAATTACTCATAAATACGAATCCAACAAGATCACTCATGACTATATATGGTTTTATAGATTAGACGTAAATTAGTAATTTGTCTCTTGTTATGAACAGTGCCGACATATCAAACGAGAAAAACATTGTGGCACAGAGGGAGTACTAAAGAATTGCACTGCTGAATATCATCCCAATACTTCCTCATTCACTTTCCATCCGACCCATCAAAGTTTTGCGCTGTGCTCCCGAGTTTTTTATGGAAAGAAGAAAAGAGAAAGGAAGAGAAGAGAAGGAAGTGGAAGAGAAGGGTGGTTATTTAATTTTCTTTAACTTGCTCCCAAGTTTTTGATGGAAAGAAAAGAAAGTTTGGATATTAAAGTAATTAAAATAATTGTTTTGTGAGACAATCCCTCACAATCATCCCAAAAATGGGAAGAAAGTTTTGGAAAGAAGTTATGAAGAATTTTCTCTCGGGATCTTTTCCATTATCTCCTAAAAAACTCGGAACCGTTTATGGAACAAATTTTCAAATATTTATTTTCTCTTCTTTTCTTTTCTCTTTCATTTCAAACTCGGAGTTATAAAGAATTTGTTTTTGGTACGGTTTTGCAGTGGTAAATTTTATTATAGTTAATTTCATGTAGTTTTTCTATGATTATCGATCGAGGGAAATTCAAATATTTACGTTCTCATGTCTCCTTGTTAGATAGAGGCTGAGTTCCAATTTCTTGCAACACATGGGAGAGGCATCCATAACTCTTATGCTAGGAATAGGAGTGGTATGTGTAAAGTTCAACCTGATATTGCACACGCATGTGTTTTTTTTTTTTTTTGTAGACTTTTTAACCTTCAATCTTCCACTCGATTTGAACCGGCATCCTCTCGTAAAAGAAAGAGGATTCGACATCTCTTTTAGTACAAGTTCCAACAGACAACTATATTTTTTAGGGGTAGTTTGCAGTATCCATTTGTATGCAATTTTTGAGTATCTAAACAATCATGTTTTTATGTTTTCCTGGTTTGGATTCCAAATTAGAAGCAAAACTAGAAAAAATTAAGGGTATTTACTAATAATATCACTTTTTCCAAGTTTTTTTTATACAAATTTACCATTTTTTCCAAAATATTTGTAATTTTAAAAAAAAAACACTTTGCAAAAATACCATTTTTTATAAAATATTTGTAAAAATATGTTTTGCAACAAAATCAATCAGAGACTTTAGTTGATTTTAGTACTTGGTAGAATTTAGTTGATTTTAGTTGAATTTGCATATGTGTTGCATGCTAATGCATATGACTTTAGTTGATTTTAGTATTTGGTAGAATTTAGTTGATTTTAGTTGATTTTTCATATATGTTGCATGCTAATGCATATGGGTTGTAAACAGTTGTAAAAATAGTAAAGTTTTAACATTTAAACAAATAAAAAGAGCCCACAACTTCCAATTACTTTCCTCCATCTTCCAATTACTTTCCTCCATCTTTCTAATCTATTCCCTCCGTCCCACTGGGATCTTTACGTTCCTGGTGGGCACGGAGGACAAGACAAGTGGGTATAAAGTGGGTGTAATATTGTTAAAATAAATGAAGTAGTGGATATAATACTCCCTCCGTCCCACAATACAAGTCTCTTTTGGAAAAATTACGCATCTTAAGAAAACATTAATTAGATGATACATTTCCTCTTATGCCCATTATAAATGCATTGACTTTTAAGAACATGAGCTAATTTATACTCTTGGTCATTCCTCATTAATTGCTATACAATTTTCAAAAAGGGTAGTTTAGGAAAATTATCACAAATTTACATTGAAAATTGAAAATGGACATGTATTATGGAAAAAAAAATTCCCTCAAAAGAGACTTGTATTGTGGGACGGAGGGAGTAGTGATTTTATTGTTAAAATAAGTGAAGTAGTGGGTGTAATAGTGATTTTATTGTTAAAATAAGTGAAGTAGTGGGTGTAATAGTGTAAAGTATTGTTAAAATAAGTGAAGTAGTGAGTGTAATAGTGTTAAAACTTACTATTTTGGGAATGTAAAGAAATGAATGGGACGGCCCAAAATAGTAAGTGTAAAGAATCCATTGGGACGGAGGGAGTATTACTTAAATATTGATATGACCTGTTAACGGAGGAATTTGGTGATAACAAAATTCGGAGGTTGCTGGAATAACGAATTATGAAAATAGGGGGATTTGGGATTTTTGGATGTTTGGGGCTGGACTTGAGAGGTGTCTCGATTTGTCTCGTGTATCGGATCCTTTTCCAAGATGCCTGCGTACCTTATATTTATAAGGATCAAGCCAACGCAGTTCTGTGTAATTGATTTGTGTCTATCCCTTAGAGACTTTAGAGATAAACTTCGTTAATCTTGGTAATTACTGATTTTATCTGATTTAATCTTATCGTTGTGATATCTTCCTGATTTGAAGAATATCGTTTGGAGATATTTTCCGTAATTGATTGATTGAGATTGATTCTTTCCTCATTTCAGGGAGAGGATAAAACTTATCGGTTAAGCAATAATTATTAATCTGAATTAATAATTAATAAATATTAGAAATTTGGGAGATTATTAGAGGCAACCGAAAATATGGCGTAACAACTGCCCCCCAGTTCTTCAGTGTAGCTTGCTGCAGTGGAGAACTAAGCATGCTTCGATCTTCCAAATTTCTTGAGTCACTGAAACAGCTAGGAGAGGAAGATTAATAAATAATATGGAGCACCAAGGTGCCCGTAATATACATGTAGATGTAAATAAGACAATATGCGATATGTAAATAATAAGTTTTGTATGTGTAAGAAAATGTATTTTGGAGAGCCATCAAAGCATTATTCGCAGAGTCGTGCAAAACATTTTGAGCAACATCCAGTCGAAAAAGGTCATATCTACCATGTCTTCTAGAGGGTATCCCCCTCAAAGGGGGGTCATTTTCCTCAGAATTTTATAATACTCTCCTCAAAGGAGATCATTAGTACTCTCCTCAAAGGAGACCATTTTTGTCCAGAAATACCCTCCTCACAGGAGGTAGATTTTCCGAAGCTCGAACCCTGATGAGGCGCCGGAAGTACGGACATCCCCCCCGGAAGTACGGTTTTTGCAAGGATTTGGTAATTTGGGATACCCTCCTCAAAGGAGGTCGTTCCCCAATCCAGAAATATCCCTCCTCACAGGAGGTGGACTTCCCGAAGTTCGTGCCTTGATGAGGCGCCGGAAGTACGGACATCCCCCCGGAAGTACGGTTTTTGCAAGGACTTTGGTAATTTGGGATACCCTCCTCAAAGGAGGTCGTTCCCCATTCCAGAAATATCCCTCCTCACAGGAGGTGGACTTCCCGAAGTTTATTTTATTAACTCTCCTCAAAGGAGACCATTTGTTTTATAAATATATTCCACGAAGATCCTCCTTAGAGGAGGTCATCTTTACAAAGTCCTATCAATATTCTAAGATTCTTTCAAAAAAGATATCAGCTACACTTGAAGGGTCTTCTAAAAAATATCAGCAGCAAATATAAGCAATACCAAAATTTATCGAAAAAATATCAGCAACACCCAAAGGTCTTCTAAAAAATATCAGCAGCAAATATAAGCAATACCAAAATTTATCGAAAAAATATCAGCAACACCCAAAGGTCTTCTAAAAAATATCAGCAATACCCAAAAGTCTTCTAAAAAATATCAGCAAAACCCAAAGATCTTCTAAAAAGAAATAAAAAATTCAGCAGCACCCAGATGGTCTTCCAAAAATATAACCTCACAAGAAATGGTCTTCCAAAATATTACCCTCATAAAAAGAGAGTTTTCAAAATAATCAACTCTTCGAATAAGAGCCTTCCAAAATATTACCCCTACAAAGGATGGCCTTCTAAAATAATAAATTCTTCGAATAAGAGCCTTCCAAAATAATTACTCCTGCAAAGGAGTGCCTTCCAAAATAATTACCCCTGCAAAGGAGGACCTTCCAAAATAATAAACTTTTTAATTAAGAGCCTTCCAAAATATTATCCCTAGAAAAGAGGGCCTTCAAAAATAATATACCGGAGGATCTTCTTTTTTGACAAATTCAATCCGCCAATCTATAATTAATTTTCTGACATATATATATACATGATGCAATAGTATATGCAAAAATAAAAATAAATTTAAGATATAATTCATGCATAATAAACATGTTAATTTAAACATGCATAAATATCTCGTATGATATTTTTCAAATTGCAATAATTTTACAAGCATTAAAATATATTATTCACACGAATTTTTAAATAATAAACATTTTTTCTGAAAAAAAAATTTAAAAAATGAAACTATGCATGCATGTCATAATAATTAATTGCAGAAAAATAAAAGATTGGATCGAAAACTTATCTTTTATTTCCGTTTTCAGCTGATTGTGAGTTTCCTTGTGCTTCGGTTTTATTTATTTATGCGCTTCGCATGATTTTTTCTTCTTTTTGCCGCACTTGCAGACTTGCTTCTTTCCGTGGTTTTTTTTTTATTATTATTGATGCCAATTGCCATGCTTCACGTCTTGATGTGTTAAGGCTAACTTCATTTTTTTTCCCTTGGTCCCACTAGAAATTACATTCCTCGTCTTGCGATTTGATCTGCTTCCTTCCTTCGTTTGGTTTTTTTTTTCCTTTTAATATTTTTGGTTCATCTTCCATCTTCACAAGCGGGCTGGAACATGTTACTTTGCTGGCATCACTTTTATTTTGTTCACGTGCAAACCTCAAACCTTGTTACGATTTTCTTGTTTTGTTTCTCTAAACCCACTAAATAATTTTGCCTCACCACGTGTTGTAGTCTTTAAAATTGTATCCTTGATTGTAGCCATATTCATTGAAATTTTTGATCTTGTCACTGTAAAACTTTATCGCCGGATATCGAACTACTCCGATGGTGCCATGATGCGTATGACACAAAAAATATGAAAATTTAAAATAGAAAGCCACCGCCTCTACCGTTCTGCTCCTCCATTAAAGTAGCTCCAGATCCATAATAACCCCCATACGTATGAATTGATTGTCCTCCACAATCAAAAAATGCCCTCCTTCTAGCGCCAATTGTTAACGGAGGAATTTGGTGATAACAAAATTCGGAGGTTGCTGGAATAACGAATTATGAAAATAGGGGGATTTGGGATTTTTGGATGTTTGGGGCTGGACTTGAGAGGTGTCTCGATTTGTCTCGTGTATCGGATCATTTTCCAAGATGCCTGTGTACCTTATATTTATAAGGATCAAGCCAACGCAGTTCTGTGTAATTGATTTGTGTCTATCCCTTAGAGACTTTAGAGATAAACTTCGTTAATCTTGGTAATTACTGATTTTATCTGATTTAATCTTATCGTTGTGATATCTTCCTGATTTGAAGAATATCGTTTGGAGATATTTTCCGTAATTGATTGATTGAGATTGATTCTTTCCTCATTTCAGGGAGAGGATAAAACTTATCGATTAAGCAATAATTATTAATCTGAATTAATAATTAATAAATATTAGAAATTTGGGAGATTATTAGAGGCAACCGAAAATATGGCGTAACATGACCCACAATTTTACCCACTTTCCATTCACTTTCCTTGTCTCCCCACTTACTTTTTTCTGCTTTCTTAATCTCCGTTCCCAACTCAAATGTTCCTTTCTTAATCTTCGTGCCCAATTAAGAATTGGGAGGAACGGAGGAGTATATCTTTTTAATTCTAATTCAATCGGAAAAGGATATTTTGAACAAATTCAGTAACTAAAATATTGACCCACCAACTTAACTTTCCCATCCCATCAATACATTTTCCAAAATAATGCTTCAGTTGTATTATTAAAATAAACTAGGCGATAAGCGAATCTGATAAATTATTTTAAATTTTTAATTTTTAATTTTTTTAAATAAATAAAATCTTGAAGCACCAAGTTGTATATAATAATATATTCTCGACTTTTATTTCGATTGCTAGTTAATAGACTCCTATTATATAACTTCACTATTAAATTAAATTAATATTTAATATTATTATTTTAATTAATTAAATTTACATAACTTCATTATGGTAATATAAGAGTAGTTATATTATTAATTGTATTTATTATTAATCTATTATAGATACTTTTTAAATATTAATTAAAGGAGTTCTAAATTTTATGTAATACTATAATCCTGAATTTTATTTCAATTTTTAGTTAATAGACTCATAGTATATAATTTTATTATTAAATTAAAGTATTATATAATATTACCATTTTAATTAATTAAATTAATTAATATTTACTGGCATACCGCGGTATACATGGCATACCCAGGGTTTATGCTTTTAATAAAGATTATAGATGTGGGATTCCTTCTTTTTGTGTTTTTTTTTGGAAAAAGATTTTCAGATTAGTAATTTGCAAATTGGGAAAAAAAATATCAAACTTAACTTTTATATCAAAATCATTATGGCTGCCGACAGGTAAAAGAGTCTGGTAGAGCAAATATGAAAATGCTATCGAATCAAAAATAAGTAAAATAAATCTTTATTGTAACAAAATAAATTTGAATTAAAAATCATTTATTTTTGAATGTCTTATTTTCTTGAAATCATTGAATGTTCTTCTTCTTCTTCTTTTTTTTTCCTTCTACTTCTATGTTGGATCCACCAACTTGTAAAAAGTTGTGAAGTTAGGTAAAACAACCTCTGTAGTCTTCTCAATCCTCATTCCTAAATGTGATAAACACACCATACTTGACGCCACTTCTTGTTTTTTTGCAATAATCATCATGCATATACCACCAAATCCTTCACATGCAATGCATTCACCTTTGCTCCTATTCTCCTTTCTAGATAAGCACTGAGCTCATCATCATTCTTAGCCACACGAACCCTCTAAATCTTCCTCGTTTACATTGTACATGATGTAGAGATTATTTCCATTTAAGAAATGTTTTTTTTTTTAAAGATCGAAAAAATAAATAACCAACTTTCTTCACTTTCCTTGTGAACCAACCAACTAGTGACTTGTGTAGCCAATGAGTTTTTTAGGGATCTCCTCTCATCTTTAACACTTGTAAAGATAGAAGAACCTCCAATAAGGATCTGCAATGGCATACTACCACTCGAATTATTTGGAGGGCTACACTGGTGAGTATCAAGAGCCTTCTTATTACACTACTCATGATGTTGTTCCATTTCATTACTCACAATCTTACTCTAATTCATATGAATACAATCATTCCATTGCTTATGATGCTTCCCAAACTATGTACTCTTCTTCTGGTATCGATGATCCGAAACAGATCGAGTATACTAATTCATATGATCCTAGTTATGTTAGTAATTCTGAAATGTATTACTCTATGCATAGTTTCAGTGAGCCTAGTACTGTTGTGGAATATGATCCACCTACTTATCAAACACAGTATTTCATTTCTTACAAGAAGGTTACTTTCAATGAGCTAAATAACGAAGTGTATGATCCAACTCCTTATGATGGTAAGTATGATGAGTATGATCCAACTCCTTATGATGGTGGTTATGATCAAACCATCACTTATGGTAAACCTCTTCCACCATCGGATAAAACTTGTTATCCTCGTTCCAATCCGAACCCTGCTGCCTTATCCCTTGATGGTTTTTCTTACAATTCAATTCCTTCACCTTATGGTGACAATGATTCTGGTTCTAGTAGTATGGCGAAACCACTTGAGGGAAACGAATCAGGTGAAGAAAAAGAGTCTGAAGGTTACAATGAGGGTGCTATAGTGGAGTCAATAGACCTTACCAGACCTACTGATTTTGAGGAAGAGAAAGAATCCTATGGTGAATTGGAGGGTGCCCTGGTGGAGCATTATGACACGAGCAACGAGCGGGAGATTGAAGGGCTAAACAATGGTCATGATTACCCATGGCTTTACTATGATTATGGTTACGGAGATGGAAGAATAGAAGTGTATGACAAGTATGATTGTGATAAGCAAATTGTGCCTCAAACTCAACATGGATATGGTTCAGATGGGGTATTGAATTATTGTGAAAGTATACTTGGTTATTGGCCTTGTTTGGCCAAGAAAAACAAGGAGACAAATGAATTGGTTCAGGAAAATGGTAACACAAAACGTGTGCCCGATCCTCCCGATCCTCCTAAAGAAACTGATTATTGCAAAGCAACTGCAGAGTACATTTTTGGAAGTTCAGTAGGATGTGGAGAAGCAAGTGCTAGAGATGGCATTGAAAGTTATTATAGACAACAACCTTGTTATGGGCAAGAAATGTATTATGACAAGTCTGATGAGAATTCATGGATTCAAAAGTTCAGCATATTTTGAACTTTGAAGAATGTGATAACTCTGTTGCTTGTTTCAATTTATTAGTTGTAATAAAGTCTCCTTTTATTCTTCCTCTCCTTCTTTCTCTCTTAAATAATTATGCTATTGCGGATTTGCAATGTTTTTATCCGATCACTGATTAATTAAAACTAGAAAAACTTGCTGAAACAAGACACTAAGAAAGTTGGAATAAGTGAAAACTGCTTTGTTATGTAGGAGAAACAGGGCACGAGGTTGATGGAAAGGAAGAATTCTTTGGTGGTCAGAATTTTTAAATTTAGATATTCATCAAGAGGCTCTTGTCTGACCGAGCTAAAGAATCCAAACTTGATATCCCATGGTGTTTTGAAAGCCAAAATGTGGTTGGTTAAGGAGTTAAATGATTCTTCACTCTAAGCAACGTGGAGGTGAGACATTGTTGGCAATGGAGAGTAGAAGCTTTTAAGTGCTACTCAGTTCGTAGTGCGTATAGGTTGATTAAAGGCATTCCTCTACCTACTTTGGGATGGTAATTGATGTATGTTCTAGTGACGAGGAAGTTGTTTTATCAACCTAATCAAACCTTGATCATGGAATTAGCTGCTTAGGTTATGTTCACTTGGATTGAATGGAATGAGGGGAGAATGAAATGAAATTTATACTATTATTTGGGGGAGATTGGGGAAAGTGTTTATAAATTTCATTCCTTACTTCATTCCTCTCCAAATAATTTGAACTAGAATTCTAACCCACATGGTTTGGAAGGAATACTCCATTCCCAATCTTCATCAATTTCATTGCAATCTTCATCATAAAAAACTTCTTCTCCCTCATATTTGTTCATTATTTCCTCCAACATCCCCCTTTCTTCATAAATTTTGTTTACAATTTTCATTTCATTCCTACACCATTCCATTCTTTCCAAGTGAACACACCCTTAGTGTCGAATATTTATACCATCCCGGGTGACTGGTCGATTAGTTGCATTGCTAGAAGTCACGATGGCCAGATAGGCACAGACCGTCTCCAAATAATCTTTTGGAAACGGTAAATGAGTAAATGTCAAGGAACTATTAACAATAACTAGTAGTCTACAATTGTTGAGTTTGGCCATAACATCTTCTTGTTCAATGTTCTCTGCATTTAAACGTTTGGTTTGGTCATCAGACATCAATGGTGGTAAAATTGGTGCCTAGTATGCTGAATAATTGTTTTAAGTTTATAAACTGATGACCTAACAAGGTGGCTGGTGGCTCATCATCTTGGTTGAGAGGAAATGGCTCTCTTGAAAAATTTTACAAAATCCAAAAATTTGTCCCATAAAATGTCCCAAATGCTTATGTGTTCCCGTTTAGTGGATAATTTTCTTAATGAAAATATAAGATCGTGCCCGTACGTTGGTGGCTCTTTTAAATTTTACTCCGTATCTATCTATCTATTACTATATATAATAAGAGAACACAAGGGTAAAAATTGCCAATAAAATGTCTGTGAAATGTCCATTTTACCCTTTTAAATTAAAAAATTACAAAAGTGCCACCATTATATAATTTATACTAAAAATATATTCTTTTATGTATTCAATGAGAATCGAACCTTTAACCTCCGCTCAAGAATCTCATGTCATAACCAATTGTGCTACATCAATACTTGAGTTTACTTCAAAAATCTTACTAGATTGATCACATCTTCTTCTTCTCTTCTATTTTTTTTTGCTAATTAATTCTTCTCTTCTATTTAATTTTCTTGTTATAACTTTTGAATAAATAAAATATTTGTTTACATTATTTATGTAATTCCGTTTTTTTTCCAATTTCCGTAATTTTATATATAACTATATAAAATGTTGGTTTGTATTTTTATATAACTCCCTTTTTTAGTTTGTTTATATAATATAACTATATATACATTCAGTCATTATTATAATTTTTTAATATTTTGTAGTTTTTTACAATTAAATGGATATCAATTATGTTACAATTATTATATTTTATATTTTTAAATGAAACTATATCTCTTATTAAATTTAATACAAAAACGCAAACAAAAATCACATTCTCGTTGAAAATCGAACACAAATCTATGATAATTAGGTCAATTGAATATATCGAACTCGCAGAAGTTAAAGATACAACAAATCTATTATCTATTAATTCTATCTATCTATCACTAAGATTGTGTTTCAATAAATATTTATATTCTATTTATAAAATCAAACATAATTATAAGTTTATCATATAATTTTAGGTTTATAAAAATTTAAAAATGTGAGTTAAATTAGAGATTTTTGGTCGATTAACCATTTAGATTTTGAACGATTTAATATATAATCATTAAATATAGTTGTATTCAGTGTGGATTCAAACGAAATGGCAATGTAATTGGAGAGGCATGGGGCTGAAAATTATAAGAAAATGGTGATTATTTCTCAACCTTTTCGAAGGATTCATGAAATTTGGAGTCACGATATGGGTTTAGGACCAGTAGGGGTTCAGTTTGTGGCAATGTTCGATGAAGATTTAGCAGGCGGGGAGGTGAACGGAGAGGTTGAAGAGGTTGGGGGTGGCTTAGTAGAAGATGAGGAGGTTCAAAATTTGTCTGGAGTATATAGTAATTATGAGCAGAGGAGGCAGTATAGTAGTACTTGGCTAAGTCTAGAGTTTGGTTGATTTGTAGTGGGCTCTATAATTCTGTGGTGCATTTCATATAATGGTCATACTTTTTGTGGTTTGTTTCTAATGCATTGCTTTGCTTTTCAAAAAAAAAAATATAACTGATATAAGAAAGATAAAAATTTAAAAATGTAGAAAAAATTTTGAATTTATGTTTAAAAAGAAGAACTTTAAAAATAAGATTTATGTTGTTTATAAAAAATAACGTGATAAGTATGTAATGTTAGATGAAAATAAGATATGATTTTTTAGATCATAAATATTATAAAATTATTAGTTATTATTAGCAATAACCCGTCGTATTATTACTTGACTATAAATTATGATAATACATATTTTGTATAATACAAAATGATGCATTATGTCATATAATTTAGATTGATAAATGAAACTTTAAATATATAGACACTACTTAACATTTTAAAAATTATCATTTATAGTTTTGTATATTACCTTTATATAATTTTTTAATTATGAAAAACAGTATATTTGTCCATATATGTTATAGTCAATTTATAAATTATTAATCGGTATTGTGAAATTATTAAATTATATTAAGTAATATACATTAATTTTCAAAAAAGCATATAAAATAATTGAATTAGTCAAAAATGAGTTTTCATAATTTAACATTTCAATAATATGTAATGATTGAGTTATAATATATATTTAGATAAATGTAAGATGAAATCAAAAGTTATGATCTTCTCCCGATTCATTACAATTTCTAAAGATTCAATTAAGGTTTCGCGACTTCCTCAATTGTGTTAAGTACTCAACAACATATTAACAAGGCAGAGAAATCACAATATAACTACACAAGCATAGTAACCATTGAATAGTACCTAATTCCCGGATTAGGGAATTAGTTACTCATAATAAATGAAACAATTACGTAATATATAATCTACTTTTGGATATAAGATAAACATAACTAACATAATATGCTTCTTACAAGTTGATCTGATGTAAAATAATATGAACTATAATTTTATTATTTATTTATTTGTCATTTTTTTAAATTTTTCTTTGCAACCTCATTCTATTTTCTATAGGAATTTTGGTTTTATAGGTTCAAGACTGGTGTGAGAACATTGCATTATAGACTTGCAATAGAGATGACATTGACATATTTTAATGGAAGCAAAATTTTATAGTTAAATCACGTCATTTTCACTTAACATATTTTAATGTTACCGCTTGCGGCTAATTGTGGACGATTGTGTTGATATGAAAGCAGTGTCTATCACTATGGAAAGACAAAAATTATCATCTTAATCTCTCAAATTTATAATTACACGCTCCCCGTTCATAAATCAGACTTGTACATCATACCCAACAATATTATTATTGGCGTCTATATACAGTCCGTATTGGCATTCACTATTAACACATATCACTACTCATATTACAATTTCATAATTACGAGTTTCCAGATCAGAAATTATTAAACCAACCGCTACCTTATTCTTTAGAACAAAATTAGAGATATTTATACAGAGGCCCGTGCATTGCACGGGCTGTTACGCTAGTTACTACTAAAATCAGGGCAGGGCAGGGCAGGGCAGGGCGGGACGGGGCGGGACGGGGCGGGACGGGGCGGGGCAACAAGTCACAAGGAATCGAAAGAACAGAAAAAACAATATTATAAGAACATAACTTGACCGTTTTTGTGAAAGAACCGAACCGGAACCTAACAATAAATTTTGGATCCATTCGATTATGAATAGAAAGATTTGAACTTTCATTTTATTTCAAATTTATTTATTTATTACAATATATTTTACTTCAAATTTCTTAATTTTGAATATTTTTATACGTGTTATAAAAAGATAATTCATTAGGAGTAACTTAACCAAAAAAAAGTAATTATTATTGGTAAAAAAAAATGCATTCGACTACTTTCTAAAAATTAGTAATAAATAATAATAATAATAATAATAATATCCTTATATATAATAAGCATAAGAAAAATTTTATCCATAATTTTCGTCACTGTACTACGAAAATAATATCAACCGTTGAATCGAAAATTTTTAAAAATAGACGATCAAAATTATATCATATTAAAAGAAAAAATTATAATCTAACATGGATATAATTAGAAAAGATTGCATTAGAAATGAATTTTAGAAAGAAAATTATATTCTAAAAATGATATAATTAAAAAAGGTTGCATTAGAATTGAATCTAAAAAGAATATAATTAAAAAAAGGTTGTATTAGAATTGAATTTTAAAAAGAAAATCATAATCTAAAAATGATATAATTAAAAAAGTTTGTATTAGAATTGAATTTTATTTATCTTTTAATAATATTAAAAAAATTCAAATTTATTATTTGGGCTCTATCTTGAGATCTAGAAATCAGATTTGGATGATTTTACAATCCACGCGTAACTAATAAAATTATCTTTAATTTAGTGATGATTTAATAATTATTATTCAAATGGAAACACTTAGAATCTCAAGAGAAAATATAATTACGAATTTTTGTATTAATCCTAATGTAGAAAACATACATTGGTCTATTCAATATAAAAAACCTAATCATATATGATTTAAATCATTGACATACACCTTTTTATATTTCAATATTAATATTTTTTTAGTTAATAACATATTAAAATATTAAATATTTTTTTATGTTAGATCCAACAGTTTTTATCTATTTATTAAGATCTAACAGTTCTTATTTATTTTGTCGTACATAGTACCAGACTACCGATTATCAAAATTTTGGATAAAATCTCTTCTCCACTTATTATTAAAATTGTATTTGGTTGTTAGTAGAACAATCTTCAAATAATAATAATGGTATTTTGATAATCAAAACAAATTATAAGTAGAATTCATAAATCGAATAGAATTTTCAACGTAAAAAATCGTCAATTTCTTCTCTCTTTTGTTTCTACATAGGTTTAATTGGAAAATGATTGTTAAACCATTACTAAATTAAAGATTATTTTGTTAATTTTTAATCGAATCTTACACATTCGATTAAAAAGAAATGTTATTAACAATTTGATATATAAATTAATAATATATAAAATTTAAAAAAAGAAATATAATTATAAATATTAAAAAAGGAATCGTACATTGGACAGGTTATAAGCTAGTAATAATAATAATTATTATAATAATAATAATCATCGAAACATAGACAAATGAATAATACTCCCTCCGTCCCTCCCAATTCTTTACATTTTCTATTTTGGGATGTCCCTTCCAATTCTTTACATTTCCAAACTTTCCTAAAATAGTAAAGTTTTAAAAATTAAACAAATCAAAAGGGCCCACCACTATCCACTACTTTTCTCTATCTTTCTAATCTATTACTTAAATATAGATGGGTCCCATAATTATACCTACTTTTTACTCACTTTCTTTCTCTCCCCGCTTACTTTTTTCTCCTTTATTAATCTCCGTGCCCAACCCAAATGTTAAGAATTGGGAGGGACGGAGGGAGTATAGTATAGCATTAGATTTATTTTTTGAAATTTAATGTAATTTTATTTAATCTAATATAATGTATGAGAAAAGATTGTAACAAGTAATATATTAATTAATATAAAGAAATATATATATTTATAATATATAAATAGTTTCGGTTCGGTTTCGTTCTTACGGTTTTATGATGTTAAGAATCATAATCGAACCGAGAATCGAAATTTCGGAAAAATAAGAATCGAATCGAAACCGAATTATAAAAAATCCGAACTAGAACTGTAATTTCGGTTCGGTTCCCAGTTATTACCGCGAAATGCTCACTCTAAATAAAAGAAACGATGGTCTATGAATTAATTTTATCTTGTGTATCTCATAAAAACATTATTCTTATAAGTATTTTCAAAAATATTTTTCATAAAAAATAAAATTCTGATTCAGAGCAATTGTATTTTTTTTTAAATAAAAAAAATTAGAAAAACACTATGTAATATGAGATATTGTTTCACAATTATTTGCTATTCTGTGACAAGAGTGCAACCAGGATTGAAAAATAAAGGAATAAAAATAAAAACTAAACTCTTATATAAATTTAATATTGTGACACTTTTATGAGGTAATTTATTTTTAGTATTGGAATTTTTTATGCATACATGAGATCCATTATCATTTTAAAAATTTATCTTTTATTGTATATTATTGAGCAAAAACTAGAAAAAAAATCCTTTAATTAAAGGTGCAAATGGCCAAAGATGACCGTGCAACTTACGTGTAAAATTTTCTCGTGTCAGTGTACTCAAGAACCACGTGTGAGCCATGCTTGTTTTGAAATGAGGGCAATATTGGTACTTCAAAAACAATATACTAGTATATAATCGTTTATATTGATTATTCTCCTACAACTATTCTTCTTATTTCACCCAAACAAATATAAAATATAACATGAAATTCTTTCAAACATATCTTCTTGCCATCCTACTTGTTCTCTCCTCTTCTACAATCTCCAGCTGGAGAATTCATTATTCATTCCACGATTTACTTGAGATATATGGCCTACCTCAAGGAATTTTTCCGAGAAATGTGAAAAGTTATAATTTGGACCAAAACAATGTTTTGGAGGTTAAATTAGAAAGACCTTGTCTCACTAAGTTTGAGTCCCTTATGTACTTTGATGATGTTGTGCGAGCCAACATAAGTAAGGGAAAACTTTGGGGGATAGAAGGTTTGTCAAATAAAGAACTCTTTATTTGGTTACCTGTTAAAGAAATCATTATCAATTATCCTGAGGCTGGTTTGGTTGTGATGGACATCACTCTGGCTAATAAAACCCTTTCTTTATCTGTGTTTGAAAGACCTCACATTTGTGAACAACAAGGTATATTTACCTATCTCATTTATTATATACATTTAATTATACAAAATCTTTTATAAGCAAAGTGCATGATTTCTGTATAAACATCTAATAGAATTATTCATTTTGATATCACATGGATGCAGGTGAAAGTTTAAGTCAAGTTTTGCTCGTGGTTAATAAGAAAGATGGCAACAAAAATGAGGTGTTTGGCTTTGAACTTCAAAAATGTATACAGGCGGTGCTTGATTTTCTAAACTATATTTTTTAATCTTCATGAGATTAATTCAATTGTGTAGAGTGAATAAAACACTTTGTATTGATGTGCTTTCTTGAAAGTTCTTGCTAAGAATCGATATGAAATTGGTACAATTCTAATATAATTGAGTTTGTTTGTTATTGATTGATGGTATACGCATGATTGTGTTGATGATTTTTTTAAAAGCATTTTACTTTTTGCATATTAAAATTAGTTGTAATCATTAAATTTTTTTCAAAAATATTCTAGATATATTGTTGTGAAGATGGAAGAAATACATTACATGTACAGCTAGAAGAAATATACATGTGTTGTTGTGAACAGCTGGATATGGATGTGTTGTGATATGATAAGATGATACACATGTGTTGTTGCATGTGTTGTTGTGAACAGCTGGATATGGATGTGTTGTGATATGATAAGATGATACACATGTGTTGTTGTGAACAGCTGGATATGGATGTGTTGAGATAAGATAAGATGCGTTATACATTATGTGTTGTTGTGAACAACTGGATACTGATGTGTTGTGATACAGATGAGTTGTTGTGAATACATTAGATGTAGCCGTATAAGTACATTCACTTTATGCATGTTAATGCATGCCTTTTAATTTTTAAAATAAAAATAAAAATGGTGGATTAATATTAAATAAAAAGTTAAATACAAACTAAATAAATACTCCAACACATAAAATAAAAAAGCACATTGCATATTCCAAAAAAAAAACTATAAATAATAAAATAAAAATATTAATAGATGATGGAGTAACACATACATATTGAAATAAAGATTTAAATTCAAGTTGGAACCAACAACATTGTATATCCATTAATATTCATTTCGTTTAAGATCATGGAAATTTATTTATCATGTTTCAATGAATTAGTAATTGGATTTTAATTGTAACCAAATATATAATATTTACTAATTAAAATTTATTTTATGTCAATTCTTTTACTTGATACATAATTCTTAATTAATCCAACAATAAAGATTAGGATTTAAGTTATAAGATAATTATTACTTTATTGAAAATGTTACAATTTTTTTTTGTAATGTTGAAAACGAATTTATTATAAAATATTTTTAAGTTAGATTTTATTATGCTACTGAAATTTATTTATTTTAATTTGTCTAAACAGATTTAGCTTAGTTTAAATTGTTTAAAAAAATTGAACTATGTATTAGTAACTTGTTATCGTAAATAAATGTAATATAAGAAAGTATATAGTTACACTATTATTTTATAAACATTTGTTGGTTAAAGCTAAGAATAAGAAAGGACTTATGAATTGGTAATATCTTTTTCAGTTCCTCAGCCATATTTAGTAGTTTTATCTAATATGCTAACTTAAAATGAGTGCTAAATTTGTTTTAATATTATATATATATATATATATATATATATATATTATTTTAATTAAATAATTTAAAATATGAATTTTATTAATGTAAAATTTTAAATGTTAATAATTTAAAAAATACTTATTTTATCCGTTCCAGTTTTATTATCCACTTTACTTTTTACATGCATTTTAAGGTATAAATTTAATATAATTCTATAAATTATTTTCTAAATAAAAGTTTGGATACGATTTTTTTTTTATCTTGAATTGATTGCAAAACAAAAGTTCTTAATGTTTTAATTTTTATATGATTTTACAAAAACAATAATTTAAAAATATAAGTATGTAATTACTTGATCTCCCCCTTCTCACTAAAATTTCAAATATAATTTTTATTGATCCTTATTGTCATACATCTTATCCTTAAATTGCAGCAAAAAAGCAAATAAAAATAAAATTTTAACTGAAATTTGAGAAAAAATTATGAGTTGTATGAGCTTGCAATAGAAGATTTGAGAATGTTTAATTTTTTTGTGACAAAATATTCTCTCTTTTTTAAAAAAATTGACTAATATGCTTTTAACAATAAAAAAAATTTATTTTTTTTTCCAATTATTTCTATTTCACTCTAAAAATAAATAACCAAAAAGTAATATAATAATGTTAAATGATCTTCCGGATAGATGCTGACCACTGTCAGCCTCTAGAGATAAATTAACCAAGATTGGTAACAAGTCAATGCATAGTCAAATAGCTTTGACTCTGCAACATCCCCATTTCAAAAAAAGTTGTAATCCACTACAAGAAACCATACTGAAATTACAATGCACCCCATCAATCTAGACCATTGATTAAATCTAATGCTGACCTGTCAACAAAATATGAAATACTCCCTCCCGAACAATCCCTTCCGGGGTCACACATACTCCCTAGTCCAAGTACAAGTATAAATATGAGACAACAAAAATAAAACATACTAGGTTTTTTTCATTTGCTCTCTTGCCGAGTCTTGGTCTCAATTGTTGTCTGTCTGTCTAGGTACATTTCTTGTCAGTCTTTTACTTGTTAAATCTTTATTATATATGTGTATCTATGTCTATATCTATGTATCAGCCTTGTGAATCTTGTTTTTGTTGTGATTTTTGTGAAAGATTGGGTCTTTTTGGTTCTTGATTGTTTTTTGATTATCGGGTTTTTGTTTTTTTTTTGTGGGGGTTTGATTTTTTACATGCATTTGTACTGTTTTATGTTCTGATCAAGGGTTTTTTGGTGTTTTTGTTTTGATTTCAGGGGTTTTGAGTTTTGGACTGTTTGAAGAAGGTGATAAATTATGGGTGGTATGTGTTTTGGATTTTTGTTTACAAGATTTGTTGATTTGTTGTTGATTTGATTGTTGGTTTGATTTTATCAAGGGTTTTAGATAAAGATCTATGTCAAATTAAATGTTATGTGGTTTTTTTGCCATGGTGTATGTTTTTTGTGCATGATTTTGATATGAGGACTTGGTTTGTGAGTACTCCTATATAAATTTGTGTTGGTTATGATTATGCCCTTTTGTTGTGTTTGTTTTTTAGAACAGTTTTGGTGCAGATATCAAAAAACGAATTTTTTAATCTTGATTTATCCTGTGTTGTGCTAATCTGCTCAATTTCGATTTGTTATTTGGTTGGTTGATTGTTTGATTTTCTTGCCGTTCCGGTTTTGATTTTGTAAATTGTGTTGAATATGAGTCTATGACTAAGTGGTTAAGTTTTTATATGCACATAACCGTATAAATGTGCATGTGTGTGTCTACGTTTCTTAGAAATCGGACTTGCTAAATTTGATTCATCCTGTTGTACTAATCTGCTCATTTTCGATTTGTTATTTGGTTGATTGACCGTGATTTCATTGTTTGTTTTTCTTGTCATTCCGGTTTTGATTTTTTAAAATCTGTTGAATATGACTAAGTGATTAAGTCAGCGTTTTTTTATATGCACGTAACCGTTTAAATGTGCATGTGTGTGTCTACGTTTTTAAGAAATCAGATTTGCTAAACTTGATTCATCCTGTTGTGCTGGTGCCAGTGTGCTAATCTTGGAAACTGTTATTAGGTTGATTGGTTGTGATTTTGTTGTTTGATTTTTCTTGCCATTCCTGTTTTGAATTGGTAAATTGTGTTAAATATCACTAAGCCAACATGCTTTTATATGCACGTAACTGTATAAACGTGCGCGTGTCTCACTATGGCTTTTGGAAATGATACTCAAGTAGTGGCGTAATGTTTTATAATGTAATCTTAATTACTTTGTTTGTAAATGAGAGTGTCATAGATGTGTTATATACGGACAAATAAATAGATTGCATTGTTTTTCCCTTTATGAAGCAAGTTAGGGATGCGTATCTTTCTTCATAACGTGTTAAGTTTATAAATGGTGTTACCGCTTTTTATCGTTAATATATTTTACTGCCTTCTATATATGTATATCAGTTCAACTTCTATTTTAAAAGATATTTTAAATCCTCTTTGTATCTCTCTTTATAGAAAACAGATGGATGAAAAAGGGAGCTCTCGATATAGAGGAACCTCATATAAGCAAACATACAATGTTTCTGCACGGAAAAAATTTCTCACAAATTTTACGTATATTCATATGCGTTGAGGAATAAGTGACGGACATATTTTCAGTGCCCTAGCAGTGTTCTTTGCTTGTATGAAGTGTCCATAAGATGCATATATTTCCATATCTATCTACATAAGGAGTTAAACATGACAACAATTTGAAAAAAGATTTACTATTGTGATTTGATTGATTTTTTTTGGAAAATGTATTACTTTTTATAGTTGAACAAGACTACAAAAGTTACTCTGTGATTTCGCGCCACCAATGGCTGACCTAGTTATATCATCTCACCCTTTTTCTTCTTCCTCTATGACACCTGGTCAAAGACTCTTACTGAAGTGGTAATGCAGTTGTGACATACATTTTCTTACTTGTCCACACACAGTAAGAAATCTTATGTTGCAAATAAGGTTGAAAAATGCATCATATTTTCGCATACAAGTCCCTTTCTGTTTTCCTCTTTAATTCATTTAATTTTTGTTGAATGAAGCTTGCTGTTTTTCTCTGGGGTTTTTTTAATGCTTGTTCTCGTTGTCTATACTATATGCTTCTTACTTTTGTGGTGCAATATCTTTTCAAGGTTTGTGTGTTCATATTAGCTAGGATTAAATGATTATGCTATTTGAATTTTATAGGATAATAACGTCGATCTCAAAAATATATTTCCTTTCAGTCATTCAATATAGGGGAGTTTGTTCCATGATTGTTTAAGGATGATGACAAACAAGTCGGCGGATAAAATATTTCATTCTTTTTCTGTCTTTGTTCCTGGTATGAAATTGAAAAATAAATCCATGCTCTTATATGACGGTCTTGTTAACATATCTGCAGAGATGATAAAAGAAGCTGCTCCGGAATGTCCGGCATTGTCTGCTCAACAAGTAGCTGATGCTTTCGTGCAACAGTACTACCATATTCTTTGTGCATCACCTGAGAATCTCCATAAGTTCTACAAAGATTACAGCATCATGGCTCATCCAGGATCCGAGGGTACGATGGTGTCCGCAACGACTATGAAGGTTTGTTCATCAGAATTCTTTTAAAGTAATAATGATATACTTGTTTCAGCATTTGCGTACAATCAGCTATAATCCAGGTCCAAATTCTCTTCTGGTTCTAAATTTATATGATAGAAATTGTAATTTGTAAGCATGTAATTGCTTTCAGAGAGGTAATTTGTAATTTTATATGATAGAAATTGTAATTTGTAAGCATGTAAAACATCTTTAACATAAAAGATACATGAAAAAGTTATTAGGTGCACCTTTCATGCACAGTTCAATTTTGTAAACTTGTCTTTATAGTTTGACACTTAATTGTATTCTTATTAATTTGTTTGTACAGTTACAAATTATTATTTTGTTTCAGGGAATAAATGATGTAGTAATATCCTCCACTTACAAGGGGTGCGATCCTATGGTGGATGCTGTGCATGCCCAAGAATCTATAATGGGATCAGTCATTGTTGGAGTAACTGGAACTTTGACTGACAAGGAGAACACTAAGAGGAAATTTGCCCAGTCCTTTTTTCTGGCTCCGCAAGAAACTGGTGGTTTTTATGTTCGCAATGACATTCTTCAGTTTTTGGATGTGGACGAACCTATAGCATCATTGTCAGGTCCTCCTCAGGTTCCTGAGACTGTACTGAAATCTCCAACTGTAACATCTCCCAGAAATTCTGGTAGGTTCACATTTTTCTATGTTTAGGTGATTCATTGTTTTCGATAGATTGTTTTTACCTAGTTATGATGCTCAGTCAGTTTAATTTTCTTAACAGAAGTTGCTGATGTTCCTAAAGATGGGCAAGTGACAATCTCTGTATCTGACCCCACTCCGAAGGAGGCATTTGAAATTTTAAAGAAAAGTGGCACTCCTGCTAGTCCAAAGGAGAAAAGTGAACGCCCAAAGAAAAGTGAACGCCCAGTTCCTCCTCAGGTTCCTGAGACTGTATTGAAATCTCCAACTGTAACATCTCCCAGAAATTCTGGTAGGTTCACTTTTTTCTATGTTTAGGTGATTCATTGTTTTCGATAGATTGTTTTTACCTAGTTATGATGCTCAGTCAGTTTAATTTTCTTAACAGAAGTTGCTGATGTTCCTAAAGATGGGCAAGTGACAATCTCTGTATCTGACCCCACTCCGAAGGAGGCATTTGAAATTTTAAAGAAAAGTGGCACTCCTGCTAGTCCAAAGGAGAAAAGTGAACGCCCAGTTAAGAAATCTGATGAAAATGTTCAAGAAGAAGATAGCTTCAAGAAAATATCTTATGCATCAGTTGTGAGTACATTATTTTTTCAGTCTTATATTTGAATTCTATTCTTTAGTTTGTTAATTTTTTACCAATAATTTTCTTCCTTGATTGAAGTTGGCTAGAGAAGCTCGTTCATCGACATCGGCCCAAGTGCCTTTGCCTCCTGTAGCAGGTGTAACAAAAGCTGGCCCGCCGGCCCCTTCCAAAGCAGCATCAACTCCTCTCAGTGGTGCTCCAGACATTAGTGACGGTTTGGCTGCAGAAGGTACTTGAGTGGTTATTACCTTTCTAGGGGAGTGTGTTAATGATAGTAATTCCTCGTGAAAGTATTAGTGCCCTTTACATTTCCATATATATGCAGCACCTAAGGGGATTCATATCAAGGATTTGCCTGCGGGCATGACTAAAGAAGCCCTTTTAGTGGAGGTTAGAAAGTTTGGTGCTGTCAGACCAAACGGTGTGCATATCAGAGAATATCCTGAGGTTGGTTGGTGACATTCATGTCACTACATTGTCACATTCTAATTTCCTAGTAAAACACTTGCTGATGGATATTAAAAAAGCTTGTAATTAATACTTTGTTCAGGACGGATATCGTTTTGCTTTCGTGGAATTCGAATCAGCCAAATCTGCCCGCAGTGCTGTAGAGGTACTATATATAATTTTATTATTTATTCTACTTCTTAAACATCAATTTATAATTTTAATATGGGTTTAATGATCCAATAGTTAACTATAGGAGAATTTCCTAAAGTTAACCGGTGAAATCAAGACACATCACATATAGTTTCCTGAATAAAAAAGCATATCATTAATGCCCCTGCGGGGCCCTTATAAATAAAAGATAACAAATGCATGATTTTAAAGGTTAACTTTAGGACTGTAGGAACATTTTTCTCTTTTAATATTAATAGTTAATAATCCAGTTGGAATGACCATGGTTCATCTAGTGTGCATAATTTGTTCTAGTGTGGTTCCTATATTGCTGAAATCTAGTTAAGCTGAACATGTAATTAATTAACGAAAGATTTTGTTATCTTCATGAATTTATGCGTGAACGTAACATCAATTAATATTTAATGGTTGACCTCTTTCTTTTTTTAAGACTAATATTCTACATGTTGCCTCTCTTTCCTATAAACTCCCTGCCCCTTTCTCACAAGCTGAATCTCTTACGTGTTTAAAAATGCAGGCTGGTGAAATTCAGATTGGTGGCTGGAAGTTTGAAGTACAGTACAAAAGATCATCCAATCAAGGTAATCAATTTACATTATGATACAAATATCTACAATACTTTGTAATTCTTGTGCACACTTTAAACTAGGTTGTGCATTGTACTTGGGCCAAAATTTTAACTTTTAATCTGTATAATGCACGTACTTCAACACAATTGAAGAATAACAGATGCACACACAGTGTCCCTGCAGCTAGCGCACAAACTTTATTCCCAAGTTGCAAGTTTATAAATTTTTTAAAAAAATCATAGGCTAAAAAACTTTACAAAACTCATAACTTATATCAACCTCATGTCAAAAGATGTGATTATTACTTTTTAATGCAGCTACCAACAACCAAGGAAGGTCAATGTACGGAAGGGGTGGTTACCTCAATGACAACCCGGGGAGCCGTGAGGGGGAAGGCCGTGGAGGCAAAGATGGTGAATCTCGTGGGTCGAACTGGAGGAACTCACTGCAAGATCAAGTGCGCGGTGGCTCCTCAACTGTCACAAAGCGTCACACCGGATTAACTGTTCGTGTGTAGCAGGGAGACCTTGTACCTTTAGAGGTTTCACAAACATGAAACTTTAAAATTTGCTGCAATTGTTGTTTTTAGGTTTTACAGAGGGTATACTGTATCTGGGAAACTATTGTGTTGTATAGCATAGAAGTTACATAGATATAGATCAATACCCAATACCCTTCTCCTTCCTAGAACTAGACTTTATCATATAGCAGCGTAGTGGTTCATGTTGTTGATTGTCATCAAATGTTAAGGCCTCATAGAAGGCTAAAGATTACATGTTTTTGAAATTTGTTTGTTCAACATTAGAGATTGATGTATCTGTTCCATGAGGAACAATGAAGACATGAATAGCAGCTTTGGTTTACAGCAACTCCAGTACAAGTTGCTGACTTGCTTGGACAATTTCTTGTTGACGTAACTTGTTACTTGACATTGTCATCCCATCGCACCCTCTGGCAACGTTGCTATCACTTATATCTGTTAGTTTTGTAGCAAATGATATGTGATACCATAGTGATTAGTGACCACCTGTAAGGTTTTTAGCATTGAAATATTTTTTCATGACAGAGTTGGCCAGGTGTGAGATGAATGAGAAAAAAAGTATATGTGCCTTCTATACCCTTACATCTCTCATGAAAAAGACATCTCGTGCAAATTGTGTGACATTTTAATTTAGGGATTTGTCTAATATGTCCCAAATTAAGTACTCAATTAAGAATGTCCTTTTTTATTCAATAATTATAATTATGTCTCATGGTTAAATTTAACTCATATACATATAATTATATATACATTAAGACCATATTGCCCATACCCATAATAGTTATATATCTATACTATTATATAAAAGCCGAAACATTAAAAGTTTGGTTAGTCGGTTAGTCGGTCGGTATAGTACCTGTTGATTTTACTTATTTACCCTTATTCAATTACAAATCTACTAACTAATCAATTTCCTTTTTTAGGTTACACATATTATCTTTTTTATTTTTCAAAAACTAAATAATTTCCTTTTTCAGGTAAAATACAAAATATTTTATCTAACTAAAATTTCTCCTTTATTAACCAATTTCCTTTTTCAGGTTAAACATACAATTTCCTTTTTCAGGTTAAACATATTACATTTTTCTATTTTTCAACTAAATAATTTCTTTTTTCATGTAAAATAGAATATCGTTTACACTTTATCTAACTAAAATTTCTCCATTTTAAAAACACTACGAGCAATTTTGTTAAATAAAATAACATAATTATATTATAATTACTATTAACTAATCAATTACCTTTTTCAGTCAACCTTTTCTCTTTTCTCTAACTAAAATATCTCATTTTCCAAATATATCATGGACGGTTACCTTTTTCCGGTACATGTTGATTTTACTTATTTATCCTTACTCAATTACATATCTACTAACTAATCAATTTCCATTTTTAGGTTACACATATTATCTTTTCTATTTTCCAAAAACTAAATAATTTCTTTTTTCAGGTAAAATACAATATCTTTTATATTTTATCTAACTAAAATTTCTCATTTATTAACCAATTTCCTTTTTTAGGTTAAACATATTACCTTTTCTATTTTTCAATAACTAAATAATTTTCTTTTTCATGTAAAATAGAATATTTTTTACATTTTATCTAACTAAAATTTCTCCTTTTTAAAACCACTACGAGCAATTTTGTTTAATAAAATAACATAGTTATATTATAATTACTATTAACTAATCAGTTACCTTTTTTTCAGTCAAAACATGTTACCTTTTCTCTTTTCTCTAACTAAAATCTCTCCTTTTCCAATTATATCATGGACGGTTACCTTTTTCAGCCAACAGACGTTAGCTTTTTTCTTTTCTCTTACTAAAACCTCCTTTTTTCCAATTATATCACGGGCGTTTCTGTTTAATAAAAATAAAATAAAAATATTATAATACTAATAATTAACCGATTACTTTTCAGCTAAAATATATCATCTTTTCTATTTTTTCTAATTAAATTCCCTTTTTCTAGAAATATAAGGGGCAACATTAATTTCTCATTTTCCAAAACTATGAACAATTTTATTTAGTAAAATAACATAATTAAATTATAATTACTATAAACTAATCAATTACCTTTTTCACATAAATCATATCAACTTCACATTATCTTTATATTTTCTCTAACTAAAATCTCTATTTTTCCAATTATAATCTATACTATTATATAAAAGCCGAAACATTAAAAGTTTTGGTACCTATTTTTTTGTACTAAGTGAATTTACTTATTTACCCTTCATTAAAAAGAAAAATAAAGGAAAAATATATTCTATATCTATACTATTAAAACACATAAAATAATTAATTGTAATTAGTCGATTGCCTTTTTCACATTTACTTTTAGTTGAAGATATTACCTTTTATAAACACCTAAAAACATCAATCCTATCATATCTTCCAATCATTAATATTTCATTTCGAATTAAAACACGTTACCATTTTGATTTATAAGGAAACGTTAGTATAATTCTTCATTAAAAAAATTTATTCGATATCATAATAATATAAAATAATTAATGGTAATTAGTCGATTGTCTTTTTCATATTTGTTTTAGTTGAAGATATTACCTTTTATAAATACCTAAAAACATCAATCATATCATATCTTCCAATCATTAAAATTTCATTTCGAACTAAAACACGTTACCTTTTCGATTTAAAACTAATCTTATCACACCATATTTTTCAATTATTTAATAAAATATATTAAAAAAACATATACGTTACTTATAATAAGGAAACGTTAGTATAATTCGTAAACATGAGTATATTAAATTATATTAAATTAAAATTAAAAAAATATTAAAAATAATGATGATATAAAAACATAATTGTAATATTAAATCAAATTTATAACATAATAAAAGAAACACCATATCAATAAATTTTATTTATAACATAATAAAATTTTATTATAATTTTATAAATTTATATTTTCAATCAATAATATTTGTTCCTAATTTAAACACGTTAACTTTTAATTGAAGATATTAACTTTTATAAACACCTAAAAACATCAATCGTATCATATCTTCCAATCATTAATATTTTCTTTTGAATTAAAACACGTTACCTTTTTGATTTATAAGGAAACGTTAGTATAATTCTTCATTAAAAAAATATATTCGATATCGATACTATTAAAACACCTAAAATCAATAATAACATAAAATAATTAATGGTAATTAGTCGGTTGTCTTTTTCACATTTACTTTTAATTGAAGATATTACCTTTTATAAATACCTAAAAACATCAATCATATCATATCTTCCAACTATTCATATTTTTTTTCAAATTAAAACACGTTACCTTTTTGATTTAAAACTAATCTTATCACACCATATTTTTTAATTATTTAATAAAATATATTAAAAAACCATATACGTTATTTATAATAAGGAAACATTAGTATAATTCGTAAACATGAATATATTAAATTATATTAAATTAAAATTAAAAAATTATTAAAATTAATGATTATATAAAAACATAATTGTAATATTAAATGAAATTTATAACATAATAAAAAAAACACCATATTAGTAAATTTTATTTATAACATAATAAAATTCTATTATAATTTTATAAATTTATATTTTCCAATCAATAATATTTGGTCCTAATTTAAACACATTAACTTTTAATTTAAAACATAATCTTGCAATAAGTAATATATACCCAAAAATATAATACCATATCTTCTAATCACTAACAAAATATAATAGAAATCCGTATTATACGAATAATGACAGTTAGATTTTTAGTAAAACATCAAAATCGTTAGATCTAATGATTAGATATATTATATGATTAAATTAATTTACTAAAATTTCAAAGTTCTAATTCCATCAACGACATATTTATTTTAAAATTTTGTAATATAAGTTTTAAACCATTCATATTATTAATTAAATTTTTATTAAATAATTTAATTTAAAATTATAATAAAATATTGTAAATAATAATTATATAAAAATGTAATTGTAACATAAAATAAAATTTATTACATATCAAAAGAAATCCGTGCATTGCAATTATTAATTAAATTTTTATTAAATAATTTAATTTAAAATTATAATAAAATATTGTAAATAATAATTATATAAAAATGTAATTGTTACATAAAATAAAATTTATTACATATCAGAAGAAATCCGTGCATCGCACGGGTTATAAGCTAGTATTATATAATTATTGTTGCAACGATTGTTCTATTAAACAAGTTTATTGGTCATTTTATGATTGTTGATGTTGCAATTGTAAAGTTTACGATAATGCATATAAAGGAAAAGAAAAGAATTTGACATGAAATTAGCATGTATAGTTAATATTGAAATTTGCCTTGTGAGTGTTTGGTGCATGATTTGAGGTACAATGTCTTGAAAGGTCCTAGCGACGTTGATGTGAACAACGTGCTTTAGTTCTTTTCTTGTTCTTCTGTCATTCCAGCGTTGCACTTCATAGTTCTCAGTTTTTTTTCTTCCACTAAATCAGCATTACATTCTGCAGCAAGTGCTTTGTGTTTATTTGATCCTGTTACATGACCTACAGACTTGAAAGTGATTCAATCCTATTGCTTCTGGATTAGAACCGATACAAAGTGCTTTCAGTAAATAAGACTTTATCCTATGTTTTATCCTATGTATTACACTATTACAATCAAATATGTAAATAATTTAATGACAAAAATTAAAAATAAATAAGTAGAGGACAAAATTGTCTTTTAATAATGTATAATTAGTGAGTTAATCTTGGTTAAAATTAAAAGTGAGACATATTAATAAAAAGGAACATATTTATAATTACAATTAAGAATGGGACATATTCATAAATGACTTATTCAAATGGGATATATTAGAAAAAAAAACCCTAATTTATAAAACATTACTAACTACTAAGAAAAACTTTGTTTTTCTTGTTTCCTTTCCTCTATTAGAGCGAGCACCTGTAAGAACAGTTGTTCGTATTGGTATAGAATTGTTAAGAAATATATTACTATATTATTGTTAGATAATAATGGAGAGTTCCATTATTATATGAGAGAAATTGGAAGAGTTCCTTGAGGTGATATTAACATATATATCATTAGATAATTGGGAGAGTTCCTTATTATCATTATTATTTAAGACAATAAAGTTATTTTGGGCAATACTTGGTTTGCACGCCAATCTTTATTATGTGATGTAATTGAGTTATATTAGACAATACTTGGCTTGCACGCCACTTTTTATTTATCTTTTATATGTATTGAGATTATGATTGAGAAATACAAGAAGAGATTTGAGATTATTTTATCAAGAATGCTATAGTTTCATCTAAATATTCTCTCTTTTTAGCATTCTTCTTTCTAGTCCAAGCTTTCCCCTTCAAAGGGATTGATTATACTCTTCTGTTGGCAATTAAGCCCTATCACTTTGTCATCAAAATGTTAATTTCAATGAGTAGTCTACCGCATTAGCCATTCTCATGGCCGTTAAATGTCACACCTTTGTTTGGGTACATTTCTAGTAGACCTGGCAATCGTGTCATGTCGTCTACTTTTGTGTTTCGTGTACTTGAAGGTGAAATCCGTATTCACTTGAAATGAATTTATGTAATTTCGTGTCGTGTTTCGTATATATATTATATAAAATTAAAAATAAAATATAGTTAAAATTTATTAGTAAATATTATACTCATATGAAATATACATAAAATATTTTACATTTTCATATATAAATTTAAATACAACTCTATAAAAACTTGTAAATATGTATATTTTTGTAAAAATAATAGTAATATATACATAAAATATATAACTAGTAAATTATAAACATCTTTATTTCGTGTACTTTCGTGTATCCTAAATGAAAACCCATATCCGATACTAAATATTTCGTATAATTTCATATTCGTGTACTTTCGTGTACCAAAATCAAAACCCAAAACCTTATTTTTCGTGTCATTTCGTGTCGTGTTCACGTGTCAAATTGTCGGGCCTAATTTCTAGGTCGACACTTTCCACTAGGATGAAATCCTTTGAATTTTGCTGACAAACCAGTCTTTACATCTATGCCATGAAATCCCTTGCTCCAATTTATTAAAATATTCATTTGTATGTGTATGCTCTTGCCTTTAAAATTTATTAACAGAACTCAAAATATTACTAGTTTAAAAGTCTTATTAAATTCCATATTATAATATTAATATGGTGAAAATGTCTGACTACGCCATAGATGGCCTACTGTAACACACAAAAAATGTTACCTCAGATGCATTATATGTTGCCTTAGGCCCAAAAATTAGCTAAGGTAACATTTTTCTGGTGATAGCTCTCAGCATGTTGCCTTAGGTGTCTAAGGTAACATCTTTGATCCCTAGGGTAACATGCAGTTTTATGTTACCTTAGCATGCTATAGTAACATAAGTTAGTTCTACGCTAACTTAATAAATGTGTTACCTTAGAGGTTTTGTTTTTTTTTTTTTAAAAGTGGGGTCCACTGGGCCCCACTGTGGGCCCTGTTTGAGCCACATTTGTTGGCTAAGGTAACATTTCTTTTAGCTAATGTAAAATCTTTTCTAGAAGCTAAGGTAACATTTCTATTAACTAATGCAACATCTTTTCCAGAAAAAATTAAAAAAAATTGCACATACATATTATGCATCCCAAATTAAATATCCTGACAACATCATTTGTCAACTAGTTAATTAAACCAATTGCGAAACATCGTAAGTCTAGAGTCTACAACAACTGCAATACATTACAACACTACATTAAGCAAAAAAAAAACACTAGCTTTCAAAATAACAGCCTCACTCCCATTGATCTCTTTATCCAGCCTTGTCTTCAACGTGTCCACCATCCTACCAAGAATTGTGTCAAGCTCTACGGTCTTTATGGCCACTGTTCCAGTTTCATCCTGTCATAATTTTTTATCTGGTCAGAATATACTTTAAACTACGGTAGTGAAGGAACAAATATTCTGAAAAGATAAGCCCTTACATGGCTTGGAATTCAGGCTCTAGTTGGTACTCTTCATGCACTTGATGACGACATGTGTGGGTAAACTGTAGTGTAGCAGATACCTAACAAATTCTATGAAGAAGAATATGAAGGTTTAATTATTACTTGATATAACTACTGGTCTTCTCGTACAAGCCATGACCAATATAATAGCGTTCCTTGACAAGAAAATCAACAAAGAAAAAATAAATAAATACCAAGGAGAGTGGTGCAAACTCTGCTGACTAATTAGGGTAAATATATGATACAATTATCAGTGTGAAACTCAATCATAAAAATAGGAAAACCTGGTTCATCCACTTTAGAAAGTGAACTAAAGTCCAGCTACTGCACGAATTAGTAACACTGTGACAAGCTGGTAACCTCATTAGGACACTCATAAAGAACATGATGCCAGCATAGATAGCTATAATAATAACATATACTCTCAATATAAGTGAACCCGCAAGTGATTTATTTCTCTCTTAGAGAGCTTTCTTGTAACACATAAAATATATTAAGTTATTAACAGACAAATTAGTGAAATTGAAGGGAAACGATTGAATCTTATAACATGCCAGACCAAATATAAAGTTTATAAACTGGACTAGGTGGCAATGACAAACTAAAAAATAACTTGCAAAGCAGAAAAACTTACTCTGAAAAAACTTCATTACAAAATAAGTTGGAGGAAGACTAAGAGCTTCTCGTAAGATCTTGGAGTCCAAATTTCCATCATTGAAAGCAATGATTGAAAGTCCCTGAATTACAAATTTAAATTAACGACAGAGCAACCTTAAGTAATTGAAAAACAAACAAGGACCGGTAACATAAACACAGATAGGATCCAACTAATAGTAAAGATAATTTCATATGTCATATATGAAATAACCCCATCAAAGAAAACAACAAAGTAATAGATAGATGGCTATAAGCATGACCCTGTGTTAGGTCCAAATGTGTTGTAGAGGGGGGGTGAATACAACTTTTCGATTATGAGAAGCAATAAATACGATGCAATAAATGAACACACAGATTCAAGGAATATATTTCTTTATATATAACTTGAAAAGGTTGCTACAACATTCATTACAAAGTATAACAGAAGTTCAGAGAGAAGTGAATGATTCTAAGCTCTGTGAATACTCTCTCTCTTTTTCTTGTGTTTTTCTCAATATTGCTCACTAACTAAAACATTACACAAGTGCTTCTATTTATACTACATGTAATCTATGACCTGTAGTCTTCAAAGACTAAGATGTACGTGGCCCAATGATGTCCACATAAATCTTGTCTTATCTTGAAAGCTTGGAAATCTGCCAATCAGAAGATGCCATGTGTCATGTTGAAGCTGCACTCTAAGTAGAACTTCTACTTGAGAATTTCTACTTAGCCATCTCGAAATTCTAAGTAGAACTTCTACTTGAGAATTTCGACTTAGCCATCTAGAACATTTAGTACTTAGAAAATATTCTGGTCTTCAACTTGAAACTTCAATGCACATCTTGAGCTTGTGATATCTTCATATCTTCTTTGTTCTTCTACAAGCTCTTGAACATGGATCTTTATTACTGACATAAACTTGCTATCAATGTCCTGACACTTGATGCACTGGTCTGGTTCATAAGTGACTAGTCTTGATAGTGTTTCTGCTTCTTGAATAAATTACCATATTCACTTAGTAACTTGGCTTTCCAATATTTGCTTTCCTTCTTGTTCACTTGAAATCAATTGGTCTTGTTGATACTGATAGTTATGATCTTGATTCTCGAATTCTCAAATCACTGAGGCCCGAACAACTTTGACTTGAACTTCTCTCAATGATTTCTTCTTGGCTTGATCATAGTTAACATGTTCAATTGTATCAATTACCTTGTCTTCATTTAGTGTTGATTTCTTGTGACCTCTTGTTCTTGATTGTCTTCAGGTTAAGTATCTTTTCTTTTAATTGAGTTACTTTAGTTACAGTGTTACAAGTTTATACACTCTGCCTTTCAATCTCCCCCAATTTGATTGTCTAACAATGACATTCAAATTAATGAAGGATAACTCAACTAAACAAGAGACGAGAAAAGATAATTAACATTACATTCTTGAAAAATATACAATTGAAAAGTACTTGAAAACAATACAAAGAACTTAAACTAGAAACAGAATTCGAACCTCAAATTAAAGATCATTTGAATGATTCCTATCACCTGGATTATTTCATATCTTTTAGTCAAACTTATATCACCTTATTGGATTCATTCTAAGATGAATTTTCCTCAAGTGAGTTAAAGCAACCGAAAGACATGAAGTTTTTCCAACTTCAAGTTCACACCACTTTGACCTTTAACCCTAATTCCGTTTCCTCTTCCTAGCTTCAGCAGCTTGGTCTTTTTCTTCTTTCTGCCTTCTGCGCTTTTCCTCCTGCTGCTTTTGTTTTTTATATACTGGATCATGAAGTTGCGTCCACCTATCATTCAACAAACTTACTGCTTCCATTTCTAGAGGGTTCCTGGGTTCTGGGTAAGGATGTTTGAAAAGCCTTCTGAGTTTGTCCACCTCCTGAGTAGTCCTGATCTCTGGAATTTCCTCAAATTTCTTCATTATAAGCCGAGGTTTCCTATGAGTTTTATCAGCTTTAAACTGACAATAGATCATCTTGGGATAGCCTTTGACACGGTTAGTATTGTGGACACTAGCCGCATCTTGCTCCATTCGCTTCTTTTCCACTACTACATCAGACAGGTAACTCACGAGTCTCTGCTTTTCTTTCACATACTTAACTTCCACATCTTCCCATTTGAACACATATAACACTTTCTCCAGAAATGCAGCATCTTGAGTCTGCTGCAGCCATTGTCTACTCATATGCAAGAGTGTTTGCTTCTGGTCTGCATCTATGAATACTAAGGCATCAGCTGTATTATCAGCAAAAGAATGTATCCAGTATACGCTGTCTCTTCCTGGAACACCAACTGCCTCCCTTATCTCTCCTTGTTCAAGTGCTCCAGAAGGAAGATTCAGAGCTTCATCAACATTCTTCATTGCTTGAAGAATATTCCAATTCCTCTCTATCAGCTCTGGTTCAATCTTCACATTATCAAGAGGGTTTGGAGCAATGACATCACACTTCCACACCTCATTGCTCTTCTTGAGTATGACACTTTCAATGATCTTCACTGATTTATCTTTAAGCTCAGAAGCGAATCCCTTACCCATCATCTGCCTACAGACGGCCTTAAGAGATTCCACTGAAAGTTCCATTAAGTCCTTTTCCTCCAAGCTCACCCTCTTCATTTTACTGTCAACCACCATCCGGACAACATTTGGATATGCTGAGAATTCTGGACCCTTGTCCTCTGCTAGCTGCATTAAGTGATCCCTATACAGAATGCTTAGATTCTCAGAATGAGAGTATTGAATTTTTGTTGCTAGCAAGAACAACTCTGATGCAGATCTTCTCGTCATGAATTGGTCATCCACATACATGAAAGACATTGGGACTCCTTCTGTGAAAGACAAAATAACCTGCCACTCCTTTTGCGTTGAATTGTATCCAACCTTGACTTTAGAAATTAATCTCTTTAAAGCATTTATGTAGTCAGCAGCCATTGGATTCTGCAAATTTAGGTTGTAGAACAGATCATCTGCTTCCTTGTTATGATCTCCTTTTGTACATGGTCCCATCAATATCTTTCTTGCGTCATCCCACTTCTTCCCTATCCTTCTATTGTCCAGATCAATTTGAGGATCAGCTAGCCTTGCAAGCTCATAATCGTACTGCTTTCCTTGTAGCTCCGCTTTCTTTTCCTGAAACGCAGCACGATCTTGCATTGCCTTCATTTTAAAGAACTCAGCTTGATCCAAGGCTAACTGTTGAGCTTCAAGGGTTTCCTCATCAACAGTAATTTCTTCAGGCAATCCGAAAGACATTCCAGCACCTCCACCTTGATCCTTCAATGATCTCTTTATAGCATGTTTCAACGGTGCGTCTTCCATATCGGAATCTGAGTCAAGTACCTCCTGTACTTTTTCTTGATGACTCAGATCAACGAATGGCTCATCTTGCTCAATCGCTATTGCCTTACCCTTTTTCCTTCTTAGAGCCTCTTCATCAATAGACGGCTCAACTTCCATTTCTTTTACAAGATCAGCATGTTCTTGAATTTCTTCGATTTGAACTCCCTGCTGTCTCGTCTCCTTTATACTCTCCCCCTTAGGTGAGTTATCCTGAACTCCACCCTGGTCTCCAGATCCACCAGCTGTATCAAAATCTTCAAAACCAGAACCATAGGGTCCTGCTCCACTAGTACCACCTGTACCAGCATCGGGAGGAGGTTGTTGCGGCGCGAAACACTCCTGGGGCACAAAACTTCTGATTGCGAACATAACTCTGCTTATCTCCACAGCCAGATTATCCATTGTAAGCTCCATTGCTCCCATCCTGTCATTCAGGGTGTTTCCCAAGACACCAGCAGCATGGCCCAAGTCATTTACCTGATTTGTCAAAACAGTAAAAGCTGAAGCTTGAATTGCCATTCGTGCTGCGTAGTCGTCAAGTGCCCTTTGATTATTTCCAACATTCATTCCTAACTGCCCCATTGACTGCCCAAACTGCTTCATTTGATTTTCCATAGAAGACATACGAGATTCAAGATTTTCAGAATTAAGGGACGGTGTTTGGTTTAGGTGACCTCGCTCTAATACTCGTTCTGTTGGTATTTGGCGCTCGGTTTCGGGCCTTAAAAATGAAGGTCCCTCTCTCCCTAACCTCTCACACACACTCCCTGTCTCACGCTCGTGTATGTCTTCAATAATTGATCCAAAATATGAAGAAGTACCTGCAGAAACTTGATAAGAAATATAATTTGCAGTTATGGGATCAATTGCTGGTTGTTCCTGAGTTGGAATCTCAGGCTGAGAGGCTACAAAGTGTTCTTGTACAACATCAGAACCGACCTTCTTTGTAGCATCAGTACGTACCGGTGAAGGTACGGCTGAAGTTTTTAAAGCTTCATGTCCTCTTGAAGCAACAGTATCTTCAAAAGGTACATAATCATCATCAAAATCAAAATCCCTATGTGCAGATTGTTCAAGGGGTGAACCACTCTCGTGAGGTGGAGTGGTTGCGTGTGACACTCTAGGGTTTGACTGAGATTTAGAAGTAGCAGCATGAGAAATTTTGGGTTTCTTTCGAATGAGTTGCTGCTCTTCGGGTTCACTCTCTTCATCATATCCTACATTTAATTGTGCTGGCTGTTTGGATTCCGGTGACTGGGGTGATATAGAATTAGAAATATAGCTCTCACCCTGGGATAGATCCTGCGGGCTAGCAGTCTCTTGGGTCTGGGAATCAGAAATATAGGAAGAGGAATGAGTAGAATGTCGAGAGAGATTACCTGATTCATTACCTTGTTCGTCTCCGCTTTGTTCATCAGGAATCTCTTCAAATGCCTCAGCATGAGCAGACCGATTCTGAGCATGTGATGAAACTTGCGAGAATTCCATCAAGGTGGTAACTCCCTCATCATATGTAAGCCACTGTTGTAAGGTATCAGGAATAGACATCGGTTTTCCATGATGTTTATCCTGATTTTCAACTGTTGAAAGTGACTTAGTGCCCATCCCTAGTGGTGCAGATTTTTGACTTCTGGCAAAACTCTGTCTAACTGTAAGAGCATCCTTCGGTATTAAATGATTAATCAGCATCTGTAAGAACCGAGGAAACCAGCAGACAACATCTGTTGTGTTGAGGTCTCTACTTGCAGGAGATCCCATCACAGCCACTATCTCAGAGAGAACTATTCGTCCATAATTTATATCCAGCTCTCTTGCTAGGGCAATTCCAAGGTTTTGCATGGGAATGGAAATTTGATGGTAATCGCTTTTTCGTGCCCGAAAACATCTTGTAATGGCCTCGAAAAAGTAATTCCATTCCACATGAAGAAATTTTTTTGGATATTTCCAGTGATCCGGCCAGTCGGAGGATAACACCCTATTTCTTCAAAGAATCTGAGGCGTTCTGCAGCTGTAGGTTCTGAATCATAAGCATCTTTAATGGGGAATCCCAGAACCTTGTTGACAATTTGTTCAGTCACCTCATATTCCTGACCCGCTATGGTAAACCTGAAACCAAAGGGGGTTGATTTGCTCCCAAAAAAAACCGCACTAGTCCATAATTGCTGTAAAGCATCATGTACTAGTGTAGGTTTAGCAGTAAAAGCATCGCTAGCTTTGGAATACAAATTGAGAAATCGTATCCAAGACTTAAAGCGCGGGAGTTGATCACCAATTTCCGTAGAAATATTATAAAAATTGTTTTTGGCAAGTGAAAATTGGTGAGCCATTTTAATTAAAAGTTTTTCCTTTAGAAAAATGTGAATTTTAATTGTAATTTATGAAAAACAATTAATTGTTGAATTAACCGTAATGTCCCTTTTAATTTATCAAGAACACAAAAGTTCCTTTTTGAAAAATCAAACTACGGGCTCCAAAAAACAGTTAATGGAAGGCAAATTTCGAACCAGTGATTAAATCTGCTTTAACAGTGAAGTATGTGTGTGTAAAATCGTTTTTGAACAGATCTGTGAAATTGTGTGTATATATACGTGTGTATATATCTTTGGAGAAATGAATCGTTACACAAACACACAAAAACAGTGATTAATGATGACACACAGGTTATAGCAGTATAAAAATGGGCATCAATTCGTTGTTCGTATGAGATTTGTCACAAAAATCACGAATCAATGGTTGAGAATATGAAATCGCCTGTATGTATATGTGCGGCTGTAAAACTCTATTAGGTAAAAGTGAAAGAAAAGATCGAGTTAGAGATGTATATATAGACATGAATGTGCAATGACAGAAATGCCCCTGATAAAAAAATGTGAAAAACACCAAGTACATACAGGGAACACTCAAGTCGAAATCCTATCTCGAAGTCTATCTCGAAGTCTATCTCGAAGTCTATCTCGAACTTTTTAAGTCGAACTTCGAGATAGAGTTCGAGATAGCTGTTAACTCGAAAAACTTTACCATTTAACTTATAAACGACCATGTAAACAGCACACACCAACCTTACTAGGGAAACCTATCTCGAAATTCAAGTAGAAATTCGAGATAGACTTCGAGTTAGGAGTTAACTCGAAAAATCCCCTTAAAACCAACTGAGAGCTCTATCTCGAACATCAAGTCGAAATTCGAGTTGAGTTTCGAGATAGAGTCTAACTCGAAATTAATAACTAACTCGAAGTTATTCTCTCAGATCATTTCAAAATATCCCCAAAAATGGAAATCACATCTCAATTTCGAGATGGAGTTCGAGATAGAATTTATCTCGAATATTTTGAAGAATAAATAAATAGGCACACTGGTAACTCTAAGTCGAACTCTAAGTCGAATTTCGAGTTGAATTTCGAGATAGAGTCTAACTCGAAATTCTTCCCAGACTTAGAATTTTCAAAACTTCACTCTGGAAGCTCAAATTGAAATTCAACCAGAATTTCAAGATGAGTTTCGAGATAGGAACTAACTCGAAATTTTGAAGATACTTATAATAATTTGACAAATTTTCTTTGAAAAACTCAACAATTAATTTTGCCAAATTAATATAAATATCAATTCAAGGATTTTTAATATATGACATAATTAAAACATTCCTTGATAATTCTAAGGCCTCTAATTACATGAAAAACACAGGTAAATTCATCTAAAAATCATGCAAAATTTAGAATAGTATGAATTTAACTCCCCCTATGTTCATGCAATCTAACAAGCATAAATTCAAATATTTGTGCTATAAAAGACACTGAATTCATGCAAAATCACACTATATGCATCCTATAATAATCATTAATTAGGCATTTTAAAGTCTAAACACATAATGATTAAATAGCTTGCATATACAAACATAACCATGGATTTTACAGATAGAAGACTTTACTAACTTGAGTTAAGCATTCCCAATTCACCAACCAACCTATTGAATGTTGCTTCATCAAGAGGTTTGGTGAATATATCTGCAATTTGTTGCATTGTGGGCACGAAATGTAGCTCCACAGTCCCCTCCTCGACATGTTCTCTTATGAAGTGATACCTGATGTCGATGTGCTTGGTTCTTGAGTGATCTACAGGATTGTTGGTTATGGCAATGGCACTTGTGTTGTCACACATAATTGGAATTTTCTTGTGCTCCATGCCATAATCCTTCAATTGGTTCCTCATCCACAGTATTTGAGCTACACAGCTTCCAGCAGCAATGTACTCAGCTTCAGCAGTAGAAGTAGATACTGTATGTTGCTTTTTACTTTGCCAGGACACCAATCTTCTGCCAAGAAATTGACAAGCACCAGATGTGCTTTTCCTATCAATCCTGCAACCTGCATAATCTGAATCCGTATAGCCAATTAGATTAAAACCTGTATCTCTTGGGTACCAAATTCCTAGATTTGGTGTGCCCTTGAGATACCTAAAAATTCTTTTGACGGCTATGAGATGTGATTCTCTAGGATCCGCTTGGAATCTTGCACATAAACAAGTCGCGAACATTATATCGGGTCTACTTGCAGTTAAATAGAGAAGTGAGCCAATCATACCTCGATAGCTTGTGATGTCAACTGATTTACCTGATTTGTCTTCATCAAGCTTCGTGGCTGTTGCCATGGGAGTCTTAGCTGCTGATGCATCTTCTAGATTATACTTCTTGAGTAAATCTCTGACGTACTTGGATTGACAGATAAAGATACCATCTTTTCTCTGACTGATCTGTAATCCAAGGAAGAAAGACAGCTCTCCCATCATGCTCATCTCGTATTTGTCTTGCATTAGCTTAGCAAATTTCTCGCACAAGCGCTCATTCGATGACCCGAAGATAATATCGTCCACATAGACTTGAACAAGTATTAAATCATTCTTCACATTCTTATAGAACAATGTTTTGTCAATTACTCCCCTAGTAAAACCACTTTCAATTAAGAATACGGATAGGGTTTCATACCAACATCTTGGGGATTGCCTGAGGCCATAGACAGATTTGAAGAGAAGATACACAAAATCTACAAGTTCTGGATCAATGAAGCCAGGTGGCTGTTCCAGATACACTTCTTCTTCTAACTCTCCGTTCAGGAAGGCACTTTTCACATCCATCTGGAAAACCTTGAAGTTCTTATGTGCTGCAAATGCCAAAAACATCCTGACTGCCTCAAGTCTTGCAACTGGTGCATAGGTCTCATCATAATCAATTCCTTCTCGCTGAGAATAACCTTTTGCAACCAAACGAGCCTTGTTTCGTGTTACAAGTCCGTTTTCATCCATTTTATTTCTGAATACCCACCTTGCTCCAATTACTGATTTGTTCTTTGGTCGGGGGTACCAGTTTCCAAACTTTCTGCCTTTCAAACTGATTGAGTTCCTCTTGCATTGCAATCACCCAATCAGCATCACCAAGAGCTTCTTCTATTTCTTTAGGTTCAAGCTTGGATAAGAACCCAGAATAAAAGCAAATATTAGCCAGGTCAGCTCTTGCATTTCTTCTAGTAGACACACCAGCATCTGGATCACCAATAATCAATTCAAACGGATGGTCTCTATTCCATACTCGTTCTCTTGGAAATTGTCTTGATGATTCAGCATGACTTTCTGAATTGTGGTGCTGACTACTTTGAATACTTTCACTAACTCCCCCTGAGTTAGTGCCAGCTCCTACAGAACTAGAGTCAACTCGACTCGAGCCTTGAACAGTAGTCCTTGAGCTGCTATTTACTCCCCCTGAGTTGTTGCCGGTTCGTACTGAAGATGTCTCTCCTGATCTTGTAGAATTAGCTTGTTCACTAGACTCAGGTTCTTCACGTACACTTGGAACATTTAATGGGACAACCAACTCAGGTTCATCTTCAAGATCTTCCAAGTCCAGATTCTGAAATTTTAGGGACTCGGGTTCACTAGAATCTCTTGAAATTGATGAGAGTTTGGTATCGTCGAATCTGACGTTGTAGCTTTCAGTCACTTTTCGATCATTTACTAAGAACACCCTATAAGCTGCTACCACATCTGTGGAGTAACCAACAAAGATTCCTTCACGAGCTTTTGCTGCAAACTTGCCTAGATTTTCATCATCTATAAGTACATAGCATTTTGCTCCGAAGACATGAAAGTATTTGATTGTTGGTCTTCTTCCGTTCATTAGCTCACATGGTGTCTTTTCTTTATCTTTTATGATCAAGGATCGATTTTGAGTGTAACACACGGTACTCACTGCTTCTGCCCAGAAATACAGAGGAAGTTTCGAATCATACAACAAAGTTCTTGCTGCTTCAACCAATGTTCTATTCTTCCTTTCAACTACTCCATTTTGTTGTGGAGTTCTCGGGGCTGAGTACTGACGACGTATTCCCTTAGATACACAGAAGTCATTTAGCACTGCGTTTTTAAATTCAGTGCCATTGTCTGATCTAATCGTCTTCACAGTAAGTGTTGAAACATTCTCAATTTGAGTGATGTGATCAATGATTAGGAAAGGTACTTCGTCTTTCGTCATTGCGAACAATACCCATGTATACTTGGAGAAGTCATCCACGATTACCAATGCATATCTTTTCCTAGACAAAGATAGGACATTCACTGGGCCAAACAAATCCATATGAAGAAGTTGCAGAGGCTCAGTGATACTAGAAATTTCTTTGCTTTTATGCGATGCTCGTTTCGACTTTCCCATTTCACAGGCTTCACAGAGTCCTTTCGGAGCGAACTCCATTTGAGGTAGATCTCTCACCAATTCTCGCCTCGCGAGAGCATTCATCGTTTTGAAGTTTAAGTGAGATAATCTTTTGTGCCATAACCAGCTTTCATCATCCGAAGCTTTGCTGTAGAAACAGGTGACTTCATTCTGATTTGCTGAATCCATGTCTGCAACAAAAAGATCTGCCTTTCGAACTCCTCTCAAAGCCAATGAACCTTCCTTGATGTGAGTGATTGATACACCTTTCTTGTTGAAGACAATTTCGTAACCTTTGTCACAGAATTGACTGATACTCAACAAATTATGCTTTAATCCCTCAACATAGGAAATATCTTCAATGATGACATTGCCAGTTTTCAGTTTGCCATATCCCTTTGTCACACCTATGCTGTCATCTCCAAAGGTAACATAAGGGCCAGCTTTCATAACCAACTCTGTAAGCAGGGACTTGTTTCCAGTCATATGCCTCGATGCTCCACTGTCTAGCACCCATATAACTTTATTTCTCTTTTGCTTAATGCCCTGCAATGACAGATTGGTTAGACTTTCTTCGGAACCCAACTTTGATTGGGCCCGGCTTTTCGATAAGATTGATAATCAACAGATTTAACAACAGGAGATGCACTTTTCTTAACATAACTAGAGCTTTCGACTTCCTCCTTTCCTTTCTCAGACTTGACATATTTATCAGTCCTAGGAGAAGGTTTGTCACTCCTAACTTTAGGAGGACTGACAGTCTTGGCTCTCCCAAACTTCTTTCTGTTGTTTGAACTAGCAGCAGTATTTGAGCATGACTGGCTAGATGCATTCATTAAATTCACAAAAGTTTGCATGACATTAAAAGTGCATGGCATACAATTAGGTTGACCACACTGTGCATGATTCTGATGCAGATTATTCATTGTATGTGTGACAGGCATGGCATGTGCAGCAGGAACATTTATGTTAGCTTTACATGCATAAGAAAGATGTTCAGTAGATTTGCAGTGATAACATGCTTTCTTTATTCGTTCAGCCTTAACCTCTTTTATGCCTTTCTTCCCTTGTTGTTTAACAGCCTTAGCTCCTATTCCTAGTCTAGATTCATCACTAGGGAAATTGATTTTAACTTGTTTAATAGGAGTTATAGGTTGTGCTTTCTGGCGATCTTCCATCTCAATCTCATATCTAGCTATCAATTCAGTCTCTTCTTCTTCTATTCTAGGAACAAGGTGTTTGTAGATGGGTTTGACAGAAGATTTAAGAATACTAGGTGTTTCCTTTTTAAGGTCACTGGAGCTAGGATCGATATGTCTCTTGCCTTCTTTCTTAGAAAGATCAGAATAATCAAGTCCTACACCTACTCCAGTTATCTTCTTAAATACGTCATTATCTACATACACTTTACTAGCAGCTAGTTTGTAAGCTTCACATTTAGTTTCTAACTCAGCTAGTTTGTTCCTTAAACATGATTCTATTTCTTCCTTAAGGACGAGCTTGTGTTCCAAAGATTTAATAAAATCTCTTAGAGAAGTATCTACAGTGCAAGCGGCCTCTAACTCTTCCACTTTTGCCTCAAGCATTCTGCTTTTGGCTACAAGTGTTTTCTGTTCCTTTTGAGAAGTGTCTAGGCTTTTGCACAACATGTAGATCTCTTCGCTAAGAGCGCCGTTCTGTTCCTTATAATCATCAATAGACATTTCTACTTTAAGGGTTAGAACTGGTACCTCTGGTTCCTCTGATGTCTCAGCCATGAGCGCAAAGTTTGCTACATGAGTAACATCTTCCTCATCTGAATCATCCCAAGCTCTTCCTTCTGTTACTACTAAAGCTCTTTTACCATGTTTTTCTTTCACCAGCGATTCATACTTGCTTTTGAGGGCTTCAAATGTCTCTTTTGGATAAGTCTGTTTAGGCTTTTTGCAGTCCGAGGCAAAATGTCCAGGTTCACCACAATTATAGCAATTGAACTTCATTTTGAAATCCAACGGAGATTTGTAGCTGGTACTCTTGCCTTTGTTTTTGTAGCCTGATGAACTACCACCACCCTTAGCAGCCCGATAGTAAGATGAAGAATTTCTCTGTGGTCGGTTGCTCTTTCTGAATCTCATGTTGCTGAACTTCCTTGCCATGTATGCCACGACACTATCGTCCATGTTGTCCAGCTCTTCTTGGGTGAAGTAGTCATCATCACTGTTAGATGCGCACTCGTCATCATTATCAACTTGATGTGGTGCAAGTGATGATTTAGGCTTTGCTGTAACCATTGCCTTCTTAGACTCTTCCTCATCAGCAACTAATCCTGATGCAGTTTCTTTTCCTTTTGAATCATTGTCCCATGCTTGATCTTGAAGTGTCTCCAGCTCATAGGTCTTTAATATTCCATAATACTCTTCCAGAGAAGTTGTATGCAAATCTCTGGTTTCTCTGATTGCGTAGACTCTATGTTCAATGCTCTTTGGCTGGTTCCTCAGATATCTCGTATTGGTTTCAACCATGGGGAGAGTAACACCTCTCAGATTCAAATCTAATACCAACTGACTGAATCGTAGGTAGACATCTGTTATGCTTTCTCCTTTTCGTATTCTAAAGGTGTCATACTCCATCTTGAGTATAAGTGTCTTGTTGCTTCTAACCTCTGCAGATCCTTCCATGACAACTTCTATCTTGTCCCAAATTTTCTTTGCTATATTCAAACCTTTGACTATGTTGAACATTTCATGATCAAGAGATTCCATCAAGGTTTGTCTTACAGAAGTATCATAAGCTATTTGCTCATTGTCAGCATCCGTAAAGTCCGCTGCCTTTTTAGGCTCAGACCGAGCAGGTATAACCTCCTCTCCTTCCGTACGCTCAGGAATAGCTTTCATTGGAACGAATTTACCCTTTTCAAGGACTTCCAGATACTCAGGGTTAATAGTCTCTAAGTAGAGTCTCATTCTGAAAACCCATTCTTCATAGTGATCTCGGTTGAACATTGGGATCTTGAAAGAATTTTTAGGAGCCATTTCAAATCTTGTCACTAAAAAATTCTAAGTACCCAAGACTAAGCTATGTAGAACTTCTGCCAAGTCGAAATTTTTCTAAGTAGAAATTTTGCTCAAGTCGAAATTTCTCTAAGTAGAAATTGTCCAAGTCGAAATTCACCAAGTAGAAATTGTCCAAGTCGAAATTCTATGTAGAAAATCTCAAGTAGAAATTCTATGTAGAACTTTTTGTCCTTAGAATAATTTTCTGCAGATTACTTTAATATTGAATAAACAATATCACCTTTTTGACTTTTGATACTTTACACGCCGAAAGTGACTAACCCACTTGCAAAGCACTGAGTACACTTTCTTTTGCTTTCGGCCAAGGAATAATAATTAAATCAAAAGTACCAAAAACACCTTTTTGACTATCTTTGTTTGTTTGAAAAAGGAGATCAAAAAGTTGTTGGGTTATCTTCTTTGACAAGAACAGATGATGAACACTCAAGAACACCAAATATCAATGAACCCAGATTAATTCACAAAAATTAATTAAAATACACCCAAGCCAAATAATCACACCTGGAGTATTTAAATAATTTTTCCCGGATGAGTTTTCAATGGAAATGAATTAAAGCACACTTTTCGAAAAAATGAAAAGTAGATCTAGAAAATGAAAACTCACGATTCTTCTACCAAACACAAGGATCTATGTTTTGTATGTTAAACATCCGCTCTGATACCAATTGTTAGGTCCAAATGTGTTGTAGAGGGGGGGTGAATACAACTTTTCGATTATGAGAAGCAATAAATACGATGCAATAAATGAACACACAGATTCAAGGAATATATTTCTTTATATATAACTTGAAAAGGTTGCTACAACATTCATTACAAAGTATAACAGAAGTTCAGAGAGAAGTGAATGATTCTAAGCTCTGTGAATACTCTCTCTTTTTTTCTTGTGTTTTTCTCAATATTGCTCACTAACTAAAACATTACACAAGTGCTTCTATTTATACTACATGTAATCTATGACCTGTAGTCTTCAAAGACTAAGATGTACGTGGCCCAATGATGTCCACATAAATCTTGTCTTATCTTGAAAGCTTGGAAATCTGCCAATCAGAAGATGCCATGTGTCATGTTGAAGCTGCACTCTAAGTAGAACTTCTACTTGAGAATTTCTACTTAGCCATCTCGAAATTCTAAGTAGAACTTCTACTTGAGAATTTCGACTTAGCCATCTAGAACATTTAGTACTTAGAAAATATTCTGGTCTTCAACTTGAAACTTCAATGCACATCTTGAGCTTGTGATATCTTCATATCTTCTTTGTTCTTCTACAAGCTCTTGAACATGGATCTTTATTACTGACATAAACTTGCTATCAATGTCCTGACACTTGATGCACTGGTCTGGTTCATAAGTGACTAGTCTTGATAGTGTTTCTGCTTCTTGAATAAATTACCATATTCACTTAGTAACTTGGCTTTCCAATATTTGCTTTCCTTCTTGTTCACTTGAAATCAATTGGTCTTGTTGATACTGATAGTTATGATCTTGATTCTCGAATTCTCAAATCACTGAGGCCTGAACAACTTTGACTTGAACTTCTCTCAATGATTTCTTCTTGGCTTGATCATAGTTAACATGTTCAATTGTATCAATTACCTTGTCTTCATTTAGTGTTGATTTCTTGTGACCTCTTGTTCTTGATTGTCTTCAGGTTAAGTATCTTTTCTTTTAATTGAGTTACTTTAGTTACAGTGTTACAAGTTTATACACTCTGCCTTTCAATCCTGTGTACTTGAAAGAGAGAAAAGAGCAATGGAAGTAGCAGCTCTGCTGTTGAGTGTTGTCGCTGCTTTTGCATTAAAGCAGCCCAAGCTGAGACAAAGCATTAAGGCAGTGTAGTCTAGCTATCAAATTCTTAAGTAAATTTATCAATGCATCACAAACTCTAAACTGGTCCCGACTTAATACCATTATATTGCAATTTAGCTGTGTAATATGAAGATAATAGAAGTATATTTGAAACTAATGGCCAAAGCCCTGAAATGCTTAACTAATGGCCAAAGAGAGATTCAAAGTGGTACCTTAACTAAAATACTGCACTATCACACTTATTGCGGATGACTTAATAGTGCAGTTGGAATGATTTTGCGCGAGGATCGACGCAGGTGACCCGGAACTTTTCCGTGTTCTTGTGCCTAAAGTGTTTAGAAAATCATGACTTAAATAATATTTATGCATAAATTAAATTAGCATAGTGTCAACTTTCATACTCCTAATTACCAAAGTTATAGTGGTAGCACAATCGAGCATAATTAAATAAAAAGATCGCATTTCTTGAACAAATTTAACTTATTTTCTAACTTAAAATCTGAACTTATATCATGTAAATCAAGAACCACAATATGTAAATAAGCAAAATTGTACATACACATTAATATAATTACCAGTAGCCATGTTGATCACTCAAAGGCACCTGCTAGGAAAGTAAACATTAATATAGAACTAATACTCAGAGAAATGATGAATTGTAATGTGAACTTTTCTAAAATGAATTAAAGAAATTCTTTGCAGGACAACATACACCGTAAACTCTTTTAAGACGAGACACATGACAGATCATCCTATATTTATTATTTTTTAACCTTGGTATTGTATAAAGGTAAAAAAACGTTACGGAAATACAAACTGCTCTTGTGTCCAATTACATACATTCTACTTCCTACAGGCTACAACTAAACAACTAGCAAATATATGTAAAACTGCCGGTAAACTAAATATATTAGTATAAATCAATTTACAAGCTTCATACTAGTCTACCTCTACCTTAAATAAATGAAACACCCTGATCTCATGTATAGTGCCCATATAGAAACATCAATGCTAGCAAATACACTCATTCAAATGTAATATAGTAAAAACTTCAGATGACACACACATAACATTCCCACTTTATACATCTTTGATCTGAATAACATTCTTAATACAAATACAACCGATTCACACCTCCTTATTCTAATTACGAAGTGATCTCAACTGTAATGCCACTAACAAGACCTACATACGAGCATACATACTTAATCAAATAGTTGTGTACGAAAATCTTACAAGTGATACACAAACACAGCATTCAGAATTCACAAATTGTACGATCTAATAATAACATTCTAAAATAGGTACACATTCGGAATTTAATTCGATCACTAAAAAAATTCAAGTAATTAAATCAACAGCATTCTGAATCACAAATCGAAATCAACCGGAAATGAATTTCACTTTATAATATAATATGTGCATCACATATTATACCTCCTCAACTGTACTGGAAAAAAATGTAAGAAAAGAGAGAAAAAAATGTTCTGTCATGCTATCTCTGTGGCTGATTTAAACTGACAAAAAAAATAGTAACTTGTGCTCACTCATTTGTGGGATTGTTTCACCTTCATAATAAAGTTTTTTAGAGATAATCAGGTTACTAATCTAATTTGAACAAACAAGTAAATTACTAAATTCAGGGGTATAAATCAAGTGGTCGCTGAAATATTAAGTGAGTCATTGGCGTAAGCCTTAACGACAGTCTTAGTCGACTAACCAAACTCACAAAATGTATACCTTATGTGATCTTTCTTTGCTAAACTTAACAAATTCTTTAATAGTTCGAGGTCCTAATTACCAAACCAGCTAGACTCCATAATCTATCTTAAACTAACACTACATGTTTTCATATCATATCATTAACAGTAGGCATTCATATGGAAATGGGTTATACCTCCAAATTGAAGCCCCAAATCCACCAAACAAGGCCCAAATCCAGAGCCCAAAGCAAAAAAACCCTGAAATCGAAAAGAGAGATCTATTAGTTGAAGTCTAAGTGAAGAAATCAAATCGATTGAGCTCAAAATCAAGAACCCCTAATTTGAGAAACTCCTCTGTTTTTCCAAGACATCTTCCGTATTTTTAATTTCACACTTAAACAAGAAAACAAGAAAGTTATGAAAACACATCATAACATAAAATTAACTAGCAGAATAATCGACCAAAATTAAACACATAAAATAAATTCAAGGAGATGAAGTTTGGAAATACCTTTAATTCGTAACAACAGACCCTGGATTAAAGAGAAGATTTAAAATCGAAGTACAAACTTCAAAGCTCAAACCGAAGAATCAATTAAACTCAATTAAACTCAATATTAAATCCTCTAATTTGAAGAAAACCAAAGTCTCGAGCGAAACCTCGAACCAAAGTCTCAAAATCAATTAAGAAGTTGAATTACTTACGAAGCCAAGATATTGAAAGTTGCGGGAGAGAGAGTTGTACGTATGAGAGAGATAGAGAGAGTGAGAGAGAGAGAGTGGTTAAGAGTAAAAGAGAGGTGTTTGAGAGAGTAAGGTAAGAGGGAGCGGGAGCAGGCAAAATTTTGGGCGAAAATTTGGGCGGAAAATTTGCCCCTCTTCCAATTAGTATAGTGCTTGCAATTGGTACTATGTGTCTTTTTTTTATTTTTTCATCTGATGCATTTATTAATTATTTGAAAGAAAATTTATTAATTATTTTTATGTATTTTATTAATTTATAAATTTATTTATTCAAATTTTAAGATTTCTTATTTTAGAATTTATATTTTTACATTTCATTATTTTGTATTTGTTAAATTTGTTTTTAAAATTTTAAAATTCATAATTATGTTAAATAAAATATCAATATTCGTATTAAAGTTGGGGGAGATTCATATTATTCGTATATTAATATTATGTTTTAATTCATATTTTAAATTTTTATTATTTTTAAAATCCCTATTTTAGAATTGTATGAATTTATTATTTATAAAATTTGTATACCATCCAATATTTTATTTATAAAATTCATATAATATCCTAAATTTTTTATTAATCTTAAAAGTTTAATATATTTATCTTTTACTAATTTAAAGGTAAGCTCTTATTTTTATATAAAATAAAATAATTTAGAGGTAAAGGTAATTTTTTAAAAAATATTTAATTTTTAGTTAAAAAATTCAAAATTGAGTTTATTAATGATCTAAGGTAACATATCATGTATGTTGCTAACATCCAACACTTTAAAGCTAAGGTAACATCACGTTTGTGGCTAAGGTAACACAAAATACAAAATGTTATGTTAGGTCCAAAGTAACATGCTAAGGTAACATATTCTAGCAACATCCCTGAAAAAAATGTAACGATAGCCCATATATGGCGTAGTGATGGTTCAATTCGACTTGATTATCAATACGTACTATTTACAAATACAAAAATTGAAAATTATACGAATACGAGTTGTTTAAAATAAATGACCAGCAATGACCTGATTTTTCTTTTATATTCCCTTAAATTACACGAATACCAGTCGTTTAAAATAAATGAATAGCAGCTTTGGTTTAGAGCAACTCAGACTAGTTGCTGACTTGCTTGGACAATTTCTTGTTGAGGTAACTTGTTACTCCCTCCGTCCCAATGAGTTCTTAACATTTGCTTTTTGCACGGAAACCAAGATAGTGGGTGTAATATTATTAAAATAAATGAAGTAGTGGGTGTAATAATGATTTTATTGTTAAAGTAAGTTAAGTAGTGGGTGTAATAGTATAAAGTATTGTTAAAATAAGTTAAGTAGTGGGTGTAATAGTGTTAAAACTTACTATTTTAGGAAATGTTAAGAATCTATTGGGACATCCCAAAATAGAAAGTGTTAAGAATCAAAAGGGACGGAGGGAGTACTTTACAATGTCATTTCATTGCATCTTCTGGCAACGTTGCTATCACTAATTTCTACTTAGTTTTATAGCAAATTGATATGTGATACCATAGTGACCACCTTTAAGTCATTTGGCATTGAAATATTTTCAAACAGAGTTTGCCACAAGTGAGGTGAATGAAGAAAAAAGGTACTCCATGTTACATGCCTTGCAATTTCTATATACACTTGCATCCTCATCAAGTCCGTGCAAATTTTCTGACAGTTTCTTGAATTTATAAATTTATGAATTACTAAAAACATTACTAAGTACAAAGCATATAATCTAAAATTCGAAGGTTTTGTATTGTTATTCTCATATTTGACTACTTATATGCAGTGTTGTAAAAAGTGGGAATCGGACTTCATCGGTAGACGCACTGTCCAGGGATTAATCGGGGATTAATCGAGTATTTGGGGATTAATCGGAATGATTAATCAGATAGTGAGAATCGGACTTAATCGGTAGACGCACTGTCCAGGGATTAATCGGGGATTAATCGAGTATTTGGGGATTAATCGAAATGATTAATCAGATAGTCGGATTATTAATCAGTTCGGTAACCCATGAAACAAGGATTAATCGGTGATTAATCACCAATTTTTAGAACAGAGCTTATATGTAGGCTACTCGGCTGCACAATCTTTTCTATTTTATTGTTGATTTCAAAGTCCTAGAAATATTTTGTTTTATTTAAGACAAGAATAGTTTGGAAAGGGAAGTCGAATGGAATTGTATTTTGATAATAAATTTAATTTTGTATTTCCATATTTTAAAGTATTGATTTTGTTATATAAATTAGTCTAATCTAGTAAATTTTAGAGTTATTAGCTAAAAAACCAATGAACTTCTGATTTTTTTGCATTTTAACCAATCATCTTTGTTTTTCTCAAATAAACCCAATCAACTTTAACAAATTGTGAAAAAACATTACAAAACTAACGGTAGTTAAATTTTCTTATCCTAAATACATACCAAAAACACATGATTACACAGTGATAATATTTTGAGAATAATTTTCAAGAAAGAAAACTAATTTTTTTCAGATAAATTTTTTATCATCTTATGCATATAATTACATATGAATCGTTTTTTGATTATAATATTTGATCATTGCAATACTTTTGTAATACGTGAGTAATACATGCTCCCCTCTATATATAAGTGAAACTTTTTTTATAAAAAAACCTAAATAATGCAAAAAGTTTAAATTTTGAAAAATTCTTTTTCACAAATAATAATTACTTTCAAGATTAAAGGCTTTATATTTATTTGAACACGTTATGTACTTCAAAGAATACTGAAAATTGATGTTTAATCTATAAAGAATTGTTATAAATTTTGAATACAAATTAAAATAATAATTTTATAAATATTACTTTTTCCTTACCTCCATATTACTATACATACAATTTTCTTTTTCTTGAGCTTAAATTTAGAATAAATTTATTGCGACTATCGCATGTTATATATGATTGTTTTTAAAAAATACCATATTTCAATTAATAAATGAAATATGTAAAAGTACAATATATTCAAATTTTAGTTTAAATATAATTTTTTTCAAAGATAATAGATATATTTAGTATATATGCTAAATTTATGTGACATCATGTTTTTTTTCATTTTTTATTTTATCATTTTTAAATTACTTGATACTCTATCCGTTTCAAAATAATAGTCATAATTGACTTTTGTGTATGTATTTTAAAGTCCATTCACCAACTAGTTATATAAATTATTTTTTGAATTTTTTTTGAACAAAAATTTAATATTTAAAATACATGCAAAAAAACAAAAGGGAGTACATTAATTTATATTTAACTTACTTTTTATATTGTTTGAGAAAACATTGAATAATTATATGTAATATAAAATAAATTATTAAATGTTGAAGTGTAAAAGAAAAAATACAAAACTTGGCTTGATTTTGATTACGTGGATTATAGTTAGTCCATGTCACACAAAATTAACCTTGGTTAATATTTTTTTGCATTTTAGTAAGTTTATTTGAGAAAAAGAAAGATTGTTGGTTAAAATGCAAAAAAGTAACAAGTTTATTGGTTTTTTTAGCTAATAACTCTAAATTTTATTACAAAAATATTCAGACAAGCAAATCAAATATTCAAAATTTAGAAAATTTTAAAATATTCTTTGCAAAAATGCAATTATGACAAATTTTAACATGTAAATATAAATATTAAACACTAAAACAAAAAGAACAAATTTTTATTTATTATTTTATGGAAAGAATGCCCAAAATACCAACTTTTTTCTCCCAACTGCCCAAAATGCCCGTTTTTCAAAACACCACCCAAAATACCCACGGGTCACGCCCATGGGTGAGGCGTGACCGGAACCACTGTAGCAACCTTCGCCGGCGTCAAAGCTCGATTTGGACGTTTCCAATCCGATGAACCAAACGTTACGAAACTGGTATGGATGTGTAGAGGGCGAAGAGACGATTCCAATGGTATGTATAACAAGACAAAACACAGGAAGGGGGAGAACGGAGGGAGATAAAATTGAATCGCCGGAATCGCGATTTTGAATGTATGTCGCGAGATCTCGATTTCTGGCAAATGAAATGGTATTAAACTTGTATAGGATTGTAGAGGAGACGAAGGCGATTCATTTGGTGTGTAGGTCATGACTGGACGACCAAGGACAGGGGTGAACGAAGGGAATAAGAAAAGTCGCCAGCGAGTGCAAAATTGCCAGAGCTCTGTAAATGATGGAGACGATTGGTACGCATTCGCAAGATGCGTATCATGCGATGCATCGTTCAGAATAGCATATCTCAGCTTACTGCACCTTTGTCATTAGCGTGGCTGATGAGTTACTTCGATACTATAGGCGTAACTGCAGAGTTACTCCGACCCCATAGGCATATTCGAGGATACTCCTTCACCAAAGACTATTCAACGAGCATTTTGAACGATACTTCTCGAATTTGAGTATTTTGGTGAAAGAAACTAAAATAGTGGGTAGAAAAGGTACTGCCATATTTTATTAAAGCCAAAACATGAACGTAAATATAAATAGTCAGTCTCTATGTACGACCATAATGAGATTGGGCCCAAATGGAGAGAGGGGATGCATAGATTGATTTGTTTCCATTTCCATTTATACATCTAAAATAATACTAAATGAAATGAATACACGCTAATTCAGCACATAAAACAAGAGGACTCAGGTCTCTCTCTATATCTCTCTCCTCTTATCTCTTTCTTATTTCTCTCTCTCTCTTCTTTTTTTCTTTCCTTTCTTATCTCTCTCTATCCTCTCTCTCTCTCTCTCTCTCTCTCTCTCTCTCTACCAAGATCAAAACCCTAAAACATCTGTTTTACTCCCACAAGTAAGTTATCTCTCTCTCTCTCTCTCCCCATCTCTCTCTCATATATCTTTGTGTATGTATATTTGTCCTTTTCTCTCTCTATCTCTCTCTCTCCCTCAGATCTGTTAATTGTTAATTATTATTTGGCACCTCTTTCACACACACACACATTTGTATTGCAGTTAATTAATTGATGCACCTATTATTCAATTTACCCATAAAGATTAAATTTTTATTCATCAATTTTGTATGATCTGATCGAAATTATATTAATTTGATGCCTGTAATCTTCTGCATTTTGATTATATTTCATGGATCTTGCTATTTGTACCAATTTTGTATTAGATCTGTACCCAATTCATAAAATTGACAATTGTTCTTGATATTTAAATGTATGTTGTGTGTATTCCATGAATTCAATTATATGAAATTCTGGGCATTTGTTTTTGATTTTGATATGATTGAATGAGATGGGTCAATGCTAAAAATGTAATCTTGATGGGGCTGGTTGCGGTTTTATGTAGTTTTTGATGGATGACGATGGGTTGAATATGCGGAATTGGGGATATTACGAGCCTTCATTTAAGGAACATCTTGGTCTTCAATTAATGTCACCAATTGGAGGCGATCACAGGGACACGAAACCTTTTCTATCATCGCGTGATCCAGTTATGGTGAATGCTAATGGGGCTTACCATCCTCGCAATTGTGTGGCTTCTGAGGCTCCTGTGCCTATTAATTATATGATGAGGGATAGTTGGATACAAAGAGATAGGCTTATGCACGTTCTACCAGGAAACTCGAGTTTTGGTGTTCATCCTGAGGCTCATTCTAGTCATCATACAATGCAGATTATGCAGCCAATGGATTCACTGTCGAAGGATCAGGGGTTGACTGAAGATGTTAAACCGGATATTAGAAAGGGGGGTAGCAGTGGTCTTGCAAAGAAACGACCTGGTCCTGTTACTCCGAAAGCCCCGAGAGCAAAGAAGCCAAAGAAGGGTCCAGCTGTAGCAAATGAGAATGGGAAATCTTCCAATCAGAGGCCGAAGGCGATAAAGAAGAGTGTGGAAGTAGTCATTAATGGGATTGATATGGACATTTCAGGGATTCCGCCACCTGTTTGCTCTTGCACAGGAAATCCGCAGCAGTGTTATCGATGGGGCTGTGGAGGTTGGCAATCTGCTTGTTGCACTACTACCATTTCAACATATCCTCTTCCAATGAGCACCAAGCGTCGCGGATCCAGGATTGCTGGACGGAAGATGAGTCAGGGTGCATTCAAGAAGGTCTTGGAGAAACTTGCTTCTGAAGGTTACAACTTTTCTAATGCAATTGACTTGAAGTCACATTGGGCAAAACATGGTACTAATAAGTTTGTTACAATAAGGTAGATTGATTCACAAATTGAGAACTGTACCTCCATGGTACCTTGTCCTTAAGCTGTATATATCCGTGACCTATTTAAGAGGTTAGCGTTGTACTTCATAGTCATGATTTTTGTTGTTCTGATAATTTAAACACTGAGGTTCCCATAAATTTGTTAATTTTCCATTTCATTTTATGCTAGAGAAGGCTGTTCCCTGCCACTTCAAACTTGAAGTTTGGATGTTCATTTATTAATTAGAGTGCAAAAGTAGTTAACATGATGTTCTCTCTAGATTTGGTGGTACAATTCCTGTTATTGTACTTTTTTATGGTAACAGTTTGTTTGATTTTTTTTTGTTACTGTTGTTTTCTCGAGCTCACACCATTCTATAGGAAAATGAAAACTTGAACTTCCATATACTGAATAGTCAAAGTGATTCGAATTCCTATATTAAAAATCACAAGTTTTATGTTTATGCTGATTCTAAGTAGAAATCACAAGTTTTATGTTTAAGCTTTAAATGTTTAGCTTTTTAGGTATGTGACTGCTCTTCATAATCTAACTAATGCAGCCTAAGAAGAAACTAGTTATTTGAAAAGCACTCAGAAGTTTAGCTATTATTAAGACCCCCTCGCTCTTTTTGCATGTAAAACATAAGAGCATCTCCAATCATCCCCACCCCTTAGCTATAAATTGACTTGGCAGAAATTTTTACCAAAATTTTAGAAACCAAGATACAGATCCTCTATATTTAGAAATCCTCTAAAAAGTTTACATATTTTCTATTCTTGTGCCACGACATCTTTGTCTTTAATTTTACATAACCAGGATACATAAACACGATTGGAGTAGCTAAGGATTTTACAATTTATGTATGTGAGGTTTATAAATTATAATAAAATATTGTTTTTGAAATATAGCTAACCATTATAGCTAATCTCATTGGAGTACAACTCCTTATAGATTCAACAAATTTTACATAACCATTATTTTATGTTGTTCTACTCCTGTTGGAGATGCTCTAAGGAAGAAAGACAGAATTTGGCTTGGGAACTTCATCAACGAAATATCCTTGATGTTAGTTCTCGATTTTATATTATAATCATTAATGAAATATTTTCTTGCGAATTTCCGAAATCATCTTTCTCTAGAGACTTATATGGTGTAGTGCATTTAGGTTTGGGATGTAGAATTAGGGAAAATGTTAAAGAATCGGTGTCTTGAGCTCCTTTTTTCTTTGGGGGTACAGAGCATTTTGTTTGTTGAGCGAGGGCATTCTTCAGGGTGCAATGGAACAGTGGAACTTAATTTTTTCTTGTTTCCTTCATTCTTTTGGAGTGAGTAGCTGTTAGAACAGTTGTTTGTACTGTTATAGAATGCTATAGTTTCATCTTAATACTCTGGCACTCTTCTAGGCCAAGGTTCCCCTTCAATATGATTCCTCAGTTATTGCGTGTTGGCAAGCCCTGTCATTTCCTCATCTCAATGTTATTTTTGAGCAAGTAGTCTACTATCATTAGCCATTCAGGGCCCTTGTATGTCACACTGTGTTTGGATACATATGGATGCTTTTGTGCTAAAATTAATAAAGCACATCGAAATCATACTTTTATTATGGATCATGGTGAAAATGTCTGACAGGGTCCAAATTGACTTGATTATCTTACTAATACAGAAATAAAAATATGACACGAAAATGAGTTGACTAAAACAAATGACCAGAAATGATCTTTTAAAAAGAACAAATTATTCACGTAAGTTTATAGAATCTTTCTATTGTGTGCCCTTGTTAGTCATTTAGTTTTATGGACACACATTAGTCACCTTTATGAGGTGATTTCCTTTTATTAGTGGGTTTTTTTTGTGTGTACCGGGATCCATTATCATTAATAAATAGGAACCAATCAAAACTTGGGCACACAACAGAAAAATCGAAGTTTATATATTCAATATTTTCAAATTTTATTGAGTTTTGAAACAACACGAAGTTCACAATTTTTATACACACTTGAGTTGACATCCAAAAGTTATCTGTTAGTTTGAAACTTATTAAACTCGTTCATATCTACATGCTTGATCATGTTACTATGATATTGGAGAATGTTGGAAATACAGGCTTATCCAGAGGATTCACTAGTTGGTAACAAACACATGTCAAATTTATATAGAAACTAGTTTGATCAAGAATTCAACTGATATTCATGCCTTCTATTTTTTCCTCTTTTTTTTTTTTTCATATGTACAATTGTATGTTTCCAGGGATGGAACCCGCACAATCTCTAATAGCAACTACTGGATAGCTATTTCCAGGATGAATATCGAACCCATAATTTCTGATAGCAATTACTGGATACCTGTTTCCAGTGATCGAATCGAACCCGTAGTATCTGATATAATTCTATTCATGCAATAATTAATAGCAACTTATTGGTAGCTAGACACTAAACCAGAAAAATACACACATGATAAGGCTCTCATCTCATGAGAAGTAATATAGACATTGCCGCTGATAGTAATGCTCTAGTGTTTTCGCTACTGCAGAGGTGAATATAAGAATATTCACAACATGATAAAGCAAGTCTTCCGAATGAGTGATAATATACAACTAAAGTGAAGAATCGGGTTTATAAAGCTTAAAACGTCATTACATCACACAAAGTTAAGACCAACTGGGTTTAACAAACACACATGAAAGTCAGACCAAGTGGTTTCAAGGCCTCAATATCAGCTGCTAACATAACAATCTACAGCTAGAAATTTGGACGCAACAAAAATACACTCAGGAGGACAAAGAGTTATAAAGAAAAGAAAATCTCTGACTTAAAAAACTTGGTATCCAAGGGAATAATGAAAGAGCAAAAAAGCTGTTCTAATGTGCCCTGACCTGATTTCTTGCAATCAACTCAGAAAATGCTTTCTTGAGCAAATCATAACGGCTGAAATGATAATCTTGCCACACACATAACTGCCGTATTGCCTCCCTTTTCTCCTCCTTTAGAACTTGCACATCTTCTTCATTCTCTAGAACAATTTTTTCCAACTCTCCCACTTTGTTCTCTAGTTTTTTGATTTTTTCCATCGACCCAAGAATTTCTTCTTCCTTGTCATTTGAATCTTCTGTTGAATTGATATCTACAATCCCTTTGACTTGTCTGTGGTCCACATGAATCCTGTTCATTTCCTTCTCCCTCTCCAACCGTATTTCCTCTTCCTTCTCTGTCTGCAAAAAATCACATCTATGCCGCAATTTAATATCACCATGATCAGTTTCAATCTTTTCTTGGAGGGTGTAGATCTCATCTTCCTTCTCTTTAAGTTCCGCTTGTAATAAGAATGTTTTGTCATGCAGCTTCTCATTTTGTAATACTAACTGTTTGACTTCATTAATACCTTTCGGTTCCCCTAAAGAATTTAGTTGCATTTCTAAATCCTGTATTTGGATCCTCAAACTATTCATCTCTTCAGCCATATTCTGCTCATCTGCAGTCTTATGCTCTAGTTCCTCCTTCAAACTATCCGCCAGCATGAGGAATTCTGACATTTCATGAGATTTTTTCTCAAGTTCTTGCTGCAAAACAAGTATCTCATCTGATGCCTTACCGGTTTGAGATAACAACCATTCAAGTTTTCCTTCCTGAAAGCTTAAGGAATCCATCAAAAGCTTCTCCTTATCATTGAAATTCTTCAAAACAGCAAATATCTCATCTCCTTTCTCTTCGATCATCTGTTCAAGTTCAGATATTCTATCTTTTAATATTAAATTTTCCTCACATAATCTTTTATTTTCATTCTCTTTCATCATATTGATGTCTTTAACGTCTTGATTCTGAATATTTAGAATTTCCAGCTGACTTTCCAAAGTGTCCACCTGCCGATCCAGTTCTTTTATCTTTTCCGATGTCTCAATTTCACGAATATGAAATGCTTTGGTAAGATACAGAACTTCATCCTCTTTTTCATCCAGCTCCTCTCTTAGTAAGTGGAATTCGCTAATTAGCCCATCTACATCTGCTTTCTCCACCTTGCTAGATAATGAAACTGGTTCAACGTAAAAAGCTTCTTTGACCACTTCTCCTATGTCTTCTGTAAGTGGACTTCCATATTTAGAAGCAATGTAATCTCTATCGAATGAGGAGTGACCACTATTTATGGTCTTTGGAGAATAATATATTTCCGATTCTTCACTATCAGAATATGAAAAAGAAGAAGCCTTGTCCTCTGCAGTGACATCTTGCTTTCCCTTTTCCTTCATATCTTTGTTAAAGAAGTGAAGTGATTGGTACTGGTTGTGAAACTCTTCAACAAGTTGAATAAGTTCAGATTTTTTCTGTAGGACTATTTCATAGTTGCCATGGTTCATACTCTTAGCAAGCTTCAAGATGTTTTTAACGTTATTGTCCATCTCTGTAGTAAACAGACAAATTGTGACTTGAAATTATAGTGCAATAAAAGAGCATGTTATTTCTCATATCTTCGTTTCAAAAGCTACGAGACAGAGATGCTCACAAACCTAAAAAATCACCAAAGAAGAAACCGAGACATGAATTACACTGAAGTAAGAAATCACATTTGAAACAAAGAAACAAGATGCATCTTCTTCTTTTGATTTATTTATTATGGGTTGAAAACAAATAAACCAGAAATTCACAATGAAGGGCTGTGTTACTACTATAACAATGGTCATCCCCCCATTTCATGTTTCCATGAGGATGAACACTTACGTCTTAGTCTTTGCGCTTCTGCATACCATAAGGATCCAAATTTTGGATATGATGATGGTAGTAAAGCTTTAAATTGCAGTGTTTGGGGCTCTATGTATTTTTTCGAAAGCCTCCAATTATACTGTAAGGATTGAGGATGATTTGCAGATAAGGAGTTATTTATTGTTATCCATTTCACATGATCTTTTTCAAGATTCTTACGACAACGCAAGAACTTGAGCGAATCCTTCCATCGACGATTAGCCATCTATGCTCCACACAGCAGTCTGGCTGAGGCAACAAACTCAAAATCTGAAAATTGTAACATAAGGTTCTAATTTAAAATAAGAAGCACAAAACCTTGATTCACATCTTTTTTAAACCCAGAGCTGCTATTAATAGACTACACACTACCATCATCACCACCATAATGTCATCGGTAAAAATACAATTGGAATTCGGAGACTGTAAAAGAAAAGGTTAACCTATTTTTATGAAAGATATATAGCATAATACTTCAACTTCAACTTCAAGAGTAGAGATATTGATTCGGTGAGGACCTCCGGCATGACACTACCCTAGAAAGTATGGTCGATTGCATGACATTAGGAATCATCTAGTCGATGCATGACATCAGAAGTGTCCACAAAGAAAGTGCATAATATATGCATCACACTACCCTAAAAAATATAGTGGACTGCGACAGATTCGACTACCGTCTACCCCTTCGAGATGTGAAGATCATGAAATTCCAGATCATTAACATTTGTTTAGATGGTCATCCATTAGTTTCCAATTTCTATGCACACATAAAAACCAAAACCGACATGCATGAAAGAATCAAGAAAATCCATAAAACAGAACAAGAACAAATAAAGATCCAGGATGCATATAAGCAAAAGGCATGCAATTTGAACAGAAGCTAGCCAGAAGAGACAACAAACATACATGATTCAATTGGTACATAAAATCTATTTTCTTCCCATATTTAAGTTTTCTGTCATTTTGTTTAAAATGGGAAAAAAATTTACCTGGGATTGGGAGGTAAGAGGACATCCTTGACTAGAATGTGATGTACGTTGATCAATCTTCAATTGGCTTTAATACAGACTTTTACCATATTTACACAAAAACTGTTACTCCCTCCGTCCCTCTTAATTCTTTACAATCAGTTTCCGGCTTCTATTTTTATACAAAAAAAAATATCAAAAAAATAAGTTATAAAACTATCTTTAAAATACACCTTAAAATGCATGTCAAACATATTTTTATGTAAATAAATGAGTGGGACAGAGGGAGTATGAATTTATGCAAGACCCAACATCTTTCCCCTAATATTAATTGATTTAATTTTATTTTTCATATACAATACACAAAACATATCATAAATTGCACGTGATATTTCTACTTTGATTCCATGTGCCAAGGATAATAAAATTTTGTATTTATCGTTGAGTAACCAAAAATCTAAGTTTTTCCGTGTTTTTAAAATTATTTAATAAATTTATAAAAGTTAAAGCCAAAGAATTGTTGAAAATTGTTGAAAATGTGTTACTATATTGTTTAGTTCGAAATGAAATCGCTCGTATTCATCAAAAAATTATGCAGGTTCGTTTCAGTTCAATTACACTTCAATATATTTCAAAAAATATTACACTTTTTATAATTTAAATATAATATTATTTATAAAAATTCACACTGTAACTATTTATGTATAGTCATAATATTATAAATTACAATTGAACTAAATTTTGTCAATTTAGTATTTTACAAAAATCAACAACGCAATTCACAATTCTGATTAATGCGATTTTTGCAATATTTTATTTGATTTCGATTTTTCATCCTTAATTTTTAGAATTGCATTTGACATGACTCATATACTAAAACAATTACATAAAAAAAACTGAAATTACAATACATCTTTTCCAAAATAATAAAAGTTTACTGCAATTGATAGACAAATTGGTGATTTCCATAAAATTTTCCTATTTTTCAATCAAAAGTTGTCGGACCCAAATCTTACCCATGACCCAATTAAACCTAAAACCCTCACACTCCCCCTAAATACCTGAACCCTCATTTTACACACCAAACCAACCTCAATGTCTTCATTCACTATCCGTCTCCAAAAATTCTTCTCCACCGCCTCCGCCGCGTCAGAGACAGTCATCTCCGCCGCTAAGCAAACCCCAAAGCCCAACAAACCCACCAAGCCAATCTCACAACTAGGTAAACTCAAGCTCTTGGCTAAGAATTTCAAGAAATCTTCCAAAAACCCCAGCTTTCGCTTTCGAATACCTTACTATGAGTCCACTGTCTTTCGCCTTGCTGCTGCCAAACAGTTTTCGCTAATTGAAGACATTCTTGAGCATCAGAAACAGTTTGAGGACATTACCAATGAGCGTTTTACGGTTCGGCTTATTTCTTTGTATGGTAAAGCTGGGATGTTTGAGAATGCACGCAAGGTGTTTGATGAAATGCCTGAACTAAAATGTGAGCGTACGGTTCTTTCGTTTAATGCCCTTCTTTCGGTTTGTGTTAATTGTAAGAAATTTGATAAGTTGGAGGCTTTGTTTCGTGATTTGCCGGAGAAACTGGGTATTAAGCCTGATAAAGTGTCGTATAATACGCTTATTAAGTCATATTGTGTGATGGGGTCGTTGGAATCGGCTGTAGGAGTTGTTGAGTTGATGGAGAGTAATGGGTTGGACCCGGATTTGATTACTTTTAATACGCTTTTTGATGCGCTTTATCGGAACAAGAAAATGGATGTTGCTGAGAAACTGTGGGTGTTAATGGAAAGCAAGAATGTGGTTGCGAATGTAAGGAGTTATAACCCGAAGTTGCGAGCATTGGTAGCGGATGATCGGATTTCGGAAGCGGTTGATTTGATTGAAGAAATGAGGACTAAGGGTGTAATGCCTGATATATATAGCTTCAATGCATTGATTCAAGGTTTTTGTACTGAGATGAATTTGGAACAAGCTAAGACATGGTACGAAGAGCTAGCAAAATGTGATGTTGCTCCGGATCGTGTGACATATGAAATAATGCTCCCGTTTGTTTGTGACATGGCTCAATTTGACTACGCTTTTGAGCTCTGCAAGGATGTTCTTAATTCGAGACACCGTGTTAGTGTTTCGGTGATTCAGCGTGTGGTAGATGGATTGGCTAAGGATTTCAAAACTGAAGAAGCAAAAGTTCTTGTTGATTTGGCAAATGCAAATAACTACTTTCACTATAAGCTCAAGCTTCAAGCAGAAGGGTAGTTATGTTATTTGTTGGATTCTCTAATAATGCTTTTACATTATATGAATGGAATGGAGCTTTGCGTTCTGTTTCATGCATTTATATTACAGCAGTTAGTTGATTAAGTCATGCTGACATTCATTCTTCGGCAAAGAGTTAGTAACATTGATGAGTGAAGAAGCATGTGTAGACTGAACAACTATAAACTGTAATTTAACAAATTGTCTCACATTCCAGCGTTTTTTCCTTTTGGAATTAGTTGATTACATTTATAGCAAAATTGAAAAGTTTAGCAAAACTTGTTCGTTATTTAGAATTATTATTTTGTATGTGCTTTAAGCCGATGACTAGGTACTTTTAGGGTGACTTATTTTATTTGATAAAAGTTAATATCATCATAAGTTTTATTTATATGAATATGTTTTCAATAACTCATAAGTTACATATAACAATAAAATTATCGGAAGTCGGAACAGATATTAACTTAAAATTAAAAATTTCTTATTAACTTAAAGTCAAAGGTAGTTATTTGTCATATAGTTGCTAATTTTTTTGTTCGGCATATAGTTGTTATTTTGTTTACACGGAAACTTGTCAGTTTGAGGTTGGTAGCATATTTTTATCTATTACAATTCGGAGCTTGATTGTTCTATGCTTGGTTTTGGGGTGCTCACAGGTGGTTGTACCAAAGAAATCAAATTGGCAACCCCTGAAACACATCTGAAGGTCTTGTTAACAATCACACTCATAATAAACTGTTGAATTTGTGAGAAATAGTATACTATGGTAATGGAAGTCTATACTTTCAAACAATCACACTCATAATATACTGATGAATTTTGAGAAATATTATACTATGGAAGTCAATACTTTCAAAAGATACCACCCGTTTTATAATTGCACAATTGCACATGTGTGAAATTTTGTTTGTTGACCAACCTTACTTGTCATGGAGACTCGAAGGAGATTGTGATTTCAATCTTTTCTATATATAATACACCAACAAGGTGAAAATAATCGTGAGATTTTTTTATCTCATAAAAAGACAATTTTACTCTTTTATGAATGTGGTAAAAAAACAATTAAAACTATGTCCCGAACAGAACAGTCCCTGTTTTAATTTGGTATCGGGCTTGAAAGGGGTTAGGGATTGTGTTCCTCCTACGCGATAAATTGTTCTTCCGGCTCAGTTAGTATCAATCGTGGAAAGGAGCTAGGGTTGCTGCTCCTCCGTGGTGAATTGTTCTCCGGCCTCAATCGGGTACCTGTGGAACTGTGAGGCAGGAGTTTTGTGGGGGGTATCATTCCGGTGTGTGCATGGCTGGCCAACTTGATCCTCAACTTGTTCCAGGTAATTGCCGTTGTATATTTTTTGAACTGTTTGGCTCTATTTTCTGATTACGTGTATTGAAAGTGATGAGCAATTTAAAGATTGATAACAAGTCAGTCCTTGGTTTATTTATGATTCAATAATGATCATACATTGTAGATACTTAAGTATGTAATTAAGGATAAATCATCAAATTAATTGTTATGGTTGATATGGTATAGATTAATAATGATGACGAGCTAGAGTTCATCGGCTCTGTGGACTGGTGGGAGGGCGGAGGGGGAGGGGCTCCTGGAACTGACAAGTATGCAGAGGCACGTCACAACGACCAACTTTTTTTATAACTCTGCATATAGGTTGCATAGCCCAACATGGGTCAAAAAATGCTGAGACATTATATTCCCCTCTAAATTTTGGATTCTGTCCATTGAAATCGGTGGGTGTGTTTTATTCATAGGTGACCTAGTGCTGTAGATGGGTTTTACCCAGTGCCAAGTTACTTGTTGATTATAACTGTATGAATCTTTAAAAAGCGAAGTATAATTTTGTTCATTAGTTCATTCCTTGATGGGGTTCTATTACTGTCAACAGGCTATAGAGATCAGTAAATTGATCTACACCTTATTTTCATATTTCATGTTGGTATGACTGAGCATCTCAATTCTGCCCGTCTCCTAGGTAATTGTATGATCTACACCTTTTTTTTTCATATTTAGCTAAACTAATATGTTGTTACTTGTAAATGCTGATTATTGTAACAAAACATGCAAGACTCAGATAATTGATTAGAAACTATAGTAACAAAGACCATTAGAAATGACCAGGCTGAGTTATTTAGAGAGGCCCTGCCAACTTTAGATGGCTGCAATGTAACTTTTATTTGATGTTTGAGTAAAAATTTTGGTCTTCACACATGATTCTGTCCTCATTTTGTCTTGCAGTTAGATTTGACCTTTTTGAAGGAACATGTATAGAGAGCAGTAGAATCTGGTAACACTTTGTAAAAGAACATTGCAGATTGTTAGAATTAGGTTTGAGGAATTGTAGTAAGAGCATTGTTCGCTTTCACGTTTGTTGGCATTTAGGGCTCCATGATTTTTTTTTTGACCTTGATTAGACATCATTGTTTTGTCTTTGTAAAATGACAATCGATTATGAATGAATAGATTAATTACGGATTTGTGATTGGTTGATATTAACCACATTTTGGTGCCAAATTATCTTACATTAGTGCCCCAGAATGATGATAGGTTAAATATCCATACCAAAGCGGTCGTCTCCCTGAAATTGGTTTCTTCACAATATACATTCACATTCTGAAAATGGCGTGATAGTTTCCATCATCAACTTTTAAATATTTACAATTAAATTCATCATTATCATCAATGTATTAATTGATATATTAACTAGGCTCGCGACAGTTGTACTAACAATACACTCTAGCTGAATATGAGGCTCATGGGCCATATTTAAGTCCAAAAAAACTACAACTAACCGCAATTCGTTATATAGGTGGAATTACTTTTTGGACATTGAGCTCAAAATCAAGTTTGAACCTATTTTATCGAGCCAAACTCGAGACTTCTATATTCAATTTATAATATTAAATAATAGATTTTATTTGAAAATTGTGTGCGTATGTATATCCTGTACCCTATTATAGGATAACTTTAGTCAAAAATAAAATCTAAGGTGATATTAATTTAGTGTAGTATATGCTGCATTCGTTTGTTCCGCGCTATGAAACTTTGTACTATTATAAATTTAATATGTAGTACTAATTTAAAGAATAAATTGTTAGATTTTTTTTCCTGACACAATGTGTTTTTTATTTTTATATATAAAAAGTTTTAGGAAAACAATGATGAAGCAAAAATAAATTATTCACATGTATTTCTCATGGCTGAATTGTCCTGTTCAAGGTTTGCCCGGCCAGGCGTTCCATTTGAGTAACGGTTTGGAGATCAGAAGTTGGCAATTGGACAATCTGTGTGGCGTGAGCGGTTCGTGTAGGTATGGCTGAGCAGCACAATTCTCCCCTTCTCCCAGGTAATTTTGTGATACCCACCTTTTTTTCTTATTCCGTTTCTTCTTCTGCCCATGGTTCGCTTTGTGATCACGGTAGTTGTGCCATGTATGTCGCTTCTATTTGTGGCTTTCATGTCTGTTAGAATTTAGGGCTCCGTGATTTTGTTTGGCCTTGATTAGACAGCATTCTTTTGGCTTAGTGAAATGACAATTGATTATGAATGAATAGATTAATTTTGGAGTGAACTGGCATTGTTTGAAATAAAGTGTTAACGTTGCGGTCTTGCCTGCATTCTGCTTAGAGATCTTACCATGTACATAAATACTTGCAGTTCTCTTTGTTTCCATTAGATTATAATTATGTTTTACGTACAACACTGTACAATGTAATTTCTATTATAAGCTAGCCCACAAAGTAGCACAATGAGATGGCTATTTTATACTAACAGCAACTGATAGTTGATTCAATCCGTAATAATGCTAGGTCTTTCATGTGAGGATTAATAGTGTTACTACAGCTAGAATGTTGCCGTAAGAAAGAAATTGCACTAGATTAAATAGTAATTTATTTGTTACAACTCATATATATCTCATCACTCAAACAGAGAAAGAAAAGCATACTCCATTAAAGCACTAAAACCCTGTGAAGAACAAACTGCTACAATTATGGAGGAAGTTCACCACTCTTTGCTGTCACGACTCTGCTTTTGGGTGTTCCACTCTGTTTTCCTTCTGCTTCAGCTTTATAAACCACGTCCATTCCTGATAACACCTTTCCAAAGACGACATGTCGTTCGTCCAACCTGTATTATGCCCAAAACACAATTTATATATCCAAATTAGATATAATGTGAGATAGATAAATTTTTCTTCTCAATACAAGCTAAATTTCTCATCCATCTGTGATGTTAAATGCATCTAGGCCATTACCAGCTGGTTGTGATTGTGATGATGAAGAATTTTGAACCACTGGTGTCTACCTGAATTTGTCATTGATAGAAGTCCTTCACCTCTACGAATGAAGTGAATGAGAAACATAATTTGGTTTGCCATCATTTTTTGTGTCGTTATAGTAATTGAGTATATGTTATGTATGTCGTTTCTCCTGTTAATTTTGTGAGTTAGAGTTATTTACTGTTTCTAGAATCAAGCAGAAGGAAGTCAAGAAGGTAACTGGACTTGGTATGTTTGTCAATAGAAATAAAAACTTTGGCGAAAAGAAGAAATTATGAATGTTTATAATCCACTTTTCGTATCTGCTGCTGCCCTGCAAAGTGAAAAGGATCATATTTAGGGGTTTACTCCTGGGATGAGTCTTGGATTTGTTTGCAATTCTCTCTCTCTCTCTCTCTCTCTCTCTCTCTCTCTCTCTCTCTCTCTCTCTCTCTCTCTCTCTCTCTCTCTCTCTTTAATGTATTAAATTGAAAGCCGTGCATCATGGGTTACAAGCAAGCATCACACAAGAATAGATGCAAATGTGCCGTTCTAGTGAATTAGCCCACGGTCGAGGAAAGAGCATGAAGCCCCCTACTGAAATTGTGAAATTATTTGCATCTTTGTGGAGTTGTCAACATAGAAAATAAGCGCCAAGTTAAGGACAAAACAAAGGGATACGTATCTATTTTTTCATTTATCAATTTATTATATAAATATAAATCTTTTCATTACGATGAAATAGATTAAGTTACAAATGCGCGAGTTAAGCGGGAAACAAGCTGTGCCGCAACTCCTTGTTAAATTACGAATCCTATTCTTTAAAACACATATTCAGCCGAATTCGCAATCATTATATTCTTGTTTATTACTTCAAGTGTACCATCTTCTTTATCATTTCGAGGAAAAGGTGCGGAAGGAAATGGAAACACGGGATGGATCCGAATCGGACCTAAATGGGAATGACATGAAAAGTCTTTCTGCACTCTCCTGAAAAACTCAATCACATAAAAAACCAAAAGGCTGATTATGTCAAAGGTAAAAGACAGAAAACTGCGTTGATTATCTTTACAAGCAATCATGCTTAATAACCTTAGCTTCCTCTGCACCAACTATATATTTTCTCCTTTTTCAAACTCTTAAACAGAGGAATGAAATGAAGAAGGAATGAGAAGAAAAATTGGAAAAAAATTCATGGCTAAGAAACAAAGAATAGGAGTAAATAGTGAAAAAAAATAAGGGAGTTAAAATTTCATATGATAAAAATTATGGAAAACGAGGTATCATGGGAAGAGAGCATCCTTCGAAAACGAGCGGGATTAAATTTCTAGTTTTAAGTAGCAAGGAAATGGATGAAGGAATAAACAAAAATTATAAACTTTTTTCCATAATCATTCCAATTATAAAAATAAATCTCATTTCATTCTCTGCAAAGGGGTTAAATGGCTTAAACATCACTGAACTGCCCCCTAAGTTGCAGTTGGGTAACTAAACTCAAAAAGGTTGCAGTCAACTCATTAAACTGATAAAAAGTTGCATTTAGGTCACTACCGTTAAAATACATAACGGGCCGTTAAAATACATAACGGAATAAACGAAAATCAGGTTAATATGATAAAAACTTGCAATTGGGTACCTGAACTGCTCCTTAAGTTGCAGTTGGGTAACTGAACTTAATTTTTTTTCCATAAAATCTATAATTTATAAATTTATAAAATTAATAAAATCTATAATTTGGTAAAGTTTATAAATTTGGTAAAAAATAAGTCCTTATTTTGGTTAAAAAACAACTTTTCCAAATAGCCCCTAAGAGTTAAAATGAAAATGGTGCAAAAATGGGTAATTATATATTTTTTCTGAAAATAAGTACATATTTTTACAAAAAAAGGATGCCAAAAAAAAAATAACGGATTTATTTATTAAATAAAAACTAACGGATTTATTTAGCAAAAAAATAACGGATTTATTTAGTAAATAAAAACTAACAGATTTATTTAGCAAATAAATAACGGATTTATTTAGTAAATAAAAACTAACGGATTTATTTAGCAAAAAAATAACGGATTTATTTAGTAAATAAAAACTAACGAATTTATTTAGCAAAAAAAATAACGGATTTATTTAGTAAATAAAAACTAACGGATTTATTTAGCAAAAAAATAACGGATTTATTTAATAAATAAAAACTAACAGATTTATTTAGCAAAAAAATAACGGATTTATTTAGTAAATAAAAAATAATGAATTTATTTAGTAAATAAAAACTAACGGATTTATTTAGCAAAAAAATAACGGATTTATTTAGTAAATAAAAACTAACAGATTTATTTAGCAAAAAAAAAAATAACGGATTTATTTAGTAAATAACAACTAACGGATTTATTTAGCAAAAAAAATAACAGATTTATTTAGTAAATAAAAACTAACGGATTTATTTAGCAAAAAAATAACGGATTTATTTAGTAAATAAAAACTAATTGATTTATTTAGTAAAAAAATAAAAAAAAATAACTGATTTATTTAGAAAAAACAAAAAAAATTGATTAATTGTTAATAGCAATGACATTTATGCAACTATTTTTGAGTTCAGTTATCCAATTGCAACTTCGGGGCAGTTCAGTGATGTTTTAGCAAAGATGAGTTAACGGAATCCGTTAAAGTCAAACCTGAGTTAACGGTTGTGCAATTTTATTTCAGTGTAATGACCTGATTGCAACTTTTATTTAGTGTAGTTAGTCGATTGCGAACTTTTTGAGTACAATGACCCAGTTGCAACTTGAGGGTGAGTTCAGTGATGTTTAAGCCATTTTACCCCTCTGCAAAGTAAACACAACTTCATTCCTTCATTCAAACAAACAAAGACAGGATCAATTACACTTAGCAAAAAAAGACTAATGATCAACCACACTATCGCATCTAAACAAGTTAAGCATTGAACTCAACCCATGCCTTCCCAACCCAAACACGTCTCAAGAGTTCGAAGTTTTGGGAGAGAAGCTCTTAGCTCAAGACTAAGGATCAATTACACTTAGCAAAAAAAAGACTAAAGATCAACTACACTATAACGCGTGCATGGTTGTGAGAAGGTACAACAATAAATTTCTAATTCTTCTCTCTTGGCAAGATTAATCATTTCTCTGCGTTCCATTTTCTCCAGTATTCGGCTATCTTATTTGCAAACAGAGACTTAGGTTAATTTGAACACCTAATTTATAATTTAAAACAAACCTATTACTGCACACTTTGGTTCAATGTGTTTACGAATTCAGTTTTCTTTTAAAGTTTGCCAACATAAATCTGTAGATATATTATATATAGTCTTAAATCTGGAACAATTATAATATATTGTTAATCATTGATCTCCTACTGGAAACTTACTGCACACTGTAAAGATCAGTTAGTTGGCACTTATAGAAACTTTTGATAAAAGTTACACATTTCCTTAAATAATTGACAGGTTTTAAACGAGGTTAGTTGTCTTCTTTTTCTCGATATCTATCCAAAAAGTGTGAACAAATCTTTGCTGACAGTGAAATGTATATATTTTTGACAATAAAATGCTGAAACAAGCTTTGGAATTCATAGTTATTTGACTTATTTCGCTTAGGAATTATGCATATTCTTGTTAAGATCTGGTGGATGTTAATAAAAAAACCTGGCACGCATATCTTGAAGACAAGAATGTACACAATTACTTAATTAAATTGATCACTATACCTGCTATACCAGGCTGCATTATAAATTCATGATTAATCTCATGCATTTTACGTAATTACTCGCAAACCATTTGGCGTATTATCCTGTGTATGTATAATGGCTATCGTAATTGCAATTTCTCCCCTATTCACTACTTGCAGACTAACTTCTGGCAAACCAAATAACGTGATGGCCTTCAAGTCTGCCATCACATCCGTCAGTGGAACAACCAAGGTTTCTGTTTCACCAGAGCCTATTATAAGGCGATCAGGAAACATGACGGCTTGCAAGTCTGTCATCAAATCCGTCAGTGGAACAAGTAAGGTGTCTGTTTCACCAGAGCCTATTACAAGGCGATCAGGAAACTACAAACCTTGCCTGTGGGATGACAATTTCTTGCAGTCAATGAAAAGTGACTACACGGTAACTTTATATTTTCCTGTTGATTATACATAGTTAGACAAATATATTAATTAATGTCGTGCTGCACTTAATGAAAACTCTGTACAGGGTGAATCATGCAAAGCACGAGCGTATGAGTTGAAGAAAGAGGTGAGGTTAATGTTTAAAAATCTAGCTGAGCCACTAGATCGACTTGAGCTGATTGATGACTTGCAAAAACTTGGATTGGCATATCATTTTCAAGAAGAAATAAATTGTACGTTGAAGATGATACATAATGGTCAGATTAATGATGACAATCGAGAAAAGGACTTGCATGCTACTGCTCTTGAATTTAGACTTCTTAGACAACATGGATTTTATATATCTCCAGGTAACTCTATTATAAAACTTGAGTTCAATATATATAGGTAACTATTACTGTGCATGTAAAAATTTTATTATACAAATGCAACATAGATCAATTTTAAGAATGTGTTTATAGTTGTTGGACCCTAATCGCTTGTGTTCATTGCATCTGTATCAAGTGATATCTATCTAGCACACACATGTAAATTACTCCTGAACCGTAAATATTTGAGTACGTGCACCAAATCTTTCTATGTACATATCGTTTGTCAAAGTTGGAACTTAAGATAGTCATTAGCCTACTAATCCCAATAGGTTCGATTCACAAAAGCTTCACTTCACATTAATGTATTAATTTTATTGGCAGAGGGTTTCAAGAGATTTACTGGAAATGATAGCTTCAGCAAAGGGTTAAGTGCAGATATCAAAGGACTCTTAAGTTTATATGAGGCCTCATACTTTTCTATTGAAGGAGAGTCCCTGATGGAGGAAGCTTGGTACTTTACAAGCAAATCTCTTAAAGATTGCCTCGAAAATATTGTTGAAGTGGACCTCCAGATGCAAGTTAGACATGCTCTGGAGCTTCCACTACAATGGAGGATCCCAAGATTTGATGCAAGGTGGTATATAGATTTGTATCAGAGAAGTCGTAACATGATCCCAGCAGTTCTAGAATTTGCAAAGTTGGACTTCAACATTATGCAAGCATTTAACCAAGATGAACTTAAGGATTTGTCGAGGTACTGAAGTTATACAAATATATGTATGATAATTTTTCTTTAAAACGAATCCAAGTGTGTTTTACAGTGAGTTCAGAAAGAGTAAAACTACATCCACACCTGATACTTCTCAACATATATCAATTAACATACCTGCTTAATTGACGTTTGCTCTTATAAAATGTAGGTGGTGGTGTAGATTAGGCTTAGGAAAAAAACTTCCTTTTGCCAGAGATAGGTTGGTGGCATCTTTTTTCTGGAGTTTGGGGATTATTGGCGACAGTAAAGATGGATATTGCCTAGAACAATGTACTAAAATTGTCGAGCTTATTGGTGTTTATGACGATGTTTATGATGTTTATGGTACACTAAATGAACTTGAACTCTTTACAGATGTAGCGGAGAGGTTTGATTAGATCTTCTCAACTGTTCTCTGCTTTTGTTATGTTTAGTACAAAACAGGTAACTACTGTAATTTAATCATCTCGGAACTTCAGGTGGGATATAAATGCAATGAAAGAGCTTCCAGACTACATGAAGTTATGCTTCCTGTCTTTATACAACTTTGTCAATGAAACGTCGTACCACATCCTTATGGAGCAGAACATCGATGTTTTACAACACCAAAGAAAATGGGTATCTTTTTTTTTTTTTTTTTTCCCTCACTAACTTTTCTACAACATTTAGGTAGAGTTCGTTAGATCTTAAATCAGCAGTTAACATAGTTATTCTTATGTTATAGTGGATTGATTTGTTACTCAAGCGGTACATGGTGGAGGCGAGGTGGTATCACAATGGATACCAGGCAACTTTTGAAGAGCATATGAGAAATGGATTTGTGTCATCAGCAGGCCCCATTGTTGGACTTTACTCCTACATCTGTAGTGCTAATCCGGTCAGGGAGGAAGTAATGGAGTATATAGAGGAACTTCCTGATATTGTACGCTTGGCATTTGAAATTTTCCGATTATCTGATGACTATGGAACTGGATCGGTACTGATCAATTACCTACTGCACTTCCAAATTTAAGATAATGTGGTGGATATATGCTGTACACTTGGTATATAAACTTAATTAGTTGTAATTTTTTTTCTGTACAATGATAGTACTTTTTTTAATTTGGATACAACAGGCAGAGTCAAAAAGAGGAGATGTTCCATCAACAATACACTGCTACATGTCGGATACTGGTGTATCCGAAGAAGTTGCCCGTGAGCACATGATGGATTTAATGAGGAAGAAGTGGGCACAAGTAAACAAATGTCGATTTTCAGAAGATAAATGTCCTTTATCTTGGCATGTTGTTGATCTCCTGCTAAATTTAGTCAGGGTATCCCATTGGTTGTATAATGCTGGGGATGATGGCTATGGTGCTGAAGATGTTGTAGCCGAAAGTACATTGTTTTCCCTCCTTGTTCAGCCTATCCCTCTCTAAAACGTTATCTGATTACATGGTGAACTTGTATGAGAGGATAATAATATATGGTCTATGTCTGATCATTGTTTTTGCACCTTGTGCTTTACTCTAAACACCATATATAAGTTCATCAGAATGTTGTAGATGAAGTTTTAAATATGGCCATGTCCCAGAAGAATATCTGCACGTCACAATTGTAACAAACTGGGTGCCGCAAGTTTGCACACTAATTAACTTGGGACAGGCTAAAAATTGTGTCATAGATAACAGTTTATTATGATTTCCGGTGCCCAACATTACAAATTGCTATTAAAAAATTTGAGCCAACAGAAGTGACATTGCTTTTTAGAACTAGTTTGTGAGGACTATCCGCCTGTCAGAAGATAATTAGCAATATTCAAAAAGTTTTTCTTAATATATTTTTTGAAATTCAAGTAGAAGTAACAATACTTAGCTACAAAGCCATCTGTCAAAATGAATAGGAGGAAAACTCGAGATAAATTCTACTTATGTCGTCATAAGTTCTATATATTGTCGTTGTAACTCGTTGAAATTAGAGAGGAGTTTCTATCATATAAAAGTTTGTGGAGTCTTGCTCACATGCAGGAGGTTAATGAAGTTTTTGTCATCCAAGGTTTATGGAGTATACCTACTCTAAATTTAATTAATTAGCAAACTAAGAATTGTCATAATTAGCACACATTTGAGGAAAGAGCGTGAAGTCTATCATCGATGTACGATGGACTCTCCTATTCTTCGAAGTAAAGATTTTCCTCAGAGAGAGAGAGAGAGAGAGAGAGAGAGAGAGAGAGAGAGAGAAAGGAAAATGAGAGAAGAGAAGAAGTCCTGATGTAATTAGCACACTACTGGTTTACAAACCAAAGATGCACATGATAAGACCAATTTTCTTTAATTATGATTGGAATGAATGAAAAGGAAATGAACTGAAATTTGAACCATTTCGAAATATATGATGAATGAATATCCAAAATGCTCTGGGAAGCTATATTGTATAAATACCTATTTACCTGTACTCATTTTTATATATACCCAATTTCATCGCAAAAAATTTACACTTGATAGCTTCTTTTTCTTCCAGATCTTTACTCTTACTAGTTACTAGTCTTGCATCTCATTCAGTCCACTTCATTTCATTCTCCTCGAGCAAGCACAACGTTAATTTTCTCTGATATTAGCTTCAATATTGCAATTTCTGATATATGAACTGAAACATGGCCATTCTCAAACCACATGTATCTCACCATTGCCTATTTAGAGCATCTCTATCTCTTGTGGCCGATGCCAACTTTTCCACATAATGAAAAATATCATTTTATGTTTTATTTATTTTACACATTATTTTTGACATCCTTCTTCCGAAAATTATTCTAATGGTTGGCACTCCTAGATACTAATAGACAGTATTTTGTAGACAAGTCACAAGCTGGACGTAACAATGAAAATTATTTATCCTTGTACGCAAAACATCTTATGCCGACAGTAAACAAGTCACAAGCTGGATGCCAACTTTTCCACATAATGAAAAATATCATTTTATGTTTTATTTATTTTCCACATCATTTTTGACATCCTTCTTCCGAAAATTATTCTAATGGTTTGCGAACGCACACTTTTAATTGTTAATATATTTAATTTTGTATTAATTAGTTTGAAATATAAAAACTTCACTGTATTAAAGTACTTATAAATACGAATCCAACAAGATCACTCATGATTATATTTGATCTTATAGATTAGACATAAATTAGTAATTTGTCTCCTGTTATGAACAGTCCCGACATATCAAACGAAAGAAGCGTTATGAGACGGAGGAAGTAATAGATAATATTTTGTAGACAAGTCACAAGCTGGAAGTAACAATGAAAATTATTTATCCTTATACGCAAAACATCTTATGCCGACAGTAGACAAGTCACAAGCTGGATGTAACAATGAAAACGACTTAGAGGCCGTTTGGTATTGCTTAAAATAAGTTACTTTTGACTTAATGGAGGTGTTTTTAACTTAAAGGAGAAAGTAAAGTTGTTTACTTAAAGTTGAATGAAAGTGTTTGGGTAATTTTACTTAAAGTTAAATGGGGGTTTAATAATTTTGACTTAAAGTGAAATTTGACTTAAAAAAATTTTAAATACATAATATTTGAACTTTACAAGAATCGTAAAAAAAAAAAAAACTCGATAAGTCATAAGTCATAAGTCAAAAGTACCTAAATGGAACTTATGACTTAAAGCAGTTTTTTAACTTAAAATCGACTTAAAGCCAAGGTTGACAAACACGCAAAAAACAACTTAAAGCTAGCTTTTACTTTAAGCTAATGTTCCCAAACAGGTTGTTACTCTCCTGCACCAAACATGCAACTTCTGGTTGAAAATGCAGCGTACGTTATACAAAAAGGACTTAACATGAAGAATTTATGTATCTTATAGGCCGCACTGGCCCTCCTATGTAACATTGCTTTCATATTCTTTTCCAAAAATTTGTGTTACTGTCACATCCACTGATCCGGCTATCCAACCTTGTTCGATCCAGCAAAACTTAATTATACATAGGAATGGATAAATTTTGTTTATGTTCTTTTTTTTTTTTTTAATGCACAAAAACGGTGAAAGATTGTGGAGTACCAAACAATTGCAAGCCAAACTTAATTATATGTCTTATGACTACGATATGTTTTTTTTTTTTGAGAAGGACTACGATATGTTCTAATTTTTTTTCAAAATTCTTTTTTTTCACATTTTCGCGCACATGAAAAACATAATTATGTAGCATTCACATTCAAGCCCTATATTGAACCCCATCCCTATTATTTAGGGAAATTTGTAACTTTTGAGTAAAACCCATGCTCCATCCCATCCCCCATTTTGAGGAATAGATTTAGGGACCATGTTTGAATCCCCATTTTTACAAAAATACTGTTCTGCCAGAAATCTTCCCCCAAATCTTTCTCTCTCTGACTTTACATATATTTAATTATATTGGTAGGTAGTGGGTTAGTTTTGGTAATTAAAATTGTAAGTGAAAGAGCGAGAAAGAAATAATATAAAAAAATCTATATTTTTATAATTTTAGGGATATGGCCATATGGGAATGGAAAATGGGGAATTTGATGTAGAATTTTTTTTAATAATGTTAGGGATTTATTATTTTTGTTTGGGGATTTATTATTTTTAGCAAGTTTTTGGGATGGAGATGAGGGATGGGTTGTGGCCAACAACATGTTGGTGCAGTGGTTGAGCCACTGGCCTCCTTTGAAGGAGGTCAGGGGTTCGACTCCTGCGTGTGCGTGAGTTTCCTAGTTTGTATTAGGTTTCCTTTCTGTATTTGTATTTCTGTATTTGTAATTCTGTACTTGGCCGGGGGTCCTTCGGAAACAGCCTCCCTATTGTATAGGGGCATGGTCTGCGTACATCTACCCTCCTCAGACACCACTTTGAGTGGTATTATAACCGAGTAAGTCTTATTTTTTATGAGGGATTGGTTGTGAATGCTCTTAAGAATACTAGCATCATATCCGTATAATTTTTTGACTAATTGTTCATTCTCCTGGTTATATTTTAAGTTTTAGGTGGATTGCTAGAGCATATCCCATCATAAAGAACACTTAGTTAAAAAGTTTGGCAAGCTATAAATAAAAATTATGCACAATATGTAAAAAAAATATTCATTTTCAATGAACATTCCTGTACCTACTTCCTCCCTTCATCATTTCACTCATTTCTTTACAGTTTTCAATATTTTTTGACATGCATTTTAAATGTATATAAAATATAATTTCATAATTTATTTTTAATTTTTTTTTAAAAAAATTTAACATTAAATTTTTATTCAGAAAAAAATTAAAAATAAATGCGTGTCAAGCCCTCTCTCCCAAACGTCGTTAGGACAGGAATACATTTTAGATAATGCCATATTAGCTATATTTGTCAAACTAAACACTTGTAATGAAACTTTATCATATTAAAATAGAGTTAATTGCATTTTGCATCCCCCAATTTTAGTCCAATTTCAATTATGTATATGTAGTTTCATAAATTGCACTTTGCATCCCCAAACTTTAAATCATAAGTCAAATCACAATCCTTTATACATTTTCTATCGAAAATAATATTGCTTTTAACGAATACATTAACAAATGTGATATAAAATGATTGCAATGATGATATAAATTATAGATTTTAAACATGTAACTAATTTTACACTTTAAAATTCTTTAAATTATAATTTAATATTATTTTTTGACAATTAATCAATTATATTTGTAAAAAATTAAACTAATATGTTTCCATTAAATAAAGTTGTGACTATTATGATATATGATACATATAAAATCATTAAAATATATTTGTACCATCTTAAAATATAAATTATATAATCAGTACACAATTTTATATCGCATTTGTCAATACAATCGTTAAAAGAAATATTATTTTTGATAGAAAACGTATAAGGGATTGTGATTTGACCTATAATTTAAAGTTGGGGGATGCAAAGTGCAATTTATTAAACTACATATGCATAATTGAAATTGGAGTAAAGCTAGGGGATGCAAAGTGCATTTAACTCATTAAAATAAGATTAACAACTTTTAACAATTTAAAATAATAATAACATATTATTTTTAAAATATAAACAATCATTATAACCAACTCCATTGAATTAAAGTAATTTAAATATTTAACAAATTTCACATGATTAATATATTATATTATCTTATCATACTATTTTAGCTAATCGTTGGAGATGCTAATTTATGTAATGTCGAAAAGTTAAAGGGGAGTAATATTTATGTGGGTTCAAGAAACAAATTATTATTATTTTATTAATTTTGCACAAGTACATTACATTATAATTATAATATCTTAAAGAAAAATTTCTTTTGCAAAATGTGAAAATTATTAAGTATTATTATGTGAATTTTGATTCTAGTGAACATGGCTAAATGGAACATTAAATATAGATCGTGTAAAGATGTAAACAGCACTTGAGAACCGTTTTAGATGCAAATTCGATTTGTCGTAAGTTGTCTTTCGTAAAAACCCAGATTTGTTGTAGTGAAATTCGATCGAAAAAGAAAATATTAGAGGTTGAAATTGGTTGTAATTAGTCTTTAGATGTCAAGCTTTTATTTTTTAAGTAGCAATAATGACTTCTTCAAAATAAAAAAATGTAGCAATAATGATAGTTTTTTTATAAAACAATTTGCCCTCTATTAAGATAAATTTAATCAATTAAATTACTTTTCCTAACAAAAAAAATCAAGGATACTTATCAAAAATACTACTTTTTAAAGTTTTTTTTTGCGATTTTACCATTTTCTCAAAATATTTGCAAAAATATCAATTTATTGGTAAAAATACGGAGATTGCAGTCAGTTGCATTCAACTGCATATGTGGTTGGTTGTAATCAAATTACATATGTGATTGCATTTACATATGTCATTGCATGAAACTAACTTATACGTAATTGAAAATTGAATTTACACATGCTGCTGCATCGCCCTTATATACAACGAAGTTGGATTTGCATTTTTTAGTTGTGCAACAGGTTAAACGTCGTTAATTGTCTTTGCCACGGATTATTGCTAATTTTCCATCACATTTGTTCCTATCTCTTGTGGCATTCAGTTGCATATGCAACCACACATGCAACCTATGTATTTTTACAAATATTTTGATATTTTTATAAATTCTTTTTTTTAGAAAGAGTTTTTTTGCAAAAAAGTTTTTGCTCTTGAATATTTATGAAAAAAAGCCCAAAAATCAATTAAGTTACTTTAAAATGTTTAAACAACTTCAATTCGTCCCGGTTTGCACCTTCTCAAACTTAAATATTTACAGAAAAATCTTTAATTTTCCTTGAAATTTTGCATTGGCTTCAAATATTTCTTTTAGGCCATGTTTGTTTCAAGGGATTATAATCCCCAAATTATTACCTTATAAATCCCAAACGTAAGGGATTATAATCCCATGAATTCACATTTTGATCATTGTTTTAGTTCACTCCCATGGGATTATAATACCTTGTGAAAGAAGGTATTATAATCCCATAGAAATGAATCAAAAAGATGATAGCAATATACTTCCATGGGATTATAATCCTTTCAATTTAAGAAAGATAGTGTAATTTTACAAGGATTATAATCCCCTAAAACAAACATGGCCTTAATGACTGCATAAATTATTATATTCTAACAACTTACATTCTTTTAACATTTACTTGTGACATGCATAATATAAAGAATTTACTTTTAACATTCGCAATTTTTATTCTAACTTACATTCTTTTAACATTTATTTTTAACATTCACAATTTTTATCATAAAAAATTTACATTCTTAATTTTTTTCCAATTTTCCCAGAAGTGCTCCCATTAATTAAATTATATCAGTTTCATTTCATTCATCCTAACTAAATATAACAAAAGAAGTTAACAAATTTAAAGAGATATAAGTAAATATTTTATCAACAGATAAATTTGTAGTATTTGACAAAAAAATTCTTTTTGCTAAATCTTTGAAAAAGTTAGGCCGGTGAGACCATGATCGAGGTCGCCATGGTACCACTCCGGATGTGTCAGGGTCATGTGTGCATGTCTGCAGATAGATATTGATCAACCTGCAACATGTGTAGTATATTACTGACCACTAATATATATGGCCCTGAGATCGGGCAAAAAAAAAAAAAAAAAAAAATATATGGCCCTGAGAAATCACCTAAAACAAACCGACTTTGGCAAATATGGACTTTTAAGTTAGTATAGTTAAGATGTTTGATCTCATACTTAACCCCTTATAAACATCTAAAATTAGACTTCAATTCGTGTGGCATTATGCAAATTGGATGCCCTGCTGATCAAATTTGTCGAAGTTGATATAAGAAAACAACACCTGCAGGTACACCAATCTTGAAGACTCGACTACCTTAACTCCACAAAAACGTGGCATGCCAGACTTCACCTATATATATATTGAGCAGTAATATTATAAAAACCCAAACCAGTCACAGTGACAATCATATTTTGCATCTTTTATATATCCTATTTACTATATATGGCCGCTGTTTTTCCTATTTCTCCACTTTCTCCCCTTGTCAACAGTTGCAACCGCAGAAGATTCACCCTATGCGGACCAAAATTTGTGAAAGCATGCAAGTCAGTTATGAAATCAGTCACCGGAACAACCGAGGGAACTGCTTTACCAGAGGCTATCATAAGGAGATCAGGAAACTATAAACCTTGCATGTGGGACAACAATTTCTTGCAATCTTTAAAAACTGACTACACGGTATGTTCTATGTGCAGTTCTTAGAGCATCTTTAGAGGGTGCCAATTCTAGCTATCACATAATCAAAAATATTACTTTTTTATATTCTCTCTTTTCCACATCATTTTTGGCACCCTTTTTTCTAAAAATATTCCAATATATGGTTGACATACCTAGATGTTAACTTGAAAAAAAATGTATATTAAAAATATATTAGAGAAATAAAATTTTATTCACTATTAGGATCACAAGTGAAGTTGGCACTACTTTATGGAATGCTAACTTTTGTCATTTTAAGTTGGCACTATGTGACTTCACTTAGCACCTTAATGACATCCCAACAACTCCAATTGAGTGCTAACAAGGGTGCCATGCCATATCATGCGACATGGCATTGACACCGCTCTTGGCACCCTTCATTGAAGATGCTCTTAGAAACAAATACATGATGGAGTATTTTACTGAATAAATATTCTAAACAGGGTGAAACAATTAATGCACGAGCTTCTGCGTTGAAAGAAGAAGTGAGCTTGATGTTTAATGATGTGGTTGAGCCACTAGATCAACTTGAGCTGATAGATCGCTTGCAAAAACTTGGATTAGGTTATCATTTTCATGAAGAAATAAACGGTACTTTGAAGAAGATACATATTGGTCAGATATACAACAATCGGGAAAAGAACTTGCATGCTACGGCTCTTGAATTTAGAATTCTTAGACAGCATGGATTTTTTATATCCCCAGGTAATTAAACTGGGAGTAATTAAGTACAAAGTAGAAGTAATGTGAACTATTCTGCAAATCAAATATAAGAGTATTAAATATATATGTACATGGGTGTTCAGATACAAAGCTCTTTAAAATACAAAATAAAAACCTCTTATCACCACCGTATATATTTTAGTTCTTTATATATCAATTCGCTAGTAGCTAGGTACCATCTTGCATCGAAAGGGGCTAGAACCTATTGAACAATTTATGATCCATTCAAGGCCTTCCTTTGTATCCTTAAAATTTTTGATAATTTGGTTACTTAACATGATACCATAGTACTCTGGTTTAGGGATGGGTCTTGCCCACCCCCATTCGTTTAATCTAATTTAATTTTTCATTCATACTAATTGATGAATCATCTTGGGCGCAGAGGGTTTTAAGCGATTTATTGGAAATGGGAACTTTATATATCCTAGTGCAGATATCAAGGGACTGTTGAGTTTGTACGAAGCCTCGTACTTCTCCATTGAAGGAGAGACATTAACGGAGGCTGCATGTTACTATACTAGTAAATCACTTAGGGAGTGCCTTCAAAATATTACTGATGTGGATCTCCAGATTCAAGTTAGACATGCTTTGGAGCTTCCACTACAATGGAGGGTCCCAAGTTATGATGCAAGGTGGAATATAGAGTTGTACGAAAGAAGCAGTGACATGATCCCAGCAGTTTTGGAATTGGCAAAGCTGGACTTCAATATTAGACAAGGAATATACCAGGAAGAGCTGAAGGATTTGTCAAGGTAGCTAGTAAACTTATATATGTATATACAAGTTATCTGAGATTTGAAACCGATTATACTACATCTTGTCGTAGAAAGAGTAGAACCAGATATATAAGTCACTTCTTTATATACATGTGCCAGAATGAGCAACAAGGAAAAATCAGTCCGAAATAGAGATACTTGGTATTAATTTATAGTTTGGTCACAAATGATACGTCAGCTGGAAATGTGACAACTTTAAGTTAATGAAAAATGCAGCGTCTCTTAAAATTTTTCTCCAAAAAAAATTCTTAAATGCTTACTGTCAAGATATATATAATTGGTTTTCCCCTACATCAATAGATTGGACCCCTGCATGCACAACACTATACATGTTATGTGTTTTTTGGAACAATCTTTGGATGCATTTTGGGACCTCATTGCATTAACGGTGGGGGTTAAATTAGTGATTGATGATCACGATTAATAACCAGAATTTCCAACACCAGCGCTCATCTCTCACACTGAGGTTGAACAAGTGCACTAATAAATATTACTTTCGGTGGAAGTTGGTACTTTATCAGTCATAGGAGTCTGAATATGATTGAAAGCTTGATTTAACTCCAGCGACCCCATAGAGCTGGTTCAAGATCAAGGTTTCCAAGTGGTAAAGATCATGCAGCAGTATGCTCACGGAAAGTCTCAAGTCCTCTGGTCTTGTTAATTTAAAAGAGCCCTGCCTCTTTTATTATTCTCTTTTCTACTCTTATATACGACACCCCTTTCTAACTCGCTGGCCGCTGCCATAACTAATCTTTTAACAGCTCCTTTCTTCAGAATTTTGACTTCTGCTACTACAAAATATATGCAGGTCTGAGCTCTCTTGCTTTAATAAACATTAACTATTTTGATAAATAGGTGGTGGTGTAGACTAGGGATGTCAGAAAAACTCCCTTTCGCCAGAGATAGGTTGGCGTCATCTTACATATGGAGTTTGGGGATTTCAAGCAGGCCTCAAGACCAATATTGCAGAGTACAATTAACTAAAATAATTCAGCTTATTGGTGTATATGACGATGCTTTTGATATATATGGCACGCTGGATGAACTTGAATTGTTTACGGATGTCGTGGAGAGGTTTGAGCTTCTTAGTATTCTTTTCCTATATACTTTTATAAATTTATGATACCAAACAGGCCACTACTATAATTCTGATCATATGGGGACTTTTTAGATGGGATGTGAGTGCAATGAAAGAGCTTCCTTATTATATGAAGATTTGCTTCCTGTCTTTTTACAACTTTGTCCATGAAACATCTTACGACATCCTCAAGGAGCAGAACTTTGAAATATTACCACACAAAAGAGAATGGGTATTCTTTCCCCCACTATTTTATCAATAATGATCAAATTATTTGCTAAATTAAGTATCAATTTATGTTTGCAGATTGTAAGGCTGCAGCCGTATTTGAAATTTGTTTTATCTTATGTTGTAGTGGACTGAATTATTCAAGCATCAGTTAGTTGAGGCACGTTGGTATCATGGCGGCCACCAGCCAACACTGGAAGAGTACTTGAGCAATGGTTTAGTGTCAATCGGAGGCCCTATTGGAGTACTTTACTCCTACATCTGTACAGAGGATCCGATCAAGAAAGAAGAAGTAGAGTTTATAGAGGGGCTTCCGGATATTGTACGCTTGGCATGTGAAATTTTTCGATTAGCTGATGATTATGGAACTTCATCGGTAATACTGAATTTAAGTAGTTCTAAATTATAGATGCTGTAGTTGATCCAGTAGGATTAGTACATATTTAAATAGCTGCAGAATCATCATTTCTGCATGTGATCGATATTACATTTATTTGATTGCAGGCAGAGTTAAAAAGAGGAGATGTTCCATCATCAATACAGTGCTACATGTCGGATACTGGTGTTTCAGAAGAAGTTGCCCGTGAGCACATGATGGATTTGATGAGGAAGAAATGGGCACAAGTAAATAAATGTCGATTTTCGGGGGATCATATTCCTTTATCTTGGCATTTTGTTGATATAATGCTGAATATAGTCAGGGCAGCTCACTGTTTGTATAATGCTGGAGATGATGGCTTTGGTGTTGAAGATGGTTTAACCAAAGATACATTGTTTTCCCTTCTTGTTGAGCCTTTTCCTCTCAAGGAAACTAAGGCATACACTGCTGGAGAATATGTGAAATGAGAATTTAATGTTTAATTATAAAGCGGAGGGTGAAATATATCCTATACCTCAGCAGCTATGGCGGACCTATTATATTTACACAAGGCCACATCTTTAGCCACTAGATTAGAAGCACATCCACAATGAAAATTTAATCGGACACATATATAAATGCTCTTTGTCTGCCGGATCACATGAAACTTGTATCAAGGTAATTTATATGTCTAAATCTTTGTTTACATTGTACTTCAGTAAGTTTATTTATTTATATGTTTAAATAAAATATTCAAAAAAAATATAAGAAAAGTTAAGCAATGTCCTGTATCCATATTATACTCACAGATCTTATGTCAAAATAAAAATGTAGATTTCATGAACACTTTGTACGTTAAAAAAGAATTTTAACAGATGATAAAGAATCTTATAACTTTTTAAGGAAATTTTAAATAAAGATTTGCTAGTATTACGATCTGATTTTGTAAACAATATTCAGATGTAAAACACTACTAACTAATAAAGAGATTTCAACAGACAAACAATAATAATACTGATTCCAACCAATAATAATAATGCTAAATATTATGAAAAGTAACTGATTACAATCCATAGCGTCCGAAAGGCTAAATATTACGAAAAGTAATTGATTACAATTCGCAGCGTTTGAAAGGCTGTTCCTCTTTTTACTCACACAATACAATCAATAAGAAACAAGCCCTAGCCCCCTCTTGCTCTTAACACCTCTTTTCTTTACAAAATTACACTATTACCCTCTTCTCCTAAAAGACTCATTTACCCTTCTTTTATGTATTCATTTCTTTCTTTCTTTTAGTATACATCCACATAATATTTTGTTGACCCACATGATAACTTATAATACTACTGGCCTTCGAGAGAGCCACCTTATCGTCAAGGTGAAAGGATGTTGTTAATTGCAGTAAATTCTTTCTAAGTGGCTTCATACGGAGCCATATCTTTCCATTGAATCAAAACTTCGACTTCTACTCTACCCAATCTGTTTACATTACGGACTCCCACAACCTGGTCTGCAGGTTTTGCAATGACCTCCATCTTAACTGATATTGTCTCATGAATTTGTGTTGCACCTGGAATGTTTCCTACTGCTCGTTTCAACTGAGACACGTGAAAAACGAGATGTATTTTGGATGATTCCGGTAATAAAAGTCGATAAGCCATTGTCTCAATTCTCTGACTTATTTCAAATGATTCCGGCAATACTATTGACCCCTATGTGAACTGTTGATCCTTTCACCAATGGTAAAGGGTCCCTGCCATAAACTGCTTTAAAGGGCGAGTTTGATGTGGAAGAGTGTGTTGTTGTGTTGTAACTGTATGCAGCCCATGCCAACATTTAATCCACTCTTTGGGGTGACCATTCACAAAATAGTGTAGGTAGGTTTCGAGTGTCTTGTTGACACTACCCCATAAGTGAGCTAATGAAATGCTTTTTGAAAGCGTTACATGAAATAGTGTTACAATAGGTAGTAAATTTTGACCTGTTGTAACACCACTCAACTAGTGTTACATTGGTCCAGAACTTAGTGTTACAGTAAGGGTGACGGTGTTGCAAACATGTAACACCACAATAAAGTGTTACATTAGTTTATTTTTTTTATTTTTTCACTTTTCAACTGTTGTGAGCCCCACCAGCGGAACCAACAGGTGGACCCCACGAAAAAGTGGGCCCAACAAAAAAGACAATAACAAGTCAGTTTTTAGGTTCTTTCTTTTTCTTTTTTCTTCTCGCCCATTCCCCGTTTATAAAACCCGACGCCGACCTTATCCTTCCGGCCACCTCACCATTAAACAAAACTCTCTCACCTTAGTTTCATCAATTTTACCCTCTAATACCACTTCATTCATGGTTTTACTACCACTTCATGTGCATCTCTATATTGACGAAAGTATAGTTTTTTAATGAGGGTAAATTTCAAGGGGAGATCAAGGGAAAACCTAGGTGATAAATTTTTACCTTCACATCTAGCATCTTCACCTAAAGATTCTAAATATGTAAGTCAATATCCTGGCCTTTTTGCTCTTATTGGTTTTCAGGAGGTCTTTTTACTCAAGTCAGGAATTGCATTTAAAAATTTTGGGTTATATTTAGACTGGTACTAGAGTTCCACTGCTGGTGTCTACATATCTGATGCAAAATTTTTGGTCTAGTCATGTCTGTGGAACCCTACTTAACACGACTGCTATATAAACTTGTAGGTTCACATTTTCTGAAGTTTCTTTAAAATAAAGTAATACTTCTGTGTAGGTCAGTTCTGCAGATTTTTGATGATGTTTAGTTATGGAAAATAAGTTATCCATACCACCTTTTCTCCTTTATTTTTTTGCAGCGTATCGAATTGATGGGATAAAAAATCATCCATGGTTCCAGAAGAATTATGTGGATGTAATGCTTGCAGAAAATGAAGAAGTCAGTTTAGATGATGTTTGTGCAGTTTTTGATGACATTGAGGTTGACCTAGCTTTTGTTTTGAATGTCGGTAGTTGAAGTAGTTTGGAGTGGTCGTGGTTCAAGGAGAACTTGTAATGGTTAAATTTGGTTTGAATATGTAATAGTTAAATTTGGTTTGAATGTTGATTGGACATGTAATGGTTATTAATGGGAATGTTGCATATATAAAACAACTATTTCATTTTTTTGTATTCCAGTGTTACATTTGCCTATTGTAGTGCTGCATATGCATGTCCATCTAGTGTTACACTTGCTTATTGTAGTGTTACACTAGACATGTAACAGTGTTGCAATAGAGAGTGGCCCCCCCACATGCCACGTGTCAGTGGGCCCCCCCACACATGCCACGTGTCAGGTGGGCCCCACACATGCTCGTGTCAGATGGGTCCCACATGCCACATGTCAGGTTGCCACGTGTCAGGACGACATGTGTCAGGATGCCACGTGTCAGTGGGCCCCACATTTGGGCCCCACATTCTGTCCCTTGGATTAAGATCAAATGTTACACTACAATTCCGTTACATTAGGTGATGATGGTGTTACATTAGCGACATTTTGTATCGCTTTATTAGTGTTACAGTAGATGGGTAAAAGCGTTACAATAGGCACCTGTTGTAACGCCCGTAAATGTAATGCCCCCAAGTGTTACAATAGACCTATTGTAACGGATTTAGGGCCTATTGTAACATTACGCGAGAGTTACAATAGGCCACTTATGGCGTAGTGTGACCACTTCAGTTTGTCCGTTCGACTGGGGATGATATGTCTTGCTACGGTTCAACTGAGTGCCTTGTTGATTCTAAATAATAGTAAGCCTCTCTTGACTAGTCTTATGCAACCTAAGTACTATCATGATACCGATAGTAATTAGTAAGGAGTATAAACAAAAGACTATGATGTGTAGAAATCGTTATGTAAGATGCATTCTCAATGAGATACACAGGGTATTCAGACTTATGATGAAGTGAAATGGGAGTACTTGACCTTGTTGGAAAAGCAAGAAATTTATTGGAAATAGCGAACCAAGCAGTTATGGCTGCTTGAGGGAGATCAAAACACATGCATGCTTCATTCATATATATACCTAAACTCGAAAGAAAAATAATTTGTTAAAGCGCATTAAATGTGAAAATGGAGAATGGAAGGTGACAACGAATGAAATACAAAGAGTGATAGAAAATTATTTTGCTTAATTATTCACTACATCGTTCTTAGATTGGAAATAAAGTGATAGGGAGGTTGTGAAACAAATTACAAAAGCGAAAAACGAAGGGCTGATCTCAGAATTTACACCGGAGGAGGTCAAAGAAGATACGTTTTCAATGCAACTGGATAAATCCCCAGGACCGAATGACGGATTGAATCCGTATTTTTACAAACATTTTGGAACGTGATAGGCACAGATGTGGTTCGATTTTTTTAGAGTTTTATGAGCATAGATGAGATATCAAATGATGTCAACCGTAGTCTAGTGACTTTAATTCCTGAAACCAAAGCACCTCAAGATATAACAGAGCCGCATCCTATTTCATTATGTAACATACTGGTGAGAATTTTATCTAAAGATATGTCTAATAGACCTAAGATGTGTCTAGACTCAGCGATCTCGGACAAGAAAAGTGCATTCATTGAAGGAAGACTTCTAATTGATAACGTTCTAATTGCTTTTGAGGTTAATCACTACATGAAATGAAGAACACAGGGATGGAATGGGGTGACAGGGGTAAAGATCGATATTTCCAAGGCATATGATAGATTAGGATGGGGTTTTATTCGAAACATGATGAGAAAATTTGGATTTCATGAGTTGTGGATTGATAGGATGATGCGATTTATTCAATCGATCCTTATAATTTTCTTCACAATGGTATTGAATTTGTGAAGGTTATACCTTTTCGAGGAATGCGCCAAGTTGACCCACTACAAATCTAAATCTCAAAATCAATTTTAAAAACTTTCAACTAACACACCACCTATCCATCTTGAGATGTTCACAAATATACATACATGTTGGGTTTCAACCCAATATGATGTTATGCGCTTGGGTGGTTCAAGATAAATATGGGTAAGATAACAATTGTATATATATGTAGACAATTATTATATATGGTATGTCTTGATCATTAAATTGGGTAATTAGGTACCAAGAATCGGGTAAGACTTGTAAAACAACTATGGTAAGTCTTGGTGACTAAGGTTTGGATGAATATATATACATAGTCATATTGTATTTGTTTGATAGGTGAATACTTAAGAGATATAGTCTTAGGTATTATTTGGGAGTTTCTTGAGCATTGTTTGGCTCAAGTATCAGGTTTGGGATACTATTGAGATGTTATTGTTTTGACTGTATTATTGATAATTGTTTGGATTAATAATACGAGTTGGGACATGGGTGTTTCCACGTCAAATATTAGGGGTATTCAATTCAGATTTTAACGGATTATTGATAATCCATGGATTTTGGTAGATTGTTGCTGATTTAATATTCTACGTAGAATCCATGCAGATTCGGTAGAGTCTATGCAGAATCGACATAGAGTTCGTTGAGTCTACGTAGAATTGTGCTTAAATCTACTAAAATCTCTTGGATTTTGGTGAGATTTCAAAAAATTAAAAATACACTACTGTGAAATCCAACAAAATCCATGGACTTTTAAAATCCTTCAAAGTCAATAAGTTTTTGAATAACACCAAATTTTAATATATTGCTCATAATCCATATTGAATACCTCTAGATTTTAAAAGATTATTTGAAATCCGGATTGAATACCCCCAAACTTTTTAAAATCGTAATTGAGTACCATCTAAAATGATTGTTTAAATTTTTATTGAATACACTGTTAGGTCAAATACACAATATATAATCAAGTACTATATGAGTAATTAACAAGAACACACGTTTTTAACACTTAAAACTGTTTGGAATTAACAATTCCTCTCTCAGTGATGTAAAATATCAAAGAGAGCTGCTTAGGTTACAATCAATGATAATCTCTCTGTTCGACACCCTTTTAGGGTTAACCTAACTGTATTTATAAAACATACAGCTTCGTACAATCAGTAATTGATTCTCCTATAATTAAGCTATACAATTGATATCAATCATGATTGCTACACGTCTTCTAAGTCAACTCAATATCTTTGATAGCTATCCAATCTTCAAAGATATTGCTTCCATATTTATCTTGTATCAATCTTCAAACACTGTTGACTCTCAGACGCTTCCGCTACAGAGTTTAACAACCTCTGTTGCGCTTCTAGTCAGTGTTTAACTAAACTCTGACAGCTTCCAGTTAAACTCTGTCTTGTTACTTTAGCTTCCAAACACTGTTCTCATCAATCATTTCTAACAATCTCCCCCAACTTGTTCATTAGCAAGAATGTACAAGTTTACAGTAAATGATGATGTCAAAACAAATACAAAGTCTACAGTGTTTAACATACAAACAGAGTTTAAGCTATTACTTAACAAATTCTACAGAAAATAAGAAAATTCTTACAGACTTCAATTTCTAATCTCTTGAAGATCTGGCATTGTTCTGAGATAGTCTATAAGCAATCTTCTTTCAGCATTTTCAAGCTCTATCTGCATGGCTTCCTTGATTTCTCTCAATTGAGGATCATTCTCATCAGTCTGATAGATAGCAGCTCTAAGATCGTAGATTTTGTTTCTTCTCATATCATTTCCCAACCTGATATATTTCACTTCTTCAGACTTCGCATTAAAATCCAGAACAGTAATTCCAAGATCAGTCTTCAGCTTTGTAGTCCCCTTCTCCATTTCTATCAGATTGCCATTCCAATCTCTGTACTTAGGACCATACTTGCTGTTGAATTTCATACTTCTTCTTGCAAGATTTTGAATCATCTTTTGTCTGAGTACATTTGCAACTGACTGAGCTCTTTGATTTCTTACTCTGAAAAGATACAGAACATATTCTAGTTCTTCCCAGTATTTTAAATCAATATCCTTCTCATCAACCTTAAACACTGTTCCATCAGCCATGAAATATAGCAGAAAATCCTTCTCTAAACTCTTCTGATTTACAAGCTGTACTGACTCCAGTCTGTCTAAATTCTCTTGAGTGACACCATGACCTGGAACAGCTAATGAAGAAGGATCTCTGGGACCAACATATTGTCTTTTGTCTCTGTGTGAGCCTATACCTTCTTTGTTGTTTCCAATTTTACCAGATAAGGCTCTACCATCAGTGAAATCCATTGGAGCTGTAGATGCTAGATTTGGATCTTCAAGAACTCCTTTTCCAAACTTTAATTTCAACTGAGAAGACAATAGTGGTGTAGTCACAACTTGTGTAGCAACAGAGGTTGTGTCTTCATTCTTCTGTACAACATGTGTATCAACAGAGGTTGTAACAACATTCTTCAACTTTTGCTTAGCTTCTGCATCTGTTGGTTTTCTGGACACTTGCATCCTTTGATTAGTACCAACTTGTTCTTTGATTTGAATGCCTTTAAGAATAGGCTTTCCAGCTTTAACAACTTTCACACTCTTCTTCAATTTATCAGACTTTAAAGCTTTTAGATGCTTTTCTTGCAGACTCTTTTCTTCAGCTTTAGCATCTTCTAGAGTAACTCCTTCTGCATTTTCTTCCATGAAAAGCTTAACATCTAACTCCTCATCAGTCTTTGGATCAGATATTAATTCCAAACTCTTGGTTTTTGAAGTACCTTGAGTTTCAGTGTTTATTCCAACAGACTGTGACTTAAGAGATTTGCCAGATCTCAGAGTTAGTCTTGACTCAGAGTTTAAATCCTTACTCTTGTCACTTGCTCCTCCATCTCCAGCATCATCCTGTTTGAGCAGAGTTTGAGAAATTTTGCATTTTGACTTAGCAACTCTCTCCCCCTTTTTGACATCATCAGGAATGAGTATAGATGTAATGAGCTCCAAGGAGTTAGCAATGGAATCAACCTTATCAAACAAGGCAGCCTGATTCTCTTCAACCTTTCCTAACCTGGCAAAGAGAGTATCTTGGACTTTAGAAAGCTGTGCAGCTTTGATTTTTGACTCTCTTTCCATTTTCAGTTCTCTAGTCTGTATCTCAGTCTTCAAAGAAGCAATTTGTTGTTTTGTGTCAGCAAAACTTCCATCCAGAGTTTTGACTTGTACCACAGTTGCCTTTAAGCATGATAAAATCTCTGGATTGGAAATTTGTCTAGCAGTTTGCTGAACAAAAGTAGCTGCTCTCCCTTTTGGAAAAATATAGTCTTCTTTATACCAGTTAGCTGCAAATTTAGCAAGGTGCTCTTGTTCAATTGCATGAGATGGGCAAGGCTGATCAAAAGATGTATGTTTGTTATCAGTCTGTACTGGTGCACTCAGAGAAGAATCAGAGTTTGCATTGTTTTCAGCTTCATGTTCAACACTTGCATCATCAGCTTGAGCAGCTTCTAAAGAACCACTGTGCTGAGCATTGTCAGCCACAGTTTCTGCAACAACTTCTGCAATCCTTTCAATATTCTCCTCATGTTGCTCAGGCTCTGCAACAGAGTTTGCATGTGTAGCTTCAACTTGCATAGACTTAGAATTATCCTTAGTTGCTTGATCAACCTCATCACCTTTGTCAGGAATTTGATAAGCATCAGAGATTAGCTCTGTGTGTGAGGCTACATTTTCAGTTAGGATAACTGCAGGCTGAACAGCTGCACCAGTTGCTTCAGAGTGAACAACAGGTGAGATAGGATCAGAGAATGGTTGAAATGAGTCAAGAATATCATTCATTGGTGAAAAACCATCTCTGTGATCCTCTTCTGCAGGCATGTTATCCTCTGCAGGCATAGCAACCTCTGCAGGTATTTCAACATTTACAGGCACAGCATCCTTTGCAGGTACTTCAACTTCTGAAGGTATAGCATTCTCTGCAACCTCAACAGTAGGTGTTTGCTGTGAAACCACCTCTGGAGCTTCAACTACTTGCTCATCATCAGATTCTGAAAGAATTAATCTCCTTCTCTTGGCTTGAGGCACTGCAATCACCTCTTCTTCTTCACTAGAGCTCTCCTTAGTTGGTGAAAGTGAAGGTCTGTTTGCCCTTTGAATCTTTCTTCTGGTATAAACAGCTCCAGGTAATGTCTGTTTAGCCTTTGAGTGTTTGGTGTTCTGTGCAGTGTGAATTTTTCTTTTTGGTTTGGATTTGGGTTGATCAGTAGGTACTGGCTCAGAGTTTATTGGTTCAGAGTTTATGTGTTCAGAGTTTATGTGTTTAGATTGTGGTTGATGAGATGTTGTAGGTACAGTGGTTGTAGGTGTTGACTCAGGTGCTGATATAGGATGAGAGTGTATGGTTTCTAATGGTTCAGGCATTTGTTGTGGTTCTGATTGTTGTGATGATGGTGCAGATTGTGAATCTTGAGGTTGGTTGACATAGTTTTGTAAGGCTAGTGGCATAAACATAGCAGGTATTTGCTGTTTAGTGACATCCTTATTTGACAAATCAGAGAACATCCTTTTAGCAACTTTAAAAGGCTCAATGACATCAGCTTCAACAATTGTAAGATTAGGCACACAAGCATTGAATAGCATTTGACAAAATCGAGAAAAATAAACAGATGTAGGCTCTGACAAACGTTCTCCCAAATTCATTAGAACTAGTCTACCAAAATCAAAATTACCTCCATACAGTAGAGCATGACCAATTTGGAGACTGTCAAGAGGAATTGCATCCCAATTTGTTGTCTTCTTTCCAAAAGCCCTTGTAATGCAATCGAAAAAGAAGCTCCATTCCTTTCTCAAAAGTGGCCTTCTCAGAGATCCCAGCTTATTCAAATTTCCTGAACAACCAATTTGCTGCAACATTGTCCGCAAGCGGTCGTTACCAACAACACTGTAAGAAGTGTGAGTCTCAAAATCCAGAGCATCCCTAACCGTAGTTGGAGTAATGATATACTCTGATTCATCATGATTAAAAGTAATTGTTGGAGTGCCAGACTCTTCTCCATCATCATACACAGAGTTTGTCCAAAAAGTAGCAATTTGCGAAGCAGAGAGTTTTGGTGGTGCAGTTAAAGCCTTCCCAATTTCTGAATCTTTCAAGAAATTTTGAAACAAATGAAACGCCTCTGGAGCGTTTGCATTCTCCAATGGAGCTGCATAATTGCTAGGAAGAAAAACTAACCCTGCTGCATCAAAAGCTTTGGTTGCCATTAGTGAGATATGATATGAAGATAGTCAGAGAAAAGATGTGTATGGTAAGTGTTTATCAAAATGTGAAAGAGAGTGAACCAGAGTTTGGAAAGTAATTGTGTATGCACAGTAACTGTGAGTGAGTGAATATGAATCGATGTGTAGTGAGAGAACAAAAACGATTAGAGAAAAAAAACTCAATCGTTTATGTATTATAAGCACGCAACTGATTCTAGAGTAATGTGAGAGTGGGACACAATAATGGGACACGTGTCAAACAACCAGTGGATCACTTAATTATTACCGCTGTCATTCCTATAAACACGACACTTTGACATATTTACACTAATTAACAGTTGTCAAATACCCCAATTACTCCAAAATTATCAAATTATCTCAATGAAACTTTACCTTAGAGTACTTAACACAACTCAATAGTGTTTGTCAATTTTCCAACTTTATCACTGAAACCCTTTCAAAAATTGCACAGTTGTGAATATAATTGTGTGTGAAGCAGAGTTTACCAGAATCAATTTTTAGAGCATCTAATATTTCATAAAGTCCATAACAAAAAATCAATAAACACTGAATGCACAAACTCTCATGGTAAACACTAATTGTTTGATGAATGCTAAACTCTGTAGTTACTGCAATACAGAGATCTGAATACTTCTATTCCCTTTGATGTTCATGATTATCCAAGTAAGCACACAGTCTTTAAAGACAAAAAGATCAAGAGATAGAAATCAGAGCATCATTCAGTGAGTAACAGTCATGAACTCGATAAACTCACAAACTCTCAAAGCACACAAGTGTTTAGGTGAAGTGTTTACACTCACATTCAATCAGTAAAAGCAGATACTACCATATGCTTGAATGTCCACCAAATCTACACTACTTTGAGTACATATATGCACAAATCAAAAGGACTTTATTCAGGATTGTAATGTAGTAAGATCAAAAAGATGAGAAGAGATGTTTTAATCATGAGTGAATTTCAAACTGAACAATTTAACAGACCAAAGTGTTCAGTCACACTGTTAGTACATATTTGTACAAGATGATCAGTATATATACCTTTTTTTTTATATACTGAGTAAACTTTTCTTTTCTTGAGAAACACTCACATGCTTGCATTTGATTTTTCAAAAGAATATAACTGCTCTTAATACTACAGAGTTTAAGAAAAATGAGCAGTTAATTAGGCTCAAAGGGATTTACTAAGGGTGGAATTTATGAACAGTGTTTGAACAGTGTTCAAAAGAATTTTGAACAGTGTTTGAAGAAATGGTAAATCCTAGTGCCTTTATCATTTTCATGCACACACATATCATGTAGTCTCAAAATGGTTTAATACAAGTTCTAGAGAAACATACTTCCTGATGAACATCACACAACAATAAAAACTGATTGATAGAAAATGTATCAATCACTGACTTGGCTCAAAATCTCACAGGGTGCAGACATGAATTTGAACTCACCAAACTAATCAATGACACATCTCAAGTTTTATAGTTTTTACAAGTACAAACAAGGAATCATCAAGAACCATGAATTACTTTTGGGAACAGAATGTCACTTATCAGAGTTTAGAGTTCATCAATATCAGAAATTATTTATGAGAGGCAATGCACACAATATTCATAAACTCAGAGTTTAGGACTGAATAAACTAAGAGATGCTATAAATATGAAACAGTATCATGCTGTGTTGATTTACTGCACAAAATCTGATTAGATTACAGTGACTCAGAAAGAATCATGATTTAATTACTGAGAATCATGCTTCATACATTTTTCTTCATTGGTGTTTTCATTCAGACAATAATCAATCCTGAATTCACAGAGTTTATCCAACATGTTAACAGTGTTTAGCAGACAGACATGCTGACAGAGTTTAACAAAGTTTAAACATAAGCATGCATAACAGAGTGTAACACTAAGGTTCACATAGCACTCAACAATTCACAGAACATGAGCAATATTTTATAAAAGTAAGATTTTGAGTCTAACCAACATCTCTGGTCAAAACTAGAGACCATTCCTAGTTCATTGACCAGTCTTGTAAATGTAGCTTTACTCAATGGCTTGGTGAAGACATCTGCAAGTTGTTGTTCTGTAGACACAAAGTGAAGCTCAATGTTGCCTTCCTCTACATGCTCTCTGATAAAGTGATACCTTATGCTGATGTGCTTTGTCATTGAGTGTTGTACTGGATTACCTGTCATTGCAATAGCACTTTGATTATCACAGAAAATAGGTATCTTGGTATACCTCAATCCATAATCCAGCAGTTGATTTTTCATCCATAGAATCTGTGCACAGCAACTACCAGCAGCAATATACTCTACTTCAGCTGTAGATGTAGATATTGATTTCTGTTTCTTGCTGTACCAGGAAACAAGTCTATCACCCAGAAATTGACAACTTCCACTGGTGCTTTTTCTGTCAATCTTACAGCCTGCAAAGTCTGCATCAGAGTAGCCAAGTAGTTTGAATTCTGATTCTCTTGGATACCACAGCCCTAAAGTTATAGTACCCTTGAGATACTTAAAAATCCTCTTTACAGCTGTTAAATGTGGTTCCCTTGGATCTGCTTGAAACCTTGCACACAGACAAGTAGCATACATGATATCAGGTCTACTAGCTGTTAAATAGAGTAGAGAACCAATCATTCCTCTGTAACTTGTCATATCTACTGATGACCCTGCATCTTTATCCAATTTTGTTGCAGTTGCCATGTGATTTGTTGCAGATGAACAGTCAAGCATGCCAAATTTCTTGAGAAGATTTCTGGTATATTTTGCTTGATTGATAAAAATTCCATCATCTGTTTGCTTCACCTGTAAGCCTAGAAAATAGCTTAGCTCTCTCATCATACTCATTTGATATCTTGACTGCATGAGCTTGGCAAACTTCTTACAGAGTTTATCATTAGTAGATCCAAAAATGATGTCATCAACATATATCTGAACTAAAAGCAAGTCACTACCAGATTGAAAGTAAAACAGAGTTTTGTCAATAGTACCTCTGTGAAACCCACTTTCTAGTAGAAATTTAGCAAGAGTTTCATACCATGCCCTTGGTGCCTACTTAAGTCCATAGAGTGCCTTGTCTAACCTGTAGACATGGTCTGGATATTTTGGATCTACAAAACCTGGTGGTTGTTCTACAAACACTTCCTCTTCAAGTTTTCCATTTAAAAATGCACTTTTCACATCCATCTGAAACACTTTGAATTTCTTATGAGAGGCATATGCTAGAAAGATTCTGATTGCCTCCAATCTTGCAACTGGAGCAAATGTTTCATCATAGTCTATTCCTTCCTGCTATGAATAGCCTTTTGCTACCAGTCTTGCTTTGTTCCTTGTGATAACACCCTCACTGTCAGTTTTATTTCTGAAACCCCATTTAGTACCAACAATGGATCTGTTCTTGGGCCTTGGTACAAGGGTCCACACTTCATTTCTCTCAAATTCATTTAGCTCTTCTTGCATTGCTGTTATCCAGTCAGCATCTTTAAGAGCTTCTTCTACTTTCTTTGGCTCAGTTTGTGACAAGAATGCATGAAACAGACATTCATTTGTTGTTGCACTTCTTGTCCTTACTCTTGCATCTGGATCACCAATAATCAAATCAGGTGTGTGTGACTTAGTCCATTTTCTTGCAGAAGGCAGATTGCTCCTGTCATCATGTGATTATCCCCTTTGATCCATGCTCTCCTAATTTTCTTGGTGCCTTTCTTCATTTTCTGATGCTCCCCCTGAATGTGACTGCTCAGAATTTGAACTATCAGATTTTGAACTACCAGAGTTTGAGTCAACAGATTTTGATTCAGAATTATCAACTGAGTCACTATCAGTATTTGAATTATCACCTTGATGTGATTCTTCATGCTTCCCCTCAACTGGTTCTTCCCTTGTTTCTTGTAACGCCCCGACTACCCACATTACTGAAAATATATTTTTTTATAATAAAATACTCAATTATTGGAATTTGTTTAGATAGAATAAACTTTAATACAGGGGAATTTTTGAAAATTTCGACATGAAGTATTCGTATTTCGGACTATCCACCTGTAATTTGAATCCAAACCAATTTATTCCAACACCAACAACAATTTCAACTCCTAAAGAAATAATACCAACACATGTTCAACCTGTCCTAACTGATCAGGTGAACCATACCAAAATGCCCTCCCGATCAGAGCAAAGATCGGGGCATCACAATACCAACTAAAAACATAAACCTTGATAACAAAATAATAATAAATAAATACAACCCCACTACTAACCTGGATCTCTAACAGGTAGTGGTATGAAACAAGCAACTACTAACTAAGTTATTACATTACAATACTAAATCCTTAATTAAAAGATACATACACTCCACAATTATAAATACAACGAAATAGAACTATTACACAAATTTTACTGATACCCAAAAGTCCAACCTTCTAGTAGAGAGCAACTAGGCTGCATTAAAGTCCACAACAAGTTCTTCTCGGATATAGCTTCTAAGTAGTATCCTATTCTTTAACTGAAAAAGGTTAGAAACAATAGCAAGAAGTGAGCCAGATGCTCAGCAAGTGACAATATAGGTATAAGAATTCACAACTGAAATCTGAGTGCAACAATATAGGGTTCATCCTTTGAACTTGTCCGAATATGTCAATTTGTATTCCATTTCATAAATAGAGAGGGAGAGCAGTCATTTCTCTTTTTAAAGAAATTTTTCATTTATAAAACATTAAATTTTGATTGGAGGTTTTCCACGACAACAGACTATACGGGTGATCAGCCACGTAAAGTCTCCATTCCTTTGAAATTGGGTCCCCAATTAGGCAACACATTGGCCTTTAATGCTGGACTAGGCACTCCCCCAGCCTCTTACGCTAAAAAGTGCTGGACTGGGCACTCCCCCAGCCTCTTACGCTTCTCCAATCCATAAAACTTTTAAAAACATTTTAAAACATTTTTCAGTCCTTAAACTCACTGGCAAAAGACCAGCCCAGTATAAGGAAATTTTAAAACATTTTCAAATAACTAAACCATTTTGATTTGCATTTATAAGAGAATAAAGGTCAGGGAATCATTTAAATATAATTGCAGCAAGTACACAAGGCAAGCAAGTACACAAGGCAGGGAATTCAAGTATGATTTAAAAGTATTTACGAATAGGGTTTTGTCAAGCAAATAATCATATAAGGATGTGATGTGAAAGAAATATTTAGTTAACTCTGGTGGGTTTCAGAAAAATAAGATTTAAATCAAATAAAAAGGGTCATGAGCTAATAAGGAATCAAGTAAGGGTTAAGGTTTTAGAATTAGGGATCCAGGGATTATAACTAGTGTTTTATTTGCATGGTTTAAGGAAATAGGCATAAGGAATGGTTTAAATTGGAGCAAGGTATAAATAAATTATAAATTAAGGTTTAGGGTTCGATTAACATTAGTGCAACAATAGGGTACAAAGGTTTAATTAATTATTCAGAGGCACAAGCAAGTAGGTTCGAGGGTTTAAACAATTATGCATGGCATCAGCAATAAGGTACAAAGGTTTAAGCAATTTAATTCACAAAGATAAATAACAGGGTACAAGAGGTAAGTAACAATTTATAAGGAATAAACAGCAAGGTACAGAAATTTAATCACAATTCATAAGCAGTTCATGAATTCTGAACTTCAACAGAAGGTTCGAGTCACTTGCCTTAACCAAGCACTTTCAGTCTAGTCACTTAGCTCAAAAACCCTCAGCCTTTGCCTTTCCTTTATCCTTTAGGTCTACGTCCTTCGAATCTACACATATAAAGCACTATTTCAGAATTCTATTAAATATTCGACATTCCTCTACAACATCTAATCTTAATCTACCCTTGCGATAGTCCTTAAATTTATTCACTTTATTCATATAATATCCACCACAGACCGCTGACATAATTTAAATAAATCTACAATTATAAGTAATAAACATTTAGCAGGTAAACACATAAATAAAATATAATTCAAATACCGATCCCAATGAAAGTACATACTTATATATATATATATATATACATATGCTCGAGAAAATAAAATTAGGATTTTTAGAAAATTTTGACGGCATCCCCTTTATACAAGTGACTGCCAGTCGGAACATAACCGACACAACCAATCCAATAATCATCACATTCCAAATAAAGCTTACAACCAACAACTTACTAACAATACAAGCTAAATTTACTACAATGAAAATAATCCTTAATTTAATTAAATCGTACTAACCAAATATACAGTTTGGAAATTAAAACACGAACTAACAAAAATATTGCAAAATAAATTAACAATTAACTTTACTTAATTATTCAGTAATAACCAACTAAAGTCAAAGTTTAGCAGCTAATTACTCGAACTTCATCATATAGAATATCCAACTTTTAACAAAACAAAACCACAGAATAAGTCGAACAAAGCATTAAGTTATATATATAACAGCAAAATGAGGCACAGCAACCACAACTCAACAATCGAAGGCTTGCAGTATTTAGACCAAAACCTGACCACACACACACTTTACGTACGCACACACACAGAAACTCGGCACCCCAGCTGTTGTGACACACACACACACGCCTTGAATATACTCACACACGCAGTTCGTTTGCAGCAGCCAAAACACCACACACCCACATCACTTTGACAGCAAAAACAGAGGAGGGGCAATCTGATTAACCACCAGAATCGTTACTAAAATCACAACACTAACACTCCTCGACTTACCAGAATAGGGGAGAAAACAGAGAACTCAGAACACAAACCAATACCAACTGAACTTCACACCCACACCACACAAGTCGAGTTTAACAGCAGGGGAGGGGAAGAAATCGCGCTGTAGTATACAAGGAACACATCATCGTCATATACGCAGCAAGACTAACAGTTAGAAGTCTAGAACAGGGCGATAACACTTCTATATATATAACAAACAGAGTGGAGAGGGAATAGTAGAGATTGAGGGAGAGATGCGAGATGTTGGGAGAGAGGAAAAAGAATCCGAGAGAGAGAACCTTCGAGGGCTGTCGAGAAAGACCGAGAGATTGATTTAGGGATTGAGGATTTGGGGTTTTTAGAGATTGAAATGGGGAAAAGTAAAATTGTAATTTACTACTTAAATTTTGATTTAAAACAAACTGAAAATGACTTTATAAAATAGAAATAAAATAGATCATAATTGACAACAATCTCAAACTAAATTTTAAAATATAGAAAATAAAATTATCTATCTCTCGATATTTTTAGGATCAAAAACGAATTAAATATCAATTTTACAAAAATTAAATCCATAAAACACAATTCAATTCATAAAATCATTTTAAAATCCTTAAAATCAAAATAAATCCATCTAATACTTTTAAAACTGAAATAAACTAATAAAAATAATAATGCAAAAGATTCCATGATTTATACTAATCCCGATAATTTTATAAAATTCTCAAAAGATAAATAAAACATGATTTAAATAGAAATTAATCCTTAAAATAAAATAAAAATACGTACGCTTATCCGACACATAAAAAATCTTCAAATAAACCCATAAAATAATCTCACACATATTTTAACTCCTCAACAATATTCATGACATATAATTCACATTTAATATTAAATAAATAATTATAAATACCAAAAATTTCCTAAGGCGTTATATCCTTCCCCCCTTAACAGGATTCTGTCCCCAGAATCTCACCTAAGTAAATAGATAAGGATACTTTTCGAGCATCTCGCTCTCAAGTTCCCAAGTCGATTCCTCCACTCTAGGATTCCTCCACAAAACTTTTACCAACTTAACTATCTTATTTCTTAACTTCTTATCCATTCTGTCCTGAATTGCTACAGGCTGTTCTATATAACATAAATCCGACTGTAATTCAATAGGCTCGTACTCGATCACATGACTTAAATCTGGATGATATCTCTTGAGCATTGACACATGGAAGACATTGTGAATGTGGCTCATAGGTGGCAGTAGAGCTAACTCTCGCGACTTTTTCAACTCGTCTTATGATCTCGAAAGGCCCAATAAATCTCGGACTGAGTTTTCCTTTCTTGCCAAATCTCGTAACTCCTTTCCAAGGTGACATCTTTAGTAGCACTTGCTCTCCTTCCTCGAAATTCATATCTTTCCTGTCTTGATCTGCATATTTCCGTTGTCTGTTCTGAGCAGCAATTAGCTTTTTCTGAATAATTTCAATCTTCTTCGTTTGCTGTACTAGTTCGGGTCCTAACACCTTACGCTCACCAACCTCGTCCCAGTACACCGGATATCTACATTTTCTTCCATATAATGCTTCGTATGGCGGCATCCTAATACTCGCATGATAGCTGTTGTTATATGAAAATTCCACCAGGGGTAAATGCTCGTCCCAACTTCCTTTAAAATCCAATGCACACGTTCGAAGCATGTCTTCAATAGTTTGGATGGTTCGCTCACTCTGCCCATCTGTCTGTGGATGATATGCCGTACTCATCTTAAGCTTAGTGCCAAAACATTCTTGAAATTGCTTCCAAAATCTGGAGTTAAAACGTGGATCTCGATCAGACACAATAGTTACTGGCACACCGTGACGCATAACCACTTCTTTCAAATACAGCTGTACCAACTTATCTAAGGAGAATCTTTCGTTGATTGGAAGAAAATGAGCAGACTTAGTCAATCGATCTATGATCACCCAAATCGCATCATGATTGGCTTTTGTTCTTAGTAGTCCCACAACGAAGTCCATAGCTAAATGCTCCCATTTCCACTCAGGAATATTTAATGGCTGAAATAGTCCACTAGGCTTTTGATGTTTAGCTTTGACTCTTTGGCATGTGTAACACTTACTAACCCACTCTGCAATCTCTCTTTTCATATCAGGCCACCAAAAAATGTTCCTTCAAGTCTTGGTACATCTTCGTACTTCCCGGATGAATTAAATATCTGGAACTATGAGCATCCCGCAAAATCTCATTTTTTTTTCTGGCTCGTTGGGAATCCAATTTCTCGAAGAAAATCTTAAGATACCCTTATCTAAAAGTTCTTGCAATTGTGTTGCTAACTCTTTCATCTCCACAGGTGCCATCCTATATGGTGCTTTGGACATGGGTTCTGCTCTAGGTACTAGGTCTATAGCAAACTCCACTTCTCGATCTGGAGGCAAACCGGGTAATTCTTCTGGAAAAACTTCAGGAAACTCATTGACTATGGGTATATTTTCTATCTTCGGTGTTTGCTTCTCTACATCCACTACATGGGCTGAATAGGCTTCACATCCTTGTCTAAGTAACCTCTTAGCTTGCATAATATTCAGAAATTTCTTTATTTGCCTTTATCCTTGAAATACCACTTCCCTATCATCTTCAGTCCTTAATTTTACCTGCTTCTTTCTACACTCAATTTGTGCATCATAAACAGCCAACCAATCCATTCCTAAGATTACATCAAATTCTCCCATTTCGAAAGGTATCAAATTGGCATAGAAAAGGTAACCACCTATCTCTATATTACACTCTGGACACACCTGATTAATGGAAACTCTATCTTGATTCGCCACTTCTATCACTAAAGCTTGCTCTAAAGGTCGAATTTCACATTGCAATTTATTAACAAACTTGTTGGAAATGAAAGACTTGGTAGCTCCAGAATCAATTAAAACTTAGCCTCTACTGAGTTCACAGGAAGCATACCTGCGACAACATCCATTTCCTGAACAGCGTCCTACATAGTCATGTTGAAAGTTCTTGCTCTAGGTTGAGACATCTGGGTCTGGGATGGAGGTTCAGCTATCCTCAGAACATTAGCTGATTGAACTGGCTGCTTACAATCTCTAGCAATATGACCAAGTTTCCCACAGTTGTAGCATATTATCCCCGGTTTTGAAGTCGTGCAATTTCCCGCATAATGTCCCTTCTTGCCGCACTTAAAACATGTGATACTTAGTCTGCGGCAAACTCCCAAGTGCTTCTTCCCACACGTTGTACATTCAGGTAGGGTTGGTCTGGTTGAAGATTGCTGATTGGTGTTCGGAAGACGTCTACATTGACCATCATTTCCACTCCTTGGCATTTGAAAACCTTGATTTCTGCCAAACTGGCCCTTATTCCTTGGCTTGAACTTTTTATTATTATTTTTACTTCTTGTGTTCCGTGAAGAGCTGTATAAATATCAGCTCAAGATAATCATTGCAGGAGAAAAGATGAATGCAAGAAAAGATATCCAGCCCTCAAATGATATTATTCCTTTCTTAGAGATAAGATTGATACACTCAGGCTTTTACATATAGCAGAGCACAACTGTCCTAAGCGTTACAATAATGGCAACAGTACTAGGAAACAAAATAAAGGATAACGGTCACGTAGTGACAACATTGATTAAAGACAAACTAGATTAAAGACAAACTAGAGATGGGCTGATAAACTGGACTGGATGCTAAAGAGTAATCTGGACTGGGCTGGCCATACTCCTTTAACACTCCCTTTCAAACTGTGGAGCGAGAACCCTGAGTAGCTCCCAGTTTGGTTAGAATGTGTTGGTGCTGATTGACTGGGAGGATCTTCGTCAAAATGTCTGCTACTTGATCTTTAGAGGGCACATGAGCAGTTGCAATAGACCCATCATTGATTTTGTCACGGACATAATGGCAATCTATCTCAATGTGCTTAGTCTTTTCGTGGAGCACAGGGTTTGCCGCAATAGCCAAGGCGGCTTGATTATCGCATTTCAGCAGAGTAGGTGGGAGATTTTTTATTCCAAGCTCTTTGAGAAGGGAAGTCAGCCAGGTAACTTCACACGCCGTTAAAGCCATTGCACGGTACTCGGCTTCGGCGGAAGAACGAGCAATCACAGTGATAAGTGGATTTTATATCCACTTGGGGCATTCTAAATCGGCTTAAATTGATTGTTTTGGACTCAAGTTTGTGTAGTTTTGATGTGTTTTGTGTAGTTGTGCAGGTTTGCAAGAATATCTAAGCTTTTGTCGTTTTTGGAGATTTAATTGATTAAAATTCGGATTTTCCGGGAAGGCTGCGCAGCTTATACTGTTTTGGCCATATCTGGAGTTCTAGAAGTCCGTTTTCAGCGATCTTACTGCCCACGCGAAGCTTGAGAGATTTTCTACAACCTGGGATAGGAAACAAGTGCAAGAAACGTACTGATTAAAGTCGCGCACGTTTCTTATAAAAAGAAGGCTATGAATTTACTATTTTGCCCTTTTTCTAATTCTAATTGTATTCTGGGCAGTTTTGGGTACCTTCTTTAAATCCTAATTGTAATAGAAGGCAATATCTTGCTGGGCAAGATTTGTAGAGCCTATATAAACACATCATACCATTGTAAATCATAAGAATTCATAGCTAACAATTCATAGCTTGTAATCATATCAAGGTACTTTCGATTTTCAGTTCTCTCTTCAATATTATGTTTTCATTCATTATCATTATTATTTTGTTTTCTTCTTTAATTATGTGTAACTAAATCTTTAATCTGAGGATTGGGTAGTATTCCTTGGTATTCATGTGTGTTTAATTATCTGTGATTTTCTTGCTTTGCTGATCTGTTATTGAGGGCTTAACACAATTAGGGGAGTCATGAACCTTTGATTGGATTTTAGGGATTGTAATAACTTGGAAGAGGAGTTGCAATTTTAGTACATGATTTAACAGACATAACTCGAATATTTGATTGGAAGATTAATAGGAGAGTTGTGAGACTTATAATTCTTGGAGCTTAATAGTTTATGATTGTCTTTGATTGTATCACGGAAGTGACAATTAGGGTATAGTTGTAAACATTATATTGTATCTTGGAAGAGAACATTATAACCTTAGAAGAATTGTTTTCAGCAGAGTAAGAACGTAGATGTCACATAGATATTGAATGTGCATTGAAACCAAGTGAAGAACCCCAGTTCTTGGATTGTTTTCCTCATATATTTTATTCTCGTTTGATAATTAGTTTAATTTTGTTTAGTTTAATTTAGTTTATAAACACACCAAACATTCTTCTACACTTCTAAATTGTGAGAGATAAAAACTTGAACTTGATATTACAATTCAGTCCTTCCCTGAGAACGAACACATAAAAATACTATTAACAAATTGGCGCCGCTGCCGGGGAAGGCAGTATAGTTGAGTTTAGGTTAATTGTTTCTTGTAGTTTGGATTTTATCTTTGTATATATTTTTCTTTTCTTTCTTTTTGTGTTTCTTTCTTTGGAGTGTCTACAGGTTCTTTGAGGTAGACAACTTAAACAGGTTTTGAGGAGAGAGACTAGATGGAGTACAACTTTGCTTGGAACAATGCTCAGAATTTCTACAACAGTCAGGAACAATATCAAGATTTCAATCCTTACCCACAATTCAATGCTTATGAGGATTGTAATGCATATCAGGTGAATTCGTTCTATTCTGAGAACTCATGTTATGCTCCATATGCCCCTAGCAATGATTATTCATATTCGTTTGAAAATCAATATCATGATGATGTTTATCCATATATGTGTAATGATGTTGATACGAGTTTAACTCAGTCTAATCCTTCTTTACTTGCTGATTGGGAGATTGCGCTGAATAAAATTATTCAAGGAACTCAGTCTAAGCCTCCTTTACTTTCTTTGGGAGTTGTTGATGAACCAACTTTAGAGATTGCTAGTGATAATGATATTCCATGTGATTCAATAGCTTGGTACGAGGAGAATGCTAAACTAAATAATTTTATTTGGGAAGTTCGAGCAGTGTGGTATGAAGGTTGTTATAGAACTCCCCCTTGTGTCAATTTTCCTCTATGCCATGATTCTTATTTAGCAATTGATGACAATGTTGTGTCTGATGAGTCTACTTGTGTAGTTGATAATTGTCCCATGCACATTAATGATAATTTGGATGCAATTGAAATTCTACCAAATCTAGAAAATTTTGAGCTTAATACATTGGTAGACGAGATTAAAATTGATGAGTGTCCAATTATAGAAGAGAAGGAAGTTAAGATTGATGAAATTGAAAATCTTGCTTTAGAGTATAAGGATCCGATTTGGGAGGAGTATATGAGTCGTATTTATAATGATTATTCTGACGACTTTTCTAGCTATTTTGATGTTTCTAAGTCTCTTGAGCATGATAGGTTCTTGGAAGTTTTCGTACCTTTCAATGAATCTAAGGTTTATTTGCACAATATGCTTATATTAGAAATTCGTAGATATGTGCATCTGTTTGCTTTTTCTGTTCATTGAAGTTTGCAGGTAGAAATACGTCAAGCTATTGACGTTAAAGGAGCGCTTCGTGGGAGGCAACCCACGCATTAGTATAGGAAAAAAAAAAAAAAATATTTGAGTGTTTTCAGAAAAGAAAAATCTGTGCTGTAAAAAAAAAAAAAAAAAAAAAAAAAAAAAAAAAAAAATCGAATTTTGGGTCTGAAACGCAGGCTGCGCCTGCGTTTCTGCAGGCGGGGCAGGTTGCAGGGGTGTAACGCAGGCTGCGCCTGCGTTACTGGACTTGAAGCAGACTGCAGGGTAGTCACGCATTCTGCGCCTGCGTTACTGGCCTTGGGGCTGGTTGCGTCCCATGCGCGCGTCTTGCGCGTTGTTCAGATTTTCAGAAAAGTTTTTCAGCGCTGGTTTTGTTGTGTGTGCGTACTGTTCACCTTTGTGTTATAAAAAAAAAAAAACTTTCACCCTCCATTCTATTTATACCCCTATTTTATCTAATTCTTTTCCTATTTCAATTCCAAAACCCTCCATCTTTCCTCCAAAATACTAAACCAATTTCTTTTCTAATTCTAATTTATTATTATTATTATTATTATTATTATTCTTATTATTATTTTTATTATTATTATTATTTTTTATTATTATTATTTATTATTATTATTAGTATTATTATTATTATATTTATTATTATTATTATTATTATTTTATATACCCACCTATACATACAAATCCAATTCCTCTTCTATTTTTTTTTTAAAAAAATCTCAAAAATTCAATTCTAAAGAGGAATTAATTGCAAGTTCACCTCTTTGATTCGTATTGGGTAAATTTTTTCTCTAATCTTATTACGAATTTGTGTTCTTGTCAATTGGATTTTGTAGTGTTCATGAAAGGTGGCCAGTCTATGGAGCTCGTACGCAATATCATCCACCAAATTCATCCGAGGAGGGTGACTGCTTCGATATTCAGGTATGTTTTCTGCTATCCCTTGTATTTACTTCCATTCAATGCGGACATTGAATATTTTAAGTTTGGGGGTGGTTTGAGGGATATGTAGTTGTTGTTGTATTAATTGTTCATGTAGGATTTCATGCTTTGCATATTAGTAGTAGTAAATTATGCATTTATGTTTGTGTTATCTACGTTTGTTTCATATAGGACATTCTGTTTTTTTATGTTTGTATATCATGTGAGTTCATAATAGTTTGCATTTGCACCCATGCTTGATAGGAATTTTGTGTTGTTGACGCTTTTGATTGAGAAGTGATATGCTTTGTTCTTGTGCACACACATACACTAGTAAGTTGAAGCTAGTAGACTTATTGAATGTTGTAAGTGATTAGAAGGACATGAATATGTGCAAGATGATTTAGTTTGCATGCTTTGAATACAAGTTGGTGCGTTAGAGAGATGTTTGCTTGGGATTGAGTATGTTTTTCCACCAAGTGAGATTTTTGAGCCATATTGCATATTTTTTGCAATTTATTCGTTTGCTTGAGTGTCCACGGATTGTTTGCATTGCTAGCAGTTGTTTGAGGTCTTTCTTGAAACGCATGACATTATTTGACGATTAAAATGATAAAGGCATTTAGGAATAACCGCATATTTTCCCATATTACCACACCATGTTTACATGATCAATTAGTTAACCCGTTGAGCTTAATCCTATTTTTTCGGTGACACACCACATTACTTGCCTAGACCTTTTTCTTGTATTGGCCTTACATTAATTTGAACCCACATTGTCAAAGGCTAGTATAGTGCTTAAGGGAGTAATAAGGTGTGCAAGGAGGGGTTTATTGTTGGTCATACTTTTGGGGAAAATATTGAGATTGGGTTTGGTTGTTTACTTGATAGTCGGCATATGTAATCAATTGGGGAATCATTGTTATTATTTATATTATTGTTTTATTTAGCTCTCGAAAAAAAAAAAGAAAAAAAAAAAAGAAAAAAAAAAGAGAAAAAAAAAAGAGAAAAAAAAAAGAAAAAAAAATTATGAGAGCATGTTTGTGTTTGTTATGATCCTACTTTAGTCGACTAGTCGAGTGTTCTTAGTAAAATTATGTGGGAGGAACATAGAGTGTTGTGTATGATTTATTATGGTGCTTACTAGCTTTTGACACTTCACCTGTTTTGGCTTATTTGACATACCTTGTCCCTAGCCCACGTTACAACCCAATTAAAGACCTTTTGATTATCGGCATTGATGTATGTTGTGTTAAGAGTTAGATTGATACCAAATGTCAAGCATGTTTATGATTTTGTTGGAATTGAGTGATACACTTACCCTTGATCTTGAGTGAATATTCTTTTGTGAGTGGATTGTGAGTGTTTGCTTGTTTTTGCGTATGAGATCCCGAGTTTTGTCTCAAAGATGTACTCTTGTAGGTTTAGCATGTTTACTAACTTATTCTTACACTTGACATGGGCTTGTGAGAACTTATGCATGTTCATTGAGTAGACTATGTGAATACTTGCACTTTCGACACCAAGACATTGCGTATTTACTTTGATTCTTAAGTTGATATGGCATGAGAGGATTTGAAGGTATGGTAGGCTAGATTAATTGCATTTTTCATATTAGTTGCATTCATGCATTGCATTGCAGTAGGTTAAATGGATTTTGTGGGTACATTCACTATAGGCCCTCACGAGACCTTACTCGTCCACTAGGGCTGCCTAGGGGTTTAAAGGGCTTGTTGCATATGCCAAATGCAACCGTGATCACCTACGGAAGTGGTACTAATTAGGTAGTTGTAATTGTTTATGCTTGAGGACAAGCATCGGTTTAAGTTTGGGGGTGTTTGATAAGTGGATTTTATATCCACTTGGGGCATTCTAAATCGGCTTAAATTGATTGTTTTGGACTCAAGTTTGTGTAGTTTTGATGTGTTTTGTGTAGTTGTGCAGGTTTGCAAGAATATCTAAGCTTTTGTCGTTTTTGGAGATTTAATTGATTAAAATTCGGATTTTCCGGGAAGGCTGCGCAGCTTATACTGTTTTGGCCATATCTGGAGTTCTAGAAGTCCGTTTTCAGCGATCTTACTGCCCACGCGAAGCTTGAGAGATTTTCTACAACCTGGGATAGGAAACAAGTGCAAGAAACGTACTGATTAAAGTCGCGCACGTTTCTTATAAAAAGAAGGCTATGAATTTACTATTTTGCCCTTTTTCTAATTCTAATTGTATTCTGGGCAGTTTTGGGTACCTTCTTTAAATCCTAATTGTAATAGAAGGCAATATCTTGCTGGGCAAGATTTGTAGAGCCTATATAAACACATCATACCATTGTAAATCATAAGAATTCATAGCTAACAATTCATAGCTTGTAATCATATCAAGGTACTTTCGATTTTCAGTTCTCTCTTCAATATTATGTTTTCATTCATTATCATTATTATTTTGTTTTCTTCTTTAATTATGTGTAACTAAATCTTTAATCTGAGGATTGGGTAGTATTCCTTGGTATTCATGTGTGTTTAATTATCTGTGATTTTCTTGCTTTGCTGATCTGTTATTGAGGGCTTAACACAATTAGGGGAGTCATGAACCTTTGATTGGATTTTAGGGATTGTAATAACTTGGAAGAGGAGTTGCAATTTTAGTACATGATTTAACAGACATAACTCGAATATTTGATTGGAAGATTAATAGGAGAGTTGTGAGACTTATAATTCTTGGAGCTTAATAGTTTATGATTGTCTTTGATTGTATCACGGAAGTGACAATTAGGGTATAGTTGTAAACATTATATTGTATCTTGGAAGAGAACATTATAACCTTAGAAGAATTGTTTTCAGCAGAGTAAGAACGTAGATGTCACATAGATATTGAATGTGCATTGAAACCAAGTGAAGAACCCCAGTTCTTGGATTGTTTTCCTCATATATTTTATTCTCGTTTGATAATTAGTTTAATTTTGTTTAGTTTAATTTAGTTTATAAACACACCAAACATTCTTCTACACTTCTAAATTGTGAGAGATAAAAACTTGAACTTGATATTACAATTCAGTCCTTCCCTGAGAACGAACACATAAAAATACTATTAACACACAGTTTGTTTTTTTGACTTCCAGGATATTGGGGAGGAACCTAAGAAGATACAATAGCCTGTGGTTGATTTTCTGGTGATGGGGCACCCGGCCCAGTCGCTGTCACAAAAAGCCGTCAATTCAGCAGCGGAAGAAGAAGCCAAGAGTATGCCTTGGTGGGGTGAACCACAGAGATATCGCAGAAGACGTTTGCCAGCCTGCATATGCACCGTGGTTGGTTGGTGCATAAATTGACTTAGTAGTTGCACAGTGAAAGATATATCAGGGCGGGTAATAGTGAGGTAGATGAGTTTTCCCACTAGGCATTGGTAAGGCGCAGGGTCAGAGAGAGCATCTCCCTTGTCAAGGGTAAGCTTCAGGTGGGAGTCCATTGGAAGCTTTAATGGCTTAGAGTGAAGCATGCCGTATTCTTGCAATAGATCAAGGGTGTACTTGGCTTGAGAAATAAAGAAACCTGATTCCGTTCTGTCGATTTCGATGCCAAGGAAGTACCGTATATTGCCGAGATCTTTCATATGGAAGTGAGAAGAAAGCATGGTTTTGAGCTTGTCAATTTCAGTGGTGTTGTTACCGCAGATCATAAGGTCATCCACATATATAAGTATATTTGTGATGGTGTTCCCAGAAGTTCGAGTGAAGAGGCTGTAGTCCGCTTTGGATTGAAGGAAGCCATCTTGAATAAGGGTGGAAGTGAGCTTATGGAACCATAGTCGAGGAGATTGTTTCAGCCCGTATAGCGTCTTTTTTAGTTTGCAAACAAGAGTGGGGTCTGGGACTGGAACATCCGTAGCATAAGTGGAGTTCATTCGACATCCATAATGAGTATATCCAGGAGGTAATTTCATGTAGATGTGCTCCAATAAATCACCGTGTAAAAAGGCGTTTGAGACATCCATCTGAATGGTGGTCCACCCTTCCATAGCTGCAACAGCAAGTAGTGTGCGAACAGTTGTGAGTTTCGCAACAGGGGCGAAAGTTTGGTCGTAGTCTTCCCCTGGTTTCTGCTTGCAGCCTAAGATAACCAAACGGGCCTTGTGGCGTTCCAAAGAGCCATCTGGATTATACTTTGATTTAAAGAGCCATTTACACTCAATTGCAGTCTTGTTTGGAGGTAGAGTAGTGAGAATCCATGTGTCATTGACCTCAAGGGCGTCTAGTTCAGAGTTCATTGCTTCAATCCAATGGGGTGATTTAACAGCATGTTTGAAGTGAACTGGGTCTGCACTAGTGGTGAGATTGGTTAGAAAACAGTTGAATTCCGGAGCCACTGTAGTTGTAGCCAAGTGGGAGATGTGTGGGGTTTCGATGATATAATTAGCCTGCCATTTCGGAGGATTGTGAGGTCTGGTGCTCCGTCGAAGCGGAAGAGGTGGTGGATGAGCAGATTCAGGAGAGGTTAGGGAGGGTGATTGATCGGTGGGAGTGGATTGATTGGTGGGAGTGGATTCAGGAGATGTAGGAACAGAGGAGGTGGTGGGTTGAGGGCTATCAATGTAAAATTGTATGTCATCAGTGGTTGGAGTAGGGTAAGGAACAGTGTTTGGTGGAGTTGGGTGCATGTAGGAGTTGGTTGATGATGGGTGAAATGGGAATACAGATTCCACAAACGTAACATCTCGAGAGATAAATGGCTGCATAGTTGATAAGTTTAATAATTTGTATCCCTTCTTGAAAGGTGGGTAGCCCATGAAGGCGCAAGGGACTCCCCTCATAGAGAATTTGTCAACAGAGATAGCAGGGTTGTGTGCAAAGGCAAGACATCCAAACACTCGCATGATGGAGTAGTCTGGAAGTGATCCATACAGAGCTTGATGTGGAGTTTTTTGGTGTAAGATCGTAGATGGGAGTCGATTGATGAGGTACACAGCAGTTAGGACGCAGTCCCCCCAATGTTGTAGAGGCAAAGAGGCTTGGAACCTTAGAGAACGAGCAACCTCTAATATGTGACGGTGTTTACGTTCAACACGGGCATTTTGTTGTGGACGATATACACACGAGGTTTGATGGATCACTCCATGACTGTTAAAGAATTGTTGGCATTTGGAGGTGTCAAATTCCAATGCGTTGTCGGATCGAAGAGTTTTGATATCTGCCTTGAACTGGTTCTTAACATAGCAGAAAAAGGTTTCTAATGTCTGCAAGGCATCAGACTTCTGGCTCAACAAGTAAACCCAGGTGTGACGAGTGTGGTCATCCACGATCGTGAGAAAATATTTGTATTTCCCTTTAGTGCAGACCTTGTACGGCCCCCATATATCGATGTGTATAAGATCAAATGCCAGAGAAGCATGAGAGGAGCTTGGACTGTAAGGTAGATTAGTAAATTTAGCCAACGGACAGGTGATGCATACCTTGTTCGGTTGATTTTTGAGCTTTGAGAGGGCAGGAATGTGCTTTATGTTGGAGACAGGGGCATGGCCTAATCGTTGGTGCCACACGTCCATGGATATGTTGGAATCAGGAGGGTCACTTGAGGTAGCATTGAAGCTAACAGGTGTAAGCCACCCCGGAGGAATTACACGTGACTTGTGGTTGATCAAATAATACAACCCGTTTCTCGCTTCACCCACACCAATGATGTTACCAGAGACAGTATTGGTAATCAAGCAGTGCGATGGAAAAAATTGAAAAAGACATGAGGAGTCTTTGACAAGTTTCTGAACTGAGAGAAGACTATGTTTGAAGTTAGGGACATACAGTACTCTTTGAAGTTGCAATCCAGTGTCAAGATTAGCTGTGCCCATATGAGTGATGTGACAGCCCCAAATCCGAGGTCATGAATTTGGGCCATCATGAACCAACTTCCATTCAAATTCAATATCTCTTGGGTTTTTTTTTTATATAAATACTTATGCAATTGACCCCACAGTAATATACACACACACACCAGTCATATGCTCAGAGAACAACATTCACCATAATAAGAGTTTAGAATTTAAAAAGTTATTACAACCCAGAATCATACTTCAGTACATTGTTGAGTGATGCTTCTACAAGAAGCATTTCAACAACCAAATTTATTACAATCTTTCAAACTTACACACTTAATATACATAAGCCCACTAAACCCCTTGCGATGGTCATCTACCTCGGGGATTGATGCTAACGAGCTCTCAGAAGGTCGCCTTTCCCTTACCCTCTTGCGGGGCGTTCTGCGTAGTATGGGCATACCTAGCTGAATATAGATAAGTAGCAAGAGTGAGCTATAATAGCTCAGCAAGATAATATTGAAAACTAGAATTTAAAATGTAACCAAGTATACATATATATACATATGTAAGCAGTAACCAATTTATAAACTTTAAGGAAGAATAAAACTCTTATTTAATAATACATCATCCACTTACTATTATAAGAAAGAAATCCAAAGTAATACAGTATCAGTTTCTCTTCTTAAATATTATAACAACCAACATACCCTTTCAGTGTAATATTTTAGAATAACATAAATACTTGAGTAAATCTCTCACTATCATCTTCTCATTTCCCTCCTGTACAGTAATTTTATAATTTAATATAAAATCAGTTTCTCTTCATCTATATCAATAATTCCATCGTTTCATAACACCTTTCTGTTTTCAGTTATAGAAATCTGAAAACCATTTTCAATTCTTTCTTTCAAGTTTTGGGGATATATACTGGCGCCAGATACGTAGGACGATGATCAGTCGCCTGACCGTATCCGCTCTCTGTTTACTACTAGTAGAAGGAATGAAGGCACCTGCTAACATCATCCCTGGAGGAAGGCACCTGCTAACATCCTCCTGGAGGAAGGCACCTGCTAACATCCTCCCTTGGCATCTTCGTGCCGAATCATGAATACTAGACTATGTCGCACACAGCCCTGACATAGCCTCTTATGCAAGTTTGTTGCTAATCCCCCTTTTTATAAGATCATTATTCAATTTATCAACACCATTTCACATTTCCATATGTCATTCACTTATCTCATTTCCATTCTCGCACATTACTTCTATAAAATATATGTATATAACATACACTAAAAGAATGTTTATAATATAGCATTATAAATCATATAACTCTAGATAACAACTGATACCATTCTCTTTCATATCTCTTTTACCCTAGAGCATATTCGCTCCATTCATAACCATCTCTATATTCATATTTCAGAAAACATATTCATCTCTCTTTAACTTTCCAAAATCAAGAAAATATACTCTTTGCAACATAGCAACAAAAACATCACATATACATAAATATATGCCATGATATCCTTATTATTCTGAAGATAAATAATTTTTAAAGTAGGGATAGAAGGATCTTGCCTCGATTTCTGTATCCTGACAGTAGGGCTGGTTCCTCCTCCGGAATTTCTATAAACACAAAAGGACCGTCATTAGAACACTACATCTCTTACTCACTATCCTCTTGTATAACAAAACCCTTTACACTTCAACATATGTTTAATGTGTTATTATTATCCCAAAGGTTCAAGAACTTAACCATTTATAAGCTCAATCGAAGTTTCAGGGGTTTTTACCATTTCCCCTAACAACCACACTCGACTGTAAAATTTCTTATAAATTTTAGAATTCGAATTTTAATGCAAGGTCAACTGGTATTAGTTCTTTGACCACACTACTACCATATCCCAAAATTTCGTGGCTTTTAAACATGTTAAAGTATGGTAACTATAACCTCAAATTTGGTACAATTACGATTTCTCGACTTTCGAACGTCTTTCACTAAAACTGACTTTCTCCTAAACCGTACGTCAGATTTTAACGCACCTTATATCAAAACGATCTATGAACTAAGCTCTATCATTTCATGGTCACTAAGTGTGCTGGACAGTAAGGTACCGTATTGCATTGGTGTCCAAAAACAGGGCAGTTTGTAGTTCTAACGAAAATCGGACATTATAACTGCTGTAATTTCATACTTTCCAAAATCAAACTCCTCCAAATCAATCATCCACCTTATACACCATCACCTACACCATGTGGTCATCTTACCAACCATGGTTACAAGCACATACTCCTTCCAAAATCAACTTTAATCACTTACAAACACTTATAACATCATAATCATAACATTTATACCACTTAATCACTAACACAACTATATCCATCATAAACATAAAAGAGCAAGCATGATTATACCTTCTTGAAGCTTTGATAACTCTTAAAAAATCCTTGATAAACCTTGGGCAATCCTTAAACAACCTTAGATTAACTTGAATCAACTAAAGGAATCATAAAAACCAAGTTAGTTTCTTAAAGTTACTATTCATCACTATTCACCATCAACTTTCATGATTTTATTACCTATGCAAATGATGTTGGTTTGCCTTGAAATTTTGTAGATGATCCTTCCTAACCTCCAAGAACACCCATGAATTTTCCTTAGATTTGTAGTTGAAGAGAGCTAGGGTTTTTGATTTTGATTTTCTTGTTTTCTTGGATGTGGCCGAATGGTGTATAAGAGAAAAGGGGGAGAGATTTTTGTGTGTTTTTCTTTGATCTCATCTTAATCTTACTACTTACTTGTTTGTGTAGCTTGTCTTGGAAGCTTGGTAAAAAAATCTAGGTGTTAAAAGACTAATCTACCCTTAAAAACAAATTAATGGCTAATGACACCACTTGGATTTTCTAATCTCTTTTCTTGTTTTCCTAAGCAAAATGCCAATCACATTGGTAGATAATAATGTGGTATGTATCCTTGTTATATTAATAATCTTGGTTGCTTAATCTCCATATTCGTCTAATTGTGGTTCGTTACGAATGTACCTCATTATCTCAGTGGTTTTGAGATCATTTAACAATCCAAATTCCATTGGTATTCTCTTAACTTAAAAATCCCCTGGCTCAATTCTAAATTCATTAATCCCTCAATATATAATTCTTATAATGTTTCCATGCTCCTTAATGTCTACTAGAAGCTTATTCGAAATCAAAATCCTCAAAATTTCATGCTTCAGGAATTTCTGAAATCTAACGTCATTTCGAGTCACTTATTTTCAATGTACACTACTAACATGGTTTCTGTTTATTCATTTTCCATTTCCATTATAGAGTACCTATATACCATTTCTCTAAATCCTCGAAATTTACTATTCATGGGATCACTGTAGCATTGCCAAAGTTAGGGTTATTACATCCTTCCCTCCTTAAAAGGATTCCGTCCCGGAATCACGTCAAAATTGTCCATAGATACCTTTTTATCTACACCTTATAACTTCTATATCACTTTCTCCATCCTTTTTCCTTCATAATATCTCTATCTTGTTTGCGCAGAATTACACCAACATAAACTTGCTTGTCATTCATCAACATCCCTTTCTTAGTTATGGGTATTGGCCACCACATTGGCCTCTCTTGAATGGTAGTATATCTCACTTATGGTTTATCCCTATGTTGATCTCTATCATGACATAAAATATACATACTTAAATCTTATTATATCTTGCCTCTGTAAAATCTTCCAGAAATCCAACTAGAATAAGATTCTTTGAAACAATTGTAAGAAAATATTACCTATAATATATATTTCCTGTTCGTATATAAACAAGTCTGTGGTTTACCCCCAAAATACTATTATTCTCCTTTTCATAGAATTTCTAACCCCTAACAGATACTGATTTTCCTTATCTAGATTATCAACCTACCTATACTATTCATTGACCATATTGATCCCTAACCAAACATTTACACTAAAAATTTAAATACTAGAAAAATGTTCACCTGCATCTGTGTCCGGCCTTCTCAATGCCTCCCCTAAAGTCATATTGTACACCCTGGCAGTAGGTTTATTTGAAGCAGTCACACTCTGTTCTGGCATAGATGATCCCCCTGAACGGCAATCTCTGGCAATGTGTCCTAGTTTCCCACACTGGTAACACTTGATGTCCCTCTTAGGATTGGTATTAGCAGATGGGCACTGGCTAAAATAGTGTCCTTTTTGTCCACAGTTATAGCAGTTTATTTCTAACGCTTTACACACTCCCGTATGCTTCCTACCACACGTGTTACAGTCTGGAAATGGTGTTCGAGATTGACTAGATTGAAAAGTTCCTGTGGATCTACCACCCTGATTTACAGTCTCACTGGTAGTCTTATTATTCCCTGACTTTCCTCCAAACTGGGGTTTTTGTCCTTTACCAAACTTGTTAAAATAGCTTCCCTCACTTGAACCTCCCTTCTGACCTTCAAATTTTCTTTTCTTACTCTCTCGTCCTATTTGAGTCTGTTCACTCTCAGCTTCGATAATGGATGCCTTATGAACTACTGCAGCATACTCGGTCAACTCAAATGGTGCCACTCTAGTACGTAGCCATGGTTTCAATCCTTGTTGGAACCTTTTCGCTCGTTGCTCTTCAGTACGCACGAATTCTGGAACAAACCTAGACAGTTCTGTAAACTTAGTTTCATATTCTGCCACTGATAGGTTTTCCTGCTTAAGTTCCAAAAATTTTATTTCCATCTGGTTCTCCAAGTACCTAGGGGAATATTTGTCTAGAAACACCCTAGTGAAACGCTCCCAAGTTATCACTCCCGCTCCTTCCAGATTCTTTTTAGCTTCCCACCAGTAATTCGCCTCTCCCTTTAGGAGATAGGCTGCAAAAACTGTCTTCTGATCTTCCTCTACCCTCAGTATCTCAAAAGCCTTTTCCATCTCTTTTAGCCATGCCCTGGCTGCTACTGGGTTAGTGGTTCCCTCAAATTCTGGGGGTTTTAGTGACTTAAAAGCACGAAAGGAGTTAGCTGCCTGGTTGGGAAGAACAGGTGGTTGTGGTGGATTCTGTGGATTAGCTAAATTCTGCCTCAAAAGTTCCATAAATTGGTTAAAAGGGTTACCATCCTGATTTCCCTGTTGGCCAGTTGATTCATCTTCTTCTTCCTCATGATCTTGTTCATTATGAGCGTTTTCACCCTGCCTATTCTGACTTGCTTCCTCTCTCTCATTTTCCCTTGCATTCATCCTATTATTACGCTTAGGCGGCATGATTCTGTATATAATAGTATTCTTCATTAATCACCCAAATTTAGGGTACAATATACATCATTTCCATATATGCACAACTATATCATTAGTTAATCTTATTTATGTATCCCAGTATTTTTAACTCCACACAAGTAATATTCAGTCATAATACAACTTTGACAAATAAGCCTAATACCTTTAGCACAATAACCTTTTCATTTAAGTCAATCACCGCATATATATCAATATTCTTGAATCTCAACATTTAATATCAAAATACAGTGGAAGTTAGACAGAATACACAAACTTCATTAATTATCCCCACTTCTTTTGTTTATTCTTATTCCAACTTTTCCCTCAAAATACACCTTACTCTCAATAGTAAACCTCAATTATACCTTAAAATTCCTAATATTCTTTTATCTCAATAATCCTCAAATATACCCATTTCTTCTCACGAAATTCCTTCCTCTTTTATATCAAAACGCTTCTAGCTCTAATTATCTCTTATTGAAATTTCCCTTGAAATCTCGAGTTTCCTCGTACAGTCACGTATACTCTAAACCTTGCTTCCATTATCCCATCCATTACTGAAATCTTCTATACTCGAAATAATTTATAGAATTTAAGAAACTTTGAATTGAAATGAACCCAAAAACAAGCAAGTGTTCCACAACAATGTATAAGATTAAGAGTTTTAAATAGCTCTTATTTGAAACAAAAGGATATTTGGAAAATCAATAGGATGGAAGAACCCATACGTAACACAAGTGAGGGCGTCCCCTCCGACTTTCTATCACACAGACAGATTGTCCCCGTGTATACATATAGGGCTGTTCCTCTTAATTGGAGTAAGAAATATAGAGAGAAATTTAAATCACGATGATAAACACCATTTTTCGAAAATAATTTTAGAGAAGTATTTTGACTAAGATAGATCGGATAAAATTTTGAAATACATTCGAAAGGCACCAGAAAGTTTTGAAAAGATACCGGCCCCTTTTTGAATAAGAAATGATAGATCACTCCAGGATTACTCACGAGGTTATCTAACGTACACTTCCCGATACATCAAGTATTCCCTTCCTCATATCGATCTCGCGTGCTACATAAACTTAACACCTTTGGCATAATAACACCCTTATTAGCAATAATCTATAAAATTAAAATTACGACTTAGAATAAACGCTTCGTTCGATAAACCCCCCCTTGAACTCGATGTGAGTTCACAATTTCTATTATTACTGATATATTTATTATTATCACTCTTGTTCCTGAGCATTATGACTCTTAGCTCTGATACCAACTGTGACAGCCCCAAATCCGAGGTCATGAATTTGGGCCATCATGAACCAACTTCCATTCAAATTCAATATCTCTTGGGTTTTTTTTTTATATAAATACTTATGCAATTGACCCCACAGTAATATACACACACACACCAGTCATATGCTCAGAGAACAACATTCACCATAATAAGAGTTTAGAATTTAAAAAGTTATTACAACCCAGAATCATACTTCAGTACATTGTTGAGTGATGCTTCTACAAGAAGCATTTCAACAACCAAATTTATTACAATCTTTCAAACTTACACACTTAATATACATAAGCCCACTAAACCCCTTGCGATGGTCATCTACCTCGGGGATTGATGCTAACGAGCTCTCAGAAGGTCGCCTTTCCCTTACCCTCTTGCGGGGCGTTCTGCGTAGTATGGGCATACCTAGCTGAATATAGATAAGTAGCAAGAGTGAGCTATAATAGCTCAGCAAGATAATATTGAAAACTAGAATTTAAAATGTAACCAAGTATACATATATATACATATGTAAGCAGTAACCAATTTATAAACTTTAAGGAAGAATAAAACTCTTATTTAATAATACATCATCCACTTACTATTATAAGAAAGAAATCCAAAGTAATACAGTATCAGTTTCTCTTCTTAAATATTATAACAACCAACATACCCTTTCAGTGTAATATTTTAGAATAACATAAATACTTGAGTAAATCTCTCACTATCATCTTCTCATTTCCCTCCTGTACAGTAATTTTATAATTTAATATAAAATCAGTTTCTCTTCATCTATATCAATAATTCCATCGTTTCATAACACCTTTCTGTTTTCAGTTATAGAAATCTGAAAACCATTTTCAATTCTTTCTTTCAAGTTTTGGGGATATATACTGGCGCCAGATACGTAGGACGATGATCAGTCGCCTGACCGTATCCGCTCTCTGTTTACTACTAGTAGAAGGAATGAAGGCACCTGCTAACATCATCCCTGGAGGAAGGCACCTGCTAACATCCTCCTGGAGGAAGGCACCTGCTAACATCCTCCCTTGGCATCTTCGTGCCGAATCATGAATACTAGACTATGTCGCACACAGCCCTGACATAGCCTCTTATGCAAGTTTGTTGCTAATCCCCCTTTTTATAAGATCATTATTCAATTTATCAACACCATTTCACATTTCCATATGTCATTCACTTATCTCATTTCCATTCTCGCACATTACTTCTATAAAATATATGTATATAACATACACTAAAAGAATGTTTATAATATAGCATTATAAATCATATAACTCTAGATAACAACTGATACCATTCTCTTTCATATCTCTTTTACCCTAGAGCATATTCGCTCCATTCATAACCATCTCTATATTCATATTTCAGAAAACATATTCATCTCTCTTTAACTTTCCAAAATCAAGAAAATATACTCTTTGCAACATAGCAACAAAAACATCACATATACATAAATATATGCCATGATATCCTTATTATTCTGAAGATAAATAATTTTTAAAGTAGGGATAGAAGGATCTTGCCTCGATTTCTGTATCCTGACAGTAGGGCTGGTTCCTCCTCCGGAATTTCTATAAACACAAAAGGACCGTCATTAGAACACTACATCTCTTACTCACTATCCTCTTGTATAACAAAACCCTTTACACTTCAACATATGTTTAATGTGTTATTATTATCCCAAAGGTTCAAGAACTTAACCATTTATAAGCTCAATCGAAGTTTCAGGGGTTTTTACCATTTCCCCTAACAACCACACTCGACTGTAAAATTTCTTATAAATTTTAGAATTCGAATTTTAATGCAAGGTCAACTGGTATTAGTTCTTTGACCACACTACTACCATATCCCAAAATTTCGTGGCTTTTAAACATGTTAAAGTATGGTAACTATAACCTCAAATTTGGTACAATTACGATTTCTCGACTTTCGAACGTCTTTCACTAAAACTGACTTTCTCCTAAACCGTACGTCAGATTTTAACGCACCTTATATCAAAACGATCTATGAACTAAGCTCTATCATTTCATGGTCACTAAGTGTGCTGGACAGTAAGGTACCGTATTGCATTGGTGTCCAAAAACAGGGCAGTTTGTAGTTCTAACGAAAATCGGACATTATAACTGCTGTAATTTCATACTTTCCAAAATCAAACTCCTCCAAATCAATCATCCACCTTATACACCATCACCTACACCATGTGGTCATCTTACCAACCATGGTTACAAGCACATACTCCTTCCAAAATCAACTTTAATCACTTACAAACACTTATAACATCATAATCATAACATTTATACCACTTAATCACTAACACAACTATATCCATCATAAACATAAAAGAGCAAGCATGATTATACCTTCTTGAAGCTTTGATAACTCTTAAAAAATCCTTGATAAACCTTGGGCAATCCTTAAACAACCTTAGATTAACTTGAATCAACTAAAGGAATCATAAAAACCAAGTTAGTTTCTTAAAGTTACTATTCATCACTATTCACCATCAACTTTCATGATTTTATTACCTATGCAAATGATGTTGGTTTGCCTTGAAATTTTGTAGATGATCCTTCCTAACCTCCAAGAACACCCATGAATTTTCCTTAGATTTGTAGTTGAAGAGAGCTAGGGTTTTTGATTTTGATTTTCTTGTTTTCTTGGATGTGGCCGAATGGTGTATAAGAGAAAAGGGGGAGAGATTTTTGTGTGTTTTTCTTTGATCTCATCTTAATCTTACTACTTACTTGTTTGTGTAGCTTGTCTTGGAAGCTTGGTAAAAAAATCTAGGTGTTAAAAGACTAATCTACCCTTAAAAACAAATTAATGGCTAATGACACCACTTGGATTTTCTAATCTCTTTTCTTGTTTTCCTAAGCAAAATGCCAATCACATTGGTAGATAATAATGTGGTATGTATCCTTGTTATATTAATAATCTTGGTTGCTTAATCTCCATATTCGTCTAATTGTGGTTCGTTACGAATGTACCTCATTATCTCAGTGGTTTTGAGATCATTTAACAATCCAAATTCCATTGGTATTCTCTTAACTTAAAAATCCCCTGGCTCAATTCTAAATTCATTAATCCCTCAATATATAATTCTTATAATGTTTCCATGCTCCTTAATGTCTACTAGAAGCTTATTCGAAATCAAAATCCTCAAAATTTCATGCTTCAGGAATTTCTGAAATCTAACGTCATTTCGAGTCACTTATTTTCAATGTACACTACTAACATGGTTTCTGTTTATTCATTTTCCATTTCCATTATAGAGTACCTATATACCATTTCTCTAAATCCTCGAAATTTACTATTCATGGGATCACTGTAGCATTGCCAAAGTTAGGGTTATTACAAGTGATTTGAGCTTGATTTCCATCAGGTAGGTTTGTGTGAATCGGTGTAGGAATGATTTGGATAGAGTGGAGGTGTGAAATGTATGGTGTCATGTGGTCGGAAGCGCCACTGTCAATTATCCACTCTTGAGATGTAGACGATGACTGAAAGCAACTTATCATGCCAGAGAAATGCTCCAACTCATCATCTGTTTCAGAGGTTGGGACAGTCATTTGCAACTGAGGTAGGAGTTTGGCTAATTGCTCCAGTTGTTGTGGTGAAAAAGTAGAGGTAAGAGTAGATGTTTCTACTGTTTGTGCAGATGCTGCCATCCTGGGATTATGTGAGTTAGAGGTCCATCTATTGGGTGGTGGTGGTCTGTTTCTGGGTTTCTGAGGTTGGGTTTTATTGGGGTCGTATTGTGTGTGCCAAGATGGGTATCCCACCACGGTCCAGCACCTTTCAGCACTATGTCCTCGACCTCCACAAGCAGTACAAGTAATATCAGGTCTATTATGATTGAAATGAGAAGGTTTAGCAGGAGTAGTCTTACCATACATAGCTGTGACAGAGTCATCGAGCTTTGGAGATTGCAGGATGTCACGTTGAGCCTCTTCTTGCATCAGGGCAGCACAAGCTATTTCAACATTGGGTAAAGGAGTCAGCATCAACAAGTGGCTCCTTTGAAGGTTGTAACTTTCATCAATACCATTCAAAAACTGAAAGAGTTTGGATTCCTCTCTTTGAGATTCAATAGCAGCCAAAAGTTTTGTAACCTCTTCACTGGGAGAGGCGACAGTTGGGAGTATATTTATCGATTCAAGCTCTTCCCATAAAGACTTCATTGTGGTGTAGTATTCATTAACACTCTTATGATTTTGCTTCACTTCATAGAGGTCTTTGTTCAACTTATATTTCCTCGATCCGTTGATAACAGAAAAGCGCTTCTCAAGATTAGACCATATTTCTTTGGCTGAGGTCATATACATGACAGATTTACGGATATCAGGGGACAAATTAAAGGTAATCCAAGCTATTACCATATTGTTGCAGGTATCCCAAAGCTCTGCTTTTTGTTCATCATCAACTGGAATGGGTACTGTGCCCGTAACAAAACCCAGCTTTCGTTTTGAAGCCAAGTTTATTTCCATTGTTCTTTTCCACGATCTATAATCACCAGATCCCTGCAGTTTGTCTACTTGAATCGATGTAGCACTGTCAGATGGGTGTAAGAAAAGCGGATTCAACATATCTTGGAATGTAACTTTTCCAGTAGTTGCCATTTTAAAGTAGATCTGAATAAATAATGAGTGAAGAAAAGAAATAAAGAGGTAACAATCTCAACTGCAATCTAGATTGAGGAACCTGTCTCTGATACCATGAAGAGCTGTATAAATATCAGCTCAAGATAATCATTGCAGGAGAAAAGATGAATGCAAGAAAAGATATCCAGCCCTCAAATGATATTATTCCTTTCTTAGAGATAAGATTGATACACTCAGGCTTTTACATATAGCAGAGCACAACTGTCCTAAGCGTTACAATAATGGCAACAGTACTAGGAAACAAAATAAAGGATAACGGTCACGTAGTGACAACATTGATTAAAGACAAACTAGATTAAAGACAAACTAGAGATGGGCTGATAAACTGGACTGGATGCTAAAGAGTAATCTGGACTGGGCTGGCCATACTCCTTTAACATTCCGACTTCCCTCAGTACTTTCTATCTTCCTTTTCTTTCTTGCCTTCTCCTTCTCATTCGGCCACGCCCTAGCTTCTATTGGGTTCACGGCACCTTTAAACTCTAGAGGGTGTATGATTTGAAAAGATTTTATTGTCACGAGTGGTTGAACTGGTGGTTGTTGAGCTGGTGCGGCTGTTTGTTGTTGAAGAAGTTGGAGAATTTGAGTCATAGTCGGTTTAACTGGATTTTGATTTCCAGTATTCTGGTTTTCGGGATTTGCAGTAGGTGTTTTCTTCTTTGGAGGCATGATTCTTATAAGAAAACAAGGAACTTATTAAGCAACATGCTAATATACACAAAAATAAGGTTTTCGAATCCTGAATTTGAGTTGTCTATGATCACAAGAATTATAACGAGGTAAAGAAACAGGGAAGCATAGGCATTATCTTGAACAAGAAATTTTAACAGGAAATATTTGGACAACTCAGAAATATAATGAAAGATGCGTAAATAGCAAGAAAATAAAGGTCATGGTACCAACAAGCTTAATAATATAACACAACAGTTTCAGAGTTCAAGGTAAACTGTTAACCATCCTACTACAAAAAAAAAAAAAAATAAATAAATACCGAGGATAATCTCAATCATCTACCATCTGCGATAACGATATAGCGAGTAAAGAAATTATTAAAGCGATAAAAGAATATCCTAAACCTACTACCTACTATCCTAATGATAACCTACATCTATCGCTCCTATCCTATGCCTATAAGGGTTCAAATCCTATCCTACACCTATCCTATACCTAATCCTGGCTTGTTTCAGTGACCACAACCTGACAGCTCTGATACCAACCTGTAACGCCCCGACTACCCACATTACTGAAAATATATTTTTTTATAATAAAATACTCAATTATTGGAATTTGTTTAGATAGAATAAACTTTAATACAGGGGAATTTTTGAAAATTTTGACATGAAGTATTCGTATTTCGGACTATCCACCTGTAATTTGAATCCAAACCAATTTATTCCAACACCAACAACAATTTCAACTCCTAAAGAAATAATACAAACACATGTTCAACCTATCCTAACTGATCAGGTGAACCATACCAAAATGCCCTCCCGATCAGAGCAAAGATCGGGGCATCACAATACCAACTAAAAACATAAACCTTGATAACAAAATAATAATAAATAAATACAACCCCACTACTAACCTGGATCTCTAACAGGTAGTGGTATGAAACAAGCAACTACTAAGTTATTACATTACAATACTAAATCCTTAATTAAAAGATACATACACTCCACAATTATAAATACAACGAAATAGAACTATTACACAAATTTTACTGATACCCAAAAGTCCAACCTTCTAGTAGAGAGCAACTAGGCTACCTTAAAGTCCACAACAAGTTCTTCTCGGATATAGCTTCTAAGTAGTATCCTCTTCTTTAACTGAAAAAGGTTAGAAACAATAGCAAGAAGTGAGCCAGATGCTCAGCAAGTGACAATATAGGTATAAGAATTCACAACTGAAATCTGAGTGCAACAATATAGGGTTCATCCTTTGAACTTGTCCGAATATGTCAATTTGTATTCCATTTCATAAATAGAGAGGGAGAGCAGTCATTTCTCTTTTTAAAGAAATTTTTCATTTATAAAACATTAAATTTTGATTGGAGGTTTTCCACGACAACAGACTATACGGGTGATCAGCCACGTAAAGTCTCCATTCCTTTGAAATTGGGTCCCCAATTAGGCAACACATTGGCCTTTAATGCTGGACTAGGCACTCCCCCAGCCTCTTACGCTAAAAAGTGCTGGACTGGGCACTCCCCCAGCCTCTTACGCTTCTCCAATCCATAAAACTTTTAAAAACATTTTAAAACATTTTTTAGTCCTTAAACTCACTGGCAAAAGACCAGCCCAGTATAAGGAAATTTTAAAACATTTTCAAATAACTAAACCATTTTGATTTGCATTTATAAGAGAATAAAGGTCAGGGAATCATTTAAATATAATTGCAGCAAGTACACAAGGCAAGCAAGTACACAAGGCATGGAATTCAAGTATGATTTAAAAGTATTTACGAATAGGGTTTTGTCAAGCAAATAATCATATAAGGATGTGATGTGAAAGAAATATTTAGTTAACTCTGGTGGGTTTCAGAAAAATAAGATTTAAATCAAATAAAAAGGGTCATGAGCTAATAAGGAATCAAGTAAGGGTTAAGGTTTTAGAATTAGGGTTCCAGGGATTATAACTAGTGTTTTATTTGCATGGTTTAAAGAAATAGGCATAAGGAATGGTTTAAATTGGAGCAAGGTATAAATAAATTATAAATTAAGGTTTAGGGTTCGATTAACATTAGTGCAACAATAGGGTACAAAGGTTTAATTAATTATTCAGAGGCACAAGCAAGTAGGTTCGAGGGTTTAAACAATTATGCATGGCATCAGCAATAAGGTACAAAGGTTTAAGCAATTTAATTCACAAAGATAAATAACAGGGTACAAGAGGTAAGTAACAATTTATAAGGAATAAACAACAAGGTACAGAAATTTAATCACAATTCATAAGCAGTTCATGAATTCTGAACTTCAACAGAAGGTTCGAGTCACTTGCCTTAACCAAGCACTTTCAGTCTAGTCACTTAGCTCAAAAACCCTCAGCCTTTGCCTTTCCTTTATCCTTTAGGTCTACGTCTTTCGAATCTACACATATAAAGCACTATTTCAGAATTCTATTAAATATTCGACATTCCTCTACAACATCTAATCTTAATCTACCCTTGCGATAGTCCTTAAATTTATTCACTTAATTCATATAATATCCACCACAGACCGCTGACATAATTTAAATAAATCTACAATTATAAGTAATAAACATTTAGCAGGTAAACACATAAATAAAATATAATTCAAATACCGATCCCAATGAAAGTACATACTTATATATATATATATATATACATATGCTCGAGAAAATAAAATTAGGATTTTTAGAAAATTTTGACGGCATCCCCTTTATACAAGTAACTGCCAGTCGGAACATAACCGACACAACCAATCCAATAATCATCACATTCCAAATAAAGCTTACAACCAACAACTTACTAACAATACAAGCTAAATTTACTACAATGAAAATAATCCTTAATTTAATTAAATCGTACTAACCAAATATACAGTTTGGAAATTAAAACACGAACTAACAAAAATATTGCAAAATAAATTAACAATTAACTTTACTTAATTATTCAGTAATAACCAACTAAAGTCAAAGTTTAGCAGCTAATTACTCGAACTTCATCATATAGAATATCCAACTTTTAACAAAACAAAACCACAGAATAAGTCGAACAAAGCATTAAGTTATATATATAACAGCAAAATGAGGCACAGCAACCACAACTCAACAATCGAAGGCTTGCAGTATTTAGACCAAAACCTGACCACACACACACTTTACGTACGCACACACACAGAAACTCGGCACCCCAGCTGCTGTGACACACACACACGCCTTGAATATACTCACACACGCAGTTCGTTTGCAGCAGCCAAAACACCACACACCCACATCACTTTGACAGCAAAAACAGATGAGGGGCAATCTGATTAACCACCAGAATCGTTACTAAAATCACAACACTAACACTCCTCGACTTACCAGAATAGGGGAGAAAACAGAGAACTCAGAACACAAACCAATACCAACTGAACTTCACACCCACACCACACAAGTCGAGTTTAACAGCAGGGGAGGGGAAGAAATCGCGCTGTAGTATACAAGGAACACATCATCGTCATATACGCAGCAAGACTAACAGTTAGAAGTCTAGAACAGGGCGATAACACTTCTATATATATAACAAACAGAGTGGAGAGGGAATAGTAGAGATTGAGGGAGAGATGCGAGATGTTGGGAGAGAGGAAAAAGAATCCGAGAGAGAGAACCTTCGAGGGCTGTCGAGAAAGACCGAGAGATTGATTTAGGGATTGAGGATTTGGGGTTTTTAGAGATTGAAATGGGGAAAAGTAAAATTGTAATTTACTACTTAAATTTTGATTTAAAACAAACTGAAAATCACTTTATAAAATAGAAATAAAATAGATCATAATTGACAACAATCTCAAACTAAATTTTAAATTTAGAAAATAAAATTATCTATCTCTCGATATTTTTAAAATATTTTTAGGATCATAAACGAATTAAATATGAATTTTACAAAAATTAAATCCATAAAACACAATTCAATTCATAAAATCATTTTAAAATCCTTAAAATCAAAATAAATCCATCTAATACTTTTGAAACTGAAATAAACTAATAAAAATAATAATGCAAAAGATTCCATGATTTATACTAATCCCGATAATTTTATAAAATTCTCAGAAGATAAATAAAACATGATTTAAATAGAAATTAATCCTTAAAATAAAATAAAAATACGTACGCTTATCCGACACATAAAAAATCTTCAAATAAACCCATAAAATAATCTCACACATATTTTAACTCCTCAACAATATTCATGACATATAATTCACATTTAATATTAAATAAATAATTATAAATACCAAAAATTTCCTAAGGCGTTATATTTCTGATTGAAGAGTCTCTTCAGTATTTACCAGTAGAGGTTCAGAGTTTAGCTCAACAGAGTTTGTCAAATCAGTCCTATCAGAGTTTACTTTGTTAGAGAATAAATCTTCATTTTCAAAGTGCAGTTGATCATGTTCATTAACATCTTCAAGTCCAGTTATTTTCTTGTCATCAAATGACACATGAATTGATTCCATGATCACTTTGGTTCTCAGATTATAAACTCTGAATGCCTTAGTTGACAGTGGATAGCCAACAAAAATTCCTTCATCTGCCTTTAGATCAAATTTGGTTAACTGTTCAGGATGAGTCTTCAACACAAAGCACTTGCATCCAAAAATATGAAAATATTTTAGATTTGGCTTCTTCTTTTTCACCATTTCATATGGTGTTTTACCATGCTTGTTGATCAGTGTTGCATTTTGAATAAAATAAGCAGTTTGAACTGCTTCTGTCCAAAAATATGTTGGCAACTTTGCTTCATCTAGCATGGTTCTTGCAGCTTCTATCAAGGTTCTGTTCTTCCTCTCCACTACACCATTTTGTTGTGGAGTGCCAGGTGCAGAAAACTCTTGTTTGATTCCTTTACTCTTGCAAAATTCTTCCATTGTTGAATTCCTGAATTCAGTTCCATTGTCACTTATGATAATCTTCACTTGATTCTCTGACCCTTTGTCCAGTTGTATTATATGTTCTGTCAGTGTTAATGCAGTTTCATCCTTCTTTGCAAGAAAATAAACCCATGTGTATCTGGTATATTCATCAACAATGACTAGAGCATATTTCTTCTTTCCAAGAGACATAACATTCACTGGTCCAAAAAGATCAACATGTAGGAGATGATAAGGATCATCAATTGAAGACTCAGATTTGCTTTTGAAAGAGGCTTTTCTCTGTTTGGCCTTTTGACAAGAATCACACAGGCCTTCTGCATTCAACAAGGACTTTGGTAGTCCTCTTACAAGATCATTCTTTATTAGCTCATTGATGTTGTTCAGGTTCAAATGAGAGAGTTTCTTGTGCCACTTCCAACTCTCTTCACTGGACATTCTTGTTGACAGACACACTGCTTTGCCATCAGAGTTTGTTGACAATTTTATTTCATAGATGTTATTGTGTCTGTTTCCAACTAGAGCAACTTTCCCTGTAGATTTACTGATGACTTGACAATATTCAGGCTGAAAATCTACATGATATCCTCTGTCACAGATTTGACTCACAGAAAGCAGATCATGCTTGAGTCCTGGAACCAGAGCTACATTTGTGATGATGACACTCCCAAGATTAATATTGCCATATCCCAGAGTATGTCCTATGTTGCCATCTCCATAGGAAACTTTTGGGCCAGCCTTCTCCTCATACTCTGATAGCAGGGCTTTATTTCCAGTCATGTGTCCTGAACATCCACTGTCCACAACTAGGGTACTTACCCTGGTGCCCTGCAATCACAAACAATCACTGATTGTTAGTTTTAAGGATCCAGACTTGCTTGGATCCTTTGGCTTTCTTAATTCTGTTAGCTTTTGCAGCGGAATTCACATTTTCAGAGTTTAAGCTAATTTTTTCAGAGTTTACATTTGCAGATTTTACTTTAACCCATTTCAGATTTGGCTTGGGTTCATAGTAATTATAGTAAATAGCATGATAATCTCTGCAAGTATAAATAGAATGCCAAGTACTTCCACAGTGTTTGCATAAAGTCTGTGGTCTAGTTCTCACATAATCATTCTTTACTGCAGTTTTAGAGGGCAAATAATTAATGTTCTTATTCTTACTGCAGAAACTAGCAAGATGATTAGTGCTACCACAATTAAAGCATGTTTTTCTTGGAGCTAATGTATCAAGCATTGGCTTAATTCCTGATGTTATGCCTACCTTTCCATTTCTGTTTTTCCTAGGCATTCTCAATTTGTTGACAGATTTTATCTCTTTAAGCTTATTCTTAAGTTGTTTATCTGTCATTAAACCAATGTTAACCTCTTTAACAAAAGTCTTAGCATATGATTCTTTAACAGCCTTTTTCTCAGCTTCAGTCTTAGGTCCACCTGTTCCCATAACATTACCTTCAGATGGACGATGTGGTCTAACTTTTACCAAATTTTCAAATCTAAGTTCATCTCCCTCAGAGTAACCTAGACCTACTGTATCTGACTGAAACACTTCTTGAGTGTCTTTACCAGAGTGTGTCCAAGTTTTAATAATGTGCTTAGTATCCTCCATTTCAGATTCTAGTTGCTTATACTTACCTAGCAACTCCTGTTCTATAAACACTGCATCATCTCTCTCTTTCTGAATTTTATTCATGTTTTCAAGCTGTTCCTCAACAAATTTGTTTCTATCTTTGAGTTGAGTGCACTCATTCTTGATCCTCTCATTTTCTAAAGTCTGATCCCTATAACTGATATGTAATGCTTTAAGATAAATTCTCAATTCAGTTATATTATCAGTATTATAAGCATAGGTAGTTGGGGGTACCTTTAGATCATCATCTTCATTCTGAGTAGTAGCCATGAGAGCATAGTTGACTTCCTCATCAGAATCTGAAGTGTCTGCCCAATCTCTGCCTTTTGTGTAGAGTGCCTTTTCAGTTTTACCCTTCTTGCACTCAGGAGCATAGTGACCCATTTCCTTACACTTGTAGCATTGAATCTCAGACTTGTCTTTCTTTCCTGATTTGGTATCCCTTCTATCAGAATTTCTGAAACTCTTCCTGTCAGAGTTTGAATCTTTCTTAGAAAATCTGTTTCCCTTCTTAAAGTTCCTGAAACCCATCTTCTTAAAAGTCTTTACCATCAAGACAGCCATTTGCTTCAACTCTTCTTCATCATCCTCAGAATCAGATAATGCATCAGTGTTTGAGTCATCATCAGAGTTTGATGACTCATTATCAGACTTTATGACTAAAGCTTTTCCCTTAGCTTTCTTCCTTGATGCTTCCTTCTTTAATGGTTTCTCCTCAACCTTAAGAGCAACAGACTTTGACTTCCTACTTGATCTTTTGTTTCTCTGCTCCAATTCCAATTCATAGGTTTTGAGCAGTCCATATATTTCATCAATCTCTGTTTCAGCAAGTTCATAGTTATCTCTTATAGTGGTTGTTTTCACATCCCACTTTTCAGGTAGAGAGAGAAGAAACTTGAGATTTGAGTCTTCTAAATCATACTCTTTGTTAACCAATGACAAATCATTGAGCAGTTTACAGAATCTGTCAAATGTTTCTGTCATGGTTTCTTCAGACTTTGCCTCAAAATGCTCATACTCCTGAGTGAGTATGTTTCTTCTATTTTTCTTGATTGCAGGAGTTCCTTGACACCTAACCTCAAGTGCATCCCATATTTCCTTTGCAGTTGTGCAATTAATCACTTTATTAGACATAACATTGTCTAAAGCACTGTGAAGTAAATGCCTTACTTTTGCATCCTTTGCAATAGATGAAAGATCCTCAGCAGTTAGATCTTTATTTTCTTTTGGAATCACCTTTGATTCCTCACCAGCAGCAGCAGCAGATAACTTTGTAGGTTTGTGAGGACCTTCATAAATTCTATCAAGATATTCTGGATCTGTAGCCTCTAGAAACATGGTCATCTTCACCTTCCAGATTGCATACTCTGATGGCCTAAGTATAGGAACCCTAATCGTTTCATACCTACTAACAGTAGTAGGGACTTTCTCAGAACTTGATGGAGGAGGTATCTCTGCCATTGATTACTATTGTGTTTGGATCTTAAACTGTAATAAAGTAACAGATTGGCTCTGATACCACTTGTTAGGTCAAATACACAATATATAATCAAGTACTATATGAGTAATTAACAAGAACACACATTTTTAACACTTAAAACTGTTTGGAATTAACAATTCCTCTCTCGGTGATGTAAAATATCAAAGAGAGCTGCTTAGGTTACAATCAATGATAATCTCTCTGTTCGACACCCTTTTAGAGTTAACCTAACTGTATTTATAAAACATACAGCTTCGTACAATCAGTAATTGATTCTCATATAATTAAGCTATACAATTGATATCAATCATGATTGCTACACGTCTTCTAAGTCAACTCAATATCTTTGATAGCTATCCAATCTTCAAAGATATTGCTTCCATATTTATCTAGTATCAATCTTCAAACACTGTTGACTCTCAGACGCTTCCGCTACAGAGTTTAACAACCTCTGTTGCGCTTCCAGTCAGTGTTTAACTAAACTCTGACAGCTTCCAGTTAAACTCTGTCTTGTTACTTTAGCTTCCAAACACTGTTCTCATCAATCATTTCTAACATACACCCAAATTTTAATGGAATTTTTAAAATTCTAATTGAATACCCTCAAAATTCCAAAAAAATCCTATAGAATCTAAATTGAATACACCTTTGTATGTTCTTATTTTACTTTTACTTATTGATTTGATAAAAGTAGAAATGATACTGGAATAATGTGTGACCGCGCTTTAGTGGATATTGACAACTAATCGACTGGTTATGTGTGCGCTCTGTATTGGTGGTTTGTGAATCTCGGATTGTGTAAGTCCCCTAAAAATACATTTATACACGTTGTATATTAAGGTATATCTGATGGATTAAGGGATTTTGTGAGGGGCATCCATCGTTCGATGTAAGCATGTGATACTACTTGCTCAACAGCATAATAGCTAGTGGCGTAACCACTAATACAACTCCCTCACAAGCGTGACTTCAGTTAGGATATGTTCTTTGTGTAGGAGTACAAGATGATGCGCTCTTGTTAATGGCGTATCCGATGAGCATTTAGTGCACTTCAAGCCAACGATTGGTATTTACGACTAATCCAATTCAATAATGAGAATTTAAAAATCAGTTGGTATTTAGGGTACTTAAAAATCAAAAATTTTAATATTATTATTCTTGTTATTAATATTATGCATAAGAAAATATAATTTTATTATCAATTAAAAAATTAACTATTCATCCGCTCAAAGAAATCAGTTTATCAACTATATTTAAAAGAATTATCGGTATGTAAAATCATGTTTGATATAGGGGTGTTTGGGGGAATTTTTTTCTAGAATAAGTTAACTTATTTTAAGACAAAGTTAGATTCCTAACTTTTTCCTGAAAAAAGTTAACTTTTTTTACAACTTATAGAATCTCAAACATACATTAAATACTATCCACCTTCATCTCACAGAATGCCATAACCTTTGACATAATATCACTATTAAAAGGGACATCGATATAATTAGTCTTGTCATCTGACATGGTTTGTTAAGTCATTTTTCTCTCGTTAAGATTGTCAGTTTCAGTCATTCAACCATCGAAAATATGGATCAAACAGAAAGTTTAACAACAGCAATGAACACCATATCCTTGGAGGACGAGGAAGAAGGGGGTATCGAGATTGAAGCAGATGAGGTAACAACAGACATTCTACAAGTACAAGGGGTTAATGCAAAATTTTGTATTGTTGGACGCTTCATTCAAGAAATGAGAATTGATTTTGAAGCCATGAAACAAACGTTAGCCGTACTTTGGAAGCCATGAAAATGGGTGTACATGAAGGAAATCGATTCAAATCTCTTTTTGTTCCAATTTTATCACGAGGTAGATGTGAGACATGTTATGGAAGGTTGTCCTCGGTCATTCAACAGAAAAGCTATAATCATGTCTAGGCTACAACCAGGGTAGAATCCCAGGAGTATCGACCTCAATCATATGGAACTGTGGGTACAAGTTCAAGATTTGAAAGTGGGTTTCATGTCAGAGAAAATATTAAAAGGGATTGGTAATTTCGTAGGAAGCTACGTTAGTTTATGTCCCAGCAACTTTGTTGATGTTTGGAGGGAGTACATGAGAATCCGAGTTTCATAAAATCTAGCCAAACCTTTAAAGAGACGAATGAAAATTAAAATGGCAGGTAATGACTGGTTCTGGGTTAATTTCAAATATGAGAATGTTCCCAATTTTTGTTTCATTTGTGGCATTATAGGGCATTCAAAAAGATTTTATGGGCAATTATTCGAGAAGTCAGAGCACGAAATCGTGAAACCTTATGGGGCATGGATGAGAGCTCATTTTAAAAGACAGATTAAGCCAATTAGAGCTAAATGGTTACGCAATGGAGATGGCAGTAACAGTTCCAGTTCACAGGTTCAGAGTTCTGGTAGTCCAGCTGAGGAAGATGAGGAAAGTTTGGATCCTAAAATTATTCTCGAAAATCTGGTAGTAGTTATACAGGGAGAAAATCAAGGAGATAGGATAATTCAAAAGGAGGATATTGGCGCGAGACAGCTGCATAGTAATTTAAGAATAAATGCAATCGAATTATCGACAAATCAGGAAACTAATGAGTTGATCATTATTGAAACCTTAAGGCGTAGAATAGGGGACGGACCTGATGGTATCAACATGGGCCTAAATACAGAAATGTTAATGGACTCAGATGATATAGGTGGGTTGGGCTACGAAAATACATAAGAGAATTCAAAAAACGTGCATGGGTTGGTTGAGGATGTGTGGTTCAGAAACCAAGGTCGATCTTTTTATGAGAAAATAGCTGAGTGTGCAGATGTTTTATTAGAGTGGGGAAAGGAGATTATTGGAAGCTTCAAAATTCGAATTCGTGAGTATAAAAGGAAAATCAAATCACTGAAGGGGCGACGGGATGATTATTCCGTAGAGTGTATTAAAGAAAATCAGAAAAATTTGGCCGAGGTGTACGCTCAACAAGAAGGTTTCTGGCGTCAAAGGTCTAAGAAACATTGGTTAAAAGTGGGAGATCAGAACTCTAAGTTCTTTCATGCAGCTGCAAAAAATTGAAGAAGCATCAACAAGATCAGGTGTCTGAAGAATAATGAGGGCCAAATGGTTGATTGGGATTCAGGTCTTCAAAATGTGATGATCGATTACTTTGCCAATCTCTTCACAACTTCTAATACTGAGTGGAACTATGTTATCGACTGTGTTCAAGCTAGAATCACAACTGATCAAAATAAAAGCTTATTGGAGGACATCACCGAAGTCGAAGTCAAGGTAGCCTTGTTTCACATGTACCCAGACAAATCACCGGGACCGGATGGGATGAGCCCAGCTTTTTATCAACATTGGCAGATTGTTGGAGGAGATATAGTGAATATTGTCAAGAAGTTTTTTATATCAGGGCACATTGATCAATAACTACAGAGCACCAACATAGTCTTAATTCCCAAGAAAAAGAATCCTTCTTTGATGACCGAATTGAGACCCATCTCTTTGTGTAATGTTGTATACAAGATCATCTCGAAAGTTCTAGCCAACCGTCTGAAATCTATGATTGACCTGATTATCGCAGATACGCGAAGCGCTTTCATCCCAGGATGGGTAATCACATATAATGTTGAGTATTGAATACAGTAAAAGAATACAGAGGGGGGGGGGGTGAATGGATTCTTGAACTTTTTCTCGTTCTTGAATCTGTGTAGCAAGATATGTGTTTGTGTGTGCAAATGTGTAAGTGCGGATAAAGAACAACACAAGACACAATATTACTTTAATATAATATATTTTATTAGATAAAGATTTGCTACAATCTGTGAATACAAATGGTAGTATTCTCAGCTTCGTTTTTCTCAGAGAGATGTGCTCTTACAATGTGTATGAAAAACTTCTTTAACTAAAGAAGTGAGATTGTATTCTTATAGAACATGAATACAACTCACTTACTACAAAATATGGTTACAGGATAAATTACTTTCTTGTATGTCTATCCTTTTTGAGTAAACATCCGAACGGCTACAGATTTGACTTTGCAAAGCTCTGTTCAGATCCACTTCTTTAGCCCTTTGTCTCTTCTACATCTCTCCAAGCTTCCTTGTAGGATTTCCAGAGCACGATACATATTGTGGTCCATAAAGTGCATTGGCTTGTTGCAGGTTTCTGACTTGTACAATTTATCCAGTATTTTGTCTCCAAGAATGTATTCGAGAAGTGGCTAAGTGATTGATTCGAGAACTAGGATTAGATAACTCTGAGTTCTCGAATACTGTATGATTGACATATCGAATCACTTCTCGAATAACACTTTTCTCCAGGGTTCCTTGAGTTGTCGAATAGAACACTTGACTTGTCGAATCCCTGAGATGTCGAATAGCTTTCTGAGTCCTTGAGATATCGAATGGAACTTTGACTTGTTGACTCTTTGAGAACTCGAATACCACTTTGACTTGTTGACTTCTTGAGTTCTCGAATAGAGTATTAGACATGTCGAATCTCTGAGATATCGAATAGTTCATTCAGAGATATCGAACAGTGTCTTCTCAGATATCGAATCTCTGACTTCTCGAATGCTAGACTTCTCGAATAGACAAATGTACTTCTTGAATTTGTTCTTAGGCAAATTCTTCATTTCTTCAAATCTCAACTATGATTATTTGATAGTTTTTATCTTCTTGCTTGAGGCATGAGCCTTGAAACTTCTTTCAAGCATTATTCTTGACTTTATAAGTACATTTATACAACTAGGATTTGATGCCTATTACAAGTACAAAACAAATAGAAACTCTACAACTAGAGGTTCCCTCAGTTAAGAGGTCATGTAGGTAATGCATAGCATTACACATACTTAGGCTTGTTATATTATGAGCACAGGCATGTCTCTGTGACTAACAATCTCCCCCAAATTGTGAGTAAGACCCTTAGTCACAATTTCATGCCTGATAACAAGCCTAACATACATAAAGATAAAATTTTGAAAAGTACAGGTATGTAGATTGATCAAAGAAAATTCATAGAAATATTCTTACAAGTTATGAGGAACTACTAGCCATATCCTTTTGGATTCATCTCTTGAGCTTTGGCTTGCAGATTCTCATTTTTCATCTTTTCCTCAGCTTCTTTGGCTTTCTTCTTTGCATTTTCTTCCATTTCAAGAATAATGTTGTTAGACATAATTGTCTGTCTGAGGAAGCGTCAACTGGTCAACAGTGATTGAAGAATAATTGAAGATAATTATGGAAGAAATATCTTTGAAGATTGGATATCTGTCAAAGAGATTGTGTTGACTAAGGAGAAGTGTAGCAATCGTGATTGATATCAATTGTATAGCTGATTTATAGGAGTATCAATTTTACGATTGTACAATACCTGTATGTTTTGTAAATACAGTTAGGTTAACCCTATAAGGGTAATTAAACAACGAAATATAATTCATTGTAACCTAAGCAGCTCTCTGTGATATTTTACATCACTGAGAGAGGAATTATTAATTCCAAACAGTTTTTAATTGTTAAAACGTGTGTTTTTGTTAATCTCTGATACCACTCGTTAGGCCGAGTACACAAATATAATCAAGATTTGTATGAGAGATTAACAAAAACACACGTCTTAACAATTAAAAACTGTTTGAAATTAATAATTCCTCTCTCAGTGATGTAAAATATCACAGAGAGTTGCTTAGGTTACAATGAATGATATTTCGTTGTTTAATTACCCTTCCAGGGTTAACCTAAATGTATTTATAAAACATATATCAATCACGATTGCTACACGTCTCCTTAGTCAACACAATCTCTTTGACAGCTATCCAATCTTCAAAGATATTGCTTCCATAATTATCTTCAATTATTCTTCAATCACTGTTGACCTGTAGACGCTTCCTCAGACAGAGTTTAACAAACTCTGTCGAGCTTCCATCCGTCAGCGTTTAAATAAACTCTGACCGCTTCCAGCTAAACTCTGATTTATCACTTTTACACTTAAACACTGATTAATACAAATCTTGATTATATTTGTGTACTCGGCCTAACAAGTGGTATCAGAGCCAATCTGTTACTTAATACAGTTTAAGATCCACACACAAAACTATAATCAATGGCAGAGATTCCTCCTCCAACAGGTCTAGGTTCTGAGAAGGCTCCTACTACCGTGAGTCATTATGAGACTATTAGGGTTCCTATTCTGAGACCAACAGATTATGCTAACTAGACTTGAAGATGTAGATGAACATGATCAACTGCACTTTGAAAATGAAGACTTAAACTCTGATGAAGTAAACTCTGATGATGCTGAACTGACAAACTCTGTTGAGCTAAACTCTGAACCTCTACTGGTAAACACTGAAGAAACTTCTCAGCCACAAACAAGGGAAGAACCAGTTGAGGGGGAGCATGAAGAATCACTTCAAAGTGATGACTCAAATTCTGAAAGTGAGTCAGCTGAAAAATCTGGATTAAACTCTGATGACTTAAACTCTAAAAGTCCAAAATCTGGCAGTTCAAACTCTGAGCAGTCAAATTTAGGGGGAGCCTCAGAGAATGAAGAAAGGCAACAAGAAAATCAGGAGAACATGGATCGAGGAGGAGGATCAAACACTGAGAGAAGTCATTTGCCTTCAGCTAGGAAATGGACAAAATCTCACACACCTGATTTAATTATTGGTGATTCAGATGCAAGAGTAAGGACAAGGAGTGCAACAACAAATGAATGTCTGTTTCATGCTTTCTTGTCACAATCTGAACCAGAGAAAGTAGAAGAAGCTCTTCAAGATGCTGACTGGATAACAGCAATGCAAGAGGAGTTGAATGAATTTGAGAGAAATGAAGTTTGGACCCTTGTACCACGACCAAAGAATAGATCTATTGTTGGTACTAAATGGGTTTTCAGGAATAAAACCGACAGTGAGGGGGTTGTTACAAGAAACAAGGCAAGACTTGTGGCAAAAGGCTATTCACATCAGGAAGGAATAGACTATGATGAAACTTTTGCTCCAGTTGCAAGATTGGAGGCAATAAGAATGTTTTTAGCATATGCCTCTCATAAGAAATTCAAGGTATTTCAGATGGATGTGAAAAGTGCCTTTCTGAATGGGAAACTTGAAGAAGAAGTGTTTGTTGAACAACCACCAGGATTTGTGGACCCCAAATATCCAGATTATGTCTACAGGCTTTATAAGGCACTCTATGGACTTAAGCAGGCACCAAGAGCATGGTATGAAACTCTGGCTCAATTTCTTCTATAAAGTGGGTTCTACAGAGGTACAATTGATAAACCCTATTCTACTTTAAATCTGGTAGTGACTTGCTTTTGGTTCAAATATATGTTGATGACATAATTTTTGGGTCTACTAATGATAAACTCTGTACAAAGTTTGCCAAGCTAATGCAGTCCAGGTATCAAATGAGTATGATGGGAGAGCTTAGTTATTTTCTAGGCCTACAGGTGAAGCAAACAGATGATGGGATTTTCATAAATAAAGCAAAATATACCAGAAATCTTCTCAAGAAATTTGGTATGCTTGACTGCTCATCTGCATCAACTCCTATGGCAACAACAACAAAGTTGGACAAAGACACATGAGCTTCAGTAGATATGACAAACTACAGAGGCATGATAGGGTCTCTTCTTTATTTGACAGCAAGTAGGCCTGATATCATGTATGCAGCCTGTCTCTGTGCAAGGTTTCAGGCAGACCCCAGATAACCACATCTCACAGATGTGAAAAGAATCTTTAAATATCTCAAGGGCTGAAGGGCACCATTACTTTAGGTTTGTGGTATCCCAGAGAATCGGATTTCAAGCTACTTGGTTACTCTAATGCAGACTTTGCAGGCTGTAAGATAGACAGAAAAAACACCAGTGGAAGTTATCAATTTCTGGGTGATAGTGATAGAGTATATTTTTATATATATTCTAGATGATTTTATTATCATATTTATTGTGTTTTGCCTTGATTTGGATATTTTTTTAATAGATTTTATTGTTTTAATGTAGGAAATAAAGAATTCATGACTTGGAAGGATTTGGAGCAAAAAGAGCTAATTTGGAGATAAAATAGGAGAAAATTCATATTATATATTGGGCTACACGGGATGCCTGCACTGTTTGGGCCATATCTTGAGTTACAGAAGTCAGAATTTGACGATCTTACTGTCCACGCGAAGCTTGTGGAATTATCTTTAATTCAGAGGTTGTCCAGTAAGCAAAATCCAGTTGGAAGAGCCCAGAAACAGAGGAGAAAAATAAGTTACGAATTTTACAAGAAAATCCAGCAGCTTCCAGAAATTCAATTTGAAGTGGGAAACTTGCCATCTTCTATTCCAACTCTAAGAAGGCAATTGCTTGGAGGCTAAATCAAGAGGCTATATAAACACATCTTGGGACAAATTATTGAGCATGTAAAATTATTAGGGAGGTAATATTAGATCAGATAATATAGTTTAGAGTAGATTAGTATTATTAGTTGGAGATGTAGAGAAACACCATGACTCTTCTTTTGGGTGACAACATTGAAGTTTGAAGGTTTTGTTCTCTTAATCTTTTCTTTGTTCTTATTAGTTTAATTATGTTTTCTCGTTTTACTAGTTGTTTTACTTGTTTAATTATTAGCGAGTAGTTATTTCTAGGGCTTAAAGGGAAGCCATGTTTGCACTAATATTGGCATGATTTTCATAGTGGTTTGATTGGTTATGGTTAATTCTGATTGATATGTTTTAATCATTAATTTGTGTAATTGGCCAATATCATGGATTAATTATATGCAAATAGGGGTATGGATCGAGAGATTTACTTACTAGAGGCACACATACGATTAGCAAAATTGAATTTGAGTGCGGAAGCATCATTGGATTTCTGAGAGCGTTAATTCTTGGAAGAGATTAACTTGACTCTAATTACCTGATTGATTGAATTACTAAAAGTGGTTAATTGTGTTGAATGTTTCGAGAGTGTTAATGCTTGAAAGAGATTAACATACTCTAGTTATAGGATCACATTGATTGCTTTAGCTTAAGAGCCAATTGTGTAAGCATGGTGGACCTGATTGCCCTAGGTTTTAAATAATTTGTTTATCATCTGTTTAATTAGTTTTAATTTAGTTTAATTAGTTAACTAATAATTTCACATATTCATCTGACCCTTGAAACAATTAGCGATAACTGAAAAGGAATTAGTAGAACATGTCTCCTTGTGGATTCGACCCTCTTGCCATTTGTACTAGCAATAGACACCGTGCGCTTGCGGTTAGGTATAATTTGACATATCAGATAGGCTTGTTTCTTGGTATAGCAAGAAACAGAAATCAATTTCTACATCTACAGCTGAGGCAGAGTATATTGCAGCTGGTAGCTATTGTGCACAGATTCTATGGATGAAGAATCAATTGCTGGATTATGGATTGAGGTACAGTAAGATTCCTATATACTGTGATAATCAAAGTGCTATTGTTATGACAGGTAATCCAGTACAACATTCAATGACCAAGCACATCAGCATAAGGTATCACTTTATCAGAGAACATGTAGAGGAAGGAAACATTGAGCTTCATTTTGTGTCTACAGAACAACAGCTAGCAAATATCTTCACCAAGCCATTGAGTAAATCTATATTTACAAGGCTGGTAAATGAACTTGGAATGGTCTCTGGTTTTGACTAGAGATACTGGTTAGACTCAAAATTTTACTTGTGTAATGCATTACTTATGTTTCTGTGATGTGTTAACTGCTATGTGAACTCTGTTTTTAAACTCTACCTCTGTTAGCATGTTCTGTCGGTCAAACACTGTTAACATGTTGAATAAACTCTGATAATGTTATTGTCTGATATGAACACCGATGAAGAAAACTGTATGAGGCATGATTCTCAGTTATTAATCATGAATCTTTCTAAGTTTTGTGATCTAATCTTAGACTGTGCAGACAATTAACACAAGCATGATACTGTTTCATATTTATAGCATCTCTTAGTTTATCTATCCTAAACTCTAAGTCTGTTAATACTGTGTGCATTGCCTCTCATGAATAACTTCTGATGTTTATGACTTCTAAACTCTGTTAGTTAAACTCTGTTTGGTTAGATGTTGTAATCAGTAAACTCCCGAAGAAGTTGTATATAGGATGTTAGAATTTCTTTCTGATTATGTTGTATCTAGGAAGAACCATGAGCTTGCTGGTAATAATAAGGGCTAAAATTCTCTAATTTTTGGTGACTAATCAAAGCTCAGGAAGAACCAGGAACTTATCACAAGATAAGGGCTAAAATTCTCTAATTTTTGGTGACTAGTCAAAGACTAGGATGACCCAGGAACTTATCAAATGATAAGGGATAAAATTTTATGATTTTTGGTGACTGGTCGGAGGTTAGGAAGACCCAGGAACTTGTCAAAATGATAAGGGCTAAAATTATAGGATTTTTGGTGACTAGTTACAACTTATGTTAAAAAAATAAAAAATAAAAAAAATCTGCATTTATTCTTTTTGTCAATTTTTATTTAGCAGGGGGTATAAGTTATTTCAGAGTTTCTACATATAAATTTCCTACAGAGTTTAGCATTCATCATACATTCAGTGTTTACTATGAGAGTTTGTGCATCCAGTGTTTACTGATTTATTTTTATGAATTTTATGAAATATTAAATGCTCTAAAAAATGGATTAGTAAACTCTGCTATACACACACATATATTCACATCTGTGCAGTTTTTGAAAGGGTTACAGTAATGAAGTTGGAGAACTGACAAACACTAATGGATTTTGTCTAATACTCTAAGGTATATTTTATTTCAGATGATTTCAATCTTGGGGTAAAAAGAGTTTTGACATTTGTTAATTAGTATAGGAGTGTTAAAATGTGTCAGTAATGGGAGAGAGAAAGAAGCAGTAATTATTGCTATATTTACTGAGCATGCAAAGCTGTTCCGCTGATTTTGTGCCACGTGTCCCACTCACACATTTATCAAGAATTGTGTCCCACTCACACATGGTAACTGGTTGAATGTATTAATGATAAAACGTTTAGTTTTATTTTTTAATTACATATCTTACACGATTCATATTCACTCACCCACTTTCACACCCACTCACAATTACTTTTTACGCAACCACTCAGTTACATCGTATTTTTCTCTTGGGCATTTTAGCAAACACATTTCATACACATCACTTTCTTTCTCATTTTCTTCTCAAATCGTTCTAATGGCAACAAAACCTTTTTCTGCTCTTGGTCTATTGTTTGTTTCTAAAAACTATGCAGCCTTATTGAATAATGAAAACGTACCAGAGGCATTTCATCTGATTCAGAACTTTTTGAGGGATTCGGAAATTGGTCAAGCTCTGGTTGAACCACCAACCCTATCTGCCTCTCAAATTGCTACTTTCTGGCAGAACTCTACCTATGACGATGGAGGAGAGAATGGGACTCCATCTATTGTTTTCACTCATGAGGAGACAGAGTTTGTGCTTACTCCGACTACTATCAGAGAAATCATGGGTTTTGATACCCACACTTCTTACAGTGTTGTTTCTGAAAAGAATCTGAGAGAGATGTTGCAGCAGATTGGATACTCGGGTTCTTTGGCTAAGCTTGGATCAGTGAAAAGGCCACAGCTGAGAAAGGAATGCAGTTTCTTCTTTGACTTTATTACAAGGGCCTTTGGCAAGAAAGTCACCAACTGGGATGCAATTCCTACTGACAGTCTACAAATCGGGTATTCTCTTCTCTATGGAAGTAATTTCGATTTTGGCAGACTTGTTTTAATGAATATAGGTGATAGATTGTCAGAGACTACTACTATCTACTTTTCTAGATTCTGTCAACTATTATTCACTGCTTGTGTGTCTGGAGTTGTAATTGCTGAGGATGATGTAATTCAGCCTTTTAAGGTTAACAATAGGATATTCTCTGATTTGACTAATAAGGATGCTAACAAGGAGCAATTACCTGCCTTGGTTTTGCCTTTTTCCCTTCAGAATTTTCTACATCAACCCCAGGAACCTCTATCACCAACAAAGCCTGCACCTCAACCCATTCAACCTGATAATCTTGAATCTAACATTGTACCTCCACCCACAAACATTGAACCAAACACTGACCTTTCACAACCTACAATCACTGAAAAACCAGCAACCACTCAACCACAACCATCACCTCATCCTAAACCAACAACTCAGGCTAAAACGAAGAAGAGAGGAAGAACTAAGCATATTGCCATCAAAAAGACAAAAATGGCTCCAAAGGCAAGAACAAACAGACCTTCCTCACTATTTGTGGTAGAGGATTCTATAGAAGAAGAAGTTTCTGAAGAAGGAGTGCCAGAGGTGCTTACATATAAAAGGAGAAAGATGATCCTTGATGAATCTGATGAGGAAATGAATGTTGAAGCTCCAGAGGTAATCCCCAAAGAGATACCTGCTGTTGAGATAAATGTTGCAGAAGAAGCTGTGCAAATACCTGCAGATATACAAATGGATGAGGACAATGGTTTTCCTACTATGGATGATTTTGTTCAAACATTTATACCATTCTCTGATCCTATTCAAGTTTCTCTATCACCTGTTATTGCAAATTCTGGAGAAACTGGTGTAGCTGATCAGCCTACTGTGGTTCTTGATGAAACAGTAGCAACCCACACTGAGTTATTCTCTAATGCTCACCAGGTTTCTGAAAAAGGTGAAGAAGTTGAGCAAGTCACCAAGGCTGTAATCTCTGAGCCTGTGGATGCAAAGTCTGTTGACATTGCAAAGACTGTTGACATTGCACAGTCTGTTGATTCTGGAAAGCAACTTGCAGAGAATGATGAACCTGCAGAAACTGTTGCAGAGAATGTTGCTGACAATATTGATCCAGTTGTAGATACAGCTGTGAATGTTGAAGATGAAGAAAGTGAAGAGTCTAATTCTACTCAGAGTGTAGCAGTACACACTGCAGGAAAGCACACACCTTTTGATAAACCCTCAGATGCACATGATGTTGAGGCAGAATATTTTGATAAATATTCAAGGGATTGGTATCAAGATGATTGAATTTTTCCTGCTGGTCGAGCAGCTAAGTTTGTGAAGAAGGCTGCTAACTCAATTTCAAATCCAGACATTCTCTCTAGTTTACAAGCAACCATAGTTCAAGTCAAGACACTGAATCACAGGTTTGATGATTCTCGAAAATCTATTACTGATCTCAGGGCTGAAGTTGTTGCAAGAGATATGACTATGCAGAGAGAGAATCAACTCAAGCATCAGAAGTTCTCTAAAGCTCAAGAAACTCTGTTTCAAAGACTAGGACAGGTTGAACATAGTCAGACTGTCTTGTCTGAGAAAATTGATTCGATTGCTACCTCCTTGGAGCTGATTACATCTATTCTGATTCCTGATGATGTCAAAAAGGGGGAGAGATTTGCTAAGTCTAAATGCAAGCAATCTCAAACTCTGACTAAGAAGGATGATGTTGGAGATGGAGGAGTGATAAGTGGATTTTATATCCACTTGGAGCATTCTAAATCGGCTTAAATTGATTGTCTTGGACTCAAGTTTCTTGTAGTTTTGATGTGTTTTGCTTAGTTGTGCAGATTTACAAGAATGTTGGTTAAGGTGGATGCTTCTATCGTTTTTGGAGGATTAATTGATTAAAATTCGGATTTTCTGGTACGGTTGCGCATTCTACACTGTTTTGGCCATATCTGGAGTTCTATAAGTCCGTTTTCAGCGATCTTACTGCCCACGCGAAGCTTGGGAGATTTTCTACAACATGGAACAGGTGTTGCACGTGCAAGTTGCGCGTGGTGGGGGCAGGAAGCACGACAAACATAATGTTGGGAGCAGGGAAATTACTATTTTGCCCTTTTCAAGTTCTAATTGTATTTCGGGCAGTTTTTAGCACCTTAATTAAATTCTAATTGTAATAGAAGGTAAATTCTTGCTGGGCAAGAAAGCTAGTGCCTATTTAAACACATCTTAGCATTGTAATTCGGGAGATAGTTTTTATTTATTGTAACATAACTTAGATCTGCAAGGGAGAAAAGGAGAGAAGGATTCAACGCTCGTGACAAGGAACGGATCTAGATCTACTTCATCTTTTGTGTTATTCTGGATTATAGATTTGTTTTCTCAACTCTTTATTTTAATAATATTATTGCTTCTTTCTTCCATATCTTGTTATTTATCATGTTTTTATCAAATCCCATGACGATGAACGGTTCAATTATGGGCTAATCGTTGTCATGGGATTCTAACGGAGTTTTTTACGGAACTTAGTATTTTGATGCTTTAAAGATCTGTGTGTGGTGTATAATTGATATCCTCGTATGGTTATGCTTAATAGATAGATGCGTCGCGAACATCTAAATTGTTAATCTCTTGTGAAGTGAAAGTGGATCTTGAGATTTAGAACTTGCCATGCTAGCATAGGTTCATAATTGTTTATCAACATGATTCGTGGTGTGAGATGAAAATACTTATACTACCCTGTGTGATCTTAATGGATAACTTGTGCTTCAACCGTTATGTTTTCAAATTCTATAGACATATAGGGTCTAAGCATAATTGGTGTCTATTCATCTTCTATCTCTTTTGTGGATGTATGTTTAGTTTAGTATGCGTATGCTGACAGGTAGCGTATACTTGTTTCGTGTTATCCGATCAGATATCAAAACCATTGCATATAGTGATTAAAGATGTCAGATCTAAGGGAAGTATTTAATGAAGTTAGGATCCCATGTTTATTCATATATGAGGAATTCGATTTAATTCTCTTTAGCTAATTAATTCTTGTTTAATATTTTGCATCCTAGTATAATTTAGATAATCAAACCCAAATTTGTACTTTTCTTAGCAGTGAATTAAAACCATACATTGTTGCATAGGCATATTTAATGAATAAAACCATAACCAGATCTCTGTGGAACGAACTTAATTTATATTACTTGTGACTACGTGCGCTTGCGTAATTTTGTGCTAACAAGTTTTTGGCAAGTGATAAAGGCAAGAGTTTAAGAGCTGATCCAAATCAAAGTCTGAGATCTGGTGGCAAGTCTTTTAAATCACAGTCTGTTGGAATAAACATTGATACTCAGGGTACTTCAAACACCAGAAGTTTGCTATTTACTGAAAATCCACAGACTGATGAAAAATTGGCTACTAGAGTGTTTCTTGAAGAAAATGAAGAAGGAGCTACAATAGAAGACATTCAAGCTGAGGAAAAGAGTTTACAAGAAGAACATCTAAAGGCTTTGAAGTCTGGCAAGTTTAAAAGGAAAGAGAAAGCTCCTAGGCCTATTCTTAAGGGCATTGTGATTAAAGAAAAAGTTGGTACTGATCAAAGATCACAAATGTTTAGAAAACCAACAGAAGCAGAAGCTAAGCGCGCAAAAGCTGAAAGGCATTGCTAAAAAAAGGAAAGTTTCAAAGAAAGAAAGTACAACCTCTGTTGCTACACATGTTGTACAGAAGAAAGAAAATACAACCTCTGTTGATACATAAGTTGCATTGATACCTCTATCTAACCAGATGAAATCAGTGTTTGGAAAACCTACACTTCATGATCCAAATCAGATGACTAGAGGGACTACTGATTTTCTACATGGTAGAGGATTAACATGAAAAATTGGTAGAGATAAATCTGGTCTGAGCTCTCATAGAGAAAATAGGATGTATACTGGTCCTAGAGATCCTTCATCATTGGCTGTTCCAGGTCTTGGTGTTACTCAAGAGAATTTAGACATACTGGAGTCAGTACAGTTGGTTCATCAAAAGAGTTTGGAGAAGGATTTTCTCTTGTACTTCATGGATGATGGAACAGTGTATAAAATTGGTGAGTTTGATCTTAATCTGAAGTATTATGAAGAATTGGAGTATGTTCTATACATCTTCAAAGTGAAAAATCAAAGAACTCATCGAGCTGCAAATGTGTTAAGAAATAAAATGTTGCATAATATGGCATGGAGAGGTGTAAAATACACAGGTGCGTATGTTCCGAAGTACAGAGATTATCAAGGAAAGATTGTGGAAATGAAGAAGAATACTGCTAAGTTGAAGACAGATCTTGGTATAACTATCTTGGACTTTAATTCAGAATCAGAAAGAGCGCAATTCATCAGACTGGGTAATGAGATGAGAAGAAACAAAATCTACTCTCTGAGATCTGCTATCTACCAAACTGGTGAAGAAGATCCTAAGCTAAAAGAGATTAAATAGATTATGCAGATGGAACTTGAGAATGCAGAAAGAAGATTGCTAATAGACTACCTCTGAACAACACCAGATGTTGAAGAGATTAAGTAAACAAATCTCTGTAAGCGTTTCTTGTTTTCTGTAGATTTTGTTTAAGTAGAAGTTTTAAACTCTGATTATTTGTTAAACACTGCATTTGTCTATTTTGTTTTGACATCATCAATTATTGTTAACTTGTGCATTTTTGCTAATGAACAAGTTGGGGGAGATTGTAAGATATGATTGATGTTTGTATTAATCAGTGTTTAAGTGTAACAATGATAAATCAGAGTTTAGCTGGAAGCGGTCAGAGTTTAGTTAAACGATGACGGATGGAAGCTCGACAGAGTTTGTTAAACTCTGTCTAAGGAAGCGTATACAGGTCAACAGTGATTGAAGAATAATTGAAGATAATTATGGAAGCAATATCTTTGAAGATTGGATAGCTGTCAAAGAGATTGTGTTGACTAAGGAGACGTGTAGCAATCGTGATTGATATCAATTGTATAACTGATTTATAGGAGTATCAATTTTACGATTGTACAGTACCTGTATGTTTTATAAATACAGTTAGGTTAACCCTAGAAGGGTAATTAAACAACGAAATATCATTCATTGTAACCTAAGCAGCTCTCTATGATATTTTACATCACTGAGAGAGGAATTATTAATTCCAAACAGTTTTTAATTGTTAAAACGTGTGTTTTTGTTAATATCTCATACAAATCTTGATTATATTTGTGTACTCGGCCTAACAAATGTCTTCCATTGCAGTGAGTTCTTCAATTAGAGGGGAGCCTGACAAATCCTTGAGTACTTCATTCAGCTTTTTCTCGATCAGAGTAGGAACTGATGTAGTCCATTCTAATCTTTACATTTCTACCATATTTCTTGTATTCAATGATGTAAGGATTAAATTTGACTCTACACAGACCCATAACCCTCAATTCATCAGCCTTAGCTTCCATTGCAGCAAACTCCTCCTCCCTTTTCTTTAGTAGCTCTTCACTGTTCTTTTTCTGTTCTGCCGGGTGATCTCTCTTCATTTTGACAAAATCAATTAACTCCAGCTTCCATACCCTTTCCACTCTATCTTCAGAATCCAACAATGTAATAATCCTTTCTATATCATATAGCTTGCCCCAACGCTGACATGTCCCTTGCCTAAATTTCTTCTGTCTCCTATCAGTGTATTTAAATTCAAGACAATCATCAACAATGACAACATGATAGATTCTTTGAGCTCTTAGGAATTGCAGTTGATCTTCATCAAAGTCTTCATCTAGTGGTGGTAGGTTTAAGCCTGGGATAATTGTCAGTGCCTTAGACTTGGATAGTTTCACCCTTCTTACAGCCTGTTTGAGTTTAAACTTCTTCACCTGATTGCATGGCAGTAACATGTGACCTTTGTTGGTAGACCATTGTAGTATTCCATTAGCAGTTTGCTTTTTGAAACACACGGATGGTTTCTTGATTTGAATCTTCTTCTCTTCTTGAGGTGGCAAAACAGTTGCAGAAGCCATTGAATCAGATTTTGGTAAGTCATTACTAACAGCATTCACCCTAGACTTAGAGTCTTGTATTGTGGTGAGTTTACTGCTAGCAATGCCTAAGGCTTGCTGTTTTCCACTTTTCTTCTCATAGACTTTACCTTGGTCATCACCATCTTTCTTGTCTCTGCTGTCCTTTTTCTTCTTCTCATCTTTATCACCCTTATCACTCATGTGATGTATTCTCCTCCCATCACTTCTGAGAATGTGCAGTGCTTCTATTTCTTCAGCATTTCTGACTCCAACTTTCTTCTTTAGTAGATCAATGATAGAAATAATAATTCTGTGATTTCGAGGAGTGAGATCATTGGGAATGACCAATTGTTTAATGTCCATGGCTTCTTAATCACTTCTGGCAGCCTTGAAGGTTGGCCATTCCTCAAGTCATCATACAGACTTTTATTGTTCTCATTTCTCTTCTCAATAATCTCAATCAGTGCATCTATCTCTGAGTGTTTTAAGGCTTGTAGAGTCTTGTAGGTTAGATGCCATATCTTGGACTTGGACACCATCATTATTTTCTTGATCCATAATCCATCTATCTTCCTGAGTATCAAAGTGAGATAGTCAATCTGATCCTTCAAGCTCCTTAGATATAATTGAGTGTCATTGGCCTGTTCCCTTGAGACTTTCAGAAACTCTAAGAATGCATCATCATGGTAGACATTAGAATTTGAAATTTCTTGTAGCTTGGCCTCAGTAACCACCTTTACTTCTACAGGCTTGGCACTTTCAGATTTGGAGGATGGAGGTTTATCAGATGGCATGCTTCCTGCAACCACTGTAGTTGTGATAGATTGCTTCTGACCACTGGGAGTAATGACATGCACAGTTGGTAGAGTAACCACTAGCAGAGAAGATGGAGGTTCATCAACTTTGGATTTCCCTTTGCCTGACACATGGGTTATAAATTTTGGAGTTCTTTGATGACCACCCTCATTTATCTTGATGCCTTTTGCTTGAGGTTTATCCCCCTTTGGATTTGAATTCCTTAATGTCCTCTTCTCCCCCTTAGGCTTATTGTTAGGCACAGAGGCTGTAGGAGTGACCTTTGGGGTTGAAGATTCTTCAGGAAGAGGGAGACCCATGTGCTTCATCATTGCAGACAACATCAATTGTTGATGCAGAAGAACATCAGCTGTGGTGGTGGCTTGAGTGCTCAACTGCTCAGTGAGAGTGTTTACAGTGTCTGTAAGATGAGTATTAGATTGCTTGAGAGAAGCTACCTCCTTTTCAAGGGTATCCACTTTAGTAAATAGGTCATTGGCCTTAAAACCAGATAGGGATTGATCCTTTAGTCTTTTCACTTCATACTTGGTCATCTCATGCACAGGGACCTCAGTGACTAGCTTGTCTCCATATTGATTTGCAAAGAGGGTCCTGAGCATGGCATTTGCATCAGTTGTCTGATCAGATAGAGTTTGAAATTTATGCGCCAGACATGTGACAATATCCTTCAGTAAAGCTAGACCATTATCCATCTTGGTACAGGTGGTGTTGCAGTTTTTGATATCCTTGAAAACATTGTCCAACTGAGGTAATTTTGCATCAAAGGCCCTCTTGATTTCTTCCACTGAAGTAGCTGTTTTAACACACACCTTGTTGACTTCAGTTTTGACTCCCTTTCCAAGATAGTGGGCAGCCTTGAGGAATCCCTTGTGAGAATCATTCATAGCCTCATACACTTCACCAGGAGTCAGAGATTTGGCATTGGAGCCCAGTGAAGTGATGTACTCCTCTCTTAGATATTGAAGAGCTTCATCAAGAGTAATATCATATATTCCTTACAACCAGGCATCTACATTTCCATCTCTCTCAGCATCATCAATTATCTTTGTCTTTTGCATCTCCACATCATCTCTATGGCAAAGAAAAATTGCTTCATAGTCTGCATTTGGCATATTGGAGGTGACCAAGTTCTGAGCTTTCTTGACAAACTCAGGAATCTGATCCACAACTAAGCTTTGAAGTTCTTCAACCGTCAATTGTGGTGGAACAGATCCTGATCCTGAAGCACTGTCATGTTGCACAGGCTTTAGCCATTGTGACAAAAAGTCAGAGCTAGAGCTACGCAAGCTAGACTCCTCAGTTGTAGATTCAACTTCTGCAACTGGATGGATTGACTCTACTACTATTGTCTCCACAGGAGTGGGATGAGTTACAACAGTAGTTGACACATGCACAGAGTCTCTTATGAAAACTAGTGAATCCTCTGTGTTTATGATGGTGTCATCAGGATATGCCCCAACATGCATTCCCTCACCATCTAAATGTGGTTCCTGGGTGGTGAGCAAAGTGTCATGCACTAAGTCACTTGAATCCATTGGCTCACCAAGAGAAGAGAATTCTTGATGATCAATGCCTTGCTCCTCAATTGCTTGAGTTGCAAGCTCCAAAGAAATTTGAGTGTGAGATTCTGAAAGAAGAGTGTCTTGTAGATTGGATTTTGGCAACTCCCCCTGAGAAATAGAGGGAGTTTCAAGTGTGATGTGCTCTTCACTCAGTGTTGTGCCAGCCTTATCACTCCCATGTGCTGACTCTTTACAGGTAGGTGCATTGGGGGGGATGCTTGATTATATTGATGCACCCTGTTGAGAGGATACATCTAGTGAACTGTTTGCCCCTGATTTTACAACCTCCATTTGTGTGACCGAGGAGGTGGTTTTAGATTTCTTCTTCTTTGGTCTTTTTAAGGGTGACTCAGGTTCCTCACTTCCTATACCTAATTCAACAGCCAATGCTGCTTCAGACAAGATAGTTAAAGGTGCAGAAGCTATCTCCTTCCTCTTCTTTTTACTAATATCACCCTTTTGAGAGGATGATGCAGTTGGCTCAGTGTTGGTAGAGTGTTTGGCTGAGAGGGTTGGTTAGCAAGCCCTGGGTTATCATTATGTTCTACTTGCTTAGGCTGTGCTAACTGAGATTTTGAATCAAAAATTGGCATGTTGTGGGGGTAAGTCCTAAATAGACTCTCCATATGGGGAGTTATTTTGAGTCTTACATCCACATCATTTCTAGTCTCCAAGTTACCAAAAATGAGTTTGGTCATGGATCTAGGGTAGCCTGTTAACACAAAATCACGCAAGCATAAGTGGTCAAAAGTAATATAGAATAAAGTTGAGTTCGTTCCCACAGAGATCTAGTTATGATTTTAATTCAGTTTTGTACCTATGCAACAATGTATGGTTATTATGCACTGCTAAGACAATTAACAATATTGGGTTTTGATTATCTAATTTAAACTAAGATGCAAACTAGTAAACTAAGAATTAACTAACTAATGAGAATTTAAATCAAATTACTTCTGCAAGAGGAAACTTGGAATCCTAACTTCATTAAATACTTTGCTTAGATCTGACGCCTTTAATCAATATATGCAATGGTTATGATATCTGATCGGACAACACGAAACAAGTACACGCTACCTCTCAGTATACGTATACCAAACTAAACATACATCCACAAAAGAGATAGAAGATGAATAGACACCAATTATGCTTAGACCCTATATCTCTATAGAATTTGAAAACATAACGGTTGAAGAGCAAGTTATCCACATTGATCACATAGGGCAGCATAATTTCTCTATTTACGCTACAAATCATGATGTTAAAACATCAACCTATCCTATGCTAGCATGGCAAGTTCTAAATCTCAAGATCCACTCTCGCTTCACAAGAGATTAACAAATTAGATGTTCATGACGCATCTAACAATTAAGCATAACCATACGAGGATATCAAATATACATCACACACAGATCTTTAAAGCAATCAAGATACTAAAGCTCCATAAATAAATCCATTAGAATCCCATGACAACGATTAGTTCATAATCGAACCGATCGTCATCATGGGATCTGATGAAACCATGATAAAAACAAAGTATGAAAAAATACAAATAATCCTAAGTAATTGATATGTAATGGTTCTCCCAATTACAATGGTAGGATGTGTTTATATAGGCTCGATAATTCTTGCCCAGCAAGAAATTGCCTTCTATTACAATTAGAATTCAATTAAGGTACTAAAAACTGCCCAAAATACATTTAGAACTTGAAAAGGGCAAAACAGTAATTTCCCTGCTCCCATCAGTCTGATTGTCGAGCTATCTGCGCCCCACACACGCAACCTGCTCGTGCAAGACCTGTCCCATGTTGTAGAAAATCTCCCAAGCTTCGCGTGGGCAGTAAGATCGCTAAAAACGGACTTATAGAACTCCAGATATGGCCAAAACAATGTAGACTGCGCAACCGTCCCGGAAAATCCGAATTTTAGTTAATTTAACCTCCAAAAATGATAGAAGCATTAACCATAATCGACATTCTTGCAAGCCTGCACATCTACATAAAACACATCAAAACTTTAACAAACTTGAGTCCAAGACAATCAATTTAAGCCGATATGGAACGCTCCAAGTGGACATAAATCCACTTATCACACCCCCAAACTTAAACCGATGCTTATCGTCAAGCATTAAAAATTACAACTAACTAATTAGTACCACTTCCGTAGGTGATCACGGTTGCATTTGGCATATGCAACAAGCCCTTTAAACCCCTAGGCAGCCCTAGTGGACGAGTAAGGTCTCGTGAGGGCCTATAGTGAATGTACCCACAAAATCCAATGCAATGCAATGTATGAATGCAACTAAATGAAAATGCAATTAATCTAGTACTAATATCCTACCATACCCTCAAATCCTCTCATGCCATATCAACTTAAGAATCAAAGTAAATACGCAATGTCTTGGTGTCGAAAGTGCAAGTATTCACATAGCCTACTCAATGAACATGCATAAGTACTCACAAACCCATGTCAAAGGTAAGGATAAGTTAGTAAACATGCTAAGCCTACAAAAGTACATCTTTGAAACAAAACTCGGGATCTCATACGCAAAAATAAGTAAACACTCACAATCCACTCACAAAAGAATACTCTCTCAAAAACAAGGGTAAGTGTATCACTCAACTCCAACAAAATCATAAGCACGCTTGACATTTGGTATCAATCTAACTCTTAACACAACATACATCAATGACGATAATCAAAAGGTCTTTATTTGGGTTGTAACGGGGCTAGGGACAAGGTATATCAAATAATCCAAATCAGGTGAAGTGTCAAAAGCTAGTAAGTACCATAATAAATCATACACAACACCCTATTTTCCCCCACACATAATTTTACTAAAACAAACACTCTACTAGTCGACTAACACTAGTAGAAAAATGGCCTTTTACGTCGGTTAAATATGTCTTATACGTCGGTTAAATGGCGACGTATGGGCTGGCGACGTATGGGCTGGCGACGTATAAGGTCAGAGTCTTTTACGTCGGTTAAAAAGGCAACGTATATTGTATCCTTTTACGTCGGTTCTTCTAAACAACCGACATATATTGTATCCTTTTACGTCGGTTCTTCTAAACAACCGACGTATATTGTTATCCTTTTACGTCGGTTCTTCTAAACAACCGACGTATATTGTTATCCTTTTACATCGGTTCTTCAAAACAACCGACGTATAAGGTCCAAAATATTAAAAAAAAAATTGTTTTTCGATACAACCCAGAAAATTAATTAAAAACCATAATTCCTGAAATCAACCAATAATTTTACATCCATAATTTTACAACCGAACAACATCTAGAAAATTAATTAAAAACCATAATTCCCAACATATTTTTACACATCCGTCCAGCTACAACAATAACAATTTAACAACATATTGACAAATATGTTTTGCATCTTGTACAATATTGTACAAGTTACACTGAGATTGAATGATAATAGCTAGTAGGATCACTTCCGTCTAAGTTAAGTTTGAGTTGTAGACATTCAGCTTCTGCAGCATTTCTTGGACTAAGGAGCAGTGTTTTGCATTCGTCTGACCAAAGATGCCTGGCGTCAAGATTCTCAACGCTTCTATACAATGTACTGAAGCTTCTTATTGCTCCTGATTGCGACTCTGGATTTTCATTTAAGATTTTGACAATTGTCCCCATTGGTAGTGTAAGAAAACTGAACAATGTGTCGATGAAATCACTTCCTGCTTCAACAAATACTACTTTGTTCAAAACAGAGTACTGACTAGTTCAAAACCGCTCCACATTTTTTCAGGCTTATCCTGCTCTTTCACAGATTTAATACTAAATAGTACCATAAACTTGCAACAAGAGGAGTATGACACAACAAGGAAAAAAATATTAGATATATGTTAAAGAAAGTAAATGGTAAAAATACTGTACCAACAGTTCTAAAGCATGTCAAAAGCTGGAAAGTGCACAAAGAAATATGTTAACATATCAAACTTAGTTTACATGTAAATGACATGTAATAATACATATGTACACAAGTATGAATGTATAATCGTTTTTTGCTGAACTAATAACATATCCTGGGGTACTGCAACCTTTAATATAGTGCTAACCAAGTGTGACCTAGTTGGTGGGAATGTGGAATGATATTTGTAGCATCACACACATAATTTTAACTCAACAACCGGACATAGTATTCATGTTTTGTTTATAGAGTACCTGAAAAAATTTCAAGTGAAGACTGGCAAGACCAGATATGAAACAATAATACAACAAGGATGAGAAACATCCAGATTATGTTAACTATTACAAGGGAATTAATTGGAATTTTCACAGGTTAATGTCTATTTACTTTCCTAGCTAGATCACAAGTGATGTACAGTTAGACATCCAGCAATTCAGAATCCAACCTCTCTAGCTAAGTTAAGAGGGTCAATCTGATGCTTACCATGTTGCTTGGATTGATGCTGAGACCAATAAGCATGAGCAGCTAAAACTCTGTCCAAAAGCTCTTGAGGTACAGGCTCTCCCCGATGCTGCTGGGGAGCTATACTTGCTGTGCGAACTAATGTCTTCCATTTATCCTATATATATCAAAATTAGACAAATATACATCATCCATATACCGAAAATAAAAATAATTTAAAGCTACTTTAGTGGCTCTTTAAAAGAACTTCTTATCCGCTAACTCGATTAACATTCACTTGCTTGTCATGCCAATAGGTTCTTTCCTACATAAGTTAAAATTAAACCAAAAAACATGAGCTTTTATGATAAGGATAAAGGATCATGTTCTACCAAAGGTTAACTATAAAATTCTGTTCTATACCTTCAAGTCCACATAAGTTCGATGGTTCGTATCATCAAAGGAACGCATTTTCACATCACGCCACCTGCATAATCTGATAAAAAAATCTGAATTTCCTGAAGCCACTTAAGCTAATAAAGTTGAAAAATAAAATTGTTTTTCTAAACATAGAGGGGTAACGTTATAGTCTAAATAGTGTGTTTGCGTTCATCTGAGGAATAGGAACCAGAGCTTTGGGTACTGATATCTCTGTAGCTACATCAGTAAAATAAGGAACAATTTCCTGATTACTTCCTACAAGTTTTTCCAAATTAGTGACAGGAACTTAATCAAATGAGGAATCGAAGAATCCTGAATCCAAGACAGGAACTGGGGACCTGGAAATGAAGAGTAAATATTAGTGGAGCTGGTAATTGAACTGCTGCTTTGATGCAGTGCCAATGATAGCATTTGAACTCCAGAAGAAACAGCAAAAAGCAACAAATCTAGTAACCATAATATTTGGCTAAAGCAAATCTGCCTAACCTGGATAATTCTTGATGTTTGTCGTATGGTAGCAGGAGTGCAGGATCTTTACGAGATATAGGTGAGGTAGCTTGCACAAAATCAGGCTCCAGTGTAAAACCTAGAGTGTCAAGGTCCTCATTATGAGAGATTCCAATCTGCTGAAGGGTTCTATTGTCGTCTCTAACTCTCTTCCCTTGAAGAACTACTCTCACATGTAAACCACCTTCAAGTATAGCAGTGACAGCCTCCATAACAGTCATCTACAGAAAAATCATCATGCAAGACTCCATTAAGCTCTACAGCCTCACAACAAATTAAGAGACATATCTCGTTATGTAAAATTTGGGGTGGCCTTCTTATATGTAATGCCGATACTTAAACTAACATCTTTTACGATATGTTAACTAACATAGTTTACTACATATATGTGTGTGTCAAATTAAACGCAGCTAAAATGAACATAGTAACAGAATTGAGCAGGCGAACAAAATCAAGTACATGGAATTGGATTAATTAAAGCTATGAGCTTAAAAAACATAATTGAGCAGTGAAAATAAAGCTGAAACTTACGGACGAAGAAGCAGAGATAGACGGAAGTTTCCATAACATGTTGAATCTATCTGTATGCATAAACATACACCACGAGCTCAAGCTATGTTGGATCTGCAAACCCTAAATTTAACAATAAAATAGCTGGAGAATATGTTTATGCTTGGGTAATAATTGGGGATAAATTGAATTGAGGGAGTAGAAGTAGAAACCCTAATTGAATACAGTAAGATCGAAGAAACCCAAGTTATAATAGTAGTATTACAACTGGAAATTTTGACAACATTGGACATGTGTTAATTGCATCCAGAGATCGAGAGAGAGGAGAAACGAGAGAGCGAGAGATGGAGATTGAGAGAGTGATAGAGATTGGGTTAAACTGAAAAAAATGAATGGTCGAGATCTGTTAATTGCATCCAACGGTCGAGATTTTGTTAAAGAAGCACAATCCGTGTGCTCCAAAATAACCCAATAATAATGTGACATGTGGCGACACAGCACCCACTTCTAATTTTTTAAAGGTTTTATACGTCGGTTATATTAAGAGCGACGTATAATATCTTCATATATACGTCGCCTTTTTCCCAACCGACGTATAATATCATTATATATACGTCGCCTATTCCTAAACCGACGTATATAATAGCATTATATACGTCGCCTTTTCTCAACCGACGTATAAAGTAGCATTATATACGTCGCATTTACCTTAACCGACATATAAAGTAGCATTATATACGTCGCCTTTTCCTTAACCGACGTATAATATGACCTTATACGTCGGCTTTTTCTTGAACCGACGTATATAACTGCTTTATACGTCGCCTTTGGCCAGAACCGACGTATAAGAGGCGACGTAAAAGGTCAATTATGTACTAGTGTAAAAAAAAATCACAACAAACACAAACATGCTCTCATAATATATATTTTTTTCCTCTTTTTTTTTTCTTCTTTTTTTTCTTTTCTCTTTTTTTTTTCTTTTTTTTTTCTCTTTTTTTTTCGAGAGCTAGACAAAACAATAATATAAACAATAACAATGATCCCATGAATTTATTACATACGCCGACTATCAAATAAACAAACCCAATTTTCAATATTTCCCCCAAATGTAAGACCAACAATAAACCCCTCCTTACACACCTTATTACTCCCTTAAGCACTCTACTAGCCTTTAACAATGTGGGTTCAAAATAATGTACGACCAATACAAGAAAAAGGTCTAGGCAAGTAATGTGGTATGTCACCGAACAAATAGGATTAAGCTCAACGGGTTAACTAATTGATCATGTAAACATGGTATGGTAATATGGGAAAATATGCGGTTATTCCTAATGCCTTTATCATTTTAATCGTCAATTAATGTCATGCATTTCAAGAAAGACCTCAAACAACTGCTAGCAATGCAAACAATCCGTGGACACTCAAGCAAACGAATAAATTGCAGCAAATATGCAATAAGGCTCAAAAGCTCACTTGGTGGAAAAACATACTCAATCCTAAGCAAAATCTCTCTAATGCACCGACTTGTATTTAAAGCATGCAAACTAAATCATCTTGCACATATTCATGTCCTTCTAATCACTTACAACATTCAATAAGTCTACTATCTTCAACTTACTAGTGTATGTGTGTGCAGAAGAACAAAGCATATCACTTCTCAATCAAAAGCATCAACAACACAAAATTCCTATCCAGCATGGGTGCAAATGCCAACTTTTATGAACTCACATAATATACGAACATAAAAACATAATGTCCTATATGGAACAAACGTAGATAACACGAACATAAATGCATAATTTACTACTACTAATATGCAAAACATGAAATCCTACATGAACACATAATACAACAACAACTAATAATCCCCCAAACCACCCCAATGTCCTCATTGAATGGAAGTAAATACAAGGGATAACAGAAAACATACCTACCAGTCCTCATCCTCATCCTCGAATGAAACATGCGGTGGATACGGCGTACGAGCTCCATAGACTGGCCACCTTGCCTGAATACTACAAAACCCCCAATTGACAAGAACACAAATTCGTAATAAAAATAAGATTAGAGAAAAAGATTTACCCAATACGAATCGAAGAGGTGAACTTGCAATTAATTCCTCTTTAGAATTGAATTTTTAGAGATTTAAAGAAGTAGAAAAGGAATTGGATTTGTATATATAGGTGGGTATATAATGGAGTGATAAGATGAAAATAAATTTGAATGTGTAAAGGAAAAATTTGAGTAGGTATGAAAATTGATGTATGATAGAAATAGGATTTAGGGATTAAAAAAAATATAATAAAATAATAATAATAATAATAATAATAATAATAATAATAATAATAATAATAATAATAATAATAAAAAATATGAATTAGAATAGATAAAGGTTTAGAATTTTTTTTAAAGAAGAGATGGGAGGTTTTGGAATTGATATAGGATTAGAATAGGTTTAGAGAGGAGAGTATAAAAAGAATGGGGTGGAAACTTTTTTTTTTTTTTTTATACTAACAGCAGCTGACAAACAACAAAAACATTCGACATACTCTGCATCACGCGCAGCCTGCGCGCGGCTGGCGCAACTACTCAACAAGCAGTCACAGCCTGCGCAACAGGCTCGCAAGCTGCTCAAAGGTCAATAACGGAGGCGCAGCCTGCGTTACACTGCTGCAACCTGCGGAAAGAACAGAAACGCAGGCGCAGCCTGCGTTACCTGCTCAAAATTCGATTTTTTTTTGAAAAAACACTCAATTTTTTTTCCCTACACTAATGCATGGGTTTCCTCCCACCAAGCACTTCTTTAACGTCAATAGCTTGACGCTACTTCCAAGCCTCCATTAAGGATGATAATAGTTGGCCTGGTCATCTCTTCGCGAGACTTCATCGTCATCACGGCGGTACACTTTCTGCCACTTCTCCTTGCTTGGCCTATTCGTGTAAAAACTGTGTCCTATTCCAATGCCTTCATCTGTTGACCCAAAATCTATCAATTTGTAGAACAACACACACTCGCGGGATTCGCTTGAATATAATGGAGGAGGGTAAATGTAAGTTGCTGAAGCCTTTGGTTCCTCAAAGAGAACTTCCTTCATTGGCTATAATGCGCTACCTCCATCTTTATACTCTGAGACAAGTAGAAGACCTGCATCTTTCCCACTGCTCACATTGCTGAGGCATGGATGTCCTCGAATATGCCCACCATGGCAACTCCTCGCATGCCATCTTCAAACACTCAAGTACCTGAAACACACCAAACTAAACAAAATAGGTAAGAAAAACAAATTCGAGTCAGTGAACTCTAACGACCACTATTAACAAGCACATAAACCAAAAATAAAACACCGATGATCCCCGGCAGCGGCGCCAAAAACTTGTTAACACAAAATCACGCAAGCGTACGTGGTCACAAGTAATATAGAATAAAGTTGAGTTCGTTCCCACAGAGATCTGGTTATGGTTTTAATTCAGTTTTGTACCTATGCAACAATGTATGGTTATTATGCACTGCTAAGACAATTAACAATATTGGGTTTTGATTATCTAATTTAAACTAAGATGCAAACTATTAAACTAAGAATTAACTAATTAACGAGAATTTAAATCAAATTACTTCTGCAAGAGGAAACATAGAATCCTAACTTCATTAAATACTTTGCTTAGATCTGACGCCTTTAATCACTATATGCAATGGTTATGATATCTGATCGGACAACACGAAACAAGTATACGCTACCTCTCAGTATACGTATACCAAACTAAACATACATCCACAAAAGAGATAGAAGATGAATAGACACCAATTATGCTTAGACCCTATATCTCTATAGAATTTGAAAACATAACGGTTGAAGAGCAAGTTATCCACATTGATCACATAGGGCAGCATAATATCTCTATTTATGCTACAAATCATGATGTTAAAACATCAACCTATCCTATGCTAGCATGGCAAGTTCTAAATCTCAAGATCCACTCTCGCTTCACAAGAGATTAACAAATTAGATGTTCATGACGCATCTAACAATTAAGCATAACCATACGAGGATATCAAATATACATCACACACAGATCTTTAAAGCAATCAAGATACTAAAGCTCCATAAATAAATCCGTTAGAATCCCATGACAACGATTAGTTCATAATCGAACCGCTCGTCATCATGGGATCTGATGAAAACATGATAAAAACAAAGTATGAAAAAATACAAATAATCCTAAGTAATTGATATGTAATGGTTCTCCCAATTACAATGGTAGGATGTGTTTATATAGGCTCTATAATTCTTGCCCAGCAAGAAATTGTCTTCTATTACAATTAGAATTCAATTAAGGTACTAAAAACTGCCCAAAATACAATTAGAACTTGAAAAGGGCAAAACAGTAATTTCCCTGCTCCCATCAGTCTGATTGTCGAGCTGTCTGCGCCCCACACACGCAACCTGCTTGTGAAAGACCTGTCCCATGTTGTAGAAAATCTCCCAAGCTTCGCGTGGGCAGTAAGATCGCTAAAAACGGACTTATAGAATTCCAAATATGGCCAAAACAGTTTAGACTGCGCAACCGTCCCGGAAAATCCGAATTTTAATTAATTTAACCTCCAAAAACGATAGAAGCATTAACCATAATCGAGATTCTTGCAAGCCTGCACATCTACATAAAACACATCAAAACTTTAACAAACTTGAGTCCAAGACAATCAATTTAAGCCGATATGGAACGCTCCAAGTAGACATAAATCCACTTATCATAGCCTATTCTAGTCTTATCTATTCCAGACAATTCAATCAATTTATTGTCTACAAAATTGAGTGCAGATTGAATAAAACGAGGAAAGAAAATTTCAGTACCTCTATTGGCTGTGTTCTTACCAAGTCTCCCATATAGTTCCTGTAGAATGATCTATCCAACATCTATCTTTCTCCCATAGGCCAAGGCATAGCCAATTTGCTGGGCAGGTGTACTGATTTGGTCAAAGCTCGACTTCCTGGCAGTGAAGACTTGAAGGAGAGTTGCAAACACATAGCTCCACTTTTTTCTTAGAATCTTCATGTTCAACTTTCCAAGATTGATCACATCTGAGTAGTTGATAAATTCAAAGAATTCTTCTAACTCTGCATTTGTGGCCAGTATGTCATACGCCTCTTGTTGTAAATCCAGTGCTTTATTCATGTCTGATGTAGAGATAGTGATATCCTTTCCTTGAATTTTGCAATAGATTGCATATGAGGTTATAACATTTTCAAGAGCGATGACTTCCACAGTGGCAGTCCTCCAAAACTGTTCTAGTAGGTCCAGATACAGAGTTGGGTTGGCTGAGAGTGCATCCTTGATATATGATTCGGACATCCATCGAACAAAGCACTTGAAGTTTGCATTCGGTGCTTCCACATCGTTAGTTATTGCGATGAAATTGGTTTGAGTGGGTATGGTGAGTTGAGTGTTTTCCATTTGTATAGAGAGAGGATGGGAACGAAGGTTGAAGAAGAAATTAAGCTTTTGCAGTTAGGGTTTCCAGAGGTTTTGGGAGTTTAGATGCTTGAGAAGTCGAATGAAATGAATCGAATAGATGTAGAATTGTATAAGTATGAAGTACCTGAATTGTCGATTAGATACATGTTTTGTATCGACAAGTCAGACATTCGAGAAGTAGAAAACAACTATTCGATAAGTCAAGAAAGGGCTTAATCGATATCTCAAGCAGGTTGAAACACACAGCTGGCAGTTATCTAACTTAGCGTAAATTCTAAATTAGGTAAAGTATGTTTTTATGAATGACTTAAAAATTCTGAATAAAAATCCAAAAACGGTTAAGATTCAACGAGAATTCAGCCTTTTCAAATGATTCGAGAACTCAAACATAGTATTCGAGAACTCAGTCATTAGAGAACTAAAATACTCTATTCGAGAACTCAAGCATTTCCTTGTTCGATTTCTCTAAAAGACTCTATTCGAGAACTCAAGAGTGTTCTAAATAGACTTGTTAGAGAAATCGAACATAGACAAGAAATGAATCATTCGAGAAGTCTGACATATCGAAGCGTTCTTATCACTCATAAAAATTTAATTTTCACTATCTTTTTAAAATTCACCAGACATATTCTATATATAATATTCTAACAAATTAAATAGTGATTTTCTCAAAATTTCATAGAAATTTCAAGTTGACAAAATATGATTTTTCAACATATGCAATAGATTTAAAATATTTATAAATCGTATTTCAGCCAACACTTACTCCAAAAATATTGAGAATTTAGATAGAGTAATTAAGTATTTACTGCTGCAACAATCTAGGAGATATATTCACTTAGCCAGAATCTGAAGAATTCAGCATTCCAATCTCACTAACCAACCTTGTGAAGGTGGCTTCATCTAATGGCTTAGTGAATACGTCAGCTAGTTGTTTATCTATAGAGACATAATGCAACTCAATGATTCCATTAGTTGCATGTTCTCTAATAAAATGATATCTGATGTCAATGTGCTTTGTTCTAGAATGATTGACATGATTGGAAACTATAGAGATTGCACTTTTGTTGTCACACATGATTGGAATTCTTTCCAACACAAGTCCATAATCTCTAAGTTGATTTCTAATCCAAAGCACTTGAGCACAACAACTTCCAGCAGCTATGTATTCAGCCTCAGCTGTAGAAGTTGACACAGATTGTTATTTCTTGCTATACCAAGAGACTAACATTTGTCCAAGAAACTGGCAGCTACCTGAGGTGCTTTTCCTATCCACTCTACATCCAGCATAATCAGCATCAGAATAATCAACCAGATTGAACCCTGTGTCCTTAGGATACCATAAACCCAAGTTTGGAGTGCCCTTCAGATATCTAAAGATCCTTTTTATAGCAATCAAATGTGACTCTTTTGGATTTGATTGAAACCTTGCACACAAGCATGTAGCAAATATGATGTCTGGCCTACTCGCAATAAGGTAGAGTAGAGAGCCAACCATGCCTCTGTAGACTGAGATATCTACTTTCTTGCCTTTAACATCTTCATCCAATTTAGTGGCAATGGCCATGGGTGTCTTTGCAGATGAGCAGTCTTCTAAGTCAAACTTCTTTAATAAATCCTTGATGTATTTGGTTTGACTGATAAAGATACCATCCTTCCTCTGACTGACTTGCAACCAAAGAAAGAATGTCAACTCTCCCATCATACTCATCTCATATCTGCTCTGCATGAGCTTAGAGAATTTCGCACACAGCTTCTCATTTGTAGAGCCAAATATAATATCATCCACATAGATCTGAACTAGGATAATATCATCGCCATTCTAGACCTATCACCTACTGGCTCCTTGGCTTTTGGCTTGACACTCTCACTCTTAGACGATGCTTGTCGTTCACTGGATTGTGCCTCATCCTTATCATTCAACATTTGCTTGATGAGTAAGGCATCCTCATCAATTTCACATGTTGATTCTTTAAAAATTGGAGTCTCAGCCTTTTTCAAAATGTGAAGCACTTCCTCCTGAACAACTATGTCATCTTCAATGACATCATAGCCTTTCCTCTGTTTAAGAGTTCCATAGTCAAGTCCAATGACAGCCTTTGGTTTAGCTTGAATTTTCTCATGATAGGATTGCAGTAGACTAGATGAGTTCTTAAAAATTTTTAGTTTGAATTCATTTTCAGCTAGTTCATCCCTAAGAGCCTTTTCAATTTGACTAGCACATAGAACCTTATTCTGCAGATATTCAACTTCTTTTTTAAGGTTTTCTACTTGCATAGCAGTTAGCTCAAGTTCCTCATTCTTTTTTATTAACAATTCATTTCTAGCAGACAGTTTAGCAATTTCCTCATTAGCGGCAGTCATACTAGTATGAATATTAAACATTTCAACAGATAATTGTTCAATCATACTCTAGTATTCAGAAATAGACATGTCTATGGTAGTCAGGGATGGTACCTGAGAGTCTGATGAAGATGTGTCATCCTTGGAATTGGCCATCAAGGCATAATTGTAGAATCCTTGCTCTTCTTCATCACTGTCAGTATCATCCCAACACTTCCCTTCAGCTATGTAGGCCTTGCCTGGTGTTTACTTTTTAAGAAGGGCCTCATACTTAGCTTCAAGCTCTAGAAACTCTTTATCCTTCTTTTTAGACTTCTTGCATTCACTAGCAAAATGCCCTAGGTCATTGCATCTATAACATCTCACAGATGACCTATCCACATAGCTAGTTTTGAATTTAGTCTTGTTTGGCTTCACAGGTGCTTTACTCTTGTTGAATGAATGGTTTTGGATTTTGGGTTTGAAGGGCTGGTTCCTCTTGAATCTGATGGTTGGAAATTTTCTGGCCATGAAAGCATATGAAGTGTTTTCTATTCCATCTAGTTCTTCAAGAGTATAGAACTCTTCTTCCTCATTCTCCTCAACAGGTTCACTTACCTCAGCTTCAATTTCTTCATCATCTACTATCTCCTCTATCCTTAGCTGACTTGTAGATGCTTTTAGGTCTTGAATAGATTTGTTGACAATCAAGGCACATGATGTATTTATCATTCTGCCTTGGTTGGCTTGGATATCCTTTTTCTGAAGCAACTCAAGCTCATGAGTCTTTAAAACCCCATAGAGCACATCATATGTGATTTTGTTTAAATCTCTTTCTCTTAGAGAAATGACCCTTTGCTCTAGATGATTTGGTGAGGACAGTAGAAACTTCATGTTCAACTCCTTGGTGATGTAAACCTTGCCATTCATCTACAACTCAATAACTAGCTTGTGAAATCTCTCAAACATCTCAGTGATGCTTTCCTTGGGCTGTGCCATGAAAGCTTCATACTGTGTGACCAGTATCTGTTTCTTGTTTTCCTTGACCTCATCAGTCCCTTCACATAACACCTCAATATGATCCCACATTTCTTTGGCAGATGTACATGATGCAATGTTTGCAAACATTGACATATCCATGGAATCAATAATTAGCAACATGAGGTAATTGTCAAGAGCAACCATCTCCTTTTCTGATTTTGTCCATTTGGATGGTTCCTTGGCCATATAAGATCTTGGAACAGTTATGGTTCTAACAGTCTTCTCAGGTTTCTCTTGTTGTGGAACAAATGGACCATTCTTAAGAATCTCAGGATACAGAGGATGAGAGGCTTTGATGAACAACATCATTTTTATCTTCCAGAGGTTGTAATTTTCTTTGTCAAACTTAGGGACTTTCACCGTTCCTGTGGTCTTTGGTGTATTCGAACTCATGTTCGTTTTCTTGTTTTTGAATAACAGCCTGCTCTGATACCACTTGTTGAGTATTGAATACAGTAAAAGAATACAGAGGGGGGGTGAATGGATTCTTGAACTTTTTCTCGTTCTTGAATCTGTGTAGCAAGATATGTGTTTGTGTGTGCAAATGTGTAAGTGCGGATAAAGAACAACACAAGACACAATATCACTTTAATCTAATATATTTTATTAGATAAAGATTTGCTACAATCTGTGAATACAAATGGTAGTATCCTCAGCTTCGTTTTTCTCAGAGAGATGTGCTCTTACAATGTTTATGAAAAACTTCTTTAACTAAAGAAGTGAGATTGTATTCTTATAGAACATGAATACAACTCACTTACTACAAAATAAGGTTACAGGATAAATTACTTTCTTGTATGTCTATCCTTTTTGAGTAAACATCTGAACGGCTACAGATTTGACTTTGCAAAGCTCTGTTCAGATCCACTTCTTTAGCCCTTTGTCTCTTCTACATCTCTCCAAGCTTCCTTGTAGGCTTTCCAGAGCACGATACAGATTGTGGTCCATAAACTGCATTGGCTTGTTGCAGGTTTCTAACTTGTACAATTTCTCCAGTATTTTGTCTCCAAGAATGTAAGTGGCTAAGTGATTGATTCGAGAACTAGGATTAGATAACTCTGAGTTCTCGAATACTGTATGATTGACATATCGAATCACTTCTCGAATAACACTTTTCTCCAGGGTTCCTTGAGTTATCGAATAGAACACTTGACTTGTCGAATCCCTGAGATGTCGAATAGATTTCTGAGTCCTTGAGATATCGAATGAAACTTTGACTTGTTGACTCTTTGAGAACTCGAATACCACTTTGACCTGTTGATTTCTTGAGTTCTCGAATAGAGTATTAGACATGTCGAATCTCTGAGATTTTGAATGAGATATCGAATAGTTCATTCAGAGATATCGAACAGTGTCTTCTCAGATATCGAATCTCTGACTTCTCGAATGCTAGACTTCTCGAATAGACAAATGTACTTCTCGAATTGGTACTAAGGCAAATTCTTCATTTCTTCAAATCCCAACTGTGATTATTTGATAGTCTTTATCTTCTTGCTTGAGGCATGAACCTTGGAACTTCTTTCAAGCATTATTCTTGACTTTATAAATATAGTTACACAACTAGGATTTGATGCCTATTACAAGTACAAAACAAATAGAAACTCTACAACTAGAGGTTCCCTCAATTAAGAGGTCATGTAGGTAATGCATAGCATTACACATACTTAGGCTTGTTATATTATGAGCACATGCATGTCTCTGTGACTAACAGATAATATTATGATTGCATACGAAGTGATGCATTTTATGAAACGGAAAACATCTGGTAAGCAAGCTTGGACGGCTCTTAAACTCGACATGAGCAAAGCTTATGATCGAGTGGAATGGAATTTTTTAGAGGCAGTGCTTAAAAAATGGGATTCTCGAGCAAGGTAATTCAGTTATTTATGGCTTGTATTTCATCTGTTAGTTATCAGATTAATCATGCAGGAAGAACATTTGGAAACATTAATCCTTCTCGGGGCCTTCGTCAAGGGGATCCCCTATCTTCATATTTGTTTCTAATCTGCATAGAAGGATTTACCTCTACCATTCATGATTATGAGAAGCGTAATCTTATTCAAGATATAAAGGTTGCTCGTAGTGCCCCTCCTATCTTTCACATATTTTTTGCGGATGATTGCTATATATTTTGCAAAGCTAGTGAAGACAGTGCTAATCATGTTATGCAAATGCTGAATATTTTTTAGAGAGCTTCTGGGCAACAAATCAATGTAGGGAAGTCCTCGGTTTTTATAGCCGCAACACTAGTTCTTATCTGAAGAAGGAGTTATATCAACAGTTAAGAATCAAAGAAGCTGGAGATAATACTCAATATCTCTGTCTTCCTAATATGATGTCGAGGAAGAAATCAGCTGTGTTTGGTTATATCAAAGATCGTTTACAAGATCGTTTACAGGGTTGGGACAAGAAATTTCTTTCGAAAGGAGGCAAAGAAATATTAATAAAATCTGCTGCTCAGACTTTGCCCAATTATTCCATGAGTGTTTTTCTTCTCCCAGTTGACGTTTGTAAAGAACTTGAAATGGCCATGTCAAAGTTTTGGTGGAAATCTGACAGTTCAATAGATAGAAGCATTCACTAGATGTGTTGGAACCGCTTAATTACAGCCAAGTGCAAGGGTGGTATGGGTTTTAAAAATCTTCGAGATTTCAATATAGCGTTACTGGGAAACCAAGCATGGAGACTAATTTCATACCCGGACAAGTTGGTCAGTCGTATTTTCAAAGCGAGATATTACCCTTCTGGCTCCTTCTTAACAGCTAAGATGGGTTCCAATCCTAGTTACATCTGGCGCAACATTTTGGAAGCTCATAAATTGGTGGTTCAAGGTATCTCGTATCGTATTGGTAATGGTCAAGATGTGGATATCATAAATTCTTTGTGGCTCCCATCAATAGAAGATCTGTTTGTTCATTCAGCAAATGAAGCCATATCAAATCAGAAAGTGGCTTCGTTGTTCAGAATTGGTGAAAAAGCATGGGATGTGGACTTAGTTTTGGATGTTTTTGAAACCAGGGATGCTGATTTGATGGGACATTATTCAGTGAAAAGCAGTTATAATATCATTCAAGCAGCCAAAGAACAGTCTAACACAACAGATAACTCGGGGTTTTGGTGGAAGTTATGGAATCTGAAAATCCCGAATAAGATCAAGAATTTTTTGTGGCGTGCCTCGACTAACTGTTTGCCCACAAAAGATATGTTGCAAGTCAAACGAATTCAAGTTAATTCCCAATGCCCAGTTTGTAATCGCTGTGATGAATCAGCTATCCACGCTCTTGTTACCTGTTCATTCGTTAAGGAGTGTCATCAGTTCTCGTCAATCAAGTCACAGGAGAATAGCATAATTTTGAGTGGTTACAGCTGGTTTTTGAGCAGATTAATAAGAATGACATTTGTATCCAGGTAACAGTTTGCTGGTTTTTGTGGAAAAATCGTAATGACATAGTTTGGAAGCAACAAGGTCTTGCTATTCCCGAAGTAGTTCACGCAGTGTTGTCTTTCCTTAACCAATGGAAAGCTGTTCAAGACAAAAAATTTGATTCATTCTTGAGTTTCATAACTCCGGAAGATGGTCTAGATCACTGGTGCCCTCCATCGTTAAATAGTGTTAAGGTGAACGTAGATGCAGCTCTATTCGAAGACCCAAATCGTTACAGCCACGCTATCATCGCTCGAGATAATTCAGGTCAACTTGTTCAAGCCATGTCAAAATGTTCCCTTGGCAAATCGTCTCCAGAATTAGCAGAGGTTTTGGGCATCAGAGAAGCCCTTAGTTGGCTCAAAAACAATAGTGTTTCGAATGTTATAGTCGAATCTGATTGTCTCCAGGTAATTCAGTTAATTCGCAGTTCTTTCTCAAGTTATTCGTACTTAGGGAGAGTTGTGAATGAGTGTAGACACCTAATGGAGGATCTAAAAAGCCAGAATGTTGTGCTTTGTTTTGTTAAGCGTTCCGTGAACAGAGTAACTCACTATCTAGCGAGGTATAGCTGTTCAATAGCCGAATGTAAGTGGGAAGTGGGGAATGTCCACCCTGCTTTTTATTATGTGCTTTGTAAAGATTTACATGAGTAATAAAATCTTTATTTTCCGTGGCAAAGAAAAAAAACATACATTAAATACTTGTATCAATTTTTTTTATCAAAATAAGAAATTTTTATCCGAAAATAAGTCCTTAAGTACTAAAGTAATAAAAAACTAAATTTGGTTTTGTGAAATAAACAAAAAGAACTCAAGTTCGATTACGTGCAACTTGGTTATTAATAAATTCAGATTCGATTTCCTTACAATACATAATTATACATGATTTATTTATTTTATTTGTTTTCACTTCGGATTTGATTTCCTATAATTACATAATATCCAATAATTTTAGATAATCAATATGTTTTTATTCTTTCAAAAAATTAAAATCTTATATATAATTATAAATGGTTAATGAGATTTTACGTTTATTTAATTCTACTATGTTATAGATAGAAATAGAACCTTTAATAATAATCTTAAGTATTGTTTATAACGGTCCTTGTAAATCTATTATATATTTAATAGTACAACAAGGGGGTTTAGTTAGACAATTTAATCCAGCTCACCCTGCCACCTCAGCGCCATATCAGCTAAATCAATCCACGCCTTATGTTCACCTAGGTATATCGTATATACCAAACTCGGTACTTTTATTCCCACTTCTTCTATTACTCGCTTCGGTCGCTGCTAATTTGTCGGAGAAGCTACTTAATCGGCCGGTGAACTCCGATACACTGCCGTATTTGGATATATTCGAGTCGCCTACTCTCATGGCTACTCCTGCACAAGTATGATATACACACACTTATGTATCTTATGTGCACATGTTATTAATTGATTGCTGTTGTTTTCGATAATTGTGATTACGATATAATGTTTCATTTGCGGTGGAATGAATATATGTGTTATTGTAAGTTTGGGGTAGATAGAATTACGGTGTTAGTATAGACGAGGTAGAGAAATATGTACATATGGAGGATGAATTGCTCGTGGAATATTTCTTGAGGTTAAGAAAAAAAAACATCTGAAAGACTTGTGGGCTCAAAGTATGTGCAATAGTCTGTCTCTGATGAACCTGTATTACTGTGATTCATATATTAGTACATGTCAGTTGTGTGTACCAAGCCTTCTACTCTTCCTGGGTTTATTTTGAATTGTTTGAGTCCTTCAATTACAGGAAATAGAAACATAAATCGACATTTCCTATTGGTGCCAAATACGATAATGGCACAACCAAGAGTAAGAGCAAACATGGTGATGGAGTTCTTGTGGGCAAGAGTCGTAACAGGCAGGCAAATTCAAGTAATGCAAAGACTAAACCAGATACAAAGTCTGTTTCAGAAAGTACTGAAAGTAGTAGCTCTGAATTCTGATGAATCTTCTAAAAGTATTTAGAGGTACACCACATATAACAGTGTAGCACAATTTTGATGAGGCATTTTGCAAATAAGTAAAGAAAATATCTGCTACAATAATGCATTTTAGGTCTATTAAAGCATATATGATCTTGAGGTGAAACGGGTTGATAGATCTGGCCTCTAACTTCAAGTTTGCACAGCAAAGCCTGTTTGTATGTACATATATCCAAACGCTTCAATCCTGTAAAATCACCATGATTTGATCATGCATCTTAATCTTAAAATCTCCCACATTTACACAATCCGATCATGACTTATGTTTATAGAATTAAATGTTATATAACTTAAAGCGGGGTCCAGTGCTCTAATGCAACCTTTATTCCTATATGTATCTGCCACTGGTACTAAAACGACCCTCATATCTTAAAGGATTCCTCTCATATCTGACCGGAAGATACAGATCACATAGGAAGTATGTTATTGCACTACGCCACATATGGGATTCAGCAACGCTTTTTTCAGTGCTACGAGCAAAAGTGTAGCCATATATGCCTTAAAATTGGTCTACGCCTACACATTTTTTTAGTGTTACCATTTCTTTAAATTAGTGTTACCATAGACTTCAGACTGTATCTATCCTAACACGGAAGCAAGTGTAGGCGTTGGTCTTTAAAAAATGTGTAGCCATTGCCCTTTAAAAATGAGTAAAAAATAGGCTGGCTTAATCTTTGTCATAAAATTTGATTTAAGCAGGTCAAATTTCGCTAAATTTCTCAATTATTCCCTCTATCTCAATTATTCACTCTGTCACTCACTCCCTCTCAACTCTCTCTCTCTCTCTCCCAAATTTTAATTAAACCCCAAGCAATTAAGGTTCTTCACAGGTTCTGTTCATGTTTAATTAGGGCTCTCACTATGGGTTGTGTTCGGGTTCAATTAGGGTTCGACTGGGTTCTTGTTTAAGTGTCTTCTTCAGGTATTCATCTCCTTGTTTTTTGTTTATGTATAACATGTTTCGATTATGGTGGGTTTGTGTAAAACATGTTTCGATTGGGTTGTGTTCGGGTTCAATTAGGCTTCATAACTGTATTTAATGTTTCGATTATGCTTATTTGGGGATTCGATTATTTGGGGCTTACTCTTATAACATGCTTACTGGTGGTAGTCTTTTGGTTACTTCTTTTATAAATGGGTCGTTAATATACTTTTGTCACTTGCAAATTGAATGCCACAGTATGTTGATGACCGTCGTTTGAATTGAGTTTCAGTGAAGATATACTTATTTATTAAAAAAATGATATTCTTCATCTACTTTAAATATGTATTGATCTTTGATGTATGTCTTCTGATTTGTATATGTGTCTATTTATTGTTGTTAATTGTGTCAGATGTGTCTATTTTTGTCTCATTTTTTTTTAAAATTTTTAAAATTTCTGCTAGGGTTTAGATTTAAGGGAATAACTTTGTCATTGATTACATTATATTGACCTGCATTTGAGTAATGCATTTGTGTAATGTATATGTCTTTCGGAATTACAGATCCTTGATGTTGACATATATTATAGCTTTTGTTGTGCTAATTGTTGCTTGTACGTAGACTAAACCAAAATCTTTTAAGAAATTATTATCTTCCGGGATCAGAGAAATGCACTAATAATTTAGAGGGGGGAATACAGTGTATCAATAGTAGTACTGTAGTAGTCGGAACTAACAAAATGTATCATTTGATCGAGGATGTACTATAATAAATTTAGTATTTAGCTACTAGCTGAAATGGAAAGGAAATAACCACGTGGGGAAGGAGCTGAGTTACATCATTGAGGGTTGATTACAAGGGCTAACATATAAACTTTTGATTAGAATTAGTTTTTTCTTGAGAAGTACTTAAGTAGAGTACAATTTTATGTATCAGAGTGTCGGAAAAATGAAACCGAAAAGTATAAATTAATACTTGTTTGATTTATGGCGTTCCAACCCAGTTCCAACAATACACTTCTCGGATCGAGAAAGAGGAACTGCTTGACGTTGCATATTCGAACTCATTATAACCTCGATTAAATAATACATTTTGTTGGTCCCAAGTGTAATACGCACAAATGTAAGTTTTTACCTTGATTAATTGATGAAATCAGTTAGTCAATAAAGTTTGCTGGTCCCGAGATGAATCTGTTATACTAAATCTATATCATGTATTAGGATGTGGGATTGATTGTACAATTGTTTATTTTTAATGTTCCGCAGGTGCTATAGCTTCCACTATTGTGTGTCCGTTAGATGTGATTAAGACAAGATTGCAAGTGCATGGCTTAACTGAATTTGCCCATTCTGCTCGTAAAGGTATGTGTGTGTAAGCAGAGTAGTTCATTATAAATGCATGTATCTAGAGGTGCCTGTATAGCTTTATGAATAAGTTTGATCTGCTTATTGTTGCATATAAGGTTTATGGAACAGTTTTTGTATTTATTTCTGTTGGTATTAAAATTTAAAACATTAGATGAAATTAAAAAGAAAAGAAAACATCTAATCTGTATAATTTCTTATTATCTATTGAATATGCAATATATGAGTGGATCACGAATCAGCTTCTCTTTTCAAAATGTTCACTCTGTCTCTCTTTGCCTCTTGTCTATTTGTCCATACACTTTCAGGGTTTTTGCCTTACAATTTTTTGGTGGCCATGAGGTATTATTGTCACCATCTTTCAAAATATAATACGAGCTGAGGGTGTGAAGGGATTATATCGTGGGTTGTCACCAACATTAGCTGCTCTTCTTCCGAACTGGGCAGTGAGTGACTTCTCTTGATAAGCTTTTGAAGAGATGTTTTCTAGTTTCATTCTTGAATATTATGGAAGAGGGGCTTTAAATCCTCCCCCTGTCGCTCAATAGTATTATTATTGAAATTTAGTGAAAAAACTACCTTCTGATCCAGATAAGAGAATTTGACACCTGTTTTGGCGTTGTGGTATTTCTCTGCGATTTGTTCTTTTCTTCTTAAATTTCTTTTCCTTTACTGGAGAATACTTTCTTAGCCAATGCTCGTAAAGTTCACAAGTGTCATGGGAAGCTGCTCAACTCTTTCTACCAAATTCTTAGTATTGTAATCTTTCTGTTATCAAAGACCTTGAAACAAGCCAGTCAAAGGACCAACGTGTTAGCCACTCGTCCTTTACATCTTAAATGTTCTAGACAGAAATCTACAATTTATCTAAATATATTTTCTTCTATCAACTGCTTTTCCACCTTGATTGAAAAAAGGAATTTCATGTTTTGTATTTGATTTTTCATTATTTGGAAACAAGACAAAAGATTTATAGACAATTAAGTTTTACTGTTTTCGTACATTTATCGTGTGTACTGGAATTAGAGGTCTTCTTGTCTATCCTTCTTCATACTCGAAACTAGCTAGTATGTGACATCTCATCATAATATATAAATATCTCTCCTCTCAAGTAACAGAATTTACACCTTCATATGTAGGTGTACTTTGCAGTGTATGGGAATCTCAAAAACGTACTCCATTCACATGGTTGGTAATTTTTTTTGTTGCTTGGCACCTCACTTCTACTATGTAGCAATGAACAGTGGAATGGTTAGATGTGTTTTTTAGTATGCAGATTAAAATTACTTGTTACTTGTGTACTCGTTCGTACAAGTAGTCTGCTTCCATCAAAGGAACTTGCTGGTAGTATGTTTGACAGCCATTTCTCAGATAAATATCATTCCTTTTGCTTACCTATTGAATTAGATATGTTATAGTTGACCAAATTGACCATTTGACATTCTTTACCTGGAACCTTTTGTCAATATCCTAACTTACATTTATTGTATTAAGTTCTCCAGTGAACATATCTAATGCTTCGACCCAAATTTCTTCTAGGATCAAGAGATTGATGAAGATTTTGAACTGCTTGTGCTTGCAAGTGATGGACTTTGGGACGTTGTACCTAATGAGGTATATATCATTATTAATGAATACAAATGTTTTTTGCTAATTAGCTAGACTATTTCAGATATCTAGAAAGCCAACAGCCAACGCAAGTCACTAAAGTTGCACAAATGAAAAGGTCATACAGGAAATTAGATGTTTGCTTAGACATGCAGAGCTGTCTCTTGTCATGATCAAACAAAATAAATGGAGTTCAAAATGTCTTGACATTGAGCCTTAGATTTCGCTCAGACTTTGTTCAGCAGATAAATAATGTTCTGATCTCAGTTTGAGGTTGACTATGGGTGTGTTAGTAGCTAGCTATCACCCTCATGAACTTCACTTCACACTTGGGTTTGATCTCATTTGCTCTGTTTTTCATTGTATAGGCTTTGTGCGTTTTCTTTTTTAATCTAGCTACGATAAAGCAAAATTTATTTGGTATGTCTTAACTACAATGCATGGAAATTGTCGTGTTATGCTAGTATTTGCAAGGTGAAACTGTTTTTAAATAAGCCCAGTGGTACCATTTGGCTTTAGATGAAAATGATATCCTGATATCACCTACAGCTCCATCTGCAGCTTATAAGATCAGTATGTTATCTTCATATATAGCTGTTTTAGAAGAGAACTTGTTACTTGACACTAATATTATTTCAGGTGAAAAGAAAGATGATCCTTTGGCAATGTATGCTGGTGACATCATGACGGTAAGAATTACTAATGCATGTAGTGTTGTCATTTGAGCTCTGCATATTTAAGAATGATTGATATCCGATGTTGGCTAATGCATGTAGTGTTGTCATTTGAGCTCTGCATATTTAAGAATGACTTATTCCGGCTATGTTTGGCCTTTCAGAAAAATAGGTATGCAATCATTCGCCAATGTAATATCAAGACCAAAACCCGTGGAATTCAAGACAAGCGAGACATGAAAAAAGAGGAAAGAAGCTGAACTGAATCCTCCATCAACAGCAGGCAGTCGACGCTGTTGACTTTTCAAGTTTGTAATGCTTTGCAAATACCTAGCTTTAGACATAAGAATTAATAATTCTAGAGTTTTAAGTGATAAGCATAAACGGTGAATTGTACATTTGTTGTTCTTTCTGTTTTTTCAAAGAGTCATTGTGGATTTGAAATGGCTTCTGGAAAGCCTGTTTGTGTATTGGATGTTTGACAATATTTTGAATGGGAAGCCCTATTTTTCTACATCATGTTTCCTTTCTGTATTTAAAGTGTTGGTAAAAGGCTTGGAAAAATGTAGCTATTGACTCCAAAGTGTTATTCTTCATGTGTTGGTAAAAGAATAGCATGTTGCCAGAAAATATAAAAAAGTGTTGGCATAGGTCTACACCAACACTTTTAATAGTGTTACCATAAAGATAATGGTGTAAGCATAGATCTATACCAACATCTTATAAGGTGTAGCCACAGAAAGGTGTTGGCATAGGGGTCTAAGCCTACACTTTTCTCCCATGTTACCAAAAATCGAAAAAGTGTTAGCATAGACCCCTATGGTAGCACCCAATTTTGTAACACTCCCAAATTTGGTCAAAGTGTAGCCATAGCTGGTTTTAGGCTCATTTACCAACATTTTTTGCCCTATAATCATACTTTTTTGGGCGTAGCCGTAGGCCATATGTGGCGTAGTGTTGGTGTATATAACTATTATAAATCTGATGATTGTTGTGCATTTTTGTTAATTTGTATGTAGTGATCAGCGGAAAGAGAATGATGATAAGTGGATTTTATATCCACTTGGAGCGTTCCATATCGGCTTAAATTGATTGTCTTGGACTCAAGTTTGTGGTGGTTTTGATGTGTTTTGTTTAGTTGTGCAGATTTACGAGAATGTTGATTAAGGTTGATGCTTTTATCGTTTTTGGAGAATAAATTGATTAAAGTTCGGATTTCTGAGACGGTTGCGCAGTCTACACTGTTTTGGACATATCTGGAGTTCTAGAAGTCCGTTTTCAGCGATCTTACTGCCCACGCGAAGCTTGGGAGATTTTCTATAATATGGGACAGGTGTTGCACGAGCTGGTTGCGCGTGGTGGGCGCAGGTTGCGCGACAAACAGACTGATGGGCGCAGGTTGCACGCGCGCGGTGCTGAAAAATTACAGTTTTTACTATTTTGGCCATATCTTGAGTTCTACAACTCCGTTTGAGGCCCGTAAGCAGTCCACGCGAAGCTAACGAGATTCTCTATCATTCTAAAGTGGTCTAGATGTCAAATTACAAATGGAATGGCCCAGAAATACTAAAGAAAAGTCAGCTACGAATTTTCCTTAAAAAACAGAATCAGTTTAGGAAACGTATTTTGCAGAAATTCTATTTTAACTCTATTTTGGGTATTTTCTTGCTGGGCAAGAATTATAGAGCCTATATAAATACATCCAACCCTTGTAATTTGTATCATTAGGGATAACCATTACATATCAATTACTTAGATTTATTTGTATTTTTTCATACTTTGTTTTTATCATGGTTTCATCAGATCCCATGATGACGAGAGGTTCGATTATGAACTAATCGTTGTCATGGGATTCTAACGGATTTATTTATGGAGCTTTAGTATCTTGATGCTTTACAGATCTGTGTATGATGTATATCTGATATCCTCGTATGGTTGTGTTTCATGTATTTAGATGCATAGCTAACATCTAATTTGTTAATCTCTTGCGAAACGAGAGTGGATCTTGAGATTTAGAACTTGCCATGCTAGCATATGATAGGTTGGTGTTTTAACATCATGATTTGTAGCGTAAATAGAGATATTATGCTGCCCTATGTGATCATTATGGATAACTTGTTCTTCAACCGTTATGTTTTCAAATTCTATAGAGATATAGGGTCTAAGCATAATTGGTGTCTATTCATCTTCTATCTCTTTTGTGGATGTTTGTTTAGTTTGGTATTCGTATACTGAGAAGTAGCGTATACTTGTTTCGTGTTATCCGATCAGATATCATAACCATTGCATATAGTGATTAAAGGCGTCAGATCTAAGCAAAGTATTTAATGAAGTTAGGATTCCATGGTTTATCTTGCAGAAGTAATTCGATTCCAATTCTCGTTAGTTAGTTAATTCTTAGTTTGTTAATTTGCTTTTTAGTTAGATTTAGTTAATTAAAACCTAATTTGTTATTTGTCTTAGCAGTGAATTAAAACCATACATTGTTGCATAGGTACAATACTGAATTAAAAACCAGATCTCTGTGGGAACGAACTTGACTTATATCTATATTACTTGTGACCACGTACGCTTGCGTGATTTAGTGCAAACAAATGACAAAGAGAACGAGGAAACTTCCAATGCTCCAACTAAAAAGGTTTGTACATGAATTATCAATTTTTTTAATACGAAAAAGTGCTTAGTATTCAAAGCTATGTATATGTTTATATGTGTATATGCAACTCTTGACCTGCTCCTACCTCTACAAACGTTGAATCCATCGCAATACCAGACATATATTGATGCATCGATCTACCGCGTATACAAATGTTTAGATGTATCATGGAGTGGAAACATCTGTTCGATGAAATGTTTAAATGAATTGAAAGTCCTGGTAAGCCTGATTTGTTCTTAATCATTTGATTTTATGTCTATGCCCTCATTTTGTGTCATAATTCTTCCTGGTGAAGTAAATGGGGCATACTCATAGTTCTCACTAAAAAAACATAGCTGTCAAATTTAAGTGAGCATTAGAAAATAGCAGGATTTTTATCTACTTATCAAGAAATACAACATAGCTAGACATACAGTTTGTCTTACTCGGTGATATTAATTTATCGATTATGTTTTGTTATAGGTCATAATATAAATTTTTGCAACTTCACTTTGTACCGTTAGTAATTGAAGGTTCACTTTATGACCTTTTAAGACGCTTACTAGCAAAAAAATCACTTAATATATGTAATTCTATTTTCAGTCTTTCTCCGTTGAAGAACTTGCTGGAGAGTGAACTTTGTGGTGTAAGGAGCCAAGGACCACATGAATTTGTTAAACAGGAATTAAATAGGAACCCAGTGATCAAAATAAATTTGTTAAACAAGAATTAAATAGGAACCCAGTGATTGCAATATCACAAAATTAGAAAGTTTAAATTTATAGAAAAGAAAGGTTCTAATATAATGAAAGTTATTAATATCTATCTCAAATAATGTTGCCAACTTCATTTGATCCCCGTCTAATATTAATTTTGTCCAACCCGAATAACATAACTTTTTATATTTGTGTCACCGCCAATACCTCTTATGGTATATATTGTGGAATTGTGATATGTATACTGTTGTACCCTTGTAACTGACTGTAATTAACTAGCATTTCACTCGAATTTTTGACATTTAGTTCAAGCCTTTTACCAATTCATATGTTTGCTTTTTTTGCTTCTATAACTCTATTGATCTATTCCATTGATCTCCTCATCACATTACTGATCTATTTTTACTTGCATTTACTAATTTGAACACAAAGTCAGCCATCAAACATCTCCTGAAACGCTACAAAGGTTAACTGTTAAGCGCCATTTCTCTTATGTTATTTCATTATTTATGATTATATGCCTGTATTGGTTAATTAACTATATAGACCATAGTTGTGAAGAACATCATTTCGGTATATAACATTGGGTGCAGTCGTTGGTTGGCCAACTATTTGGCCAAACTGTTGATGTGTAGGAGTTGAAAACTTCCAAGTTTTTTATTATTCGAAGAAGAGATGGTACAGTTGATTACTTCTTATCTATGATAGTAGTTTTTTACTAGAGAGGGTGTATAAATGAATGCTTCTTATCTATGATTTAGTATTTTTTTTAGGAGAGAGTGTACATTTGATTGCTTCTTATCTATAAATCAGTATTTTTTAATCTTGCAGGTTTTGCGCAATCATTATTTTATGAACGGGGACCTTAAAGGGGACCTTCAAGCTGAGGATTTTTTTGTTTGTGCAAATTAAAAGGAAAAAACATCCTTGAAGGCAGTTGATAACTTTTCTTTGCAAATAAGAAGGAAAGAATGTTCGTAAAGGTAGTTGATATTTTTGGAGCGGGTAAACATTACTTCTCTAGAGCACATAGTTTTTTAAAATATGAATATATATCATTTTTTTCCCAATTTTTTCCTGGCATGTCATTACATAAGAATGCAGACAACATGCTTTCATGAGTAATTTTGTGCAGCAATATATTCTTATTAAATCTTAAGTTCCCGTGAAGGATGAATTGGTTATAAATTAGTTTTGTAAGCTATAAAAATATTGTATTGCTTATAATATTACCACTTGATGATTTTAAGGTTAATAAAGTCTATTTCTGTATGGCCTATAAAATATTATTACTTCAACTAAGCATTTCATTGAGCTGACTATTTAGCATGGGAGATGATCATCAACTAACTTGAATCTAACAAAACTTCTTATTTTTGTAAGAAGGTGAATTTAAATAAGAAAGTTGATCACTTCTTGGCACATAAACCTAAAACATTTATGAACATTAGATTTGGTCTACATTGATATTGTGCGCTAATGAACTCGTACATGAGTAAAGGATATTAGTCTACTCTCAGCTTTCCGGCATGGTCCAGTTCCAGAAGAAGTAATGGCATATATGTGCACTGTGCTTCTACCAGTTGGTAAAGAGTTCACGATCTACACTAGGAAAGAAAGAATAGAATAGCTTCTGCTCCTTTAAAGTCTCTCTTTTTGAAAATTTGTTGATCACTGAGAATCGTAACCAAGAGACGTACAAGTTAGGATAATAGCGAACTTTCTGGAATAGAGGCAACAAGATTTTATAGTGTGTGTATATATATCTGTGTGTCAACCACCATTACCATAAAATCCCTTAATAACTTTCTCTATATTAACTATTGTAAAATTAGTAGTTGGTTCCAGATAAATTTGTTTAATATAAACATATTTGAGTCCCATAAATTTTGGTGTTACTATGGTTTGAAAATGCATTATGTCAAATTCTTACAACTAATTATCGGAATATGCGCTTCTCTTGTACTAGCGAATTGTTTATTAGGGAATTATCTGTTTTCATATCTGTAACTATTTAAGTATTGTTAAAGCCTAATAGGTAGTATTCGTTGGTGAATTTCATGCCGTTGGGGCAGATTACTATGGGGCACGTTGCACTCACAATAAGGTACAAGTTTCTTAATCTACCTCTCACCAAACAACCTCCCATGTAAATGACCTTATTATCATATTGTTGCATATCTCTGGGGTGGGGTAGGGATGGGAACGGGTCGGGTTCGGCTCGGGTTTTGCAAAATCCAATTCCAAATCCAAATATTTTCGGGTTTCGGGTTTCGGATCGTATCGGGTTTCGGATCCAAAACTCAATATCCAAATCCAAATCCGTCGGGTTTCGGATCGGATCGGGTTTTTTTCGGGTATTCAAAATTAAAAATAGTGTAAATAAGTTGCTTAACAAAAAAATAAAAAAAATTGTGTAAGTAAGTTAAAAAATACCGCTACATCCATGACAATTTATTTTCTCGATCTTTCCATATCTTATGTCTCAAAGATATGTGTATGTATAATATGTATTTATAATATACATTTATATAATATATATATATATATATATATAAAATAGTGTATGTATAATATGTATTTATAATATACATTTATATATAATATATAATATATAAAATATAAAATATAAAATATAATAAATAAAAGTCGGGTATTTTTCGGGTTTCGGGTTCGGCTCGGGTTTTGATCGGGTTTCGGATCGGGTTTCGGATCGGGTTTCATGAAATCCATATCCATATCCAAAATCTTTCGGGTTTAAAATTTAAATCCATATCCATATCCAAATCCAAAATATCGGGTTCGGATCGGATAAAAAATCGGATTTCGAATCGGGTATCCGTTGGATCGGATTTTTTTCCCATCCTTAGGGTGGGGATGGAGTTGATATTATAGAAGGGGTGATTGATGCTAGCTAGGTGAGGCTCTTGTACTCTACATCATTCTGATATGTAGGGTTTTCCAAAACTGGCTTTATGGAACCCTTCTGCTGGGCCTGGAAAAACTCTCAATGGGAGAGGATAGTTGATTCTAGAAGATCTTCGTTCTACACAATATGGATTAATGACAAATAAGTTATCTATAAATAGCTCAGACTTTGATGCAAATTATTAAAGATGTTGAAAGATTTAATGGCCACACAGACACACCTATAAGAAAAAGAGTAGATATTGGTCGCATGGTAAAGAGATCGTTGGATGGGGATCAGGAGCATTAATAGAATTTCTCAAGTCACTAGATATAGATGTCAGCCAAGCTTTGCTATAAAAATTGTCACTGCTCGCGTAGAAGCCTATATCATGAATAAAAAAGCTTTTGCCTAATCACATGTGATACAGAACTTCATAGAGGATGAAAAAATCAAGAAAGGTAAATGTTCTTCATACTTGGATTACCATTTTCTGAGACTTAGCTATCATCGGGAAAAGAAATGATATAGTGTTCAATAGACAAATAAAGAAAGAAAGAAAGTGCAATTATGTTTTAATTTACGCTTGTGACGGGTGGTTATACTTTTAAGAGCTGTAGGTCTTTCTTTGCCGCCTATATATATACACATGCATATGAAAATAGTTATACATGGCATCATGGAAGGAAGTCGCATATGTCGACCATTGTGCTGAAATATATGAGATACTTTATTGCATGACACTTTCATAGTTGCTTAATTACTAATCAGTTTTAACGTTGAGTGGTGCATTTTGCTCATTCTGTATATGTACTTTTCCGCTAACGTCCCACTTTGAAATACATTGTCTTTATGCTCATCAATAGATGAATATGAAATTATAATTCGGTATCACTATTTTAGTAATCTAATGTACTTACTTGAAGAATGACCAAACTATTACACGCTATTCCACGTAGTTGATTACCTCTTCCTCACTGAGGATGATATTAACAAATCTTTAATCAAGGTGCTGTTCTTTTCCAATGGCGCATTCCAAATCTTGAAGTTACACGACAGCGTTGACGACTGATTCCTCCTCAGACTGCTCACTCTCTAAATTATGCTCTTGCTATGGAGAATATATTCTTGGTAGGTGTGGGTAATATACCTGTGGTGCGCAAAAACTATTGTAATGGATCCAGAACTTCCCATTACACTTCCTGTGGTGCGTATATAATCAACGGTGTTTGAGCATGTTAATCCATGTTTGCTGAAGATATGACCATGCAACAAAGCAGGCAAAGGGACAACACAAAAAATAATGCACATTTGAGTTTAGCCAGGATCCTCTTTTAAAGGTGACGATTGAATCCTAAATAAGCTCAGCCTTGCCACAACAATTGCCTCTAATATGCACTACCAAATACTCCATCCATTAAACAAGCATCAACACGACCAAAATTGTGCCAAAAACGACAAAAAATTATGCAAGATAGATTCTAGACTATGCCCGTGCCTTGCACGGGCTACAAAGCTAGTTTGAGCGAAAGATCCAACAATTATGAGATTCAAATGTTTTGATTAAAAAAGATAATTAAAATAAGGGATTGAACCAAATACAAAACTATTTTTACTCATTATAGTTTAGTATTTAATATTGAAATTAGCTTATAATCCGTGCGATGCACGGGTTTCTTTTAATATGTTATAAATTTTATTTTATGCTATAATTTTATTTTTATATAATTATTATTTTGTAAAAATTATTTTAATATTATTTTCATATAATTTAATATAAATTTAGTTAAATACGTCGTTGACGGGATTCCGAAACTTAAATTTTTAGTAAAGTACTTTAATCATAAAATATACCTTATAATTACATCTAACAGTTCTTATTAATTACTAAAAATCTAACAATAAAATGGTGTAATAATTTAAATTATGTGGTTTAAAATTTATATTATAAATTTTTTTAAAAAATATGTCATTGACAGAATTCGAACCTTGAAATTTTAGTAAATTAATTTAAACATATAGTATATCTAATCATTAGATCTAACAGTTCTGATTTTTTACTAAAAATTTAACGGTCATTATTCGTTGTATACAAATTTCTATTATATTTTGTTAGTGATTAGACGATATAGTGTTATATTTTTGGGTATATATTATTTACTTCAAGATTATATTTTAAAATAAAAGTTAACGTGTTTTATTTAGAAAAAAAATATTATTGATTGGAAGATATGACATTTCAGGTGTTTATAAAAGGTAATATCATCAATCAATTAAAAGTAAACCTCTTTTAAATTAAAAAAGGCAATCGACTAATTATCACTAATTGTATTATTTTACTGTATATGTTTATAATTAGGATGACCATGCTGAAAATCGAAACGACAAACTTTCAATGCCCGTGTGATGCACATGTTCTTTTATTATGTTATTAATTTTATTTAATATTACAATTATGTTTTTATAAAATTATAATTTTTGATATTTTTTAAATTTTAGTTTAATATAATTTAATAAACTCATTTTTACGGATTATACTAATGTTTCCCTATTATAAACAATGTATACGAATTTTTAATATATTTTATTAATAATTAAAAAATATGGTGTGATATTTACGTGTATATATTAATGATTATAAGATTAGTTTTAAATCAAAATAGTAACATGTTTTAATTAGAAAGAAAATATTAATGATTGAAAGATATGATATGATTGATTTTTTATGTGTTTGTAGAATGCAAAATATTCAACTAAAAGTAAATGTGAAAAAGGCAATCGGTTAATTATCATTAATTATATTTTGCGATTATTTATTTTAGTAGATAGGATAACCAAACGAAAACCAAAATTTTTATTTTAATAAATAGGATAACCAAACCGAAAACCAAAACTTTCAATATTTCGGCTTTAATATAATAGTATAGATTGGTAGCTTTTTAATAATAAATAGGCCCATTAAAATTATTTCAAATAAATAGGCACATGAACCAGTGTTCATTTTTTAAATAGTTAAATGTGTTTTGATAGTGCTTTAATTAGTGGCTTTAATGTGTTTTAAATTGCCAATTTTATTTGCCTTTAAATTAGCTAATTAGCGTCTAATAATTGGTTGATGATTGATTGTATTTTATTAGGGATTTTAATGGGATCTAATTTAATTAATTAACTTTTATATGGATTGTGCCCTTTAAATGGTTTTTCCAATTTAGTTGGCTATTTTTGTGCCTTCAGGAGTGCCATATTTGATGGCTTTTGGATCATATCGGATCATGTGTTATTTGTCGTTAGTGGACGAATTTGTGTCATTTTGGTGACTTTTCTTATGGTTAAATGTCAATTATATTTGGTGACCACATTTGGTGATTTTTGACCATAATTGGTGTTATTAGCTATCGTCGAATTAATACCTTTTTATGTGACTAATTTTGGTTAAGAAAGATTGTGTTTTATATAGGTTTTATATTTTAGAGGTTCATATTATAATAAATTATTTCATGTTCATAAATGAGGATCAGTAATACAATATTATATGAAAGGGAGGAAATTGATTACATAATTTATAAATTATTATATGATAGGGAGGAAGTTGATTACATAATTTATGCGTTGATTAAGTAGGGATTAATTTCAAATACCTTTCTGTACACTAAAGGATAATTCTATAATACAAAAATACAATAATTATTAGATAGAATTATTTATGTCATAAGGAGGATTATCTGGTTCAGGATTAGCCCTTTTTAAGGAGATAATCATGCTTGGTGAACAATTAATGAGTGTTTAATAATTTCCATGTATTTTGGTAGTTAATTATGATGTATTACTTATTTCCTAGCTAAAATAAAGTTAGTACACATAAAATTTCCATGTATTTGGAAGTTAGTTATGATGTATTCATTATTTCCTAGTTAAATAAAGGTAGTACACATTGGACTCAGATTAATTAGATTTTCTAGTATTATTACTTCTTAGCCGCTAGTTCTATACAATTACAGGAAGTTACTTGATATTTATAAAAGAAATTTGTTAACTAGGTGTCTGTCTAACCAAAGATATTTCCTTTGGTTGAGACTTTAGTATATGGTTGAGTTATTTACGGAACTCTAATTAAAGGTACATAGATTGGATTTGAATTTTTGCTTTGTTTTTAATTTATTGGTATGCGTTTGTTTTTGTTGGACGGAGAATGGACAGAATCCCATTTTTTGTAGCATGGTTGTTGACTAAGTGCGGATAGGAAGAATTTAGTGGTCAGGTTGACAAACTTTAGTGGTCAGGTTGAAAAAAATCGGATTGATTTTTGTTCTTATGGAGTGATGATCTCTCTTTGGTTGGGCACTATTTTTTTGGCAAATGTATTTGTAATTTTTTTCCCATTCAGGTGATTTTCTTTTCGGACTTAAAGGTTCTACTGTCAAAATTTCTGGTGGCAATATGCGTGCCTTTCGGTTAGATAAAATTTTTTTGAATGAAAGAAACCCCTTTTTACGAATATTGTATTCGATACATTTCATCTATAGAATAAAAAAAACTAGTACTCCCTCCGTCCCAATTTACATGTCCATTTTGTAAGATATACATATATTAAGAAAATAGTTAGTTGGATTAATTTTTCCAACTAATACCCTTAATTAATACATTGAAAAATGAGAATAAAATTAAGTTTGAAAAAGGTCAAATTTTAGATACAATAAATATAGGGATAGTTTTGGAAAACTACCTTAAATTTGAGACAAATTCATTTTTTAAAAGGACATGTATATTAGGATGGAGGGAGTACTAATTAACTTGGCCCGTTTTACGTTGATTTCCTCGAAATATTCAAAAAAATTATTCCTTACAACATTTAAGTTCCTAACAAACAAAATTATAGTTAAGATCTTCAAATTTGAAAAGGGAATGTTCAATTCACTATCATATCAATTTTTTTGGCAATTTTTATCGTAAAAAATTTACATTCTCAATTTTTTTCCCAATTTTCCCAGACTCCCATTAATTAAATACTATATTCACTTAATAGAACTATTCTAACAATGCATTTTGATCCTTTTGCTTCACCTATCCAACTAGGGGTGAGTGCAAAAATTCGAAAATTGGATTATTCGATTTTTCGATTCGGTATTTGATTATAAAAATTCAAAAATTTGGATATCAGATTCGAAATATATTAGATCAGATTTTTTTTTATGAATTTGAATACGGATTTGGATCACAATTTTTTACAAATTCGAATATCCGGATCCGATCCGATTTTCAATATTTATTAAAAATAATTTATATATTTACAAATAATGAACTTATTGTAGACAAATAATTCAAAATTGAACATATTGAATTAAGTAATGGATTATCACTAATAAATTAATGAATTTGTTGTGTATCATCTAAGTTTATAAACATTTTAGATGTGAAAACGTAAATTGATATGTACTTAGATGTGAATTTATAAATAAAACTCCATATATTTGTATGTGAAAATTTCGTAACCCCATGGAAGTTTCCTTAAATCAACCTTGATAAAAAAAAACTCTTACTTAATCATTTTATCAAAAGTAATTAAAAAAGGCAAAAGGAAAAATAATTTCTTCTATAATATTTTTCACTTGAAATTATAAATTCGAAAGCTAGCATGTTACTCCCTCGATCCTGTTTATATTGGTCATCAATTAAAAAGCACGTATTGAGCAATTAAGTGAAAATTGTCAAACTTACAATCAATTGTTTGCATACTTAGAAAACAAAACATTACCAATACATAATTTGCTTTATTTAGAAAATGTGGTCACTACTTTTGGGGCATGGGAAAAAAAAATTGTGGCCAATATAAAGGGGGCAAAGGGAATATTAATATCTCTTAAATTTTTTTTATAAGAACTCATTAAGAAATGAATGGTAATTGATGATAACTCAAAATAAATTTAGGAAAAAAAAGAATATACAAATGTTAAAATATGAAATGATAATTCTAAAATTTTATTAATTAATTTATCATTTGTAAAGTTAAAAATAACTTATTGAAAATGTAATAAAATACATTTATTTATATAAACAAAAATAAATTTTACTTAATTAATTCGGATTATCCAATTTCCGATCTGGTTTAAACGGATATCCAAATTCCGGATATTCGATTAAACCGAAACCGGAACTGGAATAGATTTTTCATAATTCAATAAATCCCAATATTCGAATGTGAATCTGAGTGCACAACGATCCTGAGTGCATAACGATCCCGCGAAAGGTATTGTATTATAAGAGAAAGTATCTATCAAATGTTATTGCTGAGAATCGAACTCTTGACCTACCTTGTTTTTATTCCTCTTACTTTATTCTACTATAGTTGTATCTTAGTTTAATTTTTTACAAACACATACTCAAATACTACATAATAATTATAATAATTATGTATATTTTCACTACTATAATATTTAATATTTTAATATTAATATTTTAAATGGATTCACGTTGTTAGTTACTCCCTCCGTCCCGCCCGTTTGTTAACATTTCAAAATAGGGTGTTTGACACGCATTTTAAGGTGAATTTTAAAAATAGTTCTATAACTTATTTTTGAAATTTTATTTTTTTTGTATAAAAATAAACAATCCTATTTTTATACAAAAAAAATAATTAAAATAAGTTATGGAACTATCATTAAAATGTGTGCTAGAAAGTGACAAAAAAATGTTAAAAATTGAATGGGACGGAGGAAATATCATTTATGAAATGTGGGCACGTAAGAAAAAAGATCTCTTAAAGTGGGCTGAAAGTCATCTTTAAACCATTTTTGACATAAAATCAACAGAAGTACCGATTATTTTGTCCATGTTTATGATAAAGATTATTTTTATATTTACTAGTATTTTACCCGTGCTACGCACCGAAGGTACAATTTTAAAAAATATCAAAAAATAAAATTTTTACATTTAATTATTTAGATTGTAATGTTGAATTCTACTATTTCATCAATTTTTTATCTACTAATTTAGTTTATCTACGCGGTGAATTTGAAGCACTGCATATGAAAGAAATTGAATCAGTTCAGGATTATTTCACAAGAGTATCATCTGTGGTAAATCAAATGAAGCGTTACGGAGAGAAAATTGATGATGTACGTATTAACGATAAAATTCTCAGATCTCTCAACTCTAAGCTACAGCTTGTTGGAGTCTCTATAGAAGAGGCAAACGATACAGAAACCATGACGGTGGATCAACTTATGGGATCGATGCAAGCATATGCAGAACGATTAATAAAGAAAGAAGAACCAGATTCTCAAGCTCTAAAAACTAAGGTCTCTCTTGAAGAAAATAATAAGAAAGAACAGGAATTTCAGAGAGGAGGACAAAATCGTGGACGAGGAAGGGGCCGTGGTAGAGGAGGAAGCTTTGGTCGTGGTCGTGGCCGCTCTACAGAAAGCCAAAATTCTAATAATGAAAGGACATTCAACTACTCTAGAGGACGTGGAAATCACTTTGCTAAAAGAGGTGGAGGCAGAAGGTATGACAAATCAAACATTCAATGTTATGCCTGCCAAAATTATGATCATTATGCCAATGAATGTAGGAACTCCAACAATAAAAATGATGAACCTGTCAACTATGTGGAAGCAAAGGAGGATGAAGAATTGCTATTGTTAATGGCAACCAGAGAAGAAAAAGATAGAAAAGTGTGGTATCTTGATACAGGCGCAGCAAATCACATGAGCGGCAACAAGGAGCTGTTTTCAACTTTCAATGAAATGATGATAGGAAATATTGTTTTTGGAGACGACACCAAAGCACCAATCAGAGGAAAAGGTGATGTTCTTATTCGTTCCAGAACTGGAAATCATATTTTAATTTCTCAAGTTTATTATGTTCCTAAATTGAAGACAAATATATTAAGTCTGGGACAATTACTTGAGATGGGTTATGATATTCACATGAAAGACAATCATCTGATTTTGAAAAATGATTTAAACATGCTGATTGCAAAAGTTCTGATCGCGAAAAATAGAATGTTTTTGCTTAATATTGAAGTCGATCATCCAAAATGTTTGAAAACTTGTGTTGAAGACACTTCTTGAATTTGGCACCTGAGATTTGGCCATCTTAATTTCGGAAGTTTGAAGTCATTATCAGATGCAAATATGGTGTATGGACTACCCAGAATCAATCATCCTGATCAGATGTGTAAAGGATGTCTTTACGGCAAACAGGCTAGAAGAAGCTTCCCACAAAAGGCGAATTTCCGAGCAACAATGAAACTGGAACATGTTCATGTTGATATATGTGGACCAATCAGACCTGCATCACATGGTAAAGCTAATTATTTTCTGCTTTTATTGATGATTTTGATAAGTAGTTATTTATTATTAGTTTATCCCTATATTTTTAGTTATTTTTGCATGAAATTGGATCTTATTAAATGTGTTTTAATGATATATTGTAGGAATCAAGAAAATAATGGATTGGAGTTGAAATTGGATTTTTTGGAGTTAATTTATTGAAAATTCAGATTTTTGGACAGCTTTCACAGTTTTCGCTATTTGGGCTCTATCGGGAGTTCTACAAGTCCGTTTGAGGCCCGTAAGTAGTCGTTGGAAAGCTCGGAAGAAGGCCAATATTTCTATCATGGGCCCAGAATTTTAATCTGCTCTCAACTGCCCAGAAAAATCCAGGAACAGCAGGCTTCGAATTTCCTATCTAAAAATACTTGTACATATAATAATTAGAGATTAGATATAGCGGTTAGAATAGAGACCATGTAGTTTAGTTTTGTAAATATAGACCGAGAGAAGAAAAGCAAGAGGAGATACAAGAAGAACAAAATCACTTTAGAGATTGAAGATTAAAGCCACATCAAATGAGTTTTATCTTTCCTTTATCTTCTTTACTCTTTTGTTGTGTTGTTCCTTTAAGATGTTGAACTAAATTGTTATTCTAGGGCTCTAATGGATTCTTGAGTTGTTTATACAAGTGTTCTTTTTAATTCTCTATTTCATGTTCATTATGGTAGTGTATATTGATTTGTGTGTAATGCTTTACAAAGAGTAATTAACTTTGTAATTGAATCAGTAATTTAGGTGATGCTTGGAAAAGACAACCTAGATTAGACCCAATCAATATAACTTGAGATTAACAATTGTGTTAATTTGTGTTTATGATAGGAATATACCTAATCACCTCAAGTAGTTAATTTAGGGTTATGTGTTAATGCTGCTCATGGATTTAAATTCTACATAGGGATATGAGAGTTAATCCTATGAGTTAGAATCACTTGAGATTCGGAAGGTCCTTATGATTAGTTATGTACCCTAGACTAGCGACTAGAACATGAAATTAGAGATGATGAAGGATGCTTGTAAGACTCAAGAGGAAGTTAAAGGCCTAGATACTTTCGCTCTTGTTTTATTCTTAAGCCAAAGTGTTATAAATATGTTTATATTCTAGGAGTAGTTTATATAATCTTGATTTTATGTTATTTAACTTGAATTGAGAGAACAATAGTGTTTGGTATTTAACTACTTAAATTAGTCCTCGTGGGAACGAATGTTATATACTACTTGTTCGATACGTGAACTTGCGTTAGTGATTGTAAAATCGATAACAAGTTTTTGGCGCCGCTGCCGGGGACAAATTTTAAGTATTTATTTGTTAGTAAAATTGCACTCTTTAGTATTTTGAGATCAAGTTTTTTTTATTTGTGTAGTGTAGTGTTTTTCAGGATTGATACACAAAGACAACTTGGGCTTTTGAGCAGATATGTATTCAAACTCTTATCTTGATTCATCTGATTTATTAGAACGTTATCCATACTTGCATCAAGTTAAAAATTGTAATTCTCGTATGCTTGATTATGTTATGCAACATGAATCATCGTTGCGCGAAGGATCAATAGGTTGGCATATTCTTCATGAGTTAAAGTATGGTGTATCATATGAAGAAGGATCAAAAGAATTAAACTCTAATACAAAAAGGGATGAGAGTGAAATTCCAGCTTGCATTGATCCTCATGTTCTTGAAGAGAATATTTTAATAATTGAAGATCCTTGTGTCAATAATGAATTTGATGTATTACTTGATCCTCCTTTCATGGTGTATAATGTAGAAGAGAATTCGGTTGTAGTAGAACCAAACGTTGGTGAAGTTGTTCTAAAATCTAATGAATTTGTTTTGGATGAAGTTAGAATAGAAGAGTTGTGTTTGTCTTATGTTGATCCAATTTGGGACTCATTTTTGGAGCGTAAGTATTTAAATATTTGTGATAAATATTTTGAGTACTTTCACATTCCGAAGGGTATTGAGTTTCACACTAGTGCATCCCAATTTTTAAATGTTCTTGAATGCTTGATATATGCTAACAAAGTTAGATTAATTAAAATTGGGAGATTTGCTAATTTGTATGCTTTTGCACCTCATTGATAAAATATGGTGTATAAATAAGTCTTGCCAAAGAGAATAAAAGTGGCTAATTTGTGTTGAATCATATATAATTTAATCATATGTTTTTTTGAGTTAGTAGATTTTTTTTGTTTAGTTTATCTCCCACTAGATGCAATAATGTGTTTGTTGAGTGTTTCAGGAGTTGTGAAGGAGTTAATTATTTACTAAACCTATGTGTCCGGTGGAATATGCAAAGGTATTATGCTCATGCTAGGAAGAAGTTAGAGCCCCTGTTAAATTTTGACATGATCGCGTGTGTGTGCCAAATCTGGCATGATCATGCAATTGGCTCCCAAGCTTGCCCCTGTTTATTTATATTTAGATATTTGAATAGATTATATATTTTGTATAGTATATTGTAAAGTTTGTTTATTTTGTTTATTTTTATTTATTTTTATTTTTATTTTTATTTTTATTTTTCTTATAATTTTTAAGTAGTAGATTATATATGTATATTGTTCTTAATGTATATAGTATTTTATATATGTTACACTATTTGTGTATTTTTTTTATTTCTTTAGAATTTTAATAATATGTGCATAATATTTATAACAGTGTTGTAAAAAGAAAAAAAAATGTTTTTAAATATTTTGATATGGTGTTTAATAATAAAATTTTGTACATATTTTAATTGTTTTATTCATGTATATCTGTTGTATGTGTGTGTACAGATTGAGTCCTACAAACCCTAGCAGCACATAAACGAAAAAGAATGGATTGTGGGAAGCATCACAAAGGCGCGGGAAAATAGAAGCGACGCCTTCTCTGCACGTCGTGGGTTCGTGCAACGATTGCTGGTGGCCTGGGCGAGTTTTCTGCAGCTAGCCGAAGCAACATCATGAGGTCATAGAGTTTTGGAACCAAACAAAAAGCAAAGGATGCAGGGAAAACATAGATGACCCCAGTCTCACGAGTTCTAAAACAACAAAAGAGAAGTCTCTTTTCTATGCTTGAAAGCAGACATTGGAGCTAGAAGACAGTGTTCAAGGCTTGAAAGCAGACATTGGAGCTGTTCGCACAGATATTTCAAAGCTAGACGAGAGTTTGTATAGGAAATTGACGGAGATCTTGACCCACATCAAGCGTCAGGATCCGCAGCATATGCCTTGACACCTAGGGAGTTTCTTTTCTTTTCTTTTCTTTGTAGTTAAATATTATTCTTTTTTTGTTTTTTTTAGGAAGTGTAGTTATTAATTTTGTTCCTTAAGTCATTGAGGACAATGCCTCACTTAAGTGTGGGGAGGTGTTCTTGATACATATAAAAAAAAGGTTGAAAATTTTAAAAATTAAAATAGAATTCTAGCCTTATAAAATAACGAAGATGATATGGTGAAACGTTGTTAGTTGTCTATCACGTAGTCGAAGCATTACTTGTTTCAAGTTGAGCTAAATGTATCCATGCATGCTAGGTGATCTTGTGTTGTTGATACTTTTGTTGAGAGGTGTAATGTTATGATCTTGTGCACACACTTTCACTAGCAAGTTGAAACTAGTAGACTTATTGAATGTCTTAAGTAATTAAAATGATATGTTTTTGTGTAAGACGATTTGGTTTTCATGCTTTAAGTACAAGTAGGTACATTTGAAAGAATTCTTATTTTGACTTGGGATTTATTATCTTTTGACACCAAGTGAGCTTTTGAGCCTATATGCATATTTTTTGCATCTTATTGTTGTTTGCTTGTGTGTCCTCATTGCATTGGCATCGCTAGCACTTGTCTTAGACCCTTCTTGAAATATATGGCATTGATTACATGATAATATGATAAAGGCACCTAGGATTTAACCTTCCATTTTCCCATTTTGACATACCTTGCATATGTGATCCATTAGTAGCCCTTTGAGCTTAACCGTTTTATTCGGTGACACACCATATTACATACCTATCCCTATTTTTTTCTAATGGCCTTATATAATCTTAATCTCTATTTGTCAAAGGCTAGTGCGATTTGAAGGGTGTAATAAGGTGTGATGAATGAGTTACTTGTGATCATAGTTTCATTTTGGGAAATGTTGAGGTTATTTGGTAAATGCTTAGTTTGTGTTTGGGACTTTTAGAGGATCATTGTGATTGTATATACGTGTTTGTTTCACTTTGCTTGTAGCTCTCGAAAAAAAAAAGAAAAAAAAAGAAAAAGAAAAAAAAAAGAGCATTTTCATTTTTTGTTTATAGTTCTTGTGCTTTATGATCCATTAGGTAGATTGTGCGATTAAATATGGAGATTCAATAGGTTTTGACACTTCACCCTATTTTGACTTTTCTTGACATACCTTGTCCCTAGCCCCATTACAACCCGAATAAAAGTCCTTTTGATTATCATTACTCATGCATGTTGTATTTTTAGTTGGATCGATGCCAAGTGTCAAGCGTGTTTATGTATTTGATGGAATTGAGTGATACACTTAACCTATTCTTGAGCGTAATTCTTTTGTGAGTGAAAGGTGAGGTATTACTTGATATGAATATGAAAATCCCAAGTCTTCTTGATAGTGTGCTCTTGTATACTTAGCATGATTACCAATTTTGTTTTGTACTTGACATGAACTTTTGAGTACTTGCACATTCTATGAGTAGATTATGTGGATACTTGCACTTTTGACACCAAGATTTAGCATTTCCATCTTGATTCCTGAGTTGAGATAACATGAGTGATCTTGTTTATGTGGAGTTGCATTGGCGTGCATCGAATACTTGGTAGATACACTTACTTATTTCTATTATCATCTCTATTAGTTTACATGAGCTAGATGGATTTTGTGGGTACATTCGCTATAGGCCCTCACGAGACAAAACTCGTCATACTAGGGCTGCCTAGGGGTTTAACGGCTTGTTGCATATGCTCAATGCAATCGTGTCACCTACGAAAGTGGTGTTAATAAGTTAGATGTAGTTTTTATTTTATTTCTTTTCCCGAGGACGTGCAAAACCTTAAGTGTGGGGATAGTTTCTCGCAAGACATGGGTTTATTTTTTGAAGACAAAAGATGAAGCTTTTGGAGCTTTTAAAGAATTTAAAACTCTTGTTGAGAAGCAGAGTGGTTGCTTTATCAAAACTTTGAGAACCGATCGAGGAGGGGAATTCACATCTACTGAATTCAAAAAATTTTGCAAAGATAATGGGATTCATTGTTTTCTTACTATTCCACGAACGCCGCAGCAAAACGGAGTTGTGTAGCGCAAAAATAGAACCATTTTAAACATGGTTCGTAGCATGCTTAAAAGCAAAAATATGCCAAAGGAGTTCTGGGCTGAGGCAGTAGCATGTGCTGTTCATTTGTCAAATCTTTCAGCATCAAAAAGGGTTCAAGGTGCAACGCCTGAACAAGCTTGGAGTGGTATCAGAGCCCATGGTTCGGTAATTGGATCTTGGGGGTAAGGGTTGCGGTGTAGCGATGTGGGAGGTTCCCCTTGGTGCGATTGGAGATCTGTTGGGTTCCTAGTATCGAAAGTCTTCCTGAAAGGGTTCAGGCGGCAGGTTCTGCGAGGTGAATCGTGGCGGTGCAAGATGTAGACAAATTAATCGCAGGTGTAAGACCACGGGTTATGTGGTTCTTGGTTTGAGGGGAGGATTGTTGGGTAGTGTCAACCCAAGTACCACATCGAGGAGATAAAAGATAATTCTCTTGTACATAAAGCAGCCAATAAACTCTATTAGTATGAGGCCTTTTGGGATGTGCCCAAAAACAAATTCGTGCGGGCTCGGCCCAAAGCGGACAATATCATACTATTGTGGACGATATCATAATATATATATATATATATATATATATATATATATATATATATATATATATATATATATATATATATATATATATTACATAAATAAAGTAATATAAAAGAATTACATACAGAAACTTCGATCTGATCCGGATTTTTTCTGGGTTTGGACCGGACATGACGGAAAATCGGATTTTTTTATTTGAAGGATCGGAGACCAGACCGCTTATATACGATCTAGTCCGGGTCTTGGACTGATAGACCCGATCCAGTCTTATTTAGCTGTCTAGATCGAAATGTTGTGTAGCCTTAACTGCACTACACATAAATTACTTTTAGTAACTTGGTTTCTTGTTCAGTTTACTTTGTTAATTTCATAAAAAAGTCTCATTGGAATTCAAAAAAAGTATTAAAAGCATCAAAAGCTTGTTTATAATTTTTTCCCGCGCAATGGATAAATTATATTAAGAATAATAAAAAGAAATAAGAAATTGATTGAGTGAGTGATATAATAAATCTTAAGTCATAAGTTTAGAAACATTTAAACCCCTGACAAATGAATATTTACATTTAAAGTCAGGTAAAATGAAAATTTCATCCTATTGAAGTAGCTCGTTGCCAGTGACTTTAACACACTATTAACCGAGCAATTTTGCTATATATAGATGTAACTTCCTGATTCATTAATGTATTTGTAAAACTGTAAAGATCTTATAAGACATACATATAGTTAGTTATTTTCTATCGTAATATGTCAGATATCAACATGTTTGTTATATTACTAATAGAGAATAATAATAGATTTTAATTAAATAAGAAAGTAATATATATTATTCAGTAATTTTCAAATTATTCCTAAGAAAAAATTGCGCTTGACCATAAAGGTCAGAAATTTTTTACAAAAACTGTTAACGACACAGGCCAAACGACTATACTTATCTTATATTTTCTTACTTTTTCGAATACGAATGCGGCAATAAAAGTTTATAGCCATACACCATAAAGTACTTTATTGAGAGTACATATCCCATTAATAACATATCGTTGTTTGCCTTGTTTGCGTATGTTCTGGTGACCTGTTAGTAAGGTAAACTGAAAAATTTAGTTTCCAAAAAATTAAAAATAAAATTCACCTTATATTCTCGGATAATCAATAACAATCATTAACTATGGCATGAAATTCATTCATATTTAGGATCCAACAACAATTATGTAAATTCATAAAATATAAGAAAATACTAAAATTGAACATCTTTTGAGGGAGTAAGCAGTGGTAAAGTTTATTCTCTTAGCGAGTTATATAATTTCGTGATTTGAGCTTATAGAGTACCTATGTTAAAGTTGACTACCAAAGTATATAAATTATTTTGGAGAATATTTATAGGTGATTTTTATAACTACTCTGACAACAACAAAATTATGGCATAATATGTATTCGACACACGAACAAATATATTAATATAAGTATTATTAAGTTAAGAAAAGTTATATGCTTTAATTTGGAACATGCATGTGTATGTGAATAAGTGTGTAGGTATTTTTTGTTAGTAAGAACATCAAAAGTAGATACATAAAGTGATTAACTCTTACAAAAAAAAATAGCATCATTCATAAACATTAACTTTTCTCAATCTAATAATTAAATTGACAAATAAAAACACTTCGTAGATATACAATTACGGTAGTCATACTTAGTTTGAGGAAGGAATAAGGATGTTCACCGGGGTGTGATATAATCGTAGAAAAATAGAGAGACCGGTTTTTTGCAGTAGATTTGTCTGTTAGTCTCACAACAGACCATAAATAAAATTTACAATGATATAATTTCAACTTATTTTAATTTTTCAAGTTAGCGCATATATTTCATATACATCAATTTGTTTAGCTTGTAAAAGATGGAAGTGAAAAATGTTAGAAGCGGAGATAAATATGAGACATAAAAAAATATATATATATAATTTATAAATTTTGAAATTATAAATTAATTAAATATATCTTTGAAATTAATATTTTATTTACACATGTATCACATCAAATTTATATATATATAACTAATTGTACATCTAATTTAATATTATATCTATTGCGAACTTACTAAGTAATTGTCTTTACATTCCTCGATTTCACTTAATTAATGGTAAATCACAAATTAAATTAAGGACAGATATTTAAAATGCTAATAATGAAAAAAAAATGGTTGGTTCTTATTTTGAAAGATAATTAAAAAAAGTTATTTAAATATTAATAAATCTAATTTAATACTAATTTTAATGTGGACTTACTAATTAATTGACTTTACATTCTTGGATTTTTTAACTAATAGGAAATCACAAAATAAATTTAAGGACAAATAATCAAAATGATAATTATAAAAAAATGAATGAGTTTGATTTTAAATGATAATTATATTTAAAATTTGTTCAAAATAAATGACAATTAATGGTTTTAAGATTGTTTCCGTACCTTTTGTCATTGATTCGTGTTGTAAATTCAAGATGCCTTCTGAATGGTTATGGCCATTCATGATGTACCTTTGAATATTAAGTTGGTGAAATAGCAATATATATAATATTAAAGTTATTAGCAATTAAGTTGATGAAGGAAAGAGATTTGTTATTGATGTATCGAAGAAAAAAACTATTGAATGCTTTTTTATTGAATGTGACTTGTGTGTTTTTCTCAAGAATCGACTTCCAAGGGTCTAGAAAAATTCTGCTTCAAAGGAATCGAGAAATTGATCTTATATGGGCGTTGACCCCTTCCAGAAAGGCCATTGTTGTTGGAGGAATTTCGTAACAACACGAAATCGGAGGTTTGCTGGAATAGTAGAGCGAATTGTATATTAATGTGACTGTTTTAGGGGATTAGGGTTTATGAAAAAAGAGAGGGGCTGGACTTGGCAGGTGTCTCGATTTGTCTCGTGTATCGGATTCCATATCGTACCAAGATGCCTGCGTACCTATATGTTTATATAGGATCAAGCCCCACGCAGTTCTGTTAATTAATTGGGCTTATCCCGAGAGACTTAAGGGATAAGTTATGTTAATATGGGTAATAATTGATTTTATCTGATTTAATCTTATCGTTGTGATATCTTCCTGATTTGAAGAATATCATTTGGAGATATTTTCCGTAATTGATTGATTTAGATTGATTCTTTCCTCGTTTCAGAGAGAGGATAAAACTTAGCGGTTAAGTAATAATTATTAATCTGAATTAATAATTAATAAATATTAGAAATTTGGGAGATTATTAGACATGCCAAAATATGGCATAACAACTAGCCCCCAGTTCTTTAGTGTAGCTTGCTGCAGTGGAGAACTAAGAATTCTTCAAGCTTCCAAATTTCTTGAGTCGCTGAAAAAACTGAAAATAAATGATTAAAAAAAAACTTCGAACACCACTGTGCTCGTTAGGCGTATGCGGATGCAAGTGTGATAGCATGCGATGACCACTATAAGATATATATTTGCCAAGGTTTTCAAATGTGCGAGCATATATAATATTTTTGAAATCCTTTGCGATCCTTGTTGTCTAGTTAGGACCTTGGCGCTTGTATATATTTCCCAGATTGGCATACACGCTTTTCAAGTGTCTGATGCAACCACATAAGGATGTGTCTGGCGATGTCTTCACTAAGAAATGTAGATGTAATTCTGGTGAACTTTGCACGCGCGCTGGCTGTGCATGTCTGAAAGATATTTGTGCATAGGGATGCCTTCCCACCCATGTGACCTTGAGCTCAAGATCTGGTCATGGGCCTTCAATAAAGATAGTTTGCATAGGGATGCCTCCACCCATTCGATATAGCGATATCTCATGGGCCTTCAGTAATCCAGAGGGTGCTGCACTTTACTAAGCATGTTGCATTGCGAGATTTATAGCTCGTCCAGGCTACCCTACTTGGCAATTTAGTTCGCAAGTTTGAAAATATTTTTGACATATATGTACTATCGCGACATTATATGAAAAATATTTTACAAATCCATATGCAATAATAAATATGCTCTTTTAATAATGTCGCGATATTTATTTTCTTCGAAAATAATGTTCCTTTTTGTAGAAAATCTTTTACAAAATTATGTGTCTCGCATATATAATTTTTCTTGAGAATAATGCAGCTCGTACGGGATTGTAAAATAAATCCACAATCAATCAGCATAAATATCCGCAATCAATCAGCATAAGTATCTCGTACGATATTTTCTAAATCGCAATAATTTTACAAGCATAAAAATATTGTGCTCGCATGAATTTTTTGAATAATAAATATTTTTCTGTTAAAAAATATTTAAAAAACATGATATCATGCATGCATGGCAGGATATTTGGGCAACATATTAATTGCAGTAAATAAATTTAGAAAAATAAATTTAGAAGATAAAAAACTTATCTCTAATTTTGGGCTCTTGCAAATTTCAAGAGTAATTGTCTGGATCGCGCATGTTTGTTGCCTGTGCTTCACTATTTTTTTTTTAATTTTTTTTTCCCGGCCGCTGGTGCTTGTTCCTCCAGTTTGGTTTTGTATTGTCTATTCTTCTTGCGGGTCCCAAAATCAATCCTCTCTTATTTTTTGACGTTGCTAACTCTGCTGGTCCGATGTCCTTTATTCTTCCACCATGTGCTTGCTTTTTCCACGGTTGCTTTGATTTCTATTCTGCTTGTTGCCTACATGCCTCCATCTCGAACAGAAACTGCTGCTTCTAATGTTGTGATTTTTATGCTGAAAAATTGCAATCACTTTATTTTCTGCCCGATGTGTATTGATAAAACCCGAAACCCATGTATAAATTTTTTGGTATTCGTTTGTCCACCACAAACGAAAATTTAGCCCTCCTTCTAGCGCCAAATGTTGTTGGAGGAATTTCGTAACAACACGAAATCGGAGGTTTGCTGGAATAGTAGAGCGAATTGTATATTAATGTGATTGTTTTAGGGGATTAGGGTTTATGAAAAAAGAGAGGGGCTGGACTTGGCATGTGTCTCGATTTGTCTCGTGTATCGGATTCCATATCGTACCAAGATGCCTGCGTACCTATATGTTTATATAGGATCAAGCCCCACGCAGTTCTGTGAATTAATTGGGCTTATCCCGAGAGACTTAAGGGATAAGTTATGTTAATATGGGTAATAATTGATTTTATCTGATTTAATCTTATCGTTGTGATATCTTCCTGATTTGAAGAATATCATTTGGAGATATTTTCCGTAATTGATTGATTTAGATTGATTCTTTCCTCGTTTCAGAGAGAGGATAAAACTTAGCGGTTAAGTAATAATTATTAATCTGAATTAATAATTAATAAATATTAGAAATTTGGGAGATTATTAGACATGCCAAAATATGGCATAACAGCCATATAAGAAAAACTATTTCGTACTTTTAAATGTATGGACAATGATACAATATATATTTTAGTGATCATGAAGGTAAGTTATGAATGATAACATTGGCAACCCAACATTTTTAAAAAAACATTTATCTATAGAAACGCCTAATAATGTAAACAAATCGGTGTAATATATGTGGTAAGGATTGATACCTACAATTCAGTAAGTCGCGGAATTATTGAATCTGACCACCGAATATTCTAATGGGAAGTAACCTTGGGAGAATTTGGAATAGGGATGATAAAAAACTAAATCGTTTTCAATTATTTTTTTGTTAGAATCGTTTTTCTGTCGATTTTATTGGACAATAAAAACACAAAACATATGATACATATATATAATCGAAATAAAAAATTATATATATATATATATATATATATATATATATATATATATATATATATATATATATATATATAACCAAGTATAGTCTATCATTTAATAAAAATATACAAAGTAGTACCTTAACCGAAATTGATATGATTTAAGCAGGAGGAGGAGAATTGATACAGACACTTAGTTCATCAAAGTTGGCTAGATCTGATTGAGAATAGGGAATAAACGACTAAGATTTCTTGTAATGATTAAATTGATATAATAATTTTACTTTTCAGTTTGTAAGAATTATATATTTGAGGTATTTTTATTTTAAGTAAATTGATTATTAGTTAATCGTTAAAATAAAAATGAGTAGTTATTATGTTTAGTTTTTTTTATATAAGCAATTACTATATTTAGTTAATTGATATAAAAACAAAAATTTATTGTTAAAGTTGAGTTTAATTTTGGCTGAAATGTAGAATCTAGATCCAATAGAGAAACATGTTACATTAAGTTTAATTTATCTAGATTCTGATTGATACTAATATAATTCACAATCTTACGATTGTTTAGCTAATACGTGGTAGATTCGGGTATTATAATAAAGGATGTTAAAAAAAAATTCATAAATAAAAGATATATAAACATATACATGTAATTTACTGTTATGTGGATTTATAAAGAATATTATTTACGGTTAGTAGTAATTTTTTTAATTAAAAACGATGTGATATACGAATTTATTGAATGATATACACGATTAGTAAATTTGAATAAGCATGGAAAATAATAAAAAAATTTGTATATGATTGGTTGATTGAAAATTTAGAAGTGAATTCTGATTGTCTCTAAAATAATTTTTATTTTTTGATTGGTAATTTATTCACCAACCAATAATAATACTATTCTAGCGTATATTTAATAATTTAAATAATTAAAATATATGCAGTGTTGGCTTATATGCATTTATTAATTAATTGTATTAACAAATTATGAATAAATAAATATTTGAGCTTTTAAAAAAAGCTAGTATTTGAAGGTATGGAAATTATCCAAATTATTTAAAATTTGATTTCAATAATTATTTAAAATAGGTTATAATTGTACAATATACATTATGAAAATCAATTTATAAAGTATGATAATATGATTGTTATTGACTTTATATTAAAAAAGAGGTTGATTAATGAATGAGTAGTTATGAAATATAAATTAAAATATATATTTGTATATCGTAATTGATTTCAAATTAAAATAGTTGTTAGGTCCGATGTAGAAAGGGGGGTTGAATACAATCTATACCATTTATTCGAAATTTGTTCTCTGAATAAAATTTGACTTGAACAAATTTGTGCGGAATTAATTGAAACCAATTTCAAGTTGATTATAACAATATATTAACTTGATGGGTGTTACAATTTCAGTACAGATTAATTATCAAGTTGATTAAAACAAATTAGAAAATTCGACATGAACTTTTCTAGATTTGTTAATAAAAATCAAGATAAGTGCTAGGAGTAAAAACTCGCTAGTAGTACAAGAGTATCAAGTAATCAAGTTCCACCGGATTAAATATTACAAAGGTATAAAGCTTGATTTTACAGAAAATAAAATAGCTCTTGTTGGGTGTGTTCTTGATGAGAGAGAAGAGAGAATGGAGCAGCTGGATTTTTAGATATTATTTTGGTGTATATTGAAGTCCCCTTGTGTTGAGTTGCCATAGTAGAATATTTGATCAATAACAATCTGAAGTCCCTGCCAATTTAAGTTCGGATTATACATCAAAGACAATCTACAAGACAATCTGTTCTTCCAAGACAATCAACTTTGTACTGCCAAGACAATCGCCAAGACAATCTCTGATTGTTCCTAGACAATCTCTAATTGTACTACCAAGACAATGTCGATTTGAGCTACCAAGACAATGGGCAAGACATGATTCGAATAAAATAAGTAAACTCGCTGTATTGAATTATTGTGTGCTCAACTGCCAGCTGACAAAGCCAAGCCGCGGGAAGAGGAAGTGCGGGACACGCAGCCGCTAATTCTGCTGTTTGCTCGGGCGCGTGTTGCTCACGCGTCGCGTATTCAAGTTACCTCGTTCCGACAGCACTTGTACTGATTCACGTGGTACTAACATTGCCTTCATTTCCTTGTTTACTTTTTTTTCTTTTAATATAAACAAGTCGACAGCTTCTGTTTAAATTATGGGCAGCTCCGTAGAAATCCTTTTTAACCCGTACAGTTTATAATCTTTAATTAATAAATAATTAATTTAATTCAAAAATTATAAAAATAAATATCTAATATTATTAGATATTTATAAATGTAATTTTCTAAATAAATAAAGTATTTATTAATATAAAATTATCCTTAAACTCTAAACTGCGATTATCGGAGCGTCTGGAACCGGACTCCTTTTGCTTAACAAAAAATATATCAATTCCAACCGGGGTTTCAGATTTAAGAATATATCACTTTGCATTTCTTTGTGATAATTATATTTTCTCATAACTCGTCCAGGTGTAAGCTACGGTCTATTGAGACTCTGAAATCGGACTCCTTTTGCTTAGCAAAAAATACAACAATTCTAACCGGGGTTTCAGCATTAAGAATATATCACTTAGAATTTCTTTATGATAATTCTTTTTCCTCGTAGCCAGTTCACTTGATAATAAAATCCTTGTGGTTAATTAATTTAGCACTTCTGTTGCTTGCACAATGATTTTCTCTCATACCAGTCTTGATATCTTGAACCACTGAAGTTAATGACGAACAACCACTGTTTAATGTTGACACTCGATGTACTGTCGGGTTCATGAGTGACTAACTGCAATGACTGTTGTTCATATATTGACTTTAAAAACTGGTTCCTTTTCTTTTCTCCTCTCTCTCTTTACTTCTTCTGTACTGCCTCTGTCGAATCTCTGTCACTTTAAACGAATCCACTTCTTTAACGAATACTTCACTGAGGCTTGATCAGATGACTGAGCTTCTTTCAATGTAGTAATTCCTCAAGTCTGTAGATTGACCTTGATCTTTTTCTTCTGACAGATATTACAATCTGAGATTCCTTGTGACAATCTAAATACTATTTACTAATACATTCTTGTTTAAGTTGAGTTGTATCCTCGAAATACAAATAGGCTACATCATATGCCTTTCAATCTCCCCCTGTTTGTTTGTTAGACAATAACAAGCAAATACCTAGAGGATAACTCAACTAACTCACTTAAACAAGAAAAAGATTAAGCATTTAAGAGCTTAGTAAATAGTACATTAAAAAAATTTCTCTGGTTTAAATTTAACAATTCCAGAATCCTCAGTTGATGAAATGATAGATGATTGTTCCTCTAGCACTGAACTGATCTTTAATAGATAACTCATCTTCATTTCTGATTCTTCATATCTCTGCCTGATAATCCTTCACATCTTACATTGGTGTTTATCAGCAGTTCTTGATTTACAATCACTTCCCTTCTCTGACATAGCTTTTCTCACTAAAGAAAAACAACTGTTCCTACTATGTAGAAAATGGTGAATCAATACCATTTCTAAAACTTCTAGGAAATCTACTACTCTTCCACTTAGCCTTTATACATGGTACATTGAAAGAATAATAAAATAGTATTGTGATGTAACTTCTCCTTATATCTCCCCTTGTTTCTCCATCTAAGGCTCCCCCTTAGTGACTTGAGACTTGCTTCTCCTCCTAAGCACGGTCTTTAAATGCTCCCCCTTTCTAACTTACTCTCCTTTTTCTTGTACCCCCTTACTTCTCCCCCTTAGTTGAGGAATCCTCCAATCAACTGGTTGACAAAGTAGTTGATACCACTTTTTAGAGCTTTGTTAGAAAGGAAATTTCATTTTCTTCCTCACTGTGAGTGTGTGATAGTGTTTAGTGTACCTCACAAGTGTTTCACTCTTCTCTACACTCATTTGTTTTGAGTGTCTCACTTCTCTCTGTGTTTACACTCTTGCTCACTGGTGTATTACTCATATCACTCATAGCTCCAACATCCATTAGTGTACCTACAAGGAAAAATCACCCTAGCCCCTTCAAGAGAGGTCAGTGGTGCAATGGGAGTTCGCAAATCCCAAATCCTCGTTGGACTCGTCAGACGAATCTGAGTCAAAATCTACAAGTTGCTACTTTTCCCTTTTTAGGGTTTTCAGATTTGAATTCTGAGAAGGTAAACAATGATCTGTAAATTTAGCATTGAGATCAAGGTTCCCTTCTAATGTCTGTGAAGACATCACCTTGTTAAACTCATCAGGTAAAATCTGTATCATAGTTTACAAGTTGCCGATCCGCACCTATGTCGGACCCGTTACCCGCAGGATCCAGAGATGTTCCCTCTGGGGAGTTAGATAATGATCTTGTTGAATTTTGCATTGAGATCAATACCTTCTCTCGAGGTCTGTGAAGACTCTTGGTTCATTAAAGAACCTTTAACTTATAATCCTAACCGTAAAATGGTTGGATTACAGATTTCCGTCAATTCATCCTTAAGTGTGTACAATCTCACTTTGTGCATATGAAATGTTTTGGTTAGTGTATAAGGTAGTGACTCTCCAACTGAATATCCCACACATCCTTATTTGCTACATCACGTGCAATTACTCCCTGGTGACCTCTTGTCTGAAAGGTTACTTCCTTTTAGGGGGTAAATTCGAATTTGTATAAGTTTGACTGTAGTCTGGGATAAAAGTTGTTGGGTTTACAACTTCATGACTAATCATGTGAGAAAACAAAACTTCATTTAGATGAACCTGCATCACAGAATATGAGCAATAGAGATAGAATGATATACAGTTGTGATTTTAAAAGATTTACAATGTAAGCAATCACAGCTGTAGAAAGAAATTTTGAGTTAGGAAAGATATAGATCTTGACCCGGTTTTACTAAACAAAAACAGAAATTCAATTAATAAATTCTAATCAAATTAATGCAAGTTAATGTTCAAACCAATACAAACAAAACTATTATATCATGTTTTAGATCTTGTATGTTAGATACCAACTGTTACCACTTGTAAACACTTGTTAGGTGTGACATCCCATAATCCGGGGTACAGATTTGGGGCCACTAACCACAATCAACACAACATAAACCTGGACATAAGCCAAATACATATAATACAACACCCCTGATCCAAGACCGCATACAGGTTATGGTATGAAACAAACTACTATATTAAATCTTTACAGTTCAATCTCAAATTTTTTTTTTTTTACAAATTGAAAATAAACTAAGTCCTTCTACTGAACTAGTTAACCAACCTCTGATAATCTCAAACCACTACCCGACCAAAGTCAACAACTCGAACGTCACCTCTCGCTGCTGGAACAGGAAAACTCAACTGACCACAAGGTCCACTAATCATCTCTCAAAACTGGAGAAAAGTAAACAACAATGCAAGAGTGAGCCAACAATGCTCAACAAGCGTAAATAGCTATAATTCAATGTCAAGAACAATTATGAGTTCTGAACAACAAGAATAATCATCATATGTTGTGAAAGAAAATAGCTGAAGAAATTAAATATATTAACGCAAAGGTGAGCAAACAGTGCTCATTTATTCATCAACAACAAGAACTGATATGAGTTCTGATAATCAAAAGTAATCATCATACGCTTCGAAGGAGTCAGGCTTTAAAGCCATTCAAACTCAACGTATAGAATAGAATTGGATTTTTAAATATATATATTTTTTTAAAGAAACATCAAGGTTAGGCTGCTGATCAGTCACGCACTAACCCCGGACAAACGCACACAGCAATGTCCTATAATGGATCCACGACACACATTGGCCTTATTAACTTTCGACCACGAATCTGGTCCGACCCCTTACGGTCCACATTTTTAAAACATTCCAATTCTATATCGAACGCACTAGGTGTCGGAACAATCAACAACCTTTGCTAACCAAATAACTAGAAAACTCACATTCCAGATCAACAACTCATAATCCAAGAATCAATGAGGTATTCAAGATCAATAGGCGTCGACAAGTTCGATACGATAATTGGGTAATAATTAAGAATTCATAAATGGGTGACATAAATGGGGTGATAATTGAATAAGCAAGAATGATAATAAATATCGACGAGATCGATAATAAATGGGTGACATCATAATCAGAATTATTAAAATAATTTCACTTGAACAAGAAGTGAAGGGAGACACTTGCCTCAATACACGAAGTTTCCACTTCCAATATCCTGATTCTTTACTCATTGTACATCTGTCTTTAATTCTTATCACTTGTCATATTTGACACGAACACACTTGTCTACTCCGTTGAATATCTCGTTTCTCATAATTTCCATTTACACTGGCGGTGCTGGCTCTTAGTCGGCCTCCTATTCGTACCTATAGAAAGGTAAAGTACTATTTCAGTACGCTAATAACCATGACCGTCTACTCTGTTATACCCAAACGTGTCCAATAACGCTTTACAACTTTAACACATATAGCATGTACAGTTCGTATTCATAAAATAGTAATGTATTATCACATAAATCACATAAGCATTCAACATGTAATATTAACTTACACTTATACCTTTTAACGCATTTATCGTATTTATTCACAAATAGTCCTTATCAATTTACAATACAGAGTTACAAAATAAATCTAACAAAATTTGCACAACACCTCTTCTAGGATATCATCTAGCCCGTCGGAATATAATTGACCAAATCAGCAAATAACAATCATTTGGTACATACGCTATATCAATACTCAATTCCACTTATAACAGTCGGCTTACTAACAATTTCAAGTTACCATATAGGAACTACATCTCTATATATAGAACTATCATTACTAACAATTAGCATTGACTTGAGCAATTTGAATTTAAGTTACCACTAATATATTTAACACTAATTACGACAACATGCATTACCATATAATCGACCCACTAATCCCCGTTACCATTCACAATCATCTCAACCATTTGTACTTCACTGCGAGAACATTTACTCATTCCCGAACCAACTCACACCATTTACCACCCACACACTAACACGATCACCCTCACATAAACACCATACTACCATACCGACACATATAAACAGTCACCATATTCACGTTCCCATAAAAAAAACTACTACTCTCTTTACCCTTTTTATTTTCCCTCAACCCTCGATTCTCTCTTGCTCTGCAACTTACCTCACGCCTATACCAACATTTATACGGACACACCCCAATTTGTTTTCTCCCCTACTCTCGTTTCTACCTCCTGCCCTCTTCTTCAACTTAACACCAACCACCTATCAATGCCTACATTCACATAACTAATATCTATGTATAATACACCCACCAGCCGAGGAACCCATATGCCACCTCTTCTAAAATCTTTCACCATTCATTGCCACAAAACAAAATTCCACGACCACACTATCACTTCCATCATTTTCCTCACTTCCTTCCTCCACCACTCGCCTCCTTTCTTCTTTTCTTCTTCCCGCTACTCCCATGCTCATTACAATAGCACCTACCATTCACCCATACATCTCTTATACCCCCTGTTCTTCCTACAATCATACATCAATGCACACCTACACTTCACCCACCAACACTGTCCTTTACAGACACCACCTCTTCTCCTCTGTTCTTCTACACTCACACACCTAGTCAACCTCTGCTTTGAATCGAACTCAAACACAACAACACACATACCTATCGACTACTTACAACCGAACCCAGCTGCACAAACACGAACTATATCACACAAAGCTACAACGTAGTTCATAACCACCAAACACCATATTAACATAACATAAAAATAACCTTGATGTTACAATCAATTTCACCCAAAATCGCAACCACTGAATTGACGAACTGACAGAAAAATGGAGTTAATAATACAGGCGTGTAGAGAATTGAAAGAGGAAGGATTGACTGCACAACCTCATACTTTCACTGCTAAAATCATTTGTAACCGGGGTTTATTTTTGTTGGTTTTTAGAGAGAAATTTGATAGAAAAGTTCGGTATAGAGATATAACACGACAAGGCCAGGAATCAGTTGGGGGCTGTTGGGGGATTGAGGATTTTATTTGACCTTAACAATCGCAGGGAGACATACTTGGGGCGAGAGATTGAGAGAGATTGTAAAAAAAATGAAAGAGAGCAGCCAAGAGCTCTGAAGAATACTCAAGAAGAATCGAGAGAAGCTGGGTCTTGATTTTAAAAATATTAAGGTATTTCTGAAATTTTACAACTCTAAAAATAAATTTAAAAATCTGTTTAAACTATTTTTAAAAAAAATAAAATTTAAGAAAATTCAACTCTATATTTTTAAAATGAAGAGTACACAATTATGTACGCCGACATATTTTTAAAATGTTTTTGGAATAACAAAATGAATTAAATATGAATTTTACAAGATAAGATCCTTTAAATGCAATAAAACTCTTAAAATCATTTTAAAATAATTAAACACCCAAAATAATTCTCCCGATAATTTTAAAAACTAAATAATTTCATAAAGATGATAACTCAAAAGATTTCATGATTTTTAACAACTCCGATGATTTTATAAAAAATTTTAAAAGATCAATAATGCATGATTTAAATACATTTAAATCATCAAAAAAAATTAATATAAATGAAAAACACGGGCTTACACGGCACACACAGATCATCATATAAACACATGAACACCATATCACATATAATTGACCTCCTTAAAAATATTCACATCATATAATCAACATTTAATATAAAATAAAAATTTATAAATACTCGAATTTCTAAGGCGTTATATTAGGTCTTGTCTTCCAATTGTTAGAACCTGAAAATCAAACGTTAGTTCCTAAACAATTGAATTGACATATACCATTTTGATACCAACAATGGTCCTATATAAGAAAGTCTGTCAACAACAACAACACAACAAAGAATTAGAATTAAAACTGCAGGTTATGTGTGTGTTAAACAGAAGAACAGTAAAAGAACCAAATACAGTGACCTGTTTGTAAGTTTTGCAAGTATAGTGACTAAATTTTAAAAACTATACAAACTATTTATATACACATGAAAAAGAATATACAAAAATAAGAAATAATATACATAATAATTAGATAAAATAAAAACTAAAAAGAAAAGAAAATTACGATTTGATTTTTTTTACTATTCAAAAATAACTGTCTTAATAATATTTACAGAATATTAGAAATAAAAGAAAATAATTTACAAAAATATTTACAACAATATAACTACTTAAAAATAGTTAAACAGAAAATAGAAAATACTAAAAATACCAAAGGTTATCCTTTTTACGAAATCAAACATTAATAACAAAAGGACAAACACTACAAACCATTTATTAGAATATTATATATATTTACAAGAAATATTTATAGTAAATTAATAAATCATTATATTTTCTAATAAATAACTTTTTACTAGAAAATTATTTAATGAGAAAATATGACTTATTAAAATAACACAAATATTGAAAAGTGACTTTTAAAATAATGAAATTTTCAACAAAAATAGGTTTCTCACATATTTCAACTTGTAAAATTTGAGAAAAATATTTTTAGAGAAAATAAATTAGAGCTTTTGTCATAAATAAATAGAAAAAAGTAAATTTTTGCATATTTACTTTTGTTAAGAATAGCTATTTGTAATTTTACTAAACTATTTGCAATTTTACTATACTAAGTTTCAAAATTGCAAAAATACTAACCCTAACCCTTCCCCCCTTCCCTCCTCTTTCATAATCAGCCGTTTGTGTCCTTTTTTTTTTTAAGGTGGGATGCTATTTTGGTGGATTTGGGTTGCATGGCCCCGCAAGGGCAACCACTTTCAACTGAACATGCAACTAAATTACTGATTTCATGTTCCATTTTTCAAAAGTGATTTTCGACCTATTTTTTGGACTCTAATATATATCAGAAATTTAGTTGCATGTTCAGTTGAAAGTGGTTGCCCCTGCGGGGCCATGCAACCCAAATCAGCAACTGAATGCAACTTTTTTTTTTAAGGTGGGATTCTATTTTGGTGGATTTGGGTTGCATGGCCCCGCAGGGGCAACCACTTTCAACTGAATGCAACCACATGCAACTAAATTTCTGATTTCAAGTTCCGTTTTTCAAATGTCATTTTCGACCTTTTTTTGGACTATATATATATATATATATATATATTAGAGTTAAAAAATGGGGTCGAAAATGACAACTGAAAAATGGAACTTGAAATCAGCAACTGAATGCAACAAGTTGAATTTGGTTGCATTTGGTTGAATATTGCCCCTGGCGGGGCCTCAAAATCACCCACCTTAAAAAAGAGTTGAATGTGGTTGAATATTGCCCCTGGCGGGGCCTTGCAACCCAAATCCACCAAAATCGCCCACATTAAAAAAAAGTTGAATGTGGTTGCATTTGGTTGAATATTGCCCCTGGCCGGGCCTTGCAACCCAAATCAGCAAATGAATTTAACTTTTTTTTTAAGGTGGGATTCTATTTTGGTGGATTTGGGTTGCATGGCCCCGCAGGGACAACCACTTTCAACTGAATGCAACCACTTTCAACAAGTTGAATGTGGTTGCATTTGGTTGAATATTGCCCCTGGCGGGGCCTTGCAACCCAAATCCACCAGAATCATCCCACCTTAAAAAAAAGTTGCATGTGGGGTTGCATTTGGTTGAATGTGGTTGCATTCAGTTGAATGTGGTTGCATTCAGTTGAATATTGCCCCTGGCAGGGCCTTGCAACCCAAATCCACCAAAATCATCCCACCTTAAAAAAAAAAGTTGCATTCGATTGAATGTGGTTGCATTCAGTTGCTGATTTGGGTTGCATGGCCCCGCAGGGGCAACCACTTTCAACTGAACATGCAACTAAATTTCTGATTTCATGTTCCATTTTTCAATTGTCATTTTCGACCTCTAATATATATATATGTATATATATATTAGAGTTCAAAAATGAGGTCGAAAATGACATTTGAAAAATGAAACATGAAATCAAAAATTTAGTTGCATGTTCAGTTGAAAGTGGTTGCCCCTGCGGGGCCATGCAACCCAAATCCACCAAAATAGCATCCCACCTTATTAAAACAAAAAAAAAGGTACACAGTCGGGTGAAACTGACGGCACATGGAGGGCAAATGGTGGAGGGGGGAAGGGTTGACCTAATTTGTAGTATTTTTGCAATTTTGAAACTTAGTATAGTAAAATTGCAATTAATTCAAAGAGAAGGTATATTTGCAAATAGAAACTTTAAACATAGTATTTTTGGTAAATATCCAATAAATTATTCTAAAATTGAAAGAAGTAAGTAGGAATATATTAAGAAGATAATGACAACGATTTGAGAATTAACAAGCAAGAAAGTAAGTTGATAAAATAATTATATAAGTGATATTAATAACAAATATTAACAAAGTAATCACTTATAAATTATTAAAGAGCAAACCTCAGATATTAACTAGTTTAATTACTAGGACTATTTAACATACCCAATTCACCAACAATTCTGGTGACTGTGGATTCGTCAAGAGACTTAGTAAAAATATCTGTTGTTTGTTCTTCCGTGGGTACAAAATGTAACTCCACGGTACCATTCATGACATGCTCTCGAATAAAATGATACCTGATGTCTATATGCTTGGTCCTCGTATGCTACACAGGATTGTTGGAGATTGCTATGGCACTTGTATTGTCACACAGGATAGGAATCCTGTCAAGCACAAAGCCATAGTCCCGTAGTTGATTCCTAATCCACAAGATCTGAGCGCAACAGCTTCCAGTAGCTATATATTCAGCTTCAGCTGTTGAGTTGGAAACTGTTTGTTGCTTCTTGCTGTACCAGGAGACCAACCTGCCACCTAGGAATTGACAACTCCCAGATGTGCTTTTTCTATCTACAACACTTCCTGCATAATCTGAATCTGTATATCCAACAAGATTAAAACCAAAATCTTTAGGGTACCAGATACCTAAATTAGGCGTACCCTTAAGATATCTCAAGATTCGTTTCACAGCAATGAGATCCACATCTCTAGGATCCGCTTGGAACCTTGCACACGAGCACGTAGCATACATAATATCTGGTCTACTTGCAGTAAGGTAAAGTAATGATCATATCATACCTCTGTAGCTTGTGATATCTACCTTAGCAGAATTTTCACATGCTCCAAATTTGACAGCTGTAGATGATGGTGTCCTTGCTGAAGATGAGTCCTCCATTTGATATTTCTTAAGGAGCTCTCTGACATACTTGGATTGACAGATAAATATTCCATATGTCCTTTGACTTACTTGCAATCCAAGAAAGAACTTCAGCTCACCCATCATGCTCATTTCAAATTTACCCTGCATTAACTTAGCAAATTTCTTGCACAAAAGATCATTAGTAGACCCAAATATTATATCGTCCACATAGACTTGGACTAGTATAGTATCATTCTTATGTTTCTTTGTAAAGAGAGTTTTGTCTATGACACCTCTAACAAAACCATTTTCAAGTAAAAATTCAGAGAGAGTGTCATACCATTTCCTTGGAGCTTGCTTAAGACCATAAATAGCCTTGAAGAGAAAGTAGACATAGTCCATGAATTCTGGATCTTCAAAGCCAGGGGGTTGTTCTACATATACCTCTTCATCTAGCTTACCATTCAGAAAAGCACTCTTGACATCCATTTGATAAACCTTAAAGTTTGAGAATGTTGCGAATGCCAAGAATATTCTGATAGCCTCAAATCTTGCCACTGGAGCGTAGGTCTCATCATAATCAATGCCTTCAGCTTGTGAATAACCCTTTGCTACCAGTCTTGCTTTATTTCTCGTCACTGTACCATCTTCATCTAGCTTATTTCTGAATACCCACCTTGTGTCAACCACTTTCCTGTCTTTGGGTCTGGGTACCAGCTTCCATACTTCTTGTTGTTTGAATTGATTGAGTTCATCTTGCATAGCAATCACCCAATCAGGATCAGAAAGAGCTTCCTCAGTTTTCTTAGGTTCCATTTCAGAAAGAAACCCTGAATAGTTACATTGATTTTGAGTAGCACTTCTAGTTTTGACACCAACATCTGGATCACCAATAATCAGCTCAAAAGGATGAGCTCTATTCCAAACTGTTTGTCTTAATTGGAAGATTTAATCTTGATGATTCGCCTTGTTCTTCATTGTGAGGTTGAGTAATACTAGTTGATCCTTCATTATCTCCCCCTGAGTTGTTGCCAGGTTGACTGGATGAATGTTCAGGAGTGTCAGGTGTATCTCCAGTATTATCATTGTTTTCACCACCATTATCCTGATCATCATCATTATTATCATTGTTGTCATTAGCATCAGCAAAAACATCAGGTGGATTGTCATCATCTGAATCTGGATCTGTCATATCATCAAAAGATAGCTCTTCAGATGAATCCTCAATTTGGATACTAGGGAGTTTAGTGTCATCAAATGTTACATTGACACTTTCAAGAATTTTCTGCTGATCAATCACGTACACCCTGTAAGCTCTTCTTGTATAACCAATAAAAATTGCTTCATGTGCTTTGGCCTCGAATTTTCCACCTTGATCATCTCTTTCTTTAAGCACAAAACATTTTGCTCCAAATACATGAAAGTATTTGAGTGTTGGTTTCTTTTCAATCATAGCTTCATAGGGGGTCTTCATCAAGTCTTTGTTGATAAGAGTTCGATTCTGGGTATAGCATGCATTGTTGACAGCTTCAGCCCAAAAGTACAATGGAAGCCTTGATTCACTTAACATAGTACGTGCAGCTTCAATCAAGGTTCTATTCTTTCTTTCTACTACCCCATTTTGCTGAGGAGTTCTTGGAGTTGAGTACTGTCTAGTTATACCCTTCTCAGAGCAGAAATCATTCAGAACTGCATTCTTGAATTCAGTTCCATTATCTGATCTTATAGCTCTCACTGGATACTTAGAATCCAGCTCAATCAACTTGATGTGATCAATCACTAGTTGTGGAGTCTCATCTTTAGAATTCAGGAACAAGACCCATGTGTATTTTGAAAAGTCATTAACAATCACAAGAGCATATCTTTTCTTTGACATTGACATCACATTAACTGGACCAAACAAATCCTTGTGAAGTAATTGTAAAGGTTAAGTTATTGAAGATGTGTCACTGCTCCTATGAGTTGCTCTTTTAAGCTTGCCTTTTTTACATGCATCACATAGTCCTTCCTGTGTGAACTCCATTGAAGGTAAACCTCTCACCAACTCTCTTCTAACCAGAGAGTTCATTGTTTTGAAATTTAGATGAGAAAGTTTCTTGTGCCATAGCCAGCTTTCATCTGTGGATGCTTTAGAGTAAAAACAGTTGATTTCTTCAGTGCTTCCAGTGTTCATATTGGCTATGTACAAGTTTCCTTTTCTGACTCCTGTAAGAGATGGTTGATCACTTCTCTTGTGTGAAATCAAACAATTCTTCTTGTTAAAGTGGACTTCAAATCCCTAATCACAGAATTGACTGATACTGAGCAAATTATGCTCAAGTCCTTTTACAAAGGACACTTCCTCAATGATAACATTTCCAGCTTCAACTTTGTACTGCCAAGACAATCGCCAAGACAATATCTGATTGTTCCAAGACAATCTCTAATTGTACTACCAAGACAATCTCGATTTGAGCTACCAAGACAATCGGCAAGACATGATTTGAATAAAATAAGTAAACTCGCTATAAAGTTTTTCCACCGAATTCTCCAACCTCTCTCCTCTTCTTCTCATCTTTCTTCCTCTTTTGTCTTGTCGGTCGGGGCTTCTATCGGTTCTCCACCGGTGGAAAGCCCCAAAAATTCTCATTTTCTTTGTTTTTCTTCCCTTTCTCAATAAACCTTGTTTTAAATATTTGATTTCCCTAAAAATCTTCCTTATTGGGTAAGATTGGTGTGTGTTTTTTAGATTTGGTATTGGTTTGTTATTATCGGATCTAAGGTTTCAAAGCCTTTTCCGATTTGGTCTTCAATTTTTTAGATCTCAATTCCTCGGAGTTCCGGATTTCTCGTTCTGCCTAGTGATTCTGCTCTCGAAAGTGGTCCGAGTTATTTTGTTCCTGTGGTTTTGTTCCCCAGATCTAAGGATTGGTTTCGTTTTTAGCTAATTTTATTTGAGCAGTTGTAAGTTTGATTTTTTTGATGCCTCATCGTTTGTGTGAGTTTGGTTATTTTCTCACCGTTGTGTGTGAGCTTTGGTATTTTCTCACCAGTTGTGTGAGTATGGTGATTGATTTAGTAATAAAAGTTGTTAGGGGTTTGCATTCTCGGTCGATAGCTCAAACTGGAAGTGGCAAAGTTTGTGTAAATACCATTTTCAACAAATCACATGATGCCAGATGGCTTAATATCAGTGATTGTTTCTGTATTTTGTTTGTTCGATGCGACTGCTTATGTAGATGCCGTATGACTTTTTGTTATTGAATTATCTCATTACTCAAAAAAAAAAAAAAGTAAACTCGTTGTATGAGGAAATCAGGTTTTAAATTCCCAGAAATTGAATTATTGCGTGCTCAACTGCCAGCTGACAAAGCCAAGTCGCGGGAAGAGGAAGTGCGGTACACGCAGCCGCTAATTCTGCTGTTTGCTCGGGCGCGTGTTTCTCACGCTTCGTGTAGGCAAGTGACCTTGTTCTGACAGCACTTGTACTGATTCACGTGGTACTAACATTGCCAATTCACTTTCATTTCCTTGTTTACTTCTTTTTCTTTTAATATAAACAAGTCGACAGCTTCTGTTTAAATTATGGGGTAGAAATCCTTTTTAATCCGCACAGCTTATAATCTATGATTAATAAATAATTAATTTAATTCAGAAATTATAAAAATTAGATATTTATAAATGTAATTTTCTAAATAAATAAAATATTTATTAATATAAAATTATCCTTAAACTCTAAACTGCGGTTACCTGAGCGTCTGGAATCGGACTCCTTTTGCTTAACAAAAAATATATCAATTCCAATCGGGGTTCCAGCTTTAAGAATATATCACTTTACATTTCTTTGTGATAATTCTATTTTCTCATAACCCGTCCAGGTGTAAGCTATGGTCTATTGAGGCTCTGAAACCGGACTCCTTTTGCTTAGGAAAAAATACAACAATTCTAACTGGGGTTTCAGCATTAAGAATATATCACTTAGAATTTCTTTATGATAATTCTTTTTCCTCGTAGCCAGTTCACTTGATAATAAAATCCTTGTGGTTAATTAATTTAGCACTTCTGTTGTTTGCACAATGATTTTCTCTCATACCAATCTTGATATCTTGAACCACTGAAGTTAATGACGAACAACTACTATTTAACGTTGACACTCAATGTACTGTCTGGTTCATGAGTGACTAACTGCAATGACTGTTGTTCATATATTGACTTTAAAAACTGGTTCCTTTTCTTTTCTCCTCTCTCTCTTTACTTCTTCTGTACAGCTGTACTGCCTCTGTCGAATCTCTGTCACTTTAAACGAATCCACTTCTTTAACGAATACTTCACTGAGGCTTGATCAGATGACTGAGCTTCTTTCAATGTAGTAATTCCTCAAGTCTGTAGATTGACCTTGATCTTTTTCTTGTGACAAATATTACAATCTGAGATTCCTTGTGACAATCTAAATACTATTTACTAATACATTCTTGTTTAAGTTGAGTTGTATCCTCGAAATACAAATAGGATACATCATATGCCTTTCAATAGCGATTTTTCAGTAATTCTTTTATTCAAAAAATATGTATTTATGGATATGTCTAATAAAATCATTATAGTGTTTAAATTAGAAGTATGTATTTATGGATATGTCTAATAAAATCATCATTGTGTTTAAATTAGAAGTGTTAACTAACCATGGTTAATGAGGTATGGTGTGATTATAAATAAGGAAAACTCTTAATATAACATGATTGGTCTAAAATTTAGGAATTAGCTCTCAATTCTGATTGGTTCTGATCGGAATCTGCATTCAGTACGAGTGGAAGGATTTTGGATCCATTTCGGAGTTCTTTAAGTCCGAAAATGGTGGAGGCACTCGTATGTACTCAAAGTTGGTTAAAGGGCTGTCATGGAGGGATCAAAGCCAATACTTATTTGGATGAAGCTTATTCTTATGAGTTTCTTGAAGTTGAAGGTACAAAAATTATTAAAACTTTGAACTAGATTTTATTACATATTTATTCCAGGTTTTAATTATCTAATATATTGTAGGTAATATGGCCAAAAAGGACACTGCTGCTGCCGCTAATGAGAATGCCAGGACCAACACTATCAATCTTACCAGGACCAACACTATCAATCTTACGGATGACTGGTTTTATGTTTTTATTTGGAGCCAAAAACGATTATTATGTAGACTATCTTCTGGCATGTTTCAATTAAGACTTATTATGTATTTTGGATGATTGTAATATTTTGGATTAAGACTTTGTTTCCTTGTTTGAAGTTTTTGGTTTTTACTGTTAGTTTGCTTTGCTTTATATAATTTTGGCAGGATATTATTTTATTTCAACCCAATCAACCCAACCCGGGCCGACCCAACCCATCAAACAATTAGTAAAGTTGGGTTGCATAATTTTTTTGATATTAATGGGTTAATATTTTATAACCCGAATTAATTGGGTTGGGTTACTAAAATGGGTGAAACCGGGCCAACCCGACCCATGAGCAGCCCTAGCTCTGATTGATTCTAAAATAATTTATAGTTTTCTGGTTAGACTAAGATATTATAATAAAGGATTTAGTTTAAAACGGTTAATTTTGTCATTTTAATCTCAAAATGTTAGCTTGTTTATTTTGACATTTGTTATTTTCACTACTGTAATATTTAATATTTTAATTTTAATGGATTCACGTTTTTAATGGATTCATGTATGAAATGTGGGCACGTAGGAAAAAAGATCGCTTAAAGTGGGCTGGGCTCAAAGTCAACTTTAACCCATATTTTAATAAAATCTACCGATTTTCCTTAAAAAAAAAATAAAATCTACCGATTGTTTTGGCCATGTTTATGATAAAAATTATTTTTATATTTATTTAACTTTTTAAAACGATTAATTGTGTCATTTTAATCTCAAAATGTTAGCTTGTTTATTTTGACATTTGTTATTTTACCGATTTTAATTGTCCCAAATACCTGTAACAATTTTCTAAATTCAAAAATGTTAACGAACACCTAAACTATTTAGAGTAATTAAATTACAAGTGCATGATCATGGACCAATACTGATTCCTTAAAATCAAACTAGTACTCCCTCCGTCCCTCATGGTTCTTTACAGAGTCCAAATCTTTTACACGGTATGCCATGTGCCATTATTTTTTATTGGGTGGTTGGTGTGAATGCCGGGATCACATTCATTAATATAAATGGAACCCCCTGCATTCACACCAACTACCCAATCAAAAACAATGTCACATGGAGTGACACACCTAAAGTGGTGTAAAAGATTTGGACTCTCTTTACATGAGGATGGACACGGACACCAAGAAAATGTGTAAAAAAATGGTGGGACCTATTTATATTTAATAATAGATTTGAGATAGTGGAGGAAATTAGCGGGTGTAATAGTATTTTTTATTGTTAAATATATGAGATAGTGGGTGTAATAGCGAGAGAAACTTACTATTTTTGGAATGTAAAAAAATGAGAGGGACACCCAAAATAGTAACCGTAAAGAAATGAGAGGGATAGAGCTTGGCCCGTTTTACGTTGATTTCCTCGAAATCTTAGTTCATAAGTAGTACGGAGTATATCTTTACAAAAAGCTTTTGTTTATCCAGCAATCAGAAGAGGTGGCCTGTACTATTTGATGTCCCAACTCAAAGGAAAAGAGTAATTTTCAGACAATTAATCTGATGAGACCACATTTCTACCCCCACAGTGTAAAATTTTAAAATTTTCACACTAAATCAACTGTTAAATGAATGCAAGTATTCTAGATATATCTCTGTAAGTATTGATACATCAGTTTCAAAAAATGGTAGCTAAGCTTGCTTTGAAACACTAGTATATATATAAAGTAGCATTCTCATGCATTCTATCATCAGCATATCAAACAGCATTTAGTATATATAGAGATGGCTCTTGCACCCTCTTCACTGATTACCGGTTGCAACTTTGGGAGAGATGTTCACTTCAAAGCTACAAAAAATACAACATTAAAGCCTGACATCAAACCATTCCCTCAAAGAACCAAGGTTGCTCTGTCGACCGAGGAGCCTGTTATAACTAGGCGATCAGGAGATTACAAACCTTGCATTTGGGACTACAACTTTCTTCAGTCCTTGAAAACTGATTATACGGTAATTTATATAAGCTTTTTTTGTTTTCTGTCATGCAATGATTGAAAATCACTAAACTATTAGTACAGGGCCAAGGATTCAATGCTCGAGCTTCGGAATTAAAAGAAGATGTGAAGTTGATATTTAAAAACGTAGTTGATCCATTGGATCAGCTAGAGCTAATTGATCACTTGCAAAGACTTGGATTAGGTTATCATTTTGAAGGAGAAACAAAACAAACTTTGAAAGAGCTACAAAATAGTAATCCCGCAAAGAATGACTTGTGGGAAAAGAACTTGCATGCTACTGCTCTTAAATTTAGACTTCTCAGAGAACATGGATATCAAACATCCACAGGTACATGCTAGTGCCAATAGGTGTTTTATTGCATGTCCAGAAAAATCTTATAAAAAAGTTAAGTCTCAGTGTGTATATATTTATGCAGAGGTTTTCAAGAGTTTTATGGAAAACGGAAAATTTGAGGAATCTCTTGGTGAAGATGTGAAAGGAATTTTGAGTTTATACGAGGCCTCGTACTACTCCATTGAAGGAGAGTCCCTAATGCAGGAGGCTTATTCCTTCACAAGTAAAATCCTTAAGGATTGCGTCAAGTCTATTGATGATTTAGATCTTGGCATGCAAGTTAGTCATGCTTTGGAACTTCCACAACAGTGGAGAATCCCAAGATTTGAAGCAAGGTGGTACATGAATTTATATGAAAGAAGTAGTGATATGATCCCAGAAGTACTAAAATTTGCAAAGTTCGACTTCAACATTGTGCAAGGACTAAACCAGGATGAACTTAGAGATGTGTCAAGGTAATGCTGGATTTTGCTGATGATAGATTATATGCATAGGCTCACACATGCACACCACACACCATTCTCCTTTATTTTCTTTACCGGGGCCGGCCTTCTTATATTTGATTTTCCTTTTTTTCGATGTAGCTGGTGGAAAAGAACAGGCCTGGGACAGAAGCTTGACTTCATAAGAGATCGGTTACCTACATCTTTCTTGTGGGTTTTAGCAATGTCATGCAGTCATCAACATGGATATTTTAGAACACATTTAGCTAAAGTGATACAGTTTATAACATTACTGGATGATGTTTACGATGTTTATGGTACGCTGGAGGAACTTGAACTTTTCACAAGTGTTGTCGAAAGGTTTGTGGTTTACATTGATATGAATTAGTCTGTTTATCAGTACAAAACACGTAATTACTTGTTGCATGCACGTCTAGCTAGTTCTTAAATGAACAGTTGAACATTTTCAGATGGGATATAAATGCAATGAGGGAGCTTCCACACTACATGAAGATTTGCTTCCTGTCTCTAAACAATTTAGTCTGCGAGACTGCTTATGACATCCTCAACGAGCAAAAAATCGATGTTCTACCACAACTAAGAAAAGCAGTACGTACTATTCCTTCGGTCAAGAAACATACCATTACTGAAATTAATAATCTGCTTGTCTCAATCCGGGATTAATGTGTGTTCTTTTAGTCAAGTCATTTCTCAACTTTAGGAATTTAACTTTATTTTTGGATTGATGTTATATTGTAGTGGATTGATTTGTTGAAACACTACCTAGTGGAGGCTCGATGGTATTACAGTGGATACAAGCCTACATTCGACGAATACTTAAGCAATGGATGGGTGAGTATTACAGGGCCTGTCATTGTAACGTATTCTTATATTCTCACATCGAATCCAATCCAGAAAGAAGCAATTGAGTTTATAGAGGGCCTTCCCGATATAGTACGCTTAGCATCAGAGACTTTTAGACTAGCTGACGACTATGGAACTTCATTGGTATGTAAAGACAAAAAAAACCTTCACCTTACATATATATTTGTGCCATGTCTGTATCTTGTTATTACAAATAATACGATTATGCATGCAGGATGAGTTGAAAAGAGGAGACGTACCAAAATCAATACAATGCTACATGATGGATGCAGGTGTTTCAGAAGAAGTTGCACGCGCTCACATGATAGATTTGATGAAGAAAAAATGGGAAAAAATGACTAAGTGTCTATGTTCGGGTGATATTCCTTTGGACTGGTCATCAATTCAGATGATACTAAATATGGTTCGAATGTCCCATTGCACGTATAATTCTGGAGCTGATGGCTTTGGTGTTGAAGATGGTGCATCCAAACAGAGAATGTTTTCACTGTTTACTGAGCCTATCCCTCTTCCGCAGGAAACTGCAATTGCCAAAAATTAAAGAACCCAGTCTCATGATCACTTAAAAGAGCGCTTTAATTTTTATGTTTAGTTGCGTCTTGTGCCTGTTTAGATTGGTGTGTTTATGCGAAGTGTTTTAAATTGATAGGTTCATGCAGAAATGTAGAACCATGATTACTATGTGTTTTTCTATTCAGCAAAGAATAAAACAAATGTGTGTTTGACACCTATATTATAAATGTAAAATGATGCTTGTAGTGCTAGTAGGGCTGGCAATCGTGTTGTGTACTTTCGTGTTTTCGTGTACTCCGAGCTAAAACCGAAACCAACACTAAATCATTTAAGTATTAGATATGATATGATATGATATGATATGTGTATTTTCGTGTACTTTTGTGTCGTGTTGATGTGTATTTTTAGAGTTTCGTTCAAAGGGAAGGACTGAAATCAATACAATTTTAAGTCTTTTGTCTCTCACAATCTAGAAGTGTGGAAGAATTTGTGGGTGTGTGATTATTTACTAATTAATCTATTAAACAAATAAAAACTATATATTAAGTATGAGAGAAAACAATCAAAGAATTAGGGTTCTTCAATTGGCTATCATGAATGTCTAATTTGTGTCTCTTGTTTTGCTGAAAACAATCCTTCTAATGTTTATAAAATCATCTCCCAAGGTAAATTATAGTGCCTACAATTATTACTTGAATGTCACTCCCATGGTCATACAAAGTACAAATATAGACTATTAAGAACCAAGGATTATCAGTTTCACAATTTGCATATCTATCTCCCGATCTAATACTTAAATTGTGTCTATCATATCATGTACTAGAATAACAACTCCTCTTCTGATTCGTTATAATTCCTAGAGATGCAACTAAAAGTTCGCGACTCTTCTAATTGTATAAAGCGCTCAATGACAGATTAACAATAACAAGAAAACCACAATACAATCAAACAAACTCAATAAACCAACGAATACTACCTAACTCTTGGATAAAGGGATTAGCTATTCATGATAAGATAAAGAAAATATGAATAAAAAACGCCAACCATGAGTTTAAAGAATTGAAGTACTAAGAATACAACTTTAAAGGCTTATCGAAATCAGGATGAATCCCTTCACTCCTTCTTCCAATCTCCCTCACAAGGTGTTTCTCTCCCTTTTCTATCCAAAGTAGGGCTATCTCTAAACCTATTCTATACTACAGTATGTTATGATATGTTGTTCTACAATATATGTATAAACCTAATATAAAAGAGTTTTTAATGCTTTCCAAGAAAATACAAGTAATTTCCCGAAATAAATTGGATTCTGAATATGAAATTCGCAGTCTGTCTTCCAGGCCTGTTTTTGGGCTTCTCCAGTTGGAATATTGATGTTGGACCAGTTCTGAGTTGTAGATAATTTCGTTAGCTTCGTATGTACTGTAAGATCGCCCAATTCTGATGTCTGAAACTCAAGTTAAGGCCCAAATAGTGATCATTGCGCGTGTAGCCCAATAAATCCGAATTTCCTTGTAATTTAAGTCCAAATAAGTCCAATTCCTTCCAAGTTTGGGAATTCTTTATTTCGTGTCATAAAACATTAAACTCTAATTAATAATATCTAATTATTTATAAAATACAATAAATATGAGAAAAAAATCATATAAAATACATATAAATATATACTCTATCAAATATCCTCACACTTAACACTTTGCACGTCCTCGTGCAAACTAATATTATATGACTATTAACTACTAATTAGTACCACTTCCATAGGTGATCACGGTTGCATTTGGCATATGCAACAAGCCCTTTAAACCCCTAGGTAGCCCTAGTGGACGAGTGAGGTCTCATGAGGGCCTATAGTGAATGTACCCACAAAATCCATCTAGCTCATGTAAAAGATTGAATGCCAACACCACACATACAAGTCCTCTCATGCCACATCAACTTAAGAATCAAAGTGAATAATGCAATGCCTTGGTATCGAAGATGCAAGTATTCACATAGTCTACTCAATGAATATGCATAAGTTCTCAAAAGTCCATGTCAAGTGTAAGAATAAGTTGGTAACCATGCTAAGCACACAAAAGTACATCTTTGAGTCAAGACTTGGGATCTCATATGCAAAAAACAAGTAATAACTCACCTTTCACTCACAAAAAATATTCACTCAAGAACAGGGTAAGTGTATCACTCAATTCCAACAAAATCATAAGCATGCTTGACATTTGGCATCAATCTAACTTTAACACAACATACTCCACTGATGATAATCAAAAGGTCTTTATTCGGGTTGTAATGGGGGCTAGGGACAAGGTTTGTCAAGTAAATCCAAAGAAGGTGAAATGTCAAAAGCTAGTACCCAACAACATAAATCATTCCAATCCCTATCTATCATCCCCACACTTGAATTTTTTTTATTCTTCCAGTAAATAACTTGATTAGTCGAATGAAGAAGGATCATAAAAACATATATAAATAATTTTATTTCTTTTCTTTTTTCTTTTTTTCTATTTTTTTCTGAGAGCTAAGGAACTAATATATAAATAAGAACAATGATTCCCCCCCATATTATTATAAAGTTCGACTAACAAGCAAACAACCAAACCCGATATTTTCCCAAAGTAATGACCATCAATAAAACCCCCCCTTTTGCACACCTTTTTACTCCCTCAAACACTCTACTAGCCTTTGACAATTTTGGTTCAAGTTAAAGTAAGGCCAATACAAGAAACAGGTTTAGGCAAGTAATGTGGTGTGTCACCGAAAAAATAAGACTAAGCTCAACGGGGTAACTAATTGATCATATATAAATGGTGTGGTAATATAGGAAACATGAGGTTATCCCTAAATGCCTTTATCATATTATCATCAAATAATGTCATGCGTTTCAAGAAAGGTCTCAAACAAGTGCTAGCAATGCAAACAACATGTGGACACTCAAGCAAACAAATACAAATTGCAAAAAATATGAATATAGACTCAAAAGCTCACTTGGTGGCAAAACATAATCAATCCCAAGCAAAAAGTCTCTCTAATGCACCTACTTGTACTCAAAACATGCAAACCAAATCAACTTTCACATATTCATGTACTTTTAATCACTTACAACATTCACTAAGTCTACTAGCTTTAACTTACTAGTGTATGTGTGTGTGCACAAGAACAAAGCATATCACTTCTCAATCAAAAGCGTCAATAACACAAAATTCCTATAGCATGCATGGGTGCATTAAGCCAACTTACAACAAGTAATCTTCACAAGGCCAGAATTATTTTTGTGATTTTTAAAATTTTTTGATTTTCTTTGTTTTTGTGAATATATATAATACAACTACTGAAAACACATTCCCACACTTGAATGGGTCAATGTCCTCATTGTCACACTAAACAATTAATCCTAGAATTAAAAAGAAAAGAAAGAAGTACTCCCCTATGCATAAGCATGAAGTGCCGTGATCCTTGACTAGGTTGATGTTGGCTATGCAAACCCATCACACTTCTTTCTTTAATGTGGTTATGCTGTATGACCAAGAAAAGAAGTTGCATGGCCTTGGAGAATGCTTGAAACATGTGGATTAAATTGTTGTGTGTTGCATGAGCATGCTAATTAGCATTACGAGCATGCCAATCCAGTGCATGATCATGCCAATCCCCCCTGCGTGAACATGCTAAATATCCAAAATATTAACGGTGTGTTTTCTTCTTATGGTGCATGGGCATATTGAAGAACTGCGTGAGCATGCTATTAGGACATAAAATAGGCTCATGAATGGTTGTGTGCGGCATGGACATGCTAAAGAACAACTTGATCATGCCAAATTCCAAAAAACAAGCTGAGGGTGTAGGTTTGTGTCGCGTGACCAAGCTAGAATGTTGCGTGATCATGCCAAACCCCGGAATTTTTGCCGTGAGATTTCTTGTCGTGGCACTTTCCCTGCGCGAGCATGCTAGCTTCATTGCATGACGATGCCAACAGCTGGAAAAATAGTCGATGGTAAAGATTAATATCCACTTAAGTTGCACAATCATGCCATAAAATGCACGAACATGCTGAAAATCATCAATATGGAGGAAAACTCCATAATTCAACTTCACAAATAAGCCCCAACCTTACAAATCATTGTAAACACCTGAATCACTAAGAACAAACACATCAAGGCAAATTGTGGGAGTAAAAAAAATGCTAAAAAATTATTATTATAATCTTGGGTTGCCTCCCAAGAATCGCTTGTTTATTGTCATTAGCTCGACTTATTCACACATAAAAACTTCAATGAGGAGAAAAAGCAAATATATGCACATATCTACGAATTTGCATTACAAGCATAATGTGCAAATATACCTTTGATTCATTAAAATTTACGAAAACTTTCATGAATCTTACATGAATCTTACATGCTCAAGAGACTTGCAACTCCTCCCAAATTGGATCCCTATATTCTAAAACAAGATTTTCAATTTCATCAAATTTGGACTCCTTGAAAGGCAGAGTGTATTAACTTGTAACACTATAACTAATGTAACTCAATTAAACGAAAAGATACTTAACCAGAAGACAATCAAGAACAAGAAGTCACAAGGAATCAACACTAAATGAAGACAAGGTAATTGATACAATTGAACATGTTAACTATGATCAAGCCAAGAAGAAATCATTGAGAGAAGTTCAAGTCAAAGTTGTTCAGGCCTCAGTGATTTGAGAATTCGAGATTCAAGATCATAACTATCAGTATCAACAAGACCAATTGATTTCAAGTGAACAAGAAGGAAAGCAAATATTGGAAAGCCAAGTTACTAAGTGAATATGGTAATTTATTCAAGAAGCAGAAACACTATCAAGACTAGTCACTTATGAACCAGACCAGTGCATCAAGTGTCAGGACATTGATAGCAAGTTTATGTCAGTAATAAAGATCCATGTTCAAGAGCTTGTAGAAGAACAAAGAAGATATGAAGATATCACAAGCTCAAGATGTGCATTGAAGTTTCAAGTTGAAGACCAGAATATTTTCTAAGTACTAAATGTTCTAGATGGCTAAGTCGAAATTCTCAAGTAGAAGTTCTACTTAGAATTTCGAGATGGCTAAGTAGAAATTCTCAAGTAGAAGTTCTACTTAGAGTGCAGCTTCAACATGACACATGGCATCTTCTGATTGGCAGATTTCCAAGCTTTCAAGATAAGACAAGATTTATGTGGACATCATTGGGCCACGTACATCTTAGTCTTTGAAGACTACAGGTCATAGATTACATGTAGTATAAATAGAAGCACTTGTGTAATGTTTTAGTTAGTGAGCAATATTGAGAAAAACACAAGAAAAAGAGAGAGAGTCTATTCACAGAGCTTAGAATCATTCACTTCTCTCTGAACTTCTGTTATACTTTGTAATGAATGTTGTAGCAACCTTTTCAAGTTATATATAAAGAAATATATTCCTTGAATCTGTGTGTTCATTTATTGCATCGTATTTATTGCTTCTCATAATCGAAAAGTTGTATTCACCCCCCCCTCTACAACACATTTGGACCTAACAATTGGTATCAGAGCCGTTGTTTGACATACAAAACATAGATCCTTGTGTTTGGTAGAAGAATCGTGAGTTTTCATTTTCTAGATCTACTTTTCATTTTTTCGAAAAGTGAGCCTTAATTCGTTTCCAGTGAAAACTCATCCGGGAAAAATTATTTAAATACTCCAGGTGTGATTATTTGGCTTGGGTGTATTTTAATTAATTTTTGTGAATTAATCTGGGTACTTAAATATTTGGTGTTCTTGAGTGTTCATCATCTGTTCTTATCAAAGAAGAAATCCCAGCAACTTTTCAATTTCCTTTTCAAAGAAATTATAGTCAAAAAGGTGTTTTTGGTACTTTTGATTTGATTATTATTTCTTGGCCGAAAGCAAAAGAAAGTGTACTCAGTGCTTAGCAGGTGGGTTAGTCACTTTCGGCGTGTAAAGCAATCAAAAGTCAAAAAGGGTGTTTAAGTGATAATATTGTTTATTCAATATTAAAAGTAATCTGCAGAAAATTATTCTAAGGACAAAAGTTCTACATAGAATTTCTACTTGAGATTTTCTACATAGAATTTCGACTTAGACAATTTCTACTTGGTGAATTTCGACTTGGACAATTTCTACTTAAGAGAAATTTCGACTTGAGCAAAATTTCTACTTAGAGAAATTTCGACTTGGCAGAAGTTCTACATAGATATTCTACATAGCCTAGTCTTGGGTACTTAGAAATTTTTAGTGACAAGATTTGAAATGGCTCCTAAAAATTCTTTCAAGATCCCAATGTTCAACCGAGATCACTATGAAGAATGGGTTTTCAGAATGAGACTCTACTTAGAGACTATTAACCCTGAGTATCTGGAAGTCCTTGAGAAGGGTAAATTTGTTCCAATGAAAGCTATTCCTGAGCGTACGGAAGGAGAGGAGGTTATACCTGCTCGGTCTGAGCCTAAAAAGGCAGCGGACTTTACGGATGCTGACAAGGAGCAAATAGCTTATGATACTGCAGTAAGACAAACCTTGATGGAATCTCTTGATCATGAAATGTTCAACATAGTCAAAGGTTTGAATACAGCAAAGAAGATTTGGGACAAGATAGAAGTTGTCATGGAAGGATCTGCAGAGGTTAGAAGCAACAAGACACTTATACTCAAGATGGAGTATGACACCTTTAGAATACGAAAAGGAGAGAGCATAACAGATGTCTATCTACGATTCAGTCAGTTGGTATTGGATTTGAATCTGAGAGGTGTTACTCTCCCCATGGTTGAGACCAATACGAGATATCTGAGGAACCAGCCAAAGAGCATTGAACATAGAGTCTACGCAATCAGAGAAACCAGAGATTTGCATACAACTTCTCTGGAGGAATATTATGGAATTCTAAAGACCTATGAGCTGGAAACACTTCAAGATCAAGCATGGGACATTGATTCAAAAGGAAAAGAAACTGCATCAGGATTAGTTGCTGATGAGGAAGAGTCTAAGAAGGCAATGGTTGCAGCAAAGCCTAAATCATTACCTGCACCACATCAAGTTGATAATGATGACGAGTGTGCATCTAACAGTGATGATGACTACTTCACCCAAGAAGAGCTGGACAACATGGACGATAGTGTCGTGGCATACATGGCAAGGAAGTTCAGCAACATGAGATTCAGAAAGAGCAACCGACCACAGAGAAATTCTTCATCTTATTATCGGGCTGCTAAGGGTGGAGGTAGTTCGTCAGGCTACCAAGGTAAAGGCAAGAATACCAGCTACAAATCTCCTTTGGATTTCAAAATGAAGTTCAAATGCTATAACTGTGGAGAACCTGGACACTTTGCCTCGGACTGCAAAAAGCCTAAACAGACTTATCCAAAAGAGACATTTGAAGCCCTCAAAAGCAAGTATGAATCGCTGGTGAAAGAAAAACATGGTAAAAGAGCTTTATTAGTAACAGAAGGAAGAGCTTGGGATGATTCAGATGAGGAAGATGTTACTCATGTAGCAAACTTTGCGCTCATGGCTGAGACATCAGAGGAACCAGAGGTACCAGTTCTAACCCTTAAAGTAGAAATGTCTATTGATGATTATAAGGAACAGAACGGGGCTCTTAGCGAAGAGATCTACATGTTGTGCAAAAGCCTAGACACTTCTCAAAAGGAACAGAAAACACTTGTCGCCAAAAGCAGAATGCTTGAGGCAAAAGTGGAAGAGTTAGAGGCTGCTTGCACTGTAGATACTTCTCTAAGAGATTTTATTAAATCTTTGGAACACAAGCTCGTCCTTAAGGAGGAAATAGAATCATGTTTAAGGAACAAACTAGCTGAGTTAGAAACTAAATGTGAAGCATATAAACTAGCTGCTAGTAAAGTGTATGTAGATAATGACGTATATAAGAAGATAACTGGAGTAGGTGTAGGACTTGATTATTCTAACCTTTCTAAGAAAGAAGGGAAGAGACCTATCGACTCTAGTTCCAATGACCTTAAAAATGAAATTCCTAGCATTTTTAAATCTTCGGTCAAACCCATCTACAAACACCTTGTTCCTAGAATAGAAGAAGAAGAGACTGAATTGATAGCTAGATATGAGATTGAGATGGAAGATCGTCAGAAAGCACAACCTATAACTCCTATCAAACAAGTTAAAATCAATTTCCCTAGTAATGAATCTAGACTAGGAATAGGAGCTAAGGCTGTTAAACAACAAGGGAAGAAAGACATAAAAGAGGTTAAGGCTGAACGATTAAAGAAAGCATGTTATCACTGTAAATCTACTGAACATCTTTCTTATGCATGCACTGCTACACATGCCATGCCTACCACACACACTATGAATAATCTGCATCAGAATCATGCACAGTGTGGTCAACCTAATTGTATGCCATGCACTTTTAATGTCATGCAAACTTTTGTGAATTTAATGAATGCATCTAGCCAGTCATGCTCAAATACTGCTGCTAGTTCAAACATCAAGAAAAAGCATGTGAGAGCCAAGACTGTCAGTCCTCCTAAAGTTAGGAGTGACAAACCTTATCCTAGGACTGATAAATATGTCAAGTCTGAGAAAGGAAAGGAGAAAGTCGAAAGCTCTAGTAATGTTGAGAAAAGTGCATCTCCTGTTGTTAAATCTGTTGATTCTAAATCTTATCGAAAAGCCGGGCCCAATCAAAGTTGGGTTCCGAAGAAAGTCTAATCAATCTGTTATTGCAGGGCATTAAGCAAAAGAGAAATAAAGTTATATGGGTGCTAGACAGTGGAGCATCGAGGCATATGACTGGAGACAAGTCCCTGCTTACAGAGTTGGTTATGAAAGCTGGCCCTTATGTTACCTTTGGAGATGACAGCATAGGTGTGACAAAGGGATATGGCAAACTGAAAACTGGCAATGTCATCATTGAAGATATTTCCTATGTTGAGGGATTAAAGCATAATTTGTTGAGTATCAGTCAATTCTGTGACAAAGGTTACGAAATTGTCTTCAACAAGAAAGGTGTATCAATCACTCACATCAAGGAAGGTTCACTGGCTTTGAGAGGAGTTCGAAAGGCAGATCTTTTTGTTGCAGACATGGATTCAGCAAATCAGAATCAAGTTACCTGTTTCTACAGCAAAGCTTCGGATGATGAAAGCTGGTTATGGCACAAAAAGTTATCTCACTTAAACTTCAAAACGATGAATGCTCTCGCGAGGCGAGAATTGGTGAGAGATCTACCTCAAATGGAGTTCGCTCCGAAAGGACTCTGTGAAGCCTGTGAAATGGGAAAGTCGAAGCGAGCCTCGCATAAAAGCAAAGAAATTTCTAGTATCACTGAGCCTCTGCAACTTCTTCATATGGATTTGTTTGGCCCAGTGAATGTCCTATCTTTATCTAGGAAAAGATATGCATTGGTAATCGTGGATGACTTCTCCAAGTATACATGGGTATTGTTCGCAATGACGAAAGACGAAGTACCTTTCTTAATCATTGATCACGTCACTCAAATTGAGAATGTTTCAACACTTACTGTGAAGACGATTAGATCAGACAATGGCACTGAATTCAAAAACGCAGTGCTAAATGACTTCTGTGTATCTAAAGGAATACGTCGTCAGTACTCAGCCCCGAGAACTCCACAGCAAAATGGAGTAGTTGAAAGGAAGAATAGAACATTGGTTGAAGCAGCAAGAACTTTGTTGTACGATTCGAAACTTCCTCTGTATTTCTGGGCAGAAGCAGTGAGTACCGTGTGTTACACTCAAAATCGATCCTTGATCATAAAAGATAAAGAAAAGACACCATGTGAGCTAATGAACGGCAGAAGACCAACAATCAAATATTTTCATGTATTTGGAGCAAAATGCTATGTACTTATAGATGATGAAAATCTAGGTAAGTTTGCAGCAAAAGCTCGTGAAGGAATCTTTGTTGGTTACTCCACAGATGTGGTAGCAGCTTATAGGGTGTTCTTAGTGAATGATCGAAAAGTGACTGAAAGCTACAACGTCAGATTCGACGATACCAAACTCTCATCAATTTCAAGAGATTCTAGTGAACCTGAGTCCCTAAAATTTCAGAATCTGGACTTAGAAGATCTTGAAGATGAACCTGAGTTGGTTGTCCCATTAAATGTTCCAAGTATACGTGAAGAACCTGAGTCTAGTGAACAAGCTAATTCTACAAGATCAGGAGAGACTTCTTCAGTACGAACCGGCAACAACTCAGGGGGAGTAAATAGCAGCTCAAGGACCACTGTTCAAGGCTCGAGTCGAGTTGACTCTAGTTCTGTAGGAGCTGGCACTAACTCAGGGGGAGTTAGTGAAAGTATTCAAAGTAGTCAGCACCACAATTCAGAAAGTCATGCTGAATCATCAAGACAATTTCCAAGAGAACGAGTATGGAATAGAGACCATCCGTTTGAATTGATTATTGGTGATCCAGATGCTGGTGTGTCTACTAGAAGAAATGCAAGAGCTGACCTGGCTAATATTTGCTTATATTCTGGGTTCTTATCCAAGCTTGAACCTAAAGAAATAGAAGAAGCTCTTGGTGATGCTGATTGGGTGATTGCAATGCAAGAGGAACTCAATCAGTTTGAAAGGCAGAAAGTTTGGAAACTGGTACCCCGACCAAAGAACAAATCAGTAATTGGAGCTAGGTGGGTATTCAGAAATAAAATGGATGAAAACGGACTTGTAACACGAAACAAGGCTCGTTTGGTTGCAAAAGGTTATTCTCAACGAGAAGGAATTGATTATGATGAGACCTATGCACCAGTTGCAAGACTTGAGGCAGTCAGGATGTTTTTGGCATTTGCAGCACATAAGAACTTCAAGGTTTTCCAGATGGATGTGAAAAGTGCCTTCCTGAACGGAGAGTTAGAAGAAGAAGTGTATCTGGAACAGCCGCCTGGCTTCATTGATCCAGAACTTGTAGATTTTGTGTATCTTCTCTCCAAATCTGTCTATGGCCTCAGGCAATCCCCAAGATGTTGGTATGAAACCCTATCCGTATTCTTAATTGAAAGTGGCTTTACTAGGGGAGTAATTGACAAAAAATTGTTCTATAAGAATGTGAAGAATGATCTAATACTTGTTCAAGTCTATGTGGACGATATTATCTTCGGGTCATCGAATGAGCGCTTGTGCGAGAAATTTGCTAAGCTAATGCAAGACAAATACGAGATGAGCATGATGGGAGAGCTGTCCTTCTTCCTTGGGTTACAGATCAGTCAGAGAAAAGATGGTATCTTTATCTGTCAATCCAAGTACGTCAGAGATTTACTCAAGAAGTACAATCTAGAAGATGCATCAGCAGCCAAGACTCCCATGGCAACAGCCACGAAGCTTGATGAAGACAAAACAGGTAAACCAGTTGACATCACAAGCTATCGAGGTATGATTGGCTCACTTCTCTATTTAACTGCAAGTAGACCCGATATAATGTTCGCGACTTGTTTATGTGCAAGGTTCCAAGCGGATCCTAGAGAATCTCATCTCATAGCCGTCAAAAGAATTTTTAGGTATCTCAAGGGCACACCAAATCTAGGAATTTGGTACCCAAGAGATACAGGTTTTAATCTAATTGGCTATACGGATTCAGACTATGCAGGTTGCAGGATTGATAGGAAAAGCACATCTGGTGCTTGCCAATTTCTTGGCAGAAGATTGGTGTCCTGGCAAAGTAAAAAGCAACATACAGTATCTACTTCTACTGCTGAAGCTGAGTACATTGCTGCTGGAAGCTGTGTATCTCAAATACTGTGGATGAGGAACCAATTGAAGGATTATGGCATGGAGCACAAGAAAATTCCAATTATGTGTGACAACACAAGTGCCATTGCCATAACAAACAATCCTGTAGATCACTCAAGAACCAAGCACATCGACATCAGGTATCACTTCATAAGAGAACATGTCGAGGAGGGGACTGTGGAGCTACATTTCGTGCCCACAATGCAACAAATTGCAGATATATTCACCAAACCTCTTGATGAAGTAACATTCAATAGGTTGGTTGGTGAATTGGGAATGCTTAACACAAGTTAGTAAAGCCTTCTATCTGTAAAATCCATGGTTATGTTGGTATATGCAAGCTATTTAATCATTATGTGTTTAGACTTTAAAATGCCTAATTAATGATTATTATAGGATGCATATAGTGTGATTTTGCATGAATTCAGTGTGTTTTAAGTGTCTTTTATAGCACAAATAATTGAATTTATGCTTGTTAGATTGCATGAACATAGGGGGAGTTAAATTCATACTATTCTAAATTTTGCATGATTTTTAGATGAATTTACCTGTGTTTTTCATGTAATTAGAGGCCTTAGAATTATCAAGGAATGTTTTAATTATGTCATATATTAAAATCCTTGAATTGATATTTATATTAATTTGACAAAATTAATTGTTGAGTTTTTCAGAAAAAAAAATTGTCAAATTATTCTAAGTATCTTCAAAATTTCGAGTTAGTCACTATCTCGAAACTCATCTAGAAATTCGACTTGAATTTCGATTTGAGCTTCCAGAGTGAAGTTTTGAAAATTCTAAGTCTGGGAAGAATTTCGAGTTAGACTCTATCTCGAAATTCAACTCGAAATTCGACTTAGAGTTCGACTTAGAGTTACCAGTGTGCCTATTTATTTTCTTCAAAATATTCGAGATAATTTCTATCTCGAACTTTATCTCGAAGGTTGAGATAAGGTTCCACTTTTGGAAATATTTTTGAAAAGAACTGAGAATACTTCGAGTTAGTTTACAACTTCGAGTTAGACTCTATCTCGAAACTCAACTCGAATTTCGACTTGATGTTCGAGATAAAGCTCTCAGTTGGTTTTAAGGGGATTTTTCGAGTTAACTCCTAACTCGAAGTCTATCTCGAATTTCTACTTGAATTTCGAGATAGGTTTCCCTAGTAAGGTTGGTGTGTGCTGTTTACATGGTCATTTACAAGATAAATGGTAAAGTTTTTCGAGTTAACAGCTATCTCGAACTCTATCTCGAAGTTCGACTTAAAAAGTTCGAGATAGACTTCGAGATAGAGTTTCGACTTGAGTTCTCCCTGTATGTACTTAGAGTTTTCATGATTTTTAACAGGGACACTTTAGTCATTTCACAGTAATGTCTATATATACATCTTTAACTCGATAGTTTCTTTCACTTTTACCTAATAGAGTTTTACAGCCGCACATATACATACAGGCGATTTCATATTCTCAATCACTGATTCGTGATTTTTGTGACTAATCTCTTACGGACAACGAATTAATGCCCGATTTTTGACTCCTCTTACCTGTGTGTCATCATTTATCTGTGATTGTGTCTTGTATAACTGTTCATCTTCATCGATATATACACACACGCATATATACACACAAAATTTCACAGATCTGTTCATACACGATTTCACACACGCATTTCACTGTTAGTGGAGAGTTAATCATTGGTTTGAAATTTGCCTTTCATTGACTGTTGATTGGAGCCCGTAGTTTGATTTTTCAAAAAGGAACTTTTGTGTTCTTGAAAAATTAAAAGGGACATAACGGTTTATTCTAAAATTAATTGTTTTAATCCCGTAGTTTAATTTTTCTAAAAAAAGGGACTATTGTTGTTCTTGATAAATTAAAAGGGATAAAACTGTTAATTAAAAATTAATTGTTTTTCAGAAATTAAAATTAAAATTTCACATCTTTTTAAAGAAAAACTTTTAATTAAAATGGCTCACCAATTTTCACTTGCCAAAAACAATTTTTATAATATTTCTACGGAAATTGGTGATCAACTCCCACGCTTTAAGTCTTGGATACGATTTCTCAATTTGTATTCCAAAGCTAGCGATGCTTTTACTGCTAAACCTACACTAGTGCATGATGCTTTACAGCAATTATGGACTAGTGCGGTTTCTTTTGGGAGCAAATCAACCCCCTTTGGTTTCAGGTTTACCTTAGCGGGTCAGGAATATGTGGTGACTGAACAAATTGTCAACAAGGTTCTGGGATTCCCCATTAAAGATGTTTATGATTCAGAACCTACAGCTGCAGATCGCCTCAGATTCTTTGAAGAAATAGGGTGTTATCCTCCGACTGGCCGGATCACTGGAAACATCCAAAAACAATTTCTTCATGTGGAATGGAATTACTTTTTCGAGGCCATCACAAGATGTTTTCGGGCACGAGAAAGTGATTACCATCAAATTTCCATTCCCATGCAAAACCTTGGAATTGCCCTAGCAAGAGAGCTGGATATAAATTATGGACGAATAGTTCTCTCTGAGATAGTGGCCGTGATGGGATCTCCTGCAAGCAGAGACCTCAACACCACAGATGTTGTCTGCTGGTTTCCTCGGTTCCTCCAGATGCTGATCAATAGTTTAGTACCGAAGGATGCTCTTGCAGTTAGACGGAGTTTTGCCATAGGTCCAACATCTGCACCGCTAGGGATGGGCACTAAGTCACTTTCAACAGTTGAAAATCAGGATAAACATCATGGAAAACCGATGTCTATTCCTGATACCTTACAAAAGTGGCTTACTTATGATGAGGGAGTTACTACTTTGATGGAATTCTCGCAAGCTTCATCACATGCTCAGAATCGGTCTGCTCATGCTGAGGCATTTGAAGAGATTCCTGATGAACAAAGCGGTGATGAACAAGGTAATGAATCAGGTAATCTCTCTCTACATTCTACTCATTCCTCTTCTGATTCCCGGACCCAAGAGACTGCTAGCCCGCAGAATCTATCCCAGGGTGAGAGCTATATTTCTAATTCCTTGTCATCCAAGTCACCGGAATCCAAACAGCCAGCACATATAGATGTAGGAAATGATGAGGAGAGTGACCCCGAAGAGCAGCCTCTTACTCGAAAGAAAGCCAAAATTTCTCATGCTGCTACTTCTAAACCTCAGTCAAACCCTAGAGTGTCACACGCAACCACTCCACCTCACGAGAGTGGTTCACCCCATGAACAATCTGCACATAGGGATTTTGATTTTGATGATGAGTATGTACCTCTTGAAGATGCTGTTACTTCAAAAGGACATGAAGCTTTAAAAACTTCAGCCGTACCTTCACCGGTACGTACTGATGCTACAAAGAGGATCGGTTCTGATGTTGTACAAGAACACTTTGTAGCCTCTCAGCCTGAGATTCCAACTCAGGAACAAACAGCAATTGATCCCATAACTGCAAATTATATTTCTTATCAAGTTTCTGCAGGTACTGCTTCATATCTTGGATCAATTATTGAAGACATACACGAGCGTGAGACAGGGAGTGTGTGTGAGAGGTTAGGGAGAGAGGGACCTTCATTTTTAAGGCCCGAAACCGAGCGCCAAATACCAACAGAACGAGTATTAGAGCGAGGTCACCTAAACCAAACACCGTCCCTTAATTCTGAAAATCTTGAATCTCGTATGTCTTCTATGGAAAATCAAATGAAGCAGTTTGGGCAGTCAATGGAGCAGTTAGGGATGAATGTTGGAAATAATCAAAGGGCACTTGACGACTACGCAGCACGAATGGCAATTCAATCTTCAGCTTTTACTGTTTTAACAAATCAGGTAAATGACATGGGCCATGCTGCTGGTGTCTTGGGAAACACCCTGAATGACAGGATGGGAGCAATGGAGCTTACAATGGATACTCTGGCTGTGGAGATAAGCAGAGTTATGTTCGCAATCAGAAGTTTTGTGCCCCAGGAATGTTTCGCGCCGCAACAACCTCCCCCCGATGCTGGTACAGGTGGTGCTAGTGGAGCAGGAGCCTATGGTTCCGGGTTTGAAGATTTTGATACAGCTGGTGGATCTGGAGACCAGGGTGGAGTTCAGGATAACTCACCTAAGGGGGAGAGTATAAAGGAGACGAGACAGCAGGGAGTTCAAATCGAAGAAATTCAAAGACATGCTGATCTTGTAAAAGAAGTTGAGCCGTCTATTGATGAAGAGGCTCTAAGAAGGAAAAAGGGTAAGGCAATAGCGATTGAGCCAGATGAGCCATTCGTTGATCTGAGTCATCAAGAAAAAGTACAGGAGGTACTTGACTCAGATTCCGATATGGAAGACGCACCGTTGAAACATGCTATAAAGAGATCATTGAAGGATCAAGGTGGAGGTGCTGGAATGTCTTTCGGATTGCCTGAAGAAATTACTGTTGATGAGGAAACCCTTGAAGCTCAACAGTTAGCCTTGGATCAAGCTGAATTCTTTAAAATGAAGGCAATGCAAGATCGTGCTGCGTTTCAGGAAAAGAAAGCGGAGCTACAAGGAAAGCAGTACGATTATGAGCTTGCAAGGCTAGCTGATCCTCAAATTGATCTGGACAATAGAAGGATAGGGAAGAAGTGGGATGACGCAAGAAAGATATTGATGGGACCATGTACAAAAGGAGATCATAACAAGGAAGCAGATGATCTGTTCTACAACCTAAATTTGCAGAATCCAATGGCTGCTGACTACATAAATGCTTTAAAGAGATTAATTTCTAAAGTCAGGGTTGGATACAATTCAACGCAAAAGGAGTGGCAGGTTATTTTGTCTTTCACAGAAGGAGTCCCAATGTCTTTCATGTATGTGGACGACCAATTCATGACGAGAAGATCTGCATCAGAGTTGTTCTTGCTAGCAACAAAAATTCAATACTCTCATTCTGAGAATCTAAGCATTCTGTATAGGGATCAGTTAATGCGGCTAGCAGAGGACAAGGGTCCAGAATTCTCAGCATATCCAAATGTTGTCCGGATGGTAGTTGACAGTAAATTGAAGAGGGTGAGCCTGGAGGAAAAGGACTTAATGGAACTTTCAGTGGAATCTCTTAAGGCCGTCTGTAGGCAGATGATGGGTAAGGGATTCGCTTCTGTGCTTAAAGATAAATCAGTGAAGACCATTGAAAGTGTCATACTAAAGAAGAGCAATGAGGTGTGGAAGTGTGATGTCATTGCTCCAAACCCTCTTGATAATGTGAAGATTGAACCAGAGCTGATAGAGAGGAATTGGAATATTCTTCAAGCAATGAAGAATGTCGATGAAGCTCTGAATCTTCCTACTGGAGAACTGGAACAAGGAGAGATAAGGGAGGCAGTTGGTGTTCCAGGAAGAGACAGTGTATACTGGATACACTCTTTTGTTGATAATACAGCTGATGCCTTAGTATTCATAGATGCAGACCAGAATCAAACATTCTTGCATATGAGTAAACAATGGCTGCTGCAGACTCAAGATGCTGCATTTCTGGAGAAAGTGTTATATTTGTTCAAATGGGAAGATGTGGAAGTTAAGTATGTGACAGAAAAGCAGAGACTCGTGAGTTACCTATCTGATGTAGTAGTGGAAAAGAAGCGATTGGAGCGAGAGGCGGCTAGTGTCCACAATACTAACCGTGTCATAGGCTATCCCAAAATGATCTATTGTCAGTTTAAAGCTGATAAAACTCATAGGAAACCTCGGCTTATAATGAAGAAATTTGAGGAAATTCCAGAGATCAGGACTACTCAGGAGGTGGACAAACTCAGAAGGCTTTTCAAACATCCTTACCCAGAACCCAGGAACCCTCTAGAGATGGAAGCAGTAAGTTTGTTGAATACTAGGTGGACGCAACTTCATAATCCAGTATATAAGAAACAAAAGCAGCAGGAGGAGAAGCGCAGAAGGCAGAAAGAAGAAAAAGATCAAGCTGCTGAAGCTAGGAAAAGGAAACGGAATTAGGGTTAAAGGTCAGAGTGGTGTGAACTTGAAGTTGGAAAAACTTCATGTCTTTCGGTTGCTTTAACTCACTTGAGGAAAATTCATCTTAGAATGAATCCAATAAGGTGATATAAGTTTGACTAAAAGATATGAAATAATCCAGGTGATAGGAATCATTCAAATGATCTTTAATTCGAGGTTCGAATTCTGTTTCTAGTTTAAGTTCTTTGTATTGTTTTCATGTACTTGTAATTGTATATTTTTCAAGACTGTAATGTTAATTATCTTTTCTCGTCTCATTGTTTAGTTGAGTTATCCTTCATTAATTTGAATGTCATTGTTAGACAATCAAATTGGGGGAGATTGAAAGGCAGAGTGTATTAACTTGTAACACTATAACTAATGTAACTCAATTAAACGAAAAGATACTTAACCAGAAGACAATCAAGAACAAGAAGTCACAAGGAATCAACACTAAATGAAGACAAGGTAATTGATACAATTGAACATGTTAACTATGATCAAGCCAAGAAGAAATCATTGAGAGAAGTTCAAGTCAAAGTTGTTCAGGCCTCAGTGATTTGAGAATTCGAGATTCAAGATCATAACTATCAGTATCAACAAGACCAATTGATTTCAAGTGAACAAGAAGGAAAGCAAATATTGGAAAGCCAAGTTACTAAGTGAATATGGTAATTTATTCAAGAAGCAGAAACACTATCAAGACTAGTCACTTATGAACCAGACCAGTGCATCAAGTGTCAGGACATTGATAGCAAGTTTATGTCAGTAATAAAGATCCATGTTCAAGAGCTTGTAGAAGAACAAAGAAGATATGAAGATATCACAAGCTCAAGATGTGCATTGAAGTTTCAAGTTGAAGACCAGAATATTTTCTAAGTACTAAATGTTCTAGATGGCTAAGTCGAAATTCTCAAGTAGAAGTTCTACTTAGAATTTCGAGATGGCTAAGTAGAAATTCTCAAGTAGAAGTTCTACTTAGAGTGCAGCTTCAACATGACACATGGCATCTTCTGATTGGCAGATTTCCAAGCTTTCAAGATAAGACAAGATTTATGTGGACATCATTGGGCCACGTACATCTTAGTCTTTGAAGACTACAGGTCATAGATTACATGTAGTATAAATAGAAGCACTTGTGTAATGTTTTAGTTAGTGAGCAATATTGAGAAAAACACAAGAAAAAGAGAGAGAGTCTATTCACAGAGCTTAGAATCATTCACTTCTCTCTGAACTTCTGTTATACTTTGTAATGAATGTTGTAGCAACCTTTTCAAGTTATATATAAAGAAATATATTCCTTGAATCTGTGTGTTCATTTATTGCATCGTATTTATTGCTTCTCATAATCGAAAAGTTGTATTCACCCCCCCCCCTCTACAACACATTTGGACCTAACACTCCTCCTTAATTTTAATTGGACACCCGTCAAATTTTATCTCGTCTACCAATGTATTAGGCTCAACAATATTTTCTAAATTTGGTAGAATTTTAATTGCATCCAAATTATCATTATCACGCATGGGACAATCATCAACTACACAAGTAGACTCATCAAAGACAAAGTTATCATCAATTGCTAAATAAGAATCATGGATCATTGGAAAATTAACACAAGGAGGAATTCGGAGACAACCGTTATGCAACACAAGTTGTACTTCCATAATAAAACTATTCCTTTTAGCATTTTCCTCGTACCAACCTATTGATTCTGGTTCACATGGACTATCATTCGTACTAGCAATCTCAAAAGTTGCGTCATCAAAGTGTTTAAAAGGTCCCAAAAAAAGTAAAGAAGGATTAGAATGAATTAAGCTCTCATTAACACCACTGCACATGTATGGATAAGGATCATAATACTGATTTTCAAAATCAAATGAAAAATCTGTTCTAGGAGAGTATGGAGCATAATATGAGTTCTCAGAATGGAACGAATTCACCTGATTATCTGTTAAAATCCTCATAAGCATTGAATTATTGGAAAGGATTGAAGTCTTGATATCGTTCCTGATTGTTGTAGAAAATCTGAGCGTTATTCCAACCATAGTTGTTATCCATGTCGTCTCTCAACCTCAAAAGCTTCCTCTAGGTTCCTCAGAGAAACCTGCAAATACACCAAAAAAACAAAAGAAAGCAAAAAAAAATATGTACAAAGATAAAATCCAAATTACAAGAAATAATTAACTCAAAATCAATATTGTTGCCTTCCCCGGCAGCGGCGCCAATTTGTTGATGTGTATTTTTAGAGTTTCGTTCACAGGGAAGGACTGAAATCAATGCCAATTTTAAGTCTTTTATCTCTCACAATCTAGAAGTGTGGAAGAATTTGTGGGTGTGTGATTATTTACTAATTAATCAATTAAACAAATAAAAACTATATATTAAGTATGAGAGAAAACAATCCAAGAATTAGGGTTCTTCAATTGGCTATCATGAATGTGTAATTTTTGTCTCTTGTTTTGCTAAAAACAATCCTTCTAATGTTTATAAAATCCTCTCACAAGGTAAATTATAGTGTCTACAATTATCCCTTGAATGCCACTCCCATGGTCATACAAAGTAGGAATATAGACTATTAAGAACTAAGGATTATCAGTTTCATAATTCGCATATCTATCTCCCGATCTAATACTTAAATTGTGTCTATCCATATCATGTACTAGAATTACAACTCCTCTCCCGATTCGTTATAATTCCTAGAGATGCAATTAAAAGTTCGTGACTCTTCTAATTGTATAAAGCGCTCAATGAAAGATTAATAATAACAAGAAAACCACAATACGATCAAACAAACTCAATAAGCCAACAAATACTGCCTAACTCTTGGATAAAGGGATTAGCTATTCATGATAAGATGAAGAAAATATGAATAAAAAACGCCAACCATGAGTTTAAAGAATTGAAGTACTAAGAATACAACTTTAAAGGCTTCACGAAATCAGGATGAATCCCTTCACTCCTTCTTCCAATCTCCCTCACAAGGTGTTTCTCTCCCTTTTCTATCCAAAGTATGGCTATCTCTAAACCTATTCTATACTACAGTATGTTATGATATGTTGTTCTACAATATATGTATAAACCTAATATAAAAGAGTTTTTAATGCTTTCCAAGAAAATACAAGTAATTTCCCAAAAAAAATTGGATTTTGAATATGAAATTCGTAGTCTGTCTTCCAGGCCTGTTTTTGGGCTTCTACAGTTGGAATATTGATGTTGTACCAGTTCTGAGTTGTAGATAATTTCGTTAGCTTCGTATGGACTGTAAGATCGCCCAATTCTGATGTCTAAAACTCAAGTTAAGGCCGAAACAGTGATCGTTGCACGTGTAGCCCAATAAATCCGAATTTCCTTGTAATTTAAGTCCAAATAAGGGCCTGTTTGTTTCCCCGTTCTACTGTACACTTATGCCTTATAAGGCCATAAGCACTTATGGGGGGTGTTTGCCAAAATAAGTTTTGGCTCAACTTATAACTTATAATCTCATAAGTTGAATGTTAGGAAATCCTAACATTCAACTTATGCTTATAACTTATTTCTCGATATACGCAATATATAATATCCTTCAAATCTTCAAAATCATATATCTCTCGATCCATTCATTAGAAAATTGATATGTATATCTCAAATTTCTCTACTCATCGAGATCTATTCATTGACATCCATTGTTAAATATAAAAAACAAATATTTTTAAAATTATAGAAAAAAGTTAACTTATAAGTTCTAATTTACCCAAACAGTTTACTGATTATAAGTTCTGATTTACCAAACACTTTACTGACTTATAAGTTATGCTCTACTTATCACTTATATGACATAAGTGCTTATAAGTCATAAGCTACATTTTTTAAGATACCCCAAACACCCACATTGTCCAATTCCTTCCAAGTTTGGGAATTCTTTATTTCCTGTCATAAAACATTAAACTCTAATTAATAATATCTTATTATTTATAAAATACAATAAATATGAGAATAAAATCATATAAAATACATAAAAATATATACTCCATCAAGAAGTTGGACATCATAGAAAGCATTTCTACCCATGCACTGAATGCAAAAAATCTTCTAATGAAAATAATTATGTGGTGCCATAATTTTTGGGGTCCTTACTGAATTTTCTTGCACAAATATCAATAGTTTTATTAATAAACTTTTGTGGCTAAGTGTAAAGTTTAAGATACATATTTATTACTGTTAATGAGTGGATTTCGTAACAAACTTTGAGTGGTTTATGGTGAGTTGTAAATGCTAACGATCAACTAATCTATGGAGAATGGAGGTTTTTTGTGGGGTTTGAACTGAGCTCGAGAGCGTTTACAAGAATCTCGCGAGTTTCCTTTAGGCGTGTGTTCTTATTGCGAGGCTTGTAAAACATGTTCCCAAGGTGCCTAAGTTCTTTTTAGACTAGAAGTCTGGTTAGGCAGCAATATTCTAGGTTCCTAATTCGTGGGGAACTCCTTTTCTCCAGATTCAGCCACGAATAGGCAACCTAAGTCGAGTAGAACTCGAGTTCTATCCCGGCTAGGAGTGTCTATACTAGTTCTAGTTTTGTTAGATGTATTCAAGGATCATCTGCGCCCAAGGAATACGTTCCAATAAGGAGTTGATGTTCATAACTTGCTCCTAAAGAATAGGAGGCTTAATCATACTATAAATCTGCTGGAATAAATCTATTCTCGTACAGAAAGCTGTTTCTCAGGAACCTGTCTATATGAACCTGTCTCTCGGGAACCTGAACCTGTCCAGATCCATTTCACATGCTATTTGGCCCCATTTATCTTAAGGAACCTCAATCATAACCCATATTAATCATACGGATTGGATCCTTAAGCCCACTGGACCCAAATCTAGCCCATGAAGATTTTGGGCACAACAACTACCCCCGATTCCTCGAAGTCATAGGATTCGATTTTTAAAAAAATATATCTCGACGACCCAACCGTACGGCCATCAAGATCCATCATTGTTAATGTTATTCCCAAAATTTTAGAAAAAACAAAATTATTTGATTGGGTAATTCAACGATCAACTAGTACTTTGACCGGAACCTAATATATAAATAATTAAAGAATCAACATTTAACATATACAATTTATTTCAATGAATAATATAAAATTTATTTCAACCTAATATACAAAATTTATTTCAGTGAATAATATAATACAATTAACATATATAAAGAATTAAAATTATTCTAATAATTTAGTTATAATATTAATAATGAATAAAACCTAAGGTGCAAGGGTTATATATTAATGATGGAGGAAATTAACCAAGTGTAAGTGTAGATGGAGTGGTTGTGGTGGTGAAATAGAAGTCAGGTGTCTTGGAGGTCAGGGGTTCGAATTCTTCCAACACCAAATTCTTTTTTAGTAAGAGCAAAAGTAGACATTTGGCCCACCATGTGGGACCCACCTGACACATGGCAGTGTGGGGCCCACGTGACACGTGGAAGTGTGGGGCCCATATGACACGTGGCAATGGGGCCCACGTGACACGTGGTAGTGTGGGACCCACAATTGACAACTGGCAGCGGGGACCGCGTGACACGTGGCAACGGGGATCGCGTGACACGTGGCAGTGTGTGACCCACAAATGACACATGGCAATGGGCCTACGTGCCACGTGGCAGATTTGTGGTCCCATGTGACATGTGGTAGTGGGCCCCCCACTTGACAAGTGGTAGTGGGGCTCACGTGGCAGTTTGTCCCACGTGGCACTTATAGCATTCAAATGTAACACTGATTATAGCAAATGTAACACTGCTTCTTGAAAATGCAACACTTCTGTGGGACCCACATGTTCATTCGTTTTATATTTATAAAGGTTAAAAAAATAGCAAATGCAACACTTAATCGCTACTGTAACACAACGAATCTATTGCAACAGTACATGTTCTACTGCAACAGTACCTTCACAGGTAATGTAACACAATCTCAACAATGTTGCAGTAGGTCAAAAAAGGCACCTCTAATGTAACACAAAGTGGGCGTTACAATAGAAAAGCATTGCGGACGCCCATCTATGGCATAGTGAGAGAATCCAGAAGGGCACTAGATTAATCCTCTAAAGGCATGGAGCTCTTGTTGTAAGTACACTTTATACTATTCAGGATCGGCTGGTTGGGAACTTCATGCAGGAAGCTGCTAATCAAAAACAATCTACAGTTGGCTTCTAACAAATGTCAATGAACCTGGAAGCTATGAGCTTCAGGTATATATTAATAAACCTGCAAGATGCCAGTTACTAGCAAATAATGAGTAATCTACTAGACACATATAAATATAACTAGACCTGGAAGCTTTTACCTATGAGCTTCAGGTAAGAAACAACCTTTTAACTAAAGGTAAATACATGGAACCTGTAAGTTACAGGTAAATATTAAGGAACCTAGCTGCAAGCTATAGATAAATATCAAGGAACCTAGGAGGTGCAGGTAAATAGCAAGGAACCTGCGAGGTGCAGGTAAATATCAAGGAGCCTGTAATCTGTTAGGTACATGAGCATTCTAACATCAAGAAACATAATTATAGCTTTATCGCATATAAGACCTCAACAACATAAATATTTAAGCATGCTTTATGAATAGTAAGAGTTTGTGGCGCGTACCTGGAGGTTTTCTATGAATATGTAAGCATAAAAGAAGAGATATCACCTGGATCTTTCTGTAGACTGATCAGATGTTAAGTGGAAGCCTTCATTAAGATTTGAAAACTCATTGACGTTTTCATGATGCAAGCATGCTGCTCTTCAAGATACTAGACCAAATCAATTCTCAAGGTTCTTGAATCAAATATGAGCCATGACATTCCCAAACTGCATCCTAGCTGTGAGGTTCCTGAACCAAATTGTGAGCTTCCTGGACTTGATGGTGAGGTTCCTGACCTGAATTCTCAAAATTTTGAAATCCTCAATTTTCAAAGTACCATGTGCTATAGTAATTATACTACCCCCCCCAGTTCTTTAGGGAAGCTTGTCTTTGATGAAGAACTAACTTCGGGAAGCTTTACAATTCTTCGATAATCTCTAATAAGTCGTTGAATATTCATCCATGAAGATGAGTATTGTGTATTTCTTCAAGATGCTCATATCAGATTCTTGTAGCTGCTCTTCATCAAAATCTTCAACTATGTCGAATTTTTCTTAATGCTCGAATAGATATTATCACTTCTTCACATCATTCCTGCTTGTAACTTTAACGTATCTTCTCTTTTCTTCTTTAACACCTTACGAAACACGCTGAGAATGAACCTCTATATCTTATACAAATATCCCAATACAGCACCTCTAAGCTTACGCGAGCTAACTCATTGTAAGAAACAAGAGATACTTAAAGAGATTACTTGTGAGGTATTTCTAGCAGCCCATTGAATTGAATGAGGTACGCTCCTTGTTTTACAAGCTAGATATAAGCTCATGTATGATGTAATACAAGGAAAAGAACTACTCATAATTTCGTTGAAAACTACTTGAAAGAAATAGGTTTGCTTGCTAGGGAGGTATACATGCACTACCCCCCAGTTCTAAGAAGGAAATACATATATAAGTAAAGGTCTCTCAACTCTACTTTAAGGAAGCTCTCAAACTTTCAGCTACTGGTCACCTCAAGCTATCCATTCCGCGAGCTTCCCAACTTTAATCAAATCCTCAATTTGGTCTTTCAGTGCTCTACATTCGGAAGTATCATGGCAATTATCCTTATGGAAGTCATAATATTTCTTCAGATCTTTCCTTGCTCCTACAGGTAAAGGTGCAGGCTTCACAAATATTCCTTCTTTCCCATAAACCGTGAAGATGTGGTCCACTGAAGCCACCAAAGAGGTATAATTATTGCACTTTGTCTTCAAATTTGCTTTACTCCTTTTGGAGGAAGCTCGATCCCCAATGACATATGCTTTCGGGCTTGGAGACCTCTCTCGCTTGCTTCCTTTATGACGAGCTTCATCTCCAAGATCTTCTGTATCTCTCAGCTTCAACAAGGATTCCTCCACACACTTATACAGTTCAGCTTGTTGGTAGAACTCAGCTAGTGTACCAGGTTCACGTACTTGTAACTCCTTCTAGAAGTCTGAACCAGCACTAACTCCAACAATCCAGGAAGCTCATAATGACCTCGTCAGGAGCTTTCTTAACTCTGGGAACCTCTGTCAAGGTCTCATCTGCTCTCTGCTTGATGTTGGCCAAGGTATTGGTTTGGGGTGCAAAAGCGACAGAAGCTCTAAACTGAGTAACGAAGAGCTTCCCCATATTCTCCCAGGATTCTATAGAATCTGATGGTAACCTCTTGAACCACTGATGAGCTCCACCATGAAGGGTTGTAGCTAGTAATCTACACCTTGTTGGCTCCTTAACTTGATAAACTTCTATCTCGGTATTGAAACGACCTAGATACTCCACAGGATCGGTAGTGCAATCAAATTTAAACTCGTTTGACATACGATAGGATTTAGGTAATGGGGATTTTCTAACCTTCTTAGTGAATGGAGATAAGGTTATTTCACATGTTGTTGACTGCTTTTCTTCATTGAGTTTCGCTAAAATCTTCTTGAGGTCTTCATCATTCAAATCACTAGCTCCACCATCCTTTGCTTCCTTATCTTTGTCATCGACTTCCTGTGAATCTCCTATGCTCGAATCGTTCGTGATCTCGTCTAAACTTGAATCATCTTCAATTATCTCAATAGAGGATTCCTTCGCTTTTTTCTTTTTCTGAGAAGATGCGCCTGATTTTGTAGCCTTCTTACTCTTAAGTCATGCCAAGATCTTTAACCGAGTTTTCCTAACAAGAGGCTGTTTATCCTTGGGTTCACCATCTTCCTCACCTTCAGCATCTTTCTTTGGGTCTTCGATCTCTTCCTCAGCCTTTTCTTCATGTTCTTCTTCATCAACATCCAACTGCTTGGGATTAATCTTTACTTTTTTACCCTTCTTGCCTGATGCCAACTTTGAATTCTTTTTCTTATTTTGTGTTGTCTGTTCGAGGGTTGTAAGTCTTTCTCCAATCGACCTGAGATGCTCTAGGACGTCAGCAGGAGTAATCTTCCTTGCTTTCGAGGTTTGATCTTCTCCTTGGGGTTCCTTCTCTACAGATTGTGTTGCTTCGCTATCAGAATTGCCTGCCATCTTTCCACTCTTAATATGATAACTCTCCACTCCTTCTAGCGCCAATGTTGATGAGTGAATTTCGTAACAACTTTTTAGAGGTTTATGGTGAGTTGTAAAGGCTAACGATCAACTAATCTATGGAGAATGGAGGTTTTTTGTGGGGTTTGAACTGAGCACGAGAGCGTTTACAAGAATCTCGTGAGTTCCCTTGAGGCTTGTGTTGTGTGTTCTCAAGAATCGCGTAGGTGTATTGTGAGGCTTGTAAAACATGTTCCCAAGGTGCCTACGTACCCTGGTTTATATAGGGATCAAGTTCACGTAGTTCTTTTTAGACTAGAAGTCTGATTAGGCAGCAATATTCTAGGTTCCTAATTCGTGGGGAACAACTTTTCTCTAGATTCAGCCACGAATAGGCAACCTAAGTCGAGTAGAACTCGAGTTCTATCCCGGCTAGGAGTGTCTTTACTAGTTCTAGTTCTGTTAGATGTATTCAAGGATCATCTGCACCCAAGGAATACGTTCAATAAGGAATTGATGTTCATAACTTGCTTCTAAAGAATAGGAGGCTTAATCATACTATAAATCTCCTGGCATAAATCTGTTCCTATCAATGAGGTAAGATTCACCAATAATCAGGTTCCTATCAAAGGTAAGATTCGTTTGCCAGTAACCTTAGGTGATAAACCATGTTGCATTACACAGTTGGCAGAATTCATTGTTATAGAAGAGAATATGAATTACAATGCTATTTTGGGAAGACCCATTTTGAAGGAGATGAGGGTAATCACCTCCATTTACCACCTCACTATGAAGTTCCCGACGCCAAACGGAGTTGGCATAGTTCGAGGATGTCAGTATGAGTCTAGAGAGTGTTATACCAAAGCTTTGCAACATGCTGCTAGAGCTGCTAAATTGCCTGAGCCTATGGACGAGGTTCCTGATAGTTTTCCAGGAAAGAACCCAGACAAGATAACGGTCGACCTGCGCAGTTCGCCTTTGGAAGGTTTTGTGTCAGCCTCCTGTAGAGCTATAAGAATTGAAGAGATCATAGAAGAGGAACCTCGTGATGAGATTCCCGTTTTTCGGGGACCAGATACCCCCTACTTACTGATAGAGGGTGCACCCCCTACGGATAAGGATGGTGATGTGTGTATGGTAGAAGGGGTAGATGAAGAAAAATCCCGAAAACTGAAACATAATGGATGCAATGAAGACAGTCAGCCAGCATCAAAGAGAAGGAATGTCATGCACGAAATGCAGGAACCGTCTACCGTCCAGGAACCTCAAGAGGACTCAACCGCAAGGATGGAGGTAGACTTAGATCCTCGAATGCCAGAAACCATGGTAAAGGCTGGACCAGCTGGTGAAACTCTGGATGTGAAGATCAATGACAAAGATGGTATAAAGGTGTTGAAGATTGGAGCTCAGCTTGATCCAACCTTAAAGGAATCTCTCATTACCTTTTTGGGCAAGAACCTGGATGTGTTTGCCTGGTGTCATGCAGATATGGAAGGGATAGATCCAAGGGTCATGTGTCATAAGTTGAATATTGATCCAGAAAAGAAAGGAGTGAGACAGAAGCGAAGACCAGTTAGTGGCGAGAGAGCTCAGGCATTGAAAGAAGAGGTTGACAGGTTGTTGGATGCAGGATTAGTTAAAGAATCTTTTTACCCAATATGGTTGGCAAATCCTGTTTTGGTAAAGAAACCTAATGGAAAATGGAGAACCTGTGTGGACTTCACAGATCTCAACAAAGCATGTCCGAAGGACAGCTTCCCACTGCCACGGATTGATCAGTTAGTGGATGCAACAGCTGGACATGCCCTCCTTAGCTTCATGGATGCCTATTCAGGTTATAATCAAATCCCTATGTATGAACCTGACCAAGAGCATACTTCTTTTATTACGGACAGAGGTCTTTATTGCTATGTATGCATGCCATTTGGGTTGATTAATGCTGGAGCTACATATCAACGGTTAGTGAATATGATGTTTAAAGACCAAATTGGCCATACTATGGAGGTATATGTGGATGATATGTTAGTTAAGTCTAAGGAAGCTGTTGACCATGTAAAGCACTTAGAAGAAATGTTTGGAATCTTGCGGAAGTATAGAATGAAGCTGAACCCTCAAAAATGTGTGTTTGGGGTAGAATCAGGAAAGTTTCTGGGTTTCATGGTAAACCACAGAGGTATCGAAGCCAACCCAGCCAAGATTAAAGCATTGATTGATATGAGGTCTCCGAGAACTGTGAGAGAGGTTCAATCTCTTACAGGAAGAGTTGCAGCTTTGAATAGATTCATTTCGAGGTCCACTGATAAGTGTCAGGAGTTCTTTAAAGCCATAAAGAAAGGAAACAAATTTGAGTGGACCGCAGAATGTGAGATAGCGTTTGGAAAGCTAAAGGAGCATTTGGGGAGCCCCCCACTGTTAGCCAAACCTGTGGATGGAGAAACATTGATACTTTATTTGGCTGTTTCAGAGTATTCCATTAGTGCAGTTCTGGTTCGAGAAGAGAACGGACAGCAGAGCCCAGTTTACTATGTTAGTAAAAGGTTACTTGACGCAGAAACGAGGTACACAGGAATGGAGAAGTTGGTTTTCGCATTGATTCTGGCTTCCAGGAAGCTGCGACCTTATTTCCAAGCTCACAAGATTGAAGTAAGAACCTCATATCCACTTAAGCAAGTGATGCATAGGCCAGAAACCTCTGGAAGAATGTTAAAATGGGCTGTGGAGCTAGGACAGTTCGACATAGAATATAAGCCAAAGACAGCAATCAAAGCTCAAGCTTTAGCAGATTTCTTAATCGAGTTTCCACCTCATGTAGAGGTTGCTGGCCAAGAGGGGCCAAAAGAAGTGGTGGAAAAACAGGCAGACAATGACAACTGTGCACCTTGGTGGACACTGTATGTGGATGGAGTTGCTAACAGTGGTGGAGCAGGTGCAGGCATAGAATTAGTTAGTCCAGAAGGGCACCAACTCTATAGCTCGATTCATTTTGCTTTTAAAGCCACGAACAATGATGCAGAATATGAGGCATTGATTGCAGGACTCAAGTTGGCTTTGGAGATGAAAGTAGAAAATATCAGGGTGTTTAGTGATTCAATGTTAGTAGTTTGGCAGATTCGTGGTGGTTTTCAGGCGAGAGGGCCGAGAACAGACTTATATTTGAGATACTCCCAGGAGTTGATCGCAAGGTTCAGAGAGGTGAAGCTGGATCAGGTACCTCGAGGAAAGAATACCAAAGCGGATGCATTGGCCAAGTTAGGGTCACAAAGAGAATCCACGTTATTGGGGGTAATTCCACTTCAAATCCAGGAGCAACCAAGTGTTTTCAAGGAAGAGGTAATGGACATTGAATTTCCAGTTGAAGATTCCTGGATGACCCCAATGTATCGTTACCTGGACAAAGGGGAGCTACCTCCCAATCAAAGTGATACCAGGAAGCTGAGGTATCGAGCAGCCAGGTATGTAATTTATGATGGAGTTCTGTATAAGCGAGGATTCAATCAGCCTTTGCTCAAGTGTGTAGCTGGAGAACAATGCAAGTATATCCTCGAGGAAATTCATGAAGGAGTATGTGGAAATCACTCGGGGGGTAATTCTCTAGCCATGAAAGTCCTTCGACAAGGATATTATTGGCCAACCATCAAAGCAGATGCTACGAAGTTTGTGCAGGCATGCAGTAATTGTCAGAGGTTTGCAAATTTTGATAGTCGTCCTGTAGCCCCTATTAAACCGATTGTTAGCCCCTGGCCATTCGCTGTTTGGGGGATAGACCTCATTGGAGAGCTCCCGAAAGGAAAAGGAGGAGTGAAATACGCAGTGGTCGCAGTCGATTACTTTACAAAGTGGGCGGAAGCAGAACCACTTGCTAAGATTACAGCGTCAAAATTGATTGAATTTGTGTTTCGAGCTATTGTATGCAGGTTTGGCATTCCTCAGAAGCTGATTTCTGACAATGGGAAGCAGTTCGATAGTAGAGAACTTAGAGGATTGTGTGAGCAGTTTGGAATCCAAAAAGCATTTTCAGCAGTGTATTATCCGCAGAGTAATGGACAGACTGAAGCAGTGAATAAGATTATCAAGCACACTTTGAAGACAAGGCTTGAAGATAAGAAGGGAAGCTGGCCAGAGGAGCTTCCTGGAGTCTTGTGGTCGTATAACACCACGCCTAGAACTACAACTGGTGAGTCTCCTTTTATCCTCACTTATGGTTGTGAAGCTATGGTACCTGTGGAAGTTGGAACAGGTTCCTTGAGAAGAAAGTATTTTGATCCCGAGAGCAATGAGGTCAATCATAGACTGTATTTGGACATGGTTGAAGAGTTGAGAGCAGACTCACAAGTGAAGTTAGCAGCATATCAACAGAGAGTTCGAAGGTATTACGACAAAAAGGTGAAGGCAAGACCTTTTAAAGTTGGAGACCTAGTTCTGAGAAAAGTCATGCCAAATACCAGGGTTCTGGCACATGGAGCTTTTGGAGCAAATTGGGAAGGGCCTTACCAGATAAAGTCAGCCATTTGGGAAGGAACCTACCACTTGATGGATATGGATGGGAACCTCATTCCGAGAGCTTGGAATGCAGAACATCTCAAGAAGTATTATCAGTAACTCTTTTATGCGTTTTTCTTAGGAAAAGTAAGGCTCTTTCAGCCCAAGAATAAAGGCAGCTTATTAGTAATAGCTGACCAGCATTTTGATTTCAGTATTTAATTATGCATGTACTCGGGGGGTATTTGATGTGAACCTCCCTACTTGCAAGACAATTTTTTTTAAGTATTGAGCGATGTATAGCTCTACGTTGAAAATTTTGAGTGCATTATTTGCAGCTATAGCTCCTTAATAGTTCTTTTACGTAATAATCATTACCCAAAAGAACTGGGGGGTAGTATTCCTACTTAGACAGTATTGCACATGCTATGATTTGATATTTCATATGCCAATTTGAAATTTTTGAAACAGGTTACCTAGATTAACAGGTTCCTGTAGCATTGTGTTGCATTTCGCAGGTTACCTAAGCTGACAGGTTCCTGTAGCATTGACAGTATGTATGAAGTATGAATATGAATTGACAGAATGTGCAGACTACGATTGATTGACCAGAATTAGCTTGTGGACAGATTGTTGAGAAAAGGATAAAAGCCCCAGGTAGCTTCCTGGGCATCGAGCAAAGCCCCAGGTAGCTTCCTGGGCATCGAGCAAAGCCCCAGGTAGCTTCCTGGGCATCGAGCAAAGCCCCAGGTAGCTTCCTGGGCATCGAGCAAAGCCCCAGGTAGCTTCCTGGGCATCGAGCAAAGCCCCAGGTAGCTTCCTGGGCATCGAGCAAAGCCCCAGGTAGCTTCCTGGGCATCGAGCAAAGCCCCAGGTAGCTTCCTGGGCATCGAGCAAAGCCCCAGGTAGCTTCCTGGGCATCGAGCAAAGCCCCAGGTAGCTTCCTGGGCATTGAGCAAAGCCCCAGGTAGCTTCCTGGGCATTGAGCAAAGTCCCAGGTAGCTTCCTGGGCACGAGAAAAGCTTCAGGTAGCTTCCTGAGCAAATAAGATTGAAAAGCCTCAGTTGACTGAGCACGACATTGTTGCCAAAAGCCTCAAGTTCCTTGAGCACGTGAATTAAAGTCCTGACAAAAGGCATCTAAAGTCCTGACAAAAGGCACCTTAAAGAGAGGCCTAATAAGCTCTCCCTCATGTGGAACCGCCTTTGGCACATGGGAAGAAGGGATAAAATCCTTAGCATATACCTTCATAAGATGTCTAGCCTGACACATGGAGAAGAGGAATCTGTGTGGACTCCTAGAACGGCACACAGGTTCCTAGAATCGCCCCGAGGCATAAAAAGGAACCAACATGCCTCGAGGCATGTTGGGACCTAGAGAGTAGGATTGGGAACCCAGCAGGTTACCTCTCCAGCAGAAAAAAGGAACCAACAGGCCTCGAGGCATGTTGGGACCTAGAGATTAGGATTGGAAGCCAAGCAGGCAACCTTTCCAAGAGATGACCCGAATTAAACAAGAGAAAGCTTTTACTAACGTTAACTGTTTTTTGTTTTATGTTTATTTTTGCAGGATTAATACTCGAGGAACCTGGTATTGATGAAGAAGAAGTTATTAAAGAAGGCTACGGTTTAGATTATCGGTACAAAGTATAAGCACAAAGGTTCCAGGTTTTACAATTCAGCTGTAATTTGTTGCATTTGTTTTGAGAATAAGCAAGTGGAAATATGCATGTGTTCTGTTTCTTACAATGGGTTAGCCCACGTAAGCTTGACCATATGAATAAGGAAGCTGAATTATTCTCTAAGGCATAACAGCATAGTATTTCATAAGGTTTAGAAGAAAAGTATGCAGCAAAAGCAAATATCATAAAGAGAGTTATGGGTACAGAGACCCAGAAAACCAACATAAGAGTTAATGGCACGAAGGCCATGGAAATCAAATTTAAAGTTACACATTGCGAGGCGTTACGAGGAGCCCGCGACCTCATTGAAAGTTATCAAAAGTCTTTAAGAATCTTGTTGAAATTACGAAGGAGGAACTTCATTGGAACCCTTAGCAGCAACAGGAGGAGTTGGAAGGATAGGCTGAACAACGTCAGGAGCAGGAACCTCTGCAGTCTCAAGGTTGGCACCTGGAGACCTCTCAACCGTTTTCACGGGAGGTACAGAGGTTGCGGCAGCAGCTTTCTCTTCAAAATCTTTGATCATCCCTACCACGTCTTCACCCAGGAGGGACCAGTCTATATTGGGCATCTTCTCCCATGTGGAACGTATGTAGTCATTAATACCTTCATCATAGCCTTCATCGTATCTGGCCTTCTCCTTGATAAGTATGGATGACTTCACAACTTCAGCAGCAGCATTCAAGGCATCCACTTGGGCTTCCAGCTCATTGGTTCTTTCCAACATCGACAGTTTCTCGTCCCTAAGGATCTTGACCTGTTCTTGAAGTTCATCCTTGCTATTCTTCAACGAGGTTTCAACAGCTTTAGCCCTCCTTACCGCAGCAGTGGCAACATTCACACTCTCCTCTTTAGCAACCAGCTCCTCTTTGAGCTTCGAGATTTCCCCTTGTAACCTGAGGTCATATTGGATCTTCAAGGCAAAGTCATCACAGAATCTAAGAGTAAAAAAGGCGTTCTGGGCCGCAGAGAACCTCATAGCTTCCAAAGCTTCAGTAGAGTCCATTTTCGACCAGCCAGTAATAGTCTCAGCAGGAACATGAGTGTCAATCAAGTCCTTGAACTGGTTCTGAGCAGCGGTAGGCTCAGTCTTCACAGCTTTGTTCCTCCTCATGGATCTAGTCTGAGAGCTCCCTGATAAGTCAAGTGTGGTCTGAGCCAATTTGCGTTTCGAAGAACCTGATGGTTGAGTCTGGACGGATACAGGGGTTGGAACTTGGTTAATTGGAGTTGCATCAAGCGGAACCTCCTTTACACTGTCTTCAACCTTGAAAATTTCGTCCACGTTTTTAGATCTCTTTATAAATGAAGGAACTTTTGGAGCCATATCTGCATAAGTTAGAAGGTTAAGGTTAGAGATATATATATGAAGTGAGCAAATGAAATTGCACAAATATAAAGAAACTCCTACCAGAAGTTGAAGGAATAAAGCCTAAAGTCATCAAGTTATCATGGGTCATCAAGACCAGACAATCTCTAGTGGAGGCTGATAGTTTCAAAATCTTAGTTGCTCTTTCCAAGCAGACTCCCGTAAGAACGGTTTGCTTAGGGATATTGGGACGACAATTAAACTCGTATCTAACGTAGGGGCAGTCATAGCAATAAAGAAACTGTTCCGACCATTGTTCAAAGTTTTGCTTAACATTTTTTATGCACTGACCCTGGTGACAAGGCCAGGCCGAAAGGTAAAAACAACCAGAATTTCTTCCAGTGTCTTTTAGTCTGAAGAAATAGCCCAATTCAGGGGCTGTCAAAGGAACTGTAAACTTGCTGGAATATAGTATAAAAGTGCTGATGGCTAACCGATAAGAATTAGGGGTGAGTTGCATTGGTGCTAATTGATAAAAGTCAAGAACCTCTCGTAAGAAAGGATGAAGAGGCATGGAAACACCTACCCTCAGGAAAGCGGCAGATATGACAGCATGGGGGATACCTTGTTTTGGGATTTTCAAATCAAACCTGTGAGCTCTCTCACCAGGTTCTGGGACTGTTATCTTACAGACAGGGCGGTGACATTCCTCGAATAGTCTTTCCAGTTTAACTGAGGTCATGATAGAATCAGATTTTTCACAAAAAGGGACAATCTCTTGTTTGAATGGTTCTCTTTCTACAGATATCTCACTTTGAAAGTCGGGTTCTAGGAAGGACTCAGGTTCAAATTCAGGTTTTGATACCTCTTCATTATCAGACCAGTCATCTCCTAAATCGATTAAGCTTAAAGGCTTTAAGGGATCAATAGCATTTGGAGGTTTCATCAAAATATCTTGAGGATCACCAGTGTTGGGAATCAAGACCCTAGACCTAGTTCTATTACCTACAGATGCGACAAAAACAGGTTTTACGGAAGAGAGGTGGTCAGAATGTGTTGAATCAGAAGACATCTGCAAGAAACAGACGAAAAAAGGTCAGACTTTGGAATTCTTAAAGGGAGACCTGTGGTTTTAAGACGATTGAACTACTTTGATTATGTCAAGTAAGTTTCTTTTTAAGAGTTATATGGAGGGTGTACACTCACAGAGATAGGTATGAAATATGACATGAATACGAAACAAATTAAGATAGAAGACAAGCAAACAGTCAAAAGCTTTCAGTAGAATCATAGTGATGGAACCACAAATCGGTGATGGAACTACCAGTAGAGAAGGTATTATGGATGGTTGTGTGTGTGACATATAAAAACCATATACAAACACTTATCAGATAAAAGACAGCATGCAAGATCGAAGTAATCAGATAGTTAAAAATGCAATCGAGATTATGAGAAAACAGAAAGAAAGGATTCAGAATCATACCTTGGATTGAAGAAAACAGCGATAGAAGGTTTGGATTAAGCAGATGACCGTCGGACTTCACCCCTATTTTTCTCTCCAAGGGTTTTAGAAAATATTTGGTAAAGGTAAAAATGAAGATGAAGTCATTCATTTGTTTATATAATCAAGACAGCTCCATACACGTGGCAGCACATTACTGGAGCGGTAAAAACGAAGAGGTACACGCGTGAGAAGCGTGTAAACCTTGGGAACTCACACATTAACTACAGCTTTGGTAAGTGATAAGTTTAATCCAAATTTTGAATTATCTTCTACAACCAACCATTATCCTCTTTTAACTTATTAAATTTAAAGAGGCATGAAGTTAAGTGACAAGTTGGATTCCTTGAGAAGTTGAATGCAAGCATAAAGTAGATTCCGAGAGCTGGAGCAAGAAAGAAGAAAATAGCGAGATAACAGGTTCCTTAATACAAAGGAAGCTTACTCAAGATTATATCAAGCTGAAAATATTTTATGTCCTGTTTCCTATACCGAGTTAGCTCATATAGGCTTGGATATACAATGCGGAAGCAAGATATAGTTACCAGGATGGGTTAACATTAAACCTTTGATCGAAGAATTAAAATAGGTTCCTTTCACATTACATGATTTCAAGGAACCGGGGGGTACTTGTTGTGCCCAAAATCTCCATGGACTAGATTTAGGCCCATTAATCAATAAGGTCCGATCCATACAAGTTAGAAGATTGATCCAATACGAGCCAGGAAGATCAAATAGAAGAAATGACTAAAGAAGTACGAATAACAGGAGGTTCCCCAATGGTCAGGAAGCTGAGCTGAACACTCGAAGACCAGGTTCCTCCCAGCCGAGGAGTTCGAATTAGCATAACAACAGCCATAGAGATGATAAAAGCATATGAAAAGTTATCCAGTCTAACTAGTTTGTTATTTGTGCAGGTACTAACACCAAAAGGGAGGTTCCTAAGTGATATGTCCCGAAATAAGGAGGTCCCTGAGAAACAGGCTCCTGAAATGTAGGTTCCTGAGCACCAGGTTCCTACGAGTTGCCAACAGAAAGTTCTAGAAGCCATCTAGAACAGATAAACGAATTGGTATCTGAGTATGATTCTAGGGCGCAGATGATCCTAGAATAACTCTAACCAATAAGAGAAACATAAGTAGGGTACGAACTCGAGTTCTACTCCACTTAGCCAAACTAGTTCGTGAAAGGCTCTAAAGGAACCTGAGTCCAACACGAATTAGATGACCGAACGCAGCTATTCCAGTAAGAGACGAAATCATACTAGAACTACGTGAGCTTGATCCCTATAAATACAAGGGTACGTAGGCACCTCAGGGTACGACGCATTAAGTTCTCTAGTTTTCTCTAAAGGCACCTGAGATTATTGGAGATACCCTCGAGCTCAGCTCAACCCCCACAAACACAACCCAAACCTTTCGTAGAACAGTTGATCGCTAGCCTATACAACTACCTGTAAACCTCACATAAGTTGATTACGAAATCCACTCATCAACATCGTACATGAAACTGTTTCTCGGGAACCTATCTACAGGAACCTGTCTCTCGATAACCTGAACCTCCAGATCCATTTCACATGCTATTTGGCCTCATTTTTCTTAAGGAACCTCAATCATAATCTATTAATCATACGGATTGGATCCTTTAAGCCCACTGGACCCAAATATAGCCCATGGAGATTTTGGCAACAACAATTATCATATTATTCTCATAAATAATATATTGTTTTTAATGCAATACGTATTGTGAATTAACTGAAAGAAATTTTGTAGATAATGTAATAAATTTTGAAGGCAAACAAGTTCATAGTAGGAGACACCGCATGGGTTGTTTGGGGGAATTGTTTTCAAAATAAGTCAATTTATTTTAATATAAAGTTAGAGATTCCTAACTTTTTTCTGAAAAAAGTCAAAAAAATTTTTGCAACTTATAGAATCTCAAACATACATTAAAAACTTGTAATAAAAAAATTATCAAAATATGAAATTTTTACCCGAAAATAAGTTTAAAATGACTTATTTTATGTCCGGCCAAACAGGCCAAGCTCTTATGGTTCTACATGATTGATCACATCCAAATTCAAACAAACTTATTTAAGATTTCACATAAACAGGCCAGTCTATAATAGGGGCATTGGATCATACCAATTTGAGCACAGTTCTTAATCAAGAAGAGGTTGAATTCTCCTCGATCTAGCCTTTTCCAGTAAGAGTTTAATAATAGGGGCATTGGATAGGCTCATTAAACAGAGAAGAAATTCTGTCTTCGGTTAAACCATCTTCAACACCATGGCCATCATCTCCGGCATTGTACATGCAATGTGCTGTTCGAACCAAATTTAATAGAATCTCGACAAACGACCAATCTAGAGGAATATCATCTGCAAACCGACGCTTCATCACTCCTGCCCATTTCTTCTTCATCGAATTTATCATGTGTTCACGTGCAACTTCTTCTGAAACACCTGTATCCATCATGTAGCACTGTATGGATTTCGGAACGTCTCCTCTCTTTAACTCATTCTGCCATGCATCAATCCTTTTAATTTTGATTCGGTACCAAATTCGGTACCAAAATTGGGTACCAAATGACATGGCAACAGACACTTGTCAATTTAAAATATTTTGATTGGAGAGCTCTGGCGGGCCCACTATAACTATAACTAATTAAAACAAGCCACATCATTTGGTAACAATTTTTGGTACCTAATTTTGGTACCTCTAGCATTTTTCTTTAATTTTATACTCCGTAATAATTACCCACAACCATATAGCAAGAAAATATATAAAGCGTACTCAAGGTTATTTATTTTTCGTACTGATGAAGTTCCAAAGTCGTCAGATAGTCGAAAAATTTCTGATGCTAGGCGTAGGACATCGGGAAGACCTTCAATAAATTCTACTCCCTCTGTCCCAATCAATTGTTTACACTTTCCTTTTTGGGACGTCCCAACCAATTCTTTACGTTTCCTAAAATAGTAAGTTTTAACACTATTACACCCACTACTTCACTTATTTTAACAATACTTTACACTATTACACCCACTACTTCACTTATTTTAACAATAAAATTACTATTACACCCACTACTTTACTAATTTTAACAATAAATTACTATTACACCCACTAATTCATTTATTTTAATCATAATCCTTGGTATTTTAATCATAATCCTTGGTATTCGTGCAAAAAGCAAACGTAAACAATCTGTCGGGACGGAGGGAGTATATCTTCTTTCCTGATTGGATTTGATGTGAAAATATAAGTTTGAATTGCTATAATAGGTCCCGTTATACTCACAAGTCCATTGCTCATGAATTCGTCGAATGTAGGCTTGTATCCACCGTGGAACCACCGGGACTCCACTAAGTAAGATTTCAACAAATCAGTCCACTAGAACATAAGACGAATAAAAAAAATTAGAGAAAGCACAAGTGAATGGCCTTAAACTAATTTTACATGGGTGACATTCAATACCGATTTTCTTAGTTGTGGTAACACGTCAGTATTATGCTCCATGAGTACATCGTAGGCGATCTCATTAACAATATTGTAAAGGGCCATGAAGCAAATTTTCATGTAGTGTGGAAGCTCTGTCATTGAATTTATGTCCCATCTGAAATAAGTAAGTGGGTGTTTAAGTGTTTTGTTCTACTAATTTATGTTTTGTTCTACTAGTAAGTGGGTATTTAACAAATTTAAATAAATGTAAACCACAAACCTCTCGATGACACTTGTGAAGGCTTCCAGTTCATCTAATGTTGCATAAACATCGTAAACATCATCTAATGCAGTGATAAGCTGTATTACTTTAGCTATTTGTATTCTGAAATATCGGTGTTGAGGTTTGCTAGAAATTCCCACAGCCCATAAGAAAGATGTCGCCAACCTATCTCTTATAAAGTGAAGCTTATGTCCCAGACCTGTTTTATTCCACCACCTACACATATAATCAAAGAGTGAACAAAAACCTTGACACACGCATAGTCGCACAAAGTAAGAAGCACTTTTCACCATTTTGAAAGTCCATCATATACCTTGACACATCTTTAAGTTCTTCCTGGTTTAATCCTTGCACAATGTTATAGTCAAACTGCGCAAATTTAAGTACTGCTGGCATCATTGCACTACTTCTTTCATAGATATCCATGTACCACCTTGCTTCAAATCTTTGAATTCTCCACTGAAGTGGAAGTTCCAAAGCATGTGTAACTTGCATGCCAAGATCTGAATTATCAATAGACTTGCCGTACTCCGTAAGGATTTTGCTTGTGAAGCAATAAGCCTCGTCCATCAGTGACTCTCCTTCAATGGAGTAGTATGAGGCCTCGTATAAACTCAAAATTCCTTTCACATCTTCACCAAGAGATTCCTTAAATTTTCCATTTTCCATAAAAGACTCGAAAACCTCTGCACAAATTATACACCGAGTTACTACGTTTTTACAAATTTAAAAGAAAACGTTTATTTGAACATGCTACAAAAAACCAGTAGGCATACATAGTACCTTTTACAATTACAATATATAACTACCTGAGGATGTATGATATCCATGTTCTCTGAGAAGTCTAAATTTGAGAGCAGTAGCATGCAAATTCTTCTCCCACAAGTCAATCTTTGCGGGATCAGTATTATGTAGCTCTTCCAAAGTTTGTTTTATTTCTCCTTCAAAATGAAATCCTACTCCAAGTCTTTGCAAGTGATCAATCAGCTCCAGTTGATCAAATGGATCAGCTACATTTTTAAAAATCATGTCCACTTCTTGTTTTAATGCTGAAGCTCGTGCAATGAATCCTTCACCCTGTGCTTAGAGTGTTTGCCATTAATCGATATATCAAATTAAGTAAAATTATAACATAAGCTAAAATTAATTACCGCATAGGCACTTTTTAAAGACTGAAGAAAACTGTAGTCCCAAATGCAAGGTTTGTAATTTCCTGATCGCCGAACTGTAGGCTCTTGGGACACAGAAACCTTTGTTCTTGGAGGGAATGATCTGATAACAGGCTTGAAGCCCATACTTTCTGTAGGGTTTACTGGAACATCTCTCCCAAAGTTGCAACACACAATCTGAGAAGAGTATGCAAGGGCCATCTTGATTTTAGTATACTTGTAAATATATGTGGAATGCAGCAACTTTAATTCTCTTTAAATCTTTAATTATGTCAGTTGCCTTGACACTATAAATCTTTGTACATTTTGTGAACTGATATTAACTTGAAGTGAAACTCACAAAACACCTTGAAAAATCATGTTTTCGTTCCATAAGTTTGCTACCTGCTAAAAAAACATGGACATGTGCATCTTTTATGCATTTCCGTGAAGCCTTTGACTGTTTAGTAGTTCAATGAGAATATTAAACTGCTCCGCTGAGATAGGGGTGGTGTTATCTTTGGATTATGATGTGTGTTACTCCTTCAGAGATACTGTGAAACTGCAGCATTTTTTTTAATTTCTCGTACACTTGAAACCAGCTGGAAAACCATGGATCTTGAAACTCCTTTCAATGTTATGGCTCGATTTCTTGCAGTGAAGGCAATAATACATGGAACCAGACTTTTTCTTGTAATTAAAATTATTAAATTTATTAATTTATAACATAATTAATTTAAAATAAAAAGTAATATATTCCAAAATACAGTGATCAGAAAAAAAAAAAAAAAACTATTGTATTTGCGCAAATAATACTAGCAAAGCAACATAATATTTTTGACAGACCAGCAGGACACACCACTGACCAAATAGCCTGTATTTTTATTGTGTTTTCTTTAGAAATGAAACTTTCATCAAATCACAAATCTAGCAGATGCACAAGAAGGCAAGTCCTCGAACCAAGAATCCAAAATTCAGAAATACACGCATAAGGTGGCTCAAAACATTGCTGTTCAGTATAAAACTAGCATGATTTTTCGAAGGTTGACAACAATCAATGTGCACAAGAAAGAATCACCTGCTCTGCACTGAATAAAACTTATATATTTCCCAGTATTTTACACCCTCTAGTAGCAAAAAAATTGCACTTTAAAAGGATGGAGGGCAAAAGCAGCTACGTGCACCACATGCTGTCTATGTCTATGAAGCTAAAGATGCCAGCTTCTTTTCAAGCATTCTGGCTCTACGTAGAGCTTCCAGGGCCTCGGGCTGCTTTCCTGAACGTTTCAAGGTTAATGCCTTGACCTTCTCTGCCTTGATCCTTTCTTCTAGTTGTGTTCTTTCTCCCACAGAGTTGTCAATTTTACCAGTAGCGGATTTCAATACTTCAGGTTTTTCAGGGACTCTGGAGACATTGGTCGCATCGTCTATTCCAATTGCTTTTAGCGCAGACAAAAGTTGAGGATCGAGAAGATCCTCGATGCCTACATCATCTACAGGTTCAGCCAGATTGGTTGATGGTTTATTTAAATCACTGGAATTCAGCTCCTCCAACTGAATTTCAAGAGCCTTTGCCAATTCGAACTCAGCTTCTGCTTCTTCTGTCCTTCCTTCCCTCCGTAGCTTAAGTGCCTGACGTTTGTGGCTTAGGGACTCCTGTTGCAACTTGAAACGATCACGGCTGGACATTTTTGGAGCTGCAACAGGACTCTTTTCTTTTTGTCCAGTCACAGTGATGTTTGAACTCGACACTTCACTAGAACTAGAGCTGGTACTTGCCTTCTGAATATTGTCCTGCAGACTCTTCTCCAAAAGTTTTGCCTGCCGAAGCTCCTCCTTAGCTTCTAGCAACTTACCTTCTCTCTTCAGAGCGAGTGCCGCCTTCTTATGAGCCAGTATTTCCTTTTGCAGGGAACTTTGATTGTTTGCTGAAGCCATCACCTGAGAATGGTTTAATTCAACACTGCTTTGGTTCTCACTCTTTCCTTCTGGCTTCTCAATCATTTGGTCTTTCCTTTCCAAGCCTTCAGTAGGATTCTTTTGCCGTAACTGATCTGACATAATATCTTTTACAGGAGTCCCAACAGCTCCATTGTCAGCTGCAATATACAGAGAACTATATGTTTCATCATTATGGAGTGTGTTCACTTCAGCTAGAACTTCTTGCTTTGGTGCTTCCATTTGCGACAATTGAGCCTCTAAAACTTTTGCCATCTCCAGCACTTTCTCAGCCTCATCAGCTTCTCCTTGACGTCTCAGTGCAAGCGCCTTTCTTTTCAACCCTAAAAGTTCTCTTTGAACTTCACTTTCACTTTTTTTAGATGTCTCAGGTTGTTTACCAGAATGGACATGAGCAACAGATGAATCGCTAGTTATTTCATGTGTATTTCCTTTTTGTTGGATTTCAACATGTTCACTCTCTTCATCCTTCCATCCTAAATTATTTAAAAGCGAAGTAAATGATGGATCGTTCATGTCTTGCTCTGTCACATCCTCCGCTTCATCCTCAACATCTAAAATTTCAGAATTAGAATTCTTATTACCAGAATTCACTTGTGTGATCTTCGCTTCCGAAGATTGATCCATCTCTTCGAGTTGCTGCTCAAGAAATTTCCCTTTCTTTAATTCTTCATCTGCCTCATCTGCCTTGCCCTCCCTTCTCAAGGCAAGGGCCCTCTTTTTTAGAGCCAAGAGCTCTCTCTGAATCATAAATTTACTCTTTGGTGCCACATGAGTTGGTTTCTTTATTTCTGCAGATGCGAAGGTTGGTTCATTTGGAACTTTCATATGACCGTGGGTCTTCAAGTTAGTCCCAAGTGAATCAATGCTGTCGAGGTTGGTTTCATCCATATCTTCAGTCCAACCAACAGACTCCAAAGCCGCAGTTATATCAGGGTCATCCATATCCTCATCAGTCACATCAAAATTATCAACACCAAGATTATCCGCAATACCTACAAGGCTCTCAAAATTGAAATTAACATCTGGAACATTCCTAGAGGAGAGGTCTTGTTTATCGCTGTCCATGCTACGAATCAAAGCAGATAGCTCGTCATCTGAATCATCAGCATCAATCAGAAATTCCTGTTCTTCGATTTGTTTTTCCAGAATTTTAGCTCTTTTCAGTTCTTCCTTGGCCTCGGCAAGCTTTCCTTCACGTTTTAGTGCTAGGGCATTTCTTTTAATAGCAATAACTTCAGACTTATCAGGACCATTTGCTACCTTCTTGGTATTAGTTTTCATGGAAACCTCTCCAAGAAGACTAGAAAGTTCACCCTCCAAACTCACTTTTACTGGCTTTCTTTCTGCATCATGAAGGTCCAGATCAGACCAGCCCAACTTTTTGAGTTCAGAAGAAAGGTCATCATCTTTACTCAGTTGAGGAGGGAGCTTATTTATCTTAACCGATTCTGCAGGTTCTTCTTTGGTTTTCGAGATCTCGTTCGGGCTTATGGAAGACAAAGCCTTTCTCCGACTTTTTCTTAACTGCAGGTCCAACGCCCCAGCCTGCCTCTCAAGTTCTTTTCCCTTTTTAAAGGCTCTCAAAGCTTCTTCAGATTTGCCTTCTGCTTTCAGAGTTTTATACCTCTTTTTTTCATCCAGAGCTTGTTGCCGCAATTCATCAGGAGTAGTTGAGGCCATATCAGTCACACCGACAGAGAAGCTTCTCAGTATAGCTCCTTCGTCTTGGCTTGTAGCTTCTTGAACACTTGAACAGGATGCACTGCTTGAAGACCTTTGACTGCCTGCAAGAATTTTAAACTCTTTGCCTGAAGATAACGTGTCTTTTTCATCACTGCCCAAAATAGTGCTTAAGACTTCATCCTTGGATGAAAGTTTAGGACCACCTGCAATAAAGAGACCAACATTAAGCTCAAAATTGCACTGTCATCACAAAAGAACTACCTATGTCTTACAACCATCAAGATATATATCATCAAAATCCATTAGAAAATGAAAACAAATTTCTGAGGACAAGTCATCAGTTCCACTATGTTAAAAGCCCCTGCCACCTTCATGACTGAGACGTCCTGAACTAAAAATAGTGAAGAGTGTGCCCAACAGACAAACACGCATTAAAAGATACTTTTCAAGATTTTCATTAATATCCAAGCGGTAATAAAATAGGACTTTACGTCTTTCGTTACAAAAAATAATCGACGAACATATGCAGAAATCATTCTTTAAATATCACGATAAATATGTCAACCATATAGAGACTTCAGCTGTCACAGAAGTTAAGATGTGTTTTGGACGATGTGCATGAAAAATTCATTTCTTTCCTTGTGAACAATCTTGCAGAAAATATTCGATTTGCTTCCATCCTACTGGAGTAGCATAATGAAAGAGAAATTGTGTCGACCGGAACTTTTATATGCTATATTGAGGTAGTACTAAGTTACAATTAAAATTTAGCTATAGTTATATTTCTCATATTCGCAAAAGATACCAATAACTTCAGTATGCAAGTAATATTGGATGATCTCTCCATCATGAAGTCGTAAACTACTCGTGCCAATATGATTTAAAGGGGTTATCGTGTGAAACTTAAGACACAAACCCTGATAACACAAGTGCAACATGTTATGATTTTAAGAGAGCGCTAGAAAAGGATCTCAAGTACTTCTGGTGGTGTTGTTTTTTTTAAATGAGATGGCACAAGACTAATCCTAGCGTTTTGTTAGGCACACATCACGAGACAATTTGTAAATATAGGAATAACCGATATGATAAAGAAACAAAATAGATCTAGTAAGATATAGATTCTCTCCCATAGCAATTTACATATCTGGATAGTCTACCTTTTCTATACATCATAAATATCTGGGAATGGCAGAAAAAGGAAGAAGAGAGATGGCACAGATTCATGCAATAATCATTATAATATTCAATTTATATATACTTTATTCGTTAATATTCATATAATTTTATTCTAAGGCCACTATTAATTACATCTATTAAATATATCGTTTAGGGCCACTTATTCTTTTACTTTTAATTCTTTAGTGGACTAATAGACTAGGGTCCACAATCATGGATCTACTATGATCTTAAAATTTTAACAATATAAAATACATACACGCACTACCGTCTCAGAGTAAACGAACCGATTTCCCATTGACCACTGCATGATCGTTTACATTGAAACAGAAATTGCCAAAAATGGCAATACCAATTAAATAATGTATGGAACTCGCTATCTGAAAAAATGTAGACTGCTACTTTAGATTATTTGCAAGTTATTTCCTATTTCTTAGTTTGTGTAAATTATATTCTGCTTTGATTTAGTTATCGATAATTTTCTTAAATATTGTGGATTTCTTTAAAAGAATCATAATGCCCCCCTGCAGAGCTATGCTCCTGGCTACTTCCCTGGGTGGAGTAACAATGTGATACTTGAAGTTTTCTATGCAGATGCTACATGATTAATTTGTTGTGTACCTAAGCATAAAAGCGTCAGCCAGCAGAAATTTGCTGAGAGAAACTAGATTGACCAACCAGAAAATATTAAAGAACAAGAAAAGAGGAAATGTATTAAGGGAGACACTCTGAGAGAGACAGATCGATGTACATAGCGAAAACAACCAAGTATATCTCAGCTTCCTGATTGCACATATATATATATATATATATATAATTGTGAACAAATAGTATCCAGGAGTGGCTGGTTCTTTTTCTGCTATGGTAAATTGAATAAACCACAACATATGTTAAAGTGTGATTTTTACTCCTTTCTTTGTTTTGAAAAAGTGAATATTGGTATCATACCTCTTCCTGCTCTATTCTTGTGTCCATGTCGCATTTCAAAACGAGCTGCCTCTTCTAGCTTCTTACAGGGTTCACAGATACGCACCGGCGAATCACCTTGTCCGCGTAAGACCATTCTAAGCTGAGTACAATTACTGCAAAAAATTCCCCCACATCTACGGCAGTGATGCTGAAAATCAAGAAACAATTACCAAAAGTTAAGTACTAGAAAATATACTCCTAAACATACAAATTTGCACTAATTAGTATTATCACTACTCTTAATTAAAAAAGCTACTAATAATGGTTTCAACTAACTTGGGACTTGATATAACGTCTCAAACTATTACCCGAACACGATATACCTATTAAACTTTACGTAAATTTACAAACCAAGCAGATTCCTGCTTTCTTATATAGTCATCTACTAGAGCAATGCAACTACATTACAATACTGTTCAGTTCTTAACAAGAACCAACCAAGCCCACAAAGTATATCACTAACACCGTTAACAACAAAAAAAACACAGATCATCCAAGAACAAAGCTCGAATCTTTAAACAACAAAAACAAAAACAACCCACTAAATAAATATCGGTACTCTAAACTCACAGTACTCAAACTAAGACCATTCATCCACGAAAAAAGCTTAAATCTTTAAACAAGAAATACAAAAACAACCCATACAAATACAAAAAAGATAAAAACTCTAAAATCACAAGAGTCAAACTAACACAGATCATTCAATAGAAAAGCTCCAATCTTTACACAAGAACAAGAAAAACAAACACAACCCACAAAAAATCAATCAAAGATATAAACTTCAACTTACCATACTCAATCTTTGGCCCAAAAAAACCCAAATTTCACAAATCTAAAACATGGGTTTGGTAAAAACAAGAAAACCCAGTAAAATATACAAAAAAATAATAAAAAAAAAGGTGAGAAAACCTTGCGATTAATGAAAGTAAACTGGGAAGAACAGCCTTGGCAATGTGAGGCATCAACCACCCAAGTGTTTCCTCTGAGAGATGGTTTTGAAGGCAATCCAATCTTTTCTAACATCTTGATAGTGCTTGCTGCCTATAAAAATTGATTTATATATGTATGTATGTATATGATGGGAAAGATTGGGTGTTTTTGATTAAGAGAAAAGGGGGATTTCTTGATGGTTTTGTGAACACTGTTCGGACTATTAGAACGTAGACCAAGAAACAAGCAAATTGCTTCTTGTTAATTACAAAGTACTTGATACGACGTCGGTCCGAACCAAAATGGTTGCCTGAAATTATTTTATTGTATTGTATTGTATTGTCTTTTCTTGATAATTCGTTTTATTTTAGGAGAGAAAATTTTGGATTTTTGGACGTAGTTATGTTTGAAAAATGGTCCATTTTGGATCGAGATATAATCACTTAAAATCAAATATTTAAATGTATAAACATATGCAATCTATAATCTATCTATTCTATTATATTAAAGCCGAAACATTAAAAATTTGGTTGGTTGGTTGGTTGGTACCTATTGATTTTACTTATTTACCCTTACTTAATTACAGATAAAATCTTTTTTTATATTTTATCTAACTAAATTTTTTTCTTTACTAATCAATTTCCTTTTTCAGGTTAAACATGTTACCTTTAAAATTTTTGCTTTGCTAATCAATTTCCTTTTTCAGATTAAACATGTTACCTTTTCTTTTCTTTTTAATAACTAAGCAGTTTCCTTTTTTAGGTAAAATATAATATCTTCTATATGTTATCTAACTAAAAAGCATATTATAATTACTATTAACTAATTAATTAATTTTTTCATTCAAATTATCTTTTCGCTTTTCTCTAACTAAAATATCTCTTTTTCCAATTATATCACGGGTTACCATTTAAAAATCTTCTTTTATATTTTATTTAACTAACTAAATTTTTTTATTTACTAATCAATTTCCTTTTTCAGGTTAAACATGTTACCTTTAAAATTTTTGTTTTGCTAATCAATTTCCTATTTCAGGTTAAACAGGTTACCTTTTCTTTTCTTATTAATAACTAAGCAGTTTCCTTTTTCAGGTAAAATATAATATCTTCTATATGTTATCTAACTAAAAAGCATATTATAATTACTATTAACTAATTAATTAATTTTTTCATTCAAATTATCTTTTCGCTTTTCTCTAACAAAAATATCTCTTTTTCCAATTATATCACGGGTTACCATTTAAAAATCTTCTTTTATATTTTATTTAACTAAAATTTAATCAATTTACTTTTTCAGGTTAAACATGTTACCTTTTTCTTTTCTTTTTAATAACTAAGCAGTTTCCTTTTTCAGGTAAAATATAATATATTATATATGTTATCTAACTAAAAAGCATATTATAATTACTATTAACTAATTAATTAATTTTTTCATTCAAATTATCTTTTCTTTAACTAAAATATCTCTTTTTCCAATTATATCACGGGTTACCATTTAAAAATAATCTTTTATATTTTATTTAATTAAAAATTTTAGTTTACTTAATCAATCCACTTTTTCAAGTTAAACATGTTACCATTTTTTTTAATAACTAAGCAGTTTCCTTTTTCAGGTAAAATGTAATATCTTTTATATTTTATCTAATTAAAAAACAAATTATAATTACTGTTAACTAATAAATTAATTTTTTATCTTTTCTCTTTTCTCTAACTAAATTATTTTTTTTCCAATTATATCACAGGTTACCTTATTCAGCCAAAAGAAGTTACCTTTTTTATTTTCTCTAACTAAAACCTCTCTTTTTCAAATTATGATTCTATTTAATAAAAATAAAATCATAATATTATAATGTTATTAATTAACCGATTACCTTTTCAGCTAAAAATGTATCATCTTTTCTATTTTTTCTAATTAAATTCCTTTTTTAAAAAATATCATGGGTAATAAGCGAAACACATTTTTTTAACCGTACCATTTTTTTCACATAGGTTTCACCCTTATTTTGGTTTCACCCCAATAATCCTATTTCTACTATAATTCTATATTATTCTATGATATTTTTTAATAAAATAGAAATTCTATTATAATTATAATTCTTTTATTATAACTTTAAATTAAAAAAATAGTTTCATCCCTATAATCATATTCCCTTATAATTCTATGTTAGTTTTTAAAGAAAATAATCATAGTCCCTTATAATTCTATGTTATTTTTTAAACAAAATAATAAAATTGAAATCCAATTATAATTATGATACAAAAGATTTTTCAAGGAACACCCATTTAACAGTACCACTTTTGGTTCGTAACTTATTTTGATTTCATCCCTATAATCCTATTTTTACTATAATTCTATGTTATTTTTTAATAAAAAGAAATCTTATTATAATTATAATTCTTTTATTACAACTTTAGATAAAAAAAAATAGTCTCATCCCTAGAATCATATTCACTTACAATTCTATGTTATTTTTTAAATAAAATAATTAAATTGAAATCCTATTATAATTATAATACAATTTTTTATCATAAAAAATTGAAATCCTATTATAATCATAATACAATTTTTTTATCAAAATTTAGAATAAAAAAATAATACGACCAATTTTCCAAAAACAAATTCAAGGAGAACAACTAGAACATGTTTCTATACATTGTTCTATAACATTCTTCCCTGTGATTATATGTTATTTTCTAAAAAAAAATTATAATAAAATTGAACTCTTATTATTATAATTCTTACATTGTATTAGCAAATTTTTTTATTATAACTTATAATAAAAAAAGATTACGATCAATTATCCTAAATATTTTTCAATGAAAACAACCTAAACGTCCATGCACTTCTATTAAACAATCTAAGTTTATAGTTTGTTAATCGCATAAATTTTTTATGCAAATAACATAGTTCTTTTTATATTTTTTGTAATATAATTTTATAAATATTTAATTAAATAAAAATTAGTAATTATTTAACATAAATCTTTGAGTCCGTGCTTTGCACGGGTTATCATCTAATTTTAATAATGAATCAATTTTTTTAAGAAATAATAATGGATTATTCCTAATTCGTAAATTTTATATTTGATAAATTGGATTGAACTTTCGAGTACTCTCACTTTGCCAATCATTTACACACTTTAATACTAAAATTTTGTAAAAGAAAGTGATAATGACGATAATATGTCAATTATATCATTTAGATTGAAATGAAACAAATACATTTATAACCCGAGAACAGATCCAACTAATCTGTTCGGTAGAGAAAACAGCTCTGGCAGACTGTAAATTTACATGATTCACATTTGTACTTAAAAGAATAAGACTCTTTGTATACACGACCACAACGACCACACTTGTACCGAGGGTAATTCCGTCCAGCTATAGTGAATTTTATAAGGCTGTGTTGGTGCAGACTATCATCCCTAACAATTCCCCCATACTTGATATTATAACTCCACCTACGACTTGGATAAATGCAATGGGTATGAAATGAAGTATCACATTTGCTACAATGATAAAACCACAAGTTCGGGTTTATGTCTCGAGAGCAGAATTCGCAATCAAAATCGTGTGGATGACCTTTAACCGGAGGATGCACCAAATTAACTTCATGTTCATCCCATCTGTGCTTCATTCTTCTCGGTTGTAGTGCACATCTTATATGGATATAATATTCACATTTTTCACATCCAAAGGAGACGTCACGTGACCCTATATAATCTCCACATCCTCTACAATGCTTTCCTGTATCACTAATTACCTGATGAAGAGTGTGCCTGTGGCTATCATGTTTGATCTTACTAGGCAATGCCGCACACACAATATCCATCGTCCTAGGCCTATCTTCATCTGATGAATATACGACTATTCCATTAAAGTACCTGTCACACAAATAGCACAAATGAGATTCCGATGGCTTACTAGATGGAAAACATCGTCTAGTGAATGTGGTGAGCTCTTTTTTTGGATGAATAAATGTATGTTGAATCGCTCTTGGTAGCTCTGAAGCACAAACATTGTGCAGAAAGAAGTTACATTCTACACATCCGTAGAAAGGATCAGGTGTCGATAAAAGAGGCACCACACATCCATCGCATATCCTTTTATCGCTAGTGTTTGTTTCAACAACACTTTTGTCGTTAAAATCATCAAACAGTGTGAGTGAATGACCATTGCGACACTCACTGATTACATCTGCTTTTCCAGATTTCTCCTCTGATGATATAGTAAACTTCTTTGCAAATTGTTGGATCAACTGGTACAATTCATTCTCAGATACAGGGAAATGCACCCCATTAGATCCGTCATCATTTTCTTCCCCATCTTTGGCAGATCTGAATTATTGATATTCATATAAAAGTAAGTATCATATCAAGCAATCAACTAAGACTATAAAATTGAAAAAACAAGGGGGGAAAGAAAACATACTCTGGTGCTGATAAAGCGCATTGGACGTGTGCAAAATATCTGCATGTGGCACAATAATATAGCCAGCGGAGGACATATGGGATAGTCTCGGGGCATAAACTACATGTCGGTCGGTGTCTCCGATACTGTACTGGCAACGAATAAGCAAGAACAAGTGGATGATCATTGTGATGGTCTTTATGAGTGAGTGTAGCTGGTGCAGATGCACAACTCTTGTGTATCCAAAAAGAGCAAGGGAGACACACGTAAGAGAAGTCGTTGAGCTTGCTACCTTCCGTGCCACAAGCTGTGCATGTAAACAATATTGCTCTAAAAGGCAGTAAGGTTAACGTGTGATTATGCGATGGATGATTGATTTCACGCTCTGCCCGTGCACATTTGGAGCAAATGTTATATACACAAATAGAGCATTTATAAAAGAACTTGTCCCCTCTTTTGTGGTGACAAATTTCACAATTAAGGCTATAATTATTATTGACATTTTGAAAAATTAGCACATGTTGTGGGTGAAGATGGTGTTGGATTATGGGAGGTAACTCTGCACATGTCTTGTCGAGAAAAAAACGACGACAAGGAGAATACTGGGTAGCGGTTGATTGATCAATACAATGATAGGCATAGGTATTTAATAAAATAGGATCATTGCAGCCATGACAGAGTGCATCTGGGGGGGAATTATTGTATTTAGAGAGGGCCAGGGGATGCTTATGGCTAATGTGTTCCATTTGCATGTTTTACACAAAAACTAAGGAGAATGAGAGAGTGCAAAGTTTTTAGAGATAGATAGTTTGACAACGGAGAGTTCTGAGGACGTAGTTTATATAGCAGGTTTGTAAGATTCATAGCGTGTTGTAAGGTTCACAACACTAATGTTTAACAAAAAAGGTAAACTATTCTTTTCTTTTTCTTCCAAATGCAGACTCATTTCGTGTTATAATAAGCTACTTGAAGAACATTTGTTTACCTTTTCCACGTGGTAATCCCAAAATATGATTAAACTTTTTTTTTTCTTTTTGGCCTTAATTATATGTATTAAAGATAATATTTAGCTAATTTAATGTATATATTTAATTTAGAGAATAAAGTTACTGAGATTAACCTTAGACAAATTATCTAGGGTAAAATAGTAATGCATTTTTATAAATATATGTAACATTTATTATAATTATAATAACACCTCGTGTATTTAAATGAAAAAAATTATTAATTTGCGTGAGATAATTTTAAGAACATTAATCCCTTTAATTTAATATTAATCCTAATTTTGAATTAAAACCTAAATATATCAATCAATCATTAATATTTCCTTTCGAATTAAAACACGTTACCATTTTAATTGAAAACACATCTTACAATCATTAATATATACCCGAAAATATCACACCATAATTTTAAAGAACAATATAATACCTAAAATAAATAATAACATAATATAATTAATGGTAATTAGTCAATTGTCTTTTTCACATTAACATAATAAAATTAAAGGTAGTTAGTCGATTGCCTTTTTCACATTTAATTTTAGTCTAATATATTACCTTTTATAAATACCTAAAAACATATCAATAATATTTTCTTTCGAATTAAAACACTTTACTTTGTTAATTTAAAACAAATCTTACAATGATTAATATATACCCAAAAATATCACACCATAATTTTCAAGAAAAATATAACCCGAAAATATCAATCGTATCCTATCTTTCAGTTTCAGTCATTAATATTTCCTTTCTAATTAAAACATGTTACCTTTTTAATTTACAACAAATCTTACAATATATACCCGAAAATATCACACCATATTTTTCAATTATTAATAAAATATATTAAAAATCATATACGTTGTTTATAATAAGGAAACATTAGTATAATTCGTAAATATGAATATATTAAATTATATCAAATAAAATTTTTAAAAAATATATTAAAAATAATGATTATATAAAAATATAATTGTAATATTAAATAAAATTTATAACATAATAGTTACTGTAGTAATAATATAAAGTAAGAGAATCAAAATCTCGCCACCTACAAGTATCTTTCTGCTTTTCCAAGTTTTCTACCTTTTCTTTATGCTTTTACGTCATATTATACGGAAAAACAATTACAAGCCATCTCTTTCTCATTTTTCAAGATAGGTTAGGAACATTTAAGATGCCACTTGTGTTTAGTAAGCGTGTTTGGGTAAAAATTACTCACGCAGACGACAACTTATCACTTGAAGCTATCTCATCGCGCTCTACTCACTTATGACTTAAAATTATTTAAATTTAAAATTGTAAAGTAAAATTTTAAGTTAATAATATTAACTTTTACAAAATTAAATTACAAAAATAAAAAATAAATAAAAAAAGTATATCCGGCTAAGTACCAACTTTTAATTTTAAAAATTTATGCTTTTACGTCATATTATACGAAAAAAACAATTACAAGCCATCTTTCTCATTTTTCAAGACAGGTTAGGAACATTTAAGATGCGACTTGTGTTTAGTAAGCGTGTTTGGGTAAAAATTACTCATGACCATGGTTCTAAAAATTCTCCATTTAGTCGATTAATCGTCGAATAAGTCTAGGTAATGAATTGATTCGATTTTTGAAATCCGATTAATCCTGTAAATTTAAATAAAATGATATGTTTAATTGTAAATTAGACCAATATATTAAATATTATTATAATAACCGCTTAATACTCCGATTAATCCTTCCGATTAATACTCCGATTAATCCTTCCGATTAATCCCCGATTACCCGAGTAATCTTAAATCGGTACCTCAACCGATTTATACCGATTACCGATTTTTACAACCATGCTTATGACTTAAAACTATTTAAAGTTAAAATTGAAAAGTAAAATTTTAAGTTGATAATATTAACTTTTAAAAAATAAAATTACAAAAATAAAAAAAATAATTCAAAAAAGTATATCCTACTAAGTACCAACTTTTAATTTTAAACTTTTTTTTTAACTTTAAATCGTTGTTTATCCAAAATGAATACACTAAATTATTTATACTTTATATATCAATAATCAAAATTAATATCCTTTAATTTTTTCTATCATGTATCCTTAATTTATATATATATATATATATATATATATATATATATATATATATATAGTTAAGTTCTATGTAGACCAACATTTGAGTAGAGACAGTGGAGATAATATATATTATGCGCTCAAAATATTACAAAACATATAAATTTGCAATGAATGTTCAATGAACATTATTATTTCATTCAAAATCTTAAAAATCTTATATGATTTGCAAGCAGAACATGTTTTGGAGAATAATACATTCTGTAATATTTTGTTTGCAGAAGATATTCTTAATGAAATTTGCATGTAAAACATATATGATTTTCAATGAAATGAATGAAAAAGTGATTTTCACAAAACATGATTTTCAATAAATAAATTTTTGCAATATTTTGATTGATATATGGTCTCCGGTCTCCACTAAAAATGTTGATCTCCATAGATTTTAAGTCTATATATATTTTACTTTAGGTTTCTTTCAATATAACTACATAGTTATAATAATTTCTTATAAGTCATGAATATATGAAAATTTATAATATATTATTGATAGAAATACTTTTCTAAAAAATTATTATGAATTTTTTTTATATACGTTTGCACCAAATTAATGAATTATACATGTTATTATATATTTTTCTATATATAAATTGAGTAATTCGTATATTGTATTTCTATTTTAATAATCACTTTGCTAACATTTTTTCTCAAAAATAATTAAATAAGGATAAATTAATCATTTCACAAATGAATAAATTAACTCATGAATAAAATGACTCAATAAAATGTCTCAATGGCAACCACTTTTCCACCTATTAATATACTTAGATTTCGTGCATTGCACGATACACTTTTTAAATTTTAAAAATATATTTTATGATTATTATATATTAATTTATTTAATATATTATAATCCTTAGTTTGTTAATATATTATAGTCCTTAGTTTGTATATTAATATTTTTAGTTTTATATAATATAAAGTATGAAAATGTTATTTTATGGTTAACCACATTTATTAATTATTTAAATAAATATTTTTATATACGTTTCATATCTATAAAAAAATTAAATACAAATTAAATATATTCTCTCCGTCCCTCTCATTTCTTTACAGTTTCTATTTTGGGACGTCCTCTCATTTCTTTACATACCATAAATAGTAACTTTTAACAATAAAATAAATTATTACATTCACTACTTCACTCCACTTTTTTAACATTTTACACTATTACACCCACTACTTCACTTACTTTAACAATAAAATCACTATTACATCCACTACTTCACTTATTTTAACAATAAAATCACTATTACACCCACTAATTCACTTATTTTAATCATAGTTCTTGGTCTCCTTGAAAAAACTCAATGTAAAGAATCACGAGGAACGGAATAGTTAAATTTTTTATTTATTTTCATATTTTATAAAAGTAACGTTTGTATGATATTTTTCTCATTTTGAAATAGATTATTATATTTTTAATCCTACTAATTATCTACTCCTCGTTATGAATTAAAAAAGATTAATTAAATTTATTTTAACTTATAGAAATTCTTTATATATATATATATATTATTTTATTGTTAACCACATTTATTGATTACTTATATAAATATTTTAATATACATTAGATATCTATAAAAATAGTTAAATACAAATATTATATAATTTTTTAGTTAAATTTCTTTTATTTTATTTTTATATTCTATAAATGTAATGTTTGTATAGTATTTTTCTCATTTTTAAATATGTTATTATTTTTTAATCATACTAATTAATTACAACCTACTAGTCTTGTTAGATATTGATTCAAGTGATGATCAGGATCTGTGCATTACTGATCAGATACTGATGCTGACGTCATCAGTAATACAACGTCAGTATTGGACTATTATCAGGATTAGAAGCTGGTCAGTATTTCGTGAAGATTCTCATCAGACCAGAGATCAAGGAAGATTGATATGTCGGTTCCTAGATTATAGGAAGGCAGCTATCATACAAGATATGTATTCAGAGATATATGTAATTGATTTAGAATATCTTGTAATTGATAGTATAATTGTGTACTCTATATAAACACAATTTAGGTTTTACATTTAAGTAATCGCTTACACGATTTATCTTGTAACCTAGCAGCTCTTAAGAACATAAGAATTTCTTAAGAGAGTTTTGTAACAGTTTTATATCAGAATTAATAAAGCTGTTATTGATTCATACTTGTGTTATTTGTTTAAGTCGAAAATTTTATACAATTGTATTCAACCCCCCTTCTACAATTGTTATTTACTGGGCAACAATTGGTATCAGAGCCCACTGATTAATAATAGTCAGAAACGATCTGAAGATGTCGACAAGCAAGTATGAAAGCATCAAGATTCCCATTCTGAAGAGAACTGAATATCCAACATGGAAGGTAAAGATGTTGATGTATCTGGAAGCTACTAATCCTGACTATCTTGACAGGATCAATGATGGACCATTTCTTCCAACAAGAATAGTTGCAAGAACTGAGTCAGTTCCTGAACACTATGTCGTGAAGGCAAAAAGTGAATGGACACCGGAAGAAAAGGCTCAAGTGCTCAAAGATGCAAAGGTGAAAAATATTTTGCATAACAGTTTTGATAATGTCATGTCAAACAGAGTAATAGCATGCAGGACTGCAAAGGAAATTTGGGATACTTTGGAAACTCAATGTCAAGGTACTGAATCTATCAAAAGAAACAGAAGAGCTCTGTTGATTCAGGAATATGAGCAGTTTGATGCCAAATCTGATGAAAGCCTGACTGATATGTATGATAGATTCTTGACTTTACTGAACAATCTATCACTAGTTGGCAAAGAGTATGATCCAGAGGACTCAAACACCAAGTTTCTCAGAGCTCTAACTGAGGAGTGGGATACTCAAGCTTCAATCATAAGGCATCAATATGATCTGAAGATGCCGTCTCTTGATGAAGTTTATGGGATGCTTAGAACCTATGATCTTGAGGTTCAACAAAGAAAAAATAAGAAGAATGTCAAGGCAAAATTTGTTGTTTTGAATGTTGAATCAGAATCAAAAGGAAAAGCTAAGGAGGTCTCTAGCAGAAAGAGCAGAGTTATGAAATTAATTTCTGATGACTCATCATCAGATACTGATAGTAAGTCTGATACTGATACTGATGATGACTCTACTGATTCTGATATGATGGAGATGATTGCTATGATAGTCAAGGGCTTCAAAAAGATGAAATTCAGAAAGGCAAGGAAGCAAGGTAAATTTCAGAAGAAATTCTCCAATACTGACAAAGACAGATACAAGAAGAAAGAAGACAAAAGCAGCAAGTTTGACAAGTCAAAAGTCAGATGCTACAACTGTGATGGAATGGGTCACTTTGCAACTGAGTGCAAGAGGACCAAGACCAAAGCTCTCATCTCTTCAAGTAAGGACTGGATGGACTCTTCATCTGACTCTGAAGAAGAGAAAGTGAATTATGCCTTGATGGCTAATACTGATGAGATTTCTGCTGCTGAAAATAAGGTATCTGAAATTTTGTTTGATTTTGATACTGATAGTGTCTCTGAGCTAAGATCCTTTTTAAAATCTCTGGATATTAGTTTTAGGAGTCAATCTCTTGAAAATACTAGAATAAAATCTGAAATGGCAGAGATTGCAAAGAGAAATGACCATCTAGAATCTGAGTTACTGTTCATGCATGAAGTACAAGCAGAATGTGATAATGCTAAACACTTGAAACTTGAAATGGAGTTTAAATGTAATGAACTGGAAATGCAACTTAAGGATGCTAATGAAAAACTCAGAACTTGGACACATTCTGGAACAAAAACTCATGAAATTATCACAGATAAAAACTGGAAAGAGTGTCTAGGTTATAAGCCAGAGAATGAGAAAAAGAAAGGTAAAGTTGTTACTGATGAAACAACAAAACCTGGAAGAGTTGTTGTTGATGACTCAACAAATCCAAAAACCTACAGATATGTAACAGACAGTACAAAAACCAAGTTAAAACCTGTTAATTATGTGTATCCAGAAAATCCCAAATCTACTTCAGAAAAGGGATCCACTTCCACACATCATTCAGAGACTAGGACTGTCAAGAACAGAAATGTAGGTCTTTTTTCAAAGAAACAATTGAGGGACAAAATCTGTGATGTAACAGATAGGAAGAGAGTCCCAACTGTCAAAAGAAACAGGAATGGTAAAGTTGAAATAAACAAGGAGAATAATTATAAGTATATTCCAAATGCACCAAGGAAAGTTTGTTTTAACTGTGGTAACTCTAATCATCTTGCTATTGACTGCAGGAGGAGTAAAAAGAAGGCTACTGTAATTCCTAAGTCTGACATTAGGAGTAAATCAGTATTTTATAAACCACAGAATCCCTGTTTTCACTGTGGCGGTAAATGGCATTCTATTTATACATGTGAAGAATACCATAATTTGTACTACAATTATTATGAACCTTTGCCTAAGTTTAATAAAAGTGCAAATGTTGGAAAAACAAAGAACTTGAATTCTATGCATGCATCTGATAAGAAAAAGACTTCTGCTGCTAAAAATGTTAAGTTGCATAAAAAGAGAACCCAACAAGTGTGGGTTCTTAAAAATTCTAACTGAGTTCTTTGTGATTCTGATTGCAGGGTAAAAAGAAAAATGTGTTAGTCATGGATAGTGGATGCTCTATGCACATGACTGGAGACAAAACCTTGCTATCAGAATTTGAGGAGAAGGCTGGCCCAATTGTGTCTTATGGAGATGGCAACATTGGACAAACTTTGGGATATGGCAATATTATAATTGGAAATGTCATCATTGAAAAAGTAGCTCTGGTGAAAGGACTCAAACACAATCTACTAAGTGTTAGTCAAATCACAGACAGAGGTTATCGTGTCAATTTCAATGATACTCATTTTGAAGTGATCAGCAAATCTTCAGGAAAGGTTGCATTAACTGGTCAAAGACATGGTAACATTTATGAAGCCAACGTCTACGATAAAACTGATGGTCCAGCTACATGCCTCATCAGCAAAGCCTCTGTAGATGAAAGTTGGAATTGGCACAAGAAGCTTTCTCATCTCAACTTCAACAACATAAATGAGCTGGTTAAGAAAGATTTGGTAAGAGGATTACCAAAGGCATTGTATACTCCTGATGGACTCTGTGATGCTTGTCAGAAGGCTAAACAGAGAAGGACATCATTCAAGAGTAAATCTGAATCCTCAATTAATGAACCATATCACATGCTTCACCTTGACTTGTTTGGACCAGTGAATATTATGTCCATCAGTAAGAAAAGGTATACTCTAGTCATTGTTGATGAATATAGTAGATTTACCTGGGCGTATTTTCTGCACAGAAAAGATGAAACTGCTGCAATACTGCTGGACCATGTGAGGCTCATAGAAACTGGCACAGAATAAAAAGTGCAGATTCTGAGAAGTGATAATGGGACTGAATTCAAAAATTCAGTGATGGAAGAGTTCTGCAAATACAAAGGAATAGTTCAACAATTCTCTGCTCCTGGCACACCCCAGCAAAATGGAGTAGTTGAAAGAAAGAACAGGACTCTTATTGAAGCTGGCAGAACTATGTTGGAAGAAGCAAAATTACCTACATATTTCTGGGCAGAAGCAGTCAACACAGCATGCTACACTCAGAACATCACCCTAATTAACAGACATGGTATGACTCCTTATCAGATGATCAAGAAAAAAAAAACCAAGTCTGAAGCATTTACATGTGTTTGGTTGCAAGTGCTTTGTTCTAAGACCTCATCCTGAACAGCTAGGAAAATTTGAGACTAAGGCTGATAAGGCCATCTTTATTGGCTATCCAACAACAAGAGCCTTTAAAGTCTACAATCTAAGAACAAAGACAGTCATGGAGTCCATTAATGTATCTTTTGATGATAAAAAGATAACAGGTATAACAGAAGACTCTCATGACAGATTGATTTTTGCAAATGAAGCTACCAAGAAATCTGATGAAGTCATGTCAGATACTGATACTCCATCAGATCCTGACGATCTATCAGTTCCTGATCAAATACCAGATAATGATGATGACTCAGATAATGCAAATCTTAAGGGGGAGCAAGAGCAAGACATCACCAGTACTGGTACAACTCAAATGACAAGTGAAGACTCATCAGAAACAGATTCAAGTGAAAATCCTGACAGCACATCAGGAAGAGATAACACTATCTCAGGGGGAGCTTCTAACAATTCTAGTTCTTTTGAAGATAGCACCAATCCAGGGGGAGCATCTAGTTCAAGAAATGACTTACCAGCAGCAAGGAAATGGACTAAAAGTCACACTCCTGATTTAATTATTGGGAATCCTGAAGCAGGTGTTAAGACAAGGAGTGCAACTCAAAATGAATGTTTGTATAATAACTTTCTGTCAAAAGAGGAGCCTAAGAAAGTTGAAGATGCACTCAAGGATGCTGATTGGGTTACAGCTATGCAAGAAGAACTAAATGAGTTTGAAAGAAATGAAGTCTGGAAACTAGTACCAAGGCCAAAGGGCAGGTCAATTGTGGGTACAAAGTGGGTATTCAGAAACAAGACATATTCAGATGGCACTATTGTAAGGAATAAAGCAAGGCTAGTTGCAAAGGGGTATTCTCAACAGGAAGGGATAGACTATGATGAGACTTTTGCTCCTGTTGCAAGACTGGAAGCCATCAGAATTTTTATGGCATATGCAGCCCACAAGAAGTTCAAAGTATTCCAGATGGATGTGAAAAGTGCATTTCTAAATGGAGAATTGGAAGAGGAGGTATATGTTGAGCAACCTCCTGGTTTCATTGATCCCAAATATCCAAATCATGTTTATAGACTGGATAAAGCACTTTATGGACTAAAGCAAGCTCCAAGAGCCTGGTATGAAACTCTGGCTCAATTCTTACTGGAGAGTGGATTCAATAGAGGTACAATTGATAAAACCTTGTTTTATTTGAATCATGGTAAGGATTTGCTGTTAGTTCAAATATATGTTGATGATATCATTTTTGGGTCAACTAACTCTAAGCTTTGTGAGAAGTTTTCAAAGTTAATGCAGTCAAGATATCAAATGAGCATGATGGGAGAAATGAGCTATTTCTTAGGTCTACAAGTTAAACAGACTGATGATGGGATTTTTATCAATCAGTCAAAGTACAAAAAGAATTTGTTGAAAAAGTTTAACATGCAAGACAGCTCTACAGCTTCAACTCCTATAGCTACAGCTACAAAGCTTGATCCTGATCAAGGTACAGAAGTAGATGTAACCAACTATAGGGGGATGATCGGCTCACTCTTATATCTGACAGCAAGTAGACCAGATATCATGTATGCAACCTGTCTATGTGCAAGATTTCAAGCAAATCCCAAGGAACCACATCTCATTGCTGTGAAAAGGATTTTCAGATATCTTAAGGGCACTTCTTCTCTTGGCCTTTGGTATGCTAGAGAATCAAACTTTAGTTTATGTGGTTACTCAGATGCTGATTTTGCAGGATGCAAAATAGACAGGAAAAGTACTTCAGGCAGTTGTCAGTTTCTTGGAGGAAGACTAGTTTCTTGGTTTAGTAAAAAGCAAAAGTCTATCTCCACATCAACTGCAGAAGCTGAGTACATTGCTGCTGGAAGTTGTTGTGCTCAGATTATGTGGATGAGAAATCAGCTAATGGACTATGGTTTGTCATTTTCAAAAATACCTATTTATTATGATAACCAAAGTGATATTGCTATGACAGGAAATCCAGTTCAACATTCTCTTACAAAGCACATCAGTATTAGATATCATTTCATAAGAGAACAAGTACTGGAAGGGACAATTGAACTTCATTTTGTTCCTACTGATCAACAGTTAGCTGATATATTCACCAAGCCACTACCTGAGACTACTTTTACAAAGTTGGTGAATGAACTTGGAATGGTAAACTATGGCAGTACTTGAAAGAAAGAAGTCATCAGATACTGACAACTTGCAAATACTGATGGAAAGTCAATCCTGACAGTGGTCAACGTCGAATCCTGATGCAACGATTCGATCATCAGTATTATGTTCAGAATCTAAATGTCCTCGTTTTATCTCAATTTCCTGATTCAAGCTATGATTAATGTTATTGAACTCCTGATAATGTGATCACTTTAATTAGTCCTCATATTTATTTCACAGATAACATGATAAATCAGGAAAACATTGAATTGAATAGAGAAACTAAATTTTTTAATTGATAATAAGAAAGAGATTACATTCAAAGATTACATCTTTCTGTTCTCTATCTACTAATCTATTCAACAGGAAATAAAAGACCAATCCACTCCATTGTTAGTAGCCATCCCAGATCCCATCTTTGCCACTTTGTTTGGGTGGAAGTTGACAGGGATGAGATTATTTTTGGTGACATATTCATTAACAATGGTTGATGGAGTTGGATGAGGATGCCTTAGATGAAAGCCATGCTAATGTTGCTTGAAGGGCAGCACCGATGTCGATCACTTTTGCAGGTTTTTCCTTCTCGATTTCTTCGAGACTTGCATCCATCTGCAACCAGAGAGTCTCAAGTTGTCTTTCCCAGTCGAAAGCATCAAACTCTTCACGAGTATAGCTAAATATGTCTCTTTTCTCTAAGAGATGGAGATTCTTCTCTTTGATGGTAAGGTTCGACCTTGTTGTAAAATTTTGCTGTGAAGGGTTTTTCTTAGTTTTTCAGGAGAGAATGAAGGGTTAAGGAAGTAAGTGGACAAGTCTCTAAGATTAAATAGAGAAAGGTGGAACAAGAATATGAAACGATTCATATTTCTGGTGTAAGTACCAGCTATTATTTGATTGTGATGTAATAAATTTCTATATTTAAAACAAAATTACCATGTTTTATTTTAATCACAATCTTATTTCTCGAAAAATACAAGCGCGTGTGTTTCACTCGGTCATTACATATAGTAACAGATGTAAGTCGTGACGCGTGCAATCATCACCACTCTCTCACGTAATTTGGTCCACTACTCCAGTATAAACGAATGGTTTACTAACACCTGTTTTTGAGAAATCATAAGTATTGTCCAAACATCAATTTAGTTTTCTAATTGATTTATTATTCTCAAAATCATCAGTAAAACATCGTCTCTCTATCTGTGCACTCTCAAACCCTAATTTCAAAATTAGAGCAATTCTTGTGTTTGAAATTCCAATGGAGAATTCATCTTTCATGAACAGCAAGGTGGTAATCAATGGAGTTACTTTTAACACAAATAACTTCACTGCAGTTCTAGATCATCAGGACTTGCCCAATGATTTCCACATTATTCAGGACTTTTTGGCCTCTAGCCCAATCAATTATGCTTTAACCCAACCTGCCAAGATATCTTTTAAGTCTGTAATGCAGGTTTGGAACACAAGTGTCTTTGGGAAAGGACTTCCATCAGGACAGCCTCAAATGAGCTTTGAGTATAATAATACTACGTATTATGTGACTCCTGAGATCGTAGCTGAAGCTCTACACTTACCATCAATCATTGGTAAGCCAGTATTCAAAGTTCCTGATTCAAGACTCCTTGAGTATGTTTTAAGTTTGGGTTACAATGGAACGCCAAAGAAGTTTGGAGAGCTCTACAGGACAAATCTTAAGAAGGAATGGAATTTCTTCTTTGACACTATCAGCAGATGTTTCTTGAATAAAGTGTCAAATTTTGATGCTTTACCCACAGGTTCAGCCAAAATTGGGTATTCTCTAATTCATGATCTCTCATTTGACTATGGGTCTTTTATTTTAAAGGCATTAAGTGAAAGAAAAGCAGATAAATGTGGTTATGTTTGCTTTCTTAGATTTTTCCAATTAATATTCTCTCACTTATGTCCTCATGCCGTTTTTGAGAATGATACAATTTTGCCTATATGTAAAATCTCAGAAAACAATATAAAGAGTCTAATCAATTCTGATAAGGCAAATAAATTTGATGGAACTCCATACATTCCTGATGAAGTATGGTCTCTTTTAAGAGAGAGATTGCCTATTCAATATGGCCCAGCAACTGGTGCTATGGGACAGGATCATACACATCCTGCTCCTGACACAAGCACACAACCTAAACACTCATCTAAACAGTCAACCACCTCTGGTGTCTCACAAAAGGCATCAGTTGTAAAATTCAAGAAATTAGCTAGATCTAATGTGTCTGAGAGGCAATCAGGATCAAAGGATTTCTCCACTCCAACCCACTCTCAAATGAAGACACAAGGGGGTGAACAAGGGGTCCTGGTTGTCACTGGTCTGAATACAGAAACAGGAGGAAAGAGAAAAGTTCATCAAAGACTTGATTCTGAATCTGATTCTGATGATGACACATTGCCTATATCAGTGGTGATGAAGAAAAAGGAAATTGCTGCTGTTGATTCTAAAGAAGTGGTTGTCTCTGAAAAGCCAAAGAAAAGAAGAATATTACTCAACAAAGGCAAATTTGTTGTTCCTACGGAATTACATAATCTTACTGATGCTATGGAGAGCAATCCTGATGTATCTATTAATCAGGATGGATCATCAGTTCCTGATGCTACTGCTAATCCTGACATCTCTACTCCTGATAATTCACCTATGAAGACTGTTGAGATCTCTGATTCTCCAGCACCTGCATCTCCAAAGAGAAGAATTATTGAGATGTCTGTTGGTCAAGTAAATGCTATTGCTGCTCAGTTGGGTTTCAAACCTTCACCACTTGAAAAGAAAACTACTGAAGCAAACGTTTTTCATAGACAGAAGAAATAGAGGACTACTATGTCACCTCTGAAAGGATCAAGCCCACAAGAACCTGACCTTCAAAGGAGTTCAGAAGCTATTTCAGATCCAGTCACACAAGAACCACCTACTCAAAGTGTAGGTGCAGACATTTCTGAAGGAATAGTCACACAAGAACCACCTTCTCAAAAGGAAGGTGAAGACAAGAATATTCCTGCCCCACAAGAACCATCTTCTCAACGTGAAGATGCTGGCACAATCACATCAGCAAGGGAGTTTCCTGACAATGCTCAAGGGGCTTCTGAACTTGAAATTGAATTAGCTAGAAGTCTGGCAGATAAAGCTGCTCATGATTTGCACATTGCTGAATGTGATGAAGTGATTGCTGACATTGCATTTGAGGGAAGCACAAAAGAACCTTTGACTCAAAGTGTTGAAGAAGCTTCAAAACCTCAGACTACACAAGAACCATCAGTAGCTAATACTGATGCAAGTCATGCTATAGTTGCAGTGGTCAATCCTGATGTAAGTACTACTGATCCACTTATTCCATTGCTTATTGAGCCAATTTCTGCAAGGCCAATGGATTCTTTGACTACTTCGTCAGGTAACATCTCTATCTCTACTTCTTTTACTACTGATAGTATGATTACAGATAGACCTGATAAAAGGGATACCTCTATTTGTATGACTTCAGACCACTCTTCTCAGCCACCTCTTATTTCTTCACATTTAATGAGTCAGAGCCTTTCTTGTGAGATTGAGAGTGAACATTTAGAGAAAAAGAAGAGTGATGAGAGGCAGTCTCCTGAACTGGCAAAAGGAGAGGTAGAACAGAGTGAGAAGTTGTTAACTTCTAGTGAGGTAGCAGTTACTATTGACAGTAACTTAGGTAACATTGTGAGAAGTGATGAGATCACTTTAAAAGAAATGAGAGATTTAGGAAATGTTACTAATCTGTCTACAGGACATCAGGACTCACCAGCTGCGTCTACTGGTGATTTGAAAATGAAAGGTGTTATGCATCCTGATGATAATGTTGATGATAAACTTCCTGAGGCTGGTGGTAGCTCAGATGATGATGATCATGCTCATGCTGATCCTGAGACAATTCAAATGCAGGCAGCAATAAAAGCAAGTCTCCTATCTACCTATGGGTCTTCGAGTAGGTACATGCAGTCTATTACTCAAGAAGAATTCAGAGGGGAGTACAGTTCCATACTTCCTCCTGATACTCGAGCTGCAAGGGGATACTGAATGGGATCAGCCGAATGCTGAGATGAATTTTCAAAATGCTCTTTTTCATTCTGGTCATATTGCCACGAGGATGCCTACTCCTGAACTCAAGGCTCTTCTTAAAACAAATGCTTTTCTAGCAAAGGGATTGAAGAGTGAGATTGACTCTATGAAGACTGTTACTGATAAATTTCAAGCGGGTATTCAAACATCTATTTCTATATCTGCTACTGCTTCTCAAGCACGTCTTCTTGCTGGTGATATTAAAGCACTTGACAAGAAAATGGATTCCAGAATGACTGTCTTGGAATCAAAAGTTGATAATATTGCTGAAACCCTCAAGCTTATCTTGTCTTTCTTCATTGAAGAAGATGCCGATGTCAAAAAGGGGGAGAAGATAGTCAAAACAAAATGCTCACCTAATCCAGTGGTACAAAAGGATGATGATAATTCTGGAGATGATGGTGGTCCTAGGTCACATAAAGTTGAAACCTCTGATGCTGCTTTGGTATCAAAGAGAAGTCAATCTGATACTCAAATCAGGCAGTTAACTCATGTTTCTAGTTCTGGTAAGAAGACAGTGACAACAATGGTACAATCTCAGAATCCAAAAGAAGAATAGTTTGTGACACCTGGTCAAACTCTGTCAACCATTCCTGAAGATGATGTGTATGTGGAACAGGATGAAGATGTTGTTAATCTGTTTCATGAACTTGACACTGGGGATGGTCGTGTTCTTAAGCTGTTTCATAAAGACAAAAGAGTTCAACAGTATCATGCTGAGAAGGCACTTATCTTAACTACTTGAGAAAATCCAAACATGACTACTGATGAGTTCTTAGAAGAACAGAACAGGATTTTTGAAGAGATTGCAAAATAAAATGAAGCTCCTGCTGCAAGAAGAGGAAGAGGCAGAGGAAGAAGATACAGAAGTAGAGGAAGATTATCTGCTCAAACAAGTACAAGGCAAACAAGATCTAGTGGAATCAAATTAAAAGATGTTTCTGAAAAAGAAAAGAAGAAAACTCCACTATCTCTTGCATTAACTCCGGACAACAGATTCAATGTTCCTGAAGAAATTGAAGAGGAGGTATTGCCTTTAAAAAGAAAGAGCAAGGTTGCTATTCAATCTACTGCATCTAATGAGAAGTCAGTTTCTGGTTCAATTCCTGGTGTTGTCTCTGATTCTGAAAAAGCTGAAATTTTAAAAGAACTTAAGATTATGATTCTTAAGGTTGTGGTTGAATTTCACAATATGGAAGTTATTGAAGATACACTGAAATATGAACAAGAGAACTTCATAAGATTTGAAAGAGAACGTGAAATCAGAGCTAAAGCCAGAGAGGTAGAAAGGATAAGAACCAGAGATTACTTGAGAAATGTTTATAGATCAGACAGGAAGTTATGGTATGATAAAAATAAATCTGTTCCTGAACATCAGCAGAATTATCCAATTGATGAGAAGAAGAAGAGCAAGAAAAAGGAGAAGAGTGAGTGTGATTATAGGAAACCGATTGTTTTCAAATCTGCAGGACTGATAACAGAGTCTTCTTTGATTAATGAATCTTTATCGATTGTTAAATCAAAGTCTACTACATTTATTGCTGAAAATCCACCAAAATGGGTAAGTATGCGATCTGGTTTGAAAGGATTGGAACCTGGCACAAGAGGAGGAATTGGGTGTAGTCATGCACAGATTGTTTTCATTGCACAAACTGACCAACATGCTCTAGTTGGCAAAATTGGTGATGAGTTATCTGTTGATCATCTCTGGAAACTTGAAGCTGTTGCTATCGTTGCTGATTGTCATGCTGATGCCAAGAAGGTAGAAAAGATGCTGTACTTCATGAAAGACTGAAGTGTAAAGAAGATTGCTATTCATGAGCTGTTGTGCAAATCTGCAAAAGAACTGAAATATGTTCTGTATCTTCTCAGAAGTAAAAGAATCAATGTTAAGGAAAGAGAAGTCTACTACAATTGGTTTGTTATGATTTACAGGACAATCAGAACAAGGTTTATGGATGGAGGAACAAGGTATAATGGCAATTATACTCCCATGTACTTAAATTCTGGAGGCATAGAGGTTGAAATGAAAAAAGGTCTGCTGTTAGAGAAGAGTATCTAGGCATGGAACAACTGTCTCTAAATCCAGATGGGAAGGAAATTGCTTATGTATTGCTAGGTGATTTAGATCTTCCGAGAAGCTCAATTCAGAATCTCAGGGCAGCTATCTATCAGATTAATGAGGAAGATGAAGAACTCAAAAATCTGAAGAAGAAACTGATTCAAATTCTTGAAAACAAGGAAGAAGAATTGATATCTGATTTCTTGAAGATGAATCTGTTTTATCAAAGAATTTCTGAAACTGTTCCTGATGATTTTTAGAAGGTATTTTGTTTTGAGTTTTTGACATCTTTGAATCAAGGAATTTGTGCTTTGTTGCATAAAGAACAAATTGGGGGAGATTGTTAGATATTGATTCAAGTGATGATCAGGATCTGGGCATTACTGATCAGATACTGATGCTGACGTCATCAGTAATACAACGTCAGTATTGGACTATTATCAGGATTAGAAGCTGGTCAGTATTTCGTGAAGATTCTCAGCAGACCAGAGATCAAGGAAGATTGATATGTCGGTTCCTAGATTATAGGAAGGCAGCTATCATACAAGATATGTATTCAGAGATATATGTAATTGATTTAGAATATCATGTAATTGATAGTATAATTGTGTACTTTATATAAACACAATTTAGGTTTTACATTTAAGTAATCGCTTACACGATTTATCTTGTAACCTAGCAGCTCTTAAGAACATAAGAATTTCTTAAGAGAGTTTTGTAACAGTTTTATATCAGAATTAATAAAGCTGTTATTGATTCATACTTGTGTTATTTGTTTAAGTCGAAAATCTTATACAATTGTATTCAACCCCCCTTCTACAATTGTTATTTACTGGGCAACAAGTCTAATTCTATATCTTGCTTTTATTGAATTAAAAATGTTTAATTAAATTATATATATATATATATATGTGTGTGTGTATAAAAATTTTTAAGTATAATATCATGATGATTATATGTGTATGCCAAATACTTTACTCCATATTTCCTTGGCCAATACAAATTTTTACAGTAAATGATTTTTCTGTTCTTCATGAGCATTGCATGAAGGGCACACAATATCATTGATTTTGTATTTTTGTTTGACATAAATCTTACTAGCATTACTCTTGTTGGAATTGGAAGGATTTTTTGCTCCATTTTCCACAAGAATAGCTGAACTTTCGATGGTATTTTGGACTTCCAGATATTTATCCACTAATACAATCATATTAATTTTTATTTAATAGTGATAATGATGATAACCCGTGCGAAGCACGGGTTCGGGGATTTATATTAATTAATTATTAATTTTTTATTTAATTAAATGTTATAAAATTATAAAAAGAATTATGTTATTTGCATAAAAAATTTATGCAATTAACAAACTATAAACTTAGATTGTTTAATAAAAGTGCATGGAAACATGTTTCAGTTGTTTTAGTTAAAAAATATTTAAGATAATTGATCGTAATCTTTTTTTATTCTAAGTTATAATAAAAAATTGCTAATACATTATAAGAATTATAATAATAATAAGATTTCAATTTTATTATGTTTTTTTAAAAAAATAACATATAATCGCAGGAATGATTGTTTTAAGTAGTGTATAGTGTATAGAAACATGTTCTAGTTGATCGTATTATTTTTTTATTCTAAATTATGATAAAAAATAATTGTATTATAATTATAAATTTATAAGACAACATTCTAATAAGAAGTATTGTTGGAAATGAATGCACATTAAATCACCAAGAACTATTATTTTATAATATAATATTTAAGAGTGATTTAAGAGACTCTTGGAGATGCTCTAAGATTACTTCTTCAAGAAACCAACACATTTTTCCAAGATCAAATTTCAGCACAACTGTATTATATCAACTCAATCTTACAACCGCACAGATGTATCTAAAGTCTAAACATACTTTTTATCCTGAACAAACAGTTAATTCCGATGAGCAATAACAATTTAGTTTCTCTCCTTGAAAGCCGGATGCATTATGGTAATTGCCAGCAGAGAACTAACTTTGTTTCAGAAGCTAATGTTTATTTCATGGGTCCAATCTTGGGGCGGAAAGGGACTTCATTTTTAAGGAGTAACATCCACAAAAGGAAACCACAACGATAAACATCAAGAAAGGATCTCTCACATGTATTGTGATTTTTTCTTTCAACAAGTGCAATATCCACCCCGTGCTACCAATCACTATCCAACACAACAGTGAGATTTAGTAACCATTTGAATGAGGCTTTGACTGCCTTGACTGAGGAACTGTCAGTCGAGAAAAAGGAATTTGGCCACGGACTACCCGATCTGCTGTCTTTGGATCAGAGACTGATTTTGAGAAGGCTTGGGCAAGCTCCACTGCAGAAGCTGCTTTCCCATACCTTAGTCCAGTAGGTGACGTTGGCTGCTCAACAGGCTTTCGCCAAGTTTCTGGTGATAAAGGTCTATCAGACTGCTGCTTCTCAAGGTCCCTGCTGCTTCTTCGATTCTCACTACGCCAGTTCTTCCTTTGAAAATCTGACTTCTCAACATCCCGGTGGTGATCTCTATCAATATTCTTTACTATCCTATGATCCAGAGGGACATTTCCAGCTTTTCCATTGTAACGCACAGGCAATATTTCACCTTTTGGTACATCTTGCTCTATCCTGCAAAAACAATACACAAAAAATTGTCAACTTATTTTCAAAACCCATGTACTGGGAGTTAGCAGGCAATTAACCATTGCTTGATTGTTTATCCTGGACTCGAACAAAATCCAGTTGCATACCTATGAGAAAGATGAACCTGCTCGACAGCAACACTATCAACACCTCGCCCCTTGAGAACCTAGAGCAGAATCAACAACTCAACAATCAAATTGCAAATCCAGGAAACCTTGCAACATAGTTGTATACAAATCTCAACCAGAATCGAGTAGATTAAAAAGATGTAGCAACTTTTGAATTATTCATCTTCTAAAACAATGTTGTTCTCTGTTAATTCTTCTTGTTTGTTAATTATTACTTCTTCTTTGATGAAAGAAAACATATTTATTTCGGCACACACAATAATATCTTCTGGACAGGAACAAGCACTTACCAATTCCCTCGGACGAGCATCGCCGAACAATGTGTTCCTGCAACATGGTCAATTTAATGCAGGTCAATTACAATTAATAAGATGAAGTAGATAAGGAAGGAAAGTAATGACTTTGTTGCGTGTATGCCGTGAGAGGAAGATTATGTACAGGTTTCAAATGGCACATTTAAATTTGATACCTAACTAGTTTTGGGAAACAAATACCAACTTAATGACACATAACTACTGGTGCATTAACCTGATATCACTTTTTGTATTATAATTTCTAACCTAAGAAAAACTTAGCACGCTTGCAAGATCTCTACCAACCGACTAATTCTTCGTTACATTAATACTAATAACACGTGCCTTGCATCTAATTTATCAAGGATTTTTAAAATGCAGCCCTAAGTAAGTAAAATATAACAGTATCAGGTGCAGGTGCACTGCTAATAGTCAAAAACATCACTACGTCCATCACCTACTAGAAGATAAAGGCAGCCTTCCATGTTAAACCAGAGTCAGTTCAGATCATGTTATTAACTTTTACGTGAGTCTACAAGATGTGGAAAAACATACATAAATCAAGTTCTCGAAATAAGGAAAGGTTAACTTTAAAAAGCTTACTAAAACCATAAAGTAAAAACATAGAGCAAGAAAATAGCTAAATTAAGAAAATAAAAAGAAATAAAAAAATTAAATTGCACAATTCATAATCTCATTAGTAGAGCAGGAAATTGCTTAAATTAGTAGGTTTTACAAATTTTACAAGATTTTGACTAAAATTGAAAACAAACTATACATTCGTTTCTAGACGGAAAACATGGCACCATAAATTCGGTTTTCAGCACACAATCTCATACTGTTGTCAATTATTTTATCTGCAAAGCTACTAACACAATTTCACATAAGTTACCACAATAATTACAAACCTTTTCTCTTCAATGCTCCCTTCCAACTGATCAAGGGGCTGCAACCGGGGCTTTAAGTTCAGTTTTGGACGATCTTGCACCCGATTTCCACTTTCAGAGTTTAGCTTTAAGGTGTTTACTGCTTTATGTGTTTCATTGCCATGAGGATCATGAGGAGGGTCCCTGGGCATTTGATATGTCTGCGTATAGAGTATGAAAGAGATTAACAGCACATGTGCGAATAGACAACTGAAAATCTAAAAGTATGTAAAATCAATATTTTACCTGCTTATAATCAGCTGGAGTGGGCTCCACATTATCTATTGGTCTGGACCTCGGTAGCAGATTCAACTTTGGTCGTTCAGATGATGGTTCAGGAAATTTTCCAACATCACGAGACATATGATTCCCATCATCATATATTTGATGGTTCCTCTCCTGGACGTCTGAGTAAATAGGTGGAGCAACTAAAATCTTGCCGCCAGCATGCACTCCATCATCAACAATCAAACTCTGCTCAACATGCCTCACCATAATTGCTTCCTGCGACTCTTTCATACCCTGCACACCATACCCCATAAAACCGGACCCAACCCGTGGTTCCGAATGATCAATAACCTCCACATCAACCCGATTATCATTCACTTGATTTGACCGCCACCTCCCCGACGACACCTTCTCAAGCGCACTAGCATGCGCCAACTTGGTAGCCGCATCCGGTGCCGACCACAAAACCGGACCCTGATCCCTTACCACCTCATCCTTCCTCACACCCCACGGATTCCCCCCATCCACATTCCTATACCCCCCAACCCTACTCCCACTCCCCACACCCTCTGCAAACCTAGCCGCATAAGACCCCGAACTCGGACTCGAAACAACCCTTTCACTCCCCCCTAATTCCACCCCCACAGTCTCCTCCCTATCCACTCTCCGCGAAACTCCATCCAACGGAGTCCGCTCATCCTCATCGAAATTGCGGCCAATGTGCATAACATGACCACTAAAAGGCGTTTTATCATCGAAAGCCCTAACCGAACCGGCAGAGCCCGGCCTTAACCTATGATCATTTCTCCCCCACACATTCGGCCTATCGAACCCAACCCGATCCGAAGGCTTCACAATTCTAATCATAACACAAAAAAGATCACTAGGGTTTAATTGAAATTAACAGATCTAATTAATTAACATAACATTTAGATCCAACAAACAAACAATAAATCATTTGATAGAGAATACTTACGCGCCGGGAGCGGAGGGGAGGGGGAGATCGGAGGGGATGGAGCCGCCGTGAAAGTCTTTGAGAGTCATGGTTGCTTTCTTCTTGGCCATTAATTGGTGTGGTGTGATTTGATCTGTGTGTATTTTGTAAGTATATTTATTTTGTCACCCCCGCCACCAGATGGACTGTGTATGTCACTAGCCAACGCCTAAGTTCTACTAGTATATGTACCCAGCTTATAACTCATGCACTGTACTGCTCTTTTTCTAAAATTTATAGAGAAAAAAATCCAAATATCACATTTTCAACGCAAATGGTTGTAAATATCACAACTCAAAAAAATGGTTTCAAATATCACTTCAAAACACATTCTAAAATGGCGTTCTGTTTTTTTTTAAAAACGCTGTTGCGTGTAACGTATTCATTTTTTTTAATTTTTTTTCATTGAAAACGCTATTCTAATTTGCGTTTTGGTCATTGAAAACGCCACATGAAGTGGTGTTTCCACCACAACACCATTTGATGTTGCGTTTTGGTCATTCAAAACCTAACTTCAATTAGCGTTTTGTTAGTTGGTTTAAAAAAAAAAAAAAAACTGTTAACGCTATATTAAGTAGCGTTTCCTCTCCTTTCAGGGCCCAAAACGCTACACGCATTAGCGTTTTTAAAAAAAAAGAAAAAAAATCAAAACGCTACAATCAACTTTGTTTTGAAGTGATATTTGCAACCATCTTTTCAGATTGTGATATTTGTAACCATTTTCTTTCAAATTGTGATATTTTGAACCAACACCCAAATTTATAAGGGAAATTCTAACTATAGCCCATTTAACATTAAATATTCTCATGTTTTCAATATTTGGTCTTAGTTATTTAATTAATTTTTGGTTTTCCAATATTTTTTTTATAATATTAATTTAATTTTCCAAGTAATAACAGTGGACCCCCATGTATTCACATCAATTTCCATTAATAAAAAATTTCAAATTGCTGAATAATCATATTGAGATAGATGCAAAATTGATGAATTCCGTGCAAAACTGACATATTAAATGCATGCATTTATCCACTTATATTCATTCTTAACCTATGTTTAGCGTTACCCAATTTATTATATTATTTTTATTATTAATTATTTGTTATTAATTTATCTATCAAATTGATGTTATGAAATTGATATATATAGGATTTTACACGTTCAATTTATTATGTGTTTTATCTTGAATTCTTAAAATTTTATTTGGATTATTTTACAGCTTACGTGAAATTAACAAAATAATTTTTAATTAAGTGATTATTAAATAATTTTTCTCCAATTAAAACTACTAAGAAACAAAACAGAGATGAAATTGACGATTTTTGTATTGAAAATTCTATTCTATTTAACAAAATCTACTTTTATTTCGTTTTGATTATCAAAATAACCTTCTTATTATTTGAAGATATTTGTACAAACAATCAAATATAGTTTTAATAATAAGTGTAAGAGAGATTTTGTCCAAAATTTTGGTAGTTGGTAGTCTGGTCCTCAATACGATAAATAAATAATAACAATTAGATCTTAAAATAAATAGATGAAAACGTTGGATATAGCAAAAAAATATTTTATATTTTAACATGTAAACTAAAAAGTGTATTTATATTGAAATACGAAAAAGTACTTATCAATGATTTAAATCATATATAATTAGGTTTTCTATATTAGTTGTTTTTGATTTTTTTAGGAGGAAGTTGTTTGGTTAGGGGACTTACACAATCCGAGATTCACAAATACCAATACAGAGCACATACAACCAATCAATTTGTTGACAAGATCCACCATCACTTCTTCTATAAACTGAAAGCCCATTTGATTTTGATGGTTAATTGTTTACATATATTTTGCTATACTAACATGCTGTAATAGGACATTCAGCAAGCTGTTTCTGGAAATAGTGACACAGGAGCTATACGAAATCAGCAAGCTGATTTGACATTCAGCAAGCTATTTCTGGGAATACAGAAACTGTCAAGAAAGGTCCAGAAATACAAAGAGCTGTTAATTATGTTTATTTGACATTCAGGAAGACGTTTCAGGAAATTACAAACACATGAGTTATACGAAATCAGCAAGCTGTTATGACATTCAGCAAGCTGTTTCTGGGAATACAGAAACTATCAAGAACGTCCAGAAATACAAAGAGCTGCTATTTAGATTTAAATGTAAGGACTCTTACATATATATATTACGTGTATAATATATATTCTAAAGAGCTCAGAATCGCCACAAACAAAACACTCAAGCATGGAGATACACTAAACAATGTTATTTGACATGTCTTCATTCAAACATATTGACTCTTGACAAACACTCCCACGTTCTCAGCCACCAACTAAGACTTCTCTGCATGGGAATCTTTCTTGAAACACAATCCCACGATTTCAGCACACCTACTCAGATTTCTTTGCACTAATCACGTTCTTCACATACATCAAATCTGAAAATCAACCAACGGCTCCTTCTTGAACATATTTGAACGTTGGACCTTGATATATATATATATATACATCTCTTGTATAAACGAAATACACACAGAAAACGTATACACACTCTCTTGAATATTCATCAAATCGTTTTATACTTCCAATCACCTCAAAACAGTTGTTTAAACATTGCCATATTCACAAACAACACACACACAAGCTCTAAGATATATTACACGTTATATATATATATATATATATATATATATATAAGAGTCTATATCTTTGAGTTGTAATTTCAATCCTTCTCATTTGTATTGTTCTTATTGTAAAAGCGTAGTTGCTGGGCAGTGGCTTGTGGAACAAGGGTTTGGTAAACACGAAGCTAGAAAAGATTGTACTACGGAGAGTGGTATAGTTCTTAGAGAGCAGGTTTAGAAACGGGGATTTCAGCAAGCCATTTTGACAGTAGCTAGGGAAAAAGGGAGATATATTATTGAATCTTGTAATCGGGTTTATAGTGATTAATAATATATTCTCTTACCGTGTTTGGTAAGGGACTAGGACGTAGACCATAGAGATTAGGGGTCGAACCTAGCTAAAATCTTGTGTGTCAAGTTTTTCTATTCTGTTCAGTTTATTTCTGCATTGCATTAGTTAATATCAGCAAGCTGAAACATTCTGGTATAATTATTTCAGCAAGCTGATATTTTTCTGGAAGAATTTCGTAAAAATAAAAATAGTCTATAGTTAACCTAATACACCTATTCACCCCCCTCTAGGTGCATACTTTCATTTGGTATCAGAGCCTTGCTATACTAATCATTTATGTAACAGGAAAAGTATCGATCTAAATGGCTGACCATTATCCGCTCGGAAACTCAGACTCTAGGGCACCTCTTCTTCTAGGTACTGAAAACTACAACTGGTGGAAAAGTCGAATGGAGAATCATCTGGCCAGAGAACCACTGGAATGGAGAGTTGTAAGCAAAGGACCATACGACTTCAAAGATGACAAAGGCATTTCAAAGGATATTGATGATCTCACTGATGCTGAAATAAAGAAAATAAGCTACAACAACCGTGCAAAGAATACTATCTTAAATGGCCTTTGTCCAGCTGAAAGTGACAAAGTTTCATCATGCAAAACGGCTAAAGAAATGTGGGACACCTTGGAATCGTATCATGAAGGCTCTAAGGGAGTGAAGAAAGTGAAGCTTGGTACTCTAGTAAGAGAACTAAACGGGTTCACAATCAATGAGAATGAAACCATTAAAGAAGCTCAAGCTAGGTTTCAAACAACCTTAAACAGTCTTCAAGTGCTTGGCAAAAGGATACCCCAAGAAGAAATCAATATGATCATCTTAGGATCCGTCCCATGGAGCTTCGCCCCTAAAGTTACGGCGTTGGAATCTCATCCCCAAATTGACACTATGGATAGCTTGGCTCTATTCTCTGAGTTAGAGCAATTTGAGTCAAAAATCAGGGCTAACACATCAAGGATGACTCAAGTTCCAGCAGCCAAAATGAAGAATCTAGCTTTACATTCGGATAACAGCAAGCTGGAAAATAACAGCAAGCTGAAAGATGAAGAAGATTCAGATTCTGATGAAGAAATTGCACTCCTCACAAGAAAACTCCAGAAGATAATTCAAAAGAGAAACTTCAAAAAGAGAGGCATGTATTCAGAAGCTAAGAAGGAAACAAATGATGAAGGCTGTTTTGAATGTAGAAAGAAAGGCCACTTTAAAAGAGATTGCTTCAAACTCAAAAATAAAACAAAACAGCAAGATGACTTCAAAAACAGGAAGAAAGGGAAAGCATTCCTAACATGGAGTGATGATGATGAGTAATCCAATGACGACGATGAGATAGTGAATCTTGCTCTCGTAGATCTTGATGAAGAAAATAGTGAGGTAAACTCGTCTAACTCTTCTTTTGATTCCCCTATAGAATATGTAGTAGATAACATAACCGTGCAGGATACAAATAAAAATTCTATGGATGATACCGTGGAACTAAGAGAAGAAATCAGCAAGCTGAAAAAGAAGATTGGCTACCTAAGAGAGATCATTTCTGACTTGACGGATGAAGGAGATCACGTTAAGAATCATAATGAAGTTACTGATCTAAAAGCTAAGCTTGTTCAAGTCGAAGAGTTCAACAAAGTATTGCTGAAAAGAAATGACACTATGATGAAAGAATTCAGCGTGCTGAATGCTAAACTCACAGCAAAAGATATACAAATTGAGTCACTACAAAAGCATTCAACCTCCAAAGAAGAAGAAGCAAAGCAGACACAACAATCTGACAAGATACAGGAACTAGAAGAAAAATTAAAGGGTTGTCAAGAAGGAATGGGAAAATTTGTCCAAGGCGAAGAAATCCTAAAAACAATTATGAAGCAAACAAGATCATCATTGAGTAAAGAAGGACTTGGATTTATTTCAACACAGAAGAAAAAGAAGTTGAAATACGAAGGCAAAGATGGAGCTCCATATGAATATGCCATGCCTTGGAAAATCTGCCCAAAATGTGGAAAGAAGGGACACCTACCAAAGTACTGCAAAACAGAATCAACTTGCCGATATCATTCTGGCAGAACTAAGGAAACCAGAAAAACAGCATCAAAAATGATCCAAATGTGGATCAAGAAAACTGACTTGAATGTTTTATATATTCCCGATGCTAACCATGTTGGACCCAACATAACATGGGTACCAAAAGGTTGAGTTTTGTTTTTATGTTTGTTTTGTAGATGTGTCTTACCGCCAAATTAAAGTCTAGACAATGGATCTTGGATAGTGGTTGCACTAGACACATGAGTGGAGATAAAACTCTATTCAAAAGTCTCAAGTTGAAAAAGGGTGGGAGAGTAACAATTGGAAATAGCAAAACCCTTCAGATTCTTGGCAAAGGTTCAATTGGTAACGATTATATTTCAATCGATAAAGTACAATATGTTCAAGGTCTTTCATATAACTTGCTAAGTATTAGTCAGTTGTATGATGATGGTCATTTTGTTAACTTTGGTCTTGATAAATGTATTGTTACTATTGGCACTAACAAAGTCCCCCTAGTTGCTAGAAGGGAAGGAAATATATATATATTAGATTTTGATTCTCAGAAAATAGCATGCTGTTTAGCTGTTATGGACTCAACCCCCGAGATTTGGCATAGAAGGCTTGGTCACGTTAACATGGAACAAATCAGCAAGCTGTCTTCGCAAAAGCTTGTTAGAGGATTGCCGAAACTCAAGTATATCAAGATGGAAACTTGTGGAGCATGTCAACTAGGCAAGCAAATCAGAACTCCACATAAGTCAAAAACTATGGTATCAACTTCTAAACCCCTAGAACTTTTGCATTTAGATTTATTTGGTCCGGAAGCATACAAAAGTTTGGGAGGTAAACAATATTGTTTTGTTATAGTAGATGATTATTCTAGATATTCATGGACTTTATTTCTACAAACTAAAGATTGTGCTTTCAGAGAATTTGAGTCTTTGATAAAACGTCTTGAGAAAAAGCTCAATACAAATCTTATAAGAATAAGAAGTGATCGAGGTGGAGAATTCCAAAAGGAGTTTGTTTCGTATTGTGAAGAAAGAGGTATCACTCATGAATTCTCAGCTCCAAGAACTCCTCAACAAAATGGAGTAGTTGAAAGAAAGAATCGATCTCTGCAAGAAACAGCAAGAACTTTATTGCAAGAGAGCAAGCTACCAAGAAGTTTCTAGGCAGAAGCAGTAAATTCAGCAAGCTATATTCTCAATAGAGTCTTGATAAGGCCTATTCTCAACAAGACTCCATACGAACTGTTAAGGAATAAAACTCCAAACATTGGCTACTTCAAGGTCTTTGGATCAAGGTGTTTTGTACTTAAAACAATCGACAAGGATGGTAAATTCGATGCTAAATCCTACGAGGCAATATTTCTTGGTTATTCATTAACTAGTAGAGCTTATAGAGTTTATAATTTATCTAAATTAATTGTTGAAGAATCTATTGATGTTTCATTTCAAGAATCTAAGCTTGATCTACCAGAAAATGAGGAAGATTTTGCAGGAACAAGAGATAATGACGAGCTGATATCTCCAGAAACTCAACAGACTGCAAATCAGCAAGCTGAACCTTCAAAACAGCAAGCTGAAACCTCTACTGCAGTTAAAGAAATGCAGGAATATGAAGAGATAATACCACATTCATTGCCTACAGCACCAAGGACAGTCAAGGATCATCCTCCAGAGCTAATCATTGGCAACAAAACTGATGGAATCAAGACAAGAAGGGCTCAAGCAAATATATGTGGATATGCAGCTTTCGTAGCTCAAGAAGAGCCAAAGAACATAACCGAAGCACTTCAAGATGAAAATTGGATTGTGGAAATGCAAGAAGAACTCAACCAATTTGAAAGATGTGATGTGTGGGAACTTGTAGAACCACCAAAGGATGTATCAATCATTGGCACTAAATGGGTCTTCAAGAACAAAGTTGATGAATTTGGTACAATCATTCGAAATAAGGCAAGACTTGTAGCTCAAGGTTACAATCAACAAGAAGGGATCGACTTCGATGAAACCTATGCTCCTGTAGCAAGGTTGGAATCAATTAGAATGTTGTTATCATTTGCATGCTTCAAGAAGATAAAGCTTTATCAAATGGACGTCAAAAGTGCATTCCTAAACGGGGTGTTAAAAGAAGAAGTATACGTCAAACAACCTCCTGGATTCGAAAGTGAGGAGTTTCCAAACCATGTTTACAAGCTGAAAAAGGCCTTGTATGGACTACGGCAAGCTCCTAGATCATGGTATGAAAGATTAAGTGAATTCTTAATCGAACATGGCTTCACTCGAGGTAATATTGATCCTACTTTGTTTACCATGCATAAAGGTAAAGATTTATTAGTTATTCAAGTCTATGTAGATGATATTATCTTTGGATCAACTAATAATTCTATGTGCAAGTGGTTTTCGAAATGCATGCATAATGAATTTGACATGAGCATGATGGGTGAGCTAAATTACTTCTTGGGTCTTCAAATCAAACAAACCTCTGCTGGAATTTATGTTCATCAGACCAAATATGTCAAGAATCTACTCACTAAATTTGGTTTTGAGAACTTGAAGGCAAAATCAACACCAATGACTCCAATCAGCAAGCAGAATTCTGATGAAACATGTATTAGTGTTGATATTCGAAAATATAGAGGTATGATTGGTAGTTTACTATATCTTACTGCATCTAGACCTGATATCATGTATAGTGTATGTGTTTGTGCTCGTTTTCAAGCTAATCCCAAAGAATCTCACTTAAATGCTATTAAACGAATATTCAAATATTTAAGTTGTACTCAAAATCTTGGATTATTTTATCCTATTACAAATACATTTGATCTTGTGGGATATAGTGATGCAGATTATGCAGGTAGTCAAACTGATCGTAAAAGCACAAGTGGTGTCGGAACATTTTTAGGACAAAGCTTAGTTTCTTGGCAAAGCAAGAAGCAAACCTCTGTTGCTCTCTCTACGGCAGAAGGAGAATATTTGGCTGCGGGTAGTTGTTGCACTCAACTACTTTGGATGAGGCAAACATTAAGAGATTATGGAATCAAATGTGGCAAAACTCCAATTCGTTGTGATAGTACAAGTGCCATCAACATATCAAAGAATCCAGTAAATCACTCGAGAACAAAGCACATCGATGTCCGTCATCATTTTTTAAGAGATAATGTTTCTAAGGGAAATGTTGAACTTATCTTCGTGCCAACCGAATATCAGCTCGCTGATATATTCACTAAGCCTCTTACAGAAGAAAGATTTATTGTTCTAAGAAGAGAATTAGGCATGTGTGAAGTGGAAACAGCAAGCTGAATTGGAAAACGGCAAGCTGAAATGGGTAACATCGATTTTTGCTGCTCTAATATGTTTCGTGCCTTCCAGTTAAATGCAACCTATTTGTTTATTTGCTGTATTCTACCAATGTGATTATGTGTTCACCACTTTGTTTTTATTGCACTTATGCCATTATTTACTCCTTTTTAATGATTAAGGGGGAGAAAACTTTTGGGAACTTTTGGGATTAAGTTAAGTGTTGTTGGATTGTCTAAAATTGCTCAAATATGCCATGTCTATACGAATGTTTTAGATGCATGAACTTAGGGGGAGAAAACTATTTTCTCTTATTTATAATGTCTATAGAGGGAAGCATATGTTGAGGGGGAGAAATTCCTTCCCAAAAATATATGTTGTTAATCATCAAAAAGGGGGAGATTGAAAGCCCATTTGATTTTGATGGTTAATTGTTTACATATATTTTGCTATACTAACATGCTGTAATAGGACATTCAACAAGCTGTTTCTGGAAATAGTGACACAGGAGCTATACGAAATCAGCAAGCTGATTTGACATTCAGCAAGCTATTTCTGGGAATACAGAAACTGTCAAGAAAGGTCCAGAAATACAAAGAGCTGTTAATTATGTTTATTTGACATTCAGGAAGACGTTTCAGGAAATTACAAACACAGGAGTTATACGAAATCAGCAAGCTGTTATGACATTCAGCAAGCCGTTTCTGGGAATACAGAAACTATCAAGAACGTCCAGAAATACAAAGAGCTGCTATTTAGATTTAAATGTAAGGACTCTTACATATATATATTACGTGTATAATATATATTCTAAAGAGCTCAGAATCGCCACAAACAAAACACTCAAGCATGGAGATACACTAAACAATGTTATTTGACATGTCTTCATTCAAACATATTGACTCTTGACAAACACTCCCACGTTCTCAGCCACCAACTAAGACTTCTTTGCATGGGAATTTTTCTTGAAACACAATCCCACGATTTCAGCACACCTACTCAGATTTCTTTGCACTAATCACGTTCTTCACATACATCAAATCTGAAAATCAACCAATGGCTCCTTCTTGAACATATTTGAACGTTGGACCTTGATATATATATATATATACATCTCTTGTATAAACGAAATACACACAGAAAACGTATACACACTCTCTTGAATATTCATCAAATCGTTTTATACTTCCAATCACCTCAAAACAGTTGTTTAAACATTGCCATATTCACAAACAACACACACACAAGCTCTAAGATATATTACACGTTATATATATATATATATATATAAGAGTCTATATCTTTGAGTTGTAATTTCAATCCTTCTCATTTGTATTGTTCTTATTGTAAAAGCATAGTTGCTGGGCAGTGGCTTGTGGAACAAGGGTTTGGTAAACACGAAGCTAGAAAAGATTGTACTACGGGGAGTGGTATAGTTCTTAGAGAGCAGGTTTAGAAACGGGGATTTCAGCAAGCCATTTTGACAGTAGCTAGGGAAAAAGGGAGATATATTATTGAATCTTGTAATCGGGTTTATAGTGATTAATAATATATTCTCTTACCGTGTTTGGTAAGGGACTAGGACGTAGACCATAGAGATTAGGGGTCGAACCTAGCTAAAATCTTGTGTGTCAAGTTTTTCTATTCTGTTCAGTTTATTTCTGCATTGCATTAGTTAATATCAGCAAGCTGAAACATTCTGGTATAATTATTTCAGCAAGCTGATATTTTTCTGGAAGAATTTCGTAAAAATAAAAATAGTCTATAGTTAACCTAATACACCTATTCACCCCCCCTCTAGGTGCATACTTTCATAAACAATAAGTAAAAGCAAAACAAGAACACACACAATATTTGGCATGAAAACATCCACGTCCCAACTCGTATTATTAATCAAAACAATAATCAATAATACATCAAAACAATAACACCTTAACGATGTCCCAACCCGATACTTGAGCCAACAATACTCAAGCATCTCCCAAACAATATTTAAGACTACATCTCTTAAGTTTTCACCTTCTTATCAAACAAACACAATATGACTATGTATATTTAGCCACCCAAAACTTAGCCACCAAGACTTACCATACTTGTTCTACAAGTGATATGGGCTAAAAGTAAGCCCTAAGACACATTTAATGTGGCATTAATTAGACCTAGAATGGTCCAAACGTGGGGCCCACCAGATGGGCCCAAACCCTAACTATAATATTAATTTCGTAATTAATATTAGGGGTAATAAACAGCCCAACAAGTAAGAGTCAAATAAGGATATTATTCTTGCCTGACTTAGTCTCTAAGATACATATTCCAACATGGAAACTGACTCCTACAAGGAAGGAGTCTAGAACCTTCCTTGAGGCGGTGACTTGCCCACCAAGTCACCTAATCCTACTACGATTTTAGGGTTTCTCAGCCTATATAAAGGGTCTGACCCCTCATCTCAGAACTACGTTTTATTGGCTTGATTCTCTAATACAGAGATACGTAGGCATTCTGTGAGGACCGTTTAGTCTTGAACGCAGAAGCAGCCATTAGAGCACGAAGCTCCCGAACCTTAGCCGTTATAATCATAACCTAGTTTTTATTCCACAACATTTGGCGCCGTCTGTGGGAAGAAGACATCAACCATGGTTCAAACACGAAGAACTGCTCCAGACACTACAGAGCCAATCGCTACCGAGGCCCTACCTCTTAGCTCTGCTCCGCCCCTTACTGAACAAGTACTTCCGACATCTGAGCAAGTACCTCCGGCATCCGGAACTATCGTTTCGTACCAAGTTTCTCAACCCTTAGGGACGACTACCCATGTTGAGAGTACACTACCTCCGATCATCCACACAGTTCCCAACAACCTTACACGAGGGGTTCAGATCCATACTACGGATCTCCCCATAAGCACCAATCCAACATATGGGATGTCCAATTACGGAGCTGGACCAAGTGGGCATGCCCTGTATATTCGAGATCGAGATTATCGCGATTTTTCTGGTCCTTATTCAGATGAATCATCTTCTGACGATGATTACGAGCGTGATGAAGCCCCAAGGAGGCGACGTGCAAGTAAAGAGCCTATGGGGAGAACTCGAACTATCCATGATGGACTCACTTCAACAGTTGCTGAGAGGATTAAGGCTTATGAAGCCGAGATCTTAAAGTTAAAGGAAGATATGGCCAGGGAGCAAGCCAGATCAAATCTGACTTTGCCACCTCCCACGTCAGGACCGATTCCCTTCATAGATCTGGAGAGACCTCTAAGGAGGCAAAGAAGGACTACCGTCCCACCTGAAAGAACTACAAGGGTGGAAACCCCTAAAAGCAACCCTAAGGATCTGATACCACTTGGGGACCCTGATGATCCCACACCTCCGTTTACTGAAGACGTGATGAATGCTCATATCTCAAAGAAGTTTAAGATGCCAACAATCAAAGCTTATGATGGAATGGGTGATCCTGCCAACCACGTTAGAACGTTCTCAAACGCACTGCTGTTGCAGCCTGCAAGCGACGCTTTGAAGTGTAGGGCTTTCCCTCAAACTTTGTCAGGCATGGCTCAAAGATGGTATAGTCGGCTTCCTGCAAACTCGATTGGTTCCTTTAAGGAGTTGAGTGCTGCCTTCATTAGTCAGTTTATCAGCGGAAGAACGCATGAGAAAAGCTCTGCATCTCTTATGTATGTGGTACAAGGGAAGAGCGAAAGTCTGAGAGACTACCTTAAGAGGTTCACCAAGGAGACTCTGAACATCACTGATCTGGACAATAAGGTTGCAATGGTAGCCTTGGAGCATGGTACCACCGACTTATACTTTAAGAGATCGTTGGCAAAACATCCCCCGGAGAATATGGCTGATCTCCAACGAAGGGCTGATAAGTACATCAAGGCCGAAGATAGCACGAAGAAGGAGGTCACATTAGGCAATGGTCAGGGAAACAATGATACAAAAAAGCGTAAGCAAGGGCAGGAGTACGATGCTAGGGACAAGTATCCCCGAACTAGCAAAGACTCTGATTCGCCACAAAAAAAGAACTTGGGACCAAGGTTCTCTGACTATGCAAGGTTGAATGCCCCTAGAAGTCAAATCTTGTTGGAAATTGAGAAGGATAAAGACTTCCGATGGCCGAAGCCACTCAGGGGAGACCCCGCAAAGAGGAATAAGGATCAGTACTGTAGGTTCCACCGAGATGTAGGACATGACACGGATGATTGCAGACAGTTGAAGGACGAGATTGAATTCTTGATCCGTAAAGGAAAGCTGAACAATTTCACAAAGGGTGGAGAGCATGGAACCCAAAGAGGGGATTACAACAGGAGAAACAATGACAGGAGGGATAACGATCGTGACCGCAACACGCAGCCCCGAGGGCCAGTTATCAACATGATCTGGGGAGGCCCAACAGCGGCCGGTACAACCCGCAATTCTCGAAAGGCATACGCAAGGGAAGTGATGCATATTGTGGGAGAGGCCCCGAAGCGTGCTAGAACAGAAACCGTGATTGGTTTTGATGACTCTGATCTGGAAGGGGTGAAATTCCCCCATGATGACCCATTAGTTATAACCCCTGTGATTGGGAACTCGGAGGTAAAACGAGTCTTGATAGACAATGGAGCTTCTGTTGACATTCTGTTTCATGATGCGTTTGTGAAGATGGGATATGCCGATTCTCAGCTAACTCCGACTAACATGCCTATTTATGGGTTCAATGGGGTTGAGTCCAAGGTCGAGGGTACTATCCAGTTACCCGTGACAATCGGGCAGGAACCTAAGGAAGCTACTCAAATGCTAAACTTTCTGGTAATTAAGGCAGCCTCGACTTATAACGCAATCCTGGGAAGGACTGGACTTCATGCATTTAAGGCTGTTGCCTCAACATATCACATGAAGATTAAGTTTCCAACCCGAAACGGGGTTGGAGAACAGAAAGGCGACCAGAAGATGGCAAGAAGTTGTTATGTGTCCGCCCTAAGAGCTGATGGAGTCGGGGGGCAGGTACTCCCAATTGAAGACATGGATGTCCGTAGTGATGATGAACAGCGAGGAAAGCCAGCAGAGGATTTAATACCCGTCCCTCTAGAGCTGAGCGACCCGGAGAAGGTTACATACATAGGAGCGTCTCTGAGGGAACCCCTGAAGGGCGAATTGATAGCGTTCTTGCAAGAGAATAGCGATGTGTTTGCTTGGACAGCAGCAGACATGCCAGGGATTGACCCCCAACTTATAACTCATAGGTTGAACGTCGATCCTGAACGGAAGAAAATAAAGCAGAAAAAGAGGAATTTTGCTCCTGAAAGGCAAGAGGCCATTAAGCAAGAAGTTGATAAGCTTTTGGAAGCTGGGTTCATTGAGGAGATTCAGTTCCCTGAATGGTTGGCTAATCCCGTCATGGTCAAGAAAGCGAATGGAAAATGGAGAATGTGCATCGACTTCACAGATTTGAACGATGCATGCCCAAAGGATTGTTTCCCTCTACCAAGGATTGACACCCTAATAGATGCTACAGCTGGACACGAGATGTTAAGTTTCATGGATGGTTTCAGCGGATACAATCAGATTAAGATGCACAAGGACGACATTCCTAAGGTATCTTTCATAACCGACTTTGGTGTTTTCTGCTATCTTGTTATGGCTTTTGGTCTAAAGAATGCAGGAGCTACCTACCAACGATTGGTGAATAAGATATTCGCCCATCTGATTGGAAAAACCATGGAGGTCTATGTTGATGACATGTTAGTCAAGAGCCTACTCAAGGCAGATCATATAAGGCACCTCAGAGAGGCATTTGAAGTGTTAAGGCACCATAAGATGATGCTAAATCCAGCAAAGTGTGCTTTTGGTGTTGGATCGGGAAAATTTTTGGGGCTGATGGTTTCGAAGAGAGGCATAGAGGCCAACCCGGACAAGATTAAGGCTATTCTGGACATGGAGTCACCCCGCTCAATACGAGATGTACAGAAATTAACTGGCCGGGTTGCGGCCTTAGGAAGGTTCATCTCCAAGTCTGGTGACAAATGCTTGCCTTTCTTTCAGGCATTAAAAAAGGTGAAAAATTTTGAGTGGACCACAGAGAGCCAGGAGGCCTTTGAACAGTTGAAGAAATACATGGCTGAAGCCCCGTTGTTGGCCAAACCTAATCCTGGGGACATTCTCTACCTATACCTGGCGGTATCCGAACAAGCATTGAGTGCTGTTCTAGTCAAAGAAGAAAAGAAAGTTCAGAAACCCATCTACTATGTGAGTAAGGTGTTGCATGGGGCGGAATTGAATTACTCTTCCATTGAGAAGTTTGCATTGGCATTAATCACTGCTTCAAGGAAATTGAGACCGTACTTTCAGGCTCACAAAATCGAAGTCTTGACAGACCAACAGTTGAGGAGCATATTGCACAGTCCGAAAGCAAGTGGAAGATTGATCAAATGGGCTATAGAACTTGGAGAGTTTGATATCAAGTATAAGCCTCGGACAGCCATCAAGGCTCAGGCATTGGCTGACTTCGTGGTTGAATGCACTATTGACAACCAAGAAGTCGGGGGGCAGGAGATGATAACCACCCCTGAGAACGAGGATAAAGGTGAAGAACTTATAACTGGTCAGAAGGAATATTGGGTGCTCTATTTTGATGGAGCATCAAAAACAAAATCTAGTGGTGCAGGTTTAGTTCTGCAAAGCCCCGATGGGTTCACAGTTGAGTACGCTTTGAAGTTGGACTTTCCAACAACCAACAATGAAGCTGAGTATGAAGCCCTGATAGCCGGATTAGGCTTCGCCAGAATCATGAGGGTCAAGAATCTCAAAGTATGTGGAGATTCGAGACTGGTGGTCTCCCAAGTGAATGGCGAGTTTGAAGCCAAGGATGAGACTATGGCAAAATACCTAAGAGTCGTGAAGGCTGTTATGACTCAGTTTGAAGAATGCTATGTGGAACACATTCCGAGAGAGGAGAACGCTAAGGCCGATGCCTTGTCTAAATTTGCTTCTTCTGAAATTGAGAACTATGCAGGTAGTGTTTACTTCCAGGTCTTGAAGGCCCCGACCATCAACTCTAAGTTGGTAGCACCTATCGATGTGGGAAGCTGTTGGATAGATCCTATTAAAGCTCACCTAGAAGCTGGATGGCTTCCAGACAATGCCTTGGAGGCACGAAAATTGTCAGTAAGAGCATTGAGATATGCCTTGATTGAAGGCATCTTATACAAGAGATCGTTTGTCGTCCCGTACTTGAAGTGCCTAAGGCCCCAAGAGGCAAGAGAAGCATTGGAGGAAGTTCATGGAGGGATCTGTGGGCAGCACTTGGGGGGCAGAGCCCTAGCTCACAAGATTACCCGCCTGGGATTCTATTGGCCAGAGATGTTGGCGGATGCCCAGGACTATGTCAAGAAGTGTGACAGATGTCAAAAGCACGCTCCAATTGTAAGGCAACCGCCTGAGATGTTAACTTCGATCAATTCTCCCATCCCGTTTGCAATGTGGGGAATGGACATATTAGGTCCTTTCCCTATGGCTTCGGCACAGAGGAAGTTTCTGATAGTCGCCATTGACTACTTCACCAAGTGGATTGAGGCTAAACCTTTAGCCAAGATAACCACCAAACAAGTTTCCCAGTTCTTCTGGGAGAACATAATTTGTAGATATGGAATCCCGCGAATTCTTGTGACAGATAATGGGACACAATTTAACAATGAGGAATTCAAGAAGTATTGTGAGGAAAATGCTATTGAGCTTCGTTTTACCTCAGTGGCACATCCGCAAGCGAATGGGCAGGCCGAGGTGGCCAATCGAATTATCCTGGATGGACTAAAGAAAAGGGTCGAGCGCTCAAGAAACACTTGGGTGGATGAGCTGCTACCTATACTCTGGGCTTATCGCACTACTTGTAAAGTAACTACCGGAGCAACCCCGTTTTTGCTAGCTTATGGAGCTGAGGCTGTTGTGCCGCTGGAAATCATGCAGGCATCACCTCGAGTTGAGGCATATGAACCTGAGGCTAATGAAGAAGGCATGAGGCTCGCTCTAGATCTGATTGATGAAGTTAGAGATGAGGCAAACGCCAGAAATGCGGAGCATCAAAAGAAAGCGTCTTTCTATTACAACCACAGGGTTAAGGAGAGGTTCTTTCAGCAAGGTGACTTGGTTCTCAGGAAGATTGAAGCTTCTGGAGTTGGCCAGAAAGGGAAATTAGCCCCCAACTGGGAAGGACCATATCGAGTCAGAAGGACGCTAGGACGAGGATCATACAAGTTGGAAACCTTAGATGGGAATGAAGTGCCCCGAACTTGGCATGCTCTGAACTTGAAGATTTATTATGTATAAGCCTTCCTAGTAAGGACTTGGCTTTTTGCTATTTATTAATAAAAGTAGAAATAAGGTTCGATGAAACCATTCCAGGGACTAGTACCCCGAGTAGGACCATAGTATCTATGTAAGGGTTGAACCCTCTTTCGAGATATCAATGCAAATCTGTTTTCCATTCTATGATTCTATGTTTTGTTTATGTACCAAGCACCTGTTGAGTGCAAGTCTGGAAAGATCAAGTACTGAAAGTAAATAAGCATATGAATAAAGGAAACAGATGCATAAATAAAACGCCCCGAAGGGCCATGGTTTAAGTTAAGCTACAACACACGAATAAAAGTTAAGTCCCGAAGGACATTGACTGAAAGATGATAAAATAAAGCCACAAACGGCTAGATAAAGGCCGTGCAAGGCCATAGGGGAACCCATCCTACTTAGCTGGGGATTCTTCCTCGCTACTCTCCTCGCCTGACTCCTCCTCACCTGAATCCTCTTCTTCGCCGGACTCTTCACCTGAAGTTTCTTCCTCGGCTTGACCAACAACCGCCATAGGTTGAGTAGTAGTCTCCACATCTTCGGCTTCCTCCTCCCCGGAGGATGAAGTCGAACTGTCTTCGTTACGGATCACCCTCTTGCCTGGGATCGGTTGTCGAACAACTCCAACTTTCCTGGCAGGCGGGGGCTTCTTTCCACGGGATCCCGAAGAACTTGAGTCTTGACTAGCAGCTGGAGGACGCCTCCTGGATCCCGAAGATCTACGGCTACCTTTAGAGCCTGAACCTGATGCTTGGGGAACAATCTTGGTTCCCGATCCAGAGGCAAGGTTTGCACGGTCCTCGTCACCCGCAGTCCAGAAAGGGCAAGGAAAATCAGAGGGGATAACCACTGAGGGATGTTTGCTACTTACAGCATTGATTGCCTTGTCCCAACCAACAGACATGTTGTAAGGACGTACCTCATCATCATGATCATCAATGAACTTTAGAAACTCTTCAGATTTATGATATGCCTTAATCAATTTGTTAGCATCATTCATCTTCTTTTGAGCCAAGGAGGCAAGTTGCTTTCGGGAGGATAAGGCATCCGCTTCGGCATGGGTAACCTGAGAATGCAGGTCGTCAATCTCTTCCTGGAACCTAGCTGAGTCAGTCTTCAAGGATATATTCTCATCCCTGAAAGCCAGGCCTTGGGTACAGACAGCTTGGAAGAAGGCATTAGCCTACAACCAAAGTTCGCAAAGCATAAGGAATGTGAAAGAGGTAAATCATACCAGAATCGGTAGGAAAAGTATCTTTACCTGATACAAGGCTTGGGAGCCCAGAAGTTGATTCTCATTCATTTTGTCCCCAGCAAGTAAGGACAGTCTATCAGGAGGAGTAACAGAAAGCTTCGACCAGTCTAGGGATAGTTCAGGACTCCCAGAAACCGAGTCTTGTTCGCATATACCCCAGGATGGCATAAAGGGGGTTCTGATACTTCCACGGGATCTTTTCCCGCCTTGAGAGCAACCTTCCAAGAAATTGGGAATCCGAGGCTTAGCGGGATTCAAAAGCTCCTCAGCTTTTTTCTTCATTCTTTGAGTCACAGACGGCTGATTCTGAGGACGGCTGTCAATCTCCTCCGCAGCTGAAACACAAAGAGAAAACACAGATATAAGAACAAACAGAGTTCATAAGAAGCTTAAGTAAGGAAATTACCCTCAACGGAAAGAAAGCTAAGGCCAGCTTCGATAAGGTTCTTTTCATTCAGAAACATTTTATAATGGGTACTGCCATCATCGGCCAGAAGCCAATCTCGATCCTGTAACTCCGAATCATCAAGGTCGCAAATGAAGTGTTTACTATCTTGCACAACTCCGAATCTCTTGACGAAGAAGTTACCCCAATCACCGCCTTTCCATTCAAGAATTACAAACTCTCTCTCCCAGAAATGTTGGGAATCTGGTAAAGAATAAGGGTTCACCATGTGTGGAATTTTGGCCCTGTGCTTGAGACTGACCCATCCTTTCTTTTGGTCGGAAGAGTTACTGGCTACGAAGATACTTCGAAATAATGTAGTAGTCGGATGAATCCCCAATTGACGACATCTTATTAAAAATATAGAGATATATCTCCAAGAGTTGGGATACAACTGACAGGGATGAATCTGATACTCTGCCAGCAATCTTACGATGAAGTTATCAACGGGGAATCTGAACCCAGCATCCAGAGCACCCCAGTGGACGCAAAGCCTCTCGGGGTGCCAGTTACAGGTCCTGTCTGATGGTTTTGCGAGACGAACTTTGATAGCACTCGGAAAGTGATATGAGTCCTTTATTTTCTGGACATCTTTTTCGTTTAACTTACTGGGACTGCTAAAAGCATCTAAACTAGCCCAGAAGTGAAGAAGTGAATGAAATGAAAGCTACCACACTTCTTTTATAAAAGAAGCATGACCTGCTGTAAAAGGTTGAAGTTCAGTCTGGTTCGCGTTTACAGGTCATCTATCGTTTAAAGATGAAAAAAGGACAGAAATTGCTCGTTTTATACAGAAAGGATCGTTAAAATTCAAATATGCCAAAGAAGAAATAGCTGATGTTTGAATAATATCGTCGGAAGTCACGAGTGACCAAACTGACGATCCAAGATCAAAGTCAAGTTCCTTGATCCTGAAGATAACAAGGTCATGAATGGCCAAAATGATGGTTTGAGATTCAGATCAAAGTCTTTGATCCTCAAGATCATGAATGATTTTCACGTCTGGGTTAACTAGCTAGCCAAGAAGCAATCGACCGCGACGCACAAGGGGCCTCAGCCGACCAGGTCCCGGAAGACCAGGTCCCGGCCGACCAACCTATTTTAAGGAGGGTCAGCCGACCAGGTCCCGGAAGACCAGGTCCCGGCCGACCAACTTATTTTGGAGGGGTTCAGCCGACCAGCTTCTGAACCTGGATCCCCCCGGTCCAGGTTCAGTTCTTGGTCCTGGATCCCTACTTTTTCAGTAAATGATTTTGGACATGGTTCTCGACTTTTTCAGCGAATATCAGATGATTATCAATGTTAAAGAAAGGCCAAGGTTAGCCATGAAGGCCAAGATGAGTCATGAAGGCCAAAGTTAGCCATGAAGTCACAAGCGACCATACTGACGATTCGTAATCAAGGTCAAGACTATGGATCCTTAGGACCATGGATGGTTTCTGATCCTAGATCCACACTCTCTATTGAAATCAAGAAGGAGTCTAAGTTCAAGTTTTTTAGGCCAATTATTGACTAGTTAGCCCTAGAAGAGGAATTTCAGCCAACCAAGTCCCGGAAGACCAGCTTCTGGCCGACCAGCTCCCCTGGAGGAGGACCAGCCGACCAGCTTCTGGCCGACCAGGTCTCAGCCGACCAGCTTTTGGCCGACCAGCTCATTTTCAGGGGGTCCAGCCGACCAGCTTCTGAACCTGGATCCCCCCGGTCCAGGTTCAGTTCTTGGTCCTGGATCCCTACTTTTTCAGTGAACTTTTAAACCTAAATCTCGACTTTTTCAGCAAATCTTGGATGATTGTTAATGATGAAAAGAGACTGAGATTAGCACAGTTTAGTGCCAATTAGCACCGTTTAGTGCTGTTTAAGCACTGATTAGTGCCGGTTAGCACTGTTTAGCGCCGATTAGTGCCGTTAGTGCCATTTGATGCCACTTAACATTGTTTAACACTGTTTAAACATTGTTTAAGGCTGATTAGCGCTGTGTAGTGCCGTTTAACACTGATTAGTGTCGTTCAACGTCATCGTAAATGCGTCGGTCGCTCCACGCTTTACATCAAGATGATATTGTTGAAAATACTCGCGTAAGAGCAATAAACCCTGACCCAAGTCTCGAATAAGGCCGTTATAACTTCAAGGAAAACCTGATCAGTTTTCCTAGAAGTTGGGGGGCAAATGATATGGGCTAAAAGTAAGCCCTAAGACACATTTAATGTGGCATTAATTAGACCTAGAATGGTCCAAACGTGGGGCCCACCAGATGGGCCCAAACCCTAACTATAATATTAATTTCGTAATTAATATTAGGGGTAATAAACAGCCCAACAAGTAAGAGTCAAATAAGGATATTATTCTTGCCTGACTTAGTCTCTAAGATACATATTCCAACATGGAAACTGACTCCTACAAGGAAGGAGTCTAGAACCTTCCTTGAGGCGGTGACTTGCCCACCAAGTCACCTAACCCTACTACGATTTTAGGGTTTCTCAGCCTATATAAAGGGTCTGACCCCTCATCTCAGAACTACGTTTTATTGGCTTGATTCTCTAATACAGAGATACGTAGGCATTCTGTGAGGACCATTTAGTCTTGAACGCAGAAGCAGCCATTAGAGCACGAAGCTCCCGAACCTTAGCCGTTATAATCATAACCTAGTTTTTATTCCACAACAACAAGTCTTACCATACTTGTTATACAAGCCTTCCAAATCTTGGCACCTAATTACCCAACTTAGCTATCAAGACATACCATACATAATAATTGTCTACACATACAATTATTATCTTACGCATATATATCTTGAACCACCCAAGCCCATATAATCACATTGGGTTAAAACCGAACAATCCTCCCTTTCAACCCAATACCCATATTGGATTGAACAGTAATAATCAAACCATCGACGTTCATTCGCCAATGCCTCCCCTCGAACAAGAACCTCCCCTTGTTCTTCTAAACATTGAGTGTCGCTAAAACCCATTTAGTGAACTCCAAAGCAGCATCGTTCTTCACCATAACGATGTATCCATCTATAAAATCACATGCATCAACCACCACGAGTGCTCTTCCACATGTTGAGTCACCCGATCCTTGCTTTCACAATCCTTCGGTCTCCTCAAAAAAATCACTAGTTCATCCATATAGTTCACCTGGTTGATCAAGCCATTGAAACAATTGTGACGACCTCTTCCATTCTTCTTCCATCTCGAGTCCGAACACAGGATTGATCCACGGTGCAAGCTAACCGTCAAACCGCACGTAACTTTGTCTCTTCCCACTTTAGTAGCAATTTCCTTGTCAGCAAATTCTTCATAATGCTCTGCCATACCAATTGAACCTCGAACTTTCCCTCAACCTTATCCATCTCAAAACCGAACCTTGGCTCTGATACCACTTGTTAAGTTAGGGGACTTACACAATTCGAGATTTACAAACACCAATACAGAGCACATACAACCAATCGATTTGTTGACAAGATCCACCAAAGCGCGGTCACACATTATTCAAGTATCACTTCTACTTCTATCAACAATAAGTAAAAGCAAAACAAGAACACACACAATATTTAACGTGGAAACATCCACGTCCCAACTCGTATTATTAATCAAAATAATTATCAATAATACATCACACCTTAACGGTGTCCCAACCCGATACTTGAGCCAACAATGCTCAAGCATCTCCCAAACAATACTTAAGACTACATCTCTTAAGCTTTCACCTTCTTATCAAACAAATACAATATGACTGTGTATATATAGCCACCCAAAACTTAGCCACCAAGACTTACCATACTTGTTCTACAAGTCTTACCATACTTGTTATATGAGCCTTTCAATTTTTGGCACCTAAGTACCCAACTTAACGATCAAGACATACCATACATAATAATTGTCTACAAATACAATTATTATCTTACTTATATATATCTTGAACAACCTAAGCCCATACAATCACATTGGGTTGAAACCCAACAAAAGTAAGAACTCCTTCTAACACCATTGTTGAAGTATAATAGAATAAATGCAAATCCCTTTACAAGTTGGGGGTACAAAGATATATATAGTGTTTCCTAAGTGGGCTTTTAATGGGTCTTACTGTCTAAGTGGGCCTTAGGCCCAACAATTTATATATAAAACATAGGCTGAAGTTAGTGAAATCAAAGGCCATTACTACTGCCTATACAGCCAGTATATGCGAAAACATGATGAGGAAATCTATTTTTTTTAAAGAATAAGGATTTCTGACCATAATGCATGATTATTTGTCATTACAGAAAATATTGCCAAGAAAATGACCTACTTCTTTACATCTACCTCGCAATGCATGTAACTATTGATAGATTCAAAAATCATGCTATACATTTTTTGTACTAGGTAAAGTTTACATATATATGTTTGGTGGAGATCTTATTCCCTCCAGTACCGATAAACTTGAAGGGAAAAGAGACATCACTCGAGACTTTTTCAATTTATTACGTGATGAATTAAATAAAGAAGATCATAATCGTCGTATTCATTTCATTTTAGATCATAATCTTCGTATTCATTTAATGGAAGAACTTATGACACCCTTGAAAACATCGTGTCCCTAAATCTGTAACTATTCGAGTAGCTCTAGAATCATGTGTACAAGCTCTTATCGAGGGTGTGATCACTCTCATTCTAACTTAAACTTTTTACAAGATTAGTTCCTAAGTTGGAGTTGATTAGATGTTTTTATCCAGTGAATTGTCATTTACAAGATTTCTCAATGGATTAGTATCTTGAAATATAAATTAATTATTTTTTGACACAATTGAACTTTAAATTGGACGTTTTCTGGTGGATCGCAACTTGTGCTAAAACTCAAATCATGCTATGCAGTGGCGGATCCAGGATTCGCGTCAATGGGGGTCCAAAAATTTTTCATAAACATTGAATCGAAGCAACATTTTAGACGAAATTAAGAAAATTTTGATAATGAAACCCTTTTTTCAATACCAAAAGTTAATTTTTATTATATGTATAATCTCATTTTTTTAATATTTCAAACATGTTATATTATAAATGGTTTGATAAAAAATTTGGGGACCTTCAGGAATTTTTTTTAATCATCTAGTACTATTTTTATCAAACACGATGTTTTCACAAAATAAATGTTTTATTTATTTTGCAAAGTTTTGCTACAACGTTGAGAACAAAATATTTCTCAAGCTTCAGTTTCTCTAGAGATTACAGTGGTAGAGATGCTACTTTGTTGTGTGATAGAGTGTTCCCTTTTATAGAGTGATAGTTGGATCTTGTTCTACTATACTATCACTATCAACATGGGCTGTTGAGCTGCTGTCATATTCTTTTTGCAGCTCATTACATGATTTATTCCCATGTGACACACACAAAGTAACTTTAGATGCTTTCCACATTTGAGCCTCCCAGATCTAGTAGTTGTTAAATTTATCTTGCTTTGTACTTTCCAGGTTGTTCCATGTGATCTCTCGAGCTTCTGTTATAGACTTTCAGGCTTGCTGTAGAGTTTGAATGTTGCAGCACGCCTGCTTCTTTTGAACATGTATTCTGTCGTTTAGTTTGACTTAGAAAATTCCTAAATCAAGTTGATTCTATATGACAGTATGTTTGCCGCAAAGTTTGCTGTCAAGAAAATTATGCTTTGTTTGACAGTATGAATTCTCGTAGAGATTGCTGTCAAGAATTGTGCTTTGTTTGACAGTATGAATTCCCGCAGAGATTGCTGTCAAGAATTCCAAACTTGCTATCGCAAACTATATATGAAAGTCACTGTCATCAGAATCTCCGCCAATGTTGCTGTCAAGTTGAAACTTGCTGTCAACTCAATGAAACTTGCTGGCAACATGCTGTTTCCTTGTAACCTTACTGTCAATACTTGACAGTAACTTTTATTCCTGCTGTCGAACTTCTGTATTCCTTGAGGCTTGAACATAATCGAACTTCTTCCAAGAATTACAATTATTACATGACAGTATTTATTTAATTACAAGAACACACTTCTGGCTATGACAGTATGTTCTACTTAGTAAAACTAAGTATACCAATTAATCTAGTTAAGTTGTCTGATCTATCACCCATAAATCCCAACAATCTCCCCCAATTTGTTTTTATGGACAATAAGGACAAATTTACAGATATATCATGCTGACAACTTAACTAATCATAGATCAGAAAGAATAAACCCTTCATTTCTGAAAAATGTGATTAATCTAGATTGTTTTCAAACAATGATCATAAAAGTTAAAAAATCAATTATTCCAAAAGAAATCTTTACTTAGCTTGATTTGAACTTTCATCTTGCTCCTTTTCCCTCAGAGCTCTTCTGAGTTTTTCAATTAACTCCTTTTCTTCAGGGGACTGTGCATCATCTTCATTTTCCACGATGTATTTTCTGATCATTGAGGAAGCAGTGTTTAATGCATCTCTGAGTTCCATCCAATAAACATTTTGCTTTACAATTGATCTGAATTTTAACACATCTCCCTCCATCTTGAATCTTCTGCCAGGAAGCTGATTTAAAGTTTCCCTTCTTAGTCTGTCCAAGCTGGGATCCTCTCCTTTCCTTTGATCAAAAATCATATCTAGCTCCCAAGAACACAGTGTTTCAAGTTTGTTAGTTGATCCTACCACTTGCAAGAACAATTCTTTTAGCACACTGGTCTTCAACTTAGAAAAGCTGTCTATGTAGATTTCTTCTTTGCCATATTTGATTCTCAGAGGATTGTCCAGTACAATTGGCTGATAGTTTAATCCACTGCTGTTGATCTCGTTGAGTTTACTCCAGCTTTCCTTCAATTGAGCTTCAATCTCATCTTCTATCTGTTGACGAGATTTTTGTCTTGAGGCTAATTCTTCTCTGAATTTCTGCTCTGCCTCATACATCTTCATTTCTTGTTTTGAATAAGGTTTCTCCATTTCTTTCCAGTTATACTCAGGAATAGGATTGTCTTCTTTATACTCCAAACCAAGGGCTTGATAGACATCATCATCATTGTGAAGTGTCCAATCACCAAACTTCCCAATAAATTCAGCATGTCTGGCTTCATAGTACTTGAGAACTTGGTCCATGATCTTCTTTGAAACATTATCATAGGTTTGCAGTAGCTCAACCATCCTTTCCAGATTGAAATAATCAATTCTTCGTTTTACTGTTTCAGAAGTTTGAATGAGTTTCCTGGATATCACCTTTGATTTTGTTATCTGTGTGAAGTCAGGTTCCACTGTAATCAACCTTTCCTTGTTTTCCCATAGAATGTATCTTGCAACTTCTTCTTTTGACTCATCAAATTCTATGGATACAGAAGTGATTGTGTTTCTGGCTTTCAGCTGCATTATTTCAAAGCTATTCATTCTTCTTCTCATGAGGGGTTTCTTAAGTCCTAACCCTGTAGCTTTTCCTTTTGCTCTGTAGATAGTCTTTCCCCTTATTGGTCTGTTTGACTTTCTTTTGATTCTTACTGTCTTGGATGTTTTGATAGTAGAATCATTGACAGTATCTTTCATAGGATCCTCGACAGCACCTTTGTTAACATTCTTAACAGCATCTTTGTTGACAGTATCTTTTTCAGAATAAATACTGTCAATTTCCATTTCTGCTTGGTTAAGTTCTAATGCTTCAAGTATCTCCTCTTCTTTCTCCTTTTCTTCATTTTTCTTGCTTGTTCTAGGAGCTTATGAAGTATCTTTTGGCTCAGCTTCTTTAGCTTGGGATTGCTCATTTGAAGAGTCTCCCTTTTCTGACTTTTTAGTTCCTCCAGCTTCACCACCATCTTCATTTTCATCATCATTTTTCTCCAAGGTTTCATCAAAGGAGCAGCTTCCACCTTGAGCATTTCTGCTTTCATTTGCTTTAGCAATGAGCTTCTTAATTTTGGCACTGTATTCCACATCTCTCTTTGCCATTATCTTGTGGATATCTTTAACTGATTGAATCCTTTCCTTGGTGATGGGTGCTTTCAGCAACAACTTAAGTACATCCATGATGACTTTGCTTTGTAAAGATGTTTTGCCTTCAAGAGTTAAGAACCCAAGTCCTTTAGTTCCTTTGGCTGTTGTCTGTTTAAAGCTTACACCATATGGCTGGAGACATATTTCTGGAAGTTTGCTGTTAACCATTGTACTCAGTTGCAGATAGAGACTTTCATCAAAGATGGTAGACTTTTTTTGACAAGAATCCCAAGGATGTATTGCACTCTGGCAGAGAAAGTTTCAAGCAATTGCATTGTTATGAATATTGAATGTCCACTCTTCAGGAACACTTCAACTGCCCATCTCTTCTCTGAGCTGATCTTCACAGAAAGATCTGCAATCTTTTCCTTCAAAGCTTCTGCCAACTTAGCAGGTTTTCCACCAGATTCTGTGATTGCTTCATTCACCAGAGTGTTGAATTCCTCATCCTTATTATTCAAGGTGCTCTCCATATGACTTATCATCATAGATTCAGCTTCTTCTGGAGAGTATGTGCTTCCATCAGTCCAAGTGATCAACTCTGAAGAAGTCACATATTCAGGCAACTTGCCCTTGCCTTTACCCAGCCTATTAGATTCCTCCTTTTTCTCTCCATAGCCTCTCCAGTGTGGATTCTTTCTTTTCAGGAACTGGTTCACTGATTTTGATGGAGGATGCTTGATTTCTTTGTATCTGTCTTAATACCTCCTCAGATACTATCATTGTTTCCCCATCTACTTTAGTTTCAAAAAGCTCCCCAGTTCCAGAGGCTATTGCAGTTTCTCCTTGCTCCCCCTTACTCCTTTGCTCCCCCTGTCTTTCAGCTTCCCCTTGTAACTCCATTTTCCTTTCTTCCATTTTCCTTTCTGGTTGCTCAGCCTTTTTCTGATCTATTACTTTTTCCCCCTTAGTTAAGTTGGCAGCTTGAATCAAGGAAGAAAGTGACAGTAGGGTGGCTTGTATTTCAGAAAAACCAGTCTTCACAGTAGATGACAGGGTGTCCAGCTTGCTCTCCATGGTAGCACATCTATCTTCAATAGCTTGGAGCCTGTCATTTGTGGATGCAGAAGGACCACCAGACCTAAGCCTCTTAGGAGGTAAGGGATAAGTCTGGGGCATGGAGGCTGTTGGGGTTCTCACACTCTCATTGTCTTTTCTGGTGATCTCATCACCACTCACAATTAATCCCTCAAGGCCTAATGCCTGTTGATAAATGGCTCCCTCATTTGCACTCTGGACATGCTCAAGTCCCTCACCTTTTGCCAGCACATTTGGCTGCCTCTCATTTTTAGGCTCACTTTTCTTTTCTTTTATCTCTATTTTCTTTTGCTCTCCCTCACTCATCCTAGATGCATGAGTATGAGCAGTACTAGCATGCAATGAAGAGAAAGATGATTTAGATTTTACCTTAAAAGCCTTGGAGAGTGGCATGTCATCATCAGAGATGTCCTCAATTAATCCTTCCTGGAGTTGTGGTTGAGCAGTGATGACAGCATCTTTATCCAATAAGTTACTGTTAGAAGGTGTATTGACAGCAACTTTAGGAAGACCTTTAACAGCATCTTTTGTCAGAATGGTACTGTCACTTGATTGTTTGACAGCACCTTCTGGTTTGTCATTGACAGCATCTTTGGTTGTGACAGCAACTTCCCTAGGGTAAGATGCTTTGAGGGAATCGATCAAGATGCTGGCTATTTCAATTTCTGACAAATTTGCATCTTGATCTAATCCAGTGTTTGATGGAGTGGTATCCATTTCACTTTGAGAAATGGGTTCTTGTGGACCACTAGATGGGGGCTCATCCATGATTTGAGATGGATGATCAAAACCTGAGGGGTTGGTACTGTCCCCCTCTCTAGGTTGTTTAGAAGAAACAACAGATGTAGGAATGAAAGTAGAAGTTTGAAGTTCAGAATGATCAATTGGCTGTTCCACAGAAGAAGATTGTGGAACATCAAAAGTATGAGTGAATTCCTCACTGTGCTCTATCTCTATGTGTGTATCTTTAAGTATAGGTTCCTCAAGAGTGAATTCTTGAGTTTGTGCAGACTCTTTACAAGATGCCTTGGGAGACAGGCCAATTTCAATAGATGCCTCTTATTGAGAAGAGACACCTAGAGGTGAGTTTCTTTCCCTATCATCCTCTACAGTCTTTTGGGAGACTGTAGGGTGGCTGACAATAGCCTTAGCCCTTCTAGCTCTCTTCTTCTTAGGCTCAGAAGGGGCTACTATGGGTTCTAATTCATCCTTATTTGCTGCACTAGGTGCAGTATCTCCCTCTTGACTCACAACTTTGTCACCAGTTTCACTCTCTAGGGATCTTTTCTTGGATTCCTGTTTAGCTATTTTAAGGGCTTTGGGTAGTCTAGAGTCCCTAGGTTGAATGTATGGTGTAGAATGTGGGTTAACTGAATTTGGGTCTAATTCAGTCTCATTCTCAAGAGTGAAAACAATGTAACCTGATGGTAATGGAAAATCAAGGTTGGGCACTTGATTAACCATATATTGTGTGAGACATAGTGGAATATGTGCATTTAAATTTTGTGTGTTGAGAGATGTGTGTGTGTTTTTCTTTAAAACAGGGCATTCTTCAGAATTAGGTGCATCTTCAATATTTCCACAAATATGATTAATACACATAGTTAAAAAGAGAGGGTATATGGATACCTTTTTGCCTATGGCGCTTTTCAACTGTGCCATGACCAGCTTTCCAACGTTCACCTTGTATCCATGGACTAAAGAATGAGTGAGTTTCTTGATATATGATGGTATTCCATTCCAGCCTGTAGATTTAGTAGAGAACACCTTCACCATAACATCAAAGATCATGCTCCACTCCTTTCTCAGATACTTCCTGTCCATTTCTCCCGTTTGATACCATTTATCAGAGGTTTCTTCAAGTTTAGAACCTAAATACCCAATCTTCAGAAAGAACCTCTTCAGAGTGTCATCATTTGCTAGTTCCTGAAAGCTTTCTCCACTGGCCAAAACAATACCCAAGGCATTATTGATATCCTTGACTGAGAGAGAATGGCTTGCATCATCTATCTTGAAGTTTATTGCTTCATCCTCTCCAGTTCCTTGAACACTAGCTGATTTTCAGAACTTTTCAATTCTATCAATATCAATTTTAGGGGTTGTGGTTATTGCATGACCTAGGTAGGATTTATTTATGAAGGAAATAAGTCCTTTGAAGTTTTCACCGGCATCACTAGGAGAGTAGATACCGGCAAAGTTAGTTTGAGCAACATTTTGTTTGGGTGCCATTGATGAATGCTCTGAAAAATGAGAGAGAAAATGTGGTTTTTGAATGTAGAAGATTGAAAGGTTTTGCAGACGAAAGAGATAGAAGAGTAAATGGTAGATTCAGTTTATAAGATGAATCGATTTAACCTGTCTTAATTGAACGTGTAGTAATGATTTTACCCATTAACCGCACTTGCTATATCACGTGGCAGTTGCTACTAGATCGTGGATTGGTGGATTAAGATTATATATATATATATATATATATATATATATATATATATATATAAATTACTGTAAGTAAATTTATATCTCCCCACTATCTTTGACAGCAACTTCTCGTGACAGCAACTTTCATTGATAGTAACCTGTGTGCTTTTCTTTCTCTCTACTATTTTTGACAGCAATTTCTCGTGACAGCAACTTTCATTGACAGCAACCTGTGCGCTAACAACATTTCTGTCAATCAGTTTAATGAGTGACAGTAAGTTTATCTGATAGTAAACTAGGTGCAAAATCATGCTATCACTGTTCACACACAACTTAAGTTACGGACACTAGTTTAATTATTACCGTATTGAGACAGACATGTAAAACTATTTTAGCATAGTCATAGCAAACATGATTTCTAAAAATCCTTTTAGCATAGTCATAGCAAACATGATATCTAAAAATCCTTTTAGCATAGTCATAGAAAACATGCTGTCTGAACAAGTAGCACCTAGAACAGTAACTTCTCATGACAGTACCTTCTAATGACAGTACCTTGAAAGTTTCTGTCATGAGCTGCGATTGAGAATTGATAAACCAGTTAGATAATCATACCTGATTTAGCATTCCTAATTCACTCACCAACCTGGTAAATGTTGCTTCATCCAATGGCTTGGTGAATATGTCTGCAAGTTGCTTGTCTGTTGGAACATAAACCAATTTTACATTTCCCTTTTCAACATGCTCCCTGATAAAATGATGCCTTATATCAATGTGCTTTGTTCTGGAGTGTTGAACTGGATTGTCTGATATGGCTATGGCACTAGTGTTGTCACAGTAGATAGGAATATTTGACAGCTCTAGTCCATAATCCATTAACTGATTCTTCATCCAAAGTATTTGAGCACAGCAACTTCCAGCTGCAATATATTCAGCTTCTGCAGTAGATGTAGAAACTGAATGTTGCTTTTTACTAAACCATGACACCAATCTCCCCCCAAGAAATTGACAGCTTCCTGTGGTACTTTTTCTGTCAATCTTGCAGCCAGCATAGTCTGAATCAGAGTATCCAATTAAATCAAATCCAGTTTCTTTAGGATACCAAAGACCTAGATTTGGAGTACGTTTGAGATACCTAAAGATTCTTTTGATTGCAACTAAGTGTGATTCTTTTGGATCAGCCTGAAATCTTGCACACAGACATGTAGCAAACATTATGTCTGGTCTGCTAGCTATTAAGTAAAGTAGTGATCCAACCATGCCTCTGTAAGTACTTGAATCCACTTTCTTGCCTTTAGGATCTAACTCTAATTTGGTGGCTGTTGAGATAGGTGTCTTGGCAGGTGATGAATCTTCTAAGTTAAACTTCTTGAGAAGTTCTTTGACATAATTAGTTTAACAGATAAAGATTTCATCCCTCTTCTGATAGATTTGGAGACCAAGAAAGAATGCCAATTCTCCCATCATGCTCATTTCATACTTGTTTCTCATTAGAGATGAGAATTTTTTACATAATTTTTCATTTGTAGAACCAAAAAATATGTCATCAACATATATCTGCACAAGTATGATGTCTTTGCCATGGTATTTGTAGAATAAAGTTTTATCCACCATACCTCTTACAAATTGATTTTCCAGGAGAAAAGTAGAGAGTGTATCATACCAGGCTCTTGGTGCTTGCTTCAAGCCATATAGGGCCTTGAATAGTTTGTAGACAAAGTCATGCAATTTGTCATTCTCAAAGCCAGGAGGTTGTTCAACATACACTTCTTCTTATAATTCTCCATTTAGAAAGGCACTTTTGACATCCATTTGAAATACCTTGAAATTGCAGTGTGCAGCAAAAGCTAAGAAAATTCTTATGGTTTCAAGTCAGGCAACAGGAGCAAATGTTTCATCATAATCTATCCCTTCCTGTTGACAGTAACCTTTGGTCACTAGCCTTGCTTTATTTCTTGTCACATTTCCACTTTCATCTATCTTGTTTCTGAAGACCCATTTTGTCTCAATGACTGATTTTCCTCTTGGCCTTGGAACCAGCTTCCAAACATTGTTTCTTTCAAATTGATTGAGCTCTTCCTGCATGGCCATCACCCAATCTGAATCCAACAATGCTTCTTCAACTATTTTTGGTTCCATTTGAGATAAGAAACATGAAAACATGCTGTCAGCAGAGATATTCCTTCTTGTCTTTACACCAGTAGTGGGATCTCCAATAATTAGATTACTGGTATGATCCCTGTTCCACTTGGTTGATTGAGCAAGCTTCTAATAGATTGACTTTCATTAGAATGAGGATTTGACTCTCCACCATTTTCATTATTCTGCTCATTTAACTCAGTTTCTCCAGTTTCACAGTCTTGTTGATTGATGCCTGATATTGTCTGTGATTGAGCTGAGATTTGATTTGGATCATGAGCATTGCCATTCTCATATCCCATTGATTGAGTGAGACTGGGTTCTTCATTAACAATTTCTTCTACTTCTAAGTAACCTTGATTCTCAAATCTGAAGGGTTGCATTTGACCATCCTAATGTAACCCTGGAAACTTGGTTTCATCAAATGTGACATTTACACTTTCTTCAATTGTCTTGTGCTCCAAGATATAGACTCTGTAGGCAGTCCTTTCTATCCCATATCCCATGAAAATGCCTTCATATGCTTTGGTATCAAACTTGCCTTTTTTTTCATGGTTATCTTTCATTAAGAAGCACTTGCTTCCAAAAACATGAAAGTACTTGACAGTAGGTTTCTTTTCTGTTAAAAGATAGTAAGGAGTATTACCATGAGCCTTGTTGATTAGTGTTCTGTTCTGTGTGTAACAAGCAGTGTTGATGGCTTCTGCCCAGAAATATGTTAGTAGTTTGGCATTGCTCAACATAGTCCTAGCAGCTTCAATGAGTGTCCTATTCTTTCTTTCCACAACTCCATTTTGCTGTAGAGTTCTTGCAGCTGAGAATTGTTGAACAATTTCTTGATCTTTGCAGAAGTTTCCTAGTGTAGCATTTCTGAACTCAGTTCCATTGTCACTTCTTAGAAATTGAATTTTTACTCCTGGGGTTCTATCAAGTACCCTTATGTGGTCAATTATTTCCTGAGCAGCTTCATCTTTTGATTCTAAGAATTTCACCCAAGTGTACCTAGAGTAGTCATCAATCATGACTAGTGCATATCTTTTTCTGGATAGTGATTGAACATTTACTGGTCCAAAAAGATCCATGTGAATCAACTTGAGTGCTTCAGTGTTGGTGTTGACTTGTTTTGATTTATGTATTGCTTGTCTTAGTTTTCCCATTTGACAATCTTCACACAGTCCTTCTTGATAGAATTCCTGTTGAGGCAATCCTCTCACCAATTCCTTCTTCATTAGCATGTTCATAGTTTTGAAGTTGAGATGGGAAAGCTTTTTGTGCCAAAGCATGCTATCACCAACACTTGCTTTGCTGTAAAAACAAAATATTCTTTCCTCATTTGTTGAATTTAAATCTGCAACAAATAGGCTTCCTTTCCTAACTCCTTTCAGAGATAGGCTTCTATCCTTCTTGTGGTAGATTGTGCATTCCATCATGCCAAAGTTGACTTTGAATCCTTTGTCAGCGAATTGACTGACACTGAGCAGATTATGCTTCAAACCTTCCACAAGAGAGATTTCTTCAATGACAACATTTCCAGCTTTTAAGCAGCCATATCCCACAGTGTAACCTTTGCAGTTGTCTCCAAAGGTTATTGTTGGGCCAGCCTTCTCGACATATTGTGATAGCAGGGACATATCACCAGTCATGTGCTTGGAGCATCCACTGTCGATTATCCACATGACCTTTTTGCTTTTCTTTCCCTGCAAAACAGATGGAGTTTAATTTGCATTTGGTACCCAAGCCTTGTTGGGTCCTGCAAACTCAGTATCACCAGAGATTTTATCAGAATTTGAGACACTATTATCAGAAGATGGTTGCTTGACTTCCTTTATTACCCACTTAGTTTTAGAGGAAGGCTTAGTCTTTTTCTCAGCTAGAAAAGCCTTATCATTATCTTTAGTGGATTCAGAAATCTTTGCAGTTTGCATATAAGAACATTTCTCAGTAGATGAAATTTGCAGATTAAAGCATGTACTCATGGCAGTGATTTTGCATGGCATACAGTCAATGTTATTACAGACAACCATTGTTCTTTGCATAAAGGGAGTTCTATATAAGTTCCCTCTCAACTCTGTTGCATTAGATATGCTACTAGTTGATTTCTTACAAACATAAGTTAAGTGATGTGAGGAGCCACAGTTATTGCAAAGTTTCCTAGGTGCCTTGATAAGTGGATTTTACATCTACTTGGAGCATTCTAAATCGGCTTAAATTGATTGTTTTGGACTCAAGTTTCTTGTAGTTTTGATGTGTTTTGCTTAGTTGTGCAGATTTACGAGAATGTTGACTAAGGTGGATGCTTCTATAATTTTTTGGGAATTAATTGATTAAAATTCGGATTTTTAAGAAGGGTTGCGCAGTCTACACTATTTTGGCCATATCTTGAGTTCTATAAGTCTGTTTTCAGCCCGTAACCAGTCCACGCGAAGATAACGAGATTCTCTATCATTCTAAGGTGTTCCAGAGGTACAATTACGTTTGGAACGTTCCAGAAAAACTGGAGAAATGTCAGCCACGAATTTTCCTTAAAAACAGAATCAGTTTAGGAAACGTCTTTTGCAGAAATTCTGTTTTAACTCTATTTTGGGTATTTTCTTGGTGGGCAAGACTTCTAGAGCCTATATAAACACATCCTACCATTGTAATAGAGATAGATAAATACATATAGATTAGACAATTACTTAGGTTTATTTGTATTTTTTCATACTTTGTTTTTATCATGGTTTCATCAGATCCCATGATGACGAGAGGTTCGATTATGAACTAATCGTTGTCATGGGATTCTAACGGATTTATTTATGGAGCTTTAGTATCTTGATGTTTTAAAGATCTATGTGTGATGTATATCTGATATCCTCGTATGGTTGTGATTCGTGTGTTTAGATGCGTCATGAACATCTAATTTGTTAATCTCTTGTGAAGCGAGAGTGGATCTTGAGATTTAGAACTTGCCATGCTAGCATAGGATAGGTTGATGTTTTAACATCATGATTTGTGGCGTAAATAGAGATATTATGCTGCCCTATGTGATCAATATGGATAACTTGTTCTTCAACCGTTATGTTTTCAAATTCTATAGAGATATAGGGTCTAAGCATAATTGGTGTCTATTCTTCTTCTATCTCTTTTGTGGATGTATGTTTAGTTTGGTATTCGCATACTGAGAGGTAACGTATACTTGTTTTGTGTTGTCCGATCAGATATCATAACCATTGCATATAGTGATTAAAGGCGTTAGATCTAAGCAAAGTATTTAATGAAGTTAGGATTCCATGTTTTCTCTTGCAGAAGTAATTTGATTTAAATTCTTTTATGTTAGTTAATTCTTAGTTTGTTAATTTAGTTCTTAGTTAATTTAGTTTATTAAAACCAAAATTGTTATTTGTCTTAGCAGTGAATAAAAACCATACATTGTTGCATAGGTGCATGAACTGAATTGAAACCATAACCAGATCTCTGTGGGAACGAACTCAACTTATATCTGTATTACTTGTGACCACGTACGCTTGCGTGATTTAGTGCAAACAAGTTTTTGGCGCCGCTGCCGGGGATCTTCGGTGTTTTATTTTTGGTTTATGTGCTTGTCAATAGTGGTCGTTAGAGTTCACTGACTCGGATTAGTTACTTACCTATCTTGTTTAGTTTGGTGTGTTTCAGGTACTTGAGTGTTGAAGATGGTAGGTCAGGAGTTGCCATGGTGGGCATATTCGAGTACATCCATGCCTTATCAATGTGAGCGGTGCTTGGGCATTCATGATCACTCACAATATTGTTACTACAAAGGAGTTGATCCATATGTCACTTATGAGGAACAACCATATTTTCCATACCATCCTCAACAGTACCAGCAAGATGTTCCAGATAGGTCATATTTCTTTGGTAATGAAGAGTTTCAACATCAGCAACCTACTCCTACTTTTCAATCAGATGAGGTTGATGCTATGGAGGAGCTTAGGAGTCTTGTAAAGAGTAACGAGGAGTCTTTAAAATCCGTGGAGACACTAGTTGCTCAAGCTGTGAGATCATTGGAACACAAGACTCTAGAGGAGATTAGGATGCGTGTAAAGAGTAACGAAGCGTCTCTCAAATCTTTGGAAACAATAGTTGCTCAAGTTAGGAGTGCCTTGGAACAAGAGAATCAGCAATTCATACCAGAGGCAATTCCAGAGAATAACGGTGGCTTGGAGCAAGGTACTGCGTGCTTAATTGAAGAAGACAAATTCCAAGGTGAGGTGAGCATTCACAAGCCATGTGAGGAATTTGATCAAGCTAGTGAGGTGGATGATTTGGAAGGGGCATTATTTGAGACAGATACTGATGAGCTACACAAATTTCAAGAATTGTTATGTGCGTACCAAGAGGACACTGATGAGCTACGAAAATTTCAAGAATTGGTATGTGCGAACCAAGAGGCTGATGAACATGAGAAAGATGCAGATTTTCTACTTGTCTCTGAGTTTAAAGATGGAGGTAGCGCATTAGAGCCAATGGAGGAAGTTCTCTTTGAGAAACCAAAGGCTACAGCAACTTACATTTACCCTCCTCTATTACATTCAAGCGAAGCCCGTGTGTTGTTCTACAAATTGACAGATTTTGGGTCAACAGATGAAGGCATTGGAATAGGACATAGTTGTTATACGAATAGGCCAAACGAGGAGAAGTGGCAGAAAGTGTGCCGCCGTGATGACGATGAAGTATCGCGAAGAGAGGACCAGGCCAACTATTATCATCCTTAATGGAGGCTTGGAAGTAACGTCAAGCTATTGACGCTAAACAAGCACTTCGTGGGAGGCAACCCACGTTTTTCCGCAATTTTATTTAGGTATGTTTTCTACTATCCCTTGTATTTACTTCCATTCAATGAGGGCATTGAATATTTAAAGTTTGGGGGTGGTTTGAGGGATTAGTAGTTGTTGTATTATTTGTTCATGTAGGATTTCATGTTTTGCATATTAGTAGTAGTAAATTATGCATATATGTTCGTGTTATCTACGTTTGTTTCATATAGGACATTATGTTTTTATGTTTGTATATCATGTGAGTTCATAATAGTTGCATTTGCACCCATGCTTGATAGGAATTTTGTGTTGTTAACGCTTTTGATTGAGAAGTGATATGCTTTGTTCTTGTGCACACACATACACAAGTAAGTTGAAGCTAGTAGACTTATTGAATGTTGTGAGTAATTAGAAGGACATGAATATGTGCAAGATGATTTAGTTTGCATGCTTTGAATACAAGTTGGTGCGTTAGAGAGATGTTTGCTTGGGATTGAGTATGTTTTTCCACCAAGTGAGATTTTGAGCCTTACTGCATATTGCATATTTGTTGCAATTTATTCGTTTGCTTGAGTGTCCACGGATTGTTTGCATTTCTAGTAGTTGTTTGAGGTCTTTCTTGAAACGCATGACATTATTTGACGATTAAAATGATAAAGGCATTTAGGAATAACCTCATATTTTCCCATATTACCACACCATATTTACATGATCAATTAGTTAACCCGTTGAGCTTAATCCTATTTTTTCGGTGACATACCACATTACTTGCCTAGACCTTTTTCTTGTATTGGCCTTACATTAATTTGAACCCACATTGTCAAAGGCTAGTAGAGTGCTTAAGGGAGTAATAAGGTGTGCAAGGAGGGGTTATTGTTATTGTTGGTCATAATTTTGGGGGAAATATTGAAAATTGGGTTTGTTTACTTGATAGCCGGCATGTGTAATAAAGTTGTGGGATCATTGTTATTGTTTATATTAGTGTTTGTGTTATATTTAGCTCTCGAAAATAAAAGAAAAAAAAAGAAAAATATATATATTTTGAGAGCATGTTTGTGTTGTTGTGATCCTACTTTAGTCGACTAGTCGAGCGTTTTTGTTGGTGTGGGGGGAAAATAGGGTGTTGTGTATGATTTATTATGGTACTTACTAGCTTTTGACACTTCACCTATTTTGGCTTATTTGACATACCTTGTCCCTAGCCCCGTTACAACCCAAATAAAGACCTTTTGATTATCGTCATTGATGTATGTTGTGTTAAGAGTTAGATTGATACCAAACGTCAAGCATGTTTATGATTTTGTTGGAATTGAGTGATACACTTACCCTTGTTCTTGAGTGAATATTCTTTTGTGAGTGTTTGCTTGTTTTTGCGTATGAGATCCCGAGTTTTGTCTCAAAGATGTACTCTTGTAGGCTTAGCATGTTTACTAACTTATTCTTACATTTGACATGGACTTGTGAGAACTTATGCATGTTCATTGAGTAGACTATGTGAATACTTGCACTTTCGACACCAAGACATTGCGTATTTACTTTGATTCTTAAGTTGATATGGCATGAGAGGATTTGAAGGTATGGTAGGATATTAGTATTAGATTAATTGCATTTCATATTAGTTGCATTCATGCATTGCATTGCATTAGGTTACATGGATTTTGTGGGTACATTCGCTATAGGCCCTCACGAGACCTTACTCATCCACTAGGGCTGCCTAGGGGTTTAAAGGGCTTGTTGCATATGCCAAATGCAACCGTGATCACCTACGGAAGTGGTACTAGTTAGTTAGTTAGTTGTAATTGTTTATGCTTGAGGACAAGCATCGGTTTAAGTTTGGGGGTGTGATAAGTGGATTTTACATCCACTTGGAGCTTCTAAATCGGCTTAAATTGATTGTTTTGGACTCAAGTTTCTTGTAGTTTTGATGTGTTTTTAGTTGTGCAGATTTACGAGAATGTTGACTAAGGTAGATGCTTCTATAATTTTTTGGGAATTAATTGATTAAAATTCGGATTTTTAAGAAGGGTTGCGCAGTCTACACTGTTTTGGCCATATCTTGAGTTCTATAAGTCTATTTTCAGCCCGTAAGCAGTCCACGCGAAGATAACGAGATTCTCTATCATTCTAAGGTGGTCCAGAGGTCCAATTACGTTTGGAACATTCCAGAAAAACTGGAGAAAAGTCAGCCACGAATTTTCCTTAAAAACAGAATCAGTTTAGGAAACATCTTTTGCAGAAATTCTGTTTTAACTCTATTTTGGGTATTTTCTTGGTGGGCAAGACTTCTAGAGCCTATATAAACACATCCTACCATTGTAATAGAGATAGATAAATACATATAGATTAGACAATTACTTAGGTTTATTTGTATTTTTTCATACTTTGTTTTTATCATGGTTTCATCAGATCCCATGATGACGAGAGGTTCGATTATGAACTAATCGTTGTCATGGGATTCTAACGGATTTATTTATGGAGCTTTAGTATCTTGATGTTTTAAAGATCTGTGTGTGATGTATATCTGATATCCTCGTATGGTTGTGATTCATGTGTTTAGATGCGTCATGAACATTTAATTTGTTAATCTCTTGTGAAGCGAGAGTGGATCTTGAGATTTAGAACTTGCCATGCTAGCATAGGATAGGTTGTTGTTTTAACATCATGATTTGTGGCGTAAATAGAGATATTATGCTGCCCTATGTGATCAATATGGATAACTTGTTCTTCAACCGTTATGTTTTCAAATTCTATAGAGATATAGGGTCTAAGCATAATTGGTGTCTATTCTTCTTCTATCTCTTTTGTGGATGTATGTTTTGTTTGGTATTCGTATACTGAGAGGTAACGTATACTTGTTTCGTGTTGTCCGATCAGATATCATAACCATTGCATATAGTGATTAAAGGCGTTAGATCTAAGCAAAGTATTTAATGAAGTTAGGATTCCATGTTTTCTCTTGCAGAAGTAATTTAATTTAAATTCTTGTTAGTTAGTTAATTCTTAGTTTGTTAATTTAGTTCTTAGTTAATTTAGTTTATTAAAACCAAAATTGTTATTTGTCTTAGCAGTGAATCAAAACCATACATTGTTGCATAGGTGCATGAACTGAATTGAAACCATAACCAGATCTCTGTGGGAACGAACTCGACTTATATCTGTATTACTTATGACCACGTACGCTTGCGTGATTTAGTGCAAACATGCCTGCTTAACATATGCATAATTATTCCTTTTATCAATGCCTAGCTTGCCATTTCTGTTCTTTGGTTTGGAGACGATTGTCTTGACAGTATGTTCAGAAGGTACTGTTGAGCCATTTTTGACAGCACCTTTTGTACTTGCTGTCTTGACAGTAGGTTTGAAAGTTACTGTCTTGGGCGCCTTCTTGATAGTATCTTTGAAAGTTACCGTCTCATCCTTTGAGACAGTATCTTTTGAACACTTGTCGAGCTGTTTAGTTAAGTTACTGTCATGGGAAATTTGACAGAATCTTTTTCTTTCTTAGATGTACTATCAGCCCTCTCATCTTTATCACAGAGTTCTTGATTAATAATTAGGGAAGTTTCATCAACCTCAAACTCTGTACTTTTGAAAATTGGATTGCTCACATTATTGAGGATGTGAGGTTTGACAGTATTGATTTCATTATCATTCTGTATAACAACCTCTTTACCAGGTCTCCTACCATAATCATAGCCTATACCTATCTTCTTACTTTCAGTATGTTTCTCATGATACTCTTGAACTAACTTAGAGGAATTTTTAAATGCCTTTAGCTTAAATTCATTTTCAGAAATTTCTTTTCTTAGATATTCCTCTATCTCTTTAGCACAGATTAAATCATTTTTTAATCTTTCATTTTCCTGAGCTAAAGAATCAATAGAACTGGTTTTAAGCAACAACACATCATTGTTGGATCTGAGTACTTCATTTTCTTTAGTTAATCTAGTAATTTCTTCATTTGCAGCAGATAAACTAGTGTGAATATTAAACATTTCAATACTCATTTCCTCAATGGTTTGCTTATAGTCATTTAAAGACATATCTAGTAAAACTAGAGATGGTACCTGACTTGACGAGGTTGATGCTTCTTCATCCTCTCTAGCCATCAAGGCTAGATTCACAAATTCCTCTTCTTCTTCATCATCAGATTCATACCGGCATTTTCCTTCAGCCACATAGGCTTTTTTCCTAGTCCTTTCTTAAATTGACTTCCAGTTCCTCTCTCCATTCTTTGTATTTGTTTTGGTCTTTTGCATTCAGTAGCAAAGTGACCCAGTTCATTGCAGTTGTAGCATCTAAACTTTGATCTATCTACCATTCCTGTTTTGTATCCTCCCTTGGTGCCGGTAGCAGGTTTTGATGAGCTTCCTTGGTTATATTTTGGAAATTGACCTTGAGGCTTGTTGTGGAATAAAAACTAGGTTATGATTATGACGGCTAGGGTTCGGGAGCTTCGTGCTTTAATGGCTGCTTCTGCGTTCGAGACTAAACGGTCCTCACAGAATGCCTACGTATCTCTGTATTAGAGAATCAAGCCAAGAAAACGTAGTTTTGAGAATGAGGGGTCAGACCCTTTATATAGGCTGAGAAGCCTTAGAATTATGGTAGGAATAGGAGACTTGGTGGGCAAGCCACCGCCTCAAGGAAGGTTCTGGATCAATTCCTTTTAAGAATCAGTTTCCATGTTGGAATATGTATCTTGGAGGCTAAGTCAGGCAAGAGTAATATCCTTGTTTGACTCTTATTTGCTGAGCTGTTTATTACCCCTAATATTAATTACGAAATTAATATTATAGATAGGGATTGGGCCCATCTGGTGGGCCCCACGTTTGGACCATTCCGGGTCTAATTAATGCCACATTAAATGTGTCTTTAGGGCTTACTTTTAGCCCATATCATTTGCCCCCCAACTTCTAGGAAAACTGATCAGGTTTTCCTTGAAGTTATAACGGCCTTATTCGAGACTTGGGTCAGGGTTTATTACTCTTACATGAGTATTTTCAACAATATCATCTTAATGTAAAGCGTGGAGCGACCGACGCATTTACGAAGATGTTGAACGACACTAAACGGTGTTAAATGGCACTAGACAGTGCTAATAAGCCTTAAACAACGTTTAAACAGCGTTAAACAATGTTAAATGGCATAAAATGGCACTAACGGCACTAATCGGCGCTAAACAGTGCTAACCGGCACTAATCTGTGCTAACAGGCACTAAACAGTGCTTAAACAGCACTAAACGGTGCTAATCGGCACTAAACTGTGCTAATCTCGACCTCTTTTTATCATTAACAATCATCCGAGATTCGCTGAAAAAGTCGAGATTTATGTTTGATAACTATTCAAAGTTCACTGAAAAAGTCGGGATCCAGGACCAAGTACTGAACCTAGACCGGCCGGATCCAGGGTCAGCACCTGGTCGGCTGGACCCCCTCCGTGGGAGCTGGTCGGCCGGGACCTGGTCTTCCGGGACCTGGTCAGCTGGAATCCCTCTTCCAGGGCTGGTTAGTCAAAAGATGGCCTTAAAAACCTGAACCTAGACCCCTTCATGATTTTAAAAGAGAGTATGGATCTAGGATCAGGAATCATCCGTGGTCCTAAGGATCAAGAATCTTGATCTTGATTACGAATCGTCAGTTTGGTCGCTCGTGACTTCATGGCTAACTCTGGCCTTCATGACTAATCTTGGCCTTCATGGCTAATCTTGGCCTTCATGGCTAATCTTGGCCTCCCTTTAGCATTCGCAATCATCCGAGATTTGCTGAAAAAGTCGAGAACCATGTCCGAAATCACTTGCTGAAAAAGTCGGGATCCAGGACCAAGTACTGAACCTAGACCGGCAGGATCCAGGATCAGCACCTGGTCGGCTGGACCCCCTCCGTGGGAGCTGGTCGGCTGGACCCCCTCCGTGGGAGCTGGTCGGCCGAGACCTGGTCTTCCGGGACCTGGTCGGCTGATCCTTCCCCGTGGGAGCTGTTCGGCCGGGACCTGGTCCTCCGGGACCTGGCCGGCTGAGGCCCCTAGTGTGTCGTGGTCGATTGCTTCTCGGCTAGCTGGTCGACCCGGACGTGAAAATCATTCGCGATCTTGAGGGTCAAGAATCTTGATCTTGATCTCAAGTCATTATTTTGGTCATTCATGACTTTGTTGTCTTAAAGATCAAGAAACTTGACCTTGATCTTAAGTCGTCAGTTTGGTCATTCGTGACTTCCGACGATATTACTCTTTAATTTATTGCTAATACATCAGCTATTTCTTCTTTGGCATATTTGAATTATAACGATCCTTCCTGTATAGAACGAGCAATTTCTGTCCTTTTTTCATCTTTAAACGATAGATGACCTGTAAACGCGAACCAGGCTGAACTTCAACCTATTACAGCAGGTCATGCTTCTTCTATAAAAGAAGTGTGGTGGTTTTCATTTCATTCACTTCTTCACTGAGTTTTCAAATTCTTAAGCTCTCTAGCTTTCAAGTTGCAAGATCAAGTTCCAGCTTCGTGATCAAGATGTCAGAAGGTGATCACCCAATGGCTCCCCCTGTCTCCATGATGGAAGCTATGGCAAAGAGGAGTATGATGAGGACAGCTAAAGGTAAAGAAGAAATCAAACCTTCTTCATACGTCGAACATAAATTTGAATCCTTGCTAGATCTTCTAAATATTATGAGGGACACATTTCCAAACTGTGCTAGCTTAGATTCTTTTAACAGTCCCAGTAAATTGAAAGAAAAAGATGTCCAGGAAATAAAGGACACATATCACTTTCCAAGTGCTATTAAAGTTCGTCTTCCAAAACCATCAGACAGGACCTGCAACTGGCATCCCGAGAGGCTTTGTGTTTACTGGGGTGCCCTTGATGCTGGGTTCAGATTCCCGGTTGATAATTTTATCATTAGATTGCTGGCGGAGTATCAGATCCATCCTTGTCAGTTGTATCCCAACTCTTGGAGATATATCTCTATTTTCTTAATAAGATGTCGTCAATAGGGGATCCTACCGACTACTACATTGTTTCGAAGTATCTTCGTGGCCAGTAACTCTTCTGATCAAAAGAAAGGATGGGTTAGCCTCAAGCACAGGGCCAAAATTCCACACATGGTGAATCCCTATTCTTTACCAGATTCCCAACATTTCTGGGAAAGAGAGTTTGTTGTTCTTGAATGGAAAGGCGGTGACTGGGGTAACTTCTTTGTAAAGAGATTCGGAATTGTAGAAGATAGCAAACACTTCGTTTATGACCTTGATGATTCAGAGTTACAGGACCGAGATTGGCTTCTTGCCGATGATGGCCGTACCCACTATAAAATTTTTCTGAATGAAAACAACCTTATTGAAGCTGGCCTTAGCTTTCTTTCCATTGAGGGTAATTTTCTTACTTGAGCTTCTTATGAACTCTGTTTGTTCTTATACCGATGTTTTCTCTTTGTATTTCAGCTGCGGAGGAGATTGATAGCCGTCCTCAGAATCAGCCGATTGTGACTAAAAGAATGAAGAAAAAGGCTGAGGAGCTACTGAATCCCGCTAAGCCTCGTATCCCCAACTTCTTGGAAGGTTGCTCCCAAGGCGGGAAGAGATCCCGTAATGCTGATGGAAGTATCAGAACCCCCTTTATGCCATCATGGGGTATATGCGAACAAGACTTGGTTTCTGGGAGTCCTGAACTAGCCCTAGACTGGTCTAAGCTTTCAATCACCCCTCCTGATAGATTGTCTTTACATACTGGGGACAAAATGAATGAGAATCAGCTTCTGGGCGCTCAGGCCTTGTATCAGGTAAGATACTTTTCCTACCGATTCTGGTATGATTTAGCCTTTACAAATTCCTTATGCTTTGTCAACTTTGATTGCAGGCTAATGCCTTCTTCCAAGCTGTTTCTACCCAAGGCCTGGCTTTCAGGGATGAGAATATATCCTTGAAGACTGATTCAGCAAGGTTCAAGGAAGAGATTGATGACCTGCATTCTCAAGTTGCCCATGCCGAAGCGGATGCTTTATCCTCCCGAAAGCAACTTGCCTCCTTGGCCCAAAAGAGAATGAATGATGCTAACAAATTGATTAAAGCTTATCATAAGTCTGAAGAGTTTCTGAAGTTCATGGATGATCATGATGACGATGTGCGTCCCTATAATATGTCTGTTGGTTGGGATAAAGCCATCAGCGCTGTGAGTCATCGACATCCTTCTGTTGTCAAACCAGCTGATTTTCCTTGCCCTAACTGGGGTGTCAACCCGGCTAATCTAGCTTCTGGTTCGGGAACTAAAATTGTTCCTCAGACATCAGGATCCAGCTCCAAAGGTAGTCATCGACGTTCTGGATCCAGCTCCAAGGGAGCTGTCCCAGTTACTAGCCTAGACTCATCTTCTTCAGGCTCCCGTAGGAAGAAACCCCCACCCACGAGGAAAGTTGGAGTGGTTCGACAACCAATCCCTGGCAAGAGACTGATTCGAAATGAGGCCAGCCCAAGCTCATCTTCTGGAGAGGAAGAAACTGAAGTTGCAAAGACTACCGCGCAGCCAATGGTAGTTGTCGAACAAGGGAGTGCCGAGGAAGAGACTTCTTCAGGTGATGATTCGAGTGAGGAGGAGGATTCAGGTGAAGAAGAGTCGGGCGAGGAAGAATCCCCGGCTAAGTAGGTTGGGTACACCTCATGGCCTTGTTTAGCCTTGTTTAGCTGCCTGTGGCTTTATTTCATCAGCTTTTTATTCAGCGTCCTTCGGGACTTAAACTTTATTCATGTGTTGTAACTTAACTTAACTCGAACCGTAGCCCCTCGGGGCATTTTATTTATGCATATGTATTCTGTATTCCTATGTTTATTTACTTTCAGTACTTGATCTTTCCAGACTTGCACTCAACAGGTGCTTGGTACATAAACAAAACATAGAATCACAGAATGGAAAACAGACTTGCATTGATAACTTGAAAGAGGGTTCGACCCTTACATTAATACTATAATCCTACTCGGGGTACTAGTCCCTAGAATGGTTTCATCGAACCTTATTTCTACTTCTATTAATAAATAGATAAAAGCCAAATCCTTACTAGGAAGGCTTATACATAATAAATCTTCAAGTTCAGAGCATGCCAAGTTCGGGGCACTTCGTTCCCATCTAATGTCTCCAGCTTGTATGATCCTCGTCCTAGTGTCTTTCTGACTCAATACGGTCCTTCCCAGTTGGGGGCTAGTTTTCCCTTCTGGCCAACTCTAGAAGCCTCGATCTTTCTCAGAACTAAGTCACCTTGCTGAAAGAATCTCTCCTTAACCCTATGGTTGTAATAAAAGGATGCTTTCTTTTGATGCTCCGCATTTCTGGCGTTTGCCTCATCTCTAACTTCATCAATTAGATCTAGGGCGAGCCTCATGCCTTCTTCATTAGTCTCAGGTTCGAATGCCTCAACTCGAGGTGATGTATGCATGATCTCTAGTGGCACAACTGTCTCAGCTCCATAAGCTAGCAGAAACGGGGTCGCTCCGGTGGTCACCTTACAAGTAGAGCGATAAGCCCAGAGTATAGGTAGCAACTCATCCACCCAAGTGTTTCTTGAGCGTTCGACCCTTTTCTTTAGTCCATCAAGGATGATCCGATTGGCCACCTCGGCCTGTCCATTCGCTTGCGGGTGTGCTACCGAAGTAAAACGAAGTTCAATAGCATTTTCCTCATAGTACTTTTTGAACTCCTCGTTGTTGAACTGCGTTCCATTATCTGTCACAAGAATTCAACATATCAATACTTGGCAGGGGAAAACAATTTTTTCGACATGCATCATTCAGGTCAGTGAAGTCTATACACATCCTCCACTTCCCATTTGCTTTCTTGACCATCACAGGGTCTGCTAACCATTCGGGAAACTGAATCTCTTCAATAAAACCAGCTTCCAAGAGCTTATCCACTTCTTGCTTAATGGCCTCTTGCCTTTCCGGAGCAAAGTTTCTCTTCTTCTGCTTTATTGTCTTCCTCTTGGGATCAACATTCAATTTATGAGTTATCAGTTGGGGGTCAATCCCTGGCATGTCCGCTGCCGTCCAAGCGAACACATCGCTATTCTCTTGCAAGAACGTTGTCAACTCGCCCTTCAGGGGTTCCTTCAGAGATGCTCCTATATATGTAACCTTCTCAGGGTCGCCCAGCTCTAAAGGGATGGGGATCAAATCCTCTGCTGGCTTCCCTCGGTGTTCATCGTCATTACGGACATCCATGTCTTCAATTGGGAGTACCTGCCCCCCGACTCCATCAGCTCTCAATGCAGATACATAACAACTTCTTGCCATCTTCTGGTCGCCCTTTTGTTCTCCGACCCCATTCCGGGTTGGAAACTTAATTTTCATATGATAAGTAGAGGCAACAGCCTTGAACGCATGAAGTCCAGTCCTTCCCAGGATTGCGTTATAAGTCGAAGACGCTTTGATCACCAGAAAATTTAACATCTGAGTAGCCTCCTTAGGTTCTTGCCCAATTGTCATGGGTAACTGAATAGTCCCTTCAACTTTGGACTCCACTCCATTAAATCCGTAGATTGGCATATTGGTAGGGGTAAGTTGAGAATCGGTGTATCCCATCTTTATAAATGCATCGTAGAACAAAATATCAACAGAAGCTCCGTTATCTATCAAGACTCGCTTTACTTCTGAATTCCCAATCACAGGGGTTATGACCAACGGGTCGTCATGGGGGAATTTTACCCCTTCAAGATCAGAATCATCAAAACCAATCGCTATTTCAGTTCTAGCACGTTTCGGGGCTTCTCCCACGATGTGCATCACTTCTCTGGCATATGCTTTTCGAGAGTTTTGAGTTGTTCCGGCCGCTGTTGGACCTCCCCAAATCATGTTGATAACTGGCCCTCGAGGCTGTGGGTTACGATCACGATCGTTATCCCTTCTATCATTGTCTCTCCTGTTGTAGTCTCCTCTTTGGGTTCCACGATCTCCACCCTTTGTGAAATTATTCAGTTTTCCTTTTCGAATCAAAAACTCAATCTCATCTTTTAACTGCCTACAATCATCTGTATCATGCCCCACATCTCGGTGGAACCTGCAGTATCGATCTTTGTCTCTTTTTGCGGGATCACCCCTGAGTGGCTTCGGCCATCGAAAGTCCTTATCCTTCTCGATTTCTAACAAGATTTGACTCCTTGGAGCATTCAACCTTGCATAATCAGAAAATCTCGGTCCAAATTTCTTCTTTGGTGGTGAGTCGGAATCCTTGCTAATCCGGGGATATTTGTCCCTAGCATCGTACTCCTGCTCTTGCTTTCGCTTCTTCGTTTCATTATTACCCTTGCCATTGTTTATCACGACATCCTTCATGGTACTGTCCTCGGCCTTGATATACTTATCAGCCCTTCGTTGGAGTTCAGCCATATTCTCAGGTGGGTACTTTGCCAATGACCTTTTAAAGTACAGATCAGTGGTGCCGTGCTCCAGGGCTACCATGGCCACCTTGTTCTCTAAATCAGTGATATTTAATGTCTCCTTGGTGAACCTCTTAAGATAATCTCTCGGATTCTCATTCTTCCCTTGTACTACATACATGAGAGATGCAGAACTTTTCTCATGAACTCTCCCGCTGATAAATTGACTAACAAAAGCAGCACTTAACTCCTTAAAGGAGCCAATTGAGTTTGCAGGAAGTCGGCTATACCATCTTTGAGTCATGCCCGACAAGGTTTGAGGGAACGCCCTACACTTCAAGGCGTCACTTGCAGGCTGTAGTAATAGGGCGTTCGAGAACGTCCTAATATGATTTGCGGGATCAGCCGTTCCATCATAAGCCTTAATTGTCGGCATCTTGAACTTCTTTGATATGCGGGCATTCATCACCTCCTCGGTAAACGGGGGCGTGGGATCATCAGAATCCCCAAGTGGCATCAGATCCTTGGGGTTGCTCTTGGGGGTTTCTACCCTCGTTGTTCTTCCAGTTGGGGCATCAGCCCTTTTTTGCCTCCTCGGAGGTCTTTCCAAATCAACAAAAGGGATCCCTCCTGAAGTTGAAGGAGGTCCATTCTTGTTCAACCTCGCTTGTTCCCTTGCCATATCTTTCTTCAATTTTAAGATCTCGGCCTCATAAGCCTTAATCCTCTCAGCAGTTGTCGAAGGGAGTCCATCATGAGTAGTGCGAGTTCTTCCTCGAGGTTCTTTACTTGTACGTCACCTCCTTGGAGCTTCATCACGATCGTAATCATCGTCAGAGGATGAATCATCCGTATAAGGACCAGAAAAATCGCGATAATCTCGATCTCGGATGTACAGGGCATGACCACTTGATCCAGCTCCTTGGGTAGGAGGGTAGTTAGGCAGCCTATACATCGGATTGGTGCTTAAGGGGAGATCCGTAGTGTGGATCTGAACCCCTTGTGGAGGGTTGTTGGGATCTACAATCAGGGGAGAAACCCCCACCTGGTTAGTCCCTGGATTTGTGTGGACGATCGGAGGTAGCGTACTCTCAATATTGGAAGTCGTCCCTAGGGGTTGAGAAACTTGATACGGAATGATAGTCCCGGATGTTGGAGGTACTTGTTCAGTGACAGGAGGAGCAGAGCTAAGAGGTAGAGCCTCGGTAGCGATTGGCTCTGTAGTGCTTGGTGCTGTTCTTCGTATATTTACCATGGTTGATGTCTTTTTCCCACAGACGGTGCCAAATGTTGTGGAATAAAAACTAGGTTATGATTATGACGGCTAGGGTTCGGGAGCTTCGTGCTTTAATGGCTGCTTCTGCGTTCGAGACTAAACGGTCCTCACAGAATGCCTACGTATCTCTGTATTAGAGAATCAAGCCAAGAAAACGTAGTTCTGAGAATGAGGGGTCAGACCCTTTATATAGGCTGAGAAGCCTTAGAATTATGGTAGGAATAGGAGACTTGGTGGGCAAGCCACCGCCTCAAGGAAGGTTCTGGATCTATTCCTTTTAAGAATCAGTTTCCATGTTGGAATATGTATCTTGGAGGCTAAGTCAGGCAAGAGTAATATCCTTGTTTGACTCTTATTTGCTGAGCTGTTTATTACCCCTAATATTAATTACGAAATTAATATTATAGATAGGGATTGGGCCCATCTGGTGGGCCCCACGTTTGGACCATTCCGGGTCTAATTAATGCCACATTAAATGTGTCTTTAGGGCTTACTTTTAGCCCATATCAAGGCTTATATGGCTTTTTCCTTTTGAACCTTATATTTTTTAATTTTCTTGCCATAAAAGCCATGGTTGGATTATCCATTTTCTCCATTTCTTCTAGAGTGTAGAATTCTTCATCTTCAACATCTTCTAGTTGAAGAACAACCTTTTCTTCATCCTCAACCACCTCTTCAATTTTCACAGATGAAAATTGAGGTTGTTGAGCATTTTGAATTTGCTCACTTGCTTGAAAATATGATGGTCCTTGAGCAACTAGAGCACCAGCCATGTTTGCCATCAATCCCTTGGATCCACTTTGTATGGCTTTCTTTTGATAATATTCAAGTTCATAAGATTTTAGAACTCCATACAATGTTTCAAGAGAGACAGAGTTTAAATCTCTTCCTTCTCTTATGGCTGTTACTCTATGCCCGAGATGTTCTGGAAGAGTTAGCAGAAACTTGATATTGACTTCCTTCTTTTCATAGAACTTTCCATGAATCTGGAGCTCAGCTATCAGTTTGCTAAATCTTTCAAACATGTGAGTTAACTCTTCTTCATGCTTGCCCATAAACGCTTCATATTGTGACACCAGTATTTGTTTTTGATTTTCTCTGACCTCTTCACTTCCTTCACATAAAAGTTCTATCTTTTTCCACATATCCCTGGCAGAGTTGCATTCTATTATATTTCCACTCATAGCTTTGTCCAGGGTAAGTGCATCTAGCAGAATGAGTTGTAGATGATCATCCAGTGCTACCTTTTCTTTTTCTGAGTCATTATACTCAGTAGGCTTCTTAGCAACCCAATGAGCTGTGATTACTACATCATTAACTGTAGCACATGGAATTTCCTTTTGAGGAATGAAGGGGCCATTTTCCAGAATACCTAGGAATAGTGGATTCTGAGCTTTGATAAATAACATGATCTTCTTTTTCCATATGTTGTAGTTTTCTTTATCAAAAGCTGGAATCTTGATATTACTTGACCTTTGAATACTTGCCATTTGGATCTCAGATATGTGTATTAATCTGAAGGCTCTGATACCAGTTGTTAGTCCAGGAAAGTATTGTAGAAGGGGGGTTGAATGCAATACTAATAAATTTCAAAAACTATTTTAACAACTTAAATAGAGTTTGTAATTTACTAGTAGAAGAAATGCAAACACAAGTAAAATCAAACACGATGTTTTCACAAAATAAATGTTTTATTTATTTTGCAAAGTTTTGCTACAACCTTGAGAACAAAATATTTCTCAAGCTTCGGTTTCTCTAGAGATTATAGTGGTAGAGATGCGTACTTTGTTGTGTGATAGAGTGTTCCCTTTTAAAGAGTGATAGTTGGATCTTGTTCTACTATACTATCACTATCAACATGGGTTGTTGAGCTGCTATCATATTCTTTTTGCAGCTCATTACATGATTTATTCCCATGTGACACACACAAAGTAACTTTAGATGCTTTCCACATTTGAGCCTCCCAGATCTAGCAGTTGTTAAATTTATCTTGCTTTGTACTTTCCAGGTTGTTCCATGTGATCTCTCGAGCTTCTCTTATAGACTTTCAGGCTTGCTGTAAAGTTTGAATGTTGCAGCACGCCTGCTTCTTTTGAACATGTATTCTGTTGTTTAATTTGACTTAGAAAATTCCTAAATCAAGTTGATTCTATATGACAGTATGTTTGCCGCAAAGTTTGCTGTCAAGAAAATTATGCTTTGTTTGACAGTATGAATTCCCGCAGAGATTGCTGTCAAGAATTGTGCTTTGTTTGACAGTATGAATTCCCGCAGAGATTGCTGTCAAGAATTCCAAACTTGCTGTCGCAAACTATATATGAAAGTCACTGTCATCAGAATCTCCGCCAATGTTGCTGTCAAGTTGAAACTTGTTGTCAACTCAATGAAACTTGCTAGCAACATGCTGTTTCCTTGTAACCTTACTGTCAATACTTGACAGTAACTTTTATTCCTGCTGTCGAACTTCTGTATTCCTTGAGGCTTGAACATAAACGAACTTCTTCCAAGAATTACAATTATTACATGACAGTATTTATTTAATTACAAGAATACACTTCTGGCTATGACAGTATGTTCTACTTAGTAAAACTAAGTATACCAATTAATCTAGTTAAGTTGTCTGATCTATCACCCATAAATCCCAACAGTTTCAACCTTCATCAAAGAAAGATTAAGGTACAAAATTCTTTTTATATTTGTGCAATTTTATATGACTTATATGAGAAATTGTGGTATTATAGGTTTTATTGTGCTTGTGCAAATTTGGGGACCAAATTTTTTTAAGGAGGGTAGAATGTAATACCCACTATTTTTTTTATTAAATGCTAATAGATTAAATTATTTTACATTTTTAACTTTGTATAATTTGACTAATAATAGTGAGATATTTTGATTTTGACATAAAAATTGTTTTTTTAAGGAACAAAACTGAAAGGTTGTGATGTTTTGTATATTATTTTATTTAGTGATAATGGGATAGTAAATCAAGTTTATGATTGGGTTAATGGTAATTAATTGTTGTATGTCAGTTACATGTGTCTGTATGAATTTCATTGCTTATTACTTATATAAAAAGAGGAGAGTTTGGTAAGAACCAGAGAGGAAAAAAGTTAAGCTAGTGATAAGGTTAGTCTTTTTCTATAGTATTTTAATTAGTATTTGTTTATATGTGTGCCTGTGGACTCTCATGCAGGCTAAGATATACTACAGTACTTTGTGTTGTGATGTACATGACATCTTTTGCTTCTGTGTTCATTTTATATATATGCACCTTGTAGATTAGATAATGTACTAAGTCTTTGTTTTGCATCTTCTTTTCACATGATCACCTTCTGAATATTTTATTTATAAATTGAATCTCATGCATGTAATTGGAAATAAAAAAATCTAATCAATTTCATTTCTTTTTGTGGATACCAAAGATGTCAAGTTAGAGTAGTTTTTTTATTCACAGTTCTAGAATCAAAACGAGTCATTTTGGTTTCCATTTTTGTCATTTTATTCACTAAAATTATCGTTATCTTTCATGTTTGATTATTTTTATGATTAAATACACTCGCACATTCATTTTTGTCTAAATTCTTGTATGTTAATTGGATGCACATAATTAGATTCTTGTAACCATTAGTTTTAACAAAAACAAAATGTCATTCTATAAAAGGATGTGGTAATGTTAATTTTATGTAAATATGGAATTTTAATCATTTTGACATGCGTAAAATAGTAGATTTTGCTTGGTAGCATAAGATTTCAAATGATAAGATGTCTTCTTTTTTTTTGTCTAGGTATTTTGATAACCATAATGTGAAAGTTATTATGCTTTATTTAAAAGTATTAGACTGAAATTTATGTTTGGTATGTGACAGTAAGTTGCTGCATGAATTACTTTTGTATGTTGCGCGTACTGGTGTAGTGCCAATTTCAAGTTCATAGGATTGTGGTTATCCCACTTCTTTTGTCACATGGAGTACTAATTGTATGCATGCATGAAGTGAGAGATGGTCCGGGTAGTCCAGTGTCTTTGTTTTGCATCCTCTGTTTATATGCTCTCCTGACTAGTTGTCAAGCTAAATCATGCATATTTTATATTTAACTTAAAAAGAGATTTTAAGTGAATGGCAGTATGTTCTGTTTTTGTAAATTATATTAGGTGCTCAAGTGTTAAGTGGTTAGTAGCACTACCGAGGTAAGTTTTACTATCCCAACTTTATAGTTATATTTTTAATTATATTTATATGTTGAAAATTTTGAGATTTTATTTGATTCTCTTTCTCTCTATTTGAGTATTTAAAATCGGTCAAGTGCTAGTTTCTTGAAAATGTATTATTCTGAATTTATTTTAAGATAAGGACTTTGGAACCCCAGTTTAGTTTATGATCTGAACCCGTTAGTATCTGCACTTAGTTCCGGAACTAGAATCTGATACCTTTCTAGGGGCACTGTTGTGCAATTTCTGATACCTTAGAGAGGGACGCAATATTAACATCTAGACCGCGTCACCGGTTTATAGTGATTTCTGAACTTCTGGACCGTGTCACCGGTTTGTAGTGACCTTAGATTAAGGTGTGGGTTATAAAGTTGATTTTATTGAATTTTACTGTCCCTTTTATGATTCACTGTTTGACATTGAAATTTTCTGTTAGCTCTGTTTCTGAAATCATATTTAAATTGTAAAATATTTTGATCGCTCTCTTATATATATAATGTACTTGACCAACTAAATTGTAAGGAAAGCATCTTGCTGGGCTTTCGTAGCTCACTGTTTTAAAAACTTTTCAGGCTGTGGAGTTCGTGGAAGCTGTTTGGATTTGAGAGTTGGTTCGTTGGATGACCTTTATGTTTTTATGTTTTTATTTTATTTTTAAAAACTCGTGGGAGCTGCGACTCTATTTATTTGAACTATGTTTTGTTTACAATATTCTGACTTTTGTTTTGAGGTATTTGATTTTAAAAATGTTGGTTTTGAGATTTTTATCCTGGTTAGTGTATTTTTAGTTCTATTTTAATATCTCGAAAAGTCGGGATGTTACAACACTTCCTAGTCCAATGCATTCTAGTAGACGCAGAGATTAGAGCATATTTCGTTATTCTTACAGCAGGTGATACCTTTTACTTTGTCTCTCGTACTTTTTTTCTTCCTAATCTCTCATATCGTATATTATGTTATATTCAGTTGTAAATTATATGTATAAACTTGTAATATATGTCATATTCATTATGTTTTATTGAAAAGAGAGTTTTAATATGTATGTAATAAAATGAATCCAGTTTGGTGCTCTTTTTTCCTGTTGTATAGAATTGTCGAATGTTGATATTTCAAGTTTGTGGATAGATGTATATGCAATGTTGGTCTTTTAATCTATGTATGTATTATGTAAGGGTGTAAACCTGCTTCTGGATTTTAGTATCCGATTCTGGTTTTGTTCTTTTTATTTTTTAAATGATGATTTGTTCTCTCTAGTCAAATTAGTTGGTGCGTGGTAACAAGAATGGATCCCAAGTTTCCTTTGTTTTTACCTTTTTTCCTTTCAATCCGGATCAGTTTCTTCATAGGTCTATTTTAAAAGCAATTCCTGGTATTTGCATAATCGTTTAGTCGTTAGTTTAATTTCTTTACTCCGATTTTTGAATCCATGTTTTTTCTTGTTGAGTTTACAGTATTTGGTGACTTGGTATTTGCTGAGTTTTACTCGTTCAAGTCCTCTGGGGTGTTGTAATTTTGGTTGGTATTACAGTTTACGCAAATTAAATTCACAAACATCTTTTTTGCTAATCAGCTTTAGTTGGAATTGTTTTTGACTTGAGTTATTTTTTAGTTTTTTTCTTTTAGTAATTTGTATTCGAAATCTAGATTGTTTGTACCATTGATTTTTTGATTCATTGGGGGCCATGAGTTATGGCTTGTTTTATGCCTTTTGGAGATAATTTGGGACATAAGTTATGGCTTGTTTTGTGCCTTTCGGAGGTAATTTAGTACCAGGTATATTGCTTGTACCATATATTGCTTTTTTGAATTTTCAATTATGTTTTTATAATGTTGTGGTAATAATGGTAACCAATTCATTCTAATTTTTTCAGATTTTATTTTTCATTAAAATATTATGTATTGAATGCTTATATGTAATGAGAGGAGGTTATATATATACATTTATTACTCAGTAAAAGTTTTTACAGGTTTTTAATGAGTTATGTTTTTAAATCTGTTTATTATTCACTTTTGTTGGAGGTTATAATTTTTAAAAATTGTCAAATTTTGCATTCAACATCCGTGTTATTAAACATGTCCTATTTAATAAGGTGTTTTAACTTTGCTGATTGACTCCTTAATTGAAGTTTTCAAAGTCCTTATTTGAAATGATTTAAATTTCTTATTGTTTTTGCATGATTTAGGTGGTTTCCATTTAAATGTCTATTTTAGTGCCTTTTTTTTGACGAACAAGTAGATTTTATTAACCTTCAAACATCAGAACCCAGCCGGGACAAAACTCCCCCTCATATCTTGCTACACAGATTCAAGAACAAGAAAAGTTCAAGAATCAATTCACCCCCTCTGTATTCTTTAGTCGTATTCAATACTCAACACAAAATAACCCTAAAAACATATTGTACGGTTAAGGGTAAAATAGTACATGAATTAAATTGTTCACTTAACTCCCTTGTTGTTGTATTAAATATTTAATAGATTGCCTTTAAATGAGCTAATTAGTTTTCTTTTATTTCTTTATATTTGGTATTTCTTCCTTAGTTGTCTTCTTTGATTATTGTTTTAGATGTCTAACCAAAGGGATCCCCTTTGGTTAGAAGTGAGCATCTATTTTGTCAAAATTCCAATAATTTTTAAATATTTATTCTTATATCCCTTGAGTGATTCATTAACTTATTCTTTTCTTGTCAGGTTTATTTTGGTGATTTGCAGTTTTAATAGTTACAAAATTAGTCTAAAAAAGACTCAATTTTGACGTTCAAAAGGAAGTAATGGTGCAGTTAAGGTGCAGAGTAAAAGGGAAGGCAAGTTTGCGACAACAACTGATGACAATGTTGAAACCCTATTGGTTTTGATGATGACACAATGCAGTAATCTAACTACTTGGTTTATGATTAAGTACCTGGTTTTAATTGAAATATTTGTGGTACTTTGTTGTAGATTATATTTGTGTTTCTTACTGATTATAGGATTGCAAAATTTAGGGGGAGTTTTGTATTTCTCCTATAATTGGTGTATAATCATCAAAAAAGGGGAGATTAAAACTCTTTGATTTTGATGATCATACATAAGAAGCAAGCTGGGTATTTGTTCTACACTAATATTGTTTTGCAGGTTTATTATACATATAAATTCATAGCAAAACACAGGGCATCTCAGCTAGCTGGCAGGGCATCTCAGCTAGCTGACAGGGCATCACAGCAAGCTAGCAAACTGTCCAGAATATGTCCAGAATAAGAAAGGGAAGTTCGACTATATAGATTTCAATTAGACTTCAAATACAAGAGTGGTCTGAGCATTTATACATGATATATATTCATATATATATATATATATATATATATATATATATATATGTAAAACACTCTTCATTATAATAGTTTTTCTAAAACATCTTTCCTTAGTAAAGAAATCTTTGAATGCTTTAAAAAAACAACCCATGTGCTTAATTTTCAAGCATGCTATTTTTAAAGTCAAATATTCATTTTGTTTAACAACTCCACCAGTTGTTGTCTTGTAGAGATTGTCAAAAGAAAACGCATGTACACATTATCAAGCTCATTGTTTTCTTCATTTTTCTTTCTAACGGATTTCTTCAAAGACTAAAACACATTCTCATCTCTCTCTCTCTATTGAATATATCCTCTGCATGAGAATCATTATATTTTCTGATTAATATATCGAGTTAAATATCAAATTGGCCACTGAATAACTTGACATATCTCAGATTACACACTGATAAATTCGGGATCTCGTTTTAAACACTTTTAAAGACATAAATATCAAACGGATACCTTTAAAATGTACTCGGAAAGTAAAATTAATTTCTCATCGAGTTCTATGCATTTTTCTTAAATGTTATTTTAACCAAATGAAAGATTATGAATTCTAGTATTTTTGATAATATATTTAGATTTTAAGAAATTTATTTACTATTTAATTTTAATTTAATCAAAGAAAATAACCATAAAATTAAAAATAAATAGTATAAAATTTTCTTAAAATCTAAATATTTTATCAAAAATACTAGAATTATTAACCTTTCATTTGGTTATGGTAGCATTGAAGAAAAATGTGTAGAACTCAATGAACAATTATTTTAAGTTCCCGAGTACATTTTAAAGGTATTCGTTTGATATTCATGTCTTTGAAAGTGTTTTAAATGAGACCCCGAATTTATCAGTGTGCATTCTGAGACATGTCAAGTTATTCGGTGGGTAATTTGATATTTAACCCTTAATATATCAAACCTGCAGGTGAACGTTAGAAGTGCAATTAATTTGAACAAAGCAAAACGTGAGAAGTAATCTTCAAGACCGTTGCAAGATGGTTCATGTATTGTAGTTCCTGTACTTCACTATAAAGGCTTGCATATTTCTCCTCTGAAGAAAACAAGAACCTTCAAGCTATATTCAAGAACATACTACAAACAACTCTGCACCTTCATTTCATATTCAACAAACGAGCTCAAGCATTATATTCTATAATGAGATATTAGAGTTCATAGTTTTGAGTTGTAAATCTACATATCCATTTGTATTGTTCAACTTGTAAAGTTGGTAGTTGCTGGATTGTCAAGATTGTGGAATAAGGGTTCAAGGAGCATTAGGCTAGAGAAGTTTATACTTGGTTTAGTATAGAATTTAGAGAGCTGTGTTCAGGAAACAAGGGGTTCCAGCTAGCTACAGTCAGTAACTGGGTGATGAGGGAGATATATTATTGTATCTTGTAATTGGATTTCATTGTGATCAATAATATATTCTCTTACCAAGTTGGTAAGGGACTAGGACGTAGACCATTGAAGATTAGGGGTCGAACCTAGCTAAAATTCTTGGTGTTCTTTACTTACTGCAATTTTATCTTTCTGCATTGCATATCATAGCTAGCTGCCTATTCATTAATCTGTTATTTTTGGTTAACTCAGTTAGCTGTCTATCGTACCCAGCTAACTGCCAGTTTAATTTTTCAGGCAGAATCTTTATTAGATCATTGTTAGTCATAACACCTATTCACCCCCCTCTAGGTGTGTATTTTCATTTGGTATCAGAGCTTTGGTATACTAACATTTCTGTAACATGAAAAGTATCGATCAAATGGCTGACAATTATCTCGAAGCTAAGTCGGATTATAGAGCACCTCTTCTCACTGGCTCGGAGAACTACAATTGGTGGAAATGCAGAATGGAGACTTATTTGTCCAAGAAACCTCTGGTTCTAAGAGTTGTGCAGAAAGGAGACTTCGAATTTCTAGATGATAAGAACAAACCAAAAGATGTTGATGATCTCACTCCCGAGGAAATTATCAAGTGTGGTTATAATGGAGAAGCAAGAAACTCCATCATGAATGCATTAGATCAAGCTGAGTATGACAAAGTATCCTCTCTAAAGACAGCAAAAGAAATGTGGGATGCTTTGGAAACCTATCATGAAGGTTCTACAACTTTAAGAAAGGTGAAACTTAGCAAATTAATGAATGACTTCGGAAATTTCAAGCTCAAAAATGGTGAAACTATCAAGGAAAGCCAAGCAAGATTTCAAGTCACTATCAACACTCTAAAGAGACTTGGAAAGACCATACCTCAAGACGAAATCAACATGAAAGTTCTAAGTGCAGTTCCATTTATATTTGAAGCTAAAGTTACTGCATTGGAATCAAGTCCCTCCATTAATTCTATGGATCATTTGGCTGTATTTGCTGAGTTAAAGCAGTTTGAAAGAAAGATCAATAACAACAAGGTGGAATCAGTCAAAGCTCCTACTGAAAAATTGAAGAATTTAGCTTTGCACTCCACTGGCAGCAAGCTGGATTCGGAGTCAGAATCAGATTCTGATGAAGAATTATCTCTTTTATCCATAAAAATCAAGAAGATGCTGGACATGAGAAACAAGCTGAAGAAGGAGAAAAGTGGAGCTTCTGGAACAAAGAAAGATGTCAAAGAGGAAGCATGTTTTGAATGTGGCAAGAAGGGTCACTACAAAAGAGACTGCTACAAGCTGAAAAATAAGCAGAAGCAGCTAGCTGCCTCTAAGGACAAAAAGAATGATAAGGCTCTTTTGACATGGAGTGATGATGAAGATTCAGATTCTGAAAATGAATCAAGTGATGAGATGGTGAACCTAGCTCTTGTTGGTCTTGATGATGAGAAAGATGCTCAAGGAATTTTTCAAGATGGCCTTCTAGATAGTGATGTCTCGGATTCAGATGACAACAATAGTGAGGTAAATTATTTTTCTGATATATATTCTCATTCTTCTATATTAGATGAATTAACCATGCAGGATGATAGTAATTTATCTAATGAGGTGTTCGAGGAGTTAAAACATGAGAATAATAAACTCAAGAAGAAGAATACTCAACTTAAGAAGATCATATCCGAGTTAATGGATGAAAAGATTCCTGATAAAAATCATGCTCAAAATCTTACTGATCTTAAGGCTGAGATATCCCAGCTTGAAAAAATAAACAAAGTGCTTATCAAGAGAAATGATACCCTCATGAAGGAACTCAGCGAGCTGAGAGCAGAAATAGATGCTCAAGATGCATGTTTAGAGGCATTTAGTCCAAAGGAATCATGCTCAATGGAAGTATCTCAACAAGCTGAAAGAATCAAAGAATTGGAAACTGAAATCAAGAATCTCCAGGAAGGGATGGGAAAGTTTGTTCAAGGAGAAGATTCACTCAAGACAATGATGAAATATGCAAAGGTTCCAATCGAAAGAGAAGGAGTTGGATTGGCTTCAACATCACGTCTAAAGTATGATGGCAAACATGGAATTCCTTATGACTATGCCATGCCATGAAGAATTTGCCACAAATGTGGAAATAAAGGTCATTTGGCAAATCATTGCAAAGTTCAGAATGCTAACCCAGCTAGCTGGAACAGACAGTCATCTCACAGGCAGCTAGCTGACAGAACAGCTGGAACAAGAAATACAGCTTCTAAAGTGATCCAAATGTGGATCAAGAAATCTGATTTAAATGTTCTATATGTTCTATCAACTAACCATTATGGACCCAAGCAAGTATGGGTACCAAAATGTTGAGTTGGCTTTTATTTGTTTTGTAAGTATGTCTTATTGTCAAAGTAAGATCAAAACAATGGATTTTGGATAGTGGATGCACAAGATATATGAGCGGTGATAAATCACAATTCCTTACTCTCAGTAAGAAAAAGGGTGGAAGTGTCACCATTGGTGATAACAAAACACTCCAGATTCTTGGGAAAGGGAAAATTGGTAATAGTATCATCTCTATTGATAAAGTACAATATGTTCAAGGTCTTAAATATAATTTGCTTAGTATAAGTCAGTTGTATGATGATGGACATTCTGTTCTTTTTGATAAAGAGAAGTGTACTATTAATGTTGACAATAACAAAGTCCCCCTAGTTGCTAGAGGGGAAGGAAATATATATATATATTTTGGACTTTGAAATGCAGGATTCATCATGTTTTCTAGCTATAGTCGATACAAATCCAGAAATTTGGCATAGAAGGCTTGGACATGCTCATATTGACCTACTCAGCAAGCTGTCTTCAAAGAAGCTAGTTAGAGGGCTGCCCAAATTGAAGTATGTCAAGAAGGAACCTGTTCGGCTTGTCAATTAGGCAAACAAATCAGGACTCCACATAAGTCAAAGAATGTGGTATCAACTTCTAAAACTTTAGAGCTTCTTCACTTAGATTTATTTGGTCCGGAAGCATATAAAAGCATTGGAGGAAAACAATATGCATTTGTTATTGTAGATGATTATTCTAGATATACATGGGTATTGTTTCCTCGTACTAAAGATTGTGCTTTCAGTGAATTTGAGAAGCTAATTAAGTTACTTGAGAACAAGTTTAAGATAAAACTTGTAAGTATAAGGAGTGATCGAGGTGGTGAATTCCAAAAGGACTTCATCTCATATTGTGAATATAGAGGCATTTCTCATGAATTCTCGACACCAAGAACCCCACAGCAAAATGGGGTTGTGGAAAGAAAGAACAGGTCTTTGCAGGAAACAGCTAGGACTTTGCTGCAAGAGATCAAGCTGCCAAGAAGTTTCTGGGCAGAAGAAGTCAACACAGCTAGCTACGTTCTTAACAGAGTACTAATCAGGCCTATTCTCAATAAGACACCTTATGAACTACTAAAGAACAAGAAGCCAAACATAGGCTACTTCAAGGTCTTTGGATCCAGGTGTTTTGTACTTAAATCTATTGATAGAGATGGTAAATTTGATGCAAAATCTTATGAGGCAATATTTTTAGGTTATTCTTTAACAAGTCGTTCATATAGAGTTTATAATATCTCTAAACGTAGTGTTGAAGAGTCAATTGATGTTTCATTTCAAGAGTCTAATGTTGATCTGTCAAGAGATGAGGAAGAAACTGCAGGTGCAGAAGATGCCAGCGAGCTGCCAAGGTCAAATACAGCAACTCAGCGAGCTGCAAATGAAACAGACTCAGAAAAAGCTACAACCCAGCGAGCTGTAGAAGAGACTGAATCAAGTTCAGCTAATGATAATCAAGCTGAAATCTCTCCTCCAGTAGATGAAACATGTGAAAAGATGTCAAGACTCACCTTAGAAGATTCTAGAAGTCAGAGATCACAAGAAAAGATGCCAATCTATAATGGAGATGAATCCCCCCCACCATCTAAGAGAATTAGAGCAAATGAGGAAGTCATGGCTCATCACCACTTTCTAAAGTCAACAAGGACAGTAAGGAATCATCCTCCAGAGTTGATTATCGGTGATAAATCAGAAGGCATCAAGACTAGGAGAAGCCAAGCTAATTTTTGTGCTTTTGCCGCCTTCCTAGCTCAAGAGGAACCAAAGAATGTAAATGAAGCACTAAAAGATGAAAATTGGATCATGGCAATGCAAGAAGAACTTAATCAATTTGAAAGATGTGATGTGTGGGAACTTGTAGAGCCACCTAAAGATGCTTCAATCATTGGTACTAAATGGGTCTTCAAGAACAAAGTTGATGAAGAAGGCACGGTTACTAGGAACAAAGCAAGACTTGTTGCACAAGGATATAATCAACAAGAAGGAATTGATTTTGATGAAACATATGCCCCGGTTGCAAGGCTAGAGTCAATAAGGATGTTACTCTCATTTGCATGCTTCAAGAAATTCAAGCTACATCAAATGGACGTAAAAAGTGCATTTCTAAATGGATACTTGAAAGAAGAAGTATATGTCAAGCAACCTCCTGGATTTGAGAGTGATAAATTTCCTAATTATGTTTTCAAATTGAAGAAGGCATTATATGGATTACGACAAGCTCCTAGATCTTGGTATGAAAGACTAAGTAAGTTTTTGATAAAGAATGACTTCATTCGAGGTAAAATCGATCCTACTTTGTTTACTAAACTTACTGGTAATGATATTCTAGTTGTGCAAATATATGTGGATGATATTATCTTTGGATTAACTAATGATAATATGTGCAAGTGGTTTTCTAAGTGTAGGCATAGTGAATTTGACATGAGTATGATGGGTGAGCTCAACTACTTCTTGGGGCTCCAAATCAAGCAAACTCAAGATGGAATATATGTACATCAGTCCAAGTACATCAAGAACTTGCTAAAGAAGTTTGGATATGAGAATATCAAGGCAAAATCTACACCTATGAGTTCTGCCAGCAAGCTGACTACAGATGAACGTGGCAAGGACGTAGATGTTCGTAAGTATAGAGGTATGATTGGTAGTTTATTATATCTTATAGCCTCTAGACCTGATATTATGTATAGTGTGTGTGTTTGTGCTAGGTTTCAAGCTCAACCTAAAGAGTCTCACTTGAATGCTATTAAAAGAATTTTCAAATATTTAAGTGGAACTACTACTCTTGGATTATTTTATCCCATCACAAATGCATTTGATCTTGTTGGGTATAGTGATGCAGATTATGCAGGTTGTCAAACTGATCGGAAGAGTACAAGTGGTGTTTGTGCATTTTTATGACAAAGTTTAGTATCTTGGCAAAGCAAGAAGCAAACTTCTGTTGCATTATCCACAGCTGAAGGGGAGTATTTAGCAGTGGGAAGTTGTTGTTCTCAAATGCTTTGGATGATTCAAACACTCCGAGATTTTGGAATTAAATGTGGCAAGGTCCCCATTTATTGTGACAATACAAGCACTATTAACATATCAAAGAATCCAGTGAATCACTCAAGAACAAAGCATATCGACGTTCGACATCATTTCTTGAGAGACAATGTTGCAAAGGGAAAAATTGAGCTGATCTCTGTAAGTACAGAGTACCAGCTAGCTGACATCTTCACAAAGCCACTAGCCGAAGAGCGCTTTACTGTGCTGCGTCGCGAATTAGGCATGTGTAATGTCTAGCCAGCTAGCTGCCATGGATGCTTGGTACATTTTTTTGTGTTACGATTTTCTTTGCATATATTTGATATCTATTTTATTGGTGTATACAATTTAGTCCGCTTACTTGTTTTACGTGCTAAATGTTGTTTTATTTTTTTTAAGTGGTTAATTTAATTCATTTTATGTGAAATTGATAATCCATGCTTACTTGAATTTTTATATTAAATGATTGCATGTGGATATCCTTTTTGATGAATAAGGGGGAGAAAATTCAGGATTAAAAGTATGTGTGATTTAGGGGGAGTTGATACTTATTCTTATAACTCTTTACTTCACGTACTTTGCTGGGATCATATGGTTTAATGCTAAATGTTTATGTGACGCCATGCGATTATGCTTCTTATGATTAACTGCATGTATAGATTACTAATCCATTTGCAGGGGAAGCATAAATTCAGGGGGAGTACTTAACTCCTGAATATTGGTGTGTAATCATAAAAAAGGGGGAGAATGAAACCCTATTTGTTTTGATGATGACACAATGCAGTAATCTAACTACTTGGTTTATGATTAAGTACCTGGTTTTAATTGAAATATCTGTGGTACTTTGTTGTAGATTATATTTGTGTTGATTACTGATTATAGGATTGCTAGATTTAGGGGGAGTTTTGTATTTCTCCTATAATTGGTGTATAATCATCAAAAAAGGGGAGATTGAAACTCTTTGATTTTGATGATCATACATAGGAAGCACGCTGGGTATTTGTTCTGGACTAATATTGTTTTGCAGGTTTATTATTCATATAAATTCATAGCAAAACACAGGGCATCTCAGCTAGCTGGCAGGGCATCACAGCAAGCTGGCAGACTGTCCAGAATATGTCCAGAATAAGAAAGGGAAGTTCGACTATATAGATTTCAATTAGACTTCAAATACAAGAGTGGTCTGAGCATTTATACATGATATATATTAATATATATATATATATATATATATATATATATATATATATATATATATATGTAAAACACTCTTCATTATAATAGTTTTTCTAAAACATTTTTCCTTAGTAAAGAACTCTTTGAATGCTTTAAAAAAACAACCCATGTGCTTACTTTTCAAGCATGCTATTTTTAAAGTCAAATATTCATTTTGTTTAACAACTCCACCAGCTGTTGTCTTGTAGAGATTGTCAAAAGAAAATGCATGTACACATTATCAAGCTTATTGTTTTCTTCATTTTTCTTTCTAACGGATTTCTTCAAAGACTAAAACACATTCTCATCTCTCTCTCTCTCCATTGAATATATCCTCTGCATGAGAATCATTATATCTTCTGATTAATATATCAAACCTGCCGGTGAACGTTAGAACTGCAATTAATTTGAACAAAGCAAAACGTGAGAAGTAATCTTCAAGACCGTTGCAAGATGGTTCATGTATTGTAGCTCCTGTACTTCACTGTAAAGGCTTGCATATTTCTCCTCTGAAGAAAATAAGAACCTTCAAGCTATATTCAAGAACATACTACAAACAACTCTGCACCTTCATTTCATATTCAACAAACGAGCTCAAGCATTATATTCTATATTGAAATATTAGAGTTCATAGTTTTGAGTTGTAAATCTACATATCCATTTGTATTGTTCAACTTGTAAAGTTGGTAGTTGCTGGATTGTCAAGCTTGTGGAACAAGGGTTCAAGGAGCATTAGGCTAGAGAAGTTTATACTTGGCTTAGTATAGAATTTAGAGAGCTGTGTTTAGGAAACAAGGGGTTCCAGCTAGCTGCAGTCAGTAACTGGGTGATAAGGGAGATATATTATTGTATCTTGTAATTGGATTTCATTGTGATCAATAATATATTCTCTTACCAAGTTGGTAAGGGACTAGGACGTAGACCATAGAAGATTAGGGGTCGAACCTAGCTAAAATTCTTGGTGTTCTTTACTTACTGCAATTTTATCTTTCTGCATTGCATATCACAGCTAGCTGCCTATTCATTAATCTGCTATTTTTGGTTAACTCAGTTAGCTGTCTATCGTACCCAGCTAATTGCCAGTTTAATTTTTCAGGCAGAATCTTTATTAGATCATTGTTAGTCATAACACCTATTCACCCCCCCCCCTCTAGGTGTGTATTTTCAAGTGTGGATTCACAAAAGCAATAAGAAGTTCTAGGGATGGGAAAAAAATCCGATCCGACGGATACCCGATTCGAAATCCGATTTTTTATCCGATCCGAACCCGATATTTTGGATTTGGATATGGATATGGATTTAAATTTTAAACCCGAAAGATTTTGGATATGGATATGGATTTCATGAAACCCGATCCGAAACCCGATCCGAACCCGAAACCCGAAAAATACCCGACTTTTATTTATTATATTTTATATTTTATATATTATATATTATATATAAATGTATATTATAAATTCATATTATACATACACTATTATATATATATATATATATATTATATAAATGTATATTATAAATACATATTATACATACACATATCTTTGAGACATAAGATATGGAAAGATCGAGAAAATAAATTTTCATGGATGTAGCGGTATTTTTTAACTTACTTACACAATTTTTTTTTATTTCTTTGCTAAGCAACTTATTTACACTGTTTTTAATTTTGAATACCTGAAAAAAACCCGATCCGATCCGAAACCCGACCGATTTGGATTTGGATATTGAGTTTTGGATCCGAAACCCGATACGATCCGAAACCCGAAACACGAAAATATTTGGATTTGGATTTGGATTTTGCAAAACCCGAGCCGAACCCGACCCGTTCCCATCCCTGAAGTTCTAGTCTTTTATTTAGTAGACACTTTGTATTACGATGTATTCTTGTATTTGAGGGCACTCTTTTTCCCCTTTTGGTTTTCCCATAGGGTTTGGCTCTTGTGAGGTTTTGACGAGACCCTTCTTTGTGGGGTTCTTCCTTCAGACTTGAAGGTGTTATTGTCCAAATGTCCGGGGACAACATGCGTGTCATTCGGTTAGATGATGAACTTTCTTGAATGAAAGAAACTCCTTTTCTCCGAACATTGTATCATGGTACAATTTATGAAAGTGAAGTTTCTCTTGACAAAAGAAAAAAAAATTGATACTCCATTACATAAATGAATCTCTATTCTTGTATCAAATATCTACTAGTTGCTACTACTAATTGGATCCGTTACAGATTCAAACTTCTGAAAACAATCTATTTCTAGAAAAAAAATAAGTGTAAATCAGAAATTTCCTGAAGCCTAATAATATCGATGAGTTTTGTATTCCGTAGGTGTGACACCCCCCAAATCCGGGGTCAGGAGATTTGGTTGTCACGCGAAAATCCTCAAAAATAAAACATCCGTTTAATAATAATCATTCACCTGTGATTGACCAACACTGGAAATATAACATCTGTGACCCCAAACATACCAAGATCTTTTAAGGTTATAGGGCTAGAAACAAGAATCCAAATTCCATTAGATAAAAAGCATTCCTTCTTTACAACATTCTCTTTATTCAAATCTTGAACCACTGGTGTAACTTCGATAAGAAGTACGCCAGGCTAACTAGACAATTACATAATAATAATAAATATTAGAACTCAATTATATAAAATAGATCTTATACTAAATCCAGACATCCTGAGCCAAGTCATCTTCGAAATAGCATCACGCTCCTTCTCTTTCTGAACTGTGCGGATACGTCTCGCCAAACTACCTTACTGAAATGTTAGAATTTACAACAGCAAGTATGAGCGAAAGAAATGCTCAGCAAGCGTATAAAAATTTTAATATAAAACCAGGATAAGTGGGGCATAAAATCAACTGAAATGTAAAACAGTTTATAGAGAAACTGAATCAACAACTGTGATATAATTCAAACCATAACTGAAATCATTTGGCATGTCATAAAAATGAATCATCTGCCAACTCACAATATATAATAGCCATTCTGGCGATGTGGATTGGATATATAAAAATAAAGACAAAACACCATTGCCCCCTGATCAGGTTCTAAGGCAATGGGACCCTCTATACTCCACCGGTATTCTCTTTTTTTCCGTGTGTGTATAGTCCGGATTTCATGAGGGTACCAAAATAGGCAAGTAATGTTAGCCTATAGGAAGATGGTATGGTTACCATATCCTCCTTAAATATAGCTGGACCAACTACTCAACGTGGCCTCCTACGCTTTACCATTTTTCAATCCAATAGAGCAATTTCCGAATTCAACAGGAAATGCTTAGTTTTAAATACTGGTCACATCCCTATTATTTACTACGATAATAAGGATATGAAGAGTTTATCTTCAACAATTCCCCACATCAAGGGTACCAATATCAAGCAACTGTGTTCGCATAAAAATATTTAAGAATCAAAAATAGCTCTGAACGATAGCTATTCGTCATGATATGAATCAATGAAACATAAAATAAAAAGTGTTTAGGATGATCAAAAAAATACTTGCCTCTGGTCCTTAGCTATTATGTAACGTCGCAGTAATACTACTTTCTTTTTCTTCTATCTCACATCATCACATCCTCTGTTGTAATCATTCGTTGGTTTGACGCTCTTGCGATTGCCACGAGTCTGATCCGTTGACATCGAGCCTGCGCGTCTACTTCAATATCTCTGCCAGAAGAAAATAATTGGAAATGTCCCCTTTTGAACATAGACGTTTTCCCGGTGTTAAAACACCTCACAAGTAAATCAGCAATTCCACAAACAATACTTTCATCTCCAACCTTCTTTATTACAATCTACAAACAATACTGCATCAATCTCCAACCTTCTTCATAACCCACAAAGAATATTTCATCCATCTCCAATTTCCTTTATTAAACATTTACTTATCTCCGTTGAAAAACATGAACGATTTGGATGTCGGAAACACTGTGAACGAGTGGTTTGATTCCGATGAACTTCAAGAACACAATTTCCAGATTTTACAGAAAATGAAAAATCAAAAATCTGATTTTTGATTATTTTGATTAATTAAATAAAATCAGATGCTATTTATATTAAATCAAAATTAATACCCCAAAAATATTTTTAACCCCTAATTAAAATTATTAAGCCTTAAAAATAATTTTTATGGGATAAAAATGTAAAAATTTTATTTTTAAACGAATATAAAATAAATGGCAAAATTCTCCAAAAATTACGAATATTACAAAACTTGCAACATAATGCATTTTTAGATATCCCACTATTATATAAAAATAATTTTATGAAAAACAGGGCCTCGAATTCAATACAGGGGCTGGGTCCGAAAATTAAAATGAGAAATAACTGTATTCTAAAAATATAAAAATTACAGAAAAATAGAATAAAATATTCTATGATACACAGAAGTCACATAACACGTATGAGATAATTTTCCTTTTTAATAAAAATCATAACGCGTTTAAATACATTAAAAATAAACTAAAACACAATAAGATGAACTAGAAATATATTTTAATATAATAAATTACACGTAATTTTCCGGGTCGCTACAGTAGGAATATAATTTTTACCGGCAACTATAACAGAAATAATATAATTTGTTGGTTTGGAACTAATGAATTCCGACTTGAGTCGATGCTTGTAATGGTTGGTTCTACCTAGCTATATGCCCCTAACAAAAAGTGAAAATGAATCTTAACTGTGATCCAAATGTAAACTTTAAATTTACTTGCCATTTTAGTTAATTTGTAATTGGCCTTAAAACTTTAGTTCCATAATTTCTTGTTACCAATTCTCCCAAAAGGTAGTTGCCGTAAGACTTTCAAGTTTGTTCATTTTTCTTTTGAAATAAGAGCACCACACATATACCAGAACTTTTATAATAACAAAATCATACTGAAAGGAGCTTCTACATTAACACAGAAGTGATGATTTACACCATTGTACATAATCTATACAATTTTTTCTAACCAAGCTTACCAATAACATCATTCAGTGTAGATACAGTTTCCGCGTAGGACTTTTCTGCTTTGGTGGAGCTCTTGGTTTTTGCTGCATAGTCCAACTGGGAAAAAAAGAGAACATTATTAGTACAACAAGTGTCCAATTGAAGTCAGGCGAGGCATGAGTGTGCGAGTATTTGAATTTATGTAATTGGCCAATAACCAAAAAGGAAAAGAACAATGTGTCTCTTAACGGATGCATTTAAGCTAGAAACCGAGGATTTTAACTTACATCGTCAATCACATTGTAAAGCTTTCCAGTGAGTGCCTGGAGTGATTTCTTTTCGTCCTTTGGCTTTGATGCAATGATAGTGTTCAGGTCGTAACGAAGATATGATGCCCTAAGACGGAGATCCATTTGGACATATGGCCATGCCTTCTTGTCAATAAACTCCTTCACATTAATAATCTCCTTTGCTGATTCCTTTGCCCTCGCTGCTGCCTCAACCGGTGTCAGTGGTTGCAGGAAAAATCGATCTTTTAGTGGCAAGTCAAGGTCTCTGGCCTCATCTGAGTTCAGAGTTCCAGCTGCGAAACCACATAGTTTTTTATTCTTTTATGATTCTTCTTTTAAGATTTCATGTTAGGACATGCCACATTACATTTTTGCATAATTGACAAATAATTTGTTCAGAAAATAAGTAGATCAACTAAAATTGTGCATGTCATTTAATGTAGCGGAACTTTTACATATAATGAAGTTCTTGTTACATCAGCTGATCATAATAGTTACTCTAGATAAAATATAGGGTAAGTAGAAAAAGAAAAAGCAGGGGCATCTTGACAAACAGTAGACTTACGCAATCCACCAGACGGTGCTGGAGGGGGTCCAACCTTGATCGAAGTAGCTGCTGCAAGCACATCTTTTGCGTAAGAGGCAGAGGCCAAACCAGCAGCAACAAGACCAAGCATTGCACGACGGCTTGTCTCCGTGTTGTCTGTCGAAACCTGTTGGGCTCGAATAACAAATCCTGGTCGAGCCATCGCAACCCTTTTGTTGCCAGTGGTGCTCAAGCGGTTTGGGCCGCTGATCTGCATGCTACCTTCCAAGACAGCCTGAGAAGAACCATGTAAGCCAGTCATAGAAGCCATTGCTTGAGCCATGTGTAGTCTTTCTTGTTGAGTAAAGTTTGTAGCAAATGTAATTTGATGGCAGGCAAAATGTGGGATATAATGGCCTATTTTTGCCTATGTTTTGGCACTATTAGTGTGATATTTGTGCTTCTTATCTATGCTTAATTTTCTTGGATAGTTTGGAAATTGCAATTGGCCAATTGTAATTTGGGATGTTGATAAGTAGGGTCAAGTTTTGCTTCAGCATTTATATTTCTGTGGCACTTACTAAACCATCTTAAGAACATGTGTCGAATTCAGATATGTGTAGATATTTTAGAATAAAATGTGAGCCCAGGTTTGTGTTTGGCAGATGTGCCAAGTGATATATCCATTCTACATGGGCAATGGGCAAGAAGGAATGGTGTACTGGAGATATAGTGTTAAATCCGAGTCAAATTTAGTAAAAATATTTCATTTGAAAGTGGAACAGTTTTGTGATTTAAAGAAAACATGACAACTTGTGGTGGGCTTATTATGGGTTAGTAAAACTTAAGCCGGTTCGGCCTTTCTCGGAAAAGACACCATCACCATTTTGAGATATTGGGCTTGAGAATTGAATCTCTTGCGTAAATGTTTGGATGAAGTTTTTTAAACATTAACATTCCTTCGGTTTCATACTTTCTTGACACTATTATTTGGCAATGTTTTAAAAAGCGATAATTAATCGGGATTAATTGTCGATTAATACTTGTTCGATACTTTCTAAGTGGATTTTAGTAAAATTGGGATAAAATTCTTTTTCAATAAAAGTGGTCAATAAGCGAATAATTCGGTCAATAAACGGTAAATTCGTTAAAAAAGCAATCAAGTTCGGTCAAAAATTTAAAAAAATATATGAAATAGAAATTTTTAGAAATGTTAATTTAAAGTTTATAAAATATGTATTACAATTATTTTATATAAAAAAAATATTAAATTGATTCCAATTAATCGTTCTGATTAATCCCTGTTCCGTGCTTTCACCGCTTTATTTCGAATTTCGTTTTTTATAACACTGTGCAGTGTTTTAAGAAGTGGCGATTAATTGGGAATCGCTAATTAATCGCTGTTTAGTGACTCTCCGAGCGGATTTTAGCAAAATCGGGACAAAAATCCTTTTTTGTAAAAAGCGGTCAATAAACGGATAATTCGGTCAATAAGCAGTCAAATTCGGTCAAAATTTTAAAAAATTGTATTAAATTTAAATTTTTAGAAATATTCATTTAAAATTTATATTATAGGTATTAAAAATAAGTTAATATAAAAATAATATTAAATTGATTCCGATTAATCATTCCAGTTAATTCTCAATTATTCGATTAATCCTGTTTTGTACCTTAACCGTGTTATTCTGAATTTCGTTTTTTGTAACATTGTCATTTAGTAATAACTAGCTTATAACCCGTGCGATGCACGGATTTCTTTCGACATGTAATTAATTTTATTTTAAATTATTTTTTTATGTTATCATTATTTTCAATATTGTATTTTAATTTTAAAATTTAATAAATATGTGGTTGACGGAATTCGAATCTTGGAATATTACTAAATTAATTTATTCGTATAATATATCTAATCATTAGATCTAACTGTTCCGATTTTTTACTAAAAATCTAATGATCATCATTTGTTGTATACAATTTTTTATTATATTTTGTTAGTGATTAGAAAATATGTTGTGATATTTTTTGGATATATATTAATTAATGAAAGATTTTGTTTTAAATTAAAAGTTAACATGTTTTAATTAGAAAAGATATGATATTTTAGGTGTTTCTAACAATGTAATATCATCAATTAAAAGTAAATGTTTTTCAATTTAAAAAGGCAATCAGCATATTATCATTAATTATATTATTTTATTATTTATCTTAATAAATAGGATGATCGTGTTGAAAACCGAATTGACAAACTCTCAATGCCCGTGCGATGTAGATTTTTTTTATTATGTTATAAATTTATTTTATTATTTAATTTAATAATTAGGATGATCGTGTTGAAAATTGAATTGACAAACTTTCAATACCCGTGTGATGCACGGTTTTCTTTTATTATGTTATAAATAATATTTAATATCAAAATTATGTTTTTATATAATAATTATTTTTAATAATTTTTCTAATTTTAATTTAATATAATTTAATATATTAATAATTGGAAAATTTGGTGTGATATTTTTGAGTATATATTAATGATTGTAAGATTAATTTTAAATAAAAAAGGTAATGTGTTTTAATTAGAAAGGAAATATTAATGATTGGAAGACATGACACGATTGATCTTCTTAGGTGTTTATAAAAGGTAAGATCTTCAAATAAAAGTAAACGTAAAAAAGGTAATCGACTAATTACCATTAATTATATTATGTTTTTATTTATTTTAGGTGTTATATTTTTCATGGTGTGATTTTTTCTGGTATAGTAATGATTGTAAGATTTGTTTTAAATTAAAAATATATGTGTTTTAATTCGAAAGGTAACGTGTTTTAATTAGAAAGGAAATATTAATGATTGAAAGATATGAAACGATTGATCTTTTTAGGTGTTTATAAAAGGTAATATCTTCAACTAAAATAAATGTGAAAAAGGCAATCGACTAATTACCATTAATTATATTATGTTACTATTTATTTCAGGTGTGAAAAAGGCATTCGACTAATTACCGTTAATTATATTTTGTTATTATTTATTTCAAGTGCTATATTTTTCTTGAAAATTATGGTGTGATATTTTCGGGTATATATTAATGATTGTAAGATTTGTTTTATATTAAAATGGTAACGTGTTTTTTTTGTTTTTGTCAAGAAAGGGTAACGTATTTTAATTCGAAAAGGAAATATTAATGATCGGAAGTTATGATACAATTGATGTATTTTTTGTTTATAAAAGGTAATATCTTCAACTAAAAGTAAATGTGAAAAAGGCAATCGATTAATTAACATTAATTATATTATGTTATTATTTATCATAGGAGTATTTATTTTTCTTAATAATGAAGGGTAAATAAGTAAATTCACGAAGTACCAAAAAACAGGTACCAAAACTTTCAATATTTCGGAATTTATATAATAGTATAGATGTGGGAAAATGTTATAAATTTCAAAACCATTACAAATTGTTGAATTCTCAGTATTATTATTGGTAGATATTCCGTAAATAATATAAACCCATCATATCTACACATGAATTTTACAAATAAAAATATATTATATCTATAACCTTTATTAATAAGCGAAACAATATCTAAAGTTTGGTTCGTACTATATTTTGGTTTCACCCGTTTTTGGTTCGCACTATATTTTGTTTTCACCCCTAAAATCCTATTTTTCCTATAATTCTATGTTGTTGTTTTTTTTAAAAAAAATAGAATAAAAATAGAAATCCTATTATAATTATAATTCTTTTTGTAATTTTTATCCTATTATAATTATAATTCTTTTATTTGTAATTTTTTTAAAAAAATCATATTTCCCCTAGATTACTATGTTCCTTTAAAAAGAGTTAAAAATAGAGTTCTTATGGTGATTATAATTCTTTTGTTTATAATTTTTTTAACTTGAAAAAACCAACGATCAAAAATCATCAACAAATAGAGGGTAAAACACCAACGAATACGTAACCAGATCGTATAACATTTGATAAAACACTGACGAATCTACAACCTTTATTAATAAATTTCTATCTAATGATATTTTCGTAACAAATTTGGTTTCACCCTTATTTCATTACAGATTCCTACTCCCCTAAAATTCATATTATTTTCTAAAACAATTGTTTGGAATTTTGTTATAATTATAATTCTTTTACTATAATATTACTGAATTGTACAAATAACGTATATATTAGAATCAGAACCATGTATGTTATGTTTTTTTGATTGTTTAAAATATAATCTTAAATAAATAATAAATAAATCTATATCTATAACGTGTGTTAATAACAAAACCCCTTTTTAATATACTATTTTATACCAAATTTGTTTCGTACCATATTTTGGTTTCACCCCAAGACTCCTATTTTTTCTAGAATTCTATGTTATTTTATAAAATAAATAAATAAATTATATTGCAATTTTAATTTTTTTTATTACAACTTAATAAAAAAAAGACTACGAATACAAATGTTAATCTACGGTGACATGCTTATCTATAACAAACGAAATACATTTTTAATGGTACTTCGGTACCAAAAATTGGTTCCACCCATAAGATTCCTATTTTTTCAAGGATGCTATACTATTTTTTATTAAAATAATAAATTGTAAATACTATTATAATTGTAATTTTTATTATAACTCTATTCAATTCACAAATAACGTATTTATCATAATCATGTACATTTTAACGTATATATCGGAATCATTTATTTTTTTTCTCGATTTTCTTAAATAAACTTAAAATAAATAATATATAAAATGACCTTTATTAATAAGCAAATTCTTTGTAAATAACGTAATTTTTTATAATAAATTAATGATCAATTTAATTAAATTTTCTCGGGCCTTATCATCTAATATCTTATTTGTAAGTGAAATCACGGTTTAATGATACTTACTTCTAGATTTGTGTCTCCTAGAAATATTGGAATTTTGATGTAATTACAATTCTTTTTTTATAAACTAATGAGTTCCATAAATATCGTAATTTTCTTTTGTACTTTTATCATTTTTATAGTATTTTTTAATGATAAATAAATATTTCCTATAAAATTTAATAAAAAATGGTCAAGTTTAATAAATTATTTCGATCCGCGCACGGGCTATCATCTAGTATTATTTTAAAATAGTTTGCGGATATGTAATATTGGACCATTATTCTCCGTAAATATTGTAGGCCTCAGGCAACAACACCTAATAATATGATTGGATTAGTTAGATCACTGAATCAAATGATACTCCCTCCGTCTCATAATATGTTTCCTGTTTGAAAAAACACATTTGCCAACGCACATTTTTTATCGTTAATATCTTAAATTTTGTATTAGTACTAAATATAAAAATTTCACTGTATTAAAGTATTCATAAATACGAATCCAACAAGATCACTCATGACTATATTTTATCTTATAAATTATGCGTAAATTAGTAGTCAATCGCTTAAAATGAACAGGATCCAAAATCAAAGTAGGAAAGACATGGAGAGAGAGAGAGAGAGGGAGTATTGAAAACGATGAGATTTGGAAATGGATAAACTCCGAATCAAAAACTGAGGTGACAACATTTTGAGTTTTTTTTTTTTTTTTTGATAATAACATTTTGAGTTGTTCAAGAAACTAGAGGCTTTGTAAACATATGTCCAAAAGTAGGTGGCCCAGAGGCCCCAGACTGAAACAAACCTGGGGCGCCCAGTACTTAGTGATAATCTATAATACTAGACTACCAGGCTACCAGCATATTACAGCACAACTAAACAAAGCCAGATACTTCTTGACCAAAAAAAAAAGAGCAAGATACTTATCTTAAAACACAAAGAGACAAAGACAAAACACTTAAACTCATACTACTATATTTAAACTACTCCTATCTAATACTCCATAAATATCAGAAACTGCAATTGATAATTCGGACAAGTAGAACTAGAAGAGAGACATGGAAGGAGAGGATCAAGAACGTAGATCTACAGTTATTGAAGTTAACTCAAAAGAGACTTGGGATTTGTATGTTTCTCAGGCTACTACACAAGGCTCCCCTGTAAGTATGATACAAAAACACACAGTGACACACGCACATAGTCACATAGTACTTTTTTCACTTAACCAAGTTAATTTATATCATTGGTTTCATGTTTTTTTTTTTTGGGGTTTTAGATTGTGGCACACTTTACAGCTGCATGGTGCATGGTATCAGTGTTGATGAACCCATTTCTTGAAGAATATGCTTCAACTTACCCAGATATATTGTTTCTTAGAGTTGATGTGGATGATGTCAAGGTAATATCTTCAAAATGATTCTGCTAATTTGATTTGTTTAGTCGCTTTATATATATTTGATACTCAAATCTGCCCGAAAAAAATTTAACTTTTCCAACTTTTTGGAACTTGGAAATTATGTGGAGGTATTCTGAATGGAAATTGCAACTTGCAAGTGTCTTGAATAATACTACTCCATCATTAAGGATTTTAGACTTTTATTTATGATGTAGTTTTGAAACTTTTATATGAAACCTTTAATTGAAGTTATCATGTTAAGATTTTGGCAAGTCCAACTTCTAACCCCTAAAATTTTTAAAAAATTTGTTAACATGATATCAATTGGTGTAAAAAAAAATTCATGTCAAAGTTTGTATATGAGAATTTGTAGGTGTGAGGGAAAGTATTTTGCGAAAATTTGTGACTGTTAAAAAAATTTCTCGAGAATTAGTAACTTAACATATTATGATGTTAACAAGGGTTTTAGAAGGCTGTGAGATGGCACAATAGTAAAAACTTATTCCATTTCGGCAAAAAAAAAAAAAAAAAATCTTGAGAATGGTACTTTTATAATTTTCAACCAGAAAAAAGCTTTTGTAGGAATAATTAGAGACTTATGCTCAACGAAAAGGATGAAATAAAAATTTTGTGTACAGGAGGTGGCAAGGAAGTATGAAATAAAGGCAATGCCAACGTTTATGATGATAAAAGGAGGGGTGGAAAGCAAGATGATAGGTGCCAATCCGGATGAGATCAAGAAAGGGATTGAAGCTCTTCTTTAGTCGATCACCACCCATATATTCACTTGCCCCATACTATTAGTCTTTTGTGTATTTGTTTCGTTGTGTGTATTTTGTATGTCGGTAAGTGTGTGCGACTAACTCTATTCGTTTACAGAGAATGCAGTTTGTTTGGTGCATATGGATTTTCTAATGTATTACGTAACTTACAGTATAACTTAGTGTGTTAGCAACTTGATATTTAAGTTTCTGGATGTTGTCGGGCTGAAAGGGGTGATTGTAATAGTAACAAGTTTTTGTGATCGTGTGAAAATATTGAAGTTGAATGTTTAATGAATATTTTTTGGTAGTTGATATATGCATATTCTTAATTGGGTTCCGGTCCAGGGCAATCGGTTGCACCAGACTGTTTATGAAACATACGGTTTCAGGCTTTGATTTTAAAAAAAATTGTATCGTACCTCTGTGGTACGGAGAAATTACCAAAATGCCCCTACTGTTCACGTACCGCTAGCTCGGTACGGTGAACAGTAGATTTTTTATGTGAAAACATGGTGGCATTTTGATAATTTTTTCGTACCGCAAAAAAGTACGATACAATTTTTTTTTACCATATGTATGGTAATGACCGGAAACCTTCTTAATTTATAATTTATAAATACACATCTTTTGTTGGTATTAAGACCAAATTATTCTTATGCTATATAATGATAATTTGGAGTTAAACATGTATATGAGGTTATGCAAATGAGTTTTAGGGTACAATTATAAAGGAGATTGGAAGTTGTAATGACCGGGAGCCTTCTTAATTTATAATTTATGATACACATCTTTTGTTGGTATTAAGACCAAATTATTCTTATGGTATATAATGATAATTTGGAGTTAAACATGTATATGAGGTTATGCAAATGAGTTTTAGGGTACAATTATAAAGGAGATTGGAAGTTGTATACAAGAATATCATACTTTTATTGTTGGTCTGGATTCGGATCCAGAATCTTTAAAGAGTGAGTTAACAGGGGAAAATATAAAAATGCTTCACCAAGTAGGCCAAGTAGAGATGTAAATGAACCGAACTCGGACGAACTTTTAACGAACTTGGACGAATTCTTAACGAACCGAACAATGTTCGGTAAGCTTATCGGATACTTTTTCTTGTCCGAACTCGAGTTCGGTAATGAACCGAACCGAACACGAACTGTTCACGAACATACCGAACCGAACCGAACACGTACCGAACACGAACAGTTCGGTAATTATATATATAATAATAATTTAAAAATTAAAAAAAGTAAAAAAAATTATAAATATTATTGTTTTTGTCGAACGAACCGAACACTTAACGAACTCGGACGAACACTTAACGAACTCGGACGAAATCCTAACGAACCGAACAATGTTCGGTAAGCTAATCGGACACTTATTCTTGTCCGAACTCGAGTTCGGTAAACTTATCGAACGAACTTACCGAACTCGAACTCAAACCGAACCGGACGAACTTACCGAACAGTCCGGTTCTAAGGCAAAGTACATCGAGTATATCAACTAGTAGAAGAGAATATGACCTTTGGTCGGTTTTCGAATATTTCATTGCATATTTGCATCTTATATTATAGTTGTTGTCACTAATTTAATACTACTTGAGTGGTCGGTATAGTAAAATTCCTGTAAAATGGTTCCTTAAAGATAATATGCTCACTGAGAGCATCTCCAATAAATTCGTAGTTAATTTTTAAAATTAATATTATAAAAATGATTATTAATAAGTTATTATACTATTGATTAATGTGTCAAATTCCAACATTATTTTTTATATTAACTATTTATTTATAATTTATTCATAAATTAACCCCACTACAATAAAAAATTCACTACAATAAAAAATTTTGTAAGAATTGGTGAACATGAATATTTTATAATTAAAATATAAGTTAAGAGTTACTAGTGGTTAAGTAGAGAGGAGACTCTTAGTATTTTTAAGAGCCAAGAAAGTCTTTTGAAACAATTTTTTTATTTTTTCTACTAATTTTTTGAATTAAGAGCTAAAGTAAAGACTATCTTGAAAATGTTATGAGAAAGAAGTTTCTATATACATTATAATGCCTGAAGATCGGAAAGTTATTAGAAGTGTTCAAGATAGTTTTCTTGAAATTTTTTATTTTATTTTTTTATTAAAATTATTTTTCTGCATTAAATAGCTCTTAATGACATATTATGTAGTCATTAATTATACCTAATAAATAAATATTAAATTTATTTTATTTTTTTATTTAAACAATTATAAAATTTTATTTGAGCATTATAATTATTATTTGAATATTAAAAATTAACTACATATATAATTAAGTTTATTTTTAGGTAAAATGACGACTAAAAATTGTTTACTCTCCGTCATTTTTTATTTTCTATCGAATAACACTCCAATTTCTTTTCGGAAAATTGTAATACAGACAATTGTAATAAAACATCCAGGCGAAGAGCCTTATACTGCTGTTGCAAATTTTCGGGGGTAGATACCCACAATAAGATGCTTATGCTACAAACTCCAAAATCTCAGGGTTCAGAAACAGTTGAATCCATAATTGAAGGAATGGTTGAAGAGGTTAATGATAGTGACTTTGAAGGGTTGGATGATGAGAGTGATCTAAAGGAAATGGAGGAGGCTAACGTCAACAGACATTTTTTAACTTAAAGTAGAAAATGGCTTTAAACCCGACTTAAAAGCAGTTGTCAAACGGGTACAAACACAAGTTTAAATAGTGTTTTTTCACAATTCACTACAAGAAAAAATCGACCACACGACAGTTTTAATCCGTCGTCTGAAGCCATGCTTTTCCGTTGTCTATTGCGATGCCTCTGTTACCAACATCAGACAACACCATCATAACCGTTGTCTTTACTGCAGACAGATAACAGTCCTGGTTTCAGGACTATTGTAAGAAGCTTGGATCATTAACGATAAAGTTTTTCAAAATGTTGTGTGTAGTACATGAAGACAACGACAGTGTTTTTTAAAAACGTTGTGTAATACCTGGATCAGACAATGGTGTTTTAAATTTGGTCTATTGTCTGATGATGTTTTTAACAAGGGTCGTTTGAGAAATGTATGTTGTGTAATACTTGGATCATACAATTGTTTGTTAAATTTAGTCTATTGTCTAATTATGTGTTTAACAAGGGTTTCTTCAAACATGTCTATTGTGTACTACCTGGATCATACAATGCTTTTTTAAATTTGGTCTATTGTATGTGTTATAACCACACCACACACTTTCGGTGCTTACAACATGTTGTCTAAATATGTAAGACACTATATTTTCATTTTGCTAAAAGCGTTGTTATGTTTTCTTATAAACAATGGATGCATGTATATTAAAAAGCATTGTCTGTTACATAAAAAAACAAGTATTCTATACAATGCCCTAATTGGCTAACTAGAAAAATCCAAATATTACCAAAATTACAAATACACAACTTGTCCACAAAACTAAAATAAAAGGACAAAATCAAAGCCCTATCATACTGGAACTTGTCCATTGAAATGTTGATGCCTCTATATATACTCGTACATATCTCTTTCTCTACTTGTCCATTGAGCCATAGGAATTGGAAAGTCTGTCAAGTGCTTCCCAGTCGGTAATTACCACACTCTGCAACAAAATACATCTCTGAATTTTTCTCTGTTTACTTTTATTAAAAACAAGTTTCACAGTAATAATGGAGCAATGCACATAATTCTCTAATTAGAAGCAACATGCTTATAAAGAAAAGGTTAGATATATTATACATACTTCAAAATTGAAACTAAAACAAGAATTACCTGCATTAGTTTCATGCTCAGATTTGATTTAGCTCCAGAAATGCTCAGATTTGATTTAGCTCAGATTTGATTTAGTTCTGCAAAAACACAAAAAAAAAAAAAACAAATAGGTGCTGCATAACAAGTCCTCATAACCATCATAAGTTTCTGCCAACAACCAAATTTATTTCTTACGATATAATATGGGCTTCATTATTTTTTAAAGAACTCGAGAGTAACCATTATTTATAAACATATTATATAGTGTATTAGAAACAAGGACACATACTCTAACTCTAGGGCATCGACCAAACTCAGCATTTTTGTACTTCTCTAACTGAAAAGCCACACAATGCCAATTGTTATATCTACATAAGTACAAACTAACTAATTTAGGATTAGGACATGATGCTAACCATAGCAGCCAGTCCTTTAGTTGTCATTACATATCGAACATGTATCAGGCCATATAGCATCTCTACTGCTATTTCAACTAAATCATGTTGCTACTTAGTAATACATCACCTACATATTACACAAGCAAAATTTACATAGAAAAGCTATTGTAAACAGATTATATAAGAACCATATATACACCAACACATCTGCGTACAGAAACATGATGAATATTTTTACACACAATAAGGATTAACATATTAAGTGGCCATTAAAAACTTTCTTACATGGCAGCATAATCACACCAAGATATTTTGGGAGAAATTAATATATACTAGCCTTTAGGCTCTGCCCCTTGGCAAGCTCACCAAACAGATCCGGATTCTTTCTGCAAAAAGAGGCAGGGCATGAATCCAATTAAAAGTCTGCAATAATAGAAACTACATTGCCGTCTAATATTTCATTGTAACAAACACAAGTGACCAATCAGCAATTGTCTTAATTGTCATATGCAATCAAACAGCAACTCCATTCATCCCCACATGTATTTGGAATCGACAATCAATCAATAAGCCTAAAGAATAACATCCCTATGCCAAAATTACTCTCAAAACTGGTTACAATATGTTAGTATTTGGTGCGATACTCAAGTATCTACGTAATCACCACTAGCATTCAAGTCAAATGCACCAAACTTCCAACATATAAAAATGCTGTTGAAATCTTGTATCATGAAGATATAAACAAAATGCAAGAATACAGTATACGTGGCTATAAACTGGTTACAATATGTTAGTATTTGGTGCGATACTCAAGCTGCTCTACAAGTACCTGTATGTCCTGTCCATGACATTTTCCATTTCTGCATAGGTCTGGAGAACTTTTTCTTTCATGGTCTCAATCTCTTTTTTCTTCCCCTTGAGAATTTCTTCCTTCTCTGCCACAAGTTTCACCAGATCTTCTGTAGAAAGGTCCTCATCAGAACCTGTATCATAAAATTGAATGGTGTGTGCGAGAGAAGGGGAGACGGTGATAGAGGAAGCTCTGTGTGTGAGATGTGAGATAGAGAAAAAAAGATATGGATATAGGGAGGAGGGAGCTGAAAATAATGGGGGGGAATAAAAATTTGGGCAAGGGGGGAAATAATTTGGAAAAGGGGGAAATTTGTGCGCCTTTTACATTGTATGTTAAAAAACGGTTTCAATTCAGTTTTTTAATTTTTTAAATATTTTGGTAAAAATTCTAAGTTTATCAAAAATTGATTTCATTTCAATTTTATAAATTTAAGTTTTAAATAAACACTCGTTTTAGTGTTGGGAAAAAATAATGAAAAAATAACAAAGTCCCATTGTACGAGATTTTAACAAAAACGTAGTAAAAGTGGTGCTTCCTGTAACGAGGCACGATCTAAATGCACTGGATAATTTTTTGAATGATTTACTCGACGATCGAACCGTACGGATGTTAATAAACACTCATTTTAGTGTTGGAAAAAAATAATGAAAAAATAACAAGGTACGGTTGTACGAGATTTTAACCAAGACGTAGTAAAAATGATGCTTCTTTTAACTCGTGCTTTGTCACTGATTATTGTTTCTATTTTTTCAAAACTATTTCTCTACGAGTCAACCGTACGGATATTAAGATATATCTACTATATTGATATTCCCAAATTTCCAAAATATAAAAAATTAATTTGGTTGGAGATCTTAGTAGATCGACTAGTACCCGAAACTCGTGCTTTGTCACTGTTTGTTGTTTCTATTTTTTAAAAACTATTTGTCGACGATCCAACCGTACGGATGTTAAGATATATCTAATATATTGATATTCATAAATTTTCAAAAAATAAAAAATTAATTTGGTTGGAGATCTTAGTAGATCACTAGTATATTGACTAGTACCAGTAACTCGTGCTTTGTCACTTATTATTGTTTCTATTTTTTAAAAACTATTTCTCTACGATCCAACCATATGGATGTTAAGATATATAATATATTGATATTCCCAAATTTTCAAAAAATAAAAAATTAATTTGGTTGGAGATCTCAGTAGATCAATATAAGTATATTGACCAGTACCCGTAACTCGTGCTTTGTCACTGATTATTGTTTCTATTTTTTAAAAACTATTTCTCTACAATCCAACCGTACGGATGTTAAGATATATCTAACATATTGATATTCCCAATTTTTTAAAAAATAAAAAATTAATTTGGTTGGAGATCTTAGTAGAACACTACTATATTGACTAGTACTCGTAACTAGTGCTTTGTCACTGATTGTTGTTTCTATTTTTTAAAAACTGTTTCTCTATGATCCAATCGTATGGATGTCAAGATATATATAATATAATGATATTCACAAATTTTCAAAAAATAAAAAATTAATTTGGTTGGAGATTTTAGTAGATAACTACTATATTGACTAGTACTCGTAAGTAGTGCTTTGTCACTGATTGTTGTTTCTATTTTTTAAAAACTATTTCTCTACGATCCAACCGTATGGATGTCAACATATATCTAATATAATGATATTCACAAATTTTCAAAAAATAAAAATTTAATTTGGTTTGTAAAATTTAATATTTAATAAACGAAGTGGTCTTGCTAAACGAAGCGGTTATTTGTCAAATACCGTTGTCTCGAGTGATACCAGACAATGATTTTGGACAAATAAACCGTTGTCTGATAACAGACAACGATATTTTAATAAATACAGTTGTAATGTGAAGCTTCAGACAACGATATGTTATAAAGATACCGTTGTCAGACACTAGTCATGTTTTTTTTAACATAAATATAAATTAACATAATAAACCGTTGTCTGATAACAGTTAATATTTTCTTAATCTAACGGCTAATATCTAATCTCATTTCAATCAAGGGCTCTTATTTCGCCACCTCAGCAATCCAGGTGAAAGATTTTCCACCAATCACGTGTTGTCACATTAAACAACGGTTTATTTGTAAAACGCTTGTATAGATAAGTTTATGACAACAGTTTAAATTTGAAAAAGCTTGTCTGAAAGTGTTGAAGACAACAGTTTTATATACAAACCCGTTGTGTGAACATGTATATATATTTTCTGTTAGGAATAATTCATAAGTTGTGATGTTAAGAAAAGAATTTACACATTATACTTCTTGTAATCCTGATTTTATAAAGGATTTAGCACTTTATATAGGATTTATGTATTAGACAGTTATCTGTATAGTTTAGTCAGGAATGAACAGTGTATCGGAGACTACATATCAGGAACAAAGGACAAATCCTGATGATGGTCTAATACTGATGGTTGATCAGATACTGATGCAGTGTACAGATCCTGATATCAGTTTTGTTACTGATGATGTCATTATGGATGCTACAGAAACTGGCAAGTGCTATAAAACAGGATCTTTGTTTGAAGAACAAGCAAGAAGATATTATGAAGGAAAGAGTTTTCTATTGATGGAAACTATCGACTAGAAGGCAGAATAGTGTCATGTATAGATTATATCTTTTTGTTATTAGTTGATAGGTAGCATTATAAATACTCTCTCAATATTGTTGTAAAAAGAGCGAGAGTTGTGAGCGAATGTGCGTAGCTCTGTATAAGGTTTGTATTCGAAAGTTCGAAACAAACAGAGAGAGAGATTTGTATTGTCAGCAGCTGCTAAAGATATTGTACACCTTTGGTAGAGTTTGTATTTGATCTTATTAATACAAACAGAGTTTGATTCATTCGTTTATTCTTGTTCATATAATCAAGCAAAAATCAGACACGATTATATAACTTGTATTCAACCCCCCCCCCCTTCTACAAGTTATCCGAGTTAACAATTGGTATCAGAGCAGGTTGATTTCGAATAATCATAAAGATCTGCAATCATGTCTGGTTACAAGGATGGGAATACTAAAATTTCTATGCTCAAGAGAAACGAATATACTCTATGGGAAGTAAAGATGTTGCATCATCTGGAAGCAACAGATCCTGATTATCTTGACAGAATTAGAGATGGACCTTTTGTTCCAACAAAGGTCGTTGGACAAGCAACTGTTGATGGTGTGGTTGTTCTAGAACATACAACAGAGAAGCCAAAATCTGAATGGTCAGATAAGGACAAGGAGAATGTTCTTAAAGATGCTAAAGTGAGAAACATATTATTCAACAGTCTTGATTCTGTTCTCACTAACTATGTTCTCTCTTGTAAAACTGCTAAGGATATATGGGACAATCTTAAGGTTCACTGTGAAGGAACTAAGCCTGTCAGGAAGAATATGAGGACATTACTTATACAACAGTATGAGTACTTTGAATCCAAGTCTGGTGAGTCACTTACTGATACCTTTGATAGGTTTACAAAACTCATCAATGAGATGGCCATGCATGGTAAATATTATGACTTGGAAGATATGAATACAAAGTTCATGAAAGCTTTGCCTGATTTCTACAATGAGAAGATATCTGCGATTGAGGAAGCTAATGATCTGGATGAAATTTCATTAGAGGCAGTATATGGAAAATTGAGAGCTTATGAACTTGACAAGCAGCAGAAGAAGAGCAGGAGTGAAGGAAAGATGAAGACTATTGCACTTACTGCTCAATCTGAAGTTAAGAAGCTTCCTGAAGAACAGCATGAAGAGATTGCTGTAAAGAATTCAAGGAAGAAGAAAAGCAAAGAAATTTCTGAGTCAGAGACTACTGATATGGACTCTGACAACAATGATTCTGAATATGAGATGCAGGAACTCTTTGCTATGTTTGTTAAAGCTTTCAAGAAATGAAGATTCAACAGGAGAAGATTTAGCAAAGGACCTTTTCAAAAGAAGGAGGAGAAGAAGAGTGACAAAGGCAAAAGTACAATTGTCAAGCTTGATAAAGCCAAGATCAAGTGCTTTAACTGCAGCGAGCTTGGACACTTTGCTAGTGAGTGTAAGAAGCCTAGGAATTCAGGAAAGGGTAATGCACTTATGGTCACACAGAAGGATTGGGCTGATTCCAGTGACTCTGAAGATGAATGGGATTATGACAACATTGCATTGATGGCCAATAGTTCAGACAAACCTGAATCTCCAAAGAAAACTTCTCCATCCTCTGTTAAGGTATCACTTCACTCTCTTGATTCATTTGATAGCTTAAATTCTGATGAAATTAGATCTATCCATGCTGAGTTTAAGAATCTTATGACTAATTTTAGAATTCTTACTTGTGAAAGAGATGAACTTAAGGTTAAGAATGATAAATTAGTTGATAGAAATAATTTTCTTGAATCTGAATTAATTCAAATGGAAGAATACAAGTTAAGTTCTGATAAAGCTAAGCATGATTATAGTGTTATTCTTGAGGCTTATGACTATGTCAGAAAAGAACTAGAAGAAGAGAGAGATGTGATTAAGACCATTAACAATTCCAGTAAGAAGACTATAGAAATCTTTGAAAGTGGTATTCGTGGTAAGGTTAATGGTTTAGGTTTTGATAAGGCTAGACAAGAAGAAAAAGTAGCTATTGTCAATGATGATAGTAAGGTAGAAGCTAACACATCTAAATCTGAAGGTAAGAAAATTGTTTCTGAACCTAATCATGTTAAATTTGTTGATTCAAAAGGTACCCCTGTTGTACACAAAAGGATTAACAGTAGTAATTCAGATAAGAAAGTGTTAGAGAAACCTAAGAATGTAAACATAGGGTTTCTGTCTAAGTCTCAGTTGAAACAGAGATTAGATGGTCTTTCAGAGTCTAGCAAGATCAAAAGAAATAGGAATGGAAAAGAAGGTATTAACAAAGAGAATAATTACAAGAATGTACCTGATGCACCTAGGAAAAAATGCTATAAGTGTGGAAATCATAATCATTTGGCCCTAGACTACAATCAAAAACCTTCTTGGAAAACTGAGTCCAGATTCCCTAAGACTCAGAAAATTCAATACCAACCACAAAAAGCTTGTTATCATTGTGGTAGTTTACTTCATTCCATTTACATGTGTAGAGCATATCATGAACTGTATTATGACTATTATTCTTTGAAATCTGAAACTCCTAGTCACAAACAGTTTGTGAAATCAGAGTCTAAAGTTGACTCTACAACAGGTAAAATAAAAGCAAAATCTTCAAAGCCTGTTGTCTCTAAATCTAGTAAGAAAGGATCCAATCAAAGTTGGGTCCTAAAAAATTCTAACTAGTTACTTTTTGTTTGCAGGGCACAGGAAAGAAGCATTCAATTATCTTGGACAGTGGATGCTCTGGACATATGACTGGAAAGAAGTCCCTGCTTACAAAGTTTGAGAGGAAAGATGGCCCAGTAATATCTTTTGGAGATGGCAACAAAGGAGAAACTCTGGGATATGGCTCAATTGTTTTGGGGAATGTCATCATAGAAAATGTAGCACTGGTTGAAGGCTTGAAACATACTCTTTTAAGCATAAGTCAACTGGGTGATAAAGGTTACAAATCAATCTTTGACAGAGAAGGATGCAAAATCTTGAATATGCAGAATGGAGACATTGTTCTAACTAGTCAAAGACATGGTAACATATATGAAGCCAGCTTATGTGATACATCTAAAGGAATTGTTACATGTCTCTACAGCAAAGCAACAAGTGATGAAAGCTGGAATTGGCACAAGAAGCTCTCACATCTTAATTTCAAGAAGCTTAATCACTTGTTAAGCACAATTTGGTGAGAGGCCTACCACAGGCAAATTTTGTGCAAGATGGACTTTGTGATGCATGTCAGCTTGGAAAGCAAAGAAGAACCACTTTCAAGAGCAAGACTGAAAATTCAATTACTGAACCATTTCACATGCTACATCTTGATCTGTTTGGTCCAGTAAACATTATGTCTATCAGCAAGAAAAGATATGCTCTAGTTATGGTGGATGATTTCACAAGGTTCACATGGGTGTTCTTTCTACACAAGAAGGATGAAGCTCCTCAGAAAATCATTGAACTCATCAAGAATATTCATAATAACTCTGAGTACAAAGTCAAGGTACTTAGAAGTGACAATGGTACAGAATTCAAGAATTCTACAATTGAGGGGTTTTGTGCAGACAATGGAATTACTCAACAGTTTTCTGCACCTGGTACACCTCAGCAGAATGGTGTAGTGGAAAGAAAGAACAGAACTCTCATAGAGGCAGCAAGAACCATGCTTGCAGATGCAAAACTTCCAACCTACTTTTGGGCAGAAGCTATTAACACTGCATGTTTCACTCAAAATTGTACCTTGGTAAATAGTCATGGAAAAACTCCCTATGAGATGATCAAAGGAAAGAAACCAAGTGTGAAATACTTTCACATCTTTGGATGCAAATGCTATGTCCTAAAAGTTCATCCAGAACAACTTGGAAAATTTGAAGCCAAATCGGATGAAGCAATTTTTCTAGGATATTCAGCATCTAAGGCCTTCAAAGTTTATAATCTCAGAACTCACATTGTTATGGAATCAATTCATGTTGCATTTGATGATAAGAAATTTGGAATTTTGCAAACTGATGAAAGCCATGACAAATTGGAATTTGAAAATCTGAAGAATTCTGAGATACTCTCCAGTGATGATGAAGGTTCTCCAGAAGGAATTTCTATTGCTTCTCAAAGGAATGCTACTGTTGAGGGGGAGCAAATAAATCAAAGAGAACACAGTGATCATCAGGAGCAGACTAGCCTTTCAGAGTCTACTCCATCAGGAATTGACGTTTCAGAGTCTACTTCATCAGAAACTGATCTTTCAGAGTTTACTGAGGAAAGATCAGTAACTAGCAGCAATATGGAATCTGCTGATTCTATTGATCAAATGAGAGTTTTTAAAGGTAGAAAGAATTCTTCTACAAGAGATACCACTAACTTAGGGGGAGAGACTAGCAGAGTTAATCTACCACCTGTTAGAAAATGGACAAAGGATCATACTGAAGATTTGATAATTGGTGATCCAAATAGTGGTGTTCGAACTAGAAGATCAATTCAAAATGAATGCTTGTATAGTTGCTTTCTCTCAAAGAATGAACCTAAGAAGGTTGAAGAAGCCTTACAGGATCCTGATTGGGTAATTGCAATGCAGGAGGAGTTAAATGAGTTTGAGAGAAACAAAGTCTGGAAACTGGTACCAAGACCTAAAGATAGATCTATTGTTGGTGCAAGATGGGTTTTCAGAAACAAGCTAGATGAATCTGGTATGATTGTAAGAAACAAAGCAAGACTGGTGGCCAAGGGTTATTCTCAGGAAGAAGGCATTGATTATGATGAGACCTTTGCACCTGTAGCAAGATTGGAAGCAATCAGAATGTTTCTTGCATTTGCAGCTCATTCAAAATTCAAAGTATACCAGATGGATGTAAAGAGTGCTTTTCTAAATGGCAAACTTGATGAGGAAGTGTATGTGGAACAGCCACCTGGATTTGTTGAGCCAAAGTTTCCAAATCATGTCTACAAACTTGACAAGGCACTTTATGGACTAAAGCAGGCACCAAGAGCATGGTATGAGACTTTGTCTAAATTTCTTCTTGAAAATGGCTTCACAAGAGACTCTGATTATGCAGGGTGTAAGATAGACAGGAAAAGCACTACAGGTACATGTCAATTCTTGGGAAATAGATTGATTTCTTGGGCAAGCAAGAAGCAACAATCTGTTTCAACCTCAACTGCAGAAGCTGAGTACATAGCAGCAGGCAGTTGTTGTGCACAGCTCCTTTGGATAAGAAATCAGTTGATGGATTATGGTATGACACTTAGTAATATTCCTATGTTTTGTGATAATACTAGTGCTATTAAAATTGCAGAAAATCCAGTTCAACATTCAAGGACTAAGCACATTGATGTCAGGTATCATTTTATTAGAGAACATATTGAGAATGGTACTGTGGAACTTCATTTTGTTCCTACTGACAAACAGCTTGCAGATATTCTAACTAAACCACTTGATGAGACTACATTCAGTAGACTAGTAAGTGAGTTAGGAATGTTAAATTTTTAGATCTTTAACATCTGCAAAAGTAGCAAGGTATGTTGTTTTTAGCTTATAGACTTGATATTCTTGTCAGGATCTATATTTGATTGTTAAATGCTTTAGCTATAACACTTTGCCTTGATAAATTTCAGTATGATAGACTTGTTAATAATCATCAGGATTAGATTTGTTATCAGGATGTTGACGTCATCAGTATTGTGTCAGTATCAGGATTATGAAAATTGTTTCAGATCCTGACGTTTACTTTGTGTAGTAATCTGATTCTGTGATGTGTTAAGTCTATAGCAGCAAGTTTTAATATTTGCATACTGATAATTTATACATCATTCAGTAATTAAAAGACAAGCAGATAACAAGAAATTGTATTTTCATTAATTGAAATCATTACATGGAAATGAAATACAACATCTTTTTGTCTAATTTCTACTGATAATTCTATACTTGTCTATTGATATGAATTCTGAGGTACAGGACAAGGAGCATCTCAAGAAATTCATCAGGGGATTTGAACAGCCTCGTTTGCTCTTGGATTCCTTGTCTGGGCGACTTGAATGAGAGCAGCTAACTTAAATGAATAGCATCCTCATCAAGATCAACCTCAGACTCTCGGCCAAATTCTTCATCCTCAAGTTTTGAGGAGGTTAGGGGAAGATTGTATCCAACAGATGGATGTTCTAGGAGAAACCTCTGGATATTTTCGAAAACCAATCCATCCATGATTAGTTCGATGAGAAGAGTTGTATGTTCAAAGAGATGATCAAGAACAGGATGTTCATCGACCGAGAAAGATCTAAAGAATGGGTTTGAATGGAATTTTGGTTTGAGGAGCATTGTTGAGAAGAAAAGAAATTGAAAGGTTTATGGAGAATGGCATAAGGCGTCTGTTTCTTTTAAAGAAAGACGTGAGAAACTGAACAGTCACTTGGAAGTCTTAATGAAGTCAAATGATAATTATTGCATGTGACTATATTTCTTGTTTTCAAGAAATATTGAAAATATCTAACCAATTGATTTTTGTTCAGATTAATTGTTTATTTCTTTTTCAGATAAAAGAAAAATGCCACGTGGAAACTCCATATTAAGTCTCTGATGATATTGATCAGGATTTCATGTGTGACCATCAGGATTTGAGAATCATTATCACATTGTATTTTGTGATTATTTTGATGAGTGGTCAACAGGAAAAGGAAGCTGATCAGTATTGATTATTTATACCCTGATTTATTCCATGAAAATCAATTTTGGATTTTATTTTCCAAAAATCGTGGGTAACCGCATTTTTCAGGGACTGACACCTGTCAATCTACGTGTCAACGTGGGATAGTGGTCTGAAAGATTTGTGAAATATATTTGTTTTGAAACTCTAATCGTGTAGTTGCTTTCTCTAATTTTACATTCTCTAAAGCAAAAACCACTCTTGAGTTTTCAAAATCACTAATCCATTTCAAGATTTTTTTTTTCAAGTTCTTTTCAGATCAAAAATGGCAGCTCAGAGAAGATTACCTAAATCAGTAGCCTTCAAGTTTGGTGACTTTGATTTTATGACAAACAATCATGTAGCAGCTATCACCAACAAGGAATGTAGCAGCTATCACCAACAAGGAAGGAGTGTCATCTGATTTTCATCCAATCATGGACTTTCTGGCGTATGGACCATTAAGTTATGCATTGACAGCATCTCCACAAATTAATCAAGTAGCTGTTTCACAAGCTTGGGAAAATGCTGAGGTAATTGATTCTACTCAGAGTCAATCAGGTAAGATTGTTCTACATTTAGGACAAGATTCATTTGACATTACTGAATCTGTTGTTAATTCAGTACTTTGCTTACCTGTTACTGATAGTTATGCAAGTGAACCATCTGATGATAATATAAGAACTATGTTGTCTGAATTAGGTTATAGTGGACCTCTAGATAACATGAGCCAGTTGAATAGGTCTTTTCTTAGAAAGGAATGGTCTTTTTACTTTGATCAAATTGCTAAATGTTTTACTGGCAAATGTAGTTCTTTTCAGCAAATTACTTCTGTTACATCACATATTGCTTATAGTTTGCTTTATGATAGAGTAATTAACATTGGTCATATTATCTTAAGTCAGATGAGTATTAAACTTGGGTTAAGAGATCAAAACAGGAAAATGGTTTATTATCATAGATTTATGCAAATGTTTGTTAACCATTTCATTCCTGATGTTGAAACTAGATTTGGTAGAGAACATTGTGTTTCTTCTTATGAACAGCAAAAGAGAATTTTCTCTGACATTACAAAGAAGGACAATGAAAAGAATCTAGATGAAATACCTGCAATTCATTATCCACATCATTTTCAGGTAATTCTTAAAACTCATCTTCATACTCTCTACAATTCTTCTTTCTTTTGTGGTGAAATGGCTCAGGAATCTCAATTGGAGGAGAATCCACCTGTGTCTACCCAAGTAGCCCAAAACATCATAGTCTCTGAAACAATTCAAGAACCAAATTTTGATCCACAGCCTATTGTTTCAAAGAAACCAACCTCTGGTGTTTCTCAAAAGACATCAGTTGTAAGGAAGAGAAGATTTGTTGTGTCAAGTAGTAGTAGTAATTCTAGTGAAGATGATGATGATTTAACTCTTGCTGAGAGAGCAGAATTGAAGGCTGCAATTCAACTTTCTCTGTTAGCACAAAGAGATGAAAAACCTAGTCACAGCCAGGCTGCAGTCTCCCAAAAGGCTGTAGTTCTTAAAAAGGGAAAACAGTTACTGGATACTGTCTCTTAAAAGACTGTGTCTATTGAACAAAGATCTCATCCCAAGATCACTTCTGTGTCTACACCTCTTGAGTCTTCTCAGGATAAATCTTTTGCTTACTATATCAGGAGAACAAGGAGAAAGATTCAATTGTCACCTACACACACAGAGTCTAGTCCAACTAATATCATGCAGGTTTCTACAAATCAAGCTACATCTATGTCAGTATTTGACAAGAGAGATCTGGATATTGATTCTTCATGGGAAACTACATTAACATACAGACTGGCTATGGGACTAATTTCTCTCAAAGTGAAGTTGTCAAGGCCTGTTCTAGATTTTCTAGTTGAAAGAGTACCAAAACTTTTATTTCCAGATGAATATGGACTTCTACATCAAAGACTTGACTTAATGAAGATGTATTTCTATGTATCTGTCAGAAGACAATTAGTCAAGAAATTTGGACTCTCGAAGCATGTTGCACTTCAATTACTTCATGCATATTTATTTGACAAGGATGTCATTATTGAAGATGCTTTAGCTCAAGGTGAACAACTGGAGGAAGTAGATAGAGGAAAGCAGTCAACAGAAGATACTATTGCACCAGTGGTGAATAGTAGGAAAGATCAGATCACAGTCACTGCAACACAAGAACCATCTAGTCAGAGGAAGGATGACTCAGGAGCTGTGATAGCTGATGTTGAAAGGACTTCTGTGATGACTGAGAATGCAAGTGAGATACCCTATGATATGGGAGGAATGACTTTGGTTGATTTTTCTGAAGATCAAACAAATTTTGTTCAGTCAGAGTCTATCCACCTTGAGGGTGTGTCTCAGCAAACAACACTTAAAGACGGTGATATACTAACTATGGTGTCTAATGAAGTATTACTGAAGACATCAAAGTCTAGTAAAGAACCTGAAAGTGGTATACTGGAGCCTGTAGTTTCTGAAATGAAAGAAGATGATTGTGAGGGATCAGAGACTATAGCAGCTCACTCCTTGGAGAAAACCTCAAGCCACATGCCAAATGAGGAACCCTCTCTCCATGTGAGTTCAGGTATAAAAACTCCTTCTAAACCCTATTTTTCTGTAGGTCATGAGAGCACTTATCTAAATTTGAGTGATATAGTTGAAAAGATGGACTTAGATCCACAATTGAGCGGCTGGCTCCTGACCAGGCAAAAGGTGAGGTAGAAAGAGTGTTGACTTTAGTAAGTCAAAGTGAGAATGAGGGTATGGATGATCAACTCCGTAGTGAGGGAGAGAAAATTAGGAAATCATCATTTGATTTCTGGGATCAGGTTTTTCCTGAATCTTGGTCTGAAAATTTGGATATGGATGCTGGTACTTATTCATTCATCAAAATGTATCAGAAGAATGACCTAGCACATCACAATGCAAAGCCAGAAGTTAAAGCTCAGAAGCAAAAGGAGAGGCTTGCAGGAATCATTAACAGAAGAGGTGTCAGGATAAAGAAATCTCTTGATACATATGTACCAGATGAAGTTCCTAATGATCCTAGTGTTCCTTTGTATGTACTTCCAATATCAGCTAGAATTGAGACATCAACAGTCTCTGATCACTCTAAGGAGTAGGGCTGCTCATAATTAACCCAACCCGAAATAACCAACCCAACCCGACCCTATTTTGGGCCGAACTAACCGGACCGTCCAAAACCGAAGCCCGATTGGGTTTATTTTCTATTGGGCCGAATATAATGGGTTGGGTTAGGGTTTAACTATTAAAAACCCTAAACCAACCCGACCCGGTTATATAGTAATAGTCCAATCCACTATACCTCAGCCCAGCCCATTTATAATACAACTAAATCCCTAAACCTAATTACACAAATACTAGAACATATAGTCATATATCACTAATCACTTCGTGAGTTTAGTTATAGCCGCAGCCGCAGCCGCAGACCGCACTCCGCAGTGGAGTTCAAGACAAATTCTTACCATTTTCACTCGACATTCAATCTTCACTCGATATATTTACTCAATCTTCATCTGATTTTGTAAGTTTATTCTTTTGTATATACTATCTTTCAATTAATATTTGTGCGATATTTGCTTAATCTTTACTAATCTTCAACTTGTATAATTTATATGATTGTTATCTTTAATTGATTTGCTATCTTCAACTTGTATGATTTATATGATTGTTATCATATTTGTGCGATATTTGCTTAATCTTTACTAATCTTCAACTTGTATAAATTATATGATTGTTATCTTTAATTGATTTGCTATCTTCAACTTGTATGATTTATATGATTGTTATCTTTAGTAATCTTCAACTGTATAATTTATATGATTGCTATCTTTATTTGATTTTTATGTTTGCATTCTTGTTTGTGTTTGTACTGCTTATGCTGGAGTCAATGGAGTGGATGATGTATGCACCGAGGTTAGTAAATCTCTCTGAAGCACAATTTTTATTTACGTAAATCTGCAATTTGCTGTGTATCAATGTTTGCTGGAATTTGTTGTCCCACATTAATCATGTATGATAATCTGTAAATAGCACTTCAAAACAACGAAAGTTGAAGCCAGTATTGAAAATATGCAGCTGGATGCCTGCATCAATCATGTGAACTGGAGCTCTAGCTGAATGCCTGCAGTTAGTTCGAAACAGATATTACTGCTTACTATAATTTACTTATAATTTGCATGAATTATAGTATAATTTAGCCTGTTGGTGACAGTGGGTCACTTGAGTAAGGCAGCATGCTAATTTAGTCATTTGGACTTGGTTGTTAATTGTCCTGTGTACCTAAGCTTGATATGTGTCTTATGCATTTACACCCGGGTTTCAATTTTGATCCAGATGTCCTGTTTATTGCAGCAGTTTTTCCTTTAAACTGTCTAGCACCTATAAAAGCTACAAGATTTCAACACTTTGTGCTTATTAATTATTAACTTTTGAGTCTGAACTCACAGTTATTCATATATTGAAGGTACGAAAATTATTTAAATTTTAAAGAAGATTTTATTACATATTTATTCCAAGTTTTAATTATCTTATATATTGTAGGTAATATGGGCAAAAAGGACACTATTGCTGCTAATGAGAATGCCAGGACCAAGACTATCAATCTTACGGATGATTGATTGTCCACTAATTTTATGTTTTTATTTGGAGCCACAAAAGATTATTATGTAGACTATCTTTTGGCATGTTTCATTTAAGACTTACTCCCTCCGTCCCTTTTGATTCTTAACATTTCACTTTTTCAAAACTTTCTGGCACGCATTTTAAGGTGCATTTTAAGGATAGTTAAATAACTTTTTTTTAAAATTTTCTTTTTCTGTATAAAAATTTAATGTTTAAATTTTTATACAAAAAAAGAAAATTTTAAAAAAAAGTTATTTAACTATCCTTAAACTGAACCTTAAAATGCGTGCCAGAAAGTTTTGAAAAAGTGAAATGTTAAGAATCAAAAGGGACGGAGGGAGTATTATGTATTTGGGATGATTGTAATATTTTGGATTAAGACTTGTTTCCTGGTTGGATGGTTTGAAGTTTTTGGTTTTTACTGTTAGTTTGATATATGTAATTTTGACAGGATTTTATTTTGTTTCAACCCGATCAACCCAACCCGGTCCGACCCAACCCATCAAACAATTAGTAGAGTTGGGTTGCATAATTTTTTTTGAAACTAATGGGTTAATATTTTGTAACCCGAATTAATTGGGTTGGGTCACTAAAATGGGTGAAACCGGGCCAACCCGACCCATGAGCAGCCCTACTAAGGAGGAGTCAGGATTTGAAGATGTTAGTACACAGAATACTGGTGAAGGAGATGATGATCATGTTTCAGCTACAGATCAGGAAGATGAAGATGTTGATACTTCTAATCAGGTTTTATTACTTGAATATCATACAACTCAAGCAATTTCTTCTACAAGACTTGAAGATACAGTTCTTTCTGATTCTGATACTGAAGATACTAGGAGCACTTCCAACATTGAAGTTCATTCTGATGTTTTGAAAGATATTCAGAATTCTCAAATTGCTATTCAAACAAGACTTCAATTACTTGAAGATAACCAAGTCACAATTATGGAAAATCAAGCAGTTCTTATGAATCTCATTTGTTCTGTTTCCGAATCTCTTGGAATTAATGTTGTTGATGTCAAAAAGGGGGAGATAAAGACAATTCAAAGACAACAACAACAACACCACCAGACTGAAGGAGATAAAGATAAAGCTGGGGGAGATAAAGAGCAGACAAAGGGAAGTAAAAAGAAGAACTAGGAAGTGACAGTGGTGAATCTCAGCTAGGAAGTGGTAAAGGAAGAGCAGCATTAATAGTTAAAATTCTTTCTTCTAAGTACTAGATAAATGTCTACATCTGAGAAGGTGGTACTTAACTTCATAATTCTACATTCATAAATTCTATTCTGGTTGTATTGTTATATGTTTTGACATCCACAACTTGGATTTATGCTTCAGATTTTAAAGCATAAATAGGGTGAGATTGTTAGGAATAATTCATAAGTTGTGATGTTAAGAATAGAATTTACACATTATACTTCTTGTAATCCTGATTTTATAAAGGATTTAGCACTTTATATAGGATTTATGTATAAGACAGTTATCTGTATAGTTTAGTCAGGAATGAACAGTGTATCGGAGACTACATATCAGGAACAAAGGACAAATCCTGATGATGGTCTAATACTGATGGTTGATCAGATACTGATGCAGTGTACAGATCCTGATATCAGTTTTGTTACTGATGATGTCATTATGGATGCTACAGAAACTGGCAAGTGCTATAAAACAGGATCTTTGTTTGAAGAACAAGCAAGAAGATATTATGAAGGAAAGAGTTTTCTATTGATGGAAACTATCGACTAGAAGGCAGAATATTGTCATGTATAGATTATATCTTTCTGTTATTAGTTGATAGGTAGCATTATAAATACTCTCTCAATATTGTTGTAAAAAGAGCGAGAGTTGTGAGCGAATGTGCGTAGCTCTGTATAAGGTTTGTATTCGAAAGTTCGAAACAAACAGAGAGAGAGATTTGTATTGTCAGCAGCTGCTAAAGGTATTGTACACCTTTTGTAGAGTTTGTATTTGATCTTATTAATACAAACAGAGTTTGATTCATTCGTTTATTCTTGTTCATATAATCAAGCAAAAATCAGACACGATTATATAATTTGTATTCAACCCCCCCTTCTACAAGTTATTCGAGTTAACATTTTCTTAATCTAACGGCTAATATCTAATCCCATTTCAATCAAGGGCTCTTATTTCGCCACCTCAGCAATCCAGGTGAAAGATTTTCCACCAATCACGTGCTGTCACATGAGACAACGGTTTATTTATAAAATGTTTGTATAAACCATTATCTGATTACATTTTATACAACGTTTATCAAAACACTTGTCTGAATTTAACAACATTTTTTCAAAGCATTGTTCAAAGTATTGTCTGAAGTTTCTTCAGACAATGTTTTTAAAAAGCGTTGTTAAAATCAGACAATAGTATTTAGTCACCGTTGTGTGACTACATTTGAAGCAATATCTGATAAAAACAGTTGTCTAAGTTTTACAACGGTTTTGAGAACCATTGCAAGACAATCTGTTAGACAATACCACTTTCAAAAACCGTTGTAAAATGTATATCTATTTTGATCTTCTAGACGACAGTTTCTAAAACTGTTGTTAAGTTCATGATCAGACAATACAAACGAAAATCTTGGAAAAAAAACCGTTGTGTGAAATTTTCAGCCAACGCTTTTTCGTCGAAGTGTCGTCTGATTCAAAAATTCTTGTAGTGATTATTAAACATGTATATTATGATAGGGGTGTCGGCTTAAAAAATGTTATTAAGTTATATTCAATATTTGTAATTTTTGATCGTAAAGATTACGTTCGTAGTGTAATTTTTATTTTTATATGTTTGTAATATTTTTAAGATTATCAATACTTTAAATATATAATGTGAGTATTTTCCAACTAATAATTCATGTAAATTGTTTTTAAATCAATTTTTTAGGAAATTCATAAGAGACCAATCAATTTTTAAAAATAATATAATTAATTCATCTATTATTAGTTCTTTCTTACACTACTGTTGAACATGTATGTTATGAGAGGGGCGTCAGCTTTAAAAAGTGTTATTATATATAATATTTATAACTTTTGATCGTAAAGGTTACGTTTATATTATAATTGCTACTTTTTATGTTTATGATATTTTTGAGATAATGAAAATTTTAGATATATAAAGACAGTATCTTCAAACTTATAATTTAAGTAAATTGTTTTGAATCAAATTTTTTTTAAAAAAATTAAGAGACCAATCAATTTTTAAAAATAATAAAAAATAATTCATCTATTTTCAATATTTTAAAATAAAAATTTATGAATCGCGCGAAGCGCGGATAAATTTCCTAGTTTGTTCTAATTTCGAGGCGGGTGTAAAATTTTAACAAAACAAAGCAAACAACGCATACTCCAATTACTTATCAAACTCAAATGTCGATCAAATTTGAGCTCAAAGGCCTTGTTTGTTTACCGGATTTTAGAGTTAAACTAGTCGATAAAGTCGCGTTTCGCGGCGGTGTTATAATATTTTTTAAAAAAATCAATATATTTATGTTATATTATAATATTAATATTTATATTTTAATAATTAAATAATCTTATCTAATGAATAGATTTTTTATTAAACACGATTTTTTTATTGAGCCGCTCTCTCGTTAAAACCGAAATCCAAAATTTAACATATATTATAAAGATTTATATATTAATTTTTATCCATAAAATCGAACCGTAAAAATTAAAAATTATATATATGACATCAGTATCAAATTCTAATAGTTAATACAATCTTTTCTAGTGAGCCGTCTTCCCGTTAAATACGTTTCGAGTAGCTCTTATTTGGAACCGAAATTCTAACTTCATTATATAAAGAGAGTAAATTACAATTTTTATATTCTTTAAACTTTCTAATATTTTGGAGTTTTAAAAGATGAAAATACATCTTAAATTTTCTGTATATTATAGATATTCATGTATTTATTTACAGCTTCCGCATGTGAATGTCTTTCTGTTATGTTAACATATCAAAAAAAATTTAAATACGAAGACTTTTCGTGACGGGAATAATATTAAATGTATGGATATATTTTTCTAATGCAAGTATAATTAATATAAAAAGTTAAAATAAAGGATTTCTAGGAAAAAAAGATATATAGTTTTAAAAAATTCGTATAAAACGTCTCCACCGTCCTCATATTCTACTTCCAATAAAACATTTTATTTTATGTATTCCTTATATATTCAAACATCTTTTATACGGTCTCCTCTAATGAACCGCTTTCTAATTGAACACGGTTATTACTCTTGATCCGCCCTCTCGTTAAGACCAAAAATCTAACTTTTACATATATCACTTGTATGATAATATTTATCAATAAAAATTATATCCTAAAAATAAATGAAATTTATAACATCAATATGATAATTTAATAGCTAATACAATCTTTTATAGTAAGCCGTCTTCCCGTTAAACACGTTTCGAGCCGCTCTCGTTTAGGATCGAAATTCCAACTTCATTACATATTACTGACTATACTTATCTTACACAACAACGTTTTTCCTTAAAATCAAAACCTAAAAAATAGAGTGAATTCCAATTTATATTTTCTCTTTACTTTCTAAAATTTATGGAGTTTCATCCTATTTTCTCTTTATATCATAGATACTCCTGTATTTATTTAGGATTCCTCAGCATGAGAATGTTTTTTATTATGTTAACACATCAATTCTTTTCTTTTTAAATATGATGACTTTTTTTATGACAATTGTTAACACAAAATCACGCAAGCGCACGTGGTCACAAGTAATATAGATATAAGTCAAGTTCGTTCCCACAGAGATCTTAGTTTTTAATTCAGTTTAGTACCTATGCAACAATGTATGGTTTTAATTCACTGCTAAGACAAATAACAGGATTGGATTTTGATAACTAAAATTAACTAAGGAAGTAAATTAACAACTAAGAATTAACTAACTAATGAAAATTGAATCGAATTACTTATATGAGAATAAACATGGAATCTTAACTTCATTATCTACTTCACTTAGAGTTGCAGCCTTTAATCAATACATGTGATGGTTTTGATATCTGATCGAATAACACGAAATAAGTAAAAGTTACCTCTCGGTATACTAGTGCCAAACTAAACATACATCCATAAAAGAGATAGAAGATGAATAGACACCTATTATGTTTAGACCCTATATCTCTATATAATTTGAAAATATAAAGGTTTAAGCACAAGTTATCCACTTAGATCACATAGGGTAGCATAATATCTCTATTTACGACACAAATCATGATGTTAAAACATCAACCTATCCAATGCTAGCATGGCAAGTTCTAAATCTCAAGATCCACTCTCGTTTAGCAAGATATTAACAAATTAGATGTTAGCTACGCATCTAAATACATGAAACACAACCATACGAGGATATCAAGAATTCACCATACATAAATTTTTAAGGCATTCAAACTGCTAAGCTACATAAATAACTCCGCTAGGATCCCACGACAATGATTAGTTCATAATTGAACCTTTCGTCATCATGGGATTTGATGAAAACATGGTAATGAACAAGATAACAAAGATGAATAAATTAATAATGTAACAAGGTTTAGAGAACAAATCCGTGAAAGTAACAAGCATCCAAAAGATACACCTAACAAAGGAATCCAAGAAAACTATGTCTAGATCTTCTTGTTGTCACAATCCTCGCCTTGGCTACTCGATCTCGTGCTATGAACGAATTGGACTGAACTCTGGTGTGTAGATGATCCATTTTTGTCCCCCAAGGTGTGTTGATAAGTGGATTTATATCCACTTGGATCGCTTCAATTCGGCTTAAATTGATTGTCTTGGACTCAAGTTTGTTGTAGTTTTGATGTGTTTGTGTTTAGTTGTGCAGGTTTGCGAAATATCGTTTAGGGTTGGTGTTTTCGTCAATTTTGGAGATGATTTGCGCAATGGAATGAAGGATGACGTTTTTCCCTAGGCTACCATGAAGATCATAACGCTTAAGAAATGAAGAACGGGAAGTGGCAAAAGAATCGAAAGAGAAAACGGATGAGAAATGAGCAAATTGTGGAAAATGCGGATTTTAGGGTATGTTGCGCAGTCTACACTGTTTTGGTCATATCTGGAGTTCTAGAAGTCCGTTTTGGACGATCTTACTGTCCACACGAAGCTTGGGAAATTTTCTACAAGAAAAAAGCAAAATAAAATTTCTGGGAAGGAGCACTAGCGCAGGCAGCGCTCTAGCATTGCTGGCAGCGCCGGCAGCGCCCAAATAGTGCCCAGGACAGAAAACAGAGCGCATGCTGCGCTCCAGAGAGCGCTGGCAGCGCTTGGCCGGCCTGATTTTTGCCCCTATTCGAGTTCTAATTGTATTTTTGGTACTCAAACCTATTTCTAATTGTATTATAGGTTGCTTTTCTTGCTGGGCAAGATATCTAGGCCTATATAAACACATCCTACCATTGTAATTTATAGAACCATTACATATCAATTACTTAGGTTTATTTGTATCTTTTCATACTTTGTTTTTATCATGGTTTCACTTGATCCCATGATGACGAGCGGTTCGATTATGAACTAATCGTTGTCATGGGATTCTAACGGATTTATTTATGGAGCTTTAGTATTTTGATGCTTTAAAGATCTGTGTGTGATGTATATTTGATATCCTCGTATGGTTATGCTTACTTGATAGATGCGTCATGAACATCTAATTTGTTAATCTCTTGTGAAGGGAGAGTGGATCTTGAGATTTAGAACTTGCCATGCTAGCATAGGATAGGTTGATGTTTTAACATCATGATTTTTGGCGTAAATAGAGATATTATGCTGCCCTATGTGATCAATGTGGATAACTTGTTCTTCAACCGTTATATTTTCAAATTCTATAGAGATATAGGGTCTAAGCATAATTGGTGTCTATTCATCTTCTATCCCTTTTGTGGATGTATGTTTAGTTTGGTATTCGTATACTGAGAAGTAGCGTATACTTGTTTCGTGTTATCCGATCAGATATCATAACCATTGCATATAGTGATTAAAGGCGTCAGATCTAATCAAAGTATTTAATGAAGTTAGGATTCCATGCTTTCTCTTGCAGAAGTAATTTGATTTAAATTCTTGTTAGTTAATTAATTCTTAGTTTAATAGTTTGCATCTTAGTTTAATTTAGATAATCAAAACCCAATATTGTTAATTGTCTTAGCAGTGCATAATAACCATACATTGTTGCATAGGTACAAAACTGAATTAAAACCATAACCAGATCTCTGTGGGAACGAACTCAACTTTATTCTATATTACTTGTGACCACGTACGCTTGCGTGATTTAATGCAAACATGTGTATTTATAGCCCCAAGTTGCCTCCTCAACAAGTAATTGCCGTCTTTGAGTTGGAATAGAATTTCGGCAAATTCCGTCTTTGAATGCAAATAGAATTGCAAATTCCATGTATAGAACTGATTCTAGAAGTTTCTGGCCGTCCAAAACAGTTACCATATGATTAGGAAAAGATTTGAGGCAACTTTCCCTATTTGAAATTGAATTCAGCAAGTTTCTATCGGGTACAGGTGTGGCCGCGCGCGTATAAAATTTGGAGGACCTGCCAAGCGCGCCCGCGCTTCTCTTCTATACAAACCAGGCGCGCCCGCGCATGACTTTTTGCTCAGCAGAAATATTTCCTTGATTATGTTGAATTCCTCTCCATCTTTAATTGCAACTTTAATCACTTGCACTTCTGAGCTTAAAAACACCTTGCACTCATTGATAAATCCATACCTACACCTCGATATAATATCTGCAAAATTCTAAAAAAAACACATTAAAACACACAATTGCTTGAGATCAAAGCGATCAATTTAAGCCGAAATAAGGCATTCCAAGTGGATATAAATCCACTTATCACACCCCCAAACTTAAATCGATGCTTGTCCTCAAGCATAAACATAAAAATCTATCTACACTAACTAGTACCACTTCCGTAGGTGATCACGGTTGCATTTGGCATATGCAACAAGCCCTTTAAACCCCTAGGCAGCCCTAGTGGATGAGTAAGGTCTTTTGAGGGCCTATAGCGAATGTACCCACAAAATCCATGTAACCTAATGCAATGCAATGCATGAATGCAACTAAAATGAAAATGCAAAGATCCCTTCAAACTCACCAAAACCAACTAACAAGCAAATATCTCAAAGAATGCAACAAATCCAAGTAGAGCTCGACTAAGTCCCCGTATACTAACAATACATGACAGAAACGTGCGTGTGTGCAATGCTCATCTGAATACTCCCAAAACTAGGTCAAAAATCATACATATTCTTCGCCAAGACAATTACAGGTTTATAAATAGAATAGACTGTAGACACTTCATAACCTAGGAACACCTCCATCCTCATTCAATTTAGCCAGGAATTCATGCTTTATTACTAAACTAAGACACAATATACAATACGCATGCTTATTTAACCGTGCAATGAATGAGACCCCAAAAAGCTTATACAATAATACCCATGTAGCGAGTGTTAGGTCAGCAATCCCAAACTACAAGGGCTTTAGGTTACTAGGACTAAGTCCCTTCAAACTTAATTACTCGAGTATTAAAGAGCTCACTTTGGTTAATTTTGCATTAAACAATTGAATAACTTTTTTTTTCTTGACTTTTTTTTTCTTTTTTTCTTTATGCAATCTGGAATGAGCGTTTCTCATTTCCAACCCTAGACTACTCATATAAATTTGAGCCGGCTACTAGCCATTTGACACCTAGCCATTATTGACAAATATTAACAACTAGCATGAAATCCCTGGTTTCCCCCAAACTTAGACTTAAGTGCTCCTACGCCATCAAGGGAATAACGAAAATTATAAATATAATCAAGTGATTAAATCTCAAGGCATCCAAACAAGCATGACTCTAACCTAGCCCAAAAGCACCCAATGAGTTTGTGTAATTATTGTGTTTCCGAAGCATGCAAGTAAATTTCTTAGGAACTATAAATCAACCCTCTACTCATCATTACCACACTCAATTAAACACCCACCTACCAATCAGAATAAGCTCGTCCTAAGGGATCATGAAACATGCATGCCATGAAAATGCAACTAAAAGGACTCACATGGTATACGAAAATAAAAATAAAAAAACAAAAAAAAGAATGTCCTATATGAAACAACATAAATAATACGAACGAACATGCTTGAATTACGACTAATATGCAAAACATGATATCCTACATGAACAAAATATACAAACAACTACTAATCCCCCAAACCACCCCCAAACTTGAAAGATTCAATGTCACTCGCATTCGACTTGTCCTTAGCAGAAGGACCATTCACCCATTGTCTGACAACCTTCTTGCTATCTTCCCACATCTTTTCTAAATCAACTTCACTTTGACTCTACCATCAATCGATTTTTTCTTCTTCTTTTTCACACCTCTAAGGTGTTTATCCCTTTCAACCGACTGAATAACACTCTCTTCTACCTCATCAACAACTAACCACCTTCTTAACACTTTATCATGACCCTCTTCAAATATCACTAACTCATCATTCAAAAGGACATACCTCAAATGCGGTGGAAGTTTGCCAAGCTTTACATTCGAGAGATCTCGAACTGAAGAACTGTCAATGGAATCACTGATGTGATGCTTTAGCACGAGATTAATACTAGCTCCCAAATCACATAAGCATTTGTCAAAAGACAACTTCCCAATGGTGCATGGAATGGTGAAACTTCCCGGATCTTTCAATTTAATTAGGTGGCAACTTCTGTTGCAACACCGCACTGCACTCCTCTGTCAATGCCACTGTTTCAAATTCTTCCAACCTTCTCTTCCGTGACAAAATATCCTTCATGAACTTTGCATATCTCGACATCTGCTCCAATGCTTCAACAAAAGGAATGTTAATGGATAGTTTCTTGAAGACATCCATTAACTTCTGAAATTGTATTTCTTGACTTTTCTGCACGCGTCGAGGAAATGGAGGAGGCGGATAGATCTGATTATTCTTTATAGACTGCTCTGGAGTAGACTTTTCAACAGACTTCTTGCTCTTTTCCACTTCATTATCTAGCTGATCAGCCACCAAATCCGATTTCTCAATTTCGGGCACTGCAGATTTTTCAACCTGCTGATTCTGAACATCTTCTTCAGCTACTGATTTAGGGTCTGCTGTAACCTTTCTCGATCTCAAAGTAACTGCCTTCACCTGCTCCCTTCTGCCTGGATTAACCTCCGTATCGCTAGGAAGAGTTCCTTGTGGCATACTAAGTAAAGCACTTGCGAGCTGTCCCATCTGGTTTTTCAAGGTCTTTTGAGAAACTGACAGGCTTTTAATCATCATCCTCAACTAATCCATTTCTGATTTTTCATTAGAAGATTGCCCCACATTAGCCTGGGGTTGCTGCTGAAATCCCTGAGGTTGATAAGGTTGCCTTGGAACATACTGATGCTGATAGCCCTGATTGAATGGCCTTGATTGCTGTCCTTGAAACTGCTGATAGGGCTGCTGAGGTTGTTACGCACCTTGATTGTTGCTCCAGCTGAAATGAGGATGATTCCGATTATTAGGATGATAAGTGGCTGGAACTGGTACAACAGGTCTCTGGAAATTACTCACGAACTGTGCTGATTCAGAAGATATAGCACACTGATTCGTCTCATGTGCGCCCGCACATAGCTCACAAACACTAACTACCTGCTGAACTCCATAATTTGAAAGAGAATCCACCTTCATAGTCAATGCCTTCAACTGAGCTGCTATAGCTGAAGCTGCGTCCACTTCAAAAGTACCTGCTACCTTGCCTTGAGAAAGCCTCTGGGTTGGATTCTGATATTCATTTGCAGTCATCGTCTCAATGAGATCATAAGCTTCATCATAGCTCTTAGCCCATAGAGCTCCTCCTGATGCTGCATCTAGCATAGGTCTAGATTGTGCTCCTAACCCATTGTAGAAACTATTAATAACCATCCAGTCAGGCATGCCATGATATGGACACCTACGAAGCATCTCCTTGTATCGTTCCCAAGCCTCACACAAAAATTTTCCAGACTACTATTGAAATTGAGTTAGCTGGTTCCTTATTGCTGCAGTTTTCGCCATAGGGAAGAATTTAGTAAGAAACTTCTGAGCAAGATCCTCCCATGTAGTAATGGAACCAGGTGGTAGAGAGTGTAACCAGCCCTTGGCCTTATCCTTCAGAGAAAATGGGAAAAGTCTCAACTTGATAGCATCATCCGACACACCATTGAACTTGAAAGTATCACAGATCTCGATAAAGTCCCAAATATGCATGTTAGGATCCTCTGTAGGAGCACCCCCAAACTGAACCGAATTCTGTAGCATCTGAATAGTGCCCGGTTTGATTTCGAAGTTGTTAGCCGTGATGGCCGGCCTGATAATACTAGATTGGATATCATTGATCTTCGGCTGAGAATATTCCTTCAAAGCCTTAGCTGCTACTGCATCTGCCATCTCTACTGTAGTTTTAGATTCCTCTTTCTTATCCTCTTTATTCTCTATAAGATCGTCTTCTGCCAATTCTTCCAAACGAGCTTGTAAGCGTGTTCGCATACTAACCTAAGTACCTGAAAACACCACGAAACAAACAAACTAAGTAAGAAATCCGAGTCAGTGAACACTAACGACCACTATTGACAAGCACATAAACTAAAAATAAAACACCGATGATCCCCGGAAACGGCGTCAAAAACTTGTTAACACAAAATCACGCAAGCGCACATGGTCACAAGTTCTAAATCTCAAGATCCACTCTCGTTTAGCAAGAGATTAACATATTAGATGTTCGCGACGCACCTAAATTCATGAAGCACAACCATACAAGGATATCAAAAATTTACCACACATAAATCTTTAAGGCATGCAAACTACTAAGCTACATAGATAAATCCACTAGGATCCCACGACAACGATTAGTTCATAATTGAACCTTTTGTCACCATGGGATTTGATGAAAACATGGTAATGAACAATATAACAAAGATGAATAAATCAATAATGTAATAAGGTTTAGCGAACAAATCCGTGAAAGTAACAAGCATCCAAAAGATACGCCTAAACAAATGAATACAAGAAAACTATGTCTAGATCTTCTTGTCGTCACAATCCTCGCCTTGGCTTCTCGATCTTGTGCTATGAACGAATTTAACTGAGCTCTGGTGTGTAGCTGATGATTTTGATGTACCCCAAGGTGTGTATTTATAGCCCCAAGTGTCCTCTTTTCCAAGTAATTTCCGTCTTTGAATTAGAATAGAATTCTGGCAATTTCCGTTCTTGAATGGATTAGAATTGCAATTCCCATGTATAAAACAGATTCTGGAATGTTCTAGCCGTCCAAAACAATTGCCATATTGATTAGGAAAAGATTTGAGCAACTTCCCTATTCGAACTTGAATTCCAGGAAGTTTCTGTCGAGGTCCCGTGCGGCCGCGCGCACCCCTGGTTCTTTTCAATCGTGCATGCGCTCATTAAATTTCTGAGAGACTTCTAGCACGCCCGCGCGCTGCTTCAGTGTACTTTGAGCGCGCCCGCGCCCACATTCTACATGCTTACTGGTTGTTTTTTTCTCTTGCAGATTTCTTCTCCATTTCCTTTTGCATCTTCAACCACTTGTTCTTCTGAGCTTAAAAACACCGCATATAATCACTGAAAATTCCATACTTGCACCTGGAGATACATCCTGCACAATTCTCACAAAACACATTAAAACACACCAAAACTTGAGATACAAACGATAAATTTAAGCCAAAATGAAGCGATCCAAGTGGATATAAATCCACTTATCAACTATAGTATTGGATTTATGAATAAATTTTCCTAATAGAAATATAAGTAACTAATATAAAAAGTATAATTTAAGAAGATCGTACTTTCTATAAAATATTTAATTATATATCTACTCCATATATTCAAACACCAATTTTACTTCTAATAGAACTTTTATTTATATGCTTTTTCTATAAAATTGAACTCCTATTCTACTTCTAATAGAACTTTTAATCATATGCCTTACAAATACATATTCTACGTACAGTAGAACTTCTAATCATATAATTTAAGAAGATCATACTTTCTATAAAATATTTAATTATTTGTCTGCTCTATCTATTTAAACACCTATTCTACTTCTAATAGAACTTTTATTTATATGTTTTTTCTATAAATTCGAACTCTTATTCTCTATAAATTCGAACTCCTATTCTACTTCCAATAGAACTTTTAATCATATGTCTTCTCTATAAATTCAAACTCTTCTTCTCTATAAATTCGAACACCTATTCTATTTCTAATATGTTAAATGATATTTTTATATTAATTAGTGTTTAAAATTCAAAAATTCTAGAAAATTAGAAAAATAGATTGAGACGATCTTAGAGCGCCACCTAAACTCCCGCGTATCCTCCTTTATATATATATATATATATATATATATATATAAATATATAGGCTAGTGATCAAATAGAAACCACTTTTAAAATAGAAACTGGAAACCATTATCTGCACACCCTACTTTACTATCTCCACACCATATTTTACCATCTCCACACCATATTTTCTATCTCCACCCTTATACATCCCCCACTCCCACCCCCACCCCCACCTGACCTGCCACCCCCACCCCACCCCCATCACCACCGCCACCGACGTACCACCACCTCCACCGACGCACCACCACCTCCACCTCCACTGATGCACCACCACCGCCATCTTCTTTTCCGACCACTGGCCTCGCAGGGGCTCCGATTCCACCACCAATTTCCGATTCGAATTACAAATTTACTTCTTCCCGATCATTAATTGTGCAACTACAAATATAATTTAGTGATTTTTAACTTCGGATCTTAATCTTATCTTCATCTACTGATTCTGAACATTCCGATGATGACTTCCATATCTGAATTTGTGTATTTGTGTGAATGTAACGATGTATGTGTGTATGTAGCTGAACAATCATGGTGGTGGTGGTCGATGGTAGCGAGGCAGGTGGTGGTGGCGTTGACAGGTGGTGTGGTGGTTGATTGTAGCGATGGTAGGTGGTGGTGGTGATGACAAGTGAAGGTGGGGCTGGGGTAGGTACGGTATCAGTGATTACAGCTGTATAGATTAGTGATTTCTACCATAATAGTTAGTGATTTCCGCAATACAAATTAGTGATTTTGTAGTACAAAATTAGTGATTTATGCATAAATATGGGGATTTATATTAATAAATCAGATTTATTAATCGTGTTGATAGTGTTTCTCGGAGTAAGGAAGTTCACTATTTGTGATTGGAGGTTTGGGATTGGTATGTATATACATGTTATATGTATATACATGTAAAATAATAGATGATCAGACATGTTTGTTGTCGGAAATAGTAGTTGCCAGAGACGATGGTTGTTGATAATGATCGTGAGTGACGATACAGTATGATGTGGGCTATCTACTATCTAGATGAATCATGATGTGAATGTAAGTGGCCATTCCAATGATAGCGGGTGACTTTGATCAATAAAACATATAGTACAGTAACTAGTTTCTAGTTTTTATTTTAAGCTAGTTTCTATTTGAATAAGACCCTATATATATATTGATACTCCATCCGTACCATAATTTTTGTCTTTGTTTGAATTTTCAAAATCAAATTTATTAATTTTGACCAATAAATTAAACGTATTATATAATAAAATTTATTTTTCTAAAAATATCATAATAAAATTTGGGTGCTCTAATTTATGAATCAACTTAAAAAATGTGAAATCACTTTTTAAATTATTGATCAAAGTTAGATAAATTTGATTTTGAAAAGCCTGAGATAATATTTATGGGACAGAGGGAGTAGAACTTAACAGAAACTTAGATATCCTTAAAACTAATTTACATATTTAAAATCAAAATATGGTGCAAATCAAATTTATACACATTATACGATTAAAAAGAAGTTTTGTTTTGAAAAAAAAAAGAGTTTTGCTTAATGAATGTTATGGGTTAAACATCATATACATCTTTCGTTAAGTTCAAATATATAAAAAATGATTCAATTTAGTCATTAATTTTAAATTTTGTATCAAAAGACCATCTGTAAATGACTATATTGATACAAATTTTCAATTTTTTAATGATTAAGTTAATATCAAGTTTTAAAGTAGTGATTAAGTTGAATCATGACTCACTTGATATATTTAGAAGTAAATGTCTTATTGGAAAAGTTTATTATATAACATAAATATTTTATAATAGGATAATATATTCATATAGTTAACTTTAGGAAATTCTCCTAAAGTTAACCATTAAGATTGTGCCACGTATGCACAATCAATATTACCCTTACGGGATCCTTTTAAATAAAAAAAATCCATCAAAATAATGTAGTTTTGATGGGTTAACTTTAGAAAATTCCCTATAGTTAACTATAAGACCATTTTTCTCTAATAATAATATGGTGAAAATAGATAATATAAATTTTTAATTAAAATATGTTGTTAACGGGAATCGAACTTTAAACTTTTAGGAGTAGTTTATAAAATGATATAAATATTTAATAATAATAATATGTTGTTGACGGGATTCGAACCTGGAAACTATAAAAGTATTTTAAATATTAGAAAAGAATATTTTTTTAGCATCAGATTTAACGGTTCTCATTTGTTTTAAAATGTAACGTGTACCAAATGAAATGATCAAACTACAAACCAACCAAATATATCCAAGTTTGCTTGAAAACTTTTCCACCGAAATTTTTTTTCTCTCTCTCCCCTCCCTTCATCATCATCTTCTTCTTCTTCTTCTTCGTAAGGCTCTCCTCCTCCGGCGGTGGTTTATCCACCGACCGGAGGCCCCTTTTCTTATCTGGTTTCTTTATTTCTTTCAATAATCATCCTCCTTCTGTGAGGATTGTGAGTTTTTGAGTTGTTTACCCATTAATTGGGTTTATTTGTCTCTCCTTGTGAGAGTTTGTTTGTTTCTCCTTGTGAGAGTTTGTTTGGCTTGTTTGATTTGATGAAGGTCCACGAGATTTGGAAAGTCTGCATCGAAGCTGAGATGCGGACGATTATTGCAAGAGCTCACAACTCACAATCGATTGTTCTGTACCTGTGGGGGGGTCTTCACTTTCGGCATGTCTATAGCTGGTATCCGGCATGTAGATAGCTGGGGTATTGCTCGTCCTTTGGGGGTTTCTTTTTTCGGCATGTCTATAGCTGGTATCCGGCATGTAGATAGCTGGATTGTCGTTCTTCTAACCATAGTTTATGCAACTGAGACTTCTGAACACTGGGTTCGGAATTTGCTTGAGGGTTGGAGGGAATATCAGGTTGGAGCGAGCCGTTGTCAAGAAACCATTTCTTGGACAAAATCTTTAAAGCACAATTATCACGTGCTAATAGTTCGATTATTGGTCTGTGAATCGTGTGGTTCTTTTGCTTGCAAATGCTACATTAATTCTATGTCAGGCTATGGAGAGTGGTCTGCCACTCCTCCTATTTTATTAATCATGTACTCGAGAGTGATAATTTTTAAGTAATGCAAGTACGATTTGTTCAAAAAAAAAAAGTTTGCTTATATAGTACTTCATCTATCCCCCTTGGTTGTTTACCTTTGGGGACGTAATTTTGGCACGAATTTTTAGATGCATTTTGTGAATAGTTTCATAACTTATTTTTAAAAATTTCTTTTTTAGTTATAAAAATAGAATTGTTCTATTTTCATAAAAAAAAGAAAATTTTAAAAATAAGTCATGAAACTATATTTTTTAGGAGCCTTAAAATGCGTGTCAAGCATTGAAAAAAAATTATAAAAAATCTTTTTTAGTATAAAAATAGAATTGTTCTATTTTTATAAAAAAAGAAAATTTTAAAAATAAGTCATGAAACTATATTTAGAAACATTAAAATGAGTGTTATGCATTGCAAAAAAATTGTAAAGAAATGAGAGGGAGGGAGTAAAGCATTGATAGTCGTGTACAATATACGTACTAGTTGCAAGAAAGTGACGAACAAGTCTTGGAGTAGATGCAACCAGGAACCAGCTACATAACATAACATTACACCACAAAACTCCTTTTCAACTTTGCACACGCAAACAAATAACCCCTAAGAGCAAGTCCAACAATGTCCTACATTATGCCCTATAAATATTATAAAAATTAGTGTCCTAGTGATTTAAGACATTATTTTTATGTATCAATTCCAACAATATGTCTTATCCTTGTGCCTTATTATTAAAATAATAATATATTTGATAAAAGAAGGGAAGAAAAGGAGGAAAGTGGATTTTTTTATTGATAAAAAATGAAATAAGGCATGATTAGTGGTGTCCTAAAAATAGGGCATGAGATGAATGTCTTAGTGTTTTAAGGCACCACTAAGACATTGTTGGAGCATATTTTTTCCCAAATGCCCTAAATTTTAGCTAAGGACATCAATTTAGGACATTATTGGACTTGCTCTAACAAACAATATCCTTCTTATTAGTTTTTTTTCTCTCAATTTTCCTCTTTTTTATAAAATCCACGCCCCCCCTTTAATTATTTTCCGGTGAAATTGAAAAAGGATGGTGTCGTCGGAGAATAACCCAAATTGGATGTTTGATTGTGGATTGCTCGATGATGTTTCTGTTCCTGGTGGTCATCTTCCTTCTCTTGACCCTGCTTTTCAATGGCCCACCCATTCATTTCCTCATTCTAATGTATTAAGGTTTGATTTTTATGTTCTTTTTTAATTTCAAGATTCGATTTTGCAGTTTAAAGATTTGATTTTTTGTGAATTTTATTGCCGTTTGAGGTTAAAGATTGGATCTTTTTGATGGGTTGTTGTTTATTTAGGTGTTTGATGGATTTATGTGTGTGTAATTTATGTTAAATGTCATGTATGTGTATAATATGCAAGAATGAAGAAAAAGGAACTGGCCCATAAGATTATTAGATGTAGATCATCAAGATTTATTTAACAGAATGATATTTATAATTAGCCATGAATGGAGGAAGAGAAGGAGACATATTATTCAGAGAAAGAAAAGTATTCTACATTATGGAGCTAGAGAGAATACCAGAACATGTCTGTTACAAAATGATGGGAGTAAAAGATAAAATACTGGAGTCTAGCTAACAAACTCAGGCTAGCTAACAAAAAACTGTTACGATAAGTAGAGTTGACTATCTAAAGATAAGCACTCTAATGATCCAGTGATAAGCAGTCTAATAATCTCATATATATCAATATTCCCCCCTCAGATTGAAAGGGCTTGCTTCACATTCAATCTGGATAAGATACGCCAATGAGTTTGTCTGGGTAATCCCTTGGTGAGGATGTCGGCTAGTTGCATGGAACTAGGGATGAAAACAGGGCGAATATGTTGCAACTGAACTTGCTCTCGAACGAAATGGCAATCTAAAGCAAAATGTTTGGTTTTTGTATGAAACACTGGATCCTCAGCAATATCTAGAGCTGCTTGATTGTCAGAATAAATTGCAGTTGGCAAAGATTGAGGGACATGAAGTTCAGATAAAAGTAAATGCATCCATGACAGTTCACAGGAAGTTTCAGCAATGGCACGAAGTTCAGCCTCAGCAGTGGATCGAGAAACTACCTTTTGCTTACGAGAAGACCAGGTAATTAGAGAAGAACCGAGCATAAGACACATGCCTGTCACACTACGAGAAGTATCAAGACAATTACCCCAGTCGCTGTCACAAAATGCTTCCAGTTTGAGGTTAGAATTAGCTGAATAAAAAATGCCCTGCATAGGTGTAGCCTTGAGATAACGTAAAACCCTCTGCACAGCACGCATGTGAGGCAATCGAGGTGATTGGAGAAATTGACTTAAATGGTGAACAGCAAATGCTATGTCGGGCCTGGACACAGTAAGGTACAAGAGTTTGCCAACATACTTTCTGTAAATGGAAGGATCCAAGAGAAGTTCACCATCAGTAGCAGAGAGCTTCTTGGAACTATCAATGGGTAAAGACAATGGCTTAGAGTGTTCCAAACCAGCCTCAACCAACATGTCATGGATAAACTTGTGTTGATGAAGAAATATACCAGCAGGAGTTCTGTGTATTTCAAGGCCAAGGTAGTACTTGATAAGGCCCAAGTCTTTAATAGTGAAAGAAGCATGTAATTCTTGCTTAACATGAGAAATGAAGTCTTCATCATCTCCGGTAAGCAAAATGTCATCAACGTAGACAAGAGCAACAGTGAACTTACCGTCATTAGAACGAACAAAGAGAGAGTAATCTGCAACTGTTTGAGTAAAACCAAGAGTTAGTAAAAGAGCTCCCAGTTTTTCAAACCATTGTCGAGATGCTTGTTTAAGTCCATACAGCGACTTGAGTAATCTGCAAACTAATCCAGGTGTGCCATAAAGGGGATGACCCTTTGGTAATGCCATGTAAACTTCCTCATAAAGATCGCCATGTAAAAAGGCGTTGTTAATGTCTAATTGGTGAACATCCCACCTTTTAACAGCAGAGATAGCCAAAAGAACTTTCACAGTAGACATTTTGGCAACCGGAGCAAACGTGTTATGATAGTCTTCACCTTCTTTCTGTGTGTATCCTTTGGCAACAAGGCGAGCCTTAAACTTGTCTAATGAACCATCAGCCAAATATTTAACTTTATAAACCCATTTGCATTCGACCACCTTTTTTCCTTCTGGTAATGAAACAATCTCCCAAGTTTTTTTATTTTCAAGAGCACTAAGCTTTCTATCCATGGCTTCAATCCATCGAGAATCAGATAAAGCTTGATTATAAGTAAAAGGTTCTTTGATAACTGTGGAAGAGCTAACAGAACAAGCATATATAGTATGATTAGGAGAATAATCCTTGAAGTTGTATTTGCCTTGATCAATGGGGCATTTTAGCAGGACAGAATTGACTTGGGATTCAGGGGAAACAGAATGTGGTGTGGAGTAAGCAGATGGTATGACATAGTCCTTGAACCAGGTAGGTTGGGTTTTTCTCCTAAGTGAAACTCTGGAGGGTTCAAAGGAATTGGTAGTGTCAGACTGCAAATTATCATTCTGAACAGTTTCAGAATGAGATGAGTGATGTGGTGAGTCATTGGGAGAATCGGGAAGGTCAGTAGTTGGTGAAAAATCATGGTGGATTGTGGTGTCACAGGGAACTAAGGTTTCTGGAGAGACATAGTCCAATGGGGAAGTGAAATCATTCTCAGAATATTCAGAAGTGAGAAAAGGAGGGGAAGATGGAAAATTCTGAAGAGAATCTGATGCATATGGGAAAACATCTTCATGAAAAATCACATGCCTGGAGTAATGAATAGACTTAGCAATAGGATCATAAAGCTTATAGCCTTTCTGATGCATAGAATACCCAAGAAAAACAGTTTTTAAAGCTCTGGGTGCAAGCTTATCAGAGGTGTGCAGAGACATGTATGCCAAGCATCCAAAAGTTTTAAAGTGAGTATAAGAAGGTGGTTTGTTAAATAACTTCTCATATGGACTAACAAAACCAAGCACTGAGGTAGGAATTCGATTGATAATATAAGTAGAGGTCAGAAGACAATCTCCCCAAAAAGAGGCAGGGACATTAGCTTGGAACCTAAGTGCTCTGGTCATTTCAAGAAGGTTTCTGTGTTTTCGTTCCACTCTCCCATTTTGTTGGGGAGTATAGGGACAAGTGGTTTGGTGGATAGTGCCCTGTGCAGAAAAGAAGGCGTGCAGAAAAGAAGGCTGACAGATCATTGTTAACAAATTCCCCACCATTGTCTGTTCTAATGCATTTGACAGTAGTGTGAAATTGATTTTTGACATAATGAAAGAAATCCTTTAAGGTTTGAATGGCATGCTGTTTGGTGGGAATTAAAATGGTCCATATAGCTCTTGAAAAATCATCAACAATGGTAAGAAAATACTTACATCCATTACAAGTAGGGACCTTATATGGTCCCTAAATATCGCAATGAAGGAGATTAAAAGCACAAGTAGCTTGAGATTGACTTAACTGAAAAGGCAGTTTACATTGTTTGGCAATAGGACAGACATGACATTTATTACAAAGATTCACATCAGTACACTTATGTAAATCTATGCTAGAAATTTTTGAAATTACATTGATAGGAATATGCCCTAGTCGCCTATGCCATGTAGAGACAGATGTGACTTGATTAACACTACAGGTAGTTTGAACAGTCGAAGAGTAGGGTTGTTGATGGAAGATTTGAGGAGATGGAGACATGACTGGAGAATGAGGTTGATTGACAAGCTGATATAATCCTCCAACAGTATTACCAAGAACCAATGCCTTCTTCTGCATTTGGTCCTGCAAATAACACTCAGTTGGAGTAAAATTGATAATGGAATGAAGTTGTGTAGACAGTTTACTAATTGAGATTAAATTGAAAGTAAAAGAAGGTATCAAGAGGACATCAGTAATGACCATAGCAATGGGATGAAGGAATACAGATCCAATGTGAGTGACAATGGAGTGATTGCCATCAGGAAATTGGACAGTTAAGGGTTTTTCTAGACTATGCACATTATGCATAAATTGTTCATTACAGCACATATGATTGGTAGCACCTGAATCCAATATCCAAACATTATCAGGAATGTGAGTAATGGAGGACAAAGAAAAAAATGTACCTGCAAACTGATATGGCATGGAGGTAGAGTGATTCTGGGCATTCTGATTTGAAGGGTTTGAAGAATTGTTACTGACAGCTGAAGGTCTGTTGTTCTGAAGAGACTGCATAAGAGTATTCATCTGAAGTTGTAAGGCCTCTAGCTGTGTGGTGAACGGATTAGAAGATCCTGGCTCCTGACATGGAGACTCGACAGGCATACTGGATGCTTGCATAGCATGTCCAGTGGTGTGACCAGACTTGTTAGTGCCCTGCTGTTGCTGTGAAAACTTGTAGTTATTTCCAGTATTATTTCCAAAAAACCTCTTCTTCCCCTTGTTGTTGGGATGAAATGGATGGTCTAAAGGGTAGCCAACTAACTTGTAACATTTGTCTTTAGTATGGCCTTTGATATGGCAGTGACTGCATTCTGGTGACATAGAAGCAGGCTTATTAGGATATCCAGACTGTTTTGGTAGGTTCACCATCATAGAAATGGAGTTTGAAGAATTCTGGAATTGTCTTTGTCTTTCTTCCTGCTTGAGTAGCATGAAGGCTTGATTGACAGTAGGCCAGGGACTCATCATTAAGAGTTGCCCTCTAGCAGCAGTGAAACTGGGGTGTAATCCCATCAGAAACTGAATTAATCTGGTTTTTTCCAACTGTTGCTCCCATGCCTTCATAGCACCACAAGAACAATTAACAGTAGGCTCTAGAGCCTTGATCTCATCCCAAAAACCTTTCAGCTTGTGAAAGTAGAACTCAATTGAGTCATTTCCTTGTTCAAGTTTGAACAGATTCTTCTGTGTTTCGTAGTACTTATGACCACTTACAGCATCAAAACGTTCATTAAGCTCATTCCAAACATTCAAGGCATTATCCATATAATTCATACTAGAACTTATTTCATCGGAAACTGTATTTAAAATCCATGTTATCACCATATCATTCACTCGTCTCCAGTGAGCATACTGAGGTGAATCCATCAGTGGAGCCACATAGTCTCCATTCACAATCACCAACTTATTCTTAGCGGACAGAGCTATTTGCATAGAACGCTTCCAAGAGGCATAGTTCTCAGATCCAGTTAGTTTCTTAGAGATTAAAATCATGCCAGGTTGGTCATTATTATGTAGGAACAAAGGGTGAGAATTATTATCTATAGGTGTAGTTTCTGAAGTAGTCTGATGAGCAAGGTTAGAATCATTGGATAGAGGAGGAACAGTAGTATTAGCCATAAGACTGTTACTAGCACCAGTTACAACATTTGCATATGAACGATTGTGTGACATTCAACAAAACTCAACAAAATAAAAGTAGATCTGAAAACATAAAAGGAAGGGTTGGACGGTAACCTCTCTGGAGATAAAACAATGACGATGACGATCAAAGACCAAAGCTTGCGGAATCGCTCTGATACCATCAAGATTTATTTAACAGAATGATATTTATAATTAGCCATGAATGGAGGAAGAGAAGGAGACATATTATTCAGAGAAAGAAAAGTATTCTACATTATGGAGCTAGAGAGAATACCAGAACATGTCTGTTACAAAATGATGGGAGTAAAAGATAAAATACTGGAGTCTAGCTAACAAACTCAGGCTAGCTAACAAAAAACTGTTACGATAAGTAGAGTTGACTATCTAAAGATAAGCACTCTAATGATCCAGTGATAAGCAGTCTAATAATCTCATATATATCAATAGATCATATATGGTGAACTACATAAGCATTTTATTAAAAAAAATGGGATAAAATATAGGAGGCTTTGATTACATGTGAGGAAATGTGTGTTTAGTAAATGTGAGTATTGTATTTGGCTGAATTTGGAGTGAGTACTGCCCTGATTTGGGCCTATAGTTTGGCACCTTTTTTATCGGACTTGAGATGCCGGAGTTTGAGCGAGAGGGGCTTGTCCTAAATGCTTCCTTGGTTGGATAGAATTAAAAATGGTTAGAGTGGAATCAAATTTGCACGGTTTTGAGGGTATTTAGTTATAATTATTATACTTGCTCCATTTTATTCATATGAATTTGAAGTAAAACTCAATTCCCACCCATCTAGGGATAAAACTGAAAATTTGCAGTGTCTGTTTTTTTATTCTTCTTTCTGTCCCCTTCAATGTTATTTTACGATTTTGATTCCATTCCATTCCTTCCAACCTAATGGATAGTATTCAAAAAAGAGGAAATGTTTTAATTAACACCAGTACTGTGTTTCTTCAATTCTGAGAAAAGACAGAGTTCCGAATTGTTACACGTTATAGTTTTTTTTTGCCTAGTGATTTTCAGCTTTTGTGATTAAGAGTTCGCACTAATGAAATTATCATGGGCTAATGTAGCAATAGCAATTTTTAGCTGAAACTTCTTAAAGGTTCTCCATTCTATACCTCATACTGTAATTAGTTTAGAGGGAAATCAAGTGAGTACAATGAGGCAGATTTAAGTGGTATGGGTTTCAGCCAGACATTTGGGGTGAAAACCATATCACAAAATATTAAGTGATGTCAACATATCTCGATTAGAGTGATTGTACATTATATATATAGATAAAGTTAGTCATGGGTGATGGAGATGCAAGTTCAAGATACTGTGGAGTTTGTGGATAATGCATATTGCACAACTGATTGTCGCTATGTCATAATCAAAAGGTTTAGAAAAATTCCAGGCAGTGGATAAACTTTTCAGTGTTCAGGCCATATTGATAGTGTCAGCTAGTTTTTTAAGCAGATCTTAGGCAGAAGCCATAGGATGTCTAAGATTCCGATTTTTAATTTAACTAGAGCATTTTTTATTCTAAAGTCGAAACATGTCAGATTTACTGTTACAAGGAACAAGTAGAAATTATGCTGTAAGAATTTATTGTTTGATTAATATTGCTACCCAGTGCTAGTATTTCTATTTAATATCACCAAACATATATATTATAGACATGATAGTTTGTATGCATTTACTGTTAGGTAACATTATGTGTGTGAGAGAACGCCATTGATTAGGTTGGCACCCAGGCCAAACCCAAGACATCCTTTTAAAACACTGAACCTGGTAATGACTGAAGAGTTGCAGCCAGACCCAAAGAACAATTTACTTTTTTCCCCCCCAAGTTCTTTATGTATATTCCCTGTTTTCTTAATCACTGTCTTGAAAAGTTAAAGAGTCTGCGGAGCATTCTATAAGTATACTAGCTTATATCTCGTGCGATGCATGGGCTACTTTTAATATTTGTTATCTTATTTATGTATATTTAAATATTTTATTCTATCAATATTTACTTCTGTTCTAGAGATGTGTATATATTAGAATAGTTATGTGTGTTTTAATTAGAGTAGTTTCTTAAAATAATTAGACCCCTTGAAATAGGTTTTAAAAAATAAGTAGGGTAGAGATTTGTTTAAATTAGAATGTTTGTGTCATAATCAGAACAGGCTTTTAATAATTAGGCCCGTTAAAATAAGTTTTTATAAGTAGGCCATACAGATGTTTTTAAATTTGAATAGTTTTGGGCCTAAAAGACTATCTTGTATGTGTGCTCTAAATACTCTTCACTTATCATTCTCAGTGCAGAATTTGTTGATTCATTTGGAAACTCAGATGGAATTAAGGAGCCTGGCTCCAGGAAGAGGTATGTATCTACTTCTACGTATTCACCAATCACTACCCTCCTCGCATCCTTGCTTTTGATAGAGAAATAATACATTCAGGATTATTTTTCAAAATTATTATTACTTTTTATGTTTTTGACATATTTTGTGCCTTTGGTAATCTCTGTACTAACTGTCCTTGAATAATTTTACAACTTCTATATAGGGTGAAGTCGGGATCATGCAGTGCATCAGACTCCAAAGCATGCAGAGAGAAAATGAGGAGAGACCGATTAAATGATAGGCAAGCACTCTGTCCATACTGTATACTTCTGTGTTCTCTTACCAATGCTTTCTTCTGTTTTGATTTTATCACCGTTTCAACTTAACCTTTGGTATTAGTTTAGGTTCCAAGAATTAAGTTCTATTCTGGAGCCTGGAAGGCCACCCAAAATGGACAAGTGCGTTATATTGAGTGATGCCGTCCGAATGGTAAATCAGTTGAGGGAAGAAGCTAAGAAACTGAAGGAGTCACATGAAGATTTACAGGATAAGATAAATGAACTGAAGGTGTGCTAGTTTACATTCTGCTTCACCTCTTTTTGATAAATAAACACCTTCCTCATGTCGAAATAATCTGGATTTGTTGATTTTTCTGAAAAAACAATTGCAAGTACATCATATTTGTATCCTGACTTTAAGCTGAAATCCTTTTTGTAGGCTGAGAAGAATGAACTTAGAGACGAGAAGCAGAAACTGAAGGCAGAGAAAGAGAAACTTGAACAGCAAGTGAAAGGCTTGCACCCTCAGCCAGGCTTCTTACCTTCTCCAGTCCCTTCTCCATATCCAGGCCCTGGCCAATTTTTTGGAGGTAAGATGGTGCCATTTATGGGTTATCCTGGAGTTCCCATGTGGCAATTCACACCCCCTGCTGCAGTTGACACAACACAGGATCATGTACTCCATTCTCCAGTTGCCTAAGTTTTCAATCACTCCTGTGAACCTAAAATTACATGAGAGACAGGATGTATTTTCTTTTGTTTTCGGTTACCTATCTCGTTGACATTTTTTTCTGTTATTTTTCATGTTTACTTTCTTCTTATTAGACCAGTGAGAGGTACTGATAACTAGTTGGCAAAAATTTAATTGCTTACATAGAAATGATGATTAGCAAAAATTTAATTTTATTCCTGTACTGCAATTGATTTTACTCTTGACTATATTTTAACGAACTACATTTCCGGATATAAATCATTGCAGCTTAGCTTCAGAAGGCCGACTGATCTGAGTTTCTAAACTGATATTTGCCTGTCCCCCATCATTCTAAATGATCAAAAACATTGGTAAACATTATAATGCTTCCTCGTTGCTCTACAATCATACAATGGGGTTACATATTTGCAAAGCTTTTCCTTTAACAGGGTGGTTTAAACCCCATATATCTCCCACTTTTGTAATCCTTCCAAACATTAATAGCTCCGAAGCTGGTCATAAGCACTGTGCTTAAAATCATTACAATACCCACTGAGAACACAATCAAAGAGGCTCTCCCATGTTTCCTAATTATTTTCTGCACTACCATCAATCCGATAAGTGAAGCGACAAAGCAAATTATAGCGTAGATGAGGGCGCTGTATATGTGTTCCATGCCCAACATCAAGTACTGAACAGCTGACATTATTGATGAGAAAAACACCATGAAAGAACAAGTAGCTGCTGTTACCTGTCCATGAGTGATAGAAAAAAGGCGAAAGAGAAGGGAAGTTGGTTAGCGTTGTGCTGAGAAGAGAAGAACAAGCTTACTTGAGGCGATATTCCAATTTGGAGAAGAATTGGGCTAATAAGCATTCCACCTCCTATACCATATGTTCCCCCAAGAACCCCTGCTAGCGTAGCTATAACTGGGAAGGTAATCTTGTTTGTAGTCTCACATGTAGTTTTAACATCCATTTCCTTCATCAAAAGTTTGAATTTGAACATTTGTTCCTTTTTAAAGTGAGGTAAGTAGCAAGGGTTATATGTTACTGTATAAAGTAAAGACCCGAACTACCCAAGTACCTGGTGGTCGACATTGTGATTGCAGCTTTCTCTTCTGCGCAGCATCCAAATAGTAAAGATGATGGCTATAGGAATTTGAGTTGATGATATAATCCAATATTCTGCGCCACAAGGCTTTATACCTATTACACTCTGCATATACACAAAGTTTTAAGGAGCAAAATAACTTATTGAAGATATCAGAACCTGCTAATTGTAAGGTTTGGAAAAAGAATCCAGAACGAGAAGATAGACATACCTGTCGATATCGATCTCCACGAAGAAGATTCACAAAAAAGAAAGAAAACCAGATCATAATCAAGATTCCAATCTTCACCAATGGAATAGCAGCCATTTTACCCTTTTCCTTCACTTTTAAGAGAGGCACCAAAACACACTCAATATTCCCTTCACTCGCATCACAATTATTACTCTCACCATCACACTCTTTTCTCCTTGTATCTTCAGATTCCAAATTCCAAAACATTACCCCTGCATTACATGTCTTGAAGCTAGACCAAGCAAGAAAAACATCAAACAAAATAGTAATAAGCCACTCCGGGATCACACGGTTCAAAATAACTCCAATACTCACTCCTAGTAACATGCATGGCTCTGATAACAGAGCTATATCATAGTCAATCAATCCCTTCTTTCCCTCAGCATTCGAACTTTTGATTACAGTGTTGTACAAAACATTAGCCAATGAACCTCCTGTGACCATAAAAGCCGATAAGCTCGAGGTTGTTTTAAGGTCAAAACCAGCAACTATACTTAGTATTGGTATGAATAGTCCCCCACCACCAATTCCACCTGCACTAGATATCGAGGCAGCTAGAAAACACAAAACTCCTGATATTACTGAAGAAAATGTCAACATAATTTGGGTATTTTGTGATTGTTGCAGATTAAGAATCCAGTTGAAACTCGTGTCGAAAAATTGGCCAGAAGTGAGGTTTTCTGGAAAGGGTTGTATTTGTTTTGCTTGAGAAATATGGCTGAAAATGAAGACTAGAATGAGAATGAAGATCATCCAGAGAAGGGAAGGGGAAGTTTTCTTTTGGGGACTCATGCTTGCATGTGTTGCTGGCTGCTGCTACTTTTTTTAAAGTAATGCTAGTGCTTATATAGGACAATCTGGAATTTAGTGCTGCATGGAACTTAAGTGGAACTCAGCAAATTGTGATAATAGAAAGAAAGTAAAAGCTTATGCTGCCAGTGTCATCATAGATCATGGATATTTTCTGTAGTTTTGTTTATCTAGATTTATTGCGTTTTCGGTTTGTTTGTTTTGAACTTTGAAGTAGGCCAGAAACTTTATCTCTTTTTTATTTCAATTATTTTTATCGAGATTTTCTAGCAAAATCGACAAGTTGTAGATCAGTAGCTATGTATCCACATTCCACTATACAGCATGCGTACATGATGTTGGTCCTCAGATTCGGAATGTTTTGCACGAATAAAACAAAAAAAAATGCAAGAATAAAAAATTTCACCCAAAAATGAAGATTATTGAAAATTATTAAAGGAAAAAATTAAAAGAAAATAAGAGAAATGAGAGAAAGAGTCTTCTTCGATAGTTATGATTATTTAAATTGAGTATATGTCGACTCTCGTTGACATATTTAAAAACATAATCTGTTAATAAAAGTTTATACTATTATATCGGGTGACTAGCTGACATATGACATGATAAATATCGGAACATCAGGCCAAGATACGAAACTTCCCCTGCTGGTGAGCAATTTCATGTACCTCTATACAATAAAATTAATCTAAAAGGTGACACAGTTTAAAATGCCAATCAGGAGTGACACCTACAAGAAGACAGGAACCTATAATGAATATACAGCTTCAGTGGATCAATAATTATCCATCTTATTTGTCTCTCATCAATTAAAAAACACTAATCTTGCTCACTACTGGTAGTTAATATTATGGACAGCTTTACGTCTTCTCGTATATAAAATATTGCTAGCTGTTACTCTAATAGTATAACAAATATCGTGCGAAATACCCATTGAGGACAGTACTAATCTTCATTAACATCAATATTGTTAGGTAAATTAGGTCTGCATTACTTTATTACAACAGCACCACTCATTTAGATTTCAGTTCAGCTTTACCTCTTCTGATTTTTAAAACTACTACTCCCTCCATTCCACAATAGTAATCTATTTTGAAAGATTTTTTTTTTCCCATAATAGATATCCATTTCCAATTTTCAATATAAATTTATGTCACTTTTCCTAAATTACCTTTTTTGAAAATTGTATAGCAATTAATGAAGAGTGACCAAATGTATAAAATAGCTCATATTCTTAAAAATCAATGCATTTATAATGGGCATAAGAAGAAATGTATCATCAAATTAATGTTTCCTTAAGATGCGTAATTTTTCCAAAAGAGACTTGTATTGTGGGACAGAGGGAGTAATTATTTAATGTTCATGTAAGATGTACTCCCTCCGTTTATTTGGTTTCTTTACATTTGCTTTTTGCACGGAAACCAAGATAGTGGAGGTAATATTGTTAAAATAAATGTAGTAATGGGTGTAATAGTAATTTTATTGTTAAAATAAGTGAAGTAGTGGGTGTAATAGTGTAAAGGGTTGAAAAGGTGGAGTGAGGTAGTGGATGTAATAATGTATTTTATTGTTAAAAGTTACTCCCTCCGTCTCATAATACTACGCTCGTTTCATATGTCGGGACTGTTCATGACATGAGATAAATTACTAATTTACGTCTAATCTGTAAGACCAAATATAGTCATGAGTGATCTTGTTGGATTCGTATTTATGAGTACTTTAATACAGTGAAGTTTTTATATTTAATACTAATACGAAATTGAAGATATTAATGATCAAAAGTGTGCGTTGGCAAACGTGTCCAACTCAAATGGGAAAAGTATTTAGAGACGGAGGGAGTACTATTTTTAGTAATGTAAAGAAATGGAATGGACGGCCCAAAATAGAAAGTGTAAAGAAATGAAATGGACGGAGGGAGTAGTAGTCTTCTGCAAATGTTTTTACCTTTTGGGGTGTTTGGTGAACTTTTTTCCGGAATAAGTCAAACTTATTTTAAGACAAATTTAGAGTTAACTTTTTTTTGCAAATTATGCAATCTCAAACATACATTAAATACATGTATAAATTTTTTAGGGTCCTGTTAACAACAGCCCTTAGGGCTATGTTTAAGGATTATTTTTTGCCATATGGTGGATTTTTATTGGATAATTTATGTGAATGCATGGGGGCAAATACTTTTTTGCAAGTGGGACACAACCTTTAATCAATTAAAAACTACCACATAACACCTTAACCATAGCCCAAAGGGCTGTGGTTAACATTTTCCAATTTTTTATTATCAAAATATGAATTTTTTACCCGAAAAAAAACTTATTTTAAAATGTGCCAAACAGCCCCTTTATGATTAATAAATCATATCAGGATAAGAGTAAAAATAATATTGCAAGATGTAATTGTAAAGGGCGCTGTGATGATTCATGCAAATGTATTTTATAGTTACAGCCATGGTTCTAAAAATCCCCGATTTAGCCGATTAATCCTCTGTAAGGTAAACAACCGATTCGATTTTTGAATTCCGATTAATCCTGTGAATTTATTTAAAATGATATGTTTAACTATAAATTAGGCTAATATATTAAATATTATTATAATATCCGATTAATACTCCGATTAATCATTCCGATTAATCCCCGATTACCCGATTAATCCTAAATCGGCACCTCAACCGATTTAAACCGATTACCGATTTTTACAACCATGGTTACAGCCGCAATTTTGTACACAATAACACGATATGAAAACGATATTCAGGTTTGTATTTGCCTTTTTGATACACGAAACAAACATAAAATTATACAAATTCTTATAGTGTCGGTTTTGGGTGTATCCAATTCAGAGTACACTACACGAAATGAAAATACATGAAATACATAAATTTTTAAATAAATATTTTAGATTTATGTAAATATTATTATAAAAAAACTGTATACATAACTTTAAAAAAAAACAAAATAGAAAATAGTTTCAAATTTAAGTTTAACAAGAATCCACCACACTTGACTCGTTATGAATTAGTAAGTTAAGAACCAGTTAGTAAATTTAACTGCAAAATCTAATATTCAAGTATTTTTACTTTTTATTTAAAAAAAAGTAATTTCCCTTTTATTTAAAATTATACAAAATATTACACAAAAAATTTAAACACAGATACACAAACACGAAACGACACAAATCATTAATAAATTATGTTTGAATTTAATATTTATATACACAAAACACAAAATAACATGATACCAAAATATACGAACGACACGAATTGCCAAGTGTAATTTATAGCATATCGTAACCAGTGTTCCAGAAATCGCTAGGCGGTTCAGGGTGATTGGGGTATCGCCTAATGCCTAATCGGGTAGGCGGGGATTAATCGGACGGATTAATCGGAACATTAATAGGATATTATAATGATATTTAATATATTAGTCTAATTTACAATTAAACATATTATTTTAAATAAATTAACAGGATTAATCGAATTTCAAAAATCGAATCAATTGGTTAACTTACAAAAAATTAATCGGGAATTAATCAATTAAATCAGGGATTTTTAGAACACTGATCAAAAATTCAAAACAAACAAAATCTCATACATTCACACAAAAAAACTTTAATTTTGAACGGTAAATAAGCATGATAAATGTGCCCCAACAAACGTCTACTGGGGACCGGGGTCCAATTATAAAAATTTTAGATGCATAACTGACTGGCTGTATCCACTTTGCAGATTCTGGATCACTTTGTGCATAACTGAGTTGCGGTATATTTTGTTTGTGCGCAGCATTCTTGAATTATCTTTTCTTTTAGGTGGACCAAAGGAATCTAACCGCGTAATTCTACATTGTCTTGTGCTTGCTTTTCTCACTTTCAACAAGGCCCACAATATGTTCGTTTGTGTGATTACATTGACTTGAAGTCTTGAGTAGTCTTAAGTTTTAAACAAACACAAATTTTGTGCACTAGCGTTCCAGTAAAACGAGGGAGCTCATATGCTGAGACATTGTAAATCTGGATGGCTGCAAACTAGCCACCTAGGAAGCATGAGTGCGAGTGCGAGTGCGAGTGCGAGTGCGAGTGCGCGGTACCGAGATACTGGAGTTCGGCAAATTTAAAAATATGGGAATTCGGGTGCGGGGATACGGCAAATACTAAAATATTAAAAATATATATTATATATATTTTATATCATAATATATATTTTATATCATATATATTGTAGATTCTAAGACACTGCTAAAATTGAAAGAAATCAATCAATTAAATTAAATTGATTATTACCACAATCCAATTAATCAATTAAATAATTACTTGCCTTATTACAATTATAAATCAAACGACCAAGATATATACAAACACTAGCAAACATATATATACAAATATACACACATATATACGCACAACGCAGAGAAGCTGATAGACACATATACACACACATATACACATAACTCATCAATTTGTTTTTATTTTATTTTGCCACTCTGACGTATCCCCGCACCCCCATTTACGTATCCCCGCGTATCCCCGTCTCTGACGTCACCAATACGCTATGTGGCGTATCCCGTACGTATCCCCGTGTATCCCTGCACTAGAACGCACGGGATACGCAGTTCTTCCACCTGATGGAGTATCCCTGCTTTCTAGCTAGCCACATTTCTGATCAGGCCTGTGAAGATCGACAAGCAAAGACGGATATGTGGATAATCAGTACATAATCAGACTGGAATTGGGCTGCGAAAATGGTGTTGATGCCGATTTTCGTTACGGATATGAAATGTGATGTAAACAATCAAAAGATTAGTATTTATAAGCTGTTTAAATGTAAAACTCATAATACTGTTTGTGCTTGTCTAAAAGACCACTCTATTTATTATTATACAGAACTGTTACATATATAGGAAAACAAAATAACTAAAACCAGAAAAATCAGGGATTACATGCCATGACTTTCCTTAAACAAACTTCACGACCCCTACAATCTTGCTACTATTTATTCGATCAAATCAATCTACTTATTCGACCATATCAATTTACCAACAACTAGAATTGCAGAATTAAAGCATAACAAATACGTTTAAGATTATATCTCCAACACTAATAGGATCACTTCATCTTTGGATTAATCCCAACAATCACTCCCTTAATCCAAAGCTTACATCATCCATCTCCTTGACAAGTTCATTTTGCCCATATGGCAACTCTTTTATCAGCCCGTATGGCTATTCAACTGAGCCAAGTTCATTTTGCCCATGTGGCAACTCTTTTATCAGCCCGTATGGCTATTAAACTGAGCCCGTATGGCTATTAAACTGAGCCCGTCTGGCTAATTCTTCGGTGCCCATCTGGCAAGATCATCTTTTCCCATCTGACTCCCAACCCATTTGGTTTTTCATACAGCCCATTTGGCTTTCTGCTTTGCCCGTTTAGCAACTACTGTCTCGTTTTCTACCTTCAGCAGGCTTCTCCGGCTAATCTTTCTCGGCAGCCCCATACTACACATGCATCCCATACTACACATGCAACTTTGCCACCATCCTTCTGTAACGCCTCGCTCTTGTGTCGCTGCAATACCAACAACATCAAACTCATCTCCCTCCTTTTCTCTTTCTCGAATGATTGCACATGGACAGACATCATCATCACATGTACAACAGCTCTGGACAGCAACCATATGTTGCTTTCTTACTGCCATCATCTCCTGCAACCACCTTTCTTATGCCACAAGGATAGGAGGGAAAGCTGTTAAGCCTTGAACCCCCTCCCCCGGGCTCTGATACCAAATGATGTAAACAATCAAAAGATTAGTATTTATAAGCTGTTTAAATGTAAAACTCAGAACACTGTTTGTGCTTGTCTAAAAGACCACTCTATTTATTATTCTACAAAACTGTTACATATATAGGAAAACAAAATAACTAAAACCATAAAAATCAGGGATTACATACCATGACTTTCCTTAAACAAACTTCACGACCCCTACAATCTTGCTACTATTTATTCGATCAAATCAATCTACTTATTCGACCATATCAATTTACCAACAACTAGAATTGCAGAATTAAAGCATAACAAATACGTTTAAGATTATATCTCCAACACTAATAGGATCACTTCATCTTTGGATTAATCCCAACAAAATGAAAGTTACTCCCTCCGTCCCACAATACAAGTCTCTTTTGAGAGAATTTTTTTTCCCATAATACATGTCCATTTTCAATTTTCAATGTACATTTGTGATAATTTTCCTAAATTACCCTTTTTGAAAATTGTATAGCAATTAATGAAGAATGACCAAGAGTATAAAATAGCACATGTTCTTAAAAGTCAATGCATTTATAATGGACATAAGAGGAAATGTATCATCTAATTAATGTTTTCTTAAGATGCGTAATTTTTTCAAAAGTGACTTATATTATGGGACGGAGGGAGTACAATTTATGATGGGTGAAGATGTGTCTTCATATGGAACTATAGTGTTATAAATTTAGGGATTGACTATTCATAAAATTTTGGGAAAAGAAATTATGATTGTGTGATTAAGAACTGAGTTTGAAAGATATTACGGAATTTTGGATTCGAAATCAAGTTCAACTAAGTTTTTCATGTCCATACTCGACTCGAATATAGTGACCTCCACATAGTAAATTTCCTCCTGTATCGTATAGATTTAAATTATTATGTATAAGCACATAATTCGTGCCAGAAGGCCCAGAACACGAATCGTGCAAAATTATTGTTAATAAATATAATTAAGGAATATTATTTAAATATATACTTGTAAATAATTTAATAATTAAAATATTGAATAAATAAACAAAATTCAATTACACAACTATAGAGAATAGAATTCGATGTGAAGTTAAAATAATTAATCGGTTAAGAAACAAAGTGTTTGTTTATTAACCAGAACTCTTTTTTGTTTATGATTATCAAGTCAACTTTTGAAGATGGACTGAAACTAAATTCTAGCCCAACCCCTGATATTGACCACAATTATGGCTGAAAAAGTTCAAAACTTTCCAGAATTGATCGTGTCTAAAATTATACTCTATCAAACCTAAAATACGTACTCCTTTCGGTCTAACACACCATTCTAATCTTGGAGTTTCGAAACTCGAAAGCGGTAGTATATACTCCCTCCGTCTCATAATATGTTTCCTGTTTTCAAAAACACGTTTGCTAACGCACACTTTTGATCGTTAATATCTTGAATTTCGTATTAGTATTAAATATAAAAACTTCACTGTATTAAAGTACTCATAAATACGAATCCAACAAGATCACTCAAGATCACTCATGATTATATTTTGTCTTATAAATTATGCATAAATTAGTAGTCAATCCCTTATAATGAATAGTAAAAAAGTGAAAGTGGGAAACATAAATCGGGAGGGAGTAATTTGTAAATGTACTCCTGCCCCTTTCAATTAGGACTACTTTCTAACGCGCAAATTGACTATTATGCATTGGGATCCAAATCTTTTACACCACTTTAGGTGTGCCACTTCATGTGCCACACCTAAGGTGGTGTAGAAGATTTGAACTCTATGCATTGACGCATTCCACATAATGGAACATTTAATTCGTATAGCAATAACAAAAAAACAGGTACCTAAATAATCGAATTCGCAGTAACACATTTTTTTGTGCAGATCACTAGAAATACTTAGTAAAACAATATGATATCAGTAGCCTCTCCGGGATCATCTGTTCATTTTATGTATAATCATATGCAATGTTTCTGTTATTCGGTCCGATTTTTATAACTATGCTTGTGGCCGTGACAGTAACGTCAACTACACTAGTAACAGCCTTTATAAGCGAAACCTGGACACCGCTCTCAAGCCACCCTCATTGCCGCTGCAAACACTAGCAACTCTGTTTTTTATAATGCCTCTGTAGGCGAAGGTCCTGACCAAGTTAATGCTCTCGTGTATTGTAGAGATGATGTGCAAACCTGATATTTGCCGAAGCTGTGTGAAGGACTCGATAAACAACTTAAGAGACTTGTGTCCTTCCACAAAAGAGGCAGATATTTGGTACGATGAATGCGTGCTAAGATACTCAAATGCTTCTATATTTCACAATGTTGAAACTTGGCCAACGGTGTTTATGCAAGAAAGTGAGAGTAATGCTAGTGATGTTCGTCAATTTAATAATGTCCTTAGAGATTTGTTGGATAAATTGAAGGGACAAGCTATACAAGAAAAATTTGCCACAGGGAATGTAACTGGTCTGGATTTTTCGACTATTTATGGGCTTATGCAATGCACTCCTGATTTGTCTTCGACACAGTGCACCAATTGTTTCGATAATCTTATGGAATATTTTTCATCATGTTGTAGTGGGAAAACAAAGGGGCACATATTTAACCCCAGCTGTGACATTAGATATGAAACTAATTACTCCCTCCGTCCCTTAAAACTCTTCCCATTTCTCTTGGACACGTTTGCCAACGCACACTTTTACTCGTTAATATCTTTAATTTCGTATTAGTTTTGAATATAAAAACTTCACTGTATTAAAGTACTTATAAATACGAATCCAACAAGATCACTCATGACTATATTTTGTTTTATAGATTAGACGTAAATTAGTAATTTGTCTCTTGTTATGAACAGTTCCGACATTCTAAACGAGAAGAAAATTAAGGGACAGAGGGAGTATCTTTTTTTACAATGAGACTCTGGTTGACGCACCTCCTCCACAGCCGCAGCTGCCTCCAACACCATCATCAGTACCACCTCCTGGTAAAGTGATGAATACCACCCCTTTTACATCTTTTGGATTAATAATCTTACTCCAAACCTTTTTTAATTTGTTTGTAGTTGCAGGCAAAGATGACAATAACTCGCGAACAATAATTATTATTGTTGTTGTGGTCATTGTTGGTTTTGTGATACTCCTGTTTGTTCTGGTTTGCATCATCAAAAGAAAACGAAAGCAGGGGATATATACTAGGAGATCACGGAGTAAGTTTTCTGTGGCTTGTTCATACAACCACACTCTGGTTCCTCTAATATTAATTCCTGAAGCTAAAGATTTAAGTATTCTTGTCTTTTGTATCTAAATTGCTTTATTGTTTTTGTTATTGATATTGACTTCAGTGTCTTCGAACAATTGAGATTAAGCACACTACACATTTTAAAGAACTTAATGCTAACCAACTGTAAAGAAGTAGTATTTTTTTAAATTGTTTTCTTTTTAAATCAAATTTCATTATCTTTTCCTTTGTCTGTTATATCCTCCAAAGTCTAAAAAATATTCTTAGGCTTAAATCCTTATTATCAAAATAAAAATTGGAACATCTCTACCAGAGCATTAAGAATCTTTATGTACCTGCATCCTGAACCTTTGAAGAACTGCAATCATTCTTAGGGACTTAAAATACAAAAATAATTTAATTTATAGGGATCTACCACATAAACACGTTCAAGTAAGACCGTAACATCTTATTCAACATTGTTATTTTATGTATAAAATTCAATAGTATTTTCATGAACAAGATATATGAGGACCTGATACTGAATTACATTTCAAACCTTAAGGCTATGTTCACTTGGATTGAATGGAATGAGGGGAGAATGGAATGAAATTTATACTATTATTTGGGGGAGATTGGGGAAAGTGTTTATAAATTTCATTCCTTGCTTCATTCTGTTAACGGAGGAATTTGATGATAACAGATTTCGGAGGTTGCTGGAATAACGAATTATGAAAATAGGGGGATTTGGGATTTTGGATGTTTGGGGCTGGACTTGAGAGGTGTCTCGACTTGTTAGATGTGTCGGATCCCTTTTCAAGATGCCTGCGTACCTTATATTTATAAGGATCAAGCCAACGCAGTTCTGTTAAAAGGATTGGTTTTTAATCCCTATGATTGTTAAGGGATGTATTTTGGGAATTAGTAGATTTTATCTGTTTGAATTATATTCGCATTGGGATACCTTCCTGATTTGAAGGATATCGTTTGAAGATATTTTCTATCATAAATTGATTGGGATTGATTCTTTCCTCGTTTCAGAGAGAGGAAATAATTAACTTGGGAGTTAAGTTAATTATTACTAGATTCGTATTTGGAAATTTAGGAGATAATAGAGGCAACCGAAATTATGCCGTAACAACTACCCCCCAGTTCTTCAGTGTAGCTTGCTGCAGTGGAGAACTAAGAATGCTTCGATCTTCCAAATTTCCTGAGTCACTGAAATAACTAGGAGATAAAGATTAGTAAAAAATATGGAGCACCTAGGTGCCCGTAATGCGGACATCCCCGGAAGTACGGTTTTTGCAAGGACTTTGATAATTTGAGATACTCTCCTCAAAGGAGGTCGTTCTCCATTCCAGAAATACCCTCCTCACAGGAGGTGGATTTCCCGAAGTTTATTCCATTAACCCTCATCAAAGGAGACCATTTTTTTTAATATATATAAATTACGAAGACCCTCATTAGAGGAGGTCGTCTAATACAAAAAATAAGGGAGACCCTTCTTAAAGGAGGTTATCTTCCCAAAGCAATATCAATATCCCAAGATTCTCCCAAAAAATATCAGCTACACTTGAATGGTCTTCTAAAAAAAATATCAGCAACACACAAAAGGTCTTCTATAAAAAATATCCTCATCACAAAGGGTCTTCAAAAATAATCAACTCTTCAAATAAGAGCCTTCCAAAATATAAACTCTTCGAATAAGAGCATTCCAAAATTATAAACTCTTCGAATAAGAGCCTTCCAAAATTATAAACGTCTTCGAATAAGAGCCTTCCAAAATTATAAACTCTTCGAATAAGAGCCTTCCAAAATATAAACTCTTCGAATAAGAGCCTTCCAAAATTATAAACTCTTCGAATAAGAGCCTTCCAAAATTATCCCTACAAAGGAGGACCTTCCAAAATATTAACCCCACAAAGGAGGACCTTCCAAAATTATTAAATCTTCAATTAAAAGTCTTCCAAAATATTACCCCTACAAAGGAGGACCTTCCAAAATATTAACCCCACAAAGGAGGACCTTCCAAAATATTACCCACACAAGAGGGCCTTCTAAAATAATAAAATCTTCAATTAAGAGTCTTCCAAAATATTACCCCCACAAAGGAGGACCTTCCAAAATATTACCCATGCAAAGGAGGGCCTTCCAAAATAATATACCGGAGGGTCTTCTTTTTTGACAAATTCAATCCGCAGATCTGAAATTATTTTCTGACATACAAATATGATGCAATAATATATGCAAAAATAAAATAAATTTAAGACTTAATTCATGCATAATAAACATGTTAATTTAAGCATGTATAAAATATTTAATCCAAAATAATTTATGTCTCGCAAATATTTTAATAATAAAAATATAAATATTAATGATGTAAATATTTTATATAATTGCATAAAATTAAAAATAAACTAAGTAGAAAACTTATCTCGATATTTTATGAATGGTCGGAGTGATTTTTCGTGCTTCCAACTTATTTTCTTCCATTATTGCCTTCTATTTTTTAACTGTGTATCGCTCCTCTTCTTGAATTTCCGAGCCGCATGCCTTGGTTTTTAGTTTTGAAACAGCTTCCGACTTTTCTCATGTTGGTCCCACATGCTTGTCTTCTTCCTTTATCAAAATTTATTTGATTTTTAACCAGCTCCCCTTGAACTTTAACTTTCATGCCGTGACGAATTCCATGTACATGTTTTGTTTGATTTTATCATATACTATTTGCATCATGTATATATGTCATAATTGACTCACATTATGTGCAGAAAATATTTATTTTTAAAAATAAATCTGACATGCATGACGTAAATATAATGTAGTAAAATAAGATTTTAAAGTAGGAAAAACTTATCTCGATTTTATGTAACGATCATCCTGATTGTTGAACCAAATATGACTTCTTTATTCGTTTTTAAACCAAGCGGACCCCACGTGCTTATATTGAATTGAAATCTGTGAGGTTTGCTTTGTCCGCCATGAATTGATCCAAGTGCTCCTTTTTTGTATTCGTCTGTTGCTCGTATTTTCTTCCATTGGTTACGGGACCCACGTAATACTTTGGTTAACCAAAAATTTATGTACAAGAATTGCTATTGTAATTCTTCTACTAGACGCTAAATTGTTGCCCTTTGTCTGCGGTTTTTTTTCCTCTGCATCGTGGTCAACCCCCCAGTATACGAATTCAATAAAACTCCCCATTATTTGTGTAATTGATTGTCCTCCACAATCAAAAAATATCCCCTCATTCTAGCGCCAGTTGTTAACGGAGGAATTTGGTGATAACAGATTTCGGAGGTTGCTGAAATAACGAATTATGAAAATAGGGGGATTTGGGATTTTGGATGTTTGGGGCTGGACTTGAGAGGTGTCTCGACTTGTTAGATGTGTCGGATCCCTTTTCAAGATGCCTGCGTACCTTATATTTATAAGGATCAAGCCAATGCAGTTCTGTTAAAAGGATTGGTTTTTAATCCCTATGATTGTTAAGGGATGTATTTTGGGAATTAGTAGATTTTATCTCTTTGAATTATATTCGCATTGGGATACCTTCCTGATTTGAAGGATTTTCTTTGAAGATATTTTCTATCATAAATTGATTGGGATTGATTCTTTCCTCGTTTCAGAGAAAGGAAATAATTAACTTGGGGGTTAAGTTAATTATTACTAGATTCGTATTTGGAAATTTAGGAGATAATAGAGGCAACCGAAATTATGCCGTAACACATTCCTCTCCAAATAATTTGAACTAGAATTCTAACCCACATGTTTTGGAAGGAATGCTCCATTCCCAATCTTCATCATTTTCCTTGCAATCTTCATCATAAAAAACTTCTTCTCCCTCATATTTGTTCATTATTTCCCCCAACATCCCCCTTTCTTCCTAAATTTTGTTTACAATTTTCATTCCATTCCTACCCCATTCCATTCTTTCCAAGTGAACACACCCTAAGTTTGGTTGAAGCGGACCTGAAAACAATTTGATGTTTGTTGATTAGTTGTTGCATGTTATTCAGATGACAATGTTGAAGATATAAGTACCGCTGAATCCTTGCAATATGACTTTACTACTGTTCAAGCAGCTACAAATGGTTTTTCAGATAGTAATAAACTTGGAGAAGGTGGATTTGGATCTGTTTACAAGGTAAGAACATAGTTGTGATGAAATTTGTTTTTGAAATTTGGAAGAAGCAAAATGATACTGTCAGTCAAAGCTAATTTCTGCAAATTCTTTAGATTGGCTATGATTATTTTTCACTTTTAATGTTTAATACTATAGGGTGCATTTCAAAATGGTCAAGAGATAGCTGTGAAAAGGCTTTCTAGAGGTTCAAATCAAGGTCAACAAGAATTCATAAACGAGGTCATATTAGTGGCAAAACTGAAAACCATAGTTTTCTAAGTGTATATATGGCACCCGAGTATGCAATGTACGCTACATATCAGCTTGGGTGTATTAGTGTTGGAAATCCTAAGTGGACAGAGAAACCATAGTTTTCGAAATGGGGAGAATGTGGAGGACCTTGCAAGCTTTGTAAGTTAATCTGAACATAAAATTTATCACTACATGCAGCATTCTTATATGCTCATGAATGCCCTTTAGCATATTTGATCATGTTGATTTCTTGCAGGTTTGGAAGAATTGGCGAGAAGGGACTCCATCTAATGCCATAGATCCAATATTGAGAAACTCAGGATCAATACACGAAATGATAAGATGTATTCACATCGCATTACTATGCGTACAAGAAAATGTAGCGGACAGACCTACCATGGCCTCAGTGGTGCTTATGCTGAATAGCTTCTCTCACACTCTTGCCATACCTTCAGAGCCTGCTTTCTTTATGCAGAGTAGCATTGGTCAAGAAGTGCCACTGGATACAGATAATACAAATTCCAGGGTGGGCGACAAATCTGGCAACAGCAAAGAAAATTCTAATAGGGTTAAGTATGAAAGTGGTTAGTGAAGTGAAAGTCATATATCAATTCATTCACCGATCGGTATCATTTGAATCATTAAAGTCATAATAAATATTAAATAGATATCTTTAAAATGTACTCGAAAAGTAAAAATAATTTTTCATTGAGTTCTACACATTTTTCTTTAATGCTTCCATAACCAAACGAAAGGTTAATAATTCTAGTTTTTCTGATAATATATTCAGATTTTTAAAAATTCATTTACTATTTATTTTTAATTTTATTGTCATTTTCCTTCTTTTAATTAAAAATAAATAGTAAATAAATTTTTTTAATTCTAAATATATTATCAAAGATACTGGAATTCATAATTTTTCATTTGATTATAGTAGCATTTAAGAAAAATGTGTAGAACTCGATGAAAAATTACTTTTACTTTCCGAGTACTTATATACAGGTATTTGTTTGATATTTATTATGACTTTAATGATTCAAATGATACCCGTAAAAATCAAATGATACCCGTAAAAATCGGTGAACAAATTGATATTTGGCTTCCACTTCTTTGATACTTAACCAATTCTAATAAGTACTCTATCAATGAGGCTTCATTCACATATCCACATCCGCCATAATTTTATTTTAATAAAATTGTTAGAAGCCCAGTATAGTTATAATTTTTTTGTTATAATTATCTATAAGTAGACTTTATCTTCTTGATTTTATTAAAATTAATCAGTATTTATGTTTTGATTTCATTAAAAATTAATTTTAAATTATATTTTTATATATAATAAGCAATTAAGCGTAAGGAATCTTATCCAGTTTTTTTATGGCATGATCATCAACCAAAAGAATATGGATCACTTGATTTAAAATAGATAGATGTGATCCGTTAGTTTAGAAGTAAGTTTATTTGATTGATAGTAAGATTATATTCAAATAAGAAAAAATAAATTTTAATATTTTAAACCAAATATAAGTGGGTTTTCTAAATGGAATAAAATTCTCAATATAAAAAATCCCAACTTTCTTTTCTCCTCAATTTTCTAGTAATTTCAGTTAGATAATACTCCATCCGTCCCACTCATTTTGTCACAATAATAATAACTATGCTGATAATTACTATAAAGATATATTGTTTTTCAAATAAATTAACATAAATAATATTAAATTTACTATATATAACAGAATATGGACACATTTTTTTGGGACAAGCAAAATAGGAAATGTGGCCATAATAAATGGGACGGAAGGAATAATTGTTAAACAATTTCTAAATTAAAGATAATATCTTGAGTTTTATGGTGCCTGTATAACCGTATATATCTGTTTTTTTTTAAAAAATAAAGGTATTAATTCAATAATAAAAAAAGCATACGACATCTACATCAATGATCTAATCGAACTCAAAATTGATTATTTTTTCCGTAAATCTTTCAAATTTAAGAGTTATTTATTTCCTTCAATAAAAGATTAAATTTATCTGATAAAAATCAAATTCAACATAAATAATTTTTATAAATATAAATATTAAGGAAATTTTGTTTGATAATACAATTTATATAATTATAAATATTAAAAAAGAATCATTATAAACTAGTAAACAATAAATTAAATTACATCATTAAGCCAAATCTTGTTTTGATGGCATTTTATAACCTACCGAGTTTACTCTATTAGAACCACTGTGTTATATTTTATTGATTATCTCAAAATAACCTTTAATAAATCATAAAAAAATAAGTAAATGAAATAATATTTATTAGTAAGACCTTTAATAAAATAAACAAATAAATAAATGAAATGATCTTTACTAATAAGTAAAAATTCGCATGGTTTTTTCATAAATACCCAAGTTCATAATGTTTTTTACAAAAATACTTTTTTTAAAGAAATGTAGCGAAAATATCAACTTATTTTCAAAAATACGGTCTGCAACCAAATCATCCAAATTAGTTGATTTGGTTGCAGGCGGTATTTTTATAAATAAGATGGTATTTTTGTAAAATGTTTTTTTTGAAAATATTATGAGAAGATGGTAAAATAGTAAAAAAGATTAGAAAATTTTGTATTTTTGGTAAATATTCAAATCGATATTAATGATATTTTTGTACAAAATTTAATTTTATTTTTATTTTGATTTCACACCTAGACTCATATAAAATAATAAATTAATAATCAATTTAAATAATTTTTTTCGACTTGTATACTTTGTACAAGTTATCATCTAATTTGGTGTAAAATATGATTATTATTTTGTAATTTTCTCGTTTGAACTTTATGGTTAATGGATAGGCCTGTCAACGGGTCGGATTATCCTAAATCCATATCCGAATCCATTAAGATTTTTCGGGTTCGGATCGGATCGGATCAGGGACGGATATTTTTTAGTCCGATCCATACCCGATCCGTTCGGGTTTCGGATTTTCGGATCGAAGATTCGACCCGTTGAGCTAAAAAAAAATGAAAAATATGCAAACTTATAAAATTGACATATTCAGATTTAAAATTCCATAAATTTATTTGATTTGGTAATTTAATGGTCAATTAGTATTTTGATTAGTACATTGACTTGTATTCAAATTTTTAGATGTTAATCGAAAAGTCTATATATATTTTTATAAATTTTATATTATATATGATAAATAAAATATATATAATATATACTAAATGATAAATATAGTATATTATATATTATATAATACATATAAATAATAAATATAACATATATTATATATATATAATATAGTATAGATATGTAGATATATTTTTTATATTATATATTATATATAAAAAATATATTATATATAATATATAAAAAATATTTAATATATAAATATATTCGGATCGGATCGTTAACGGATCGGATCATGCTAAATCCATACCCGCTCCTTATCGGATCGGATCATTATCGGATCGGATCCTTATCGAATCGGATATTTTTTTGAAGGATCCATACCCGCTAATTTTGGGTTGGATCGGATCGGATCAGATTCTTGATCCATTGACAGACCTATTAATGGATATGAATCTTATCAGGATAAGACTAAGAAGAATATTTGCATGATATAAATATGTATATATAAAGATGCACAAGTGACTGGAAGTATCCACTCTTCAGATTGTGGGTCAGTTAATGCATAACTGAGTTGCAGTATATATCTAAAAAATTTGTTTGTGTGCTGTGCGGCATTATTGCTTGTCTTTCTCTTTCTTTCAACAGGGCACGATATGGTATACTTCTCTGACTTATAAAAATTCCGTCTTCACTGTTATCAATCTCCAAACCCAAGAAGTACCTCAGTTGTCCTAAATTTTTCATATGAAAAGTTTGAGACAACATTAGCTTGAGATCATTAATCATTTCCATACAGTTTCCTGCAAGTAGTAAGTCATCCACATAGACAAGTATGAAGACAACTTTTGAATTATTGTGTTTAGAGAACAAACTGTAATCTGCCTTCGATTGTTGAAAATTCATTTGAAGCAAAGTAGAGGATAGTTTAGAGAACCAAGTTCGTGGTGCTTGACGAAGCCCGTAAAGAGATTTTTTTAGTCGACAAACAAGTGTGGAGGAGACATTTGGCAACTTCATATTCAGAGAAATTCTAGAACCCAAATGAGTGTATCCCTTTGGAAGCTTGACAAACACAGTTTCAGAGAGATCTCCATGAAGAAACGCATTTGATACATCCATTTGATGGGTGTACCAATTTTGCATTGCTGCAACAGCAAGTAAGGTTCGAACAGTGGTAAGTTTGGCCACAGGAGCGAACGTTTCAAAAAATTCTTCACCAGGACGTTGATAGCACCCCAAAACAACCAACCTGGCTTTGTACTTGTCCACAGTTCCATCAGGTAGGAATTTAGTCCTAAAGACCCACTTTAAGCCAATACAATGCTTGCCAGCAGGTAATTCCACAATCTCTCAAGTATTGTTTAGTTCCAAAGCCTCCAACTCTTGATTCATTGCATTAACCCAATGAGTTTGTTGAACTGCTTCTTTGAATGATGTTGGATCGTGACTTGTAGTAACAGCAGCAAGAAAACAAGAAAATGGTTGGTTTATTGAGGTAACAGCTAAGTTGGATATTGACCGAGTTTTCTTACCAACAACAAAATCTTTCATCCATACAGGTGGAACAGGTTCTCTTGTGGAACGTCGTACTGGACTCGGTGTTGGTGAATTCAAAGGTGAAACTGTACCACTAGAAGAAGTATCAGACTCATTAGTCAGAGATGGTGAAGCCACAAAAGAATCAGAGATGGGAGAATGCACCTCAGACTCATTGTGAGTAAATAAATTGTCTTCAGAGACATAGATTTCATCACTTGAAACTATTTGTTGAACAGGCATTGAGGGTGGAAGAGGTTGCATAAATTTGGATGAGACATTTGGGTGATAGGGAAATATCGTCTCATGAAAGACAACATCACGAGATGAGAAATCTTGTTTGGTTAGCAAATTTAGAAGTCTGTAGCCTTTTTGGTGTGGAGGGTAACCAATAAACATACATGGGACACCTCGATGTTCAAATTTATCTGAAGTAACAGCTGGATTGTAAGCAAAGGCTAAACTACCGAATACTCTTAAATGGTCATACTCAGGGGGTGTACCATGCAGCAACTCATGAGGTGTTTTATTATTGATAACAGGAGTGGGTAGCTTGTTAATCAAATGCACGGCTGTCAAGACACATGCACCCCACAACTCCAAAGGCAAGCCAGCATGAAAACGCAGAGTACGAGCAACCTCGAGAATATGTCGATGTTTCCTTTCAACCCTCGCGTTTTGCTGAGGTCTATAAGGACACGATGTCTGATGTGTTATACCATTTTCTGAGAAGAATTGCTGACACAAAGATGAAGTAAACTCCAGGGCATTATCAAATCGAATAGTCTGAATTCTTTTGTTGAATTTAGTCCAAACGTACTGAACAAATGCTTTGAGCTGAGTAAGGGCTTCAGACTTTAATTGTAAGAGATAGATCCATGTATTTCGAGAAAAATCGTCAACCAGAGTAAGAAAGTAACAATATTTTCCCTTGTAAGGAATTTTGTATGGACCCCAGATATCCACGTGAATAAGCTCAAAAACAGTAGAGGCATGAGATGAACTGATAGGAAAAGGCAATCTCGTGAACTTTGACATTGGACAGGACACACAGATTGATACAGGTGTAGTAAGACACCTTTGAGATGGTGTATATGCTTTAGACTAGTGACTGAGGCATGTCCTAGCCTATGCTGCCATAAGGCCATGTCACTATCATTATGGACATTCGATACAACTGTAGATGAACACCAGATAGATTTCACAGGCAAGGTAGTGTCTATATAGTATAATCCATTTCGAGCAACACCAGCAGCATACACTTCTTTATTGACTCGATCAAAAATGACACAATGTGAGTCAAAAAACTGAACCCCACAACCATTATCTTGAAGCAATTTTCTCACAGAAATCAAGTTATGTTTAAAAGAAGGTACATAGAGGACATTTTGCAATTTCAGTTTTGAGGTCAGATTTACCTGCCCTTTGTGAGAAATGACCATACATTCTCCAGTAGGTAGATTGATGCTGCTATTGCCATTGACACAAGACTTGTTTTCCAGAATTGAAGCATGTCCAGTCATATGGTTTGTTGCTCCTGAATCCATGATCCATTCAGTAGAATTACTTGTGACATTAAAACAGGACATCATCCCAGAAAAATGACAGTCCAACTCATCATCAGTATCTGCAAGTTTTGGTTGTCCCATAGAGAGTTTGGGCAACAATTGAGCCAATTGTTCAATTTATTGAGGTGTAAAACCCTGAGAAGAACCAGAAGTATCAGCTTGAACATTGGCTGCAAATTTTCGATTGGTAGAAACCCCAGAAGGAGACTTAGGAGCTGTATTCCATCTGTTGTTCCCATATGACTGATTTCTCTTAACTCCAGCAGATGAAGAATTGCTACTGTGTTTTGGATGCCAGCTTGGATATCCAATGTTTCTCCAGCATCTCTCTGGAGGATGACCCTTTACACCACATGTGCCACACACCACATTTCTGTCAACATTGAATTTGCTGTACATTGCCATAATCTCTCCACCTGATTTATTCAGATTCAACAAATTGCGTTGTGCCTCCTCCTGTTCTAAAGCAGAACAAGCAACTTCTACAGTGGGTAGAGTGGATTTCATTAAGATTTGACTTCTTTGTGTGTTATACTGCTCATCAGGCCCATTTAAAAATTGAAAAAGACGAGATTCCTCTTTTTGAAGATTAATAGCTTCTAACAATTTGACCACATCATCAGCAGGATTTGTCACAGCAGGCAGAAAATTTATGGAATCAAGTTCCTCCCACACAGCTTTCATAGAGGTATAATACTCAGTAATAGAAGAGCTTTGTTGTTTCAAGTCATACAAATCACGACAGAGTTTATACTTTCTACTCCCATTTGTTACAGAAAAACGTTGTTTAAGATTATTCCAAATATCTGAAGCTCTAGTCATGTACATAACAGATTGTTTAATGGTGGGTGAAACATTATTTGTTAACCAGGCAATAACCATGTTGTTACATGTTTCCCACATCTCAGCTTTAACCTCATCATCAGTTGGAGTCAGAATCGTACCTGTGACGAACCCCAGTTTGCGTTTTGAAGACAGATTGATTTCCATCGAACGTCTCCAAGCTCTATAATCAGATGAACCTTGCAGCTTCTCAACCTGAATGGAGCTAGCATTGTCCGATGGGTGGAGAAAAAGAGGTGTCATCATCTCTTGATAAGTGATTCTACCCGCCATCGTAGATCTGGTTTTAGTTTGATTTTCTTACACTGTAAATAACAGATGAAAACCAAAAGAAAATTTTTATGGGAAGATTAATGTTGAGCACAGTGGCTCTGATACCATGAAAACAAGCACAGAATAAGCTTGAAAATAATATAAAGACAAAGTCTTTGTTTATGAAAATGAGAGCTGTGTATATTCAGATCCAAGAATGATCTACACAATGATTGCTCTGAGTCATGACAAAGAGAATGTGACCATAAATAGGTTCACTAACAGACAAATAAGGTCCTACATAGTACTAACAAACAAGCCACCTGTCCTAGTACTAAACAATTTATTAAAACAAGAAAATACTCATTTCCTTTATATAGCGTTCCAGGAGAAAGGAGGGAGCTCATATGCAGAGACTCTGCAAGGCTACAAACTACCTACATTTCTCAATGGGGAGCGCTGATCCGTTCTAATCGGATGAGCGCTCCCCCATTAAATATCAACTTCTATATTTAAGTAAATTTAAAATCTGACATGTTGCGAATTTTCTAGAATCATGATAAGTGCATGTACCTGGACAAATGACAATAACAGTGAATCAGTCATTTTTGCCTGGGTTGGTTACTTGTTTCAATTGTTTTGTTTCGCATAAAATGAATACGTAAACTGAAAAGACAATACAAAACTACATATTTTGATTACCCTTCAATACTCTTTTCACTCAGTTTAAGAAATTTAATGATAAAAATTGAGTCAAATATTTTGTTTGGTCAACCAATAAACTTGGATCGAGCTAATATACGTGGAATTATAAACTCGTGCGGAGATGTTATGTTCAACATATATGGGAGTGAAATGCAGCAGCCTTTTTGGAAAAATAGAATTTCCTGGAAAATAAGAACATAACTGTTGTCAGCCCGCAAGGTTGACATGTCTGCGTACTCATTCTAGTTGATGAAATAAGCAGCAACACATTTTCTCCAAGCACTACAACAAACTCAGGAAAGCCACATAGTATTAATTAAACAATGCGAGTAACACCCTCTTCAGGATCATCTCTATTCATATTTTGTCTGTTCATATGCGGTGTTTCTGTTATCCGGTCCGAATTTAATTACCATACCTGTGGCCGTGACAATAAGGTCAATTACACCAGTAACAGCCTTTATAGGACAAACCTCGACACCGCTCAAGACAACCTCATCTCTGCTGCAAACACCAACAATTCTGGTTTTTATACTGCCTCGGTGGGCGAAGGTCTGGACCAAGTTAACGCCCTAGTGTATTGTAGAAGGGATGTTCAACCTGATATCTGCCGAAGCTGTGTAAAGGACTCGATCAACAATTTACGAGACTTATGTCCTTCCACTAAGGAGGCAGATATCTGGTACGATGAGTGCGTGCTTAGATACTCGAATGCTTCAATTTTTAACAAGGTGGAAACTTGGCCAACTGTGAACTTACCTACAAACACTAGCGTTAATGGATCGGCTGTGTTTAATCAGGACATTAGAAAGTTGTTAGATGATTTGAGGGGACGTATATCACAAGGAAACTTTGCCACGGGGCCAAGAAGGGGTCCTGGCTTCTTGACTGTTTATGGGCTTATGCAGTGCAGTCCTGATTTATCTTCAACACAGTGCGGTGAATGTCTTGATGGGCTTCTCTCAACTTATTCATCATGTTGCGTTGGAATAATTGAATTGCATATATTTAACCCCAGCTGTAATATCATATACTCGACTGCACAGTTTTACAATGAGACTGTGGTTAATGCACCAGTGCCTCCTCCTGGTAACGTGATTTTTCTCCTCCGCATATTTCAGATTATAATACATCCTAAGATTCTATTATGATAGTCATAATAAATAATACTAATATTTATTACTATATTGTTTTTGTAGTTCCTGGCAAAGATGACAATAAATCGCGAACGACAATTATCATCATCATTGTCATTGTTAGTTTTGTTATACTCCTACTTGCTCTGTTTTACATCTTTAAAAGAAAGCAAAAGCAGATGTCCACCTCTGGCTCTAGGAGATTTCTGAGTAAGTTTTGTTTTACTTGTCCATCTAAATGACTTCTCTTCTCTTCTAATTTGTTTGATCCCTTCTAGCACAATGTCTTGTTTGTTAATTATTCTTGTATGCGTTCTTCTTCAGATGAAGGCGTGGACGATATAGATAACATTGAATCTTTGCAATACGACTTTGGTACTATTGAAGTCGCTACAAATTGTTTCTCTCAGAGCAATAAACTCGGACAAGGTGGATTTGGATCTGTTTACAAGGTAAGAATAGTAGTGTGTTTTTGATTATCCAAAGAAGCAAAATGATAAAGTCTTTCATAGTTACTTTGTAAATTTTGATCTTTTGCACTTCCTATGTTTTAACATCATAGGGTACACTTCCAAATGGTCATGAAATTGCTGTGAAAAGACTTTCTGGAGGTTCAAATCAAGGTGAACAAGAATTTGTTAACGAGGTCATATTAGTGGCAAAACTGCAACATAGAAATCTAGTTAGACTACTTGGTTTCTGCTTTGAAGGAAGTGAAAGACTTCTCATCTATGAGTTTGTGCCGAATGGCAGTCTTGACCACTTCTTATTTGGTATGAGATTCATCCCCTCAATGCTTTGTATGTGGGCGTTTTTATTCTTTGCTAGCTTTAGTTGCACTTGTTTATCAACTTGTGTACGAAGCCTAATTATGATGCCTAGCAGAAAGGTAATTAAAAATTATAAATGGTTGGCTAGATTCAGTAAAGCGTTCATCCTTGGACTGGGAAAGCCGGTACAAGATCATAGGTGGAGTTGCAAGGGGAATTCTTTACCTTCATGAAGATTCTAGACTACGGATTATCCACCGTGATCTAAAAGCTAGCAATGTTTTGCTAGATGCAGAGATGAATCCTAAAATTGCAGATTTTGGCATGGCTAGGCTATTCAACTTGGATGAAATTCAGGGAACTACAACTAGAATCGTGGGAACATAGTAAGCCTTCTAAGTTCTAACCAATAGATACCACTTCTAGCCAACAACATGAATACCATATATTCTCACGAGAAACTAAATTTTATTAAATCTGTGTAAACAATCTCTATCGGCACATTGCAGTGGATATATGGCACCGGAGTATGCAATGTATGGCCACTTCTCAATCAAATCTGATGTGTTCAGCTTTGGAATATTGGTTTTGGAAATACTAAGTGGCCAGAAGAACCACCGATATGGGAAGGGGGAGGATGTAGAGAACTTTTCTAGCTTTGTAAGTCTGATTTGTACATTAAGTTTAGTGCTACGTTCATGCATCGTTCTTAAATATCGAATGTTGTTATCGCATTTTATGATTTTATGATGGTAAAATCTTACAGGCATGGAAGAATTGGAGAGAAGGGACTCTATCGAATATCGTAGATCCAATATTACGAAACAATTCAGGATCAGTGGATGAAATGATAAGATGTATTCACATCGGACTACTATGTGTACAAGAAAATGTTAGGGACAGACCTACCATGGCTTCAGTGGTGTCTATGCTGAATAGCCTCAATCTCACTCTTGCAACACCGTCAGAGCCTGCCTTCTTCATGCGGAGTAGCATTGATCCACAAGTGCCAATGATTATAGATAATGATAGCAGCAGTAATTCTATCAACGGGGCTTCAATCACCAAACCATATCCACGTTGATGAGTTTTTTTTTTATGTCGATTGCACTCACTTTTGCCGTCAATCAAATTTTTCTACAGTTACTTGTTAACAAGTCAGTGTTTGTATATTGTAAGGATATATTCAATGGTTTTAGGATTATTTTTTTTAAGTCATGGTCACCAATTTTGAGAAATTTTGACGAATTTGGTTAATTTTAGAAGAACATTTGGTGTTGTAAAATTATTATCTAGTATTCTTATTAGAGTTTGTACATGTTTTTTTAACACCAAAAATCTTTTAGAGACATTTAAAATTTATAATCTTGTTGGTAATGTGCACATTTTGTTAATATTTAGCTATTTATTCTTTAAAAAAATTGGAGACAAGCATTATTTTTTAAATTTTGTGTTCTTGTATTTAACTCAAAAGAATTTAATAAACCACATTAGTTTTAGTGTCCCATAACTTCAATTTGATTCAATGTAATCATAGCATAACTAAATAAAATTAAATGCAATCAAATAAATGTTAGATGCAACCAAAAATAATTAAAATCAATTTTAAACAACTGAAAAAAAGTTGTATTGTATTATTTAATATTTTGATATAGTCTTAAAGCAGCTAAAATATATATGAGTTGCATTCTAGGATCTTATATGAAAAATAATAAATAACATCATTATAATATTTTATTTTTCATCAAAATTTATTAGTTAAGATTAAAATCACAAAATTTAACATAGATTAATCTCATCAAAATTTAAAATCAAATATTACCTAGAATCTGAATCCGGTATAGAATTCTACATAGAATTTTAAATGAAATTATGTATAATCGTATTTTAGATCCTAATATTTTGTTAAATTCTATTTTTATTTCTAAAACTATTTTTAGGCTAAAAAATTAGAATTTAATTACAATTTTATGATAATTTTTTATATAAGGATTCATGGAGGAATGAGCAATATGGAAATATGTATTATGAAAAGTAATAGTATTTTTGTTAAATTCTTATATTCCATTGATCAAACAATAGTCAATTTTTTGAGGAGGGTACAGTTATGTTATGTTGCCTGAATCCAAAAATAAATCTTTTGTTCAAATTGACCCATCCAATTTTCAGAAGTAGCATTTCCGGCATTTAATTGCTCGTAGCCTTCATGGCTTTGATTTTTCCTAAAAGAGGTTAGGAGAAACTGAACTTCTTACACGCAAGTTGACATTCATGCATTGACTGATTCTACAAAATAACAACAGGTACTTAAACGAATTGGCATCGTCACATTCTGCAAGAAAAGATGAAAGTATTAGCCTCTTCAAGATCATCTCTATTCATTCAATGTATGTTCCTATGCTATGCTTCTGTCATCGGGTCCGATTATTTTTACCATGCCTGTGACAATAACGTCAACTACACCAGTAACAGCCTTTACAAGACAAACCTCGACACCGCTAAAGCCACCCTCATCTCGGCTGCAAACACTAACGACTCTGGTTTTTATACTGCCTCCGTGGGCAATGGTCCCGACATAGTTAATGCTCTCGTATATTGTAGAGATGATATGCAACCTGATATCTGCAGAAGCTGTGTGAAAGACACGATAAACAAGTCAAGAGAATTATGTCCTTCGACTAAGGAGGCTGATATATGGTACACTGAATGCGTGCTTAGGTACTCGAATGCTTCCATTTTTAACAACGTTGAAACTTTGCCAACTGTATTTTTATCGAATCCGGGCAATGCTAGTGATACGGATCAATTTAGCAAGGATCTTAGAAATTTGCTGGACAAGTTGAAGGGACAAGCTACATACACAAGAAAAGTTTGCTTCAGGGGATACAAGAGGTCCGGACTTCTTGACTATCTATGGGCTCATGAAGTGCAGTCCTGATTTATTTTCAATACAGTGCAGTAATTGTCTTGATGAGCTTATGGGAAGTATTCGATCATGTTGTAGTGGAAAAATTGGAGCACGAATAACTAACCCAAGCTGTCAGCTTAGATATGAAACTTACATTTTTTATAACGAGACAGATGTTGATGCACCACCTCCTCAGCTGCCTCCAACACCACTGTCGGTGCCTCGTCCTGGTAAATTAAAGAATCACTGTTAAGTTAGCAACTTCTTGAGTTGTTAGGAGATTAGCTTAATAAGTACATCATTCTTATATGTTAAAGTTACTGATCCTTCTAAAACCCAAAGTTGTTAGGAGACGTAGCTCAGTAGTTATATCAATTTTGTATGATAATAATTCCCTTGACATATATTTGGATTAATAACATATACTCAACCCCTTTTTGTAGTTTCTATTGAAGATGATAATAACACGAAAACAGTAATTATTATTGTTGTTGTCATTGCCGGGATTTTTGGAATGCTGCTTGTTCTGGTTTGCATCTTTAAAAGAAAGCGAAAGCAGGGGACTACTACTGGGAGATTGCTGAGTAAGTCCATACAACGATTCTTTATTTTACTTTTTGCGATGAGTTTTTTGTAAAAATTTTCTTGGATGCGTTGTTCTTTAGATGACAACGTGGAAGATATAAGCAGTGCCGAATCCTTGCAGTACAACTTTGGCACAATTGAAGTTGCTACAATTGAAACTGCAGCACCGAAATTTGGTTAGACTCCTTGGTTTCTGCTTTGAAGGAAGTGAAAAGCTTCTCATCTATGAGTTTGTGCCAAATGCAAGTCTCGACCACTTCATATTCGGTATGAAATTTGTCCCTCTATCGTTTTTGTAGACGACCCTTTTTATATTTTATCATGAGGTTTAGATGCTCTTGTTTGTCCTACTGAAGAAAGTTTATGATGCCTAAGAGCAAGTCCAATGGTGTGCTATATCTTGTGCTTAGCTATATTATAGCACAAAAAGTAAAAAATATCATTCCAATGGTGTGCTAAATTTTGTGCTAAAATAGCACAATGCTATAGTTTGTGCTTTATTTAGCACAAAATATAGATGGAGCTATATTTGCCACATCATCAAAAAGTGAAGAAATGGTGGGAAATGGTAGATGAGGTACATCAATTTTCTACCTATATTCAAAATAGTGGGGTACTTAGAGAGTTATTTAAAATTTAGAACAAGATTTAGCACAAACCATTGGAGATATGGTGCTATTTTAGCATCAAAAATCACTTTTCGGTGCTAAATTATAGCAATAGCTCCACCTATTTTAACACAACCATTGGACTTAACCGAGCAATAACGAAAATGATGTATGCTTATTTGTAGATTCAGTGAAACGTTCATATTTGGATTGGGAAAGACGGTACAAGATCATTGGTGGAGTTGCTAGGGGAATTCTTTACCTTCATGAAGATTCTAGACTTCGGATTATTCACCGTGATTTGAAAGCTAGCAATGTTTTGCTAGATGCAGAGATGAATCCTAAAATTGCAGACTTTGGCATGGCTAGGCTATTCAACTTGGATGAAACTCAAGGAATCACCAGTAGAATTGTGGGAACATAGTAAGTCTTTTAGCCATTTCATACCACTGTTTGCCAAAAACACAAGGGTCAAGGGTCATACTACGAACAAATGTATTTTCATCAGTGCTCTAAAATCTCATTTATTTAACCATGTCAGCAATTTTTAATCTGTAAATTGCAGCGGATACATGGCACCCGAGTATGCAATGTACGGACAATTCTCAGTTAAGTCTGATGTATTCAGCTTTGGTGTACTAGTTCTGGAAATACTAAGCGGTCAGAAGAACTATAGTTTTCGAAATGGGGAGAATGTGGAGGATCTTGCGAGCTTTGTAAGTTACTCAGTCCATAATATTTATCACTACATGGAAATTTTTTTAAATACTGATCATATTGATTTCTTTTAGGCTTGGAAGAATTGGCGAGAAGGGACTCCATCTACTGTCATAGATCCAATATTGAGAAACTCAGGATCAATACACGAAATGATAAGATGTATTCACATCGCATTACTATGCGTCAAGAAAGTGTAGCGGACAGACCTACCATGGCATCAGTGGTGCTTATGCTGAGTAGCTTTTCTCACACTCTGGCTGTACCTTCAGAGCCTGCTTTCTTCATGCAGAGTAGCATTGGTCAAGAAGTGTCATCCTCTACAGAGATCGACAACATAAATTCCAGGGTGAGGCACAGATCTGGTGACAGCAAAGAAAATTCTGTTAAGTACTCTATCAACGAGGCTTCATTCTCCGATCCCTATCCGCGATAATGATTTTTTGTAGTGCTCAGAATTTATATATTCTTGCTTAACTAGTGATCTGTTATCAGTTTTAGGAGTCATTGACTCGTATGGATTTTGTTTGTCATTATTTGGACTTGTTTTTGATCATCTTCAAAATTCTACTGTATTTGGGTTTGGGTGCATAACTTTTAAGGAAATGAGCCGAAAAAGTTTTGGATAGATGAAGCTAAGCAACGAGATTAAATACTAACTAGCGTAAAAGCCCGTGCAAGGCACGGGCACTATAATAAATTCTCGTCTGAAAATGTATACATATATTGAGATAATTTTGTAATTAAAAATATGATAAAATCTAAAATTTCGATTTTATCTCATATGTTTATAATTACCTGGTAATATTGCATACCAATTTCTTGAACCATATATTTTAAAATTTCATTAGATTTCTTAGATTTTGGATAAATATCAATACGATAATATTCGCATGAATACTTATAATTGTTAAATTATTAATTTAGTTTTCAATGACGTGAAATGAACTTTTTTAAATTGAACATTTGGTTATAACATAAATAATGATTTTAGTAAAATTGTCCGTATATAACATAGGCGTCTATTAACTCATTTGATTTTGTTGTAAATAATTGATCGTATATGTAAGACTATACCTTAAGACATATTATAAAATTTCTTAATATTGTGTAAAAGTCATCATTGTGGTTGTCTCAATCAATTTTTTGTAACATATATATTTATACATTATAAACTCAAATATTTAGTTTTAGTCTAATGTTTATTATACAATTACGAAGTTGAATTAAAAATTGGGTGAATTGAAACATGTTTTATATTATAATTTCAAATAATTTTTTTAAACTCAACTTTAAATTTTTCCAAATTTTTTAATCGATGTAAAATATGATTAGACGACTTTAATGACCTGTGCATCTATATGAAATCTAAAATTAATTTCTTGATTTCATTGTATAATAATCTAAGTATATGTTATAATTTAACCATTATATATTATATTGATCAATTTACTATATTATATAAAAATTCATATGTATCATATTTTATACTTTATAGTCGAGTTATCATATTTTTAGAGTTCTCATCTTTTTAACAAAATTTCAATTATTTTTCTTATATGTTTAAATTCTTATGTTTTTAGACCAATCATACATTTAAATCGTTGAAAGCCTAAATAGTTGGTCGACAAAAATCGTCTAATATAACTCAGATGTTTAAAATTTTAAGTATCTAAAAGTTATTTGATGCAATTATTCATTATGTACGATTTGATAACTAAAATTTACATATTTCTTAAAACCAAATCTTTTTTTAAATAATTTAATATCGACATAGAATTGAATGTAAATAAATCCCCTTTTTTTTTACTCGGTTACATTTATATATAATCTAAAATTTTATTTTTTACATCAATCATTTAGAATGACAAAAGAGAATTGTCAAGTATGCTCAATCGATTAGAATTTTTTTTTTATAAGTTTATATCATCCAGTTTTCTAGAAATAATATAAACCAACATTTCATTTACTCAAAAATAAAAAATAGAAAAGGATGTGACACGAAGAGAAAATGTGGTTTATCTTATAGGATTTTTAAACAAAACTCAAAACTAAGTGTAGCATAGTTGGTTATGTCATAAGTTTGATGGGAGAAGGTCAGTGCTTCAATTCCCCACACTAACTTAATTTCACTATTTTTACATAATTATTAAAGGATGACATTTTTGTAATTTTTAAAAATATAGGGATAAAATAGTAACTTCACAACCATTAAAATGGTAATCTTTGCCCTTGTGTTGAAGTTTAATGCAAGGCACGGGCACTCAACTAATTTCTCTTTTGTAATTAAAAATATGATAAAATTTAAGATTTCGATCTATCAAATATTTTTATAGTTATTTTGTAATATTGCATACCAATTTTTTGAACCAAATATTTTATAATTTAATTAAATTTCATAAAATTTGGATAAATAATGTAAGAATAGATTTTGAGACATATTACAAATCTCTTAATATTTAATAAAAGTCATCCTTACCTTTTGCTTGTCTCAATCATTTTTTCTAAACATATAAATTTATACATTTTTAAACTTAAATGTTTAGTTTTAGTCTAATATTTATTACACTATATAGAAGTTCAATAAAAAATTGGGTAAATTCAATTATTTTTTATATTATAATTTTGAATTGTTTTTTTAGATCAATTTTAATTTTTTTAAAATATTTCAATCGATAAAAAATATGACAACCTTAATAACCCGTGCATATGAAATCTAAAATCTAAATATATGTTATAACTCAACCATTATATATTATATTATATAAAATTCATATGTATGTACCAACTTTATAGTCGAGTTATAATCTAATTGATCATTTTAAATAATTATTGTACTTTTGTAATATTTATGATTCAAAAATTTATATCTTTTTTAATTTAATGTGAATGTTAATTATAGTATTTTTATATATAACATAGATCATCTTTTTAGAGTTTTCACCTTTTTTTTTACAACATAATTTCAATTATTTTTTGTATATATTTAAGTATTTATGTATTTAGACCAATCATATATTTAAATCGTTGAAAGAATAGTTGGTCGACCAAAACTCTATAATATGAGTCACATATTTAAAATTTTATATACGTAAAAGTTATGTGATGCAATTATTAATTATGTATGATGGAACGTATGTAAATAAATCTTTTTTTTTTTTGGACTCGGTTACATTATGTATAATCTAGTTTTTTTCTATATCAATTATTTAAAATGATAAAAGAGAATTATAGAGTATTCTCAGTCGATTAAAATATTTTTTTATAATTTTATCTATCCAATATTTTAGAATTAATATGAACAACATTTCATTTACTAAAAAAAGGATGAGATAAAAAGAGAAGAGAGGTGGTTTTGTTATATGATTTTTAAACAAAGCTTAAAATTATTCGTAGCACAATTGGTTAAGGCATGAGTTTGAGATTGAATAGGTTAGTGGTTCGAATCCCAACAAAAGCATAATTTTTTTAGTTTTTACATAATTATTAAAGGATGGCATGTGGTTTATGTTATAGGATTTTTAAACAAAGCTCAAAATCAATCATAGCACAATTGGTTAATGCATGAGTTTGAGAGTGAATAGGTTAGTGGTTCGAATCTCAACACAAGCATAATTTCATTAGTTTTTACATAATTATTAAAGGATGGCATTTTTGTAATTTTTAAAAAAATAAGGGTAAAATTGTAATTTCACACCCATTAAAATGGCAAATTTTGCCCTTGTGTTGTCCTATTATATATAGTAATAGATAGACTATTTTTTTTAGATAGGACACATATATAACTTGGATTTAATATTAATTAAAAATTATTAAATGCACATAATATTAATATATTATCCTTTAATATTCTATGTTGTTCACCAATCTATACTATCTTATAGGACGAAACATTAAAAATTTTGGTACGGTAGAGTACTTATCTTATTCAATTGTTTTACTTTTTTAATCTTAATTATTTTAATTAATTATAAAAAACAAAATACAATCTTTTACCAAAATATTATAGGCAACTTTTCCCAACACTTATCTAACCAATTACCTTGGTACGGTACGGTACTTACCTTATTTAATTATTTTACTTTATTAACCTTAATTATTTTAATTAATTATAAAAAACAAAATACACGCAATTTTTCCCTAACACTTATCTAACCAATTACCTTTTCTAACTAAAATCTCTTCTTTCTAATGAAATAAGCTAATAACATTATAATTATTAATAACTAACTAATTACATTTTCCAACTAAAAGATAATATAACTACAATCGGTTAAAGTTCTTGTGCACACGATTGAAAAATCTCTCTCCATGGAAGAATAGTAGCAACGGTAACTTATTCAAATTTTCAACGACTTTCTTGCCGGAAAATGGGCTGCCGGATGGAGAAGCTCTTCAAGGAGCCATGCGATACTGGTTTATGTTGGAAAAGGAACACATAGAAGCGATTAAAAAAGGAAGAACCGATCTACTGGATCTCGCATGGGCAAGGATCAATTTTTTAAAGAAGCAGGTGGATCCAGACTTGCTTGCTTTGGGTCTGGAGGGGGATAAACAAGCTATACATAAGATTCTGTGGTTTTTTATGAATAATGGATGGTGGGGGAGAGAAAGGAATCTCAACATTAAATCAGTGGGTTATTTCTATGAGGAGGAGAAGGAAAGGAAGGACAAGGCGGTAGAAGATGATTTGGTCGAGTTCATTCTCAGCAAAGCTTATATGGTTCATACTAATGTCATCAGTATGGTTAAACGTGGGGATATCGAAGGGATCCGTATGGCGCTTAATCAAATTCATTATGGTTCATTACAAATGACTAGGGAGATGGACAAAAGAGACCCTAGAATGAGTAAAGAAAGGAATCAATTGAAGATGCGGAAGGGGGAGTCTTTAAGGAACAAAATTCTTCCACATAAGAGGATGCAGGAGGATACTATCAAAGTTGGGGGAAAAGAGACTAAGCAGAGTATTGTATTGGATTTAATTAAAGGAAATGGAAATCTAGTAGATGATTGGATCTTGGCAGAGGCTTTGAAAGGAGAGGATTTTTTTTATCAATCGTGCATTGTTTCAAATACATTCCAGAAGTCTTGAGGGAGCCACTGACAAGATAGACGCAACGAAGCAGGATTCTAGTAAAACTTTCAAAGAAGTTCTTCTTTCTCCTTCTCCCAAGGTTAAGAATAGCTCCTCGGTGCCTATTAATCAGAAATATATGACAAAACAGGTAATCAGCAGAACGGGTTTTGTATCAAATATCCCAGCAGATGCCTTGGCCAAAGACGTTTGGGTATTTTTTTTAAAAAGGCAGAAAGGGTGTTGGACATCATTCTCCCAAAAAAGAGGGACAAGTATGGTCGCAGATATGGTTTTGTCAAAGTAAATAATTCACTTGAAGCCTCTACATTCATTAGTAATCTGTTAGGCCGAATACACAAATATAATCAAGATTTGTATGAGAGATTAACAAGAACACACGCTTAAACAATTAAGAACTGTTTGGAATTAATAATTCCTCTCTCAGTGATGTAAACTATCACAAAGAGCTGCATAGGTTACAATAAATGATTTTTCGTTGTTCGATACCCTTCTAGGGTTAACCTAACTGTATTTATAAAACATACAGCTGCTATACAATCGTAAATTGATTCTCCTATAATTTAGCTATACAATTGATATCAATCACGATTACTACACGTCTTCTAAGTCAACACAATCTCTTTGACAGCTATCCAATCTTCAAAGATATTGCTTCCATATTTATCTTCAATTATTCTTCAATCACTATTGACAAGTAGACGCTTCCGCTAGACAGAGTTTATCAAACTCTGTTGCGCTTCCATCCGTTAGCGTTTAACTAAACTCTGACCTGCTTCCAGCTAAACTCTGATTTATCACTGTTACACTTAAACACTGATTAATACATACATCAGTTATACCTAGCAATCTCCCCCAACTTGTTCATTAGCAAAAATGCACAAGTTAACAGTAATTGATGATGTCAAAACAAAATAGATAAAATGCAGTGTTTAACAAATAATCAGAGTTTAAAATTCTACTTAAACAAAATCTACAGAAAGCAAGAAATTCTTACAGAGCATTCTTCACCTAATCTCCTCAACATCTGGTGTTGTTCTGAGATAATCAATCAGCAATTTTCTCTCTGCATTCTCAAGCTCTCTCAGCATAATTTCCTTGATCTCTCTTAGCTTGGGATCATTCTCACCAGTTTGATAAATAGCAGCTCTCAGAGAATAGATTTTGTTTCTTCTCATTTCATTTCCCAGTCTGATGAAGTGTGCTTCCTTTGATTCAGAATTAAAATCAAGAACAGTTATACCCAAATCTGTCTTCAGCTTAGCACTATCTTTCTTCATCTCAACAAGATTTCCATGATAATCTCTATATTTTGGAACATATGCACCTGTGTATTTTACACCTTTGCATGCCATATTATGCAACATCTTATTTCTCAGCACATTTGCAGCTCGATGAGTTCTTTGATTTTTTTACTTGAAGATGTATAAAACATACTCCAATTCTTCATAATACTTCAGATCAAGATCAAACTCACCAATTTTATACACTGTTCCATCAGCCATGAAGTACAAGAGAAAATCCTTCTCCAAACTCTTTTGATGAACCAACTGTACTGACTCCAATTTGTCTAAATTCTCTTGAGTAACACCAAGACCTGGAACAACCAATGATGAAGGATCTCTAGGACCAGTATACAATATATTTTCTCTGTGAGAGCCCAGACCAGATTTATCTCTACCAATTTTTCCTGTTAATCCTCTACCATGATCCAGATTTGGATCATGAAGTGTAGGTTTTCCAAACACTAATTTCATCTGTTTAGATAGAGGTATCAATACAACTTGTGTATTAACAGAGGTTATATTTTCTTCCTTCTGTACAACATGTGTAGCAACAGAGGTTGTACTTTCTTTCTTTGAAATAGAGGTTATATTTTCTTCCTTCTGCCTTTAAGAACAGGCCTAGCCGCTTTCTCTTTCCTTTTAAACTTGCCAGACTTCAAAGCTTTCTGATGCTCTTCTTGAAGATTTTTCTCCTCAGCTTGAATGTCTGCAAGTGTGACTCCCTCTTCATTCTCTTCAAGGAACAACTTAGCAGCCAATTCCTCATTAGTCTGTGGATTAGAAGTTAATACCAAACTCTGAGTCTTGGAAGTACCCTGAGTATCAGTGTTTACACCATCAGACTTTGACTTAGAAATGTTGCCAGCTTGTAAACTCTTCTCAACAACTCTTGACTTTAAACTCTTTTGACCTCTTGCACCTCCATCTCCAGCATCATCCTTCTGAGTCAGAGTTTGAGACTGCATGCATTTAGACTTAGCAAATCTCTCCCCCTTTTTGACATCATCAGGAATTAGAATTGATGTTATCAGCTCCAAGGAAGTAGCAATGGAATCAATCTTATCAGACATTGTAGTCTGATTTGCTTCAACTTTAGCCAGCTGTTCAAAAAGAGTGTCTTGAGCTTTAGAAAATTTCTGAAGTTTGAGTTTACTCTCTCTTTCCATATTCATATCTCGAGACTGAATTTCAGTTCTCAGATCAGTAATTGCCTTCTGGGAAACAGTAAATCTTCCATCCAGAGTTTTGACTTGAACCACAGTGGCCTTTAAACAAGAAAAAATCTCTGGATTGGAAATTTCTTTAGCAGTTTGCTGAACAAACTTTGCTGCTCTCCCTCTAGGAAAAATACAATCTTCCTTGTACCAATTTGCAGAAAATGTAGCAAGATACTCTGCTTCAATTTCATGTGCATTCGAAGGCTAAGAGAATGGTGCATGCTTGGCATCAGTTTGCACAGGGACACTCTGAGAAGAATCAGAATCTGCACTCCCTTCACCTTCAACTTCAACACCTGCATCTGCAGCCAAATCAGTCTCTGCAACAATTTCCACAGTCTCAGCTACAATGTCCACATTCTCCACATTCTCAGAAACAACAAGTTGCTCTGCAGTCTCTACAACCTTATCAAAAGACTCTGCAATTTGAACTTCAGTATTTACAACAGGAGTCTCTACTGTATTCTCTGCAGCTTTATCAGAAACAGACTCTGCAGTTTGTTCTTGAATGTCAACAGACTCTGCAAGTTTAACAACTGCATCCAAAGGATCAGAGATTACATCCTTAGCTACCTGCTTGACTTCTTCACCTCTTTCAGAAACCTGGTGAGCATCAGAGAATAGCTCAGTGTGAGAAGCTACTGTCTCATCAAGAATTATAGTAGGCTGATTAACTGCATCGGTTTCTTCAGAATTAACAGGAATAGATGAAGTAGGGATATCAACAGGATCAGAGAATGGCATGATAGTTTCAACAAAATCATCCAATGTAGGAAATCCATCTCTGTTGTCCTCATCCATTTGCATATTTACTGGTGATTTCACAGCTTCTTCATCAATATTTACCTCATCAGCAGGTATATCTTTAGAGATTACCTCTGGAGCTTCAACATTCATCTCCTCATCAGATTCAGCAATAATCAACTTTCTTCTTTTATAGGTCTGCACTTCAGCTGCTACCTCTTCTCCAGCAGAGGTTGACTCTTCATCTAAATCAACAATGGATGGTGATGGAGACCTGTTTGCTCTTTCTTTTCTTTCCTTTCTAGCTCTCTTTGCCCTGACAGAGCTATGCCTTGAGTTAAGTGCTGGATGCTTTGTTCTACCTCCACGCTTTAGTTTAGAGTCAGGTTGAGGTTGAACTTGATGTTGAGTTTGTGGTTGAGGTGGTTGAGTAGTTGTTGGTGTTTCAGTGACTTTGGTTGTTGAAGGTTCAGTGTTTGTGGTTGTTGTTATAGTGTTTGGTTCATGAGTATCAAGTTGTGTGAGATGAGGTGGATCAGAGTTTACAGGGTATTGAGGTTCTTGTGGTTGATTTAGAAAGTTCTGAAGAGCAAGGGGAAAAGCCAAGGCAGGTATCCGCTCCTTGGTAGCATCCTTGTTAGTTAGATCAGAAAATATCCTCTTGTTGACCTTAAACGGCTGAATCACATCATCCTCAGCAATTGTAATGTTAGGCACACAAGCAGTAAATAGCAACTGACAGAATCTAGCAAAATAAACAGTAGTAGACTCTGACAACCTATCACCTAAGTTCATTAAGACAAGTCTACCAAAATTGAAATTACTTCCATAGAGAAGAGAATACCCAACTTGGAGACTGTCCATAGGAATCGCATCCCAATTGGTAACTTTCTTGCCAAAGGCCCTAATTATACAGTCGAAGAAGAAACTCCACTCCTTCCTTAGCTTTGGCCTTTTCACATTTCCCAGTCTGGCAAGAGAATCTGAGTAGCCTATCTGTTGTAACATCTCTCTCAAAGTATTTTCAGAAACAACACTATAGGAAGTGTGAGTGTCAAACCCCATGGTTTCTCTGACCGTATCTGAAATGATAACATAGTCTGTTTCCTCATATGTGAAAATAATAGACAGAGTCCCATTCTCTCCGCCATCATCATAAACAGAGTTTTGCCAGAAAGAAGCAATCTGAGATGCAGAAAGCGTTTGGGGTTCAACCAGATCGAGCTTGCCCTATCTCTGAATCCCACAAAAAGTTTTGAATTAAATGAAACGCCTCTGGAACATTTTCATTATTCAAAGGAGCTGCATAGTTGTTAGAAACAAACAAAAGTCCAAGAGCAGTAAAAGGTTTGGTGGCCATTAGAACGATTTGAGAAGAAAATATGATGTGTATGAAAACTGTTTGCTTAAATACTCAAGTGAAAAATACGAAGTAACTGCGTGGTTGAGTAAAAAGTAATTGGGAGTGTGTGTGAAAGTGAATAAGTGAATATGAATCGTGTTGTGAAATGATTAGATATGTAAGGAAAAATTAAACCCAATCGTTTTACCATTAAAACACGCAACCACTTACCATGTGCTAGTGGGACACGTTCATAGAGATTTGTGTGAGTGGGACACGTGGCACATAATTAGCAAATCAGATGTGCATGCTCAGTAATTACAGCCATAATTACTGCTACTTTCTCTCTCTCATTACTGACACAATTAAACACTTTTACACTCATTAACAGCTGTCAAAACTCTTTTTACCCCAAATTTGAAATCGTCTAAAAGAAAATATACCTTAGAGTATTAGAGAAAATCCATCAGCGTTTATCAATTCTCCATCCTCATTACTGAACCCTTTCAAAAACTGCACAGATGTGAATATTTGTGTGTGGATAGCAGAGTTTACTAATCCAATTTTTAGAGCATCTAATATTTCATAAAATCCATAAAAATAAATCAAGAAACACTGGATGCACAAACTCTCATCGTAAACACTGAATGTATGATGAATGCTAAACTCTGTAGTAAGTATATATAAAGAAACTTTGAAATAACTAATACCCCCTGCTAAATAAAAATTGACAAAAAGAATAAATGCAGATTATTTTTTTTAACAGAAGTTGTAACTAGTCACCAAAAATCCTATAATTTTAGCCCTTATCATTTTGATAAGTTCCTGGGTCTTCCTAATCTCTGACCAGTCACCAAAAATCCTAGAATTTTAGCCCTTATCTTTTGATAAGTTCCTGGGTCATCCTAGTCTTTGACTAGTCACCAAAAATTAGAGAATTTTAGCCCTTATCTTGTGGTAAGTTCCTGGTTCTTCCTGATCTTTGATTAGTCACCAAAAATTAGAGAATTTTAGCCCTTACTATTACCAGCAAGTTCCTGGATCTTCCCAGATACAACATAATCAGAAAGAAATTCTAACATCCTATATACAACTTCTTCGGGAGTTTACTGATTACAACACCTAACCAAACGAAGTTTAACTAACAGAGTTTTGAAGTCATCAACATCAGAAGTTATTCATGAGAGGCAATACACACAGTATTTACAGACTTAGAGTTTAGGATTGATAAACTAAGAGATGCTATAAATATGAAACAGTATCATGCTTGTGTTAAATATCTGCACAGTCTAAGATTAGATCACAAATAACTTAGAAAGTTTCATGATTAATAACTGAGAATCATGCTTCATACTGTTTTCTTCATTGGTGTTTATATCAAACAATGACATTATCAGAGTTTATCAGAGTTTATTCAACATGTTAATAGTGTTTGACCGACAAAACATACTAACAGAGTTTAGCAGTATACGAACAGAGTTTGCATAGCAGAGTTTAAAAATAGAGTTCACATAGCAGTTAACACATCACAGAAACATAAATAATGCATTTCACAAGTAGAATTTTGAGTCTAACCAGTATCTCTAGTCAAAACCAGAGACCATTCCAAGTTCATTTACCAGCCTAGTAAATATAGCTTCACTCAATGGCTTGGTGAAGATATAGGCTAGCTGTTGGTCTATAGACACAAAATGAAGCTCAATGTTTCCTTCCTCTACATGTTCTCTGATAAAGTGATACCTTATGCTGATGTGATTGGTCATTGAATGTTGTACTGGATTACCTGTCATAGCAATAGCACTTTGATTATCACAGTAAATAGGAATCTTATTATACCTCAATCCATAATCCAGCAATTGATTCTTCATCCATAGAATCTGTGCACAACAGCTACCAGCTGCAATATACTCTGCCTCAGCTGTAGATGTAGAAATTGATTTTTGTTTGTTGCTGTACCAAGAAACTAGTCTGTCACCCAGAAATTGACAACTTCCACTGGTGCTTTTTCTGTCTATCTTACAGCCTGCAAAGTCTGCATCAGAGTAACCAAGAAGCTTGAAATCTTATTCTCTGGGATACCACAGCCCTAAAGTAATGGTGCCCTTGAGATATTTGAAAATTCTTTTCATAGCTGTAATATGTGGTTCTCTGGGGTCTGCCTGAAACCTTTCACATAGACAGGTTGCATACATGATATCAGGTCTACTTGCTGTCAGATAAAGAAGTGACCCTATCATGCCTATGTAGTTTGTCATATCTACTGAAGCCCCTGTATCTTTATCCAACTTTGTTGTTGTTGCCATGGGAGTTGATGCAGATGAACAATCAAGCATACCAAATTTCTTGAGAAGATTTCTGGTATATTTTGCTTGATTTATGAAAATTTCATCATCTGTTTGCTTCACCTGTAGGCCGAGAAAATAACTAAGCTCTCCCATCATACTCATTTGATACCTGGACTGCATTAGCTTGACAAACTTTGTACAGAGTTTATCATTAGTAGACCCAAAAATTATGTCATCAACATATATTTGAACCAAAAGCAAGTCACTGCCAGACTTAAAGTAGAACAGGGTTTTATCAATTGTACCTTTGTGAAACCCACTTTCTAGAAGAAATTGAGCCAGAGTTTTATACCATGCCCTTGGTGCTTGCTTAAGTTCATAGAGTGCCTTATCAAGCCTGTAGACATAATCTGGATATTTGGGGTCCACAAATCCTGGTGGTTGTTCAACAAACACTTCTTCTTCAAGTTTCCCATTCAGAAAGGCACTTTTCATATCTATCTGAAATACCTTGAATTTCTTATGAGAGGCATATGCTAAAACATTCTTATTGCCTCCAACCTTGCAACTGGAGCAAAAGTTTCATCATAATCTATTCCTTCCTGCTGTGAATAGCCTTTTGCCACGAGCCTGGCTTTGTTTCTTATAACAACCTCCTCACTGTCAGTCTTATTCCTGAAAACCCATTTAGTACCAACAATAGATTCATTCTTTGGTCTTGGTACAAGGGTCCAAACTTCATTTCTCTCAAATTCATTCAACTCTTCTTGCATTGCTGTTATCCAGTCAGCATCTTGAAGAGCTTCTTCTACTTTCTTTGGTTCAGATTGTGACAAGAAAGCATGAAACAGACATTCATTTGTTGTTGCACTCCTTGTCCTTACTTTTGCATCTGGATCACCAATAATCAAATCAGGTGTATGAGATTTTGTCCATTTCCTAGCTGAAGGCAAATGACTTCTCTCAGTATTTAATCCTCCCCCTCGATCCATGTTCTCCTGATTTTCTTGTTGACTTTCTTCATTCTCTGAGGCTTCCCTTGAATTTGACTGCTCAGAGTTTGAATTGTCAGATTTTGGACTTTCAGAGTTTGAGTCATCAGAGTTTGATCCAGATTTTTTAGCTGACTCACTTTCAGAATTTGAGCCATTACTTTGAAGTGATTCTTAATGCTCCCCCTCAACTGGTTCTCTCTTTGTTTGTAGCTGAGAAGTTTCTTCAGTGTTTACCAGTAGAGGTTCAGAGTTTAGCTGAACAGAGTTTGTCAGTTCAGCATCATCAGAGTTTACTTCATCAGAGTTTAAGTCTTCATTTTCAAAGTGCAGTTGATCATGTTCATCTACATCTTCAAGTCCAGATATTTTCTTGTCATCAAATGACACATGTATTGACTCCATGATCACCTTGGTTCTCAGATTATAAACTCTGAATGCCTTAGTTGACAGTGGATAGCCAACAAAAATTCCTTCATCAGCTTTTAGATCAAATTTTGTCAACTGTTCAGGATGAGTTTTCAGCACAAAACACTTGCACCCAAAAATATGAAAATATTTTAGGTTCGGCTTCTTTTCCCTCACCATCTCATATGGTGTTTTTCCATGCTTGTTGATCAGAGTAGCATTCTGAGTAAAACAAGCAGTTTGAACAGGTTCTGCCCAGAAATAGATTGGCAATTTTGCTTCATCAAGCATAGTTCTGGCAACTTCTATCAAGGTTCTGTTCTTTCTTTCAACTACACCATTTTGCTGTGGTGTACTAGGTGCAGAAAACTCTTGCTTCACTCCTCTGTTCTTGCAGAATTCTTCCATTGTTGTATTTCTGAATTCAGTTCCATTATCACTCCTGATTATTTTGACTTTGTGTTTTGATCCTTTGTCCAGCAGCTTTACATGCTCCATCAGAGTTAATGCAGTTTCATCCTTATTTGCTAGAAAATACACCCAAGTATATCTGGTGTGTTCATCAACAATGACTAAAGCATATTTCTTTATTCCAATTGACATTACATTTACTGGTCCAAAGAGATCAACATGTAGAAGGTGATAAGGATCAACAATTGAAGATTCAGACTTGCTCTTAAAAGATGACTTCCTTTGTTTGGCCTTTTGACAAGAATCATACTGGCCATCAACATTTAATAAAGATTTTGGGAGTCCTCTAACAAGATTCTTTCTTATCAGCTCATTGATGTTGTTCAGATGCAAATGAGAGAGTTTCTTATGCCACTTCCAACTCTCTTCACTGGACATTCTAGTTGACAGGCATACTGCTTTGCCATCAGAGTTTGTTGACAACTTTATTTCATAGATATTATTGTGCCTGTTTCCAACTAGAACAACTTTCCCTGTAGATTTACTGATGATTTCACAGTATTCAGGCTGAAAATCTACATGATATCCTCTGTCACAGATTTGACTCATAGATAGCAGATCATGCTTGAGTGCTGGAACCAGAGCTACATTTGTGATGATGACACTTCCAAGATTGATACTGCCATATCCCAGAGTATGTCCTACGTTGCCATCTCCATAGGAAACTTTTGGGCCAGCCTTCTCCACATACTCTGATAGCAGGGCTTTATTTCCAGTCATGTGTCCTGAACATCCACTGTCCACGACTAGGGTTCTCTCCCTGATGCCCTGCAATTACAAACATTTACTGAAGGTTAGTTTTAAGGATCCAGACTTGCTTGGATCCTTTGGCTTTCTTAAATTTGTTAGCTTTTGCAGCGGAATTCACATTATCAGAGTTTAAGCTAACACTCTCAGAGTTTACACTTGCAGAATTAACCTTAACCCTTTTCAAATTGGGTTTAAGTTCATAGTAATTATGATAAATAGCATGATAATCCCTGCAAGTATAAATAGAATGCCAAGTACTTCCACAATGTTTGCATAAAGTCTGTGGTCTAGCTCTAACATTATCTTTCTTTACTTCAGACTTTGAAGGTAAAGAATTAATATTTTTATTCTTCCTGCAAAAGCTAGCAAGATGGTTAGTGCTACCACAGTTATGACATGTCTTTCTTGGAGCAAAAGTAGCAAGCATTGGATAATTACCTTGAGAAATGCCTACTTTACCATTTCTGTTCTTTCTAGACACTTTCTGTTTCTTAACATATTTTAACTCCTTAAGCCTATGCTTGAGTTGTTTATCTGTCATTAAACCAATATTAACCTGTTTAACACTAGTTTTTACTGGTTCTTTCTTAACAGTTCCTTTTTCAGCTTCAGACTTAGGTTCATTTACTCCATGAACAAATTTTGTAGTAGGAAGATGAGTTCTAATTTTGACATGATTTTGAAACCTAATTTCATCTCCCTCACAGTAACCTAAACCAACCGTGTCTGACTGAAAAACCTCATTAGTGTCTTTTCCAGAATCAATCCAAGTTTTAATTATGTGTTTTGTCTTCTCCAATTCAGATTCTAGTTGCTTATATCTGCCTAGCAACTCCTATTCTAGATAAACAGCATCATCTCTTTTGTTCTAAACTTGTTGCATGTTTTCAAGTTTTTCTTCAACAACTTTATTTCTCTCTTTAAGTTCAGAATTCTCAGATTTGATTCTCTCATTCTCTAAAGTCTGATCCCTATAACTAATATGCAATGTTTTAAGATAAATTCTCAATTCAGATATATTATCAGTATTATAAGCATAAGTAGTTAAGGGTACCTTGTTTTCAGACTTTTCTGATTCATTTTCAATAGAAGCCATAAGAGCATAGTTGACTTCCTCATCTGAGTCTGAAGTGTCTGCCCAATCTCTGCCTTTTGTGATGAGTGCCTTTTCAGTTTTACCCTTCTTGCACTCAGGAGCATAGTGACCCATCCCCTTACACTTGTAGCATTGAATCTCAGACTTATCTTTCTTCCAGATTTAGTCTCCTTTCTCTCAGACTTTCTGAAACTCTTCCTGTCTGAAGTTGAATCTCTAGAGAACCTGTTTCCCTTCTTAAAGTTCTTGAAACCCATCTTCTTGAAAGTCTTCACCATCAGGACAACCATTTTTCTCATCTCTTCATCATCCTCAGAATCAGATGATTCATCAGTGTTTGAGTCAACATCAGAATCTGATGACTCACTTTCAGAATATATAGCTAAAGCTTTTCCCTTAGCTTTCTTCCTTGATGCTTCTTTCTTCACAGGTTTCTCTTCAACCTTAAGAGCAACAGACTTTGCCTTCTTGCTTGATCTTCGGTTTCTCTGTTCCATTTCCAATTCATGAGTTTTGAGCAACCCATAGATTTCATCAATCTCAGTATCAGCAAGATCATAATTGTCTCTAATAGTGGTTGTTTTCACATCCCACTTTTCAGGTAGAGCAAGAAGAAATTTGAGATTTGAGTCTTCTAGATCATACTCTTTATTTACCAATGACAAATCATTGATCAGTTTACGGAATCTGTCCAATGTTTCTGTCATGGTTTCTTCAGACTTTCCCTCAAAGTGCTCATACTCCTATGTGAGTATGTTCCTCCTATTCTTCTTGATAGAAGCAGTTCCTTGACACCTAACTTCAAGAGCATCCCAGATTTCTTTTGGAACTGTTTTAGCCTCTTGACCAGCAGTAGCAGCAGATAGCTTGGTATGTTTTTGAGGACCTTCATAAATTCTATCAAGATATTCTAGATCTGTAGCTTCCAGAAACATAGTCATCTTTACCTTCCAGATAACATAACCTGCTGGTCTCAGAATAGGAACCCTAATAGTCTCATAACGACTCATAGTAGTAGGAGCCTTCTCAGAACCTAAACCTGTTGGAGGAGGAATCTCTGCCATTGATTATTGTTTTGTGTGTGGATATTAAACTGTATTAAGTAACAGATTTGCTCTGATACCACTTGTTAGGCCGAATACACAAATATAATCAAGATTTGTATGAGAGATTAACAAGAACACACGCTTAAACAATTAAGAACTGTTTGGAATTAATAATTCCTCTCTCAGTGATGTAAACTATCACAAAGAGCTGCTTAGGTTACAATAAATGATTTTTCGTTGTTCGATACCCTTCTAGGGTTAACCTAACTGTATTTATAAAACATACAGCTGCTATACAATCGTAAATTGATTCTCCTATAATTTAGTTATACAATTGATATCAATCACGATTGCTACACGTCTTCTAAATCAACACAATCTCTTTGACAGCTATCCAATCTTCAAAGATATTGCTTCCATATTTATCTTCAATTATTCTTCAATCACTGTTGACAAGTAGACGCTTCCGCCAGACAGAGTTTATCAAACTCTGTTGCGCTTCCATCCATCAGCGTTTAACTAAACTCTGACATGCTTCCAGCTAAACTCTGATTTATCACTGTTACACTTAAACACTGATTAATACATACATCAATTATACCTAACATAATCTCAATGGGAAGATGTTCCAAAAGAATAAATTAAAACTAGACTTTGCTCTCCAAAAAGGGACCTCGTCCACCAGACAGCCATCACCAAACTTCTCAGGTAACTGCTCCGGTAATAGTCACGAATAGAGGGGTGCCTGAGTATGTGCGAGGTGTTCGACCGCACAGGGCCCTCTCATGAGAGGGGCACATTTTTTTATGTTAATTTATATATATATATATATATATATATATATATATTCAATTATTTATATTTTAAATGATTAGAAAAATTATAAATTAAATTTTTATAATGTTAATTATACGAGTAATCCAAAACACATTACACATACTAATTAGTATTAGGTCTAACTAGGTTTAACACGTCACTACGTGTCTGCGTGTGTCTGCGTGTCTAACGTTATATTAACACTTTTTATTTCCAAAAAGAATTAATAAATTATTAACGTTACAATTGATCATACAAGGTGACGTTTAGAATTTATAAAGTCATTCTTACTCTCTTATAAACTCATTGTCTCATATCCTCTCTAAAAGTCTTAAAAGTCTAAACGTCAGTGCGTCACATTCAAGTTTCAACCATTCAGGCTTCAACAACTTTTTATCTTGGTTCTGGGCCTTCTGGCCAGTGCACTAAGTCCTCTGGAGGTCTGGATTTTGAAATACTCAAATACAAATACAGAAATACTATTGGTGTTGCTGGTTATAGAAGAAATCAAGGACGAGCATTGTTCCGTCATCCAGTGAACACCTATTAAAATTATCTCTACTGATTCATTCACATCCTTCATCAAATATTTAAATCAGGTTCCATCTTTCTATTTTATTTTCTAAATTTATATTTAATATTTGTGTCATTTTTCTCTTTGTTTAAAGTGATATCTAATGTGCCTCCTAAAAAACAATTATCCGGATATGAAAAAAGAGTGAAAAAAAAGAAAAGCTGATGAACTAGTAGAATCTCAGAAAGGAGCCCTCAATAAATTTATTATCAGGGAAACTCAAAATAATCATGATGCAAATGTGAATGATTTTGTACCTGATGTTTTAGTAAATGATTTAAATAGGGAGGTCAATACTGAGAGTGAAAAAATAAAATCTGATGCTACTGATATTAGTCAAAATGCTTCTGGTACAGAAGAAAATTTAGATAAAAATGTTGAGTGTGCTTCTATAGATATTTATGATCCAAGAATTTGGAATAACTTTGATTCTAAGTCAAGAGATTTATTAATATTAAATGGTCCAAAAAGAGATCTTTCTATTGTTAAAGGCCCAAAGGATAAAGTTTCTAGATGTTTTTCGGCTAATTATTATACACGTATTTTGTCTAATGGTGAAAAATGTGATAGATCATGGTTAGTGTACTCAAAGGATCTTGATAGGATTTTTTTGTTTTTGTTGCAAGTTGTTTAAAAAATATTCACAAAAAGAAAATAGATTGATAAATGAAGGCTTTAATGACTGGCTTCATGCTAGTATCAGACTTAAAGAACATGAGAATAGCAGTGACCATGTTAATAATATGTGTATGTGGATTGATTTACGTGATAGACTGGAGACAAACAAAACAATTGACAAAGATGTGCAAGAACAGATTAAGAAGGAAAAACAACATTGGAAGGAACTATTACAACGGATAATTTATATTGGAATATCTAGCAAAAAATAAATTGGCTTTTCGCGGAAAAAATGATCGACCTTTTGATGAGAACATGTTAAAAGATTTTATACAAGGCAAAAGATTTTTTTGGTGTTATACAAGGTATTTATAACTTGTTCTCACATTCAACAAAAAGATGGAAAATTCTAAAAGAACATGTTAAAATTAGTGTTAAACCATTGTCTTCTACAAGATGGGAAAGTCATGTTGAAGCTGTCAAAGCAATTAGATTTCACCCTATAGAATTGAGAGAAGCTTTACTTGAATTAGCTGAAACAGATGGTGACAATGATGTTAGGTGTCGAGCTAATGCTTTGGCTGTTCTTTATCTTGGAAATTTTGAATTTTTGGTAGCTATGGTTATATGGTATGAGATTTTAAATGCTGTTAATTTAATTAGTAAACATTTACAATCTAGTGGTATGCTTATTGATGTCGCTATTGATGAAATACATGGATTAATTAATTTTTTTAAAGAATATAGGGAAACAGGATTAATTGATTCCATTAAAATTGCTAAGGATATTTCTTTAGAAATGAATATTGATCCCATTTTTCAAGAAAAACGTATAATTAGGAGGAAGAGACATTTTGATAAAGCAAATAGTTCAGAAAATACTCAATCACCTGAAGACTCTTTTAGAACTAATTATTTTCTTTATCTGGTGGATCAAGCAATTGTATCATTAGAAAGAAGATTTGAACAGTTCACTACATATGAAAAGAATTTTGGATTTCTTTTTTCTTATAAAAAATTAAAAGTTATAGATGAAAGTGAATTGAAATTAGCATGCAATAATCTTGAACTTGTTTTAAGGCATATGGATTCCTCTGATATTAATTGTGAAGATTTATTTCAGGAGTTAAAAATTTTAAGAACCATTTTACCAAAAGAGACGGCAAATGTTATGGAAATATTGAATTATTTAAAAAGATTTGATTGTTTTCCTAATGTTTTTATTGCATATAGGATATTATTGACTATACCTGTTACTGTTGCCTCTGCAGAAAGAAGTTTCTCAAAATTAAAATTACTTAAATCATATTTAAGATCCACAATGACACAAGAAAGATTGAATGGATTAGCACTTTTATCTATAGAGAGTAATTTGATTGAAAATATTGATTATAAAAAAATTATTAGTGAATTTGCATCAAAAAATGCTAGAAGGACAATTTTTACTTAGTTGATATATTTTTTTGCAGGAGATGACAAGACTGATAAAGAGATGTATATTTACGTGAGAAACCAAAGCTACAATGGGAACAAAAGTTGGGAGTTGGAGTGTTTAGAATTTTTGTTTATGTGTTTTGTTAATTTAGTTATTTATGTTTAGAATTTGTACTTTTAAGTTTTAAGTGAATATTTTTTTTGTTTTTTTGCTACATACTCTGACAATGTATCAACATTCTTGGATTTTAATATATTATTAAATTTAAATATAGAAAAATATTTAGTTATAAAAAAATTAGGGCACATTTTTACATTTTGCACAGGGCATCCCAAAACTCAGGCCCGGCTCTGGTCACAAAGTAGGATCTTTAAATCCGGGCACGACATCTGTTAAACATTTGGAAACTGAGGTAAGAATTGCTAACTTGGATGAATCCTTAAGGTCAGAGCTTAGTTGTAGTGTGGTGGTTGAAACTCTGGTTGCAAGCGCGGTCTCGGATATAATAAATCAATTAGATTCTCTGGGTTACGATAACATTTTGGTAAGAGGTATATCAAAGTACAAATTCCTTCTTACTTTTATGGATAAGGAGAGCTTTGATAGATTGGATTTAGATTTGTTGAGTTTGGGTGTTCTACAATGTAAATTAGCAAAACTTGAGGATTTAATTATTCCAAGAGTTGCATGGATTCAGATACTAGGTTTGCCAGCAGTAGCTTGGGAGATGGAGACATTTAAGGATCTACTAAAAAAATGGGGCAACATTGTGGGTATATCTGATAAGTTAGACTTTGAATTCTTGTTCAAGAACCCTATAGTGGGTATAAGCACAGAACATTTTGAAAAAATTTCTGAAGATGTCGAAATATCAGTCAATAACCTTACTTTCAAAGTTCGTTTGAAGGAAATTAATTATGAGGAGCAGCGACCTTTGATCATCAATGACTATAAGATGGTTATAAAGGAAGGTAATGAGGGACCGTCAAGTAGTCAAGATGAATCGAAGACTCATAGGGACACTGGTGACGATATATCTGAGATTGCGGATTCATTTCACTCACAAATTAGAGAAGGAACTCATGTTTCATTGACAAATGCTAAAGGGACAAGCAAGACGGAGAATGGAGAAACTGAGTCAAGTGAGGAGGAACTAGTCCAATCTAGTGTAGTCAAGAAAAATTCAGAGAACCCCTTTCTATGGGAGGCTAGAGAGAATTATAATTCTTCCTATCGCTCGAGGATCAGCAATGCTAATGAATCTCACTCTCTCATTCATTCACAATCTTCTTATCACGTCTCGGACGATTCATTAGGATCGATGGTACCCAAGTTGGATAAGATGAAAATATGTAAAAAAAGAGGTAGACCGAGGAAGTTTCCTAATAGAATCGTTAAAGCTTTCCAGCTGCCTAGAAGTAGTAAGAAGAAACTCCTGCCGTGACAAATCACCAGAGATATTAACAAAGAAGCTAAGAACGTCTTGGAGTCAAGTATATGTATGGGCCTTGCTGTTGAAGGGAATAAAGAGGAGGTTTTGGCTATTATTGCTGACCGTTTGAAGGGTTGTAGCAGGGGTATTGAAGGTCGAAATTCATGATATTAAGGTTATATGGATTGGTTGTCTATTCTTAGTTGGAATGTTCGTGGTTTAGCTTCTCTACAACACAGATTCAATGTTAATCAATTCACGCATAAACACAGACCAGCTGTAGTTTGTCTTCAGGAATCGATGTGTTCGAATATCAATAACATGTCTAAGAGTTCTATGGGAGTCTATGATATTGCATGTTTGGTCGAATCACCACCTGTAGGTTTGTCTGGAGGTCTAGTAACTTTTTGGGATCCCTCTCTATTAAGAGTCCAGAGTTATGAGTGTGGTAGACATTGGATCTTAATTAAAGGCAAAGTCATTGCAAACAATCTGGATTTTGCTATATTCAACATCTACGCTCCACAAGGGTTGTCAGACAAGGTAGATCTTTGGGATTGCTTAAGTAGGTCTCTTCAGAATATGAGTGAAGAGTTGGTATGTTTAATTGGCGATTTCAACTGTGTCAGGTCGGATAGAGAAAGAGCTAATTGTTTGTACAAAGCAGTAGACTCGAATGCGTTCAATCATTTTATTGAAGATAATTAACTATTTGATATTAAAATGACGAATTCTGAATTTACATGGTATGGTTCCTAGGGCAGGCAAAGTAAATTGGATAGAGCGCTTTTGAATTGGAGGTGGTTTGAAATAGAGGATTGGGTTTCACAAGTACTAGAAAAGAAAAATTCAGATCACAGAGCCATTTTGATGTCAGTGGTTAGGAGAGATTGGGGGAGGAAGCCTTTCAAGGTTTTTGATTGTTGGTTGAATAATGGTGATCTGTTAAGGTCTCTAGATAATGAGTGGATATCTAACCCAGGTGTAAATTTGCATGTCAAACTTAAAAATCTGCGTATGAATATCAAACACTGGAACACTCATATCAATGGCATTGTAGACTTCAAAATAGATAGGTTAGAAAAGGAGCAATTCGAGTTGGATGAAAATAATGCCTCAGATGGAGTAAAACAGGAACTTTCTTGTAAACTTAATGCCCTTTATCTAGAAAAGGCGAGCATGCTCAAACAGAAAGCTCGTTTGAAGTGGCAACTAGAGGGAGATAAGAATACGAAATTTTTTCATAATGTCGTATCGCATAGGTGGAAAAGGAACAAGATTTTGGGAGTCTATTGTAATAGTATCTGGATCTCAAACGCTGCTCAGATTAAAGATGCGTTTTTCAGACACTTCCAATCCTTTTCCAATGCATCTCCTCATAGATCTTGTCTTAAGCTACGCTCGCTACCTATCTCTAAACTCTCTGCTATGAAGTCAGAGATGCTAGTTAAGGACTTCACTGTGTTTGAATTAGAGCAAGCTTTGAGGTTAAGTCCTTCAGATAAGGCACCTGGCCCAGATGGTCTGAGTATGGGAGCAATTAAGAAGCTTTGGCCTATCTTGAAGAATGACGTACTTGCTTTTGTTGAAAACTTCCAGAAAGGTTGTGGTATACCTATAGGTTTGAATTCTTCTTTTATCGCTCTAATACCCAAAGTTGCAGTTCCAACTAAGGTTTCAGATTATCGTCCAATAAGTCTAATCAACTCATGTATGAAATTGATTACTAAAATGATGGCGGAACGTCTAAAAAGGTGTCTTCATGAGTTGATAGCAGAGGTGCAGATGGGTTTTATGAAAGGTAGGAACATTTTGGACGGCATATTGATAGCAGGTGAAGTAGTGAGTAGTATCAAGGAAAAACAAAGTAGAGGATTAATTTTAAAGCTTGATTTCGAAAAGGCCTTTTATATAGTAGATTGATAATTTCTATTCCACTTATTAGATAGTATGAATTTTCACTATAAATGGAAAGACTGGTTGTCTGTGATTTTTTATACATCTCGCACATCGGTTTTGGTAAACGGATCACCTTCGTGAGAATTTGTACCAAAAAGAGGGTTGCGCCAGGGTGATCCTCTATCACCCCTTCTATTTAACCTAGTTGCTGAGGTGCTTCATGTAATGCTTGTACAGGCTGAGATGAAATGACTTTTTAAAGGGGTTACAATAGGACCTAATGGTTTTTCTATCTCCCATCTGCAATATGCGGATGACATTATCATCTTTCTCCAGAATGATACATCTTCTATCAAGGATATTAAGAGTGTGCTTCAAAGTTTCTACATACTCACGAGACTAAAGGTCAATTTTCATAAAAGTCATTTATATGGGTTTCATGAAGAGGTTGAAGATCTACAGAGCTGGGCATCCATCCTAGGTTGTGAGGTTGGTGGCGAGTCTATTAATTATTTGGGGGCTGACATATGTGCCTTCTCCTAAATCAATTAAGTTCTAGGATCCTCTGATCAATAAACTACAAAATAAATTGGCAATGCGGAAAGGGAGGAATATGAATCAAGCTGGTAAATCTGTTCTTATCAAAGCGGCTATCGATAGTACTTCCATTTACTGGTACAACTTATATCAAATGCCTAAGGCAGTAGAGACGAGAATTGATAGAATGAGAATCCTTCTTTTGGGGTGTCAAGTTAGTGGGAGATGAGGCCAGGTCAAAACTTCACCTTCTGGGATGGAACAAAATTTGTAAACCTAAAGTGGTTGGAGGTTTAGGTTTTGCTTCCTTGCGGGAGAGGAATAACGCTTTACTATTTAAATGGTGGTGGAGGTGGTTTGAGGAGAGAAACAAATATTGGAATACATTCTTGGTAAGCAAGTATGGACCAGATTTTTTATCAAGCTTGGCAGGATTAACCAATAATGCAACTTCTCATACTCTGCGTGACATAGTTTCTGTGGGTTCGGAAATTATAGATTCAAATAGAATCTCTAATAATAAATTCTACTGGCAATTTAGAGATGTATGTTAATAAGGTTCTGGGAAGACTATTGGTTTGGGGACTCTTCTCTAAGTACAAATTTTCGTAGACTTTACTCTTTGTCTACATTAAAATTCAGCACAATTAACTCGGTTTTACAAGCCTTGACATATAATGTGGATGAGTGGAATTTGATTTGGAAACGACCTTTAAGAGCATGGGAAGAATCGGAGTTTTCCAGGCTGAATAGGATCATTGAGCAAGTCGTCATAGTCAGCAAAGGTGATAATCTTATTTGGCTTCATAACAATCAAAAGTTTTCTACTAAGGCTTGTTATTTAGCAATGGTTCAATCACATTTGCAAGCCCCGATTTGGTCGATTATTTGGAAAATTATGGCTCCTCAGAAGGTTCGGGTTTTTCTTTGGAAGGTGGCCCACAATATTTTACCTACCAAATGCTTCTTGGTGAGACGTATTAATTCTGGGAATTTTTCTTCACTTTGTAACTGGTGTGGCTTACATGAGGAGAGTTTGGAACATTTATTTTTTAAGTGCGAACTAGCATGTTGGAGTTGGGATTTTCTCTAGAAATTGGTGTGATTAGAAGCACCAACATCTACTTAATCTCAACTTTAATTTGGTTGATCTACTGAAATCTACCCCTGAAGGTATGAATGATAAAGCATGGCAAGTAATGGTGTCATCTGTATTGTGGAACATTTGGTTGTGTAGAAATGAGCAAAGATTTCAAAACACTCGCATTAAGCGTCACAATTGTGAATGCCTTCTTAAAATTAGGACATTTAAATGGCTTAGAGCTATAGACATGTTGAGTGAGAAATTATCATCTACTTGGGAAATAAATCCTATGGGTGCTCTACATGTGCATGCAATGGATAAGAAATCTGAGTTCTGGGATGACCTCTTCCTCAATTTTGATTTTGTTTGTTCGGTGGATGGCCCTTTCAAAATCAACCCCAACATGGCAACGACTGCTGGCATTGGTGGTTGGATAAAAGATAATTCTCGAAGTATGAGGTATAATTTCTCAGGTCCGATTTTAGCCTCTTCTGCATTGGAAACAGAATTAGTGGCTATGTGGTTTATTATCAAATTACTTATACATCTACAAAAGGAGCATGCAAAATTTGTTATCTGCTCAGACTCTGCAGAGGCTTTATCGTGTTTTAGGCAAGGTTGGATTCACGAGGACATGCAGTGTTTTTTAACACCCTCAGCTACACTAGATTTTAAATATATTCCTAGGGAATATAATCAAGAGGCAGACACGTTGGCAAAAAGGGGAGCAAAGCTACTGCATCTAATTGGGTCATGGGTATAAGAGGTAAGCCTTTTCTGGGTTTATGCGATATAGAGATTGTCACAAGCAAAAGGGAGAATCTTTGCCTTGGATACATGGTTTTTCTGTCATTTTCAAGGTGCATGCCTTCTCAAAAACGGCCGGGAGTTCTCTTTTTGGTATATGTGTCAGTATCAAACACTCATCTAGGTTATATATGGACTGCTAGAGATAATATCACTTTCATTCTTGCTAATCCAGTTAGAGATAAACCCACATTCATATTTGATACCCTATTTTTCTTTCTCCACAAGATGAACAATCTGTGGTTTCCTCCTTCTAATAATGTCACTAAGATTAACGTGCATGGTGTGATCGAAGAAATTCCCATGCCTAACGGTAATATGAATGGGATAGGCGTAATAGCTCGAGATAGCGATGGTAAGTTCTTGTGGGGTGTTATGGGTCCTCTTCAAGGAATGGAGGGCTTCGAATCGCAAGTATGGGCTATTCATCTAGCACTAAAACTGGCTTTTGTGAGCAATATTCAGCAGGTGCAAATTGAATGTGACAACAGGGAGGCATTTGAGATGCTGGTTGAATAAGACGAGGAAGAACTGGAGGGCGAAGGTATTACTCTAGCAGTCCAGCAGATTAACGTTCTGTTCGTAGAGTTCAACAAGACTAGGGAGGATCCCTCATTGCAACGCAGTTGCCAGATTTACTCAGTTTTTTCTTCTAGAAACAGAGCTCCTATGTTCTTGGCCGAGCATGGGTTAAGACACTGTGCAGGTTTGGTGGAAGTTACTTCTCCATTTGGAAATTTAATGGAAATTCTGGATATAGATAATGGTTTAGGGTCTCATCTACCAGCTTTTAATATCAGCCCAAACTTTGGTTTTGGCGAGGTTGTTCAGTCATCTCTGCAAAACATCACTCATCCTCCTAGCCTCTTCCCCTCTAAACTCAAGTTTTTGGACATCTCTCATGCGCCTCATGTCACAAACTAAGTTGGAATATGCTATGGACTAGGACTCCCTCTACAAATAAGAACGAATATACACACTCAACACCGATCCACAATCACAAAATAATATCCGATTAATGAAAAGAGCCACAGTTCAGCATAAAACGATACAAGATAAATGGACAGCTTTCGAGTCGCCGCCTGACTGCCAATCACCCTAGGGTTTACTCAAATACAATCAACATAACATTTCCCCAAATCTCCTTTCGCCTCTTATCCCTAGTTCTCTTGTTAATTTACTTCTGTGCCCCTGCTTGCTGAATTTACTTCCTTGCCCTTTCTTTTTGCAAAATGTCGTCGTACGTACGTAATGGGTCCCTGTGTTATATTTTGATCAGCCATTGCAATACCCCCTGCCAAAAAACTCACCTTGTCCTCAAGGTAAAATTGTGGGAATTGTTCCTCTATGACCTCTGCCTTTTCCCATGTTGCATCAAACCTGGGTAGTCCCATCCATTTAATCAACACTTCAGTGATGACCGACTGACCCTCCATTCGGTTGCATACATCTAAAAACACTTCTGGCTCCACCAACATTTCAAGATCCTGAGAAATTTGAGCAGTTAGATCTGAGTTAACGTGAGTATGTCCCAGGGCTTTCTTGAGCTGAGATATATGGAACAAGGGGTGTAATTTACTTGCTTCAGGTAGGCCCAGCCTATAAGCCACTTCTCCCACTCGTTCAATGACTGGGAATGGTCCATAGTAACGAGCAGACAGCTTTTCAAAAGGCCTTCGGGCCAGGGACTGTTGCCTATATGGCTGCAACTTGAGGTACATAAATTCTCCCACCTGGAACTGCAGTTCCCTTCTACTTTTGTCCGAGGTTTGCTTCATGATTTGCTGTGCCTTCACAAGGTGAAACTTCAACTCATCTAGATAGGCATCTCGTAAGATAAGGTTCTCTTCTAAGCTGTCAACAGGGGTGTGGCCCGTCCCCAATCGCAAAAGGTGAGGTGGCTCGTGACTATAGAGAGCCTTGAACGGGCTCATTTGGATCGAGGTATGAGGGGAGGTGTTATACCAAAATTCCGCCCAGTTGATCCAACTCACCCAAGATCGCGGATGGCTCGAGGTAAAGCACCGTAGATAAGTTTCAAGGCATTTATTTACCACTTCGGATTGGCCATCCGTTTGTGGGTGATACGCCGAGCTTCGTTTCAAGTGAGTTCCTTGCAGCCTAAATAACTCTCTCCAGAATAAACTCATGAACACTCTGTCCCTGTCAGAAACAATTGACCTCGGAAACCTGTGTAGTCTGACCACCTCGGCTTTGAACACTGTAGCCACAGTTATCGCTGAAAATGGATGCTTAAGCTTAATGAAATGGGCGAACTTGGACAACCTGTCCACCACCACCAGTATCGTATCAAACCCACCTGAACGGGGCAGTCCCTCGATGAAATCCATCGTCAGCTCATCCCAGACTTTTGTTGGTAACGGAAGGGGTTGTAGTAGGCCAGCTGGGCTCTGGTTTGACACCTTATTTTGCTGGCAGGTACTACACTCACGTACATACTTCGCCACATCCTTCCGCATACCTTGCTAATACCAATCTGCAGCTAGACGGAGGTAGGTTTTTAGCTCCCCAGAGTGGCCTCCCATAGGTGAATCATGGTATTCCATGAGCAGCTTCGACACAAAACTTGACTCCTTGGGTATGACCACCCTATTTTTATATAACAATTGCCCTTCTGTCACTGTGAACTCCACAAATCTCCCATCTCCTCTTAACACATCCTGTTTTAGACGAGTTATAAATGGGTCCTGCTCCATTTCCTTATACAATTCCTCCCAATTTACCACAGTCGAAGTCCACAAGGCACTTAACACCACCTCACCATTTCCCTTTCTCGAGAGGGCATCCGCCACTCTATTTGCCGAACCTGGTTTGTACACTATATCAAAATCAAAGGCCATCAGCTTGCTTACCCATTGTTGGTAGTTTGCTCCCACCTCCCGTTGTTGCATTATGTAACACAAACTTTGTTGGTCCATGTGAATGAAAAAATGTCTTCCAAGAAGGTAGTGTTTCCATCTCAAAACTGCCAAGCATATAACAATGAGTTCTTTTTCATAAATCGACTTTTGTCTTGCTCGTGGTCCCAATAGTTTGCTGAAGAAAGCCACTGGTTGCTGATTTTGCATCAAGACAGCCCCGATACCATATCCCGAGGCATCCGTTTCTACTACGAACGGGGCTGTAAAGTTAGGCATCACCAAAACAGGGGCGGCTACCATTGCTTGTTTCAACTGTGCAAACGCCTTCGAAGCCTTTTCGGACCAACCGAATTGATCTTTTTTGAGCTGCTCTGTAAGGGGTTGAGCGATATGAGCATAATGAGCCACAAATTTTCGGTAATACCCCGTTAATCCGAGAAAACCCCGAAGCTCTCGTATATTGGTTGGTTCAGCCCACTCGACCATAGCCTGCACTTTACTCTCATCAGCCTCCACCCCCTTCTCGGAGATAACATGCCCCAAATATGCTATTTTCCTTTGGCCAGACTCACATTTCTTCAGATTTGCAAACAGATTATGTTCAAGCAGTGTTCTCAAAATGATAGATAGATGCTCCTTATGATCACTTTCGGACGAACTGTACACCAATATATCGTCGAAAAACACTAATACGAATTTACGAAGGTAAGGTTTAAATACCTCGTTCATCAAGGACTGAAAGGTAGAAGGTGCATTTGACAACCCGAAAGGCATAACGCAGAATTCATAATGCCTTTCGTGTGTTCGGAAGGCTGTTTTGTGCACGTCTTCATCACAAACTCTTATTTGGTGGTAACCCGCCTTAAGGTCTAGCTTGCTAAAGATTTTTGATCCATGTAGCTCATCTAATAGCTCGTCGATTACGGGTATCGGAAACTTGTCTGGTACGGTCTCCTTGTTTAAAGCCCTGTAATCGACATAAAATCTCCACGAGCCGTCTTTTTTTTAACAAGTAACACGGGGCTTGAATAGGGGCTGGTAGAGGGCTGTATAATTTGTGCAGCCAACATTTCTCAGACCAGACGCTCAATCTCCTCCTTTTTGGAATTGAGGGTATTTGTAGGGGTGTACGCTGACAGGGTTGCTACCCTCCTTCAAACGGATGGCATGTTCATGTCCCCTATACGGGGGTAGGCCTTGGGGCGCTTGAAAAACTTGACCGAACTGGTGCAAAACGGGACTTATGAAGGGTGGTGTCTCCTGCATCTCCTGTTTTTGATTGCCCCCCTCCACCTGATTCAATTCAACTAACAAACCTCCCCCTTCCTTTTTCAATGTTTTAATCACGGACTTTAAGGAAACTCGTGAGTGTATCAACGATGGGTCCCCCTTTAACACCACCATTCTCTGAGCTACCATAAACTTCATAATCTGCGATTTCCAATTCATCGTCACTGTCCCCAGCTTTTCCAACCACTGTACCCCCAAAATAAGATCGGAATTCCCTAATTCGAATGGTAGGAAATCTTCCTTGATGTCCACCCCATCTAATTGAAGTAATACCCCTTTACATTCGCCAGTCCCCTTCACAGATTCTTCATTGCCTAAAGCCACCCCGAATTCCTTTGTTTGCACCGTGGGCAGTTTAAGTCTCTTAACCGTATCCACTGATATGAAATTGTGGGTTGATCCCGGATCGATCATTACAATAACTTCGACGCCCTTAATTGATCCCCTTAGTTTCATGGTCTTTGGAGACGACAGCCCTATCACCGAATTTAGAGAGACCTCTGTCTTTATCGGTTCATTTATACCCTCCTGCTGCACCTCACATGCCTCCTCTGCCAATTCTAACTCATCATCGTCTTCTTTTGTAAGCAATACACTCAATTCCCTCTGTTTGCACCTATGTCCAGCCACCCATTTTTCATCACATCTAAAGAACAGGCCCTTCTCTCTCTTTTGCTGCCATTCTTTGGGTGTCAGGCGTTTAATTTCTCCTATTGGCTTTGCCATGGGTATGTTGTGAGCTCCTCCCCGAGGGCTTGACTGAACAGACGGGCTGTAACTTGAAACTGATTGTGGCCAAGATCCTGGGGAACTGGACCCCGACTCCGACTTGGATCCCCATAGGGGCGCCTTATAAGCTGATGAAAACGAAGTTCCACTGAGACCCTGACTTGAAGTTTTTGATGAACTTAGGTGAGTGTCGTTGACACTTGGTCGAAACAAACTAGATGTAACAGACCTGCCCCCACTTGTCCTTTGGTTTTGTGCCCGATTTTTCTCCTCCACCTTGAGAGCAAGGTCTATAGCTTGTTCCAATGTATACATCCCAAACAACCTTACTTCTGCTTTAATTTCATCCTTCAACCCATTCACGAATTGTCCCATCAATATATTTTCAGGAATCTACTCAAGCGGGGCTGCCATTTCTATGAATTTACTCCGAAAATCCGCTACCGTACCTGTCTATTTCACTGATAACCACTGTTCACAGAGTGTTCCCGAGTGGAGTGGTCGAAATCGTTGAAGAATCAAACTCCTCATATCTTCCCACTTCTTAATTGGCCTTCTGCGGTGTTCCCATTGATACCAAACCAGTGCATCACCCTCAAACCCCACGACTGCAGCCTCCAACTTCTCGGTGTCTGTCAAACGATAAAAATCGAAGTATCTTTCCGCTCTCAATATCCACCCATCAGGATTTGTCCCATCAAATTGGGGTCAATCCAATTTTCGGTACTTCCAGTTGCCCTTCTGATTATCTCCTTCCCCTGAGCTCCAGTATTCCTCATCTCTAACCTCCTTATCACGATTTCCCCTTCCTCCTCGACTACCACTTGCTCCACCTTGGAACCCACTCCCTCGACCTCCAAACCCAGATCCTCCACCTTCACTGAGTTGTCGTGGCCCCCCTCCCTCACCTCCTGGTTGTACTACACTTGTGGTTTTGAGGGTTGTCATCGCCGACCGCATCTCCGACTGAAAATCCATCTGTTTCTTTTGGATCTCTCCGATAAGGTTTTCATTGCTTTCCCTTGCTCGATCCATACGAACTTGAAGCTTCTGGGTGACTTGGTCGAGGTTAGATGTCAGGTGGGAGACTAGGGCTTGTTGCATCTCCGTGGCGGCGCGATTAACTGCGGTCGTGACCTCCTCCGACATTTTATTCTTCAGATCTGCCACTGCCTCCTCTAATAAATTGATTCTTGTAGTTTGGCGAGTGTCTGGTTGCGGCGCCATGATCGTACAGCTCTGATACCAAATTTGCTATGGACTAGGACTCCCTCTACAAATAAGAACGAATATACACACTCAACACCGATCCACAATCACAAAATAATATCCGATTAATGAAAAGAGCCACAGTTCAGCATAAAACGATACAAGATAAATGGACAGCTTTCGAGTCGCCGCCTGACTCCCAATCACCCTAGGGTTTACTCAAATACAATCAACATAACATTTCCCCTAATCTCCTTTCGCCTCTTATTCCTAGTTCTCTTGTTAATTCACTTCTGTGCCCCTGCTTGCTGAATTTACTTCTTTGCCCTTTCTTTTTCCAAAACGTCGTCGTACGTACGTAATGGGTCCCTGTGTTATATTTTGATCAGCCATTGCAGAATATCAGATCCATTGTCAACATGGGATATCCCTCCTCCACCTCTGCCTGGTGTACATTGGTTCCCGAACACAAGCAAAGGTATCACTATCAATGAACCGCCTCCATCATCGTTTCTGAAGCGTAAGTTGTTCAATGATTAGGTGGCTTATACTGATAAAGGTAAAGGCTTGCTTGTAGTGAAAGGGGAGAAGAATCCGTATAAGGTGGAGGGTAATAAAATCGATTTATCAGTACCATCCTCTTCTGGTCAGGGCCAAGTATCTCCATATTCTGATGGATGTGACGACAAGAATGATCTTGATAATGTTATTCTTATAGAATAAGATTGTTGATTCTATCTGTGGTCGTAGGTTGTTTGCTTTAATCTTATTTAGGTCTTTAGTTATATGTTTTTCTCAGCGCTATTCTAGGTTTCCAGTAGTCTCCAGTGTGTTGCAGTGGTGGCTGGGTTTATTTTCCTTTTTGTTGTAAGTGCCGATAGGCCCTTTTTAATACTATTGCAAGCTTATCAAAAAAAAACTAAAAGATAATATCTTTTCTATATTTTTTCTAACTAAAATATCTCATTTTTATCCTTATTAATAACTAATCAATTAACTTCTTCAGCTATTACCTTTTCTAACTAATCTAACTAAAATATTTTCTTTTAAAAAATATGATCGTTCTAATTAATGAAATAAACTAATATTATAATTACTAATAACTACTCCCTCCGTCCTTTTCATTTCTTTACACTTTCCATTTTGGGCCGTCCATTCCATTTCTTTACATTACTAAAAATAGTAACTTTTAACAATAAAATACATTATTACATCCACTACTTCACTCCACTTTTTCAACACTTTACACTATTACACCCACTACTTCACATATTTTAACAACAAAATCACTATTACACCCACTACTTCATTTATTTTAACAATATTACACCCACTATCTTGGTATCCGTGCAAAAAGTAAATGATAAGAACTCCAATGGACGGAGGGAGTAACTGATTACCTTTTCCAGTTAAAAGGTAATATCTTTTATATATTTTTAACTAAAATATCTCATTCTCAAACTTGATTTTTTACTTAATTAGTTGAGGTGGTTAGGCCTATACCCCGAAATGTACTTAATATTTATTATTGTTAAAAACATTTAGTTCAATTTTATAAAATAAAAAAATAATATTATAGTTCCTAATAACTAACCAATTACCTTTTTTAGATAAAACGCATTATCTTTTCTAACTTTTCTGAATAGAACCTTTCATTTCTAAAAATATCACGGGTCATTCCATTTAATGAAATAAACTAATAAAATTATAATTACTAATAACTAATTGATTATCTTTTTCAGCTAAAATGTAATATTTTTTTTCTATTTTTTCTAATTAAAATATCTCATTTTCATACTTTCTTTTCTTACTTAATTATATATCCTTACTTAAATATTTATTATTGGTAAAAATATTGAACCTTTTCTACTTTTTTAAGAACTAATTAATTAATTTCATTTTTACGTGATTAAAGTTTGTTAGTTTGGTTTTCGATTTGATTATCCTAATTATTAAATTAAATAATTTATAGTATAAACAATGGCAATTATCTGATTACCTTTTTCCATTTACTTTTAGTCAAAGATATTATCTTTTATAAACCATATCTTTCGATCATTAATATTTTCTTTCTAATTAAAACACGTTACCTTTTTGACTAATCTTACAACCGTTTTATATACCCGAAAATATCGCCATATTTTTTAATTATCAATAAAATATATTAAAAATCCGTATACGTTGTTTATAATAAGAAAATATTAGTATAATCCATACATATGTGTATATTAAATTATATTAAATTAAAATTAATGAAATTAATAAAAATAATGATAATATAAAAACATTATTGTAATATTAAATAAATTTATAACATAAGAAAAAAAACCCATTAATCGCACGGGCATCGAAAGTTTGTCATGCATGGTTATCCTAATTATAAAATAATATAATTAATGATAATTAGCCACTTACCTTTTTAATTAAAAAACATTTTATTTTAATTGATGATACTACCTTTTATAAATATCTAAAATATCATATCTTTGAATCGGTAATATTTTTTCTGATTAAAACACGTTAACTTTAACTAATATATACCCAAAAATAGCTCATTTTATCTTCTAATCAATAACAAAATATAATAGAAATCTGTATACAACGAATAATGACCGACCGTTAGGTTTTTAGTAAAAAATTAAAATCCTTAGATTTTTGAGTAGATATATTATATGACTAAATTAATTTACTAAAATTTCAAGGCTCGAATTCCATCTGTGACATGTTTATTTTAAAATTTTTATAAAATAAGTTTTAAACCATGCATATTATTAATTAAATTTATATTAAATTAATTAAATTAAAATGAAAATAAATTATTGAAAACAATGATTGTATAAAAATATAATTGTATAAAAATATAATTGTAATATAAAATTAAATTTATTACATAATAATACAAAAATCCGTGCATCGTACGGGTTATAAGCTAGTATGAAATTAAAGTATGCAATTATGAAGTTTTTATTTATTTAATATAACGTAGTTAAAATTTTCTTTAGCATCCTCAAGTTCTTTTTCAAGTTCAGTACACTTAAAATCCATTTCTAGTGTCATGTGTTTAGCATTATCACATTCTGCTTGTACCTCATGCAAGAAAAGTAACTCAGCTTCTAGATGATCATTTCTCTTAGCCACCTCTGCCATTTCAGATTTTATTCTAGCATTTTCAAGAGATTGACTCCTAAAACTAATATGCAGAGATTTTAGAAATGATCTTAACTCAGAGATATTATTAGTATCAAAATCAAACAAAGTTTCAGATACCTTATTATCAGCAGCAACAGTCTCATCAGTATTGGCCATCAAAGCATAGTTCACCTTCTCTTCTTCAGAGTCAGAGGAAGAGTCCATCCAATCCTTGCTTGATGAGATGAGAGCTTTAGTTTTGGTCTTCTTGCACTCAGTTGAAAAGTGACCCATTCCATCACAGTTGTAGCATCTGACTTTTGACTTGTCAAATTTGCTGCTTTTGTCTTCTTTCTTCTTGTACCTGTCTTTGTCAGCATTGAAGGTTTTCTTTTGAAACTTTCCTTGCTTCCTAGCCTTTCTGAACTTCATCTTCTTGAAGCCCTTGACTATCATAGCAACCATCTCCATCATGTCAGAATCAGTAGAGTCGTCATCAGTATCAGACTTAGCACCAGTATCTGATGATGAGTCATCAGGAATTGACTCTACAACTCCACTCTTTCTGCTAGAAACCTCCTCAACTTTTCCTTTTGATTTTGATTCCACATTCAAAGCAACAGATTTTGCCTTGACATTCTTCTTATTCTTTCTTTGTTGAACCTCAAGATCATAGGTTCTAAGCATCCCATAAACTTCATCAAGAGACAGCATCTTCAGATCATACTTATGCCTTATGATTGAAGCTTGAGTATCCCACTCCTCAGTTAGAGCTCTTAGAAACTTGGTATTTGAATCCTATGGATCATACTCTTTGCCAACTAGAGATAGATTATTCAGCAATGTCAGAAATCTATCATACATATCAGTAAGGCTTTCATCAGATTTAGCATCAAACTGTTCATACTCCTGAATCAACAGAGCCCTTCTATTTCTTTTGATAGATTCAGTACCTTGGCATTGAGTTTCCAAGGTATCCCAAATTTCCTTAGCAGTCTTGCATGCTATTGTTTGCACTAAATCACGCAAGCGCACGTGGTCACAAGTAATATATAAGGTTAAGTCCAAATTCGTTCCCACAGGGATCAGGTTATGGTTCTATTCAGTAAATATGCCTATGCAACAATGTATGATTATTATGCACTGCTAAGACAAATAATAAATATGGGTTTTAACTATCTAAATTAACTAAAAAGCAAATTAACAAAACTACAAATTAACTAACTAGAAAGAATTGAAATCTAATTACTTCTGCAAGAAAAACCATGGAATCCTAACTTCATTAAATACTTCGCTTAGATCTGACGCCTTTAATCACTATATGCAATGGTTATGATATCTGATCGAATAACACGAAACAAGTATACGCTACTTCTCAGTATACGAATACCAAACTAAACATACATCCACAAAACAGATAGAAGATGAATAGACACCAATTATGCTTAGACCCTATATGTCTATAGAATTTGAAAACATAACGGTTGAAGAACAAGTTATCCATTGAGATCACACAAGGTAGTATAAGTATTTTCATCTCACACCACGAATCATATTGACAAACAATTATGAACCTATGCTAGCATGGCAAGTTCTAAATCTCAAGATCCACTTTCACTTCACAAGAGATTAACAGATTAGATGTTAGCTACGCATCTAACAATTAAGCACAACCATACGAGGATATCAAATATACATCACACACAGATCTTTAAAGCATCAAGATACTAAAGCTCCATAAATAAATCCGTTAGAATCCCATGACAACGATTAGTTCATAATTGAACCTCTCGTCATCATGGGATCTGATGAAACCATGATAAAAAACAAAGTATAAAAAGATACAAATAAATCTAAGTAATTGATATGTAATGGTTCTACTCCTAATGATGATAATCTAATTTTACAAGGGTTAGATGTGTTTATATAGGCTCTAGACATCTTGCCCAACAAGAAAATACCAAATCAGAATTATAATAGAAGTACGTTTCCTAAACTGATTCTGATTTAAAGGGAAATTCGCAGCTGTCTTTCCTTCATTAATTCTGGAATGTTCCAGCTGCAATTGGGCCTCTGTACCACTTTAGAAATATAGAAAATCTCGTTATCTTCGCGTGGACTGCTTACGGGCCTCAAACGGACTTCTAGAACTCAAGATATGACCAAAACAAAATCAGAAATTCTGGCTGATTTTTCACCCGCGCACCACCAGCGCAGGAGCGCCGTTTGGGCGCCTGAGGCGCCGTGCCAATCCTGAAATCTGAATTTTCCGTTTTCTCTTCTGATTCTTTCGCCACTTCCCGTTCTTCAATTCTTACCTTATAAATCCTCATGATAGCCTAGGGAAATACGTCATCCTTCATTCCATTGCTCAAATCATCTCCAAAATTGACAGAAACACCAACCCTAAACGATATTTCGCAACCCTGCACAACTAAACACAAACACATCAAAACTACAACAAACTTGAGTACAAGACAATCAATTTAAGCCGAAACGAAGCGTTCCAAGTGGATATAAAAGCCACTTATCAGCTATAACCCTATTTGACATGACATTATCAAAACTGTTATGCAAAAATATTCTTTACCTTTGCATCTTTTAGCACTTGAGCCTTTTCTTCTGGAGTCCATTTGTTCTTTTCCTTCATGATATAATGTTCTAGAACTGTATCCGTTCGACCAACCAAAGTTGGCATAAAAGGACCATCATTAATCCTATCAAGATACTCTGGATCAGTTGCTTCCAGATACATCAACATTTTCACCTTCCATGTTGGATACTCAGTTTTCTTGAGAATGGGAATCTTGATACTTTCATACTTGCTTGTCGACATCTTAAGATCGTTTCTGATTAAAATTAATCAGTTTGCTCTGATACCAATTGTTGCCCAGTAATTAACAATTGTAGAAAGGGGGTTGAATACAATTGTATAAGATTTTCGACTTAAACAAAGATAACACAAGTATGAATCAATAACAGCTTTATTAATTCTGATATAAAACTGTTACAAACTCTCTTAAGAAATCTTATGTTCTTAAGAGCTGCTAGGTTACAAGATAACTCGTGTAAGCGATTACAATCATGTAAAACCTAAACTGTGTTTATATAGCATACACAACTACACTATCAATTACAAGATATTCTAAATCAATTACATATAACTCTGAATGTATATCTTGTATGATAGCTGCCTTCCTATAATTTAGGAACCGACATATCAATCTTCCTTGATCTCTGGACTGATGAGAATCTTCACGTAATCCTAATCAACTCGTAATCCTGATGGCAATCCAATACTGACGTTGTATTACTGATGAAGTCAGCATCAGTATCTGATCAGTAATAGTCCAAACCCTAGTCCAGACCCTGATCATCACTTGAATCAATATCTAACAATCTCCCCCAATTTGTACTTAATGAGTAAAGCACAAATTCCTTGATTCAATGATGTCAAAAACTCAAAACAAAATTTTACAAGAAATCTTTAGACTCGGTCTCAGAAACTCTCACAAAGAAATTACTTATCTGCAAGAAGCTTGATAGTAACTCTTCTTCTTTTTCTCCCATAATCTGAATCAGTCTTTTCTTCAGATTCCTGAGTTCTTCATTTTTCTTATCAATCTGATAGATACCAGCCCTGAGATTTTGAATGGGTTAAATGGCAGTTAGGTCACTCAACTGACTCAAAACTTTCAGTTGGATCATCCAACTCAAAATGTTTTCAATCGGGTCACTTAACAAATAAAAACTTTCAATCAGGTCATTAAACACGTTAAAAACTTTCAGTCAGGTCATTAAACACGTTAAAATCAGGTCATTAAACACGTTAAAATCAGGTCATTTAACGTGTTTTTATTTGTTAAGTGACCGAAATGAAAGTTTTTATTTGTTAAGTGACCTGATTGAAAGTTTTTTGAGTTGGATGACCCAACTGAAAGTTTTCAGTCAGTTGAGTGACCTAACTGCCATTTAACCCGATTTTGAATTGAGCTCCCTAACTCTCCCAACAGTAAATATGCAAGATCTCTTCCACCAGGATTCAAAGATAACTGTTCTTGATACAGTATCATTTCTTTAACAGCTGAACCCCTTTGCATTTCTACTTCTTGTCCTTCTGAATTCAAGTACATGGGAGTGTAGTTACCATCATACCTTGATCCTCCTTCTAAATATCTGGATTAAATTGTTCTGAGAATCATGGTACACCAATTATGATAAACACTGGCTTCTTGATCAGGAATTCTTCTGTTCTCAAGCAGATAAAGAACATACTTCAGTTCTTTTGTTGACTTGCACAATATTTCATGAATAAACAGTTTCTTGACACTTTTATCTTTCATGAAATACAACAATTTCTCTACCTTCTCAGAATCCACTTTGCAAGAAACAATCGCTACAGATTCAAGTTACCAAAGATCATCAACAGTCAGTTCATCACCAAATCTTTTAACAAGAAAATGTTGATCTGTTTGAGCTGTAGATTTTAGTTCTGCATCACAAGCATCAATGTCAGAAGTAGCAATCTGAGTCATTTCAGCAACATTACTCTGTGCTTCCACAATAGATTTTCTCTTTCTTGTTCGAAGTGAATTTTCTTCTTCAACTTCTGTATTGACAACATCTTCAGTTTCATTGAATTTGTTGTCTGGAGCCATTTAAAGAAGTAGTGGAGTTTTCTTCTTTTTATCATCAGAAACTTCTTTTATTCTGATTCCACTAGATCTCATCTGTCTTGTGCTTGCTCGTACAAGTTTTGTTTGCACAAAATCACGCAAGTATACGTGGTCACAAGTAATATAATTTAAGTTCGTTCCACAGAGATCTGGTTATGGTTCTATTCAGTAGATGCACCTATTCAACAATGTATGGCTTTAATTCACTGCTAAGAAAAACAACAAATTGAGATTTGATTATCTAATTTAAACTAAGATGCAAAATATTAAACTAAGAATTAAATTAACTAACGAGAATTGAATCGAATTACTTATATGAGAATAAACATGGGACTCTAACTTCATTATCTACTTCACTTAGAGTTGTCGCCTTTAATCAATGCACGTTATGGTTTTGATATCTGATCAGACAACACGAAATAAGTAAACGCTACTTCTAAGTATACGAGTACCAAACTAAACATACATCCACAAAAGAGATAGAAGATGAATAGACACCAATTATGCTTAGACCCTATATCTCTAGAAGATTTGAAAACATAACGGTTGAAGAACAAGTTGTCTATTAAGATCACATAGGGCAGCATAATATCTCTATTAATGCTACAAATCATGATGTTAAAACATCAACCTATCCTATGCTAGCATGGCAAGTTCTAAATCTCAAGATCCACTCTCGTTTCGCAAGAGATTAACAAGTTAGATGTTCGCGACGCATCTAAATACATGAAACACAACCATACGAGGATATCAAGAATTCACCACACGTAATCTTTAAAGCATCAAACTACTAAGCTACATAGATAACTCCGTTAGAATCCCATGACAACGATTAGCTCATAATTGAACCGTTCATCGTCATGGAATTCGATGAAAACATGATAATAGACAAGATATAAAAGAAAAAATTAATAATATTAATAAAACAAAGAGTTGAGAAAACAAATCTATAATCCAAGGTAACACAAAAGATGAAGTAGATCTAGATCTGTTGCTTGTCACGAGCGTTTGAATCCTTCTCTCCTTTTCTCCCTTGCAAGTCTAAGCTATATTATGTACAAGATATATAATTGTCTAAATTGTCTAATTTACAAGGGTTGGATGTGTTTATATAGGCTCTAGAAATCTTGTCCAACAAGAACTACCAAAACAGAATTATAATAGAATTACGTTTCCTAAACTGATTCTGTTTTAAAGGAAAATTCGTAGCTGCCTTTTCTTCAGTAATTCTGGACCGTTCCAGCTGTAATTGGACCTCTGGACCACTTTAGAATGATAGAGAATCTCGTTATCTTCGCGTGGACAGTAAGATCGTCCAAAACGGACTTCTAGAACTCAAGATATGGCCAAAATCGTAAAAAGGGCAAAATTGTCAATTTTCAGCAACACGCCACGGCGCCGGGAGCGCCATTGGGGCCAGCGGCGCCAGCTCAATCTGCCATAAATGGCGCTGGGAGCGCCAGTTGGGCTCCCAGCTCGGCCTCAATCTGCGAAAATTGATTTTTCTTTGATTTTTAAGCTTTTTCTTCCCGTTCCTTTTGCATGAGCTTCCGTCTTTAATCCTTAAAGACTTGTATACTTCTTGGTAGTTGACATTAGCCTCCATTCTTCATTCCATATCATTAATCAACTCCAAAAAATGACGGAAACTACACCTTTAATCGACATTTCTTCAACCCTGCACAATTAAACAAAACACATCAAAACTACCACAAACTTGAGGCCAAAGCAATCAATTTAAGCCGATTTAGAATGTTTCAAGTGGATATAAAATCCACTTATCACACCCCCAAACTTAAACCGATGCTTGTCCTCAAGCATAAACAATTAAAACTAACTAACTAACTAGTACCACTTTCGTAGGTGATCACGGTTGCATTTGGCATATGCAACAAGCCCTTTAAATCCCTAGGCAGCCCTAGTGGACGAGTAAGGTCTCGTGAGGGCCTATAGTGAATGTACCCACAAAATCCATATAACCTAATGCAATGCAATGCATGAATGCAACTAATATGAAAATGCAACTAATCTAGTACTAATATCCTACCATACCTTCAAATCCTCTCATGCCATATCAACTTAAAAATCAAAGTAAATACGCAATGTCTTGGTGTCGAAAGTGCAAGTATTCACATAGTCTACTCAATGAACATGCATAAGTTCTCACAAGTCCATGTCAAATGTAAGAATAAGTTAGTAAACATGCTAAGCCTACAAGAGTACATCTTTGAGACAAAACTCGGGATCTCATACGCCAAAACAAGCAAACACTTACAATCCACTCATAAAAGAATATTCACTCAAGAACAAGGGTAAGTGTATCACTCAATTCCAACGAAATCATAAGCATGCTTGACATTTGGTATCAATCTAACTCTTAACATAACATACATCAATGACGATAATCAAAAGGTCTTTATTTGGGTTGTAACGGGGCTAGGGACAAGGTATGTCAAATAAGCCAAAAAAGGTGAAGTGTCAAAAGCTAGTAGGAACTATAATACTCATACACAACCACCTATTTCCCTCCCCACAAAATTTTATTATTTTTCTTCCAACAAAAACACTCGAATAGTCGACTAAAGTAGGATCACAATAAACACAAATATGCTCTCATAATATATATATATATATATATATATATATATATTTTCTTTTTTTTTCTTTTTTTTTTCTTTTTTTTTTCGAGAGCTAAAGCAACAATAATATAGACAACAACAATGATCCCACGATTTTATTACACATGCCGACTATCAAGCAAACAACCAAACCAAAATTTCAATATTTCCCCCCAAAATTATGACCAACAACAAACCCCTCCTTGCACACCTTATTACTCCCTTAAACACTCTACTAGCCTTTGACAATATGGGTTCAAATTAATGTAAGGCCAATACAAGAAAAAGGTCTAGGCAAGTAATGTGGTATGTCACCGAAAAAATAGGATTAAGCTCAACGGGTTAACTAATTGATCATGTAAACATGGTGTGGTAATATGGGAAAATATGCGATTAATCCTAATTGCCTTTATCATTTTAATCGTCAATTAATGTCATGCGTTTCAAGAAAGACCTCAAACAACTGCTAGCAATGCAAACAATCCGTGGACACTCAAGCAAACGAATAAGATTGCAACAAATATGCAATACGGCTCAAAAGCTCACTTGGCGGGAAAAACATACTAAATCCCAAGCAAAAATCTCTCTAACGCACCTACTTGTATTCAAAGAATGCAAACTAAATCATCTTGCACATATTCATGTCCTTCTAATTACTTACAACATTCAATAAGTCTACTAGCTTCAACTTACTAGAGTATGTGTGTGCAAAAGAACAAAGCATATCACTTTTCAAACAAAAGCGTCAACAACACAAAATTCCTATCAAACATGGGTGCAAATGCAAACTACTATGGACTCACATGATATATGAACATAAAAATAGAATGTCCTATATGAAACAAACGTAGATATCACGAACATAAATGCATAATTTACTACTACTAATATGCAAAGCATGAAATCCTACATGAACACAGTGACTAACAATCACATATATATACACTACTTATCCCTCAAACCACCCCCAAACTTAGAATATTCAATGTCCTCATTGAATGGAAGTAAATACAAGGGAAAGTAGAAAACATACCTTGGGTTGCCTCCCAAGAAGCGCTTCTTTAACGTCAATAGCTTGATGTTACTTCCAAGCCTCCATTAAGGATGATAATAGTTGGCCTGATCCTCTCTTCGTGAGACTTCATCGTCATCACGGCGACACACTTGCTGCCCCTTCTTCTCGCTTGGCCTATTCGTGTAATAACTATGTCCTATTCCAATGCCTTCATCGATTGACCCAAAATCTGTCAATTTGTAGAACAACACATACTCGCGAGCTTCACTTGAATATAATGGAGGAGGGTAAATGTAAGTTGTTGAAGCCTTTGGTTCCTCAAAGAGAACTTCCTCCATTGGCTCTAATGCGCTACCTCCATCTTTAAACTTTGAGACAAGTAGAAGACCTGCATCTTTCCCATGTTCATCCGCCTCTTGGTACGCACATACCAATTCTTGAAATTTTTATAGCTCATCAGTGTCTGTCTCAAATGGTTCCTTTTCCAAATCATCCACCATCCTAGCATGATCAAATTCCTCACATGGCTTGTTAATGCTCACCACACCTTGGAATTTGTCTTCTTCAATTAAGCATGCAGTACCTTGCTCCAAGTCACCGTTATTTTCTGGAATTGCCTCTAGTATGAATTGTTGTTTCTCTTGTTCTAAGGCACTCAAAACTTGAGCAATTAGTGTCCCCACAGATTTGGTAGACTCCTCATAACTCTTTGCAAGCATCCTAATCTCCTCCATAGCATCAACCTCATCTGACTGAAAAGTAGGAGTAGGTTGCTGATGTTGAAACTCTTCACTACCAAAGAAATATGACATATCTGGAACATCTTGCTGGTACTGTTGAGGATGGTATTGAAAATATGGTTGTTCCTCATAAGTGACATATGGATCAACTCCTTCGTAGTAACAATATTGTGAGGGATCATGAACACCCAAACACCGCTCACATTACTGAGGCATAGATGTACTCGAATATGCCCACCATGGCAACTCCTGGCCTGCCATCTTCAACACTCAAGTACCTGAAACACACCGAACTAAATAGATAGGTAAGAAAAAATATGAGTCAGTGAACTCTAACGACCACTATTGACAAGCACATAAACCAAAAATAAAACACCGATGATCCCCGACAGCGGCGCCAAAAACTTGTTTGTACAAAATCACACAAGTATACGTGGTCACAAGTAATATAATTTAAGTTCGTTCCACAGAGATCTGGTTATGGTTCTATTCAGTAGATGCACCTATTCAACAATGTATGGCTTTAATTCACTACTAAGAAAAATAACAAATTGAGATTTGATTATCTAATTTAAACTAAGATGCAAAATATTAAACTAAGAATTAAATTAACTAACGAGAATTGAATCGAATTACTTATATGAGAATAAACATGGGACTCTAACTTCATTATCTACTTCACTTAGAGTTGGCGCCTTTAATCAATGCACGTTATGGTTTTGATATCTGATCAGACAACACGAAATAAGTAAACGCTACTTCTCAGTATACGAGTACCAAACTAAACATACATCCACAAAAGAGATAGAAGATGAATAGACACCAATTATGCTTAGACCCTATATCTCTATAAGATTTGAAAACATAAAGGTTGAAGAACAAGTTGTCTATTAAGATCACATCGGGCAGCATAATATCTCTATTAATGCTACAAATCATGATGTTAAAACATTAACCTATCCTATGCTAGCATGGCAAGTTCTAAATCTCAAGATCCACTCTCGTTTCGTAAGAGATTAACAAGTTAGATGTTCGCGACGCATCTAAATACATGAAACACAACCATACGAGGATATCAAGAATTCACCACACGTAATCTTTAAAGCATCAAACTACTAAGCTACATAGATAACTCCGTTAGAATCCCATGACAACGATTAGCTCATAATTGAACCGTTCATCGTCATGGGATTTGATGAAAACATGATAATAGACAAGATATAAAAGAAAGAATTAATAATATTAATAAAACAAAGAGTTGAGAAAACAAATCTATAATCCAAGGTAACACAAAAGATGAAGTAGATCTAGATCCGTTGCTTGTCACGAGCGTTTGAATCCTTCTCTCCTTTTCTCCCTTGCAAGTCTAAGCTATATTATGTACAAGATATCTAATTATCTAAATTGTCTAATTTACAAGGGTTGGATGTGTTTATATAGGCTCTAGAAATCTTGTCCAACAAGAACTACCAAAACAGAATTATAATAGAATTACGTTTCCTAAACTGATTATGTTTTAAAGGAAAATTCGTAGCTTCCTTTTCTTCAGTAATTCTGGACCGTTCCAGCTGTAATTAGACCTCTGGACCACTTTATAATGATAGAGAATCTCGTTATCTTCGCGTGGACAGTAAGATCGTCCAAAACGGACTTCTAGAACTCAAGATATGGCCAAAATCGTAAAAAAGGGCAAAACTGTCAATTTTCAGCAACACGCCACGGCGCCGGGAGCGCCATTGGGGCCAGCGGTGCTGGCTCAATCTGCCATAAATGGCGCTGGGAGCGCTAGTTGGGCTCCCAGCTCGGCCTCAATCTGCGAAAATTGATTTTTCTTTGATTTTTAAGCTTTTTCTTCCCGTTCCTTTTGCATGAGCTTCCGTCTTTAATCCTTAAAGACTTGTATACTTCTTGGTAGTTGACATTAGCCTCCATTCTTCATTCCATATCATAAATCAACTCCAAAAAATGACGGAAACTACACCTTTAATCGACATTTCTTCAACCCTGCACAATTAAACAAAACACATCAAAACTACCACAAACTTGAGGCCAAAGCAATCAATTTAAGCCGATTTGGAATGTTTCAAGTGGATATAAAATCCACTTATCAGGTTTCCTTCCTCTACCTCTGTTTCTTCCTCCTCTACCTCTTCCTCTACTTATAGCAGGAGCTTCTTTCTGTCTATCAATTTCTTCAAGAATCTTTTCTGTTCTTCTAAGAACTCTTGAGTACTCATGTTAGAATTTTCTGAAGAAACTAAGGCTAGTGCCTATCTAGCATGATATTGTTGAACTTTAACATCATTGTGATACACAATCTCACTTTCACCTGTCTTAGAAGTTATTTTCTTGAAAAGATGTGGAGCATCTCTTATGTTAGTAATAAACAAATCTTCATCTTCTTCAGGAATTATTGGAAGTGTTTGACTTAGACCAGGTGCTTGAAATTGTTCTTCTGTCATGACTTGAGATTGCACCATTGTCCTCACTGTTCTCTTGCCAGACTTAGAAACATGAGTTGACTGCTTGGTTTGAGTTTGATATGTACTTCTCCTTATCACCAAAGCAGCATCAGAGGTTTCTGCTTCATTCGCTTGAGCACCACCATCATTTCCAGAAGTATCATCATCCTTTCTTACAACTGGATTAGGTGTGCATTTTGTTTTTGTTTTGTTGACTACCTTCTCCCCCTTTTTTGACATCATAACCCTCTTCAATAAAGAAAGATAAGATAAGCTTGAGAGTTTCATCAATAGTATCGACTTTAGAAGACAAAGTATCAACTTTAGTCTCCACAATGTCCATTCTTGTGGTGAAGGAAGTGCCTAAACGTTCAAGCTGAAGAGTAGTAGGAATCTCAGCATAATCCTTGAGAAACCGAGCATGAAACTTTTCGTTGTCAAACTTGATAGTCTTGACTTCATCTTTCAATCCCTTTGCCAAAAGAGTAGTAGTCTTGAGAAGAGCCTTAAGCTCAGGAGTAGGCATCCTAGTAGCAATATGGCTGGAATGAAAAAGAGCATTATTGAAGTTCATCTCAGCAGTAGGTGAATTCCACTCGGTATCCAATTCGCATCTCCTCATAGCTTGAGCATGTTCAGGAAGTTGAGAACTATATTCCCCTCTGAACTCTTCTTGAGTAGTTAGAGATTGACCAACAGACTGCATATACTTACTAGAAGATCCATGAGCAGATCCTAGACTTGCTTTGAGAACTGCTTTCAGTTGCTCATCAGCATCATCATTATCATCTGAGCTGTCATCAGCCTCAGGAATTCTATCATCCAAATTATCTTCAGGATTCATAACACCTTTTAATTTCAGATCAATAACATTTCCTATATCTCTCTTTTCTTTTAAAGTGATCTCATCACTTCTCACAACGTTACCTAAGTTACTTTCAAAAGTAACTGCTACCTCACCAGAAATTAAAAACTTCTCACTCTTTTCTACCTCTCCTTTTGCCAGTTCAGGAGACTGCCTCTCTTCACTCTTCTTTTTCTTTAATTGTTTACTCTCATTCTCACTAGAAAGGTTCTGGCTCAACAAATTCGAAAAAATAAGAGGTGGCTGAGAAGAGTGGACTGAAGTCATACAAATAGAGGTATCCCTTGTTTCAGGTCTATCTGTAATCATACTATCAGTATTAACAGAAGTGGAGATAGAAGTGTTACCTGATGAAGTAGTTACTGATTCCATTGGCCTTGTAGAAATTGGCTCAATAAGCAGTGGAATATTTGGATCATTGGTACTTGCATTAGAAATGACAACTGCAACTAGAGAATGACTTGCATCAGTATTTGCTACCAATGGTTCTTGTGTAGTCTGAGGTTGAGAAGCTTCTCCAACACTTTATGTCAAAGGTTCTTGTGTGCTTCCCTCAAATGTAGTGTCTATGAGTAGATCATCACATTCAGCTATATGCTTGTCATGAGCAGCTTTATCTGTCAGACTTTGAACTAAGTCGAATTCAATTACAGAAGCCCCTTGAGCAGTGTCAGGAAACTCCTCTACTGATGTGATTTTGCCTGCATCTTCACTTTGAGAAGATGGTTCTTGTGTGGCAGGAATGTTCTTGTCTTCACCTTCCCTTTGAGAAAGTGGTTCTTGTGGGACCATTCCTTCAGAAATGTCTGCATCCACACTTTGAGTGGATGCTTCTTGTGTGACTGGATCTGCAGTAGCTGCTGAACTACTTTGAAGTTCAGGTTCTTGTGGGCTAGATCCTCCCAGAGGTGAAGTAGTCCTCTGTTTCTTCTGTCTATGAAAGACCTTTGCAGCATCATCTTCCTTTTGAAGTAGTATAGATTTTAAACCAAGCTGTGCAGCAATTTTATTTACATCATCCATGGACATTTCAATTATCCTTCTTTTTGGAGATGTAGGTGCTGGAGAATCAGAGATATCAACAGTCTTCACAGGTGAAGTGTCAGGAGTAGAGATATCAGGATTAGTAGTTGTGTCAGGAATTGATGGTCCATCTGGATTGGTAGAGACATTAGGAATGTCCTCTATATCATCATCAAGATTCTGTATCTCCAGAGGACAAGATTCTGTATCTCCAGAGGAATGAAGTATTTGCTCTTGTTAAGTAGTCTTCTCCTTTTCTTTGGCTTTTCAGAAATAGCCATTTCTTCAGTAACAGTAGCAGTAGCTCCCTTTTTCTTCAAAGAAACTGATAAAGGTAACTTATCATCATCAGAATCATAATCAGACTCAAAATCTTTCTGACTCAATTTCCTCTTTTCTCCTGTTTCCTTATACACCCCTATATCAATCAAAGATTGATCAATCTCAAGTGCAGATTTCTCCAGAGCCACGACCCCTTGTTCACCCCCTTGTTTCTTCTTTTGAGAGTGTGTAGGAGTGGATAAATTCTTTGATCCTGATTGCCTTCTAGACACATCAGATCTAGCTAATTTCTTTGATTTTACAACTGATGCCTTTTGTGAGACACCAGAGGTGGTTGACTGTTTAGAAGAGTGTTTGGGTTGAGTGCTTTGGTCAGAAACAGAATGTGTGTTGTCCTGCTTCTCAGCACTAGAAATAGGTCCAAGACCATCAGTAATAGACCCATAATGAGTAGACATTCTTTTTGACAAAAGAAGCCTGACCTCATTAGGAATAAAAACATTTGTCTCTTCAAAATCATTTGCCTTATCACATTTAAGCAAAGAATTAATATTATTAGCAGAAATCTTAAAGATAGGCACGACTGTATCATTCTCAAATTCTACATTTGGACATAAGTGAGAGAATATTAATTGAAGAAATCTAATAAAATAGACATAACCACATTGATCTGTTTTCCTATCACTTAATGCCTTCAAAACAAAAGACCCATAGTCAAAAGAAAGATCATGAATTAGAGAATACCCAATCTTTACCGAGGAAATTGGTAATGCATCAAAGTTCGAAACTTTGTTCAAGAAGCATCTACTGATGGTATCGAAGAAAAAATTCCATTCCTTCTTTAGCTTTGTTCGGTACAATTCTGCAAACTTCTTTGGCTTTCCATTATATCTCATTCTTGTTGCAAACTCAAGAAGTTCAGTGTCAGAGATATCAGCAGGAGTGTCCTTCAGAGTTGGCAATTGAAGAGCTTCTTCTACTACTCGAGGAGTCACATGATGTGTAACACCATTGTACTCAAAAGTCAAGTTAGGCTTTCCTGAAGGTTCACATACACCAAAGACAGTAGTATTCCAAACCTGCATAACACACTTAAAAGAAACTTTGGCAGGTTGGGTTAAAGCTTTATTGATCGGGCTTGTAGCCAAGAAATCCTGAATGATATGAAAATCATTCGATAGCTCCTGATGGTCAAGAACAGCAACATAGTTGTTAGGAGCAAAAGTTACACCATTGACCATGGTCTTGCTGTTCGTGAATGGTGAAGAATCCATTACAGTTTGGGAGAGTGTGAAAATTGTGATTTTGAAAAGTAGGGTTTATGTTCGCACAAAGTGAAAGAGACGATGCAATACTGATTGTTTGAGAATAAAAGAATCAATTTAGAAAACTAAATTGATTTTGGATAAACCTTATGATTTCTCAAAGACAGGTGTCAGTAATCAACTCGTACAAACACAATTAGTGGTCTAAATTACGTGTGAGAGTGGAGATAACTGTACGCGACATGATTTTACAAATCGTATGTATACACTACCGTGAGTACAACACACACGCCCGCATTATTCGAGAAATAAGATTGTGATAATAAAATAAGGCAATGAGTTTTAATTAAAGAAATTAAAACATCACAATCTAAAAATACCTGGTACCAAAACCAGATATGAACCGTTTCATGTTCTCGTTCCACTCCTATCTCTATTTAACACCTAGAGACTTGTCCACTTTCTCTTTAACCCTTCTTTTCTCCAGTAAATCAAAAACCCTTCAAAGAAAACACCTTACTAAAGAGATGTCTAACCTCACCATCAAAGAAAAGAACCTCCATCTCATAGAGAAGAGAGATATCTTTAACTATACTCGTGAAGAGTTTGATGCCTTCGACTGGGAAAGATAACTTGAAACGTTGTGGCTGCAGATGGATGCCAGTATCGAAGAAATCGAGAGAGAAAGACCTGCAAAAGTGATCGACATCGATGCTGCTCTCCAAGCAACATTAGCATGGCTTTCTTCTAAGACATCCTCATCCAACTCCACCAACCATTATTAATGAATATGTCAGCAAAAATTACCTTATCCCTTTCGACTTCCACCCAAACAAAGTGGCAAAGATGGGATTTGGGATAACTACTAATAATGGAGTGGTTCGGACTTCACCTTTTTATTTTCCTGTTGAATAGATTAGTAGATAGAGAGAACAAAAAGATGTAATTTTTGCATGTAATCTCTTTCTTATTCTCAATGAAAAACCCTGTTTCAATAATCTTATTCAATATGTTCTGCATCCTTTATGTTTTTGAACTATTCTTCAAGGAATTAAATCAAAGAAGTAATCATGAAAACTAATTAAAGTAATCACATCATAAAAAAATTCATAATAGCCACACGTAAAACATGAAATCATAACAGAAAAAGAGTACTTAGACTCTGAAAATAGTACTGATAAATGAACCATCGCATCAGTATTCGATGTTTGACTAGAGTCAGGATTGACTTTTCATCAGGATTTGATATGCATCGGGATCTGAAGATTATCAATAATTGATCTCCCTCTGTTCTCAAAAACTATCATAGTTCACCATTCCCAGTTCATTCACCAACTTTGTAAATGTAGCTTCAGGAAGTGACTTAGTGAATATATCAGCTAGCTGTTGATAAGTAGGAACAAAGTATAGCTCAATTGTCCCTTCCATTACTTGCTCTCTTATAAAATGATATCTGATACTGATATGCTTAGTAAGAGAATGCTGTATTGGATGTCCTGTCATAGCAATAGCACTTTGGTTATCACAATAAATAGGTATTTTTGAATATGACAAACCATAGTTCATTAGCTGATTTCTCATCCACATAATCTGAGCACAACAGCTTCCAGCAGCAATGTACTCAGCTTCTGCAGTTGATGTGGAGATAGACTTTTGCTTTTTACTAAACCAAGAAACAAGTCTTCCTCCAAGAAACTGACAACTGCCTGAAGTACTTTTCCTGTCTATTTTGCAGCCTGCAAAATCAGCATCTGAGTAACCACATAAATTAAAATCAGATTCTCTAGCATACCAAAGGCCAAGTGATGGGGTGCCTTTCAAGTATCTGAAAATCCTTTTGACTGCTATGAGATGTGGTTCTCTAGGATTTGCCTGAAATCTTGCACATAGACAGGTTGCATACATGATATCTGGTTTACTAGCAGTTAGATACAAGAGTGAGCCAATCATACCTCTGTAATTTGTTACATCTACCTCAGTACCTTGATTAGGATCAAGCTTGGTAGCTGTAGCTATGGGAGTTGAAGCAATAGAGCTGTCTTGCATGTTAAACTTCTTCAAAAGATACTTTGTGTATTTTGACTGATTGATAAAAATTCCATCATCAGTCTGTTTAACTTGCAGACCTAACAAATAGCTCATTTCTCCCATCATGCTCATTTGATATCTAGACTGCATTAGCTTTGAAAACTTCTCACACAATTTGGAGTTAGTTGACCCAAAAATGATATCATCAACATAAATTTGAACTAACATCAAATCCTTACCATGGTTCAAATAAAACAAGGTTTTATCAATTTTACCTCTTTTGAATCCACTTTCCAGTAAGAATTGAGCCAATGTTTCATACCAGGCTCTTGGAGCTTGCTTTAGTCCATGGAGTGCTTTATCCAATCTGTAGACATAATCTGGATGTTTACGATCAACGAAGCCAGGAGGTTGTTCAACATAAACCTCATCTTCTAATTCTCCATTGAGAAAAGCACTTTTCACATCCATCTGAAAAACCTTGAATTTCTTGTGTGTTGCATATGCCAGAAAAATTCTGATGGCTTCTAACCTTGCAACAGGAGCAAAAGTCTCATCATAGTCTATTCCTTCCTTTTGAGAATACCCCTTTGCAACTAGTCTTGCTTTATTCCTGATAATTGTGCCATCTGAATCTGTCTTGTTTCTGAACACCCACTTTGTACCCACAATCGACCTACCTTTCGGTCTTGGTACTAGTTTCCAGACTTTATTTCTTTCAAATTCATTTAGTTCTTCTTGCATAGCCATAACCCAATCAGCATCCTTGAGTGCATCTTCAACTTTCTTAGGTTCCTCCTTTGACAAAAAGTTGTGATAAAGACATTCATTTTGAGTTGCACTCCTGGTTCTAACACCTGTGTCAGGATTCCCAATAATTAAATCAGGAGTATGGCTTTTAGTCCATTTCCTTGCTGGTGGTAAGTTATTTCTTGAACTGGATGCTCCCCCTGAATTGGTGTTATCTTCAAAATAACTAGAATTGCTAGAAGCCCCCCTGAGATAGTGCTATCTCTTTCTGATCTACTATCAGAATTATCACTTGAATCTATTTCTGATGAACTTCCTCCTGATGTCTGAGTTGTTTAAGTATTGGTGGTCTCTTGCTATTGCTCCCCCTCAACATTTACATTAACATCATTGATTTGTGTTTCATCAGAAATTTGAGGATCGTCAGGATCTGATGGAGTCTCAGTCTCTGACAATATTTCATCAGAATTCTTGGTAGCTTCATTTGCAAAAATCAAATCGTCATGTGAGTCTTCATTAATTCCTGTAATCTTCTTATCATCGAAAGATACATTGATAGACTCCATGACTATGTTTGTTCTTAGATTGTAGACTTTAAAGGCTCTTGTTGATGGATAGCCAATAAAGATACCCTCATCAGCTTTAGTCTCGAATTTTCCAAGTTGTTCAGGATGAGGTCTTAGAACAAAGCACTTGCAGTCAAATACATGTAAATGTTTCAGACTTGGCTTCTTTTTCTTTATCATCTGATAAGGAGTCACACCATGTCTGTTGATTAGTGTAATATTCTGAGTGTAACATGCTGTGTTGACTGCTTCTGCCCAGAAATATGTAGGTAATTTAGCTTCCTCCAACATAGTTCTGCCAGCTTCAATAAGAGTTCTGTTCTTTCTTTCAACTACTCCATTTTGCTGGGGTGTGCCAGGAGCAGAGAATTGTTGAACTATTCCTTTGTATTTGCAGAACTCTTCCATTGCTGAATTCTTGAATTCAGTTCCATTATCACTCCTTAGAATCTTGACTTTATACTTTGTGCTTGTCTCAGTGAGCCTCACATGGTCCAAGAGTATCTCAGCTGTTTCATCTTTTCTGTGTAGAAAATATACCCAGGTAAATCTAGTATATTCATCAACAATGACTAGAGTATACCTTTTCTTACTGATGGACATTATGTTGACTGGTCCAAACAAGTCAAGGTGAAGCATATGATATGGTTCATCAATTGAGGATTCTGTTTTACTCTTGAATGATGTCCTTCTCTGTTTAGCCTTCTAACAAGCATCATAGAGTCCATATGGAGTATACAGTGCCTTTGGTAATCCTCTCACCAAGTCTTTCTTTACCAACTCATTGATATTGTTGAAGTTGAGATGAGAAAGCTTCTTGTGACAATTCCAACTATCATCTACAGAAGCTTTACTGATGAGACATATAGAGGGTCCATCAGTATTGGTGTAGATGTTGGCTTCATAAATGTTGCCATGCCTTTGACCAGTTAATGCAACCTTCCCTGATGTTTTGCTGATCACTTCAAAATGAGTATCATAGAAGGTGACATGATAACCTCTGTCTGTGATTTGACTAACACTTAGCAAATTGTGTTTGAGTCCTTTCACCAGAGCTACTTTTTCAACAATGACATTTCCAATGACTATATTGCCATATCCCAAAGTTTGTCCAATGTTGCCATCTCCATAAGACACAGTTGAGCCAGCCTTCTCCTCAAATTCTGATAGCAAGGTTTTGTCTCCAGTCATGTGCACAGAACATCCACTATCCATGACTAACACATTTTCTTTTTACCCTGCAATCAGAACCACAAAGAACTCAGTTAGCATTTTTAATAACCCACACTTGTTGGGTTCTATTTGCATGCGATTTAACATTTTTAGCAGCAGAAGACTTTTTAGCAAAAGCAGTTTCTTTAGGATTGACTCCATCAGAATTTGCCCTGTTCTTATCAGATATAACAGATGCATGCTTATAATTCACATTCTTTGTTTTACCAAAATTTGCACTTTTATTAAATTTAGGCAAAGGCTCAAAATAATTGTAGTACAAATTATGGTATTCTTCACATGTATAAATAGAATGCCATTTACTGCCACAGTGGAAACAAGGATTCTGTGGTTTATAAAATACTGATTTATTCCTAATGTCAGACTTAGGAACTACAATAGCCTTCTTTTTACTCCTCCTGCAATCAATAGCAAGATGGTTAGAGTTACCACAGTTAAAACATACTTTCCTTGGTGCATTTGGAATATACTTATAATTATTCTCTTTGTTTATTCCAACTTTACCATTCCTGTTTCTTTTGACAGTTGTGACTTTATTTCTATCTATCACTTCACAGATTTTGTCTCTCAATTGTTTCTTAGACAAAAGACCTACATTTTTGTTTTTGATAGTTCTAGTCTCAGAACTATGCATAGAAGTAGATCCCTTTTTTGAAGTAGATTTGGGATTTTTTGGATACACATAATTAACAGGTTTTAATTTAGTTCTAGTAATGTCTATAACATATCTGTAGGTTTTTGGATTTGTTGAATTATTAACAACAACTCTTCCAGGTTTTGTTGTTTCATCAGTAACAACTTTACCTTTATTCTTTTTCTCATCTTCTGGGTTATAACCTAGACACTCTTTCCAATTTTTATCAGTGATAATATCATGGGTTTTCTTTCCAGAATGTGTCCAGATTCTGAGTTTTTCTTTAGCATCCTCAAGTTCTTTTTCAAGTTCAGTATACTAAAACTCCATTTCTAGTTTCATGTGTTTAGCATTATCACATTCTGCTTGTACCTCATGCAAGAAAAGTAACTCAGCTTCTAGATGATCATTTCTCTTAGCCACCTCTGCCATTTCAAATTTTATTCTAGCATTTTCAAGAGATTGACTCCTAAAACTAATATGCAGAGATTTTAGAAATGATCATAACTCAGAGACATTATTAGTATCAAAATCAAACAAAGTTTCAGATACCTTATTATCAGCAGCAACAGTCTCATTAGTATTGGCCATCAAAGCATAGTTCACCTTCTCTTCTTCAGAGTCAGAGGAAGAGTCCATCCAATCCTTGTTTGATGAGATGAGAGCTTTAGTTTTGGTCTTCTTGCACTCAGTTGCAAAGTGACCCATTCCATCATAGTTGGAGCATCTGACTTTTGACTTGTCAAATTTGCTGGTTTTGTCTTCTTTCTTCTTGTACCTGTCTTTGTCAGCATTGAAGATTTTCTTTTGAAACTTTCCTTGCTTCCTAGCCTTTCTGAACTTCATCTTCTTGAAGCCCTTGACTATCATAGCAACCATCTCCATCATGTCAGAATCAGTAGAGTCGTCATCAGTATCAGAATCAGACTTAGCACCAGTATCTAATGATGAGTCATCAGGAATTGACTCTACAACTCCACTCTTTCTGCTAGAAACCTCCTCAGCTTTTCCTTTTGATTTTGATTCCACATTCAAAGCAACAGATTTTGCCTTGACATTCTTCTTATTCTTTCTTTGTTGAACCTCAAGATCATATGTTCTAAGCATCCCATAAACTTTATCAAGAGACAGCATCTTCAGATCATACTGATGCCTTATGATTGAAGCTTGAGTATCCCACTCCTCAGTTAGAGCTCTTAGAAACTTGGTATTTGAATCCTATGGATCATACTCTTTGCCAACTAGAGATAGATTGTTCAGCAATGTCAGAAATCTATCATACATATCAGTAAGGCTTTCATCAGATTTAGCATCAAACTGTTCATACTCCTGAATCAACAGAGCCCTTCTGTTTCTTTTGATAGATTCAGTACCTTGGCATTGAGTTTCCAAGGTATCCTAAATTTCCTTAGCAGTCTTGCATGCTATAACCCTGTTTGACATGACATTATCAAGACTGTTATGCAAAATATTCTTTACCTTTTGCATCTTTTAGCACTTGAGCCTTTTCTTCTGGAGTCCATTTGTTCTTTTCCTTCATGACATAATGTTCTGGAACTGTATCCGTTCGACCAACCAAAGTTGTTGGCATAAAAGGACCATCATTAATCCTATCAAGATACTCTGGATCAGTTGCTTCCAGATACTTTAACATTATCACCTTCCATGTTGGATACTCAGTTTTCTTGAGAATGGGAATCTTGATACTTTCATACTTGCTTGTCGACATCTTAAGATCGTTTCTGATTAAAATTAATCAGTTTGCTCTGATACCAATTGTTGCCCAGTAATTAACAATTGTAGAAGGGGGGTTGAATACAATTGTATAATATTTTCGACTTAAACAAAGATAACACAAGTATGAATCAATAACAGCTTTATTAATTATGATATAAAACTGTTACAAACTCTCTTAAGAAATACTTATGTTCTTAAGAGCTGCTAGGTTACAAGATAACTCGTGTAAGCGATTACAATCATGTAAAACCTAAACTGTGTTTATATAGCATACACAGCTACACTATCAATTACAAGATATTATAAATCAATTACATATAACTCTGAATGTATATCTTGTATGATAGCTGCTGTCCTATAATTTAGGAACCGACATATCAATCTTCCTTGATCTCTGGACTGATGAGAATCTTCACGTAATCCTGATCAACTCGCAATCCTGATGGCAATCCAATACTGACGTTGTATTACTGATGATGTCAGCATCAGTATCTGATCAGTAATAGTCTAGACCCTGATCATCACTTGAATCAATATCTAACAGAAAACATGCCATTAGATTTATTGACTTGAGATTGTTAACGGAGGAATTTAGGAAATCAAATTCGGGGAGGATTACTGGAATTGTGGTGGTGGTTGATAACGGTGAGCGGCGTAGGATGTTTAGGGTTAGGGTTTATGATTTAGGGAAGGGTGAGATTGTATGTTGAGATGTTGTTGCATCGAATTCTCACTTTTTCGCAAGGGTTTGCATCGTGCCATACAATGTGACATAACATAGCTATCAAATAATTTTTCTTGTGGGGTAAATGATAAAATTCTAAGTCTATAGGATTCGAATCCTTTTGTTTCACGAAGAAATATCTCTGAATTTTAGCACTCGCGGCTCTACTTTACAACCCTAAATTATTACATTATATATTGGAGTCTCTACCTTGGCAAACGCCACAAATCAAGCTAGCAAAAACAAGAAAATTGACAACATGCCAAAATTGTACATTTGACTTTTACAACATATTTACTATATTTCTACACCCCCCCTTCAAGTTGGACTTGGGGCTGTGGAGACAAGGCCTAACTTGAGAGACAAAAAATTATGTTGTGATTCTCCTAGAGGCTTTGTCATGATATCAGCAACTTGAAGAGCTGACCTAATGTATGCAGTAGCAATTAATCCTTCTTCTATTGTTTCCCTGATGTAGTAGCAATCCAACTTCAAGTGTTTTGTCCTTTCATGATATACTGGATTTTGGGCAATGTGATCAGCTGCTTTGTTATCACAATAAAGTGTGATAGGCTTGGGAATATCTACCAAAATATCTTCATATAAACCATCTACCCAAGCTATTTCACTGGATGTTTGTGACATGCTTCTTACTTCTGCTTCTGTAGAAGATTTAGACACCGTCTTTTGTTTCTTTGTTTTCCAAGATACTAAGCTCTTCCCAAGAAATATGCAATAACATGTGAGAGAGCGGCCACTATACGCACAAGTTCCCCAATCTGCATCACAAAAGGCAGTGACTGAGATTTTTGAAGTAGCTGGATAAAAAAGTCCCCAATCAGTAGTACCTTTAAATATCTAATAACATGGAGTGCAGCCTGAAAATGGGGTTGCTACTGGTGAGAATGTATGCTTATAGTCCTTTCCTTTTATTTGTCCATCACCTCTAGCAACCACTCTAGCCTTTAATCTTTCCGTTGTCCTATCTTGCTTGTACTTTGTTTTATACACCCATTTACAATCTATCGCCTTTTTTCCATCAGGCAAATCTGTCACCTCCCAAGTTTCATTGTCGTCCAAGGCATCCAATTCTTTCTACATAGCTTCATTCCACCCTTCATGTGTACATCATGTACCCCTGTACCCCTTTTGATCACTTGGATATCCCAGAAGTATACATCCTACACCCTTGCCATCAAATTTATATGTATTTCTATCGGTATCCATAGCATAGCATAAGCATCCAATTGTTCTCAAATCTTAATAATTGGGTTTTTTTGTGGAATAATCTTTCATATGGAGTTTTCCATCCTATCAATGCACTAGGCAAGATGTTTATCAGATGTGTTGCAGCCAATATGCATTCTCCCCACATATATTTGGTAAGGATCAAGCGCTTACCACTTGAGCTAAAAGCCCCAGTGTTGACATGTTCCTTGTCTGAATTTCTTCTGTCTTCCATCAGTATATTTAATTTCAAGAAAATCATCAACAATGGCAACATGATAGATTCTTTGAGCCCATAGGAACTGCAGTTGGTCTTCATCATAGTTTTCATCCAGAGGTGGTAGGTTTAATCCTGGAATTATTGTCAGTGCCTTTGACTTGGATAACTTCACCCTTCTTGCAGCATGCTTGAATTTAATCCTTTTTATATGGTTGCTAGGCAGAAACTTATGACCCTTGCTTGTAGACCATTATAGTATTCCATTAGCAGTTTGCTTATGGAAACATACAGATGGTTTCTTGACTTGAATCTTCTTCTCTTCTTGAGGTGGCAAAACAGTTGTAGAAGCCATAGATGTAGATTTTGCTAGGCCACTACTAACAGTATTCACCCTAGACTTAGAGTCTTGTATTGTGGGGAGGTTACTGCTAGTAATGCCTAAGGCTTGCTGTTTTCCAATCTTCCTCTCATAGACTTTGTCTTGATCATCATCATTTTTCTTATCCTTGTTATCCTTCTTCTTCTTCTTATTTTCAGCACCCTTATCACTCCTGTGATGTCTTCTCCTTCCATCACCTTTATCTTCATCTTCATCATCCTTATTTCTCCTAGGTTGAACCATTTCTGGAATTGCACCAGTTGCTATGAAAGATCTGAGGATGTGCAGTGCTTCTATTTCTTCAGCATTTCTGACTCCAACTTTCTTCTGTAGTTGATCAATGATAGCAATGACCAGTCTGTGATTTCGAGGAGTGAGATCATTGGGAATGACCAATTGTTTGATGTCTTCAATTTTGGTGCCAGACTGATAGATGATTGTCCATGGCCTCTTGAATACTTCTGGCAGCCTTGAAAGTTGGCCATTCCTCAGGTCATCATACAGACTTTTGTTGTTCTCATTTCTCTTCTCAATAAGCTCAAGTAGTGCATCTATCTCTGAGTGTTTTAGAGCTTGTAGAGTCTTGTAGGTTAGATGTCATATCTTTGAATTAGATACCATCATTATCTCCTTGAACCATGAGTTGTTGATTTTCCTGGGTATGACAGTGAGGTAGTCAATCTGCTCCTTCAACTTTCTCAGATAGAACTGAGTGTCACCAGCCTGTTCCCTTGTGGCTTTCAAAAACTCCAAGAAGGCTTTATCATGATAGACATTTGACTTAGCAACTTCTAGTAGCTTGGCCTCAATAATGACTTCAACTTCTTCAGGCTTGGCACTTTCAGATATGGAAGATGGAGGTTTGTCAGATGGCATACTCCCTGTAACCACTGTGGTTGTGATGGATTGCTTCTGGCCACCAGGAGTAATGACATGCATAGTTGGTAGAGTAACAACTGGCAAAGTGGTTGGAGGCTCATCAACTTTGGATTTTCCTTTACCTGGCACATGAGTCATGGGTTTTGGAGCCCTTTGATGTCCACCCTCATTTAGCTTTATGCCTTTCTCCTTAGGTTTCTCCCCCTTTGGATTTGAATTCCTTGATGTCAGGCACAGAGGCTGTAGGAATGACCTTTGGGTTTCAAGATTCTTCAGGGAGAAGGAGACCCATGTGCTTCATCATAGCAGACAACATTGATTGTTGATGTAGAAGGACATTAGCTGTGGTGGTGGCTTCGGTGTCCAATTGTTCATTGAGAATTGCAACCTTGTCTGTAAGATGAGCATTAGACTTTGTGAGAGAGGCCACTTCATGTTCAAGAGATTCCACCTTTGTGACCAACTTAGTGGCTTTAAAACCAGATAGAGATTGATCTTTCAGTCTTTCCACTTCAAATTTGGTCATCTCATGCATAGGGACCTCAGTCACTAGCTTATCTCCATATTGATTTTTGAACATAGTCCTCAGCATGGCATTGGCATTTGTGGTCTGATCAGATAGATTTTGAAATTTGTGCCCCAGACCTGTGACAACATCTTTTAGAAGAGCTAAACCATTGTCCATCTTGGTGCAAGTAGATTTGCATGCGAGAATGTCCTTGATTACAGTCTCCAATTGAGGAAATTTAGCATCAAAAGTCCTCTTTATCTCATGCACTTCTTTAGTGGTGGCTGAACACACTTCATGAACTTCTGTTTTTACCCCCTTACCAAGGTAGTGTGCAGCCTTGAGAATGCCCTTGTAGTTGTTGTTCACTGCTTCATAAACATCACTGGGGTGAGAGATTTGGCATTGGACCCTAGTGCAGTTATGTATTCTTCTCTGATGTACTGGAGGCCTTCTAAGAGAGAAATATCAAATTTTCCTTGTAGCCAGGCATCTACATTGCCATCTCTCTCAGCATCATCTATTATCTTTGCCTTTTGCATCTCCACATCATCTCTGTGGCATAAGAGAATAGCTTCATAGTCTGGATTTGCATGTCAGCAGTGAGAAGGTTCTGAGCAATCTTTGTGAACTCAGGGATCTGATCCACAATTAAGATTTGAAGTGCTTCAACCGTCAATTGAGGTGGAACAGACCCTGATCCTGAAGCACTGTCATGTTGCACAGGCTTCAGCCATTGAGACATGAAGTTAGAGCTAGAGCTAGGCAAGCTAGACTCCTCAGTTACAGATGCAACTTCTGTAACCGGATGGAATGACTCTACTACTGTTATCTCCACAAGAGTGGGATGAGTTACAACAGTAGGTGACACAGGCATAGAGTCTCTAGTAAAAACTAGTGAATCCTCTGTGTTTGTGATGGTGTCATAAGGATATGCCCCAACTAGCATTCCCTCACCATCTGAATGTGGCTTCTGGGTGGTGAGCAAAGTGTCATGCACTAAGTCACTTGAGTTCATTGGCTCCCCAAGAGAAAAGAATTCTTGGTGATCAATGCCTTGTCCTTCAATTTCTTGAAGTACAGGCTCCAAAGAAATTTATGATGTAGATTCTGGAAGAGAAGTGTCTTGTAGAATAAATTTTGGCAACTCCCCCTGAGAAATAGAGGGAGTTTCAAATGTGATGTGCTCTCTACTCAGTGTTGTGCCATCCTTATCACTCCCAGGTGCTGACTCTTTACAGATAGGTGCATTGGGGAGGATGCTTGATTCTATAGATGCACCATGTTGAGAGGATACACCTAATGAACTGTTTGCCCCTGATTTTACAACTTCAGCCATTTGTGTGACTGAAGAGGTGGTTTTAGATTTCTTCTTCTTTGGTCTGATTAAGGGTGACTCAGGTTCCTCACTTTCTAAACCTAATTCAACAGCCAGTGCTGCTTCTGATAATATGGTCAAAGGTGCAGAAGCAACATGTTTTCTCTTCTTCTCCTTTTTACTAACATCACCCTTTTGAGAGGATGATGCAGTTGGCTCAGTGTTTGGTAGAGTGTTTGGTTGATAGGGTTGGTTAGCAGGCCCTGGGTTAGCATTGTGTTCTACTTGCTTGGGCTGTGCTAACTGTGACTTTGAATCAAATGTTGGCATGTTGTAGGGGTAAGTCCTAAACAAACCTTCCATATGGGGAGTTATGTTAAGTCTTACATCCACATCATTCCTAGTCTCCAAATTACCAAAAATGAGTTTGGTCATGGATTTAGGATAGCCTATCCTATTTCTATCTATCCCAGGTAATTCAATCAATTTAGCATTCTTAAAATTAAGTACGGATTGAATAAAGCGAGGGAAGAAAATGTCAGTACCTCTCTTGGTTGTGTTCTTACCAAGTCTCCCATACAAATCTTGGAGAATGATTTGTCCAACATCTATCTTCCTCCCATAAGCCAAGGCATAGCCAATCTGCTGCGCAGGTGCACTGATTTGATCAAAACTAGATTTCCTGGCAGTGAAAACTTGAAGAAGTGTTGCAAACACATAGCTCCACTCCTTCCTCAGATTCTTCCTGTTCAACTTTCCAAGATTGATCCCATCTGAGTAGTTGATAAATTCAAAGAATTCTTCTAACTCTGCATTTGTGGCCAGTATGTCATATCTCTCTTGTTGTAGGCCCAGTGCTTGATTCATGTCTGCAGTGGTGATAGTGATTTTCTAGTCCTGAATCTTGCAGTAGATTATATATGACGTTATTGCGCTTTCTAGGGCTACAACTTCCACAATAGCGGTTCCCCAAAACTGTTCCAGAATATCTAGATACAGAGTTGGGTTGGCAGAGAGTGCATCCTTGATGTATGACTCAGACATCCACTTCACATAGCATTTGAAGTTCGCATTGGGTGCTTCAACAACACTGGTTAGGGCGATAAAGTTGGTGTTGAATTTCACGGTTGCCATTGATACAGAGAGAAGAGAGGGAAGAGTAAAGGTTGAAGAAGAAATTTAGCTTTTGGCAGTTAGGGTTTTCAGAGGTTTTGGGAGTTTAGATGCTTGAGTAGTCGAATGAAATGAATCGAATAGATGTAGGATTGTATAAGTATGAAGTACTTGAATTGTCGATTAGATATATGTTTTGTATCGACAAGTCAGGCATTCGAGAAGTAGAAAACAACTATTCGATAAGTCAAGAAAGGCTTATTCGATAACTCAAGCATATGGTAACTCACAGCTGCCATTTATCTAACTTAGAAATAATTCTAAATTAAATAAAATGTGTTTTTATGAGTGAATTAAAATTTCAAACAAAAATCCAAAATCGGTTGAGATTCAGCGAGAATTCAGCCTTTTCAAATGATTCGAGAACTTAAATACAGTATTCGAGAACTCAGTCATTAGAGAACTCAATTACCATATTCGAGAAGTCAAGAATGCCTCTATTCGATATCTATAAAAGACTCTATTCGAGAACTCGAGAGTGCTCTAATGAGACTTGTTAGAGATGTCGAACAGTGAATCATTCGAGAAGTCTGACTTATCGAAATATACTCATCACTCATAAAAAATCAATTTTCACTATCTTTTAAAATTTACCAGTCATATTCAATGAAGAATATTCTAGCAAATTACACAGTGATTTTTTCAAAATTTCATAGAAATTTCAAGTTGACAAAATATGATTTTCCAACATATGCAACAGATTTGAAATATTTATAAATCATATTTCGGCCAACACTTACTCCAAAAATATTGAGAATTTAGATAAAGTAAGTGTTTACTACTGCAACAATCTAGATGATATATTCACTTAGCCAGAATTTGAAGAATTCAGCATTCCAATCTCACTAACCAACCTTGTGAAGGTGGCTTCATCTAATGGCTTAGTGAATATGTCAGCTAGTTGTTTATCTGTAGAGACATAATGCAACTCAATGGTTCCATTAGTTGCATGTTCTCTAATGAAATGATATCTGATGTCAATGTGCTTTGTTCTAGAATGATTGACAGGATTGGCAACTATAGAGATTGCACTTGTGTTGTCACACATGATTGGAATTCTTTCCAACACAAGTCCATAATCTCTAAGTTGATTTCTAATCCAAAGCACTTGAGCACAGCAACTTCCAGCAGCTATGTATTCAGCCTCAGCTGTAGAAGTTGACACAGATTGTTGTTTCTTGCTATACCAAGAGACTAACCTTTGTCCAAGAAACTGGCAGTTACCTGAGGTGCTTTTCCTATCCACTCTGCATCCAGCATAATCAGCATTAGAATAACCAACCAGATTGAACCCTGTGTCCTTAGGATACCATAAACCCAAGTTTGGAGTGCCCTTTAGATATCTAAAGATCCTTTTTATAGCAATCAAATGTGATTCTTTTGGATTTAATTGAAACCTTGCACACAAACATGTAGCAAACATGATGTCTGGCCTACTTGCAGTGAGGTAGAGTAGAGAACCAACCATGCCTCTGTAGACTGAGATATCTACTTTCTTGCCTTTAGCATCTTCATCCATTTATTCTTCAGAACCCATTTTGTTCCAACAATGGTTCTATTCTTTGGTGTAGGCACAAGTTCCCATACTTTGTTTCTTTCAAATTGATTCAGCTCCTCTTGCATGGCAATAATCCAATCTGGGTCCAACAGTGCATCATCAAGTTTCTTAGGCTCAACCTGAGATAGAAAACAGCCATAGAGACACTCATTCTGAGTTGCTCTCCTAGTCCTTACTCCTGCATTATGATCTCCAATAATTTGCTCTGCAGTGTGTGATCTATCCCATTTCCTTGAATGCTCAGTCTGATTTCTCATTCTTGATGTTGCATCATCATCCAAGTCATGATCATTCTTATTTCCTCCCCCTGTGATGCTGCCACTAATCACAGGTGTGTCTTGGATGCTTGTTTCTCCACTATTGATTGGCACAAATTCTTCTCTTGTATCATCATTCACTTGAGTTTGTTGAACTTGAGTTTCAACTCCAGTTTCAATCTCTTCATCAGAATCATCTAGATTATCAAATTTTAATGGATCTTTATCTTCATCATTGGCTTCTTCTAATCCAGGTAGTTTGCTGTCATCAAATGTCACATCTGTGCTTTCCATATTTTTTTTTTGACTGATGACATAAACTTTGTATGCAATTCTTTCCATAGAGTAGCCAAGAAAAATTCCTTCAAATGCATTTGCATCAAACTTTCCAACATATTCTGAATTGTCCTTTAATACAAAGCATTTGCTTCCAAAAGTATGAACATACTTTAGAGTATGCTTCTTTCCAGTCATCAAATTGTAAGGTGTCTTTCCAGTGTTTTTGTTGATGAGGGTTCTGTTCTGGATATAGCATGCAGTGCTCACAGCCTCAGCCCAAAAACATGTTGGCATCTTTGCATCAAGTAACATTGTTCTAGCAGCTTCAATTAGAGTTCTATTCTTTCTCTCAACAACTCCATTTTGTTGTGGAGTCCTTGGAGCTGAGAATTGCTGAGAAATTCCATTCTCTTTGCAGAATGCTTCAAGTATGGCATTTCTGAACTCTGTTCCATTATCACTTCTCAATGCAATCACACTTGCATTGTTGGCCTTTGCTTCCTTGTCAACTCTTTTTATGTGCTCAATGATTACTTGTGAAGACTCATCTTTTGATGCCAGAAATTCCACCCATGTTTACCTTGTAAAGTCATCAACCATCACCAAGGCATACTTCCTTCTTCCTAGTGACATAATATTGACAGGCCCAAACAAGTCCATATGAATGAGTTGTAGGGGCTTGGTTATTGATGTCACTGTTTTTGATTTGTGGCTTGATCTTTTCATTTTTCCTCTTTGACAATCCTCATACACTCCTTCTTGACAGAATTCAAGTGTGGGCATGCCTCTCACTAACTCTCTTTTGACTAGAGAATTCATGGCTTTGAAGTTCAGGTGTGATAATTTCTTGTGCCACAGCCAACAATCTTCATTTGATGCTTTTGAGTAGAAGCAACAAATTTTGTCCTTGTTTGCAGAGTCCATATTGGCTACAAACAGGCTTCCTTTCCTTATTCCAGATAGAGCAAAATCACCAGTCTTCTTGTGGGTGATCAAACATTCATCCTTGTCAAAATCCACTTTGAATCCTCTATCAGTAAACTGACCAACACTTAGCAGATTATGCTTGAGTCCCTTGACTAGTGCTACATCTTCAATGATGACATTACCAACTTTCAACTTACCATATCCCAATGTGTTACCCATGTTGTCATCTCCAAAAGCAACCATTGGGCCAGCCTTCTCCTCATACTATGATAGCAGGGCCATATCACCAGTCATATCACCAGTCATATGATTTGAGCATCCACTGTCCAAAATCCACATGACCTTCTTTTCACTTTCTTTGCCCTGCAAACACAAAGGTATTACTTCTCCTTTGGTACCCAAACAAGTTTGGGTCCATGTGACTTAGAAACAGTTTTATCATAAACAATATGCTTTTCAACTTTCTTTGTGTTAGTCTTCTTGTCACTGTTAGAAGCCTTAGAACCTGAGGTTTCAGACTTAGGTGACAGAGGTACCTTCCTAGCTTTAGGAGGACTTGAAGACTTTGACCTTGTGTAGTGTGTGTGAGAATTGTGACTGATACAACCATCAATGAATTGCCTTCTTAAATTGAAACAACTAGTCATAACATTCATGTTGCATGGCATACAGTCAAATTTATCACAAAATGGAGCATCTCTATGTCTTAGAGGCACAGAACAATCATAGAAAGGTTTGGGCACACTACTAACAGGTTTCTTACATGCATGAGTTAAATGATTGGTATTGAAACAGTTCTGACAAGTTTTCCTAGGGGCATTAGGCATATAAGCATAGTTGTTATCTTTGTTAATCCCTAACTTACCATTTCTGTTCTGTTTCTTCTTAGTCACTTTCTTCTCAGATTCACTATTCCCAGCTGAAACAAACTTAACAAGCTTCTTAGGTCTTGACCTATCACCTACTGGCTCCTTGGCTTTTGACTTGACACTCTCACTCTTAGAGGATGCTTGTTGTTCACTGAATTGTGCCTCATCCTCATCATTCAACATTTGCTTGATGAGTAAGGCATCCTCATCAATTTCAAATGTTGATTCTTTGAAAATTGGAGTCTCAGCCTTTTTCAAAATGTGAGGCACTTCCACCTGAACAACTATGTCATCTTCAATGACATCATAGCCTTTCCTCTGTTTAAGAGTGTCATAGTCAAGTCCAATGGCAGCCTTGGGTTTAGCTTGAATTTTCTCACAGTAGGATTGCACTAGACCAGATAATTTCTTAAAAGCTTTCAGTTTGAATTCATTTTCAGCTAGTTCATCCCTAAGAGCCTTTTCCAATTGACTAGCATATAGAACCTTATTCTGCAGATATTCAACTTCTTTCTTAAGGTTTTCTACTTGCATAGCAGTTAGCTCAAGTTCCTCATTCTTTTTTATTAACATTTCATTTCTAGTAGACAGTTTAACAATCTCCTCATTAGCAGCAGTCATACTAGTATGAATATTAAACATTTCAACAGATAGTTGTTCAATCAAACATTTGTACTCAGAAACAGACATGTCTATGGTAGTGAGAGATGGTACCTGAGAGTCTGATGAAGATGTGTCATCCTTGGAATTGGCCATCAAGGCATAGTTGCAAAATTCTTGCTCTTCTCCATCACTATCAGAATCATCCCAACACTTCCCTTCAGCTATGTAGGCCTTACCTTGTGTCTGCTTTCTCAGAAGGGCCTCATACTTAGCTTCAAGCTCTAGAAACGCTTTATCCTTCTTTTTTGGCTTCGTGCATTCACTGACAAAATGCCCTAGGTCATTGCATCTATAACACCTTACAAATGAGCTATCCACATGGCTGGTTTTAAATTTATTCTTGTTTGGTTTCACAGGTGCCTTGCTTTTGTTGAATGAATGGTTTTGGGTTTTAGGTTTGAAGGGTTGGTTCCTCTTGAATCTGATATTTGGAAATTTTCTGGCCATGAAAGCATATGAAGTGTTTTCCATTCCATCTAGTTCATCAAGAGTGTAGAACTCTTCTTCCTCCTTCTCCTCAACAGGTTCACTTACCTCAGCTTCAGTTTCTTCATCATCTACTATCTCTTCTATCCTTAGTTGACTTATAGATGCTTCTAGGTCTTGAATAGATTTGTTGACAATCAAGGCACATGATGTGTTTATCATTCTGCCTTGGTTGGCTTGGATAGCCCTTTTCTGAAGAAACTCAAGCTCATGAGTTTTTAAAACCCCATAGAGCACATCATATGTGATTTGGTTCAAATCTCTTTCCCTTAGAGAAATGACCCTCTGCTCTAGGTGGTTTGGTGAGGATAGTAGAAACTTCATGTTTAAATCTTTGATGCTGTAAACCTTGCCATTCATCTGCAACTCAGTAACTAGCTTGTGAAATCTTTCAAACATCTCAGTGATGCTTTTCTTGGGCTGTGCCATGAAAGCTTCATACTGTGTGACCAGTATCTGTTTCTTGTTTTCCTTGACCTCATCAGTCCCTTCACATAACACCTCAATGTGATCCCACATTTCTTTGGCAGATGTACACGATGCAATGTTTGCAAACATTGACATATCCATGGAATCAATAATTAGCAACATGAGGTGACTGTCAAGAGCAACCATCTCCTTTTCTGATTCTGTCCATTTGGATGGTTCCTTGGCCACATAAAATCTTGGAATAGTTATGGTTCCAACAGTCTTCTCAGGTATCTCTTATTGTGGAACAAAGGGACCATTCTTGAGAATCTCAGGATACAAAGGATGAGAGGCTTTGATGAACAACATCATTTTTATCTTCCAGAGGTTGTAATTTTCTTTGTCAAACTTAGGGACCTTCACTGTTCCTGTGGTCTTTGGTGTATTCGAACTCATGATCGTTTTTCTGTTTTTGAATAAATAGCCCGCTCTGATACCACTTCTTGAGTATTGAATACAATAAAAGAATACAGAGGGGGGTGAATGGATTCTTAAACTTTTCTTCGTTCTTGAATCTGTGTAGCAGATAAGTGTCTGTGTGTGCAAATATGTAGGTGCGGATAAAGAATGACTCAAGACACAATATCACTTTAATCTAATATATTATTAGATAAAGGTTGCTACAATCTGTGAATACAAATGGTAGTATTCTCAGCTTCGTTTTTCTCAGAGAGATATATCTTACATTGTATGAAAAACTTCTCTTAACTAAAGAAGTGAGATTGTATTCTTATCGAACATGAATATAACTCGGTTACTACAAATAAGGTTACAGGATAAACTACTTTCTTGTATGTCTATCCTTTTTGAGTAAGCATCCAAACGGCTACAGATTTAACTTTACAAAGTTATATTCAGATCCACTTCTTTAGCTCTTTGTCTCTTCTATATCTCTCCAAGCTTCCTTGTAGGCTTTCCAGAGCACGTTACAGATTGTGGTCCATAAAGTGCATTGGCTTGTTGCAGGTTTCAGACTTGTACAATTTTTCAGTATTTTGTCTCCAAGAATGTATTCGAGAAGTGGCTAAGTGATTGATTCGAGAACTAGGATTAGATAACTCTGAGTTCTCGAATACTGTATGATTGACATATCGAATCACTTCTCGAATAGTACTTTTCTCCAGGATTCCTTGAGTTGTCGAATAGAACACTTGACTTATCGAATCCTTGAGATATCGAATAGCTTTCTGAGTCCTTGAGATATCGAATGGAGCTTTGACTTGTTGACTCTTTGAGAACTCGAATACCACTTTGACTTCTTGAGTTCTCGAATAGAGTATTTAGACATGTCGAATCTCTGAGATATCGAATGAGATATCGAACAGTTCATTCAGAGATATCGAATAGTGTCTTCCTAGATATCGAATCTCTGACTTCTCGAACGCTAGACTTCTCGAATAGACAAAGATACTTCTCGAATTGGTACTTAGGCAAATTCTTCATTTCTTCAAATCCCAACTGTGATTATTTGACAGTCTGTATCTTCTTGCTTGAGGCATGAACCTTGGAACTTCTTTCAAGCATTATTCTTGACTATATAAGTACAGTTACACAACTAGGATTTGATGCCTATTACAAGTACTGTTAGGTCCAAATGTGTTGTAGAGGGGGGGTGAATACAACTTTTCGATTATGAGAAGCAATAAATACGATGCAAGAAATGAACATACAGATTCAAGGAATATATTTCTTTATATATGACTTGAAAAGGTTGCTACAACATTCATTACAAAGTATAACAGAAGTCAAGAGAGGAGTGAATGATTCTAAGCTCTGTGAATATACTCTCTCTCTTTTTCTTGTGTTTTTCTCAATATTGCTCACTAACTAAAACATTACACAAGTGCTTCTATTTATACTACATGTAATCTATGACCTGTAGTCTTCAAAGACTAAGATGTACGTGGCCCAATGATGTCCACATAAATCTTGTCTTATCTTGAAAGCTTGGAAATCTGCCAATCAGAAGATGCCATGTGTCATGTTGAAGCTGCACTCTAAGTAGAACTTCTACTTGAGAATTTCTACTTAGCCATCTCGAAATTCTAAGTAGAACTTCTACTTGAGAATTTCGACTTAGCCATCTAGAACATTTAGTACTTAAAAAATATTCTGGTCTTCAACTTGAAACTTTAATGCACATCTTGAGCTTGTGATATCTTCATATCTTCTTTGTTCTTCTACAAGCTCTTGAACATGGATCTTTATTACTGACATAAACTTGCTATCAATGTCCTGACACTTGATGCACTGGTCTGGTTCATAAGTGACTAGTCTTGATAGTGTTTCTGCTTCTTGAATAAATTACCATATTCACTTAGTAACTTGGCTTTCCAATATTCGCTTTCCTTCTTGTTCACTTGAAATCAATTGGTCTTGTTGATACTGATAGTTATGATCTTGATTCTCGATTTCTCAAATCACTGAGGCCTGAACAACTTTGACTTGAACTTCTCTCAATGATTTCTTCTTGGCTTGATCATAGTTAACATGTTCAATTGTATCAATTACCTTGTCTTCATTTAGCGTTGATTTCTTGTGACTTCTTGTTCTTGATTGTCTTCTGGTTAAGTATCTTTTCTTTTAATTGAGTTACATAAGTTATAGTGTTACAAGTTAATACACTCTGCCTTTCAATCTCCCCCAATTTGATTGTCTAACAATGACATTCAAATTAATGAAGGATAACTCAACTAAACAAGAGACGAGAAAAGATAATTAACATTACAGTCTTGAAAAATATACAATTGAAAAGTACTTGAAAACAATACAAAGAACTTAAACTAGAAACAGAATTCGAACCTCGAATTAAAGATCATTTGAATGATCCCTATCACCTGGATTATTTCATATCTTTTAGTCAAACTTATATCACCTTATTGGATTCATTCTACGATGAATTTTCCTCAAGTGAGTTAAAGCAACCGAAAGACATGAAGTTTTTCCAACTTCAAGTTCACACCACTCTGACCTTTAACCCTAATTCCGTTTCCTTTTCCTAGCTTCAGCAGCTTGATCTTTTTCTTCTTTCTGCCTTCTGCGCTTCTCCTCCTGCTGCTTTTGTTTCTTATATACTGGATTATGAAGTTGCATCCACCTAGTATTCAACAGTCTTACTGCTTCCATCTCTAGAGGGTTCCTGGGTTCTGGGTAAGGATGTTTGAAAAGCCTTCTGAGTTTGTCCACCTCCTGAGTAGTCCTGATCTCTGGAATTTCCTCAAATTTCTTCATTATAAGCCGAGGTTTCCTATGAGTTTTATCAGCTTTAAAATGACAATAGATCATTTTGGGATAGCCTTTGACACGGTTAGTATTGTGGACACTAGCCGCATCTTGCTCCAATCGCTTCTTTTCCACTACTACATCAGATAGGTAACTCACGAGTCTCTGCTTTTCTTTCACATACTTAACTTCCACATCTTCCCATTTGAACACATATAACACTTTCTCCAGAAATGCAGCATCTTGAGTCTGTTTCAGCCATTGTCTACTCATATGCAAGAGTGTTTGCTTCTGGTCTGCATCTATGAATACTAAGGCATCAGCTGTATTTTCAGCAAAAGAGTGTATCCAGTATACACTATCTCTTCCTGGAACACCAACTGCCTCCCTTATCTCTCCTTGTTCAAGTGCTCCAGAAGGAAGATTCAGAGCTTCATCAACATTCTTCATTGCTTGGAGAATATTCCAATTCCTCTCTATCAGCTCTGGTTCAATCTTCACATTATCAAGAGGGTTTGGAGCAATGACATTACACTTCCACACCTCATTGCTCTTCTTTAGTATGACACTTTCAATGGTCTTCACTGATTTATCTTTAAGCTCAGAAGCGAATCCCTTACTCATCATTTGCCTACAGACGGCCTTAAGAGATTCCACTGAAAGTTCCATTAAGTCCTTTTCCTCCAGGCTCACCCTCTTCATTTTACTGTCAACCACCATCCGGACAACATTTGGATACGCTGAGAATTCTGGACCCTTGTCCTCTGCTAGCTGCATTAAGTGATCCCTATACAGAATGCTTAGATTCTCAGAATGAGAGTATTGAATTTTTGTTGCTAGCAAGAACAACTCTGATGCAGATCTTCTCGTCATGAATTGATCATCCACATACATGAAAGACATTGGGACTCCTTCTGTGAAAGACAAAATAACCTGCCACTCCTTTTGCGTTGAATTGTATCCAACCCTGACTTTAGAAATTAATCTCTTTAAAGCATTTATGTAGTCAGCAGCCATTGGATTCTGCAAATTTAGGTTGTAGAACAGATCATCTGCTTCCTTGTTATGATCTCCTTTTGTACATGGTCCCATCAATATCTTTCTTGCGTCATCCCACTTCTTCCCTATCCTTCTATTGTCCAGATCAATTTGAGGATCAGCTAGCCTTGCAAGCTCATAATCGTACTGCTTTCCTTGTAGCTCCGCTTTCTTTTCCTGAAACGCAGCACGATCTTGCATTACCTTCATTTTAAAGAACTCAGCTTGATCCAAGGCTAACTGTTGAGCTTCAAGGGTTTCCTCATCAATAGTAATTTCTTCAGGCTTTCCGACAGACATCCCAGCACCGCCACCTTGATCTTTCAATGATCTCTTTATAGCATGTTTCAAAGGTGCGTCTTCCATATCAGAATCTGAATCAATTACCTCCTGTACTTTTTCTTGATGACTTAGGTCAATGAATGGTTCATCTTGCTCAACCATTATTGCCTTACCCTTTTTCCTCCTTAGAGCCTCTTCTTCAACAGACGGCTCAACTTCAATTTCTTTGACAAGATCAGCATGTTCTTGAATTTCTTCGATTTGAACTCCCTGCTGTCTCGTCTCCTTTATACTCTCCCCCTTAGGTGAGTTATCCTGAACTCCACCCTGGTCTCCAGATCCACCAGCTGTATCAAAATCTTCAAACCCGGAACCATAGGCTCCTGCATCACTAGCACCACCTGTACCAGCATCGGGGGGAGGTTGTTGCGGCGCGAAACACTCCTGGGGCATAAAACTTCTGATTGCGAACATAACTCTGCTTATCTCCACAGCCAGATTATCCATTGTAAACTCCATTGCTCCCATCCTGTCATTCAGGGTGTTTCCCAAGACACCAGCAGCATGAGAAATTTTGGCTTTCTTTCGAGTAAGAGGCTGCTCTTCGGGGTCACTCTCCTCATCATTTCCTACATCTATATGTGCTGGCTGTTTGGATTCCGGTGACTGGGATGATATAGAATTAGAAATATAGCTCTCACCCTGGGATAGATCCTGCGGGCTAGCAGTCTCTTGGGTCTGGGAATCAGAAACATAGGAAGAGGAATGAGTAGAGTGTCGAGAGAGATTACCTGATTCATTACCTTGTTCGTCTCCGCTTTGTTCATCAGGAATCGCTTCAAATGCCTCAGCATGAGCAGACCGATTCTGAGCATGTGATGAAGCTTGCGAGAATTCCATCAAAGTGGTAACCCCCTCATCATATGTAAGCCACTTTTGTAAGGTATCAGGAATAGACATCGGTTTTCCATGATGTTTATCCTGATTTTCAACTGTTGAAAGTGACTTAGTGCCCATCCCTAGCGGTGCAGATGATGGACCACTGGCAAAACTCCGTCTAACAGCAAGAGCATCCTTCGGTACTAAATGATTAATCAGCATCTGTAAGAACCGAGGAAACCAGCAGACAACATCTGTGGTGTTGAGGTCTCTGCTTGCAGGAGATCCCATCACAGCCACTATCTCAGAGAGAACTATTCGTCCATAATTTATATCCAGCTCTCTTGCTAGGGCAATTCTAAGGTTTTGCATGGGAATGGAAATTTGATGGTAATCGCTTTCTCGTGCCCGAAAACATCTTGTGAAGGCCTCGAAAAAGTAATTCCATTCCACATGAAGAAATTGTTTTTGGATGTTTCCAGTGATCCGGCCAGTCGGAGGATAACACCCTATTTCTTCAAAGAATTTGAGGCGTTCTGCAGCTGTAGGTTCTGAATCATAAGCATCTTTAATGGGGAATCCCAGAACCTTGTTGACAATTTGTTCAGTCACCTCATATTCCTGACCCGCTAAGGTAAACCTGAAACCAAAGGGGGTTGATTTGCTCCCAAAAGAAACCGCACTAGTCCATAATTGCTGTAAAGCATCATGCACTAGTGTAGGTTTAGCAGTAAAAGCATCGCTAGCTTTGGAATACAAATTGAGAAATCGTATCCAAGACTTAAAGCGCGGGAATTGATCACCAATTTCCGTAGAAATATTATAAAAATTGTTTTTGGCAAGTGAAAATTGGTGAGCCATTTTAATTAAAAGTTTTTCCTTTAGAAAAATGTGAATTTTAATTTTAATTTATGAAAAACAATTAATTGTTGAATTAACCGTAATGTCCCTTTTAATTTTTCAAGAACACAAAAGTTCTTTTTTTAAAAATCAAACTACGGGCTCCAACAAACAGTTAATGGATGGCAAATTTCGAACCAGTGATTAAATCTGCTTTAACAGTGAAGTATGTGTGTGTAAAATCGTTTTTGAACAGATCTGTGAAATTGTGTGTATATATACGTGTGTATATATCTCAAGAGAAATGAATCGTTACACAAACACACAAAAACAGTGATTAATGATGACACACAGGTTATAGCAGTCTAAAAATGGGCATCAATTCGTTGTCCGTATGAGATTTGTCACAAAAATCACGAATCAATGGTTGAGAATATGAAATCGCCTGTATGTATATGTGCGGCTGTAAAACTGAACTAGGTAAAAGTGAAAGAAAATATCGAGTTAAAGATGTATATATAGACATGAATGTGCAATGACAGAAATGCCCCTGATAAAAAATGTGAAAAACACCAAGTACATACAGGGAACACTCAAGTCGAAATCCTATCTCGAAGTCTATCTCGAAGTCTATCTCGAACTTTTTAAGTCGAACTTCGAGATAGAGTTCGAGATAGCTGTTAACTCGAAAAACTTTACGATTTAACTTAAAACAACCATGTAAACAGCACACACCAACCTTACTAGGGAAACCTATCTCGAAATTCAAGTAGAAATTCGAGATAGACTTCGAGTTAGGAGTTAACTCGAAAAATCCCCTTAAAACCAACTGAGAGCTCTATCTCGAACATCAAGTCGAAATTCGAGTTGAGTTTCGAGATAGAGTCTAACTCGAAATTAATAACTAACTCGAAGTTATTCTCAGATCATTTCAAAATATCCCCAAAAATGGAAATCACATCTCAATTTCGAGATGGAGTTCGAGATAGAATTTATCTCGAATATTTTGAAGAATAAATAAATAGGCACACTGGTAACTCTAAGTCGAACTCTAAGTCGAATTTCGAGTTGAATTTCGAGATAGAGTCTAACTCGAAATTCTTCCCAGACTTAGAATTTTCAAAACTTCACTCTGGAAGCTCAAATCGAAATTCAACCAGAATTTCAAGATGAGTTTCGAGATAGGAACTAACTCGAAATTTTGAAGATACTTATAATAATTTGACAAATTTTCTTTGAAAAAACTCAACAATTAATTTTGCCAAATTAATATAAATATCAATTCAAGGATTTTTAATATATGACATAATTAAAACATTCCTTGATAATTCTAAGGCCTCTAATTACATGAAAAACACAGGTAAATTCATCTAAAAATCATGCAAAATTTAGAATAGTATGAATTTAACTCCCCCTATGTTCATGCAATCTAACAAGCATAAATTCAAATATTTGTGCTATAAAAGACACTTAAAACACACTGAATTCATGCAAAATCACACTATATGCATCCTATGATAATCATTAATTAGGCATTTTAAAGTCTAAACACATAATGATTAAATAGCTTGCATATACCAACATAACCATGGATTTTACAGATAGAAGGCTTTACTAACTTGTGTTAAGCATTCCCAATTCACCAACCAACCTGTTGAATGTTACTTCATCAAGAGGTTTGGTGAATATATCTGCAATTTGTTGCATTGTGGGCACGAAATGTAGCTCCACAGTCCCCTCCTCGACATGTTCTCTTATGAAGTGATACCTGATGTCGATGTGCTTGGTTCTTGAGTGATCTACAGGATTGTTGGTTATGGCAATGGCACTTGTGTTGTCACACATAATTGGAATTTTCTTGTGCTCCATGCCATAATCCTTCAATTGGTTCCTCATCCACAGTATTTGAGCTACACAGCTTCCAGCAGCAATGTACTCAGCTTCAGCAGTAGAAGTAGATACTGTATGTTGCTTTTTACTTTGCCAGGACACCAATCTTCTGCCAAGAAATTGACAAGCACCAGATGTGCTTTTCCTATCAATCCTGCAACCTGCATAGTCTGAATCCGTATAGCCAATTAGATTAAAACCTGTATCTCTTGGGTACCAAATTCCTAGATTTGGTGTGCCCTTGAGATACCTAAAAATTCTTTTGACGGCTATGAGATGTGATTCTCTAGGATCCGCTTGGAACCTTGCACATAAACAAGTCGCGAACATTATATCGGGTCTACTTGCAGTTAAATAGAGAAGTGAGCCAATCATACCTCGATAGCTTGTGATGTCAACTGGTTTACCTGTTTTGTCTTCATCAAGCTTCGTGGCTGTTGCCATGGGAGTCTTGGCTGCTGATGCATCTTCTAGATTGTACTTCTTGAGTAAATCTCTGACGTACTTGGATTGACAGATAAAGATACCATCTTTTCTCTGACTGATCTGTAACCCAAGGAAGAAGGACAGCTCTCCCATCATGCTCATCTCGTATTTGTCTTGCATTAGCTTAGCAAATTTCTCGCACAAGTGCTCATTCGATGACCCGAAGATAATATCGTCCACATAGACTTGAACAAGTATTAGATCATTCTTCACATTCTTATAGAACAATGTTTTGTCAATTACTCCCCTAGTAAAACCACTTTCAATTAAGAATACAGATAGGGTTTCATACCAACATCTTGGGGATTGCCTGAGGCCATAGACAGATTTGAAGAGAAGATACACAAAATCTACAAGTTCTGGATCAATGAAGCCAGGCGGCTGTTCCAGATACACTTCTTCTTCTAACTCTCTGTTCAGGAAGGCACTTTTCACATCCATCTGGAAAACCTTGAAGTTCTTATGTGCTGCAAATGCCAAAAACATCCTGACTGCCTCAAGTCTTGCAACTGGTGCATAGGTCTCATCATAATCAATTTCTTCTCGCTGAGAATAACCTTTTGCAACCAAACGAGCCTTGTTTCGTGTTACAAGTCCGTTTTCATCCATTTTATTTCTGAATACCCACCTTGCTCCAATTACTGATTTGTTCTTTGGTCGGGGTACCAGTTTCCAAACTTTCTGCCTTTCAAACTGATTGAGTTCCTCTTGCATTGCAATCACCCAATCAGCATCACCAAGAGCTTCTTCTATTTCTTTAGGTTCAAGCTTGGATAAGAACCCAGAATATAAGCAAATATTAGCCAGGTCAGCTCTTGCATTTCTTCTAGTAGACACACCAGCATCTGGATCACCGATAATCAATTCAAACGGATGGTCTCTATTCCATACTCGTTCTCTTGGAAATTGTCTTGATGATTCAGCATGACTTTCTGAATTGTGGTGCTGACTACTTTGAATACTTTCACTAACTCCCCCTGAGTTAGTACCAGCTCCTACAGAACTAGAGTCAACTCGACTCGAGCCTTGAACAGTAGTTCTTGAGCTGCTATTTACTCCCCCTGAGTTGTTGCCGGTTCGTGCTGAAGAAGTCTCTCCTGATCTTGTAGAATTAGCTCGTTCACTAGACTCAGGTTCTTCACGTACACTTGGAACATTTAATGGGACAACCAACTCAGGTTCATCTTCAAGATCTTCTAAGTCCAGATTCTGAAATTTTAGGGACTCGGGTTCACTAGAATCTCTTGAAATTGATGAGAGTTTGGTATCGTCGAATCTGACGTTGTAGCTTTCAGTCACTTTTCGATCATTTACTAAGAACACCCTATAAGCTGCTACCACATCTGTGGAGTAACCAACAAAAATTCCTTCACGAGCTTTTGCTGCAAACTTGCCTAGATTTTCATCATCTATAAGTACATAGCATTTTGCTCCGAAGACATGAAAGTATTTGATTGTTGGTCTTCTTCCGTTCATTAGCTCACATGGTGTCTTTTCTTTATCTTTTATAATCAAGGATCGATTTTGAGTGTAACACACGGTACTCACTGCTTCTGCCCAGAAATACAGAGGAAGTTTCGAATCGTACAACAAAGTTCTTGCTGCTTCAACCAATGTTCTATTCTTCCTTTCAACTACTCCATTTTGCTGTGGAGTTCTCGGGGCTGAGTACTGACGACGTATTCCTTTAGATACACAGAAGTCATTTAGCACTGCGTTTTTGAATTCAGTGCCATTGTCTGATCTAATCGTCTTCACAGTAAGTGTTGAAACATTCTCAATTTGAGTGATGTGATCAATGATTAAGAAAGGTACTTCGTCTTTCGTCATTGCGAACAATACCCATGTATACTTGGAGAAGTCATCCACGATTACCAATGCATATCTTTTCCTAGACAGAGATAGGACATTCACTGGGCCAAACAAATCCATATGAAGAAGTTGCAGAGGCTCAGTGATACTAGAAATTTCCTTGCTTTTATGCGATGCTCGTTTTGACTTTCCCATTTCACAGGCTTCACAGAGTCCTTTCGGAGCGAACTCCATTTGAGGTAGATCTCTCACCAATTCTCGCCTCGCGAGAGCATTCATCGTTTTGAAGTTTAAGTGAGATAATTTTTTGTGCCATAACCAGCTTTCATCATCCGAAGCTTTGCTGTAGAAACAGGTGACTTCATTCTGATTTGCTGAATCCATGTCTGCAACAAAAAGATCTGCCTTTCGAACTCCTCTCAAAGCCAGTGAACCTTCCTTGATGTGAGTGATTGATACACCTTTCTTGTTGAAGACAATTTCGTAACCTTTGTCACAGAATTGACTGATACTCAACAAATTATGCTTTAATCCCTCAACATAGGAAATATCTTCAATGATGACATTGCCAGTTTTCAGTTTGCCATATCCCTTTGTCACACCTATGCTGTCATCTCCAAAGGTAACATAAGGGCCAGCTTTCATAACCAACTCTGTAAGCAGGGACTTGTTTCCAGTCATATGCCTCGATGCTCCACTGTCTAGCACCCATATAACTTTATTTCTCTTTTGCTTAATGCCCTGCAATGACAGATTGATTAGACTTTCTTCGGAACCCAACTTTGATTGGGCCCGGCTTTTCGATAAGATTTAGAATCAACAGATTTAACAACAGGAGATGCACTTTTCTTAACATTACAAGAGCTTTCGACTTCCTCCTTTCCTTTCTCAGACTTGACATATTTATCAGTCCTAGGAGAAGGTTTGTCACTCCTAACTTTAGGAGGACTGACAGTCTTAGCTCTCCCAAACTTCTTTTTGTTGTTTGAACTAGCAGCAGTATTTGAGCATGACTGGCTAGATGCATTCATTAAATTCACAAAAGTTTGCATGACATTAAAAGTGCATGGCATACAATTAGGTTGACCACACTGTGCATGATTCTGATGCAGATTATTCATTGTATGTGTGACAGGCATGGCATGTGCAGCAGGAACATTTATGTTAGCTTTACATGCATAAGAAAGATGTTCAGTAGATTTGCAGTGATAACATGCTTTCTTTATTCGTTCAGCCTTAACCTCTTTTATGCCTTTCTTCCCTTGTTGTTTAACAGCCTTAGCTCCTATTCCTAGTCTAGATTCATCACTAGGGAAATTGATTTTAACTTGTTTAATAGGAGTTATAGGTTGTGCTTTCTGACGATCTTCCATCTCAATCTCATATCTAGCTATCAATTCAGTCTCTTCTTCTTCTATTCTAGGAACAAGGTGTTTGTAGATGGGTTTGACAGAAGATTTAAAAATGCTAGGAATTTCATTTTTAAGGTCACTGGAACTAGAGTCAATAGGTCTCTTCCCTTCTTTATTAGAAAGGTTAGAATAATCAAGTCCTACACCTACTCCAGTTATCTTCTTAAATACGTCATTATCTACATACACTTTACTAGCAGCTAGTTTGTAAGCTTCACATTTAGTTTCTAACTCAGCTAGTTTGTTCCTTAAACATGATTCTATTTCTGCCTTAAGGACGAGCTTGTGTTCCAAAGATTTAATAAAATCTCTTAGGGAAGTATCTACAGTGCAAGCAGCCTCTAACTCTTCCACTTTTGCCTCAAGCATTCTGCTTTTGGCGACAAGTGTTTTCTGTTCCTTTTGAGAAGTGTCTAGGCTTTTGCACAACATGTAGATCTCTTCGCTAAGAGCCCCGTTCTGTTTCTTATAATCATCAATAGACATTTCTACTTTAAGGGTTAGAACTGGTACCTCTGGTTCCTCTGATGTCTCAGCCATGAGCGCAAAGTTTGCTACATGAGTAACATCTTCCTCATCTGAATCATCCCAAGCTCTTCCTTCTGTTACTACTAAAGCTCTTTTACCATGTTTTTCTTTCACCAGCGATTCATACTTGCTTTTGAGGGCTTCAAATGTCTCTTTTGGATAAGTCTGTTTAGGCTTTTTGCAGTCTGAGGCAAAATGTCCAGGTTCACCACAATTATAGCAATTGAACTTCATTTTGAAATCCAACGGAGATTTGTAGCTGGTACTCTTGCCTTTGCTTTTGTAGCCTGATGAACTACCACCACCCTTAGCAGCCCGATAATAAGATGAAGAATTTCTTTGTGGTCGGTTGCTCTTTCTGAATCTCATATTGCTGAACTTCCTTGCCATGTATGCCACGACACTATCGTCCATGTTGTCCAGCTCTTCTTGGGTGAAGTAGTCATCATCACTGTTAGATGCACACTCGTCATCATTATCAACTTGATGAGGTGCAGGTGATGATTTAGGCTTTGCTGCAACCATTGCCTTCTTAGACTCTTCCTCATCAGCAACTAATCCTGATGCAGTTTCTTTTCCCTTTGAATCATTGTCCCATGCTTGATCTTGAAGAGTTTCCAGCTCATAGGTCTTCAGAATTCCATAATATTCTTCCAGAGAAGTTGTATGCAAATCTCTGGTTTCTCTGATTGCGTAGACCCTATGTTCAATGCTCTTTGGCTGGTTCCTCAAATATCTTGTATTGGTTTCAACCATGGGGAGAGTAACACCTCTCAGATTCAAATCCAATACCAACTGACTGAATCGTAGATAGACGTCTGTTATGCTTTCTCCTTTTCGTATTCTAAAGGTGTCATACTCCATCTTGAGTATAAGTGTCTTGTTGCTTCTGACCTCTGCAGATCCTTCCATGACAACTTCTATTTTGTCCCAAATCTTCTTTGCTGTATTCAAACCCTTGACTATGTTGAACATTTCATGATCGAGAGATTCCATCAAGGTTTGTCTTACAGAAGTGTCATAAGCTATTTGCTCCTTGTCAGCATCCGTAAAGTCCGCTGCCTTTTTAGGCTCAGACCGAGCAGGTATAACCTCCTCTCCTTCCGTACGCTCAGGAATAGCTTTCATTGGAACAAATTTACCCTTTTCAAGGACTTCCAGATACTCAGGGTTAATTGTCTCTAAGTAGAGTCTCATTCTGAAAACCCATTCTTCATAGTGATCTCGGTTGAACATTGGGATCTTGAAAGAATTTTTAGGAGCCATTTCAAATCTTGTCACTAAAAAATTTCTAAGTACCCAAGACTAGGCTATGTAGAATATCTATGTAGAACTTCTGCCAAGTCGAAATTTCTCTAAGTCGAAATTTTGCTCAAGTCGAAATTTCTCTAAGTAGAAATTGTCCAAGTCGAAATTCACCAAGTAGAAATTGTCTAAGTCGAAATTCTATGTAGAAAATCTCAAGTAGAAATTCTATGTAGAACTTTTTGTCCTTAGAATAAATTTTTCTGCAGATTACTTTAATATTGAATAAACAATATCACCTTTTTGACTTTTGATTACTTTACACACCGAAAGTGACTAACCCACCTGCAAAGCACTGAGTACACTTTCTTTTGCTTTCGGCCAAGGAATAATAATCAAATCAAAAGTACAAAAACACCTTTTTGACTATCTTTGTTTGTTTGAAAAAGGAGATCAAAAAGTTGTTGGGTTATCTTCTTTGACAAGAACAGATGATGAACACTCAAGAACACCAAATATAAATGAACCCAGATTAATTCACAAAAATTAATTAAAATACACCCAAGCCAAATAATCACACCTGGAGTATTTAAATAATTTTTCCCTGATGAGTTTTCACTGGAAACGAATTAAAGCACACTTTTCGAAAAAATGAAAAGTAGATCTAGAAAATGAAAACTCACGATTCTTCTACCAAACACAAGGATCTATGTTTTGTATGTTAAACATCCGCTCTGATACCAATTGTTAGGTCCAAATGTGTTGTAGAGGGGGGGTGAATACAACTTTTCGATTATGAGAAGCAATAAATACGATGCAAGAAATGAACATACAGATTCAAGGAATATATTTCTTTATATATGACTTGAAAAGGTTGCTACAACATTCATTACAAAGTATAACAGAAGTCAAGAGAGGAGTGAATGATTCTAAGCTCTGTGAATATACTCTCTCTCTTTTTCTTGTGTTTTTCTCAATATTGCTCACTAACTAAAACATTACACAAGTGCTTCTATTTATACTACATGTAATCTATGACCTGTAGTCTTCAAAGACTAAGATGTACGTGGCCCAATGATGTCCACATAAATCTTGTCTTATCTTGAAAGCTTGGAAATCTGCCAATCAGAAGATGCCATGTGTCATGTTGAAGCTGCACTCTAAGTAGAACTTCTACTTGAGAATTTCTACTTAGCCATCTCGAAATTCTAAGTAGAACTTCTACTTGAGAATTTCGACTTAGCCATCTAGAACATTTAGTACTTAGAAAATATTCTGGTCTTCAACTTGAAACTTTAATGCACATCTTGAGCTTGTGATATCTTCATATCTTCTTTGTTCTTCTACAAGCTCTTGAACATGGATCTTTATTACTGACATAAACTTGCTATCAATGTCCTGACACTTGATGCACTGGTCTGGTTCATAAGTGACTAGTCTTGATAGTGTTTCTGCTTCTTGAATAAATTACCATATTCACTTAGTAACTTGGCTTTCCAATATTCGCTTTCCTTCTTGTTCACTTGAAATCAATTGGTCTTGTTGATACTGATAGTTATGATCTTGATTCTCGATTTCTCAAATCACTGAGGCCTGAACAAATTTGACTTGAACTTTGATAAGTGGATTTGATATCCACTTGGAACATTCTAAATCGGCTTAAATTGATTGCTTTGACCTCAAGATTGTGGTAGTTTTGATGTGTTTTGTTTAATTGTGCAGGGTTGGAATAATGTTGATTAAGATCGTTGTTTCCGTTGCTTTTGGAGTTGGATTCGGGCTTAATAATATAGAATGGAGTCTTGTTATGGTTCACCATGAGGATTCCAAGCATAGAGGATTGAAAACGGAAGAGAACGCAAAAAGAACGGGAGCAAACGGAGCAAAAACGAAGGAGAAAAAGCTAAAAAACGAAGGAGAAAAAAACGTGACCAGAAGTAGCCTGGGCAAACTGCGCCAGATCTTGAGCAAAGTGCGCCAGGGACCAGAATTTGCTTGGGCAAACTGCGCCAGTTTGGAGCAAAGTGCTCGGGGTCGTGCTGATTTTCCAGTTTTGCCCTTATTCGATCTGAAATTGTATTTTAAGTGGTTTTTGACATAAAAATCGATTTCTAGTTGTATTTTAGGTATTTTTCTTATTGGGTAAGTGGGAGAAAAAGCCTATATCAACATCCAACCCTTGTAATCATAGATACACGTTACGTAATATAACCTAGTTTTTGAGAAGAGAGAAGAGGAGAAGGAATTCCTCCAAGCTAGTGACAAGCAAGGATTATTCTTGAACCTTTGTATTCTTCTATTGGGGGGATTTAATTCTAAACCTTATTCTTCTTCTTCTCTATTTTTACTTGTTTATTTTAGAGTTATGTTTTCAATAGAACCCATGATGATGATTAGTTCGATCATGAACTAATTCGTTGTCATGGGGGTTTAGTGGATTTATTCATGAATTTTATGTGTTGAATCTTCTCGATGCCTATAGTGTGATTGATGTGATATCCTATCATGGTTGATTTTAATTCGTTATAGGAGAGTAGCTAACTCCTGTAATTGTGTGTTAATTCTTGTTGAAGCGAAAGTGGAAATAAGAGTTTAGAACTTGCCATGTTAGCGTAGGTTTATGCGTGATAATATCATTCGTAATTAGTGTCGTAACTCTAATCGTTTTATGACGACTATGTGATCAATTGAATGCTTGCACCTCAACCATTATGTTTTATTCTTTATAGACATATGAAGACTTGGCATAATCGGGAGACTAAATGATTTCTATCTTTATTGTGGATATTGTTTAGGATGGTATTTGTGTAACGGAAGTTGGCTTATATCAGTTTTGTGTGTTCGATCAGGTGTTAATAAATCACATGAACAAGGCTAGGGATTTGGAGACTATAGATGGATTGTTTAAAGAAACTAAATTCCCATGTTTTATTTGCATAAGTAATTCGACATAAATCTCAGTTCAAGCAGTTGATAATTAGTTATAATTCTTAGATAAATTTTAGTGATAACCTCAATCCACTTTGTTATTTGTTTTAGCATCGGATAATAATCATACATTGGTGAGTGAATTAGCTAGACAATACAACGAGTCCCTGTAGGAACGAACCTTATTTGCTATCTGTATTACTTGAGATCACGTGCACTTGCGTGTTGAGTTGGTCGTAACAAGTTTTTGGCGCCGCTGCCGGGGACGCGGTTTTTTTTTGTTTAGTTTCAATATTTGCCATCAGTGGTCATTGAATTTCGGTGACTAGGACGTTTTCATAAAATTTCTTGTTGGTGAATTTCAGGTACGTGTTGAGAGTTTATTCGTACACGAGCTCGGGCACGTAGAGACGAACTAGCTAGGAGAAGACTTGATTTCGGGTTAGAAGACAATCTTGAAGCAAAGGAAGTTATGGCAAATCAAGATCAAGCAGCGAAGGCTTTGAGTGAATTCTCTCAGCCGAAAGTGGAGGACATTCATACTAGTATTGTTCGCCCAGCTATAGGGTCTAACAATTTCGAGCTAAGGCCAAACATCATTCAGATGATTCAGAACACAGTCCAGTTTGGGGGTAGTCCTGCTGAAGATCCCAATGCTCATATTAGGGACTTCCTTGAGATCTGTGACACCTTCAAATTCAACGGAGTTACAGATGACGCAATCAGATTGAGGCTATTTCCCTTCTCTCTCAAGGATAAAGCCAAGAGTTGGTTACATTCTATGCCATCAGGCTCTATTACAACATGGGCAGACTGTGCTCAAAAGTTCTTGACCAAGTATTTTTCCATGGCGAAGACAGCAGCTTACAGGAATGCCATTTCTCAGTTTGCTCAGCATTCCCAGGAATCTTTGGGAGAAGCTTGGGAGAGGTACAAGGAGATATTGGCACGTTGTCCTCATCATGGAATGCCGGATTGGATGATAATCAGCAATTTCTATAACGGGTTGGGAGCTCAGTCCCGGCCTATGTTAGATGCAGCTTCTGGAGGTGCGCTATGGGCAAAAAGCTATGAGGATGCTTATAATCTGATTGAAATGATGTCGGCCAATGAGTTTCAGAATCCTACTCAACGCTTGCCACCTGCTAAAGTGGCTGGAGTTCTTGACTTGGATGCAGCTACTGCTATTGCTGCCCAACTCAAAGCGTTGACAATGAAGGTAGATTCCCTTTCTAATCTTGGTATTAACCAGGTTGCTATGGTGTGTGAATTGTGTGCAGGGGCACATGACACAAATATGTGTGCTATCTCAGCTGAATCCGCACAATTTGTTGGTAATTTTCAAAGATCTCAGCAACCAGTGCCAAATTTTTATCATCCCAACAATCGGAATCATCCTAACTTCAGTTGGAGCAACAATCAGGGAGGTGCTCAGCAACCACAAAATCAGCAGTTCAATGTAAGGCCAAGTAATCAGAACTATCAACCACCACCTTATGCTCCAAGGCAACCATTCAATCCACCGGGGTTTCAACCATCTCAAGGAACTTCATTGAATCAGTCTGAGAAGTCGGAATTGGAAGAGCTTCGAATGATGTATAAGAGTCAGGCAGTGTCATTGAAAACTTTAGAGAATCAAATTGGCCAGCTAGCCAATGCTTTGTTGAACCGTCAACCAGGAACGCTTCCGAGTGACACAGAGGTGAATCCAGGCAAGAAAGATCAAAAGGAACAGGTTCAGGCAATAACATTACGATCAGGAAGAAGTCTACAAGGTCAGAACGAAGAAAAAGCAACCGAGGAAAAAAATGAAATTCCTGAGCAGGCCCTACGGTGCCGCGGCGCCGCCTCACAGTACAAAAACGGCGACGCGTCGCCGGGCTCTCTGGAGGAAAAACTTGAATTTTCAGTTGAGGTCGAATCTGGTTCTGATTTGCTTCCTGATGCTACTCCTTCAACTCCTATCATTCACAAGAGTGTTAATTCCCAAAAAGAAGTAGAAGATAAGGTGTTTCCACCTCCTCCATTCCCTAAAAGGCTTCAGAAGCAGAAGTTTGATAAGCAATTTGCAAAGTTCTTGGAAGTGTTCAAAAAGTTGCACATAAATCTACCATTTGCTGAAGCACTTGAACAAATGCCAAGTTATGCCAAGTTCATGAAGGGCATACTTTCGAGGAAATTGAAACTCGAGGATTTAGAGACCGTCGCTTTGACGGAGGAGTGTAGTGCTGTCTTGCAACAAAAGTTGCCACCTAAGCTGAAGGATCCGGGGAGCTTCACCATACCTTGCACTATTGGCAAACAACTTTTCAGCAAGTGCTTATGTGATTTGGGAGCTAGCATTAATCTGATGCCGATGTCTGTTTTTAAGCAACTTGGGTTACCTGATCCGAAACCTGTTAATATGACCTTGCAGTTGGCAGATAGGTCGATCACATATCCTAGGGGTATAGTGGAGGATGTATTGGTGAAGGTGGATAAGCTGATTTTTCCGGTTGATTTTGTTATACTGGACTTTGAGGAGGATAAGAGGATTCCTATCATCTTGGGAAGGCCATTTCTAGCTACGGGCCGAACTCTGATTGATGTGCAAAAAGGAGAGCTTACCATGAGAGTGCATGATCAGAAAGTCACTTTCAATGTGTTCAAGGCAACAAAATATCCGTCAGATTCAGAGGAGTGTTTCAAAGTGGACGTTGTTGATAAGAATGTGAAGAAGGAGATTGAGCAGCTAAAAAAATCAGATCCAGTGGAAAAAGCTTCAAGTGGGATTTCTGGCATTGAGAACGAAGGAAGAAAGGGGCTATTTCAGTTGTTGGATGCAACTCTATGGGAAAGAAAAGTTGACATTCTACATAAGTCTCGTGGGCTAGCTGATTCTAATAATTTTCAGGTGCTTCGTAAGTTGTCAAATGAGGAAGTTTTTGCACTCGGGCTCAAGCCATTACCACCCGAGGAGGGTGACCCTGCTGACGACGAGTAGGTATGCCTTGCACTCTTTTGATTCTTACCTTCAATGTGGACATTGCAACTTTTAAGTTTGGGGGTGGGGATTAAAGGTGCATTTGTATTAGTTGTATAATAGATGTGTTGCATGTCATGTTAGGAGCATAATTGCATGTTAGTGTAGAGTGTTTTTGTTTTGTTTTTATGTATGCCATATAGGACATTCTGTTTATTGTGATATTTATGTTCATATAGTTGCATTTGCATTGCATAGCATGCATTTTTCATGATCCCTTAGAACGAGCTAATTCTGATTGGTAGATAGATGTCTAATTGGGTGTGGTAATGATGAATAGAGGGTTGATTTATAGTTTCCATGGAATTGACTTGCATGTTACGGAAACAGAATCTTTTCACTAGTCTCATTAGGTGCTTTTGGGCTAGGTTAGGGTCATGCCTGTTTGGATGTTTGAGACTTAATCACTTGATTATAATTAGAATTTTCTTTATTCCCTTTATAGCGTAGGAACATTAAAGTCTAAGTTTGGGGGAAACCAGGAATTTTCATGCTAGTTGTTAATATTTGTCAATAAAGGCTAGGCGTCAAATGGCTAGTAGCCGGCTCATATTTATATGAGTAGTCTAGGGTTGGAAATGAGAAAGGCTCATTCCAGATTGCGAAAAAAAAAAGAAAAAAAATATATATAAAAAAAAAAGAAAGAAAAAAGAAAGAAAAAAAAAAGGAGTCATATAAATAATTTAAATGCAAAATTAACCAGAGTGAGCTCTTTAATACTCGAGTAATTAAGTCTGAGGGGACTTAGTCCTAGTGACCTAAGGCTTTATAGTCTGGGATCCACTGACCCAACACTCGCTACATGGGTATTATTGTATAAGCCTTTTGGGGTCTCATTCATTGCACGGTTAAATAAGCATGCTTATTGTATATGTAGTGTCGTAGTATAGTAATAAAGCATGAGTTTCTGTCTACCTTGGATGAGGGTGGAGGTGTTCCTAGGTTATGGAGTGTCTACAGTCTATTCTAGTTATAAACCTGTGATTGTCTTGACGGAAAGCATGTATGATTTTTGACCTAGTTCTGGGGGTATTTCTGATGAGCATTGCACACACGCACGTTTCTGTTCATGTATTGTTAGTATACGGGGACTTAGTCGAGCTCTGCTTGGATTTGTTACGTTCATTGAGATATTTGCTTGTTAGTTGGTTTTGGTAAGTTTGAAGGGGATCTTGCATTTTTCATAGTAGTTGCATTCATGCATTGCATTGGATTTTGTGGGTACATTCGCTATAGGCCCTCACGAGACCTTACTCGTCCACTAGGGCTACCTAGGGGTTTAAAGGGCTTGTTGCATATGCTAAATGCAACCGTGATCACCTACGGAAGTGGTACTAATTAGTTAGTTAGTTGTAATTGTATATGCTTGAGGACAAGCATCAGTTTAAGTTTGGGGGTGTGATAAGTGGATTTGATATCCACTTGGAACATTCTAAATCGGCTTAAATTGATTGCTTTGACCTCAAGATTGTGGTAGTTTTGATGTGTTTTGTTTAATTGTGCAGGGTTGGAATAATGTTGATTAAGATCGTTGTTTCCGTTGCTTTTGGAGTTGGATTCGGGCTTAATAATATAGAATGGAGTCTTGTTATGGTTCACCATGAGGATTCCAAGCATAGAGGATTGAAAACGGAAGAGAACGCAAAAAGAACGGGAGCAAACGGAGCAAAAACGAAGGAGAAAAAGCTAAAAAACGAAGGAGAAAAAAACGTGACCAGAAGTAGCCTGGGCAAACTGCGCCAGATCTTGAGCAAAGTGCGCCAGGGACCAGAATTTGCTTGGGCAAACTGCGCCAGTTTGGAGCAAAGTGCTCGGGGTCGTGCTGATTTTCCAGTTTTGCCCTTATTCGATCTGAAATTGTATTTTAAGTGGTTTTTGACATAAAAATCGATTTCTAGTTGTATTTTAGGTATTTTTCTTATTGGGTAAGTGGGAGAAAAAGCCTATATCAACATCCAACCCTTGTAATCATAGATACACGTTACGTAATATAACCTAGTTTTTGAGAAGAGAGAAGAGGAGAAGGAATTCCTCCAAGCTAGTGACAAGCAAGGATTATTCTTGAACCTTTGTATTCTTCTATTGGGGGGATTTAATTCTAAACCTTATTCTTCTTCTTCTCTATTTTTACTTGTTTATTTTAGAGTTATGTTTTCAATAGAACCCATGATGATGATTAGTTCGATCATGAACTAATTCGTTGTCATGGGGGTTTAGTGGATTTATTCATGAATTTTATGTGTTGAATCTTCTCGATGCCTATAGTGTGATTGATGTGATATCCTATCATGGTTGATTTTAATTCGTTATAGGAGAGTAGCTAACTCCTGTAATTGTGTGTTAATTCTTGTTGAAGCGAAAGTGGAAATAAGAGTTTAGAACTTGCCATGTTAGCGTAGGTTTATGCGTGATAATATCATTCGTAATTAGTGTCGTAACTCTAATCGTTTTATGACGACTATGTGATCAATTGAATGCTTGCACCTCAACCATTATGTTTTATTCTTTATAGACATATGAAGACTTGGCATAATCGGGAGACTAAATGATTTCTATCTTTATTGTGGATATTGTTTAGGATGGTATTTGTGTAACGGAAGTTGGCTTATATCAGTTTTGTGTGTTCGATCAGGTGTTAATAAATCACATGAACAAGGCTAGGGATTTGGAGACTATAGATGGATTGTTTAAAGAAACTAAATTCCCATGTTTTATTTGCATAAGTAATTCGACATAAATCTCAGTTCAAGCAGTTGATAATTAGTTATAATTCTTAGATAAATTTTAGTGATAACCTCAATCCACTTTGTTATTTGTTTTAGCATCGGATAATAATCATACATTGGTGAGTGAATTAGCTAGACAATACAACGAGTCCCTGTAGGAACGAACCTTATTTGCTATCTGTATTACTTGAGATCACGTGCACTTGCGTGTTGAGTTGGTCATAACAAACTTCTCTCAATGATTTCTTCTTGGCTTGATCATAGTTAACATGTTCAATTGTATTAATTACCTTGTCTTCATTTAGCGTTGATTTCTTGTGACTTCTTGTTCTTGATTGTCTTCTGGTTAAGTATCTTTTCTTTTAATTGAGTTACATAAGTTATAGTGTTACAAGTTAATACACTCTGCCTTTCAAGTACAAAACAAGTAGAGACTCTACAACTAGAGGTTCCCTCAGTCAAGAGGTCATGTAAGTAATGCAAAGCATTACAAACAATTAGGCTTGTTATTAGATGTAAACAGGCATGCCTCTGTGACTAACAAAACCTACATATAATCTTAAGGCTCTTGCTGTCTCCACAAGATGTCTATGCTTCCGTTTGACTCTCCCATTTTGTTGAGGCACACCTGCTATACTTCTCTGGTGCTTGATGCCTTTTTCCTTGAATATTTTTTTGCATTCATTTTGCAATATTTCTGTCCCATTGTAACTTCTCAAGGTTTTAACCTTCACATTAAAATGATTCTCAACAAATTAAGAAATTCATATAAAATTTCTTTTACCTGTTCCTTGTTTTTTACAAGATGTGTCCATGTTGCTCTACTATAGTCATCAACTATAGTGACAAAATATCGATCACCTGTCACATTCTTAACTTTATATGGTCCCCATAAATCCACATGTAATAAATCAAACATATGCAAAGCAATTTTATCATTTGATTTGAAAGGAAGCTTATGATGTTTAGCCACACAACAAGTGTCACAGAAGAAATTCTTAAGGTTTTTACAACTGCAAATATCAATGTGCTTCATTTTAGACAAAGAAGTATGCCCTAGCCTGCTATGTAATAAATTCAAGTCTACAACGCTATTACATAGAATAGTTGTGTCTCCTTGCTCCTTTACATTTATTCTTCTATTTGCAGTTGTTCCTCTCTCATTTTCTTTATTTATTGCTTCCCTATTTTGCAACTTCAGTTTATAGAGACCATTTTCCTCCTTTCCTCCTCCAACAACTTCTTCAGTCATAGAATCCTGTAAGATACAATGTTTTGTATCAAACAACACATTCAAATTTCCATTTTTCAAATTTCCATTTTGAATGATCTTACTGATAGACAATAGATTATGCCTAAATTCTGGTAAATATAGCACATTTTGCAGACTTAACTTATCGGTAAGTTCAACAGTGCCTAATTTTTCTACCATTTTCTGTGTTCCATCAGGTAATCTTACTCTTATTGGTTTTTCAATTTTTCTCATATTTGAAAACAATTTTTCATTTTCACACATGTGATCTGAAGCACCCGAGTCTATTATCCAGGTTCCTTTATCATATTGTTGATAAAAAGATAGTGCATTGCTAGCTAGCAACATACCTGCAAAATTCGCCATCTTCTTGCTGGAAGAATTTGTTGATTGTCCTTTTGCTTCTGAGCATTCATCATTTTCATCATCTCTTGAACCATAGCTTCTCCACTGAATCTATGCATGTCAAGCTGTTTGCAATCTTCTCATCAATAGATCTACATCATGTAGTCATTCCTTACCCCTGTTGGGTACGTTTCATGATTCGGTGCAGGCTTTTTAACTTTTCCTTCCAGGAATCCCAATTTGTTCTTGGAACCCAATGCAAGTTTTATACTCCTACTCCAGTTAAGAAAGTTTTCACCATTAAAGGTGATGTTTCCGAGTGGTATATTGGCATTCTCAGATTTCTTCTCATTGTTGTTATCGTCTCCTGCCATCTTACTCGTTCGATCAAGATCTGGTTTTAATTCTTGTTCAGATTATAAGGCTTTGATTTTTGTAACCTTAATGCTCTGATACCATGATAAAATTCTAAGTCTATAGAATTCTAATCCTTTTGTTTCAAGAAGAAATATCTCTTGAATTTTAGCACTCGCGGCTCTGCTTTACAACTCTAAATTATTACATTATATATTGGAGTCTCTATCTTGGCAAATGCCACAAATCAAGCTAGCAAAAACAAGAAAATTGGCAACATGCCAAATTTGTACATTTGACTTTTACAACATATTTACTATATTTCTACAGTAAAAAACGAATGTAAACACCAAATCATCATATTAAGCCATTTTCTAACTAGACCCAAAAATTAAACTTAGAGCATCTCCAATGGTATTGACTAAATTGGTTGGCTAAAATGATATAAAATACTGATTATGTAAAATTTACTGAACCTGTATGGCATTGTGCTCCAACGGTATTGGCTATAATGATTGGCTATTTTTTAAAAATGGTATGTTATTATTATTTCAAATTGTTATAAATAGAATCTTTTATTTTATTATGTTAATGGATGATGTGTAATCTTCTTACAGGTCTCTAATCGTTTGACAAATATAGTCAACCTCATGGGATTGGCTAAATATTTAGACAACAGGAACGTGTGGTTGGAGTGAAGAATTTTTTACATATTCTTTATAACTTTTATTTATGGTATCATTTATTCAAATTTACCTAAGGATTTTTTAGGGTTGAAGATGCCCTTAATCTAACTTATAAATTATAATTGCCAGTAGCAAACAGACTCTTAATCAGATTTTTAGAGCGGGTCTGGAGTCATCTCAACCCAAAAAGTAGGGGAGAGCACGGATCGGATCGGATCGGATTTATGGTAAAACCGAAACCGAAACTCTTCGGATTTTAAAATCTAAAACCGAAACCGCAACCGAAATCGACGGTTCGGATTCGGATTCAAAAGTATCGAATCAGATGCAATCGGTTCGGTTTCGGTTTTAAACCCGACTCAAATAAAAATAATAAAACCGACATACCATACTTAAATGAAAAATACGTAAAATTAAAAATTACATCCATGAAATATTTGTTTTCTCGAAACATACAAAATTTTAATAATTAAGTACTAAAGTCTAAGATAAAATTTGTAGAAATCAAAGAGTTACAGACACCGGTAGGCTCTAGACTATCCCTTCGTGACTAATTTTCGGAAGCCTTATCTTTATAACATACCTTCTTGAAAGCCTTATCTCTATAACAGCACACTGGAAGAGGAAAAATATGAGGGTAATGATAAAATAAAGTTTAAAGTAAGTTTAAAGTAATAATCCGTGTAAAAATATTTTTAAAAAAATATTGTTATAAAATATATAAAATATTTATTTATTTATTTTAAATTTTCGGATCGGATTCGGGTTTTTTCGGATCGGATCCGACAAGAAACCGAAACCGCATAATCAGATTCGGTTTCGGTTTTTAATTTTTCGGTTTCGGTTTTGGATCGGTTTTATACGGATCGGTTTTTAGCAGATTCGGATTCGAATTCGGATTTTTTCGAATTTTTACTCAGCCCTACCAAAAAGCACAGGGTTAACAATAGCATAAATCTTTGGTCAAATAGACCATTCAAATTTTTCAGAAGTAGCCGTATACGTATACAATTGCTCGTGGTACATAAATCGGAGTACTATTTTTTATTTGTTACGTTACTTACTCCTGTCCCTTTCACTTCAGGACATTTTGGTTTTTCTCCTTGAGAGGAAAACAGACTACTACGTTCAATTCTAACGCGCAATCTGACCTTTTTATGCATCGACTCATTCCACACATAATAACACATTTTACTTGCAGAGAACAATATTAAAACGACTAATGCTAGGTCCATAGAAACAAAAAAGGTTACAGAATGAGATGGCATAGTGACTTGGCCACTAGTTCTTGTTTCATAATTTTATTTTGGGTAAACAGTTTCTACCTGATACTGTAGAAAATTTTTCTACGGTGTCGCATTAAAATCACGATTTTGCTACATATATGATATGCAAACTGATCGTTGAGATATGAAGAAAAATACAGTGAAGTCAGATTTCAAAAAAAAATCACTAATTAACGGGAAAAATTAAATTAAAAATGGAAGAAATTAGGTGGGATTGTGTGTTTGAGGGTGTATTTAATTTGTGGAGGGTGCCCCTAGCGAGACCATTGGATTAGACTAATCTATGACCCAAATTTAATTTTTAATTTAAGGCGATACTGTAGAAAAATTTTCTAGAGTGTTAGATAGAAACTCTTTTTCCTTTTATTTTTATTATAAAATCTCAATCAATACCCTCCGTCCCTTCTTTACATTGGGGAAGGGAGCGTGCACGCTCTTTTAAAGTATAGTTCATTAAATTTTTATTTAAAAGATTTTTTTTTTAAACTATACTTTATATACACATGTGCTAAACACTGAAATTTTTTTGTAAAAAAATGGATGGAACAAGGAAGTATGTAGTTAATCAATCATATTTATCATTCTTATCTCATTTAATAACCTTAATAATTCAAATTTAAATATAATATAAATTTAATTAAACATATTCATATTTTTTAAAAAAAATTATAAAATATTAAATAATAAATTACTGTTTCAATTTAAAATCAATTATGTTTATAATATTTTATATTATGAATTGATTTTTATAAATATTTACTAATCAACCAAATTTTTAATTAAAAAGCAATCACGATTGTATTATAATATACTACATAATTATTTTCTTAAATATATATTAGAGCCCCTCAAAATTTACCACTAAAATTTAGATCCATCACATAATTCTCATTCTAATTTACTAAATGCTATTAAATAACATATGTAATATAAATATAATAATTACTTGATTAAACATATTTATAAACAAAATTTTTCAAATGATAAAATATTTACAAATTAATCATTATTTGAATTCAGAGTCAATCAAAATTGTACTATTATATATTTTAAGTACTAATTATACTATTTTACTTGTCTATCATTTTTAAATGCTTACTTTTTTCATTAGAATAACTGATAGTGAATGGGACAATTATGCAAATTTTGTGTATTTTATTGATATCATTCTTTGATATATGTTTTGTACGTAACGCTGTATAGGTCTAAATATATTTGTGTAATAATTTTAAAAATTAATTATTATTAGATTTTATATTGTACTCTCGATTAAATTTGTAAATACTGAAATTAAATGAAAAAAATATAATTTTTTTACTTAATTTAAAAATATTAGTGTATATATTAAACATATAATTGTGATATCTAAAAACTAAAATTTTACCAACTAATGTGTATGAAATTTGGGTGTTCGCTCCCTATATCACAATTTTAAACACTACGTCAAATTTTGGCTTCCGTCACATCAAATATGTGTGGCTAAGCACTTTCCGTCACGTTTTAATTTTTCAGCAAAGTGTGACCTAAGGTCTCGTCATTTTACGCCCCCCTACGGCCACACCCCAGCTGTGTGGCTGTAACTCAAAACAGAGTGACTAAAGCATACCACCAATTGGGTCTGACAGCCCCATTTTAAGATCAAAAGTTTGACTAAATACCAGCTTGCAGCCACAGGATGCGTAGTGGTTAAAGAGAGTTAATAACGTGGCTAAATACCAACATTCATCAAAGGCTTAGTTTTGATCACACTATTTATTGGTAAATCGTGGCAAAAAGCTTTGGTATGGCCACATTATATAATTTTTGTGTGATCGTTTCTATGTTATATAGACATTAAATAACTGATTTTAGTCACTAATAATTATAGTAACTATAATTCTAGCTAAAACCTATTTTTTTAGAATTTTTGTAATATATAGTGTGGCTAAAGTATAGTAATAGCCACACACACTTAACTAAATTATACAGGGTTTTATTTGTATTATAAATGATCGATAATAAATAATAATGCCAAAATGCCAAAATTGAAATACAATGGTATATCACTACAAGAAAAGGGTCAATAGACATCAGTTTTTGGCCGATGTCTATGTTATTTTGCATGTGATGTCTAGGTCGGAGATGTCTATTCTAGACATCGGCCAGAAACTGATGTCTGTGCTAACATAGACATCGGTATTGCCTTCAATACACATCAGTTGTTCTACAAAATAGGTTAGATATAATTAATTTTATAAACAACTTACATGCCTTATATTCTAGAAAACATATAATAAACTAAGTTATTTTTCACATACACATCACATTCTTTTTTTGGAAAAGATGTCTATTTGGATAGAAGACATCAGAATTTTAGCAGATAAAGTGATGTCTATAGTTATCTTAGACATCATCCTAGACTGATGTCTAATGTTCTTATGAACATCAGTTTCTTTAAAAAAAACAGATGTATATAGTATCTTAGACATCATCCTAGACTGATGTCTAATGTTATTATAAACATCAATTTTTTTCCGAAAAAGATCGATGTCTATAGCTATCTTAGACATCACTTGTTCCGATATCTGGTTTGGTTTTAGACATCAGATTTTATAAATAAAAAGTGATTTCTATTTGTGAATGTCAATAAGTAATCAAAGCTATTATCTTCATTAAAATATCATATACAACTCTATAATTCAACTCTATGATTTTAGCAGTTTTCCTTGATGATACATTGTTACAATTACAATTTAACTATAGGTTATCTTACAAGTAAACATGACTACATATCCGCAAAATCAACTAAACTGAGCATATTCTTTAGAACACACGTCCACATTTCGTAGACATCTCTTGGACAATTGGACCAGTCCAGACAAACTACGGAGGTGAATTCAAGCTTCTTCTGCTGAGAACTCCATGCTTTACCAACCTGCAATTACACAAATCACGGAACAATCATCAACATTTATATGACCTAATTTTCTACCTTGAAAATACCTACCATATGTAACAGATATGCACATACGCACTAATGACTCAAATCATGTTTGCAGTAGTATGTATAACAAGATTGTATCGGACATATCAAGGTTGCCATAATCGAATCACTCATACCTTGAACTTTAACCTAGTTGAACTACCATTGTTGCGAGTTTTCTATTCTACAATCCATCCATCAGGTAACCAATCAAGAGATCTATTTGGTTTAGATTCATTTGCCTTGTTTACAACCTGTACACATTATATTGCCAGAAATTGGATGAGAAATAGAAAAAGAGTGATCCAAAAATTATAAAAATGAAACAGAAGTATGAAGTCAAGATACTTAACCACTTGTGCCCTTGAGTAGAATTTACGTCCAGTAGCAGGATCAACGTAAAATTGCATTTGAAATAGCATGAAGTCAGAAATAAAATCCAAGTCATAACTAGAGTAACGAAGAAACAATTAAAAGGCAATGCTGTAATTACACACATGTACAAACCTAATTTAATTTGTTCCGTAAGTATTCATATTCAAAATGAAGTTCACAGCAACACTAAATAATCATGCAAAAAGACTTAATTTACACACATGTACAGACCTGATTAATTATTACAGAGATGTCTGGATACTTTCCATATGAACTATTTACTTACCAATACACATCAAGCTGTGCGTACAGACCTGATTAATTATTACAGAGATGTCAAGATACTTTCCATATGAACTATTTACTTACCAAAACACATCAAGCTGTGTGTGCTTTCTTACCAGCCTGAGAAAGTCTTTGTGCTGAGATTCTTCAGAGTCGATAGCTCTATCTAAAATGCTGTTTGACGTTGCACTGAATCAATCAAGAAAGATAGTTGTCAAACTGGATTACTCCATAATATAAAACAACTTCATAACTAAAAAAGATAGTTAGCAACCTAATTATCTAATTACTATTTAAACCATAATAAATAAACGAGAGAAATCTAATTGCCAGAAAATGATTATTTGAAAAACTTCGATGCGCACAGCTTCAGTCTGAATGGGTATTCCCAGCCAATCTTATAAACCATTTCATTAACAAATCAATAACATGTCAATCAATGCTATGCAATTCAATCAAGCTACCATATTAGGGACAAGCATAGATAATTTCTTCCACAGGACACAAACACAGTATAACAACATAATGGTCCAAGAACCCCCTCAACCACACATAAACAAATCAGCTGCATTCTGTAAATGTAGTAATTCAGTATAATTGACATTTCTAGCCAAAAATTGAAAAATACTATTAAAAATTTATTGTGGCATGTTACGTGATTTAGACCTTTGACTAATAATAGTGAACTTGAGCTCACTTATAATAGATCAAAATTATACAAACAGTCCATGAGCTGTGCAAAGGTCAACAGTGTATATACAAGTGGCAGTTTACTTTCATTCAAAATTTCTTGTCTAGAATGATGGTGAGAATATTCGGCTACTAAAAGAGAGAAAAATAACTTGTTCACTGTAAATGGATAACTTACTCGTTGAAATCACGCTGAGCTTGAAGGAGACTGCCAGCCATTCCCATATCATTGAAGGCTTCTAGTGCTTCCAGTATATGCATTCTCTGCAGAATAAAACATTAGACTTGATCATGTCTACCCTAAAACCCTGAACTAGAGAAATAATGAAACAGCAGGAATAAGTACGAAACAGATTCACCAGATATATAAGTCTATACCGTGTCAACATCCATGGTGGGAGGAAACACGACATTTCGTTGTCTAGAAGAAAACCAATAACTTTCATATATGTTTTTTCAATCAGCTGCAAGCCCGCAATTGCCTCAAGATTAGAGCAAGAAAACATCTTGCGAAATATGATTAGTTTTAGAAACCACTATATATTTTTAAGATAACCTTCAGTTCTATATAATGAGAACTAATAATTAGTATAGGCCCAGAACTTGGCTGTAGATTCATCAAAAGAATACTCTCCATTTTCCGCTTAGCACCGTGCTATGAGACACAGACATATATTTGTTGGAGGATCCAAAACAAAAATACATAAACATGATTCTTAGAAACAACAGCACTTCCAATCATATTCTCAATTTAAGCATTTCAACATACCACTTGAGATTCTGTGATAATTAACTAATTGTGCACAAATCCGACAACAAAATGTGTGGATCTGATGCTTCAAAGTATTGTACACCAAAATTATATATAATGATCAATGATGCACTTACAGGATGAGATACATGCCGATTTCTACTAGCAAAAGCATGCTGTAAATTCTCTTGTTGCAGTGCCAATGCAACGTGTTCATCAATCTGTTGTAAGGTGACAACAAAACATTAAGAAAACTAATTTTTTGAAAAGGTACTTCATTTCCTTGTAGATTCAAAAACAGAAAGTACAATATGAAATAATGTGACACACCTCATGATCTGCTGCAACATTTGATTCATTATATAGTTGTTCCTGAAGTTCCCCAGCCAAAATTTCATCTGCTTCAAGCTGTTTGTCCCTACTATCTGATGCGCTTCTACTACTGTAATCTACGTTGCAGGAGCCATTACTTCTTGTTTCAGGGGAAAATTCATCAATATCAATAATCGGGTGGAAACTGCGTGCCGCCTGACTATTTTGTGGCCTAATAGATCTTAAGTTTGATGGTTCTCCTGGTGACTCAAGAACCACCAATTCAGAGTTCGCAAATGCTGATGACGAGGATTCACCTTCACGACTTCTAGAGGAACCCTGCCTCTGTCTTTTTAAAACTTCGTTCGAAGGACCATGATCATTCAATCGGCATCCTTGATGCTTTTGGGTTACGGGCTGGACTATAGGTGCAGCTAACACATTCTGGGATTGGATTGAGTGTTTTCTTGTAATATTCGCATCTTTATTATCCCTTCTTGCCACCACAATCCTGGGCAACTTATTCACGTTACATGGATCATCTGCCTTGCATAAACAAATCAGCTGCATTCTGTAAATGTAGTAATTCAGTATAATTGACATTTCTATCCAAAAATTGAAAAATACTATTAAAAATTTATTGTGACATGTTACGTGATTTAGACCTCTGACTAATAATAGTGAACTTGAGCTCACTTATAATAGATCAATAGGAAATCTTTCATACTTGAACTTAGATAGCAGGTAGTTTGATTGTTGTTTCAATAGTTCGCAGTTAGCTCACTTCTTAAATGGGAAGGCAATCAGCTGGTCTAAACTAGTAAAACTTCATGTGCTTCATTAATATGCAAATTTATAAATGCTACTATCTCAATTTGTAAGTTGGGTCCCTGACAAGATTCACAATTTGGAAAGGTCAAGGTCAAAGTATTAACATGAGCTTAGACTGAATGTTGATGGCACTTTTTTTTTCGCTAATTAATGTTGATGGCACTTTTAGGCTCTCCAGGTCAAATATTGACCCTTTTATAGATTTAGAATATGTGTTAGTTTCCTGTCAATAAAGGAAATGTCAGATTGTGAACTAGAAAGGTGCATCATATAGAGTACTACGCTCTTGCCGACATTATAGAATTAGAGGAATCAATACAGTGAGCACAAACTAATTAATAATTTGCACCCAAGGGATGTCAAATATAGAAGGTAATATGCATGACAACTGTAACCTCAACATCTAGAAGACAATAATTGCGGCTTGGGGTTTATACTACTTCAAACAGAAACTGCAAGCCGTCATATATGCTATGAGTATTTGTCCTCAGAATTATGAATTCTTTGATTTTCAAGTCGGAACAAATATTTTATAAACCCAGTGAGGGTTCAATTATCTTTCAAAAACCCATCTAGTTGCTTTTTGAAAAAAAAAACACATGTTGTGTACCTATGCCCAATCATGAAGCGGATAATAATTCTCTTCTCCTTCTCCAATTGCAAAAGCTTCTCACCTAGGCACATTAATGAACTCGTCAGATGGACAAGAGACAACCTTACAATTAAGATACATAACCAACATTCCACATAATATGGTTAGGTACCTTGAGGCATCCAAGTCTGTCTAACTGAATCACGCCTCTTTCTGCTACTAAAGGCAGTATTAATTCCAATAACTATAAAAGCCTTTTTCTTTGGTTGTTCCTCCTGCGAAGAACTCGAGGTATCGTCAGACTTCACCACCTCTTGGGCACTTCTAGTTGCCGCCAACTCCATTTGAAGCATAGATATCGACTTGTCTAGCGATCTATAATGCCTCCAAAAAATGCACAAACAAGTTAATCACAACCAATGTTTCTTGATAACACAAAAATCAAAATAACAAAAGATTCATCAAAAACTCACTGTATTGCATCATGGGTTTTATGTACTTCCCCCATTACATCCTTATCTTCTTCTAGTTTCTAACACAACACAATCAAGATTCATCACTTGCACTTGTTCAAACACAACTCAACTGAAAAATCTTTAAGAAAATAAATTTGAATAAAATCAAACAAATTGTAACAGTATTATTTCACACACACATTCTTCTTAGTTGTACAGTCCTCAGAAATAATCTGCAATTCTTGTTCCTGTCTTTGCCTTGACATCAGCTGGCCATTAGATTCAGGTGTATACTACTCTGTGCACATCTACATTTCTACATAATATATGTACACACATAAATCCCTGAAACTGAATGTAAACTTGAACATATAAACCAAAACTGAAACAATTTTACTAATCCTACACACTGCACATACACGTTTCCAGAAATAAATCGTTAAAACCAAACATCATTGTTATAGAACATTAATTTTCAATTTATCAAATACATCTACACAAACGTACACATCAGCATATCGCTATACTGCAACATATATTACAATAACAATCAAACTAAGCAAAATACATCCAAGTAAATAAAAACACACAAATTAAGAAATTAGGGTTTTGATTTAAAAGGCCCCAATTTAAGAAATTAGGGTTTTGACTTTAAAAACCCTCAAATTGAAGCTCTCAATAGATTGAGAAGACCCTAAAAATACCAGAGGAGACCTTATGCGTGTAGAGTATTACCGATTCTTACCAATTTCTACACGAGCAAAGAGCGGTGGTGAGTAGAGAGGTCGAACGGAGGTAATGTGAGTAGAGAGCAGTGGTGAGTAGAGTAGTGAGTGGTAGTGGAGGTGAGTTTGTGGTGGTGAGAGATGAGCTAGAGAGATTCCGTCGAGAGAGAGGGTGAGTCGAGAGAAAGAGTCGAGAGAGAGAGAGAGTGTGTTCGATCTCGAGAGAGAGAGTGTATGCTGAGAATATTATGTTTAATTTGTTTTGGTATTGTTTAATTTGTCTGAGAGGTACAATAATTGTGTTGGGCGGGGGAATATTTGGTTAGGGGGAAATTTTGATTTAGGGGATGAAATTTTTGCTAAGGGGAAACAAAAACAAGGGCGCGCATTTTCATTTTTTAAAGGCTGACTTTAGACATCGGTTTTAAAAAGAGTGATGTCTACAAAACACAAAGACATCAGTTTTATTCGGGATGATGTTATTACATCTTTTAACATCAGTGGCATTTACGACCGATGTCTAAAGTGTGATGTCTATTGACTATTTTCTTGTAGTGTATTCTAAAATTCAAACACTTTTAGCCATACATAAATCAATTCACATCTACATAAAAATTATGTCCGATACAAACTTATTGAATTATTGAAGGAAAAAAATCAATTGCTTCTTGTACAACAGAGGCAAGTACTTTGGCAATCATCACAACTGGCTCTTCTTCCTGGTCAGACGCAGATGATTTTCTTTGATCAGATACTTGACCTTGCTCACTTGCATTTGAAGAAGCGTTTTCAGATTTGTTTGCAGCATCCTTTTCATCAGCTTCAGGAGATGCAGATGATGAGAAACAGTAGTAACTCAGTTGACAAATAGCAACAAACTGCTTCTTGAATTACTACAAAGTTGAAACGACAAAAATCATTCAAATTTTAAACTTTCTTACTTGGACAGAGGCTATCTCACTGCACAACGAAGCTATAGTAACACCTGGGCTTGAGAAGATGAAACAGAACAAGGTATGCTTACAGATGCTTTGTCATAGGTGCTAAGCCCTACCCAAACAGAAACAACCAGAAGACCTTGAAATATTTTACAAGACAAGCAAAGAACTAGGCTTGTAAGTTTTGACTTGCAAATACCATAGTTACCTCAAAGCACTTTTCATGCATTTACATTTAACGTATGATAAAAAGAAAGAAATGTCAAGCACATAAAAGAGTACCTCTTTTGAGTAACCTGACATTCCTATAAGTTGCGAATCCCTCACATCTCTATACACATCTTCAGGAATAATTGGTTTCTGTAATGGAAAGCTGAAATGTGTTAGCAAGCATCTGTAATGGAGCAATTTTGTTGGCGCACACTTTCTCTTGTTCTGCTATCAAACTCTTTTCCTTCTTTCCTGAAATCCAAAATATAAAATTAAGTGATTTTAGTTGTTAACATAAAGTCAGGGGTGCTAAAGTCTTGATTCACCTGCCAAGTCTTGATTCAGAGACCATTTGTAGTCCCTCGAATAAAATGCATTTGCAGTCCCTCGAAAAAATGAATCAATGGACTTCAATTAGAGAAATGAAAAGGCAGTATCCAAAAACAGAGGGCGCTAAATATAACGACAATGTGAAAACCACATTTACATTTATATTCCAGCATCCGTAATTCAAATGGAGTAATTCTACAATATTTATCACAGCTCAATATCAAAAATACAGTTATCCATTAAAATCAACAAGACACTGCATCACTAGCACATTATCGTCTAGCGTTTTAATTTTTTTTAGTAAAACGCTACTTCGTATAGCGTTCTCCTTTTTTCTTTTTGTTCAAACGCTACTTCGTGTAGCGTTCTTTTTTTTTTTTTGTTCAAAACGCTATTTGAAAGTATGTGTTACTTTGAAGACGTCACATGAAATGGAATTATTGAACCCCAAAAATTAATTGTTGAGTAAAATTTAAAAATTTTAATTAAAAAAATTGAATCCGGCGGTCTTAACGCGTTTAAAAATCAGGATAATTTAGGGTTTAATGTCCAGGATTTAGGGTTCTTTACAACCCTAAACCCCAAATTCTAAACCCTAAGTTCGTATACGGTTTATTTGTCGTTCTGAATATTTCAAAAACCGAAAATGGAAATGTTGAACCCTTAAAGTTAATTGTTGAACTCCTAAATTTAATTAAAATTGTATTTTTTAAATTTAAAAATTTTAATTAAAAAATTGAATCCGACGACCTGATTTTTAAACGCTAACCAGGATAAGTTAGGATTTAGGGTTTAAGGTCAGTTTGGTTTATCTTAAAATAGGTTACTTATTAATTAAAATGAATAAGTGTAATATAAGATAAGTAAATTATTATTTTGGGTGTTTGGATAATTTTACTTATAAATTATTTGAGTGTTTGGATAATTGTACTTATAATTATTTTTTTTTCTTTTTATTAAATTATTTGCAATTTTAATACATGAATTAAATTTAACATTTCAAAATTTAAAAACACAATAATTGACATACGAATTACTAAAAAAAGAGGATAATAAAAAAATGTACATCCTTGGTTTCTAGATAATAATCCTTGAAGGCGTAAAAAAATATGATTATGCTTATTTTTAAATTTAAATTTTCATATTCATTAAATTTTATTTTTGTAATAAGAATCCATTTCCTTTACGGTATAATCACAAGCATGTAATGTTATAGTCCCTCCGTCCCAAATATGTGAACTAGTTTTACTTTCACGGAGATTAAGAAAATATAGTAGAAATAGAGTAAAGTTAATTGAAATGTGGATAAAATGGTGGAACTTATTAATATTTAGAGAAAAATGGGCCTGAGGTTGTCCTCAGGGATTTCTCCTGAGGTTATAACAAATAGCCTTTAGAATAAGTGGCCCCGCAGGGGCATCTTCGTAAATATTAATTTTTTTATTAGTAAATTTACCTAAATGCCCTAAAATTTGTATTAAAAAGCTTTTAATCTCAGGGTTTTCTCCTGAGGCATCCTCAGGCACTTGATTATTTAATAATTGATTTGAGATAGTAGAGGAAAATAGTGGATGCAATAGTGTTTATTTAAAAAAAAAGTGAAGAAGTAGTGGGTGTAACAATGAAAAATAAAATAGTGTTAAAAAATAGTAAATAAATTATATTTATTCTTTTTAGTATGTACCAAAAAGGTTCACGTAAAATGGAACGGAGGAAGTATGTCGCACTCGGATTAGCCACCGAAAAAAGAAAAGGAAGATAAGTTGGATAAAAAGTTGTGTGTTCCTAACTTTTACATTTATGTAAACAAATACTTCCTATCCTATGTCCCTCTCATTTCTTTATACTTTCCTTTTTGGGTCGTCCCACTAATTTTTTACATTACTAAAAATAGTAACTTTTAACAATAATATATGTTATTACATTCACTACTTCTCTCTACTTTTTCAATACTTTACACTATTACACCCACTACTTCACTTATTTTAACAATAAAATCACTATTACATCCACTACTTCATTTATTTTAACAATATTAAACCCACTATTCTTGGTTTTCGCGCCCAAACCAAATGTAAAAAATTGGCCGGGACGGAGGGAGTAGTAAAAAAGCTCGATTTCTTAATTATCTAAATACCATGTATGCTGAAACGGGCATTAGTCCAATGTAACTTAATTTTATGGGTTCCCAAACACCCACAAAAATTCAAAGTACAAGAATTCAAAGACTAACCTATATCGAAATGTATCCGGAACGGATACTAAAATGTGTCTTTAGATTAATCAAAAAAAAAAAACAAACATTCTAGATAATTTAAATAATAAAATTAGCATTTTACCCGTAATTCGTACACGACATCTTATTTAATTTAAAATGATAATACCAAAATTTTAATAAATTTGATTAATTTTTTAAAAAGATATTGTATGCAATTATATAAATAATCAATTTTTAGAAAGATATTCTATAGAGTTATATAAGTATTTAATAAAATAATGATATGCTAAAATTTATATAAAAAAAGTAGCATACAATTTTATTTTAACAATGTTGAAAATTTATTTAATCCATCAAAATCTGCAATAAAAGTAATAATTATTTTTATAAATATTGTTCTCTAATGGAAAACAATAATAAATTGTCTTCATTATTCAAATGTGGAAATGATAATCCCTTCACCCCAATGACTCCAAAACATTAAACCTCATATAATATCAAGAACATATTATATTAACTACGAGACCTCATAGTTAATATAATATGTAAATGTTGGAGAAAAATGAGACCACATTTCAAGCAATTTTTTAATTTTTTTGTTAATTTTTTTTTATGAATGGATAGAGGGTAGAATTATAAGACTTTTTTGTGAAGATGTCTCTAGCGGGGCCCTTTAAAATAGCTTGAAATGTAGTGAATATGTGTGTTCTCACTGTTCTCATTTTAATTTTTTTTTTTGTTAATTTGTTTTATGAATGGATAGAGGGTAGAATTATAAGACTTTTTTTGTGAAGATACCCCTAGCGGAGCCCTTTAAAATAGCTTGAAATGCAGTGAATATGTATGTTCTCACTGTTCTCATTTTCACCAGAGCGTGACCATTAAACTGTATTAGTAAATTCATGTATGAAAATATAGTGTATATATATTATTAATATAGATTCTTTTATTAAAAATAAATAAATTATACAATTAAATAAGCAAGTCAAAATATCAGATAAATATTCTAGTAAATTTATAGTTTATATTCAAATTAAGGTCTTTCACCATGGCTCTCGTTGTTTGAAATTGTTGAATTTTTATTTTATTGACTTTATTATATTAAAAGTATGTTCTTATTGAAACGAATATAATAATTTGAATTTGAATATATTTTTAAACTACTTATTTTGATGGGTTGTTAATTTTTTTGTGATCAACTTAGAGGGGTGACCAAAAATAAAATTAATGGGAATACATAAACCCATTATCCACGTTATGATAAACAGTACCTATAAAATGGAAGTTACTTATGTGGTTCAGGCTTGTTAATTACTTCAATACTTTATTAGCTTGTTCATCATGTGGACCATCTTTCTTTTTATCACTTATGTTGCTGCTATGTAGTCTATTTGTAATTAACATCTTTCTTTTATCACTTATGTTGTGGCTATGTAGTCTATCTCTAACTAAACATCTCTCTCTGCTTGTAATCTATATTTATAAATGCAAACTTCTTCTTGTAGTGTATTTTGTTTTCAATATTTAAAATTATGTAGCTGGGGGAGAAGAGAAAGGCTGGAGGTGCAATCGTGATACTACAGCATTACTGAAAATAAGTACAATATCATAATAGAATTTTTTGTTTCAATCTAAATTGGGTCGCTCCAAATGCCGTGTAATGACAAAAAAGGGCATTAAAGAAATAAAGAAGATTAACTGTCTGTAACTAACATCTTTATTTTTATCACTTATGTCGTGGCTATGTAGTCTATCTCTAACTAAACATCTCTCTCTGCTTGTAATCTATATTTATAAATGCAAACTTCTTCTTGTATTGTATTTTGTTTTCAATATTTAAAATTATGTAGCTGGAGGAGAAGAGAAAGGTTGGAGGTGCAATCGTAATACTACAGTATTACTGAAAATAAGTATAATATCATAATAGAATTTTTTGTTTCAATCTAAATTGGGTCGCTCCAAATGTCGTGTAATGACAAAAAGGGGCATTAAAGAAATAAAGAAGATTAAAAAAATGAAGGATAATACTGTTTACCAAAAACACAGGTCTCCGCAAGAAGCTCACTTATTCACTTTTATCTTCAAATAATGTATGATTACAAATTATAACAATCACATTTTCCACTATCTATTCTCTCTCAAAAAGCCAACTAAACTGAAAAAGGGAAAAGTTAGTGCTTTTATATTTTAATGTGGAGCTCAAGTGAAAGTGCTAAATATGAGATCATATATGAAGTGAAATTGAACGCGAGTAAAGAAGATATTTAGAGCATAAATAAGAGCAATGTTGCCTGACCCAGAGGGCGAGTCTTGTGCCGTGGGTCTGAGCTTTTAAGTATGCTATTCCATAGTCCCTTCGGAGACATCCGATAAAAAGTATGCTATTCCATAAGACCTTCTGGTACGTAGCATGTCTACCCCATGAACCCTAAGTTGAACAAATCCATAAAGAACATAAACTTGCTTGAAAACAAAATAATGTCTATAATGCTAGATGTAAAAAATTGAGTCCCAAGATTATTTACAAATAACATGGTGCAAGTAACGTGACATCATGATTGGTTGTAACTGATTGTCCACATATTTTTATTTAAATTTAAATATAAAGTGGTTCATTACATTTAATTAAAATACATAACCAATTAAAATGTCACATGACATGTGGGATTCCGCCATTTAATAAATTATTTGATCGATTTCTTGTATGCCCTTCATCCTTGCTACCTCTTGTATCCGTACTGTGCCAATATTATTAACTGATAATCTTTCCAACTACCTTTGTTATTATGACATGTAAATTCGAAAATTGAAAGGCCAAGAAAATATTTTAAAGGTACCTTTCTGATGTCCTGTATATTATTATAACATCGGGTAATTCATTAAAACTTTAATTCTTAAATGCCAAATCAAAATCAAAATCAAACAAATATTATCCTGTCTAATTTTTAATATTGTGAAATCAATAAAAACTTAACTTTTAAGGCCAAATTAAAAATCGGAACCAAACATATATGACCCGTCCCTACTTCAGGAGGTTGAGATGTTATATTTGGTGAAAAATCCAGCTTTCAAATCTGAAAAGTGCAAACATGTGTCAAAATCCAGCAGTGTGAAGATTTGAGCACCTTGGAAGGTGAAAAATGACAGAGATAGATTTGGGTAATGACAAAAAGGAGCATCAAAGAAATAAAGAAAGAAAAAAAAAATAAAGGATAATAGTAGAGATTTAGATTTGGGTCGATCCAATTGGGTTACTCCAAATGTTGTGTAATGACAAAAAATAGTATATGTTTAGATTTGGGTCGATCCAATCTAAATTGGGTCGCTCCAAATGCTGTGTAATGGTAAAAAGGGGCATCAAAGAAATAAAGAAGATTAAGAAAATGAAGGATAATAGTATCGCTGACGGAATTCGAACCTTGAAATTTTAGTAAATAAATTTAATCATGTAATATATTTAATCATTAGATCTAACAGTTCTAATTTTTAACTAAAAATCTAAGGGATATTATTCGTTGTATACGAATTTTATTATATTTTGTTAATGGTTAGAAGATATGATGTCATATTTTTGAGTATGTATTTAGTAAATAAATTTAATCATGTAATAAATTTAATCATGTAATATATTTAATCATTAGATATAACAGTTCTAATTTTTAACTAAAAATCTAACGGATATTATTCGTTGTATACGAATTTTTATTATATTTTGTTAGTGGTTAGAAGATATGATGTCATATTTTTGTGTATGTATTAATTATTGCAATATTATGTTTTAAATTAAAAGTCAACGTGTTTTAATTAGAGAAAAAAAATTATTGATTGGAAGATATGGTATTTTAGGTATTTATAAAAATTCAAACCTTGAAATTTTAGTAAATAAATTTAATCATGTAATATATTTAATCATTAGATCTAACAGTTCTAATTTTTAACTAAAAATCTAACGGATATTATTCGTTGTATACGAATTTTTATTATATTTTGTTAGTGATTAGAAGATATGAAGTCATATTTTTTGGTATGTATTTATTAAATAAATTTAATCGCGTAATATATTTAATCATTAAATTTAACAGTTCTAATTTTTAACTAAAAATCTAACGAATATTATTCGTTGTATACAAATTTTTATTATATTTTGTTAGTGGTTAGAAGATATGATGTCATATTTTTTTGTATGTATTAATTATTGCAATATTATATTTTAAACTAAAAGTCAACGTGTTTTAATTAGAGAGAAAAAAATTTATTGATTGGAAGATATGTTATTTTATGTATTTATAAAAGGTAATATCATCAATTATAACTAAACATCTTTTAATTGAAAAAGGCAATCGACTAATTATCATTAATTATATTATTAATAGAAAAATGAAGGATAATAGTAGATGTTTAGATTTGGGTCGCTCGAAATGCTGATTAGAGAAAAAAAAAATTATTGATTGGAAGATATATTTTAGGTATTTATAATAGGTAATATCATATCAATTATAAGTAAATATCTTTTAATTGAAAAAGGCACTCGGTTGATTATCATTAATTATACTATTAATAAAAAAATGAAGGATAATAGTAGAGCTTTAGATTTGGGTCGATCCAATTGGGTCGCTCCAAATGCTGTGTAATGATAAAAAATAGTATAAATTTAGATTTGGGTCGATCCAATCTAAATTGGGTCGCTCCAAATGCTGCGTAATGACAAAAAGGGACATCAAAAAATTAAGAAGATTAAAAAAATGAAGGATAAAAGCAGTAATTTTCCTGTGTAATGATAAAAAAGGGCATCAAAGAAATAAAGAAGATTTAAAAAATGAAGGATAAAAGCAGTAATTTTCGAAATGCAATACTAGCAGACATTAGGAATATATTGATATTGATATTGATATTGATATTGATAAGTTTAGCATATATATATAATTTTTTTTGTCAAGTGCATATATATTATTTAAACAACTACTCCTGTCCCTTTCACTTTAGGTGTACACGCATTTGACTTTTATGCATTGACTGACTCTTCTCTACACACATAGTGAAGTATTTAACTTGTAACAACTAATAAAAAAAAAAGTGCTTCATTTAAATTCGCATAATCAAATATTCTGCAAATTACGTGTAGTAATAAAAATGATAGTAGTAGCCTCTCCAGGATCATCTGTATTGGTTTTGTGTGTTTTATGCAGTGTTGCTGTTGTCCTGTCGGGTCATTACAACACAGCTTGTGGCCGTGACCCTAATGTCAATTACACCAGTAACAGCATTTATAAGACAAACCTCGACAGCGCTCAAGCCACCCTCATCTCCGCTGCAAACAATGACAAGTCTGGTTTTTATACTGCCACTGTGGGAAAAGGTGCGGACCAAGTTAATGCCCTTGTTTATTGTAGAGACGATGTGCAACCTGATATCTGCAGAAGCTGTGTGAAGGACTCGATGAACAAGTTAAGAGACTCATGTAATTCCACCAAGGAGGCAGATATATGGTATGATGAATGTGTGCTTAGATATTCCAATGCTTCGATTTTTAACAACGTTGAAACTTGGCCAACTGTATTTATTTGGAATCCGACAAATGCTAGTGATATGGATCAGTTTATTAAGGACCTAAGAGATTTGTTGGATACGTTGAAGGGACAAGCTACACAAAAAAAGTTTGCTTCAGGAGATACAAGAGGTCCAGACTTCTCGACTATATACGGACTCATGAAGTGCAGTCCTGATTTATCTTCAATACAGTGCAGTAATTGTCTTGATGGGCTTATGGGAGGTATTGGATATAGTGGAAAAGTAGGAAGGCGTATTATCAATCCCAGCTGTCAGCTTCGATATGAAACTAATGATCTTTTCTATAACAAGACAATTGTTGATGCACCACCACCACAACTGCCACCAACACCACCGTCGGTGCCTCGTCCTGGTAAATTAACAAATTATTGTTAAGTTAGCAACTTCTTGAGTTGTTAGGAGATTAGCTTAATAAGTACATCATGCTTATATGTTAAGAAATACTCGTCAGAAAAGCTATATGTTAAAGTTACTGACCCTTCTAAAACCCAAAGTTGTTAGGCGACATAGCTCAGTAGTTATATCAATTTTGTATGATAATAATTCCCTTGACATATATTTGGATTAATAACATATTCTCAACCCCTTTTTGTAGTTTCTGGAAAAGATGATAATAACACGAAAACAGTAATTATTATTGTTGTTGTCATTGCCGGGATTTTTGGAATGCTGCTTGTTCTGGTTTGCATCTTTAAAAGAAAACGAAAGCAGGGGACTACTACTGGGAGATTGCTGAGTAAGTCCATACAACGATTCTTTATTTTACTTTTTGCGATGAGTTTTTTGTAAAAATTTTCTTGGATGTTTTAGATGACAACGTGGAAGATATAAGCAGTGCCGAATCCTTGCAGTACAACTTTGGCACAATTGAAGTTGCTACAAATTATTTCTCAGATAGCAATAAACTAGGACAAGGTGGTTTTGGAGTTGTTTACAAGGTAAGAACATAGTTCAAGTGAATTATACATTTATTTATCAAAAGAACGAAAACATTAATTATATTTTGGTCACCGTCACTTCTTGTAATATTTACACTTTTGTAATCTTTGTATTCCACTTTTTATTTGCAATACTGTAGGGCACACTTCAGAATGGTCAAGAAATAGCTGTGAAAAGGCTTTCTAGAGGTTCAAATCAAGGCCAACAAGAATTCATTAACGAGGTCATACTAGTGGCGAAATTGCAGCACCGAAATTTGGTTAGACTCCTTGGTTTCTGCTTTGAAGGAAGTGAAAAGCTTCTCATCTATGAGTTTGTGCCAAATGCAAGTCTCGACCACTTCATATTCGGTATGAAATTTGTCCCTTCTATCGTTTTTGTAGACGATCCTTTTTATTCATCATTCTGAAGAAAGTTTATGATGCCCTACTGAGCAATAACGAAGACGATGTATGCTTATTTGTAGATTCAGTGAAACGTTCATATTTGGACTGGGAAAGACGGTACAAGATCATAGGTGGAGTTGCTAGGGGAATTCTTTACCTTCATGAAGATTCTAGACTTCGGATTATTCACCGTGATTTGAAAGCTAGCAATGTATTGCTAGATGCAGAGATGATACCTAAAATTGCAGACTTTGGCATGGCTAGGCTATTCAACTTGGATGAAACTCAAGGAATCACTAGTAGAATTGTTGGAACATAGTAAGTCTTCTAGCCATTCCATACAACTGATTGCCAAAAACACAAGGGTCAACGGTCATACAACGAACAAATGGATTTTCATTAGTGCTCTAAAATCCTATTTGTTTAACCATGTCAACAATTTTTAATCTGTAAATTGCAGCGGATACATGGCACCCGAGTATGCAATGTACGGACAATTCTCAGTTAAGTCTGATGTATTCAGCTTTGGTGTACTAGTTCTGGAAATACTAAGCGGTCAGAAGAACTATAGTTTTCGAAATGGGGAGAATGTGGAGGATCTTGCGAGCTTTGTAAGTTACTCAGCTCATAATATTTATCACTCCATGCAACATTCTTAAATACTGATCATGTTGATTTCTTTCAGGCTTGGAAGAATTGGCGAGAAGGGACTCCATCTAATGTCATAGATCCAATATTGAGAAACTCAGGATCAATACACGAAATGATAAGATGTATTCACATCGCGCTACTATGCGTACAAGAAAATGTAGCGGACAGACCTACCATGGCATCAGTGGTGCTTATGCTGAGTAGCTTTTCTCACACTCTGGCTGTACCTTCAGAGCCTGCTTTCTTCATGCAGAGTAGCATTGGTCAAGAACTGTCATCGGAACTGTCATCGGCTACCCATAATAGAAATTCGAGTGTGAGCGACAGATCTGACAACAACAAAGAAAGTTCTGTGAAGTACTCTATCAATGAGGCTTCATTCACCGATCCATATCCGCGATAACGAATTTTATACTCGGTGTTCTGTGAATTTTTTTAGCAGCCATATTACTCGTATGGATTTTATTTGCATTATTTTGACTTGTGTCTGATGCAAAATTCTACTATATTTGTAATTTTGTGAATTAAATTTATTATTCTTCTCTTTAGTTAAATGATAAATTGAATAAGTAACGAGGATTTTGATTTAATCTTCATCTTGTAAATTAAAGATTTACGGAAAGAATTTGGATAGAGTTCAAATATAATGATAAATAGAGCTTACTTATCGAGGGCGCTGGTTAGTCGAGAATCGGCAATGATTGACAAAATATTTATCCACGAAAAATTTACATGAATAAGAATAATCATTAAACGTGAATAGAATGATGTGATCCCTACTGTTGATACAAAAAATATATTAATTTTGTATCCGAAGCATGAACCTCTAAGTTCGCATCCGAAGGTTATTTTTATATGGGCTTGTCTGAATTTACTAAGTCCAAACCATTAGAACAACCCTGAAATCGAGCCCAATGCTTAAGGCGGTGGAAAGAAATCATATGATCGGAGACCAAATTCTAGAAGGATCCAGATACTTGTCGCCAAAGACAATATCATCTCAAATATGGAAATTACTTGCCGCCAAAGACAAAAGACATAGGCTGGGCCTAATATTGTCAGAAATACAATCTTAAATCGAATAGAACTACGTGGACTTGATCCCTATAAATAGGGTACGTAGGCACCTTGAGAGTGATCCGAAAATCACACACCCGATTACAAACTCTCAAGAGCAGTCCCCAATATCTCAAAAACCCTAATTGTATTCTTATATTTACATCTTTATTCTTATTATCTCTATCTGAAGACCCAAATATAAATTTAATCTTGAAGCTTTGTCCTTGACGAAAATTGGCTTCAACATTTGGCGCCGTCTGTGGGAATCGTTTAGAGAAAAAAGAAGAAGATAAATCGATATTAAGTCAGTCACCGATGGCTCGTCAAATATCCTATCAAACTCCTATTCGTACCTACAATCCATTCGGCAACTTTACTGTCGACGAAACGTCTCAACATGTTAGATCTACTATCACCCGAATCGTTGTTGACAGAAATGGCCGTGCAATCCCTCTGGACGGAGCTTCCGATGATGGGCATCGTCATCAAGGTGAACAACAACCCCCTATTAGGGATGCAAGAAATATCATCTTGGCACTAAGAGGCAGATCCAATACACAGGAGAGGAGTGAAGATACACCCGTAAGGGGAAGAAACCTTGAACCAGAGTTTAGTCATGCATCAGATGACATAGATCGAGAGGCATCGGAAGCAAGACAACGTGAAATTGTAAGGCTCCGTGATGAAGAAATCCAGAGGAGAATTAGAGAATTGGAAGATCGTAAAAATGAATTGGCCGATGAACGACGCCGACTTCGAGAGAACCTAGGCGGAAGAACACCCCCACGTGGTTGGTCACATAATCGACAATCTCATGCAGGTGACCGATCACCAAGGAGGAGAAAATCTAGATCAAGGGATCGGCATCAGAAAGCACCTGGCGGATCACCACCCCGTAGAGGCACTCCACCCCTTGATGATGATCGTAGAAACAATGGTAGAGGGACTAATGGAGGCCATGGTGGGGGACATGGTGTAATAACCCTAACTTCAGTAATGCTACAGTGGTCACATGAATAGTAAATTTCGAGGATTTAGAGAAATGGTATATAGGTACTCTATAATGGAAACATAAAATGAATAAACAGAAACCATATTAGTGTTGTACAATGGAAATAAGTGACTCGAAATGACGTTAGATTTCAGAAATTCCTAAAACATGGATTTTGAGGATTTTGACTTCTAAAGAGCTTCTATTAGATGTTAAGGAGCATGGAAACATTATAAGAATTATATATTGAGGGATTAGTGAATTTAGGTTAAACCAAAGGATTATTAAGTTAAGAGAATACCAATGGAATTTGGATTGTTAAATGATTTCAAAACCACTGAGATAATGAGGTACATTCGAAACGAACCACAATTAGACGAGTATGGAAACCAAGCAACCAAGATTAGTAATATAATAAGGATACATACCACATTTTTACTTACCAAGATTATTAACATAATATTTAGAAAAACAAGAAAAGAGATTATGAGGTCATTAGGGTGATGTCACATGCCACTAACTTGTTTTAAGGGGTAAATTAGTAATTTAGTATGGTTTTAACCACAAATATCTTGCAAGCTTCTACAAGACTCTAAGTTAACAAGTAATTAGGAGATAAGATCAAAGAAAGAACACAAAAAAACTCTCTCCCTTCCTTAGAACACCCATTCGGCCAAAAAGAGAAAAACAAGAAAAATAAAAATCAAAACCCTAGTTCTCTTCAAGATAAAATCAAGAGAAAATTCATGGAGCTTCTTGGAGGTTAGGAAGGATCATCTACAAAGTTTCATAGCAAACTAACATCATTTGGCAAGGTAATAAAATCTCCAAAGTTGATGATGAATAGTGATGAATAGTAGTTTTCTAAGAACTAACTTGATTTTCATGGTTCTTTTAGTTGATTCAAGCTATTGTAATGTTGTTTAAGGGCTAGCTAAGGATTATTAAGTGTTGATAAAGCTTCAAGAAGGTATAAACATGCTTGCCCTTTTGTATTTATGATAGATATTGTTGTGTTTAGTGATTAAGTGGTATAAATGTTATGTTCATGATGTTATAAGTGTTTGTAAGTGGTTTGAGTTGATTTTGGAAGGAGTTTGGGAGTGTAACCATGGCTGGTAATGAAGACCACATGGTGTAGGTGATGATTATTGTGTTTGATGATTGATTTGGAGGAGTTTGATTTTGGAAAGTATGAAATTATAGCCGTTATAATGTCCGATTTTCGTTAGAACGAAAACTGCCCTGTTTTGTGACCCCTGTATTCATACGGTACCTCACTGCCTAGGTTACCAATTGACCATGAAATGATAGAGCTTAGTTCATAGATCGTTTTGATATAAGGTGCGTTAAAATCTGATGAACGGTTTAGGAGAAAAGTCAGTTTTAGTGAAAGGCGTTCGATAACCGAGAAAACGTAATTGTATCAACTTTGAGGCTAAAGTTACCATACTTAGACATTTTTATAAGTCACGAAATTTTGGGATAGTGTAGTAGGGTGGTCAGAGGACCCTTGACAGTTGACCTTACATTAAAATTCGAAATCCATATTTTCTGAGAATTTTTACAGTTAAGTGTGGTCGTTAGGGATAATAGTGAAAACCACTGAAACTTCGATTGAACTTATAAATGGTTAAGTTCTTGAGCCTTTGGGATAATAATAATACGTTAAACATATGTTGAAGTGTAAAGGGGTGTTGTTATACGAGAGGGTAGTGAGTAAGAGATGTGGTATTCTAATGACAGTCCTTTTGTGTTTATAGAAATTCCGGAGGAGGAACCAGCCATATTGTCAGGATACAGAAACCGAGGCAAGATCCTTCTATCCCTACTTTAAAAATTATTTATCTTCGGAATAATGATATCATGGAATATATTTATGTATATGTGATGCTTTTGTTGCTATATTGCAAAGAATATATTCTCTTGATTGTGGGAAGTTAAAGAGAGATGGATAGGTTTTCTGAAATATGAATATAGAGATGATTACAAATGGAGCGAATATGCTCTAGGGTAAAAGAGATATGAAAGAGAATGGTATCAGTTGTTATCTAGGGTTATATGGTTTATAATGCTATATTATAAATATTCTTTTTAGTGTATGTTATATACATATATTTTATAGAAATAATGTGCGAGAATGAAAGTGATATACGGGAATGGAAATGTGAAATGGTGTTGATAAATTGAATAATGATCTTATAAAAAGGGGAATTTACAACAGTAAGCGTAAGAGGCCGTGTGGAAGTTGCACAGTCCAGCACTTAATATTACAACAGTAAGCGTAAGAGGCCGTGTGGAAGTTGCACAGTCCAGCACTTAATGTTTCATTTCGGCCCAAGAGTTGCCGAAGGAGGATGTAGTGGTAGACCTTCCTCCTGGGGGATGGTGGCAGACCTACCTCCGTCTACCGGTAGTAAAAAGGGACGGATACGGAGGGCGACTGATCATCGTGCCTCACGTATTCGGCAACAGTGAAAACCCCTACAATATTTGAATAAAGAATAAATGATAAAGTCAGATTGGTATCCTGAAAAGGGAAAATGATATGAAAGATGGAATTATTGTTATAGATGAAGAGAAACTGATTTTATATATTAATTTATAAAAAATTGTTACATAAGAAGGAAATGAGAAGATGATAGTAAGAGATTTAAGTAAATATTCATATTATCCTGAAATATTACACTGAAAGATTATATTAATTGTTATATTATTTAAGAAGAGAAACTGATACTGTATTATTCTAGATTTCTTTCTTATAATAGTAAGTGGATGATGTATTATTAAATAAGAGTTTTATTCTTCCTTAAAGTTTATAATTTGGTTACTGCTTACATATGTATATACATGTATACTTGGTTACATTTTAAATTCTAGTTTACAATATTATCTTGCTGAGCTATTATAGCTCACTCTTGCTACTTATCTATATACAGCTAGGTATGCCAATACTACGCAGAACGCCCCGCAAGAGGGTAAGGGAAAGGCGACCTTCTGAGAGCTCGTTAGCATCAATCCCCGAGGTAGATGACCAGCGCCAGGGGTGTAGTGGTCTTATGTATATTAAGTGTGTAAGTGTGTAAGGTTGTAATAAATTTGGTTGTTGAAATGCTTCTTGTAGAAGCATCACTCAACAATGTACTTAAGTATGATTCTGGGTTTGTAATAACTGTTTAACTCTAAACTTTTATTATGGTGAATGTTGTTCTCTGAGCATATGACTGGTGTGTGTGTGTATTACTGTGGGGTCAATTGCATAAGTATAAAAAAAAAACCCAAGAGATATTGATTTTGAATGGAAGTTGGTCCGTGATGGCACAGATTCATGACCCCGGATTTGGGGCTGTCACAGTTTGGTATCAGAGCTAAGAGTCATAATGCTCAGGAACAAGAGTGATAATAATATTGTATCATTTATAATATAAATTTTGAACTTCCATCAAGTTCAGGGGTGGTATATCGCAGGTAGTATTTATTTTAAGTATTGTTTATAATTTTATAGACCGTTACTAATAGAATTTTTTGTTTTATTATAGGGAGCAGAGATGGGTGAGCCGAGTCGAGACCCCCAGTGGCTAGGATTGTCCGAGCGGGAGATTATAGACTTGCAGCGGGTAGGAGTGGAGGTTCCAGAGTATGCTATTGATGACCTCAGGGAGAGACGATGGGCGAGTGCTAGAGAGAGATATGAGCAGAGACTGAGGGAGGAGGCTGAGGAGCGCAGGCAGAGGGATGCTGTGGCCATAGTGCCATATTCTGGTAGACCATATGTAGGACCTGATGGGGCCGGACTTTCCCGAGTGCGGACGGATATTCCTGAGGAGGAGATGCCCTTACGTAAGAGGCCTAGGCTATCTGTTATACCTGAGGAGCCGATTGAGTGGAGGGACATTCACGTGACTCCTACTCCTATCCCACCTGTCCCAGTGCCATCACCAGTTCCATCTCCTCTACCTAGCCCTGACCCTTTTGAGGACCCAGTTGAGCAGTTCACTCCACCGGGACACTTTATCTTGTCAGAGGATGAGTTGGAGGATGACCCTTCCGAGGATGCGGACACAGAGCCTGTTCCTCCGTCTCCACAGGCAGTTCCATCCCCACCATTTGCACCACCACCACCTCCACCAGTGGATGCACCCCCACTTGTAGATGTACCTCCCCCAGATGCTATGCCACCTCAGGAGGCACCTATATTTCCAGCTGGTCAGTTGCCAGCTATTCTCTTGTCAGAGTACTTTGTCCTACAGGGACAGCTGGAGGAGTCCCGTCGGACTATAGATACACTTGTGCAGAGGTTAGACAGGACGAGAGGAGGAGGAGGTGTGATACCAGATGGGTTGACTTTGAGCATAGTTAGTATCGAGCTGCGGGCACTCGGTGATATTAGGACGATGTTGGGAGACAGAGGGGATCCAGTATGGAGGGCTCAGATAGTTGATACAGTCACCACTATGGTAGTGCAGATCAGAGACGTTATCAGGGCGTCGTTACCATGATTAGGAGTAGTAGTCTTGGATACTAATCAGACTAGTCATCTTGTGGATGTCATTTTGGGGATTAGGTTAGTTGTTTACTGTCTTAATCCCAGTCTGATTAGAGGACAGCTAGTAGTGCTTTTGTTATAGCGAGTTAGTATGTACAGTTATGCTTTTGGGGTTTCGAACCTTGTACTTTATGATGTATGATATTAGTAGTAAAAGACGTTGTACCCAAGTTGTAAAATATTTATGTAAATTAATGAAGTTTATGTACTTTGCCTAATTTTATCGTATTTTGATATTAAATGTTGAGATTCAAAAATATTGATATATATGAGGTGATTGACTTAAATGAAAAGGTTATTGTGCTAAAGGTACTAAGCTTATTTGTCAAAGTGGTATTATAATTAAATATTACTTGTGTGAAGTTAAAAATACTGGGATGCATAAATAAGATTAACTAATGATATAGTTGTGCATATATGGAAATGATGTATATTGTACCCTAATTTTGGGTGATTAACGAAGATTATTGTTATATACAGAATCATGTCGCCTAAGCGTAATAATAGAATGAATGCAAGGGAAAATGAGAGAGAGGAAGGAAGTCATAATAGGCAGGGTGAAAACGCTCATAATGAACAAGATCATGAGGAAGAAGAAGATGAATCGACTGGTCAACAGGGAAATCAGGGTGGTAACCCTTTTAACAAATTTATGGAACTATTGAGGCAGAATTTAGCTAATCCACAGAATCCACCACAACCACCTGTTCTTCCCAACCAAGCAGCTAACTCTTTTCGTGCTTTTAAGTCATTAAAACCCCCAGAATTTGAGGGAACCACTAACCCAGTAGCAGCCAGGGCATGGCTGAAAGAGATGGAGAAGGCTTTTGAGATACTGAGGGTAGAGGAAGATCAGAAGACAGTCTTTGCAGCCTATCTCCTAAAGGGAGAGGCAAATTATTGGTGGGAAGCTAAGAAAAATCTCGAGGGAGCGGGAGTGATGACCTGGGAGCGTTTCACTAGGGTGTTTCTAGACAAATATTCCCCTAGGTATCTGGAGAACCAGATGGAAATAAAATTTTTGGAGCTAAAGCAGGAAAATCTAACAGTGGCTGAGTATGAAACGAAATTTACCGAACTGTCTAGGTTTGTTCCAGGAATTTGTGCGTACTGAGGAACAAAGAGCAAAAAGGTTCCAACAAGGATTGAAACCATGGCTACGAACGAGAGTGGCACCATTTGAGTTGACCGAGTATGCTGCGGTGGTTCAGAAGGCATCTATTATTGAGGCCGAGAGTGAACAAACCCAATTAGGTCGAGAGAATAAGAAAAGAAAATTTGAGGGTCCAAAAGGAGGTTCAAGTGAGGGAAGCTACTTTAACAAATTTGGTAAAGGACAAAAACCCCAGTTTGGAAAGTCAGGGAATAATAAGACTACCAGTGAGACGGTGAATCAGGGTGGTAGATCCACAGGAACCTTTCAGTCTAATCAATCGCGACCACCATTGCCAGATTGTAACACGTGTGGTAAGAAGCATTCAGGAGTGTGTAGAGTGTTAGGAATAACTTGCTTTAAGTGTGGACAAAAGGGGCATTTTCTAGACAAGTGTCCATTAGTCGATAAGAGTGACATGAAGTGTTACCAGTGTGGGAAATTAGGACACTTTGCCAGAGATTGCCGTTCCGGTGAGTCGTCCGCACCAGGACAAAGTGTGACTGCTTCAAATAGACCTACTGCCAGGGTGTACAATATGACTTTAGGAGAGGCATTGAAAAAGCCGGATACAGATACAGGTGAACATTTTTCTAGTATTTAAATTTTTAGTGTAAATGTTTGGTTAGGAATCAATGTGGTCAATAAATGGTATAGGTAGGTTGATAATCTAGATAAGGAAAATCAGTATCTGTTAGGGGTTAGAAATTCTATGAAAAGGAGAATAATTGTATTTTGGGGGTAAACCATAGACTTATTTAAATACGAACAGGAAATATATACTATAGGTAATATTTTCTTACAATTGTTTCAAAGAATCTTATTCTAGTTGGATTTCTGGAAGATTTTACAGAGACAAGATATAATAAGAGCGAAGTATGTATATTTTATGTCATGATAGAGATCAACATAGGGATAAACCATAAGTGAGATACACTACCATTCAGGAAAGGCCAATGTGGTGGCCGATACCCATAACTAAAAGAGGGATGTTGATGAATGACAAGCAAGTTATGTTGGTGTAATTTTGCGCAAACAAGATAGAGATATTATGAAGGAAATAGGATGGAGAAAGTGGTATAGAAGTTATAAGGTGTAAATGAAAAGGTATCTATGGACATTTTTGACGTGATTCCGGGACGGAATCCTTTTAAGGGGGGAAGGATGTAATAACCCTAACTTCAGTAATGCTACAGTGGTCACATGAATAGTAAATTTCGAGGATTTAGAGAAATGGTATATAGGTACTCTATAATGGAAACATAAAATGAATAAACAGAAACCATATTAGTGTTGTACAATGGAAATAAGTGACTCGAAATGACGTTAGATTTCAGAAATTCCTAAAACATGGATTTTGAGGATTTTGACTTCTAAAGAGCTTCTATTAGATGTTAAGGAGCATGGAAACATTATAAGAATTATATATTGAGGGATTAGTGAATTTAGGTTAAACCAAAGGATTATTAAGTTAAGAGAATACCAATGGAATTTGGATTGTTAAATGATTTCAAAACCACTGAGATAATGAGGTACATTCGAAACGAACCACAATTAGACGAGTATGGAAACCAAGCAACCAAGATTAGTAATATAATAAGGATACATACCACATTTTTACTTACCAAGATTATTAACATAATATTTAGAAAAACAAGAAAAGAGATTATGAGGTCATTAGGGTGATGTCACATGCCACTAACTTGTTTTAAGGGGTAAATTAGTAATTTAGTATGGTTTTAACCACAAATATCTTGCAAGCTTCTACAAGACTCTAAGTTAACAAGTAATTAGGAGATAAGATCAAAGAAAGAACACAAAAAAACTCTCTCCCTTCCTTAGAACACCCATTCGGCCAAAAAGAGAAAAACAAGAAAAATAAAAATCAAAACCCTAGTTCTCTTCAAGATAAAATCAAGAGAAAATTCATGGAGCTTCTTGGAGGTTAGGAAGGATCATCTACAAAGTTTCATAGCAAACTAACATCATTTGGTAAGGTAATAAAATCTCCAAAGTTGATGATGAATAGTGATGAATAGTAGTTTTCTAAGAACTAACTTGATTTTCATGGTTCTTTTAGTTGATTCAAGCTATTGTAATGTTGTTTAAGGGCTAGCTAAGGATTATTAAGTGTTGATAAAGCTTCAAGAAGGTATAAACATGCTTGCCCTTTTGTATTTATGATAGATATTGTTGTGTTTAGTGATTAAGTGGTATAAAGGTTATGTTCATGATGTTATAAGTGTTTGTAAGTGGTTTGAGTTGATTTTGGAAGGAGTTTGGGAGTGTAACCATGGCTGGTAATGAAGACCACATGGTGTAGGTGATGATTATTGTGTTTGATGATTGATTTGGAGGAGTTTGATTTTGGAAAGTATGAAATTATAGCCGTTATAATGTCCGATTTTCGTTAGAACGAAAACTGCCCTGTTTTGTGACCCCTGTATTCATACGGTACCTCACTGCCTAGGTTACCAATTGACCATGAAATGATAGAGCTTAGTTCATAGATCGTTTTGATATAAGGTGCGTTAAAATCTGATGAACGGTTTAGGAGAAAAGTCAGTTTTAGTGAAAGGCGTTCGATAACCGAGAAAACGTAATTGTATCAACTTTGAGGCTAAAGTTACCATACTTAGACATTTTTATAAGTCACGAAATTTTGGGATAGTGTAGTAGGGTGGTCAGAGGACCCTTGACAGTTGACCTTACATTAAAATTCGAAATCCATATTTTCTGAGAATTTTTACAGTTAAGTGTGGTCGTTAGGGATAATAGTGAAAACCACTGAAACTTCGATTGAACTTATAAATGGTTAAGTTCTTGAGCCTTTGGGATAATAATAATACGTTAAACATATGTTGAAGTGTAAAGGGGTGTTGTTATACGAGAGGGTAGTGAGTAAGAGATGTGGTATTCTAATGACAGTCCTTTTGTGTTTATAGAAATTCCGGAGGAGGAACCAGCCATATTGTCAGGATACAGAAACCGAGGCAAGATCCTTCTATCCCTACTTTAAAAATTATTTATCTTCGGAATAATGATATCATGGAATATATTTATGTATATGTGATGCTTTTGTTGCTATATTGCAAAGAATATATTCTCTTGATTGTGGGAAGTTAAAGAGAGATGGATAGGTTTTCTGAAATATGAATATAGAGATGATTACAAATGGAGCGAATATGCTCTAGGGTAAAAGAGATATGAAAGAGAATGGTATCAGTTGTTATCTAGGGTTATATGGTTTATAATGCTATATTATAAATATTCTTTTTAGTGTATGTTATATACATATATTTTATAGAAATAATGTGCGAGAATGAAAGTGATATACGGGAATGGAAATGTGAAATGGTGCTGATAAATTGAATAATGATCTTATAAAAAGGGGAATTTACAACAGTAAGCGTAAGAGGCCGTGTGGAAGTTGCACAGTCCAGCACTTAATATTACAACAGTAAGCGTAAGAGGCCGTGTGGAAGTTGCACAGTCCAGCACTTAATGTTTCATTTCGGCCCAAGAGTTGCCGAAGGAGGATGTAGTGGTAGACCTTCCTCCTGGGGGATGGTGGCAGACCTACCTCCGTCTACCGGTAGTAAAAAGGGACGGATACGGAGGGCGACTGATCATCGTGCCTCACGTATTCGGCAACAGTGAAAACCCCTACAATATTTGAATAAAGAATAAATGATAAAGTCAGATTGGTATCCTGAAAAGGGAAAATGATATGAAAGATGGAATTATTGTTATAGATGAAGAGAAACTGATTTTATATATTAATTTATAAAAAATTGTTACATAAGAAGGAAATGAGAAGATGATAGTAAGAGATTTAAGTAAATATTCATATTATCCTGAAATATTACACTGAAAGATTATATTAATTGTTGTATTATTTAAGAAGAGAAACTGATACTGTATTATTCTAGATTTCTTTCTTATAATAGTAAGTGGATGATGTATTATTAAATAAGAGTTTTATTCTTTCTTAAAGTTTATAATTTGGTTACTGCTTACATATGTATATACATGTATACTTGGTTACATTTTAAATTCTAGTTTACAATATTATCTTGCTGAGCTATTATAGCTCACTCTTGGTACTTATTTATATACAGCTAGGTATGCCAATACTACGCAGAACGCCCCGCAAGAGGGTAAGGGAAAGGCGACCTTCTGAGAGCTCGTTAGCATCAATCCCCGAGGTAGATGACCAGCGCCAGGGGTGTAGTGGTCTTATGTATATTAAGTGTGTAAGTGTGTAAGGTTGTAATAAATTTGGTTGTTGAAATGCTTCTTGTAGAAGCATCACTCAACAATGTACTTAAGTATGATTCTGGGTTTGTAATAACTGTTTAACTCTAAACTTTTATTATGGTGAATGTTGTTCTCTGAGCATATGACTGGTGTGTGTGTGTATTACTGTGGGGTCAATTGCATAAGTATAATAAAAAAAAAACCCAAGAGATATTGATTTTGAATGGAAGTTGGTCCGTGATGGCACAGATTCATGACCCCGGATTTGGGGCTGTCACACATGGTAATAATGGTGGAGGTCATGGAAATAACAATAATGGTGGCTATGGGGATGATGATGATTACCATCGTCGGCATGATGATTACAGAAGGAATGGGTACGATGCTGATGGTAGAGGCTATAATAACAACGAATCTGATGAAGCAACTCTTTTACGAGAGCAATTGGGAAAGTTGGAAAGAAAGATGCGAGGAGGAGGAAACGAAGATTATTCAATAGAATCACCATTAATCAAGAATATCAGAGACTATGTTCCAAGGGTTGGTCATGCTATTCCAAATATGACTTATTACAATGGAAAAACTGATCCTTATGAGCATGTGACCCAATATGAGAGGCATATGAAGTGTGCTGGCCATGATGAAATTACCATGTGTAACATGTTCGAAGTTTACTTGAAAGATGGAGCCCAAGGCTGGTACCAGACTCTTCTCCCCAACTCAATCTATTCCTATCAACAACTAAGGTATAAGTTCCTGAAGCATTATGACTACAACAGAAGGATCGGCCAGATGACTGCTTCTCTCAACAATGTGAAACAAAGATCCGATGAGTCTTTAACATCTTATATGAAGCGTTACAAGCAAGAATGTGAAAAAGTGTCATCGTTGGTTGAAAATCAAGCTATGGGATTCTTTTACAGTGGCCTAGACAATAAGAGAAGCAGAAAGTTGTTGAAATCGCTATTTGATTTTCCTCCTGCAAGCTTGAACGACATGTACACCAGGGCAGAAAACATACGCCGAAGAGAAGAAGCCCTTGACACGGGAAGCCCAAAAAGTAGTGATAAGTTATCAAAGAATGATAGATCTCCAAATCGCAAGAGGAACTCATCACCCGATCATTCAAAGATTGACCGATCCAAAGATAAATTCTATGCAGATTGATCAGCGAAGAGGAAAAAGAATAGGGACGAGACTGTTTTCATGTTGCTCAACACAAACGAGTAATTCATCATCATCTTCAACATCAGATAAGCTTAAATAAAATAATGTTGATGAACCAATATTCTATTTATCTTAGTAGGATATTTATTTGAGTATTTAACTATTTATTAGGATTTTCATTTTGCTATGTGCTACGTGCTAAGCATGCTATGTGTTATATATTAGTAAAATTTTAATTTCTTTCATAAATGTTGATATGCATATATGATTTATTGTTATGATATAACTTAGTGGTTTAATTTCCTTGTAAATGACAAGCCATTGGGGACTGAAAAATTTATCCAACCCAAACAAGTGTTCACCGATGGTCACTGGGGGCAACAAATTCGATGGCCTCCCGAATAAGTGACCAATCGTCAAACACTTGGGGGACATCAAACTGATCTAATCCTAAACTTGTGACCTATCGACAATCAGCTAGGGACAAAAATTTGACCAAGTCCCGACTTATGATCTATCGACACTCACAAGACTCGTGACCCATCGGCAATCAATTGGGGGCAAATATTAATTCATTGTCCTAACTTTGATTTGTCGACACTCACTTGGGGACAAGAGAATCTTCGGTCCCAGACTAGTGATACACAACTTCAAAATAGAAGAACTGCATCACTTTGGGGGGAAAGGAGATATGGGGCCGGATATACGCTTCAGTGCGAAACTATGATGATCCACCCGCCAACTTTTAAAGTTGAGAGATGAGAAAGAGGTGATCTAAAGTTTTTTAGATTTAACATTTTTATAGATCACACAATCAATATGACAATATCTCATCGCTGCACAATCCGAACCAAGGTACTTGTTTGGACTTTTGAGGATTGGATGCAGAAGCTTAACCAAAAAATAGCGTTTAGTGCTATGATGGTTCAAAGTCACGCAAAAGAATCCGATGGAACGTGGAATGATCACTTAACCACTAGATTAAAGATGATAGCAAACGGATCCAATCATACCCGATCCGATGCAAACACAAAGAAGATTATATCCAATCATGCTCGATCCGTTGCAGATAGAAAGGAAATTATAAGCAAAAAGCTTGGGGCAAAAAAAAAATTGGGCTGAAATGAAAGTTGGTATCCGATAGCCATGTACGAGTTATATGGAGTATAAAGCACTCATTCCTGTATCATTGGAAACAAGGGATACATATTAGACTAAGGACCTTTTAAAGACCATTGGAATCGAACGACCAAAGACCGGTTTCCAATGCCTGAGTACGAGGGATGCGAAATTAAGCACTGATTTGCTACTTCAATTTGTCAATAGTATTGGAAACAAAAATTCTTCTACATTGGAAACTGTTGGTAACATTACAACAGGAAGTAGGAACCAATGCAAAGTTTCAAGTACATAATGAAATCTACGTCAGAAGTTTTATTTCCATGAAACATTTACTACAACACCAAAAGTTCGAGAAGAAATTTTAAGCAAGAGCTTAGATTATTTGAAACACTAAATTGAGTGTGAGATTGGGGACCAACTACAAAATGGAGGAATACATTACGAAGACAAAGTCAATATATGTTCTTGTAAAAATGGTAGTCAATCAAACCCAGTGGTGCATTGGAAACAAATATGTAGCCAATGAACCCAGTTGTGCATAGGAAACAAATATGTAGCCGATGAACCCAGTGGTGCATATGAAACAAAGATGTAGCTGATGAAACCCAGTAGTGCATTGGAAACGAAGATAAAGTATTCAATGAAATAAATGAAGATCTTAAACGAAAGTCGAGACCTTTTGAATATGAAGCCCAGTGTAAGGGTATCTCATAGATCCAAAGGTGTTGATCGGAGATTAAAAAGAAGGGAACTACGAAATTATTAATGCTCGAAAAATAAATTTCTGCTTCCAAAGACTATGTTGCTTCGAAAAGGTTAATGGAAACTTTTTTTTTTCCGTCCAATGACTTCTATGCATTTTGCTGCGTCCAATATTTTTCTGCATCTTGCTGCGTCCAATGAATTTTCCACCCGGCATTTTTTATTGATTCCAAAGCACGTGAAGTCAAGATGACGATATAAATGAAGTCCTTATGCATTGGAACTATTGTTGTGCCAGAGGCTTTTTTGCTTCCGATGATCAGAGATTAGAGTTCAATTTTGTGTTCAAAGGCAATGCTGCATTCAGAAGCAACACTGCATCCAATGATGTCGGATAATTAAAAATTAAAAATAAAAATTATGGGCTTTGGATACCGCTCGGGGATAAAAATGGAGACTACAAATTACTATAAGTATTTATTGAAGCCCTCGCCTTCAAAAAATACTGGGGACCTGTTGATACCCGTGCCAATAAAAAGAATTCAAGAAAGAATGGTGTTGTGGGACCTACGTGATATAAATCAAAAATCAAAATCACTTCATTTTGATTCATTCACGTGAAGTTTACTAACATTTGGTTTAAATAAAAAAGACATGGCCCGCAAACATTTCAAGGTACTAGAACTTCGTTCTATTCTGATGTATCCAATGGCTTCGTTTTATTGGTATCCAATGACTATGTTATGCTCAAAATATCGGGTAACTATACGAAATAAGCTTCGTGACATTTTTATTTTCGAGGGATCCAAGCAGCTGCATGAAGATAAAATAATGATTATTTGATATTTAAGTATTTATTGAAGTCATCGTCTTCAAAAAATACTGGGGACCTGTTGATACAAAAAATATATTAATTTTGTATCCGAAGCATGAACCTCTAAGTTCGCATCCGAAGGTTATTTTTATATGGCTTTGTCTGAATCTACTAAGTCCAAACCACTAGAACAGCCCTGAAATCGAGCCCAATGCTTAAAGTGGTGGAAAGAAATCATATGATCGGAGACCAAATTCTAGAAGGATCCAGATACTTGTCGCCAAAGACAATATCATCTCAAATATGGAAATTACTTGCCGCCAAAGACAAAAGACATGGGCTGGGCCTAATATTGTCAGAAGTACAATCTTAAATCGAATAGAACTACGTGGACTTGATCCCTATAAATAGGGTACGTAGGCACCTTGAGAGGGATCCGAAAATCACACATCCGATTACAAACTCTCAAGAGCAGTCCCAAATATCTCAAAAACCCTAATTGTATTCTTATATTTACATCTTTATTCTTATTATCTCTATCCGAAGACCCAAATATAAATTTAATCTTGAAGTTTTGTCCTTGACCAAAATTGGCTTCAACACCTACATTTACATCAATTTATGATGTTAAATTTATTCGCAAAAACTTTTTACAAATAGATGGTTACAGTCATGACCAACCCATTAGTCATGATCAACGCATTTATTAACTTGGATATTTACCAAAAATACTATGTTTAAAGTTTCTATTTGCAAATATACTATCTCTTTGAATTAATTGCAATTTTACTATACTAAGTTTCAAAATTGCAAAAATACTACAAATTGGGTCAACCCTTCCCCCCATGTGCCCTCCATGTGCGTCAGTTTCACCAGTTGTGTACCTTTTTTTTTTTTTTAGATGGGATGCTATTTTGGTGGATTTGGATTTGGGTTGCATGGCCCCGCAGGGGCAACCACTTTCAACTGAACATGCAACTAAATTACTGATTTCATGTTTCATTTTTCAATTTCCATTTTCGACCTTATTTTTGGTCTCTAATATATATATATATATATATATATATATATATTAGAGTCCAAAAATGAGGTTGAAAATCACTTTTGAAAAATGGAACATGAAATCAGTAATTTAGTTGCATGTTCAGTTGAAAGTGGTTGCCCCTGCGGGCCATGCAACCCAAATCAGCAACTGAATGCAACCACATGCAACTTTTTTTTTAAGGTGGGATGCTTTTGGTGGATTTGGGTTGCAAGGCCCCGCCAGGGGCCATAATCAACTGAATGCAACCACATTCAACCAAATGCAACCCCACATGCAACTTTTTTTTTTAAGGTGGGATGATTTTGGTGGATTTGGGTTGCAAGGCCCCGCCAGGGGCCATAATCAACTGAATGCAACCACATTCAACCAAATGCAACCCCACATGCAACTTTTTTTTTAAGGTGGGATGATTTTGGTGGATTTGGGTTGCAAGGCCCCGCCAGGGGCAATATTCAACCAAATGCAACCATATTCAACTTGTTGAAAGTGGTTGCCCTTGCGGGGCCATGCAACCAAAATCCACCAAAATAGAATCTCACCTTAAAAAAAAAAAAGTTGCATTCAGTTGCTGATTTGGGTTGCAAGGCCCCGCCAGGGGCAATATTCAACCAAATGCAACCATATTCAACTTGTTGAAAGTGGTTGCATTCAGTTGAAAGTGGTTGCCCCTGCGGGGCCATGCAACCCAAATCTACCAAAATAGAATCCCACCTTAAAAAAAAAAGTTGCATTCAGTTGCTGATTTGGGTTGCAAGGCCCCGCCAGGGGCAATATTCAACCAAATGCAACCATATTCAACTTGTTGAAAGTGGTTGCATTCAGTTGAAAGTGGTTGCCCCTGCGGGGCCATGCAACCCAAATCTACCAAAATAGAATCTCCCACCTTAAAAAAAAGTTGCATTCAGTTGCTGATTTGGGTTGCAAGGCCCCGCCAGGGGCAATATTCAACCAAATGCAACCATATTCAACTTGTTGAAAGTGGTTGTCCCTGCGGAGCCATGCAACCAAAATCTACTAAAATAGAATCCCACCTTAAAAAAAAGTTGCATTCAGTTGCTGATTTGGGTTGCAAGGCCCCGCCAGGGGCAATATTCAACCAAATGCAACCATATTCAACTTGTTGAAAGTGGTTGCCCCTGCGGGGCCATGCAACCCAAATCTACCAAAATAGAATCCCACCTTAAAAAAAAAGTTGCATTCAGTTGCTGATTTGGGTTGCATTCAGTTGCTGATTTGGGTTGCATGGCCCCGCAGGGGCAACCACTTTCAACTGAACATGCAACTAAATTTCTGATTTCATGTTCCATTTTTCAAAAGTGATTTTCGAGTCCAAATATATATATATATATATTAGAGTCCAAAAATGAGGTCGAAAATCACTTTTGAAAAATGGAACATGAAATCAGAAATTTAGTTGCATGTTCAGTTGAAAGTGGTTGCCCCTGCGGGGCCATGCAACCCAAATCCAAATCCACCAAAAAAAAAAAAGTACACATGCGGCTGTGAAAGAGGAGGGAAGGAGGGGGTAGGGTTAGGGTTAGTATTTTTGCAATTTTGAAACTTAGTATAGTAAAATTGCAAATAGTTTAGTAAAATTGCAAATAGCTATTCTTAACAAAGCTCTATTAACTTTTTTTTTTCTATTGTTTTTGCAAAATTTAAGAACAAATAAAGATGATAAATGTTCCCGCCTCTCTCCTCCCTCCTCCCTCCGCCTCACTCCTTCCTTCACCCTCTCTTCTTCCGATCTACTTTTTTTCCAGATTCAATAAAATCGAGCCTTTATGCTAGGCTTTTGTTTGATTTAGATATGTTCGGTGTTGATTTGTTCCCAATTTATTTGGGTTTTGATTTCTCTCCTTCTTGTGAGAGCTATGTGTGGTTTTGGTTTGTTTTGCATTGATTTAATGTCAGGGATGTTAGATCTGCAGGAATTTCAAGATTTTGGTTTAGCGATGAAAGTTTTTATGGTATTGCATTTATGGTCGATATTTCAAACCAGATATGTCGAAGCGGGTACATGTACATATATCAGTTTCAACAAATCGATTGATGTTATATCCAAAAGGTCTAAGAAGACTGGATTATTCTGCGATTGTATGTTTTTACGGTTTGTTCGACTCGATTATTCTTGTAGATACCGTATGGCTTTTTATTAATGAATTAAATTCTTTGTTAAAAAAAAAAAAAAATCCTTCTTAACAAAACGTGACAATGCACGGGGAAAGTCCACCCACCGAGGAAAAGCAATAGTAGTAATCACTAATCAGAATTTATTATTATTATTTTTTAATAAATTAGAAAGCTCTAAAATTCATCCATTGATATCTGCTTAACTTGAACAACAAATTCAGAAGTGTAAAAGTTAAAAAATGGACCAAAAACTTAAATTTATACTCCATCCTTTATTGACGGACAGCTGTCTGTAACTAGTACTGAATCTGCAGTTTATTTTTGCAGATTGGAACTTTTGTTTTTTCTACAGGATACTCGCGATCACAGCCCTTTATTTATTCAAATCTGTCAAGATGGACGGCCCATATAGAAAGGTACTATATCCATAACTGCTTGTAGTAAAAGTTAAAAACAAATTAAGCCCTCTCTTCCTCTCTGCATATAACTGTTTGTTGTATTTCACCTGTATTTTATCTGCCAAGTTGCACATCTCTCTCTCTCTCTCTCTCTCTCTCTCTCGCTGTTCATCAGGTATTCTCTACACTCCTCTAGTTATTTATGTGTGTGTTTTGTTTTGTTAGCTGTATGCTTGTTTTGATTTTTAGTTTGGTTTCTTGATTTAAAGATTTGGGCTTTTAGAATTATATGATTTCTTGAGTTGTAGATGTTAAAGATTGAAAAACCCTAGTGGGGTTTTGTTGTTTATGCTTGTTTTTTGTTTAAAAGTTTGTGTTTTTGTATGTTTGACAGTTAAAGATTTTGGTGATTTTGTTTCTTGAAATGGAAGTAGATGAAGCTAGTAATGAAACCCTAGTTGCCTCTGCTGAGGTGGGTAGTAATAATGGTGTGGTTCTTGAGGGTGAAATATGTGTAAAAGATGGTTTAGGTGATGGGGTTAAAAGGGGTTTTGATATTGTTAGTTCTGCTGAGGTGGGTAGTGATAATGGTGAAGTAGGTGCTAAAGATGATGGGGTTGAAAGGGGTTTTGATATCGTTGCCTCTGAGGAGGTGGGTAGTGAAAATGGTGTGGTTCTTGAGGGTAAGATAGGTGATAAAGATGAGGGGGTTGAAGGGGGTTCTGATATCGTTGCCTCTGGTGAGGTGTGTAGTGAAAATGGTGTGGTTCTTGAAGGTGAAATAGGTGTTGAGGGTGATGGGGTTAAAAGGGGTTTTGATATTGGTGCTTCTGCTGAGGTGGGTAGTGACAGTGGTGTGAATCTTGAAGGTGATGTAGGTGTTAGCGATGATATGGGTGACGGGGTGAAAAGGGGTTCTGATATAGTTGCTTCTGCTGAGGTGGGTTGTGAAAATGGTGTGATTCTTGAGGGTGAAGTAGCTGTTAAAGATGATGGGGTTGGAAGGGGTATTGATGTAGGTGGTGTTGGTAAGGAAATGAAATCTGGGGATGAAAACGTTGGGGCTGAAAATGATAGTGGTCTGCTAGTTTTGCATAGTGTGTCTGTTCTTGACGAAGATGTTGGTTCTAAGGGAAGTGGAGATGATAGTGGTGGGAATGAAGATGCTGGAGGTGAAGGGTTAAGAAGGGGGCAAAGAAGGAGTTCGTTGAAAGAGACAGATGAAAATGGTGTTACAAAAAAGAAAGGAGAGGAGTATTTTGTTGAGGATGATGAGAGTGATGAAGATGATGACATTGGGGATCAAAGTTGTGAATATCGGGTGGGTGATTTTGTTTGGGGGAAGATTAGGAGTTATCCTTGGTGGCCTGGGCAGATTTACAGTGCTTCTGATGCATCAGAATATGCTCTTAAGCTGAAGCAGAAAGATCGCTTTCTTGTTGCATATTTTGGGGATGGTTCTTTTTCTTGGTGTAGCCCGTCTCAGTTGAAGCCTTTTGTTGAGAATTTTAAGGTTATGTCTGAGCAAACCAATTCTAAGAATTTTACGTATGCAGTAGATGCTGCTTTGGATGAGGTTAGTAGAGTTGTGGAGCTACAGATGACTTGCTCATGTTTAGCTGAAAAAAATGGTAAACTTGAACCAAGTATGGCTTCGAACAGTGGACTTAAGGTAGGAGTTCTTGTTCCTGTAGGTGTTGGGAAATCTTTTATTGCTCAGTGTGAACCGGAAAAGCTAATCAACAGTTTGAGAAATTATGCGGAGACAGTATCTATGAAGAATATGCTCGAGCTTACTGTTATAAAGAGCTGGCTAACTGTCTATTGTCGTGCAAAAGGAGGGTACCCATTGCCGTTGTACCATTATCCTATAGGTATTGAAGGTCTTGAAGACAAGAGTGGCAATCCTGTGAATGTTTCTGTCGAAGGCCCTAGTGGAGAAGAGTTGTTGTCTGCCCCAGTGAAAGCAGTTGGCTCTGTATTCGGTCTACCCAACCAATCTTTGTTGCAAAAATGCCAAGAAACATCAAGTGATATCCTGTATCAGAGAAGGAAGCAAAAAAGTGTGGCAGAACTTATAGAGGATGAAATGAGAAAGGAGGAGAGCTTTGTGAATGAGTCCGTCTCTAATGTATTATCAACAGGGAAGAGAGGCAGAAGACAGAAGGCTGTGGCATCTCGATCTCCTAGGATTGTGGGAGAAAAAACTGCAACTTGCGAGTCGGAGGAACCCCCTTCACCCGGGGAACTACAGAATATAATACTTTCTGGTGGTGAAAGTGATGGCCAAGAAGAGACGGAAAAGAGCAGCGGATTAAGGGAAAGGAAGAGGAGCAAGTATCTATCGCCTCCTTTCACAAATCCTAGCCAGATAACGAAAACTTCAAGCTTTAAAAGAGATTCCCAAACCGAGTCTGTGAAAAATAGTCGAGTTGGGGAGCGAATGGCTAGGGTTGCTGGTCAACTAATTGGGCTGCAGAGTGCTAGTAATGAGACTTCCCAGACTGAACCGTTTATCACAAAAAACATCACCTCATTCAGAAACAAGGTGCAGCAGAAAGGTGAAACAGGCAGCATGAAGAGGAAGCCTGAACATACTTTTCAGCTGATAGAGAATGGAAGTAATGGTCAAGACATAAAAATGCCCCCTACTAAGAAAGCTGCTAGTGGGTGTGAGACAATGTCAAACGATGAGGATGCAAGAGAATCTACACCTGTGGCACTTATGTTGACATTTCCTCCGGCTTATCCTTTGCCATCAAGAAATGAGCTGATGAAAATATATGGGAAGTTTGGGCCCATAAATGACAAGGAAACAGAAGTGTTGTACAATTCTTTCAGTGCTCGGGTTTCCTACTTGAGCAGTTCAGATGGTGAAGAAGCCTACAAAGCATCGGTGGAGAAAAGTCCCTTTGGAGAAGCTAATGTTGATTACCGTCTTCGGTATCTTTCAAGAACTGCAATAGGTAGCGAGAGGAGTCAGAAATCTTCTATTGACAATGGAAAGGCAACTCCGCCATGTGATGATGAGGCGACACAGCTGGGCCTGATCATAGAAGAGCTCAAGACGTTGAATAGTATACTGGAAAGCTGTGGTGGTAGAATTTCTGAGGAGATGAAATCCAATTTGGAGAGTGAGGCAAAAATCCTGTTGGAAAAGGTGAGTTTGCTGACGGTTACTTCGTCTTAGATGGTACTTGACATACAGTAATAATCACTTTAAGCTTCGTTGTTTAATTAGTCATACCCTCCTTTTGTCCCTGGGTTATTTCTCAGGGTTAAAATATATAGGAAGTTTCTATTAGTGCTAGGAACAGTTTCTCCATTTTACATGAGTCATTCAAATAGGTGAAGCGATCTGTTAGGTTTTTTCAAACATTACTCAGTATTGTTCAAGACAAATATTATCCAGTATTGTTCTCAGATTTTACGTCTATGTCAAAAACATTATGGACTCATTCTCACATTTTGCGAAAATGGAACATTTTTAGTCATATGATAGAGTGGAAAATAATGGTGCTGAATATTTAACTTGTAAACAGCAAACACAGTTTTTGTGAAGAATGAGGAAAGTTTAGCAGCCTTTCCAGGATCATCTTTATTCGTTCTATGTATATTCATATGCAGTTTTTCTGTTGGCTGGTCCGATTTCTACAGTTATGTTGAACTACACAAATTATAGCCTTTATAGGTAACACATGGGCAGCGCAGCCAGCGCTTAAGCCAGCCTCATCTTTGCTGCAAAAACTAGCAAGTCTTCTAATATGCCACCGTATCTTGATGAAAACAGAAGATGAGTGCATGCTTAAATAGTCTGAATTTTTCGATTTTTAACAAGAGCCTCTATTTTTTAACAACATGCCTAGATGTTTGGAATTTTTCTGTATTGCGGATGATAGAGGTTTTATTTCTAATAAAAATCTTCTTGTTGATAGATGTTAGTTAAGTATTTTTTTGATGATCGGATTTAAAATAAAACAAGTGACTCAACCACTTGTGGGGGGTGCATTGACATATTTTAGACCATTTTTTGTACTAGATGCAAAAAATAGAAGTTTGAAATTTAAGTCAAATTTCGAGCAGGTTGTACATTCATCTCAATCTGAAAAACAGATAAGTACAAAGTGAATAGGTACAAAGTAGTAATAAACAGATAACCAAACCATAACTATTCAAACAAAGTACATGATCATATATACCGGAGGTGTTAGACTTATTATTTTTCAGAAATAAATAACTTATCTGCAGTTAAAAAATTTACGCACTTGTACATATTTTTGAAAATAAATTTTATTTCTGAAAAATAAGATAAGTGAAACAGGACATACCATATGCGCACAAATATCACCAATGAACTTGTGAGAAATGTAATATGATCCCACGACCAGAATAACCGGTTGGGTTAAAGGTCATAGTTGTGGTTTTTGAAAATGATAATCATTATGCATAATCATTATGCATAATCTGTTAAAATATAGTGATAGCAGTAGCCTCTCCACAACCTGATATCTGCAGAAGCTGTGTGAAGGACTCGATCAACAAGTGAAGAGAATCATGTCCTTCCACTAAGAAGGCTTATATATGGTACGATGAGTGTGTGCTAGATACTGAAATGCTTCGATTTTTAAAACCGTTGCAACAATGCCACTTTTAACTATGAAGAATCTGAAATTGTTGGACAAGTTGAAGGCACACGCTACATAAGAAAAGTTTGATACAGGGAATATAAGTGGTCCGGGCTTGTCGACTATCTATGGGCTCATGAAGTGCAGTCCTGATTTATTTTCAATACAGTACAGTAATTGTCTTGATTGGCTAATGGGAGTCGGGAGAGATTCAATCATGTTGTAGTAAAAAAATAGGAGGGCGTGTTTTTAACTCAAGCTGTCAGCTTAGATATGAAGCTTATATTTTTAATAACGAGACAAATGTTGATGCACCGCCTCCCCAGCTGTCGGTGCCTCCTCCTGGTAAAGTTATAAATCATTGTTAAGTTCCAACTTTTTAAGTTGTTAGGAGATGAGCTTAATAAGTATACCAAGCTTATGTGTTAATACATGTCAGAATAGCCACAACACTATGTTAAAGTTACAGATTCTTCTTAAAACCTAGACATGGCTCAGTATCTGTATTAAATTTATGTGATAATAATTTCGTTGGCATATATTTGGACTGATAACATATCTACAACCCATTTCGTAGTTGCTGGTAAAGATGATAATAACATGCCAACAGTAATTCTTATTGTTGTTGTCATTGTCGGGATTTCTATAATGCTGCTTGTGCTGGTCTGCATCTTCAAAAGAAAGCGAAAGCAGAAGACGACTACTGAGAGATTTCTGAGTAAGTCCAAACAACAATTTTATTTTTGATCATTTACAGGACAACTTTTTTTTTTTTGTTAAGTTTTTCATACATGTAATTATGCTATGTATCCTATGCGAAAGATTTCAGAACTTGTGCACATTGAACTTTGAAGTAATAAAATTTTCTTGCTGTGTCGTTCCAGCTAAATTTCAAGTATATATATGAACAGACATCTAAACAAGCTGAAATTGCATTTTTGGTTTGATCTTTTAGCTCAATGTCATGTTTCTTAATATATTCTTGCATGCATTGTTCTTCAGATGACAATGTGGTAAATATTAGCGCCAAATCCTTGCAGTACGACTTTGGCACAGTTGAAGTTGCTACAAATTATTTCACAGATAGCAACACACTAGGACAAGGTGGTTTTGGAGCTGTTTACAGGGTAGAACAAAGTTCAAGTGAAATACATTTGGTCAAAGTTAATTACTTTTTGTAGATTTACACTTTCATAATTCCACTTTTATGATTATACTACTGGGCATACTTCAAAATTGTCAAGAAATAGCTGTGAAAAGGCTTTCAAGAGGTTCAAATCAAGGCCAACAAGAATTCATTAATGAGGTCGTATTAGTGGCAAAATTACAGCACAGAAATTTAGTTAGGCTCATCGATTTCTGCTTTGAAGGAACTGAAAGACTACTCATCTATGAGTTTGGTGCCAAATGCAAGTCTCGACCACTTCATATTCAGTATGAAATTTGTCCCTTTGACTACTTAATAAACAACCGTTTTAATTAATTGTGAGAAGTGCTCGTGTTTGTCCTTCTGTAGAAAGTATATGATGCCTAACAGAACACTAATCAAATATGTATATGGTTATTGTAGATTCAGCGAAGCGTTCATATTTGGACTGGGAAAAACGGTACAAGATCATAGGTGGAGTTGCCAGGGGAATTCTTTACCTTCATGAAGATTCTAGACTATGGATTATTCACCAGGATTTTAAAGCTTTTTGCTAGATGCAGAGACGAATCCTAAAATTACTGAATTTGGCATGGCTAGGCTATTCAACTTGGATGAAACTCAAGGAATTACTAGTAGAATTGTGGGAACATAGTAAGTCTTCTGCCATTTCATACCACGAATTGCCAAAAGTTAATAGCACAATGGTCAAGGATCATTGTGTATGTTTGGGGTATCTTAAAATAAGTAGATTATGACTTATAAGCACTTATGTCATGTAAGTGATGAGTAGAGCAGAGATTAGAGTGTTTGGTAAATCAGAACTTATAATAAGTAGATTGTTTGGGTAAATCAGAACTTATAAGTTAACTTTTTTTTATAATTTTCAAAATATTTATTTTTTATATATAACAAAGGATATCAATGGATAGATCTAGATGAATAGAGAAATTTGATATATACATATCAATTTTCTAATGAATGGATCGAGAGATATATGGTTTTGAAGATTTGAAGGATGCGTATATCGAGAATAAGTTATAAGTTATAAGTTGAAAGTTAAGAATTCTTAACATTCAACTTATGAACTTATAAGTTATAAGTTTAGCTAAAACTTATTTTGGCAAACACCCCCATAAGGACTTATGGCCTTATAAGTCATAAGTTGGAGGGGAAATGAAACCCCAAACAGGGCCATTATACTAACAAATGTAATTTCATCAGTGCTCTAAAATCATGTTTATTTAAAAATGTTAATTTTGTTATCTATATTGCATTGGTTATATGGCACCCGAGTATGCTATGTGGGTGTTTGGGGTATCTTAAAATAAGTAACTTATGACTTATAAGCACTTATGTCATATAAGTGATAAGTGGAGCAGAGATTATAAGTTAGTAGACTGTTTGGTAAATCAGAACTTATAATCAGTAGACTGTTTGGGTAAATCAGAACTTATAAGTTAACTTTTTTTAATAATTTTCAAAATATTTGTTTTTTATATATAACAATGGATATCAATGGATAAATCTCGATGAACAGAGAAATTTGATATATACATATCAATTTTTTAATGAATGGATCGAGAGATATAGGGCTTTGAAGATTCGAAGGATATTATATATTGCGTATATCGAGAAATAAGTTATAAGCATAAGTTGAATGTTAGGATTTCCTAACATTCAACTTATGGCCTTATAAGTTATAAGTTGAGCTAAAACTTATTTTGGCAAACACCCCTCATAAGTGCTTATGGCCTTATAAGCCATAAGTTGACCACCATCAGTGGAAACAAACAGCCCCTATGTATGGCCAGTTCTCAGTTAAGTCTGATGTGTTCAGTTTTGGTGTTCTAGTTCTGGAAATAGTAAGTGATCAGAAGAACGACAGTTTTTAAAACAGGGAGAATGTGGAGGACCTTGCAAGATTTGTGAGTTATTTTCTAGACTAAATTGCAATTTGTAACCCTTTGGTTCGGACCAAAGTTAATTTGGTACCATTAGTTTGCATAATTGCAGTTTGCATTCCTAACAATGTTTGGACGGTACAAATTGCACCCCTTCGTGTATTTTTACCAAAAATCCAGGGGTAAATTGGTAAATTCGGCATTTTAATCCCTAAAGTATGAAATGATGCATACATGAATCCTTGAACAAAAATTTTCATAAATATTTTCAAATTTTTCCTAGTTTTTTCGAATTTTTCCAAACGATGCACGGAAAAATTCAAAAAAATTTAGAAAAAATTCGAAAATATTTAAATTCGAAAATGTTTGTTCAAGGATTCATGTATGCAATATTTCATACTTAAAAATCAAAATGTAATAAAGTATTTTGAATTTACCAAATTATCATGGACAATTTGGTAAAAATACACGAAAGGGGTGTAATTTGCACTGCCCAAACATTCTTAGAGATGCAAACTGCAATTATGCAAACTAACGGTACCAAACTGACTTTGGTCCGAACCAAAGGGTTACAAATTGCAATTTAGTCTATTTTCTATATAAATTTCATCACTATATGCAACATTCGCATTCATTGAATAATATTTGCAATTTAGCATATTTGATCATATTGATTTCTTTTAGGCTTGGAAGAATTGGCAAGAAGGGACTCCATCTAATCAATGTCGTAGATCCTATATTAAGAAAGAGTTCAGGATCAATGCACGAAATGGTAAGATGTATTCACATCGGGCTACTATGCGCACAAGAAAATGTTGCAGACAGACCTACCATGGCCTCAGTGGTGCTTATGCTGAATAGCTTCTCTCTTACAATTGCCGTACCTTCAGAGCCCGCTTTCTTTATGTAAAGCAGCATTGATCAGGAAGTGCCATTGCTTATTGTTGTTGGGAGAATTTCGTTACAACACGAAATTGGAGGTTACTGGAATCACGGAGCAAAATACGGATATTTTGCTAAGAACACGAAGAACACGGGAGGAGATTGGTGTTTGTTTGTGGCTGATCTTGTTGATAGATAGTCAGGGGTGAGCTGAGGCGTATCCAAACAAGAGGCCTACGTACCCTATTTATAGGGATCAAGCCGTACGTAGTTCTTGGAGAAGAAGTTACCTAGACGAGCTAGGGTTTCTAGAAGCTTCCATGGCCCAAGCCCATCAGTTTTAGGGCTGACGTGGACATCATGGTGCTAGAGATAGTGAGACCTCATTAGCAAGGCCAACATAGAGATGACAAGGGCCTGGCATGCGACCTCGAGGGGTGCAGACATGCGAAGCGGACCCAAGTATGTAGATACTCATGCGACCTCGAGGGGTGCAGACATGAGCCTTCAAATAGAGAGTGAGATAGCATTGTTCTGTTTGTAGATGTGACCCCACGTTGGAGGTTATGTGCGAAGCGATCCCTTGACGGGAGCCTGACGAAGCGATCCCCGGGTAGCGACCCCGGTAGATACGATCCCGAGGCTGAGCTAGTATGTGAATGTAGATGCGATCCCGAGAGGTGCGATCCTGAGAGGTGCGATCCCGAGAGGTGCGATCCCGAGGCCGGGATAGTATGAAAGTGGAGATGCGATCCCGAGACCGAGCTAGCATGAGAGGCGCAGAGGCCTAGCGTGAGAGGCGCAGAGGCCTAGCGTGAGAGAATAGACAAGGTGCTCCTATAGCGAGGTGGCCTTGTTGCTAGAGGTGGCCCTGTAGCGAGGTGGCCTTGTTGCTAGAGGTGGCCCTGTAGCGAGGTGGCCCCGTAGATGCGACCTCGAGGCCGGGATAGCATGAGACGCCTAGAGGCCTAGCGTGAGACGCCTAGAGGCCTTGCGTGAGAGGACGCCTTGAGTAGCAGCAGGAGGTCATAGTGAGGCGACCCCTAGGGCGGGATCATGTCTTCGAGAGATTGTCTTCAAATAATATGATGAGATAAAGGTGAGGCGATCCCTGATCGGGACTCACGCCTTGTTGATCCTTCTTCCATATTTAAGCCCATTAGTAGATAGTTGAGCCCATTAAAAGAGGTGGTTGAGCCCATTAAGAGAGGTGGGCCCCTTTTATAGTCATTTGAGCCTGTTTAGGATCTATGCCGAGATTCGGGCATAACACTTACCAATACAATTGATTCCAGGGTGAGCGACATAAATTGAAACAGAAAAAGTAATTCTGACAAGTACTCTATCGACGAAACTTCATTCACCGATCCATATCCACGATAAAATGTGTTAAGAGTGCTCGATTATATATTCTTGCTGAACTAGTGAACTACTGAACTGTAATAAGTTTAGCAGTCAGTTACTCCTTAAGATTATGTATATCACAATATTGTGACTTTTGCTTGGTCTACCAACACTCTAGATTTTGGAATAGTTGTTAAATAGAAGATTTATTATGTTCTTCATCATGCTAAATTGCTAACGGACCCCTTCCTCACCAAGGCATCTTTGGACAGGCTCAAGAAAGTATGATTAAGAAAAGATCCGAGTATTTAAATTTCTCTATGTGACTTTACAAAAAATAGATATGAATTTTGGATAATAATTTTGAAAAGATGATTTTATAAATTATTTTTTGAATTTTAATCTTCTAAATAAAATTTTAAATTTTAATTTATGACAGGAAAACTCAAGAATATTTTATGAAACTTTCATTTTTACACCTTACAGGACGTATAAAAATCAAAAGAGAACTATTCTTTATATTTTGATTTTTGAAGCTAAAATAAGTTTCACAATGTGAAATCAGGCCTACACCAACCTAATTAAATACAAAAAAGGCCTTAAACTTAATTAGCAAACCTCAACCTTTGAAATCTCAATCCCTGTACTTGTAATTATTTCCAGAGCTTTGCCTAATAATACACCAAAAAACTATATCACATAATAAGAATATTTTAAAGCATTGATGATGGCCATAAATACACTTATATTACGCATTTCATATGAGAGTAATAGTATTACGCATTTGATATTGGGGTAACTAGTATAGATTTTTTTATCTATTACGCATTTGGAAAATGGGTAGGAGAATAGGTAATAGGGATTACCCATTTTCCAAATGCGTAATAGTTTTCCTGACAGGTCTATTACTAGGGATGGGCATTTTACCCGTCCCGCTTGACCCCGATCTGATCCCCGCCCCGTTCGGGTCGGGGATTCGGGGAATTTTTCGGGTTCGGGACGGGGAGCGGGGAATATTTTAAAAATAATTCGGGGATGGGGGCGGGATCAGGGATTAGGGGATCCCCGCCCCGATCCTTGATCCCCGCTTTTATTTTTAATATATATATATATATATATATATATGTATATAATTAAATTATTATAAGTAAAAATATTTGTATATTATAAGTGCTTAAATTTATTTAATTCATTACACATATTCAAAAGTTTAAGAGTAAATTTAATTTAATTATAGTAATTTAATTATTTTTTTGTGTAAAAGTAAAAATAAATTCAAAATATTTTTTAAAATGCGTCATTTAATTTAAAATATATATTATATATCATAATTCAACAATTTATTATTTTTATGAAATTTGTTAGAAAATGTTTTAAATTTATTTTTTTAATAAAAATAAAAATCCCCGTTTCTCCACAGGGATCCCCATTCCTCATTCGGGACGAGGATCGAGGAGCAAAATATTCCACGTTCGGGGATCGGGTCGGGTTCGGGGAGCGGGTAGTGATTCGGGGATCGGGGGCGGGGATTGCACTCCCCGACCCCGAAGTGACCCGACGCCCATCCCTATCTATTACCCCTATTCCAAATGCGTAATATGTATAAAATCTATTACCCCTTTACCAAATGCGTTTTACCAAATGCGTAATAGAGGGGTATTTATGACCATCATCCGTGATTTGTGTTATTCTCATCAGTTTTATTAAAAAATGAGGTATTTATGTCATTCTTTCTTATTTCCTTCGTAGGTAGCATTCCTTTTATAGAGTAGATTTTTACATGTATTTTAAAGTGCAAATTCCACAATTTTTCTTTTTCAAATTAAAATTTAAAGTAAATTTGAAAAATAAACTGTGCAGTCATGAATGACTTAATTGGATTTGTCCAAGTCTAACACCGCATTTACTCCTGCCCTTTTCAAATCATGACTTGACTTGGAAAATTGTGCGAGGAAATGAGATCAGAAACATACATTTCACACGCAAACTATACATTTCTGCATGGACTCCTTCCACGCATCTTGTACAAATGGAACATTTAGGAACTTAACCAAATTTGCAGTATCTATAAAATTTACTCAAAGTAATCAGCACTAGAAGAAAGAAAATCACATACTACAAGCTAAACAATGACAGTAGTGGCCTCTCTAGGATCATCTCTATTCATTTTATGTATATTCATATGTAATGTTTCTATTATCCGGTCCGATTTCTATAACCATGCTTGTGGCCGTGACATCAACGGCAATTACACTAGTACCAGCATTTATAAAACAAATCTTGACCGCGCTCAAGCCACCCTCATCTCCGCAGCAAACAGTAGTAACTCTGGTTTCTATAATGCCTCCGTGGGCAAAGACCCCGACAAAGTTGATGCCCTTGTGTATTGTAGAGGCGATGTTCAACCTGATATCTGCAAAAGTTGTGTCAAGGACTCGATAAAAAGGTTACGAGAGTCGTGTCCTTCCACAAAGGAGGCAGATATTTGGTACGATGAATGCATACTAAGATACTCTAGTAGTTCAATTTTTTACAAGATCGAAACTTGGCCAACCGTGTATATAGCACCAACTCAAAGTAATACCAGTGACATGGTTAAATTCAACACGGACCTTAGAAATTTGTTGGATAGATTGAAGGGACAAGCTACAAAAGAAAAGTTTGCCACAGGGAACATAACTGGTCAGGACATATGGCCTATTTATGGGCTTATGCAATGTAGTCCTGATTTATCTTCAACACAGTGCAATGACTGTCTTGATGATGTTGTGGGAATTATACCAACATGTTGTAGTGGAAATAGAAGGGGGCATATATTTAACCCCAGCTGTCAGGTTAAATTTGCGCCTAATAGTTTTTATAATGAAACTGTGGTTGATGCACCAACCCCACGAACGCAGCCACCTCCAAGATCGCAAGCAGTGGCCCCTTCTGGTTGAGTGATGAATCTTCCTTTGCCTTTGTATTTGGTTTAATTATATATTTATACTAAACTCAATTGTTTTTTCCTGTAGATGCTGGCAAAGATGATGACAGTAACAAGCGAACTATAATTATAATTATTCCTGTTATTGTCGTTGTCGGTTTTGTAATGTTCCTGCTTGTTTCATTTTGGATCCTTAAGCGAAAGAGAAAGCAGAGGATATCTACTGGCAGATCGAGTAAGTTTTGTGATACTTTTATTGAAGTAAGTTGAAAATTTTCTACTACAGGATTGTGGATTAAATGATTAGGAAGGAGACTGAAAGATTCATTTCAAATTGCTAGGTTGGAACTGTAGGCATGCAATTCATATCGTAAAAAATGGAACAAAATATTAAACGTTTATCCATGAACTACTACAAATTTACTCATTCCTTCTCAAATTCATTAACTACAATGTAAAAAACAATATCAGGGACTTGAAATTACAAAATGCAATAGGGACAATTACCAACTAAACACGTTTAAGAAACACACTTAACATTGTCATTTTACATGAATCCTAAAACTATATATATACGAGATATACGAGGACCTGTTGCTAAATTTTGGTGCTCAACTTGTTGGTAAATGCTAAATGTTGTCATGTTTGTTGATTTATTGTTGTGTGTTTTTCAGATGATGTTGTGGAAGATATAAGTAGCATAGAATCCTTGCAATATGACTTTAGTACTGTTCAAGTTGCTACAAATTATTTCTCGGATAGCAATAAACTTGGAGAAGGTGGATTTGGATCTGTTCACAAGGTAAGAACATAGTTTAAGTGACATGTATTTGGTAATTTCCTGGCTAAAGTCGCTTTAATTTCTTAAAATTGTTATACATCAGTTATTTTCCGCTCTTTATACTGTAGGGAACATTTCAAAATGGTCAAGAAATAGCTGTAAAAAGGCTTTCTAGAGGTTCTCATCAAGGTCAACAAGAATTCATAAATGAAGTCATGTTAGTGGCAAAACTGCAGCACAGAAATTTAGTTAGACTCATTGGTTTTTGCTTTGAAGGAACTGAAAGACTTCTTATCTATGAGTTTATGCCTAATGCAAGTCTCGACCACTTCATTTTTGGTATGATATTTCTAGATGGTCCATTTAATTAGTTATAAAATATGGCAAAATGATAAATGCTAAAATGATAGGTGACTAATGGTGATATATGGTTGTCAATATTGCAGATTCAGTGAAACGTTCATATTTGGACTGGGAAAGACGATACAAAATCATTAGTGGAGTTGCTAGGGGAATTCTGTACCTACACGAGGATTCTAGACTACGGATTATTCATCGTGATCTAAAAGCTAGCAATGTTTTGCTAGATGCAGATATGAATCCTAAAATTGCAGATTTTGGCATGGCAAGACTATTCAACTTGGATGAAACTCAAGCTATCACAAATAGAATTGTGGGGACATAGTAAGTGTTCTAACCATTTTTCGCACCAGTAACAGGCAAAAGCATAAGGGCCACATATAGTAATGACATTTGATTTCATTATTATTCCTGAAGGGTTTTGGTCCCTGACAATCATTTGTCAGGGACGGCTTAACTAACAATCGGTTTCTAAACCGTTGGATCGTTGATCCAACGGTCCCCCTGGATTACAAAAAAAAATTACTGTCCGCTATAATTTTTCGCGGATAGGCAATCTGCCTATCCGCGGAAAATTATAGCGGACAGTAATTTTTTTTTTTTTTTAATCTCAGCCGTGTTGATCCAACGGCTGTGGAACCGATTGTTAAATAACCGGTCCCTGACAAATGATTGTCAGGGACCAGGACCCTATTCTGAAAATTGAATTATGTAACCAATATCTTCCCGTACATTGCAGTGGATATATGGCACCAGAGTATGCAATGTATGGCCAGTTCTCCGTTAAGTCTGATGTGTTCAGCTTTGGTGTATTAGTCTTGGAAATACTTAGTGGTCAGAAGAACCATAATTTTCGAAATGGGGAGAATGTAGAGGACCTTGCTAGCTCTGTGAGTTGCATTGTACATTTTTTTAACTACATTCATGTGTCAAATTCACAAGTTATATACGATAATCATATATAATCATGCCGATTACTTTCAGGCATGGAAGAATTGGCGAGAAGGGACTCCATCTAATGTCATAGATCCAATACTGAGAAACAGTTCAGGATCAATACACGAAATGATAAGATGTATTCACATTGGGCTACTATGTGTACAAGAAAATGTTAGGGAAAGGCCTACCATGGCTTCAGTGGTGCTTATGCTAAATAGCTTCTCTCTCAGCCTTGCTGTACCTTCAGAGCCTGCTTTCTTTTTGCACAGTACCATTGATACTGAAGTGCCATTGGTTACAGAAAGTTCTGATTCTCGGTTAAGCAACAATTCTAAAAACAGCATAGAAAATTCTGCCAAGTACTCTATCAACGAGGCATCAATCTCTGATCTATATCCACGATGATTTGTGTTTGGTTTAATAAATTCTTGCTCAACTGAAACTGTGATCAGTGTAGCAGTTTCTTAAATTTTATCTGTCAATATTGTGACTTGTGTTTGATCTTCCGCAAAATTTCTATAGCATTTGTATTTTCGATGAATTGCGTTACAATTGTTTCACTAAAACCAAAGAATCACAAACATAAAAAGATAAGTCTATTTTAAAAAACAAGCAACATGCCTTTGTAGAGGGTGTTCAACCCAAGTCCCACATGAGGAGATAAAGAAGATATATCTTGAATGTAAGCAGTCAAACAACTCCATTACCTTTTGGGAGTCCAAGAACAAATCCGTGTGGACTTGACCACGATCCAACGCGGACAATATCACATGAATGTGGAGTTAAGAGAGGCTCAACAGCCTTCTGGAAACCGAGATTGTTTGATAATGAACTACCTGGGGGTCGAGAAGCCTGGTCAAAAGCATTCCTCAATAGATGGAATACTTATACAAAACTACATCCCAAACCTTTTAGCCCTGAGTATGAGTACAACGATAGAGGCCTGCCAAAACTATCCTTGTCAAAATATAAAATGCATAATAACGTAAAATTAAGGAAATTAGTTATTTATGTCTTCCCCTGCTGTTCCAATCAGCTGCAATTTGTTTAATAATTAAGTCGATTTCGTATTGTTAATTTTCCATGAGTTTAAGAAAGGCTTTGAATACTGGTTTAAATGTTTGTATGATCTCATCAGTGACAAGAGTTGATACTTGGCAGGTAGCTTTAGCTCAGATTAAATAATAATTTGAAAAAATAGTATACATTGGAATCATCATTAAGTATTACTATATGCTTAAACAAAATTTAATTTCACGTCCGAAGTTGACTTTGCAGCATTAACTGTTCTATGTATAATTAGATTAGCAGCTGGAAAACTCTTGTCAACAAAAAAAAAAAAGATTAGCAGCAGGAAAACAAGAAACACAACTTAGGTTAATTACGAAATGATGGTTGTAACTTCTCCCGGAATGCTTGTATTCACTTTATGTCTTTTCGTAGGCAGTATCTCTGTTACCTGGTCCAAATACATAATCCACAGCTGCGGAACAAGTGGTAACTACACAAATAACAGTACATACGAAAAAAACTTGGATAGGGCATTAGCCACCCTCTTTACTACAGCAAATTTAAGCAACTCTGGTTTCTACAACGCCTCGGTGGGTGAAGATCTGGATAGAGTTAACACGCTTGTGCTTTGTAGAAAGGACTTACAACCCGATGTTTGTAGAAGTTGTGTCAATGAGTCAATTAACAGGATAAGAGGATTATGTCCTAACCAAAATGAGGCTGTTGAATGGTATGATGAGTGCACGTTAAGGTACTCAAATCGCGGCCTTCTTAACAACGTTGACACTCGGCCAACTTGGTCATATGTAAATTCCAACAATGCAACTGATGTTCCTCAGTTTAATCAGGACCTCGGAAAATTGTTGAATAATTTAGAAGTCCAAGCTGCTCAAAAGAAGTTTGCTACAGGGAATATAAGTAGCCCGGAAGTGTTGACCATATATGGGCTTATGCAGTGTAGTCCTGATTTATCTTCAACACAGTGCAATGATTGTCTTGATACGGTTATTGGAGAACTTTCATCATGTTGTAGTGGTGGAATTGGAGGGCAGATTTTCAATCCTAGCTGTAAGCTTATTTATGAGATCAGACGTTTTTTTAACGAAATTACTCCAGTTGATGCACCACCGCCAAGGCAACAGCTGTCTCCACCACCACCCCCATCCATGCCTCCTGGTAAAGAAGAGATTTTCAGTCTCCCTTAAAATTGCGTATTTTTTCCTTGAAATATTGTAGTCCCTATGAGAGAAATATAAACACTTTATGAGAGTAATATAAAGATTTTTCCTGTATTCTACAGGCAAAGATAATAATACCATGAGAACAGTAATCATAAGCGCAGTAGTGATTTCTGGTGTTTTTGTGCTCTTGCTTGTTATATTTTGCATCTTTAGAAGAAAGAAAAAGCACCGTCTAACTACTGGGAGATTTCAGCGTAAGTTTTGTTGCTTGTCACTATTATTAGTTTTCCATCATTGCTTGAAATGTTGTAGGGCTAAAAGACTATACTAACTTGTTCATATGAATTAAGTGTCATCCAAGAAAACTGATATTGCAATATGGTTATGTTTGTTCATTCAATAGTGTTTGTGTTTGTTTTTCAGACGGAACTGTGGAAGATATAAGCAGTGTGGAATCCCTGCAGTACGACTTTAGTGCAGTAAAATTCGCTACAAATACCTTCTCAGATAGCAATAAGCTGGGACAAGGTGGATTTGGAGCTGTTTACAAGGTGAATAAATAGCAAAGTTAAAGAAAAACATGTTTTAACTAACTTAGCAAAAAAAAAAACATGTTTTCACTTGTCAAAAGCAACAAAATGTAGGATTAACTAGAGTTACTAGTTATAAACTTTTCTTCCGTTACATAAGCTTCTCACATATTCTCACCTTACTTCTCTTCCTTTTATATTGTAGGGTACTTTTGAAAATGGTCAAGAAGTAGCAGTGAAGAGGCTTTCTAGAGGTTCAGTACAAGGTGAACAAGAATTCAAAAACGAGATCATATTAGTGGCACGATTGCAACACAGAAATTTAGTTAGACTCCTTGGTTTTTGCTTAGAAGGACCAGAAAGACTTTTGATTTATGAGTTTGTGCCTAATGCAAGTCTTGACCATTTAATATTTGGTAAGGAATTTTGCCTCTCTATTCTCTGTAGATACTTTCTTTTAGCTAGGATTTAAGTGTTCTTATCTTTGCCAATTCTGTTAATGGTTTACGATGGCCTATATGAGAATTTCTATTATAGATCCAGTGAAGCGTTCATATTTGGATTGGGAAAGACGATATAAAATCATAGGAGGAGTTGCCAGGGGATTGCTCTACCTGCATGAAGATTCTAGATTACGAATTATTCACCGTGATCTAAAAGCTGCTAACGTTTTGCTAGATGGGGAGATGAATCCTAAGATTGCAGATTTCGGAATGGCAAGGCTATTCAACTTGGATGAAACTCAAGGAATTACAAATAGAATTGTGGGAACATAGTAAGTTCCTACCACTAAAGATAAAAACTATAAGAAATTTATATACTGACGTAAACTTGAATATCATCCTTGCTTTTAGAATAAACTTGATGTGAACAATGTCTGTCCGTGCATTGCAGTGGATATATGGCACCTGAGTATGCCTTGTATGGACAGTTCTCAGTAAAGTCTGATGTGTTTAGCTTCGGTGTTTTACTTCTCGAAATAGTAAGTGGTCAAAAGAACCACACTTTTCAGAATGAGGAGAAAATAGGGGACCTTGCAAGCTTTGTAAGTTTAACTATACAGAAGTTAATCATCACACTGATGCCTTTCCCTAAAATTTTAAAAAGACTGAACTTACTTGTTGCATTTGATTATCATTGAATTATTTTAGGCTTGGAAAAATTGGCGAGAAGGGACTGCATCCAATGTTATAGATCCAATATTAAGAAACAGTTCAGGTTCAATACACGAAATGATGAGATGTATTCATATCGGGTTACTTTGTGTGCAAGAAGATGTTAGAGACAGACCTACAATGGCATCAGTGGTGCTTATGCTCAATAGTTTCTCACTCACTCTTGCAATACCTTCAGAGCCTGGTTTTTTAATGCAGGGTAGCTTTGTTCCTGAAGTCCCATTGTTTAGTAGTAATGTTAACTCAGGGGTGAGCACTGTGAACAAAAACTCCACACTTTAGGCATCAATCACAAGTATATGTCAGCTATATTACTCCCTCCGTCCCGAATTATATGAGATTGTTTGACTTTCACGGAGATTAAGAGAGAAGATAGTAAAAAAGAGTAAAGTTGGTTGAAAAGTGTATAAAGTGGTGGGACCTATCAATATTTAATAATAGATTTGAGATAGTGGAGAAAAGTAGTGGGTGTAATAATGTTTATATTCATCAAAAAAAATTGGGCAAGACTTGTCCATCAGGATCAGAAACTGAAAGCAATGTTTATTTTTTGAAAGCAAATCAAGCAATGATTGATGAACATACTAAACTTTGATAATTTTAGCTTAGTGTTGGGTGGTGTCGTACCACATCGAGGAGATAAATAGTTCTCTTGTATTTATACAGCAGTCAGTTAACTACAATATGATGAGGTCTTTTGGGAGTTACTCAAAAACAAGTTATAACTTGCTGGCGGCCCAACACATAGCAAGGATTCTTTGTTGAATGTTAATTTCAAGGAAATGAATGAATCTGTTTGAACACACTCTTTTTTTCTGTACGTGAGGGAAGTCTTCCACCTTATAGTCTCTAGAATGGAATAGTTTTCAGAACCTGCTTGTCAAAACAAAACAACCAAGGAAGTAAAGTTATGGACACTACTTACTGTCCTCGACCCTGTAATTTCAGTCTACTGTGATTTTCTTGGTAATACACCAAGTCACTAACACAACGAAATTGAGAAATAAATCCTAAAGTATACATTCAAAAGTTTTAGGCCTTAAACTACTAATAAAGTCGATTTCTGCGTGTCAATTTTCTGTTATATGTTATGTTTTTCCATATCTTTCCATTTAAAGTCATGGGTCCTGGTCCCTGACAATCGTTTGTCAGGGACCGGTTATTTAACAATCGGTTCCACAGCCGTTGGATCGTTGATCATCCAACGGCTAAGATTAAAAAAATAAAAATTTACTGTCCGCTATAATTTTCCGCGGATAGGCTGTCTATCCGCGGAACGGAAAATTTCCGCGGACAGGCAGATGATTGCCTGTCCGCGGAAAATTATAGCGGACAGTAATTTTTTTTTTTAATCCAGGGGGGCTGTTGGATCAACGATCCAACGGTTTAGGAACTAATTGTTAAATAACCGATCCCTGACAAACGATTGTCAGGGACCAAAACCCTAAAGTCATTATACGAAAGACTCTGAATACTGTTTTAGTCAGTACTTGTATGTGTCTAAAAATTGTTCATACTTTAACCCAAATATGTCCTAATTGTGATTTGTGAATATTCTGGACCAACGTTGTGTTTCATTGTTACTGCAATTTATGTGTTCATTAAGTTGTTCTGCAAGTGTAAAAAGATTTGCTCTGTCTCTATAGTTCAATGTTAATTTGCTAAGCTAGCATTAATTTGTTAAGGAAATAGAAGTGCCTAGACACCGAGCTCGCACTAGACCACGAGGCAAATAGGTTTTGGAGATAATCAAGGAAAAAATGTACAAAAATAATGTCAACAGAGGCACCATATCTTCTGTGCAAAAATTATGCTCACCAGTAGTAGTACTAGTAGGCTAGTAGCCAGGCCGGTCCAACCATTTAACCAATTGAGCAATGACTTGAGCCCAACATTTTTAAGTCATGTATATATTTTATATATAGATGATAACTCGTGCGAATCACGGGCTTGGGCATTTATATTAATTAATTATTAATTTTTTATTTAATTAAATATTATAAAATTATAAAAAGAATTATGTTATTTGCATAAAAAAATTATGCGATTAACAAACTATAAACTTAGATTGTTTAATAGAAGTGCATGGAAACACGTTTCAGTTGTTTTAGTTAAAAAATATTTAAGATAATTGATCTTAATATTTTTTTTATTCTAAGTTATAATAAAAAAATTGCTAATACAATATAAGAATTACAATAATAATAAGATTTCAATTTTATTATGTTTTTTTTTAAAAATAACATATAATCGCAGGAAAGATTGTTCTAGAGTAGTGTATAGAAACATGTTCTAGTTGTTCTTCTTGAAAAATCTTTCGAAGAATTGATTGTATTATTTTTTGATTCTAAATTATGATAAAAAAATTGTATTATAATTATAATAGGATTTCAATTTTATTGTTTTCTTTAGAAAATAATATAGAATTATAAGGAAAATATGATTGTAGGGGTGAAACTACTTTTTTATTTAAAGTTGTAATAAAAGAATTATAATTATAATAGGATTTCTATTTTATTAATAAAAACAACATAGAAATAGAATTATAGTAGAAATAGGATTGTAGGGGTGAAACCAAAATATAGTGAAACCAAAATATAGTGGAACCAAAAAGTGGTACCGTTAAAAGGGTGTTTCGCTTATTAATAAAGGTTATTATAGATATTTTGTTTTTATTGTGAACTAGTCGATAAAGCCGCGCTTCGCGGCGGCGTTATAATATTTTTTAAAAAAATTAATACATTTACGTTATATTATAATATTAATATTAAATTTTAATAATTAAATATCCTTTTCTAATGAATCGATTTCTTGTTAAACACGATTCTTTCGATTGAGCCGCTCTCTCGTTAAAATCGAAATCTTAACTTCAACATATATATTATAAAGACTTATATAATATTTGTTATCCATAAAATCGAACAATAAAAAAATTATGACATCAATATCAAATTCTAATAGCTAATACAATAATTTCTAGTGAGCCGTCTTCCCGTTAAATACGTTCCGAGTCGCTCTTATTTGGAACCGAAATTCTAACTAATTATATAAAGAAAGTAAATTCCAATTTTTATATTCTTTAAACTTTCTAATATTAATTTTTAGAGTTTTAAAAATGAAAATACATCTTGTATTTTCTGTATATTATAGATATTCATGTACTTATTTACAACTTCCGCATGGGAATGTCTTTCTGTTATGTTAACATATTAAATTTATGGATATATTTTTCTAATGCAAGTATAATTAACTTGTATAAAAAAGATAAAATAAATGATTTCTAGGAAAAAAAATATATAGTTTTAAAAATCGTGTAAGACCTCTCCACCGTCCTCGTATTCTACTTCTAATAAAACATTTTATTTATGTATTCCTTATATATTCAAACATCTTTATACGGTCTTCTCTAATGAATCGCTTTCTCGTTAAACACGGTTATTACTATTTATCCGATCCCTCGTTAAGACCAAAAACCTGACTTTTACATATATCACTTGTATGATAATGTTTATACATAAAAATCAAATTCTAAAAATAAAATAAAATTTATAACATCAAAATGATATTTTAATAGCTAATACAATCTTTTATAGTGAGTCGTTTTCCCGTTAAATACGTTTCGAGCCGCTCTCGTTTTGGTCGAAATTCCAAATTCATTACATATTATTAATGATACTTATCTTATACAACAACTTTTTTCCTTAAAATTAAAACCTAAAAAATATAGTGAATTCCAATTTATACTTTATCTAGACTTTCTAAAATTTATGGAGTTTTAAAAAATGAAAACACGTTTTATTTTCTCTTTATATTATAGATACTCCTATTTTTATTTAGGATTTCTACATGAGAATGTTATTTTATAATGTTAACACATCAATTCTTTTCTTTTTAAATACGATGACTTTTTTATGATAATAGTATTGGATTTATGAATAAATTTTCCTAATAAAAGTATAATTAACTTATATAAAAAATATATAATTTAAGAAGATCGTACTTTCTATAAAATATTTAGTTATATTGATGCTCTATATATTCAAACACCTATTCTACTTCTAATAGAACTTTTATTTATATGTTTTTCTATAAATTCGAACTCTTATTCTCTATAAATTCGAACTCTTATTCTCTATAAATTCGAACTCCTATTCTACTTCCAATAGAACTTTTTAATCATATGCTTTGTAAATACTTATTCTACTTTCAGTAGAAACTTTTGTTTATATTTTTTTCTATAAATTTGAACTCTTATTCTCTATAAATTCGAACTCCTATTCTACTTTCAATAGGACTTTTAATCACATGCTTTATAAATATTTATTATTCTACTTCCAATAGAACTTCTAATCATATGTCTTCCTATAAATTCGAACTCTTCTCCTCTATAAATTCGAACACCTATTCTACTACTAATATTTTAAATGATAAAATTCTAAAATTCTAGAAAATTAGAAAAATAGATTGAGACGATCTTAAAGCGCCACCTAAACTTCCGCGTATCCTCCTTTATATATATACTAGTCGACTAAGCCGCGCTTCGCGGCGGCCTTATAATATATTTTTTTTTAAATTCAAAATATAAGAAATCAAAAAGAAATTATCTATAAATAAATTAATGAATACAATACTGTACAAATTTTAATATATATAGACAACTAAATAAACTGTGTACTTACTTTTAATGTCCTTTTTTATCACATTTTCTTAGACCAATACCTGTTGTAATAAATACATATAAGCTGCGCTTCGCGGTGACCTTGTAACATTATTTCCTCGATTACATATTTTTGTTTGAAAATTGAGATAATTTAGAAAATTAGATAAATAGATTTCAAATTTTTAAAAAATCTACAAAAATTTATCTATTAAGATCAATATAGATTGGTGAACACAATATTGTAAATTAAATATACATGATGATAATAAGATAAATTATTCATATATTTTTATACCGATTTTCTATAACTACTTTTTAGGCCGACACTCATTGTATATGTTATAAAAATACTAAAGGTACACAAAAATAAAAGTTAAAATACTATAATCCTCTTTGACTTTGATTTCGGTTTGCACACCAGTGAGATTATTCCCATGATTCAATTAGAATTGGAAAATTTTGTTTTAGAAAAAAAGGATATAACCTGTTTTTCAAATCCTAACTATAATATAGTTTAGAGGTGGGACTTGCCTTCAATAGAAACAATTATTTTCTTGATTACTTATTTTATATTTGAAAATTGAGATAATTTAAAAAATCAAATTTTCAAAGTATAAATTTAAGAAAGAAATCGAAAAGAAAATATCTGTAAATAAATTAATGAATACAATATTGTACAAATTTTAATATCTATAGACAACTAAATAAACTATATACTTACTTTTTATGTCTATCTTATTCTTTTGGGCCGATATCAGTTGTAAATACATAAGTTTAGCGAAAACCTTGTAATATTATTTCCTTGATTGCATATTTTAGTTTGAAAGTTGAGATAAATATTTTTATAATAGAAATATAAATTGGTGAACACAATATTGAATAAATTAAATATACATAGATAATAAAATAAATTATTCTTATATTTTTCTATAACAATTTTTTCTTACGATTTTCAGGCCAACACCCGCTGTATATATTATAAAAATAATAAGCATAAATAATAATAAAAATTTAAATACTAAACTAATCTTTGACTTTGATTTACCGATCAATTTTGCCTCACAATTTTTTTTAAAATTTTAGTTATATCTAAAATATCAATATAAATTAATGAACACAATATTATAATACAAACATAAATTTTAATTATAAAACAAATCTAAGATCACCTACTACCTGGCCAAATTTCTTATAAAACACCAATTCAAAACCAAGTAGCATGAAAGGAATATAACTATATCACCGTGCATGATTATGGTTATTATTTTGAAGGTGTCCAAAATTTTCCGAAAAGATAAATTTCTGAGTGTATATTTAATAGCATGAGATTCTTTATTAATAATTTGAAAAAAAATTAAATCTATAATCCCCACTTATAATCCATAGGATTTGATTATGTTATCATCTTTTTTATCAACCTGCAAAATAAAAAAAAATAGAATTAGAATTTTTAAATATTTTAGAACAAATCTCCATTCAAACATATATAAAAAGGTATATTGATAAATGGATTTTATATCTACTTGGAATGCCTCCGTTCGGCTTAAATTGATTGTTTTGGACTCAAGTTGTTGTAGTTTTGATGTATTTTGCTTAGTTGTGCAGATTTACGAGAATGTTGATTAAAGTTGATGCTTCTCTCGTTTTTGGAGAATTAATTGATTAAAATTCGGATTTTCCGGGAAGGCTGCGCAGCTTATACTGTTTTGGCCATATCTGGAGTTCTGGAAGTCCGTTTTCAGCGATCTTACTGCCCACGCGAAGCTTGAGAGATTTTCTACAATCTGGGATAGGAAACAAGTGCAAGGGACATGCTGAATGAAGTCGCGCACGTGTTCTTATAAAAGAAGGCCATGAATTTACTGTTTTGCCCTTTTTCTAATTCTAATTGTATTCTGGGCAGTTTTGGTACCTTCTTTAAATTATAATTGTAATAGAAGGCAATTGGTTGTTGGGCAAGACTAGGAGTATCTATATAAACACATCTAGGGATAGAAAAAACGAGGTTAGTTAGAGAGATACAATTTGTACACAGCTTTTAGGGATTTTTCTGGAGAACAATTATTTTCATTGAAGATTGAAGATTAAAGGTTTCTTTTCTATATTCTTTTAATTATGATTTCCTCTATTAATTCTTGTTTTGTTAACTTAATTATGTGTAACTAAATCTCTAATCTGAGGATTGGGTAGTATTCCTTGGTATTCATGTGTGTTTAATTATCTGTGATTTTCTTGCTTTGCTAATCTGTTATTGAGAGCTTAACACAATTAGGGGAGTCATGAACCTTTGATTGGATTTTAGGGATTGTAATAACTTGGAAGAGGAGTTGCGATTTTAGTACACGATTTAACAGACATAACTCGAATATTTGATTGGAAGATTAATAGGAGAGTTGTGAGACTTATAATTCTTGGTGCGTAATAGTTTATGATTGTACTTTGATTGTATCACGGAAGTGACAATTAGGGTGTAGTTGTAGACACTATATTGTATCTTGGAAGAGAACATCATAACCTTAGAAGAATTGTTTTCAGTAGAGTAAGAACATAGATGTCACATAGATATTGAATGTGCATTGAAACCAAGTGAAGAACCCCAGTTCTTGGATTGTTTTCCTCATATATTTTATTCTTGATTGATAATTAGTTTAATTTAGTTTATAAACAACCCAAACACTCTTTTACACTTCTAAATTGTGAGAGATAAGATACTTGAACTTGATATTACATTCAGTCCTTCCCTGCGAACGAACACATAAAAATACTACTAACAAATTGGCGCCGTTGCCGGGGAAGGCAGTAATGTTGAGTTTGAGTTAATTGTTTCTTGTAGTTTGGATTTTATCTTTGTATATATTTTTCTTTTCTTTCTTTTTGTATTTCTTTCTTTGGTGTGTCTACAGGTTCTTTGAGGTAGACAACTTAAACAGGTTTTGAGGAGAGAGACTAGATGGAGTACAACTTTGGTTGGAACAATGCTCAGAATTTCTACAACAGTCAGGAACAATATCAAGACTTCAATCCTTACCCACAATTCAATTCCTATGAGGATTGTAATGCATATCAGGTGAATTCGTTCTATTCTGAGAACTCATTTTATGCTCCATATGCCCCTAGCAATGATTATTCATATTCGTTTGAAAATCAATATCATGATGATGTTTATCCATATATGTGTAATGATGTTGATACGAGTTTAACTCAGTCTAATCCTTCTTTACCTGCTGATTGGGAGATTGCGCTCAATAAAATGATTCAAGGAACTCAGTCTAATCCTCCCTTACTTTCTTTGGGAGTTTTTGATGAACCAACTTTAGAAATTACTAGTGATAATGATATTCCATGTGATTCAATAGCTTGGTACGAGGAGAATGCTAAACTAAATAATTTTATTTGGGAAGTTCGAGCAGTGTGGCATGAAGGTTGTTATCGAACTCCCCCTTTTGTCAATTTTCCTTTATGCCATGATTCTTGTTTAGCAATTGATGATAATGTTGTGTTTGATGAGTCTACTTGTGTAGTTGATAATTGTCCCATGCGCATTAATGATAATTTGGATGCAATTGAAATTCTACCAAATTTAGAAAATTTTGAGCTTAATACATTAGTAGACGAGATTAAAATTGATGAATGTCCAATTATAAAAGAGAAGGAAGTTAAGATTGAGGAAGTTGAAAATCTTGCTTTAGAGTATAAGGATCCGATTTGGGAGGAGTATATGAGTCATACTTATAATGATTATTCTGACGACTTTTCTAGCTATTTTGATGTTTCCAAGTCTCTTGAGCATGATAGGTTCTTGAAAGTTTTCGTACCTTTCAATGGATCTAAGGCATATATGTACATCATAATTTTATTACTAATTCGTAAATATGTGAATTTATTTGCTTTTTCTCCTCACTAAAGATTTTATGTGGAAGTAACGTCAAGCTATTGACGTTAAAGAAGCGCTTCTTGGGAGGCAACCCAAGCCTTGTTGTATACGTTATTACTTTCTTCTTTTTCAAAAAAAAAAATATCGAATTTTGAGCAATTTGCAGGTCTGTAACGCAACTTGCTCCAGCGTTACTGACCTTGGCGCCATTTGCCCCCCTGTTGCGCAAGTTGCGTCTGCGCAACTGACCTCCAGGCAAATTGCCCCCCTGACACGCAATTTGCTCCTGCGTATCTGCACTAGCAGCAATTTGCTGCCCACACGCGTAAGTTGCGCGTCTTCCAGGAGTTGGTCAGAATTTTTTTCAGCTTTGTCCTTGTTCTGTCCGTGAGTTTGTTGTGTATATATAAAAAAAAATATTTTCTCACCCCAAATCTTATTTATACTCTCCTATCTTCCCTAATTCTTTTCCTATTTCAATTCCAAAACCTCCCATCTCTCCTTAAAAATTCTAAACCTATTTCTATTCTACTTCATATTTATTATTATTATTATTATTATTATTATTATTATTATTATTATTATTATTATTATTATTATTATTATTTTTATTATTATTATTATTATTATTATTATTATTATTATTTATTTATTTTTTCCCTAAATCCTATTTCTATCGTTCATCATATTTATTTATTATATTTTATTTATTATTTATTATTTTGTTTATTTTTGTTTATTTTATTTATTTATTTATTTATTTTTCATCCTATCCATCATTTTTTATATATATACCACCTATACATACAAATCCAATTCCTCTTCTATTTTTTTTAATCTCTAAAAATTCAATTCTAAAGAGGAATTAATTGCAAGTTCACCTCTTTGATTCGTATTGGGTAAATCTTTTTCTCTAATCTTATTTTTATTACGAATTTGTGTTCTTGTTGTTAGATATAATTGATGTGATTTAATGTCAGTGTTTAAGTGTTACAGGTAAAAAGAGTTTAACTTGTTATTGAAAGCAGTCGTAGCAGAGTTTGATTATACGCTGATAGCTCGAAGTGCAAACGCTGACAGAAGGAAGTGTAAACACTGCTAGCTGAATACAAGGAAGCGCAAACACTGCTGGCTTAGAGAGCAACAGAGTTTGCTAAAGTCTGTCTACTGGAAGCGTCTACAAGTCAACAGAGTTTGAAGATTAATTCAAGATTAATATGGAAGCAATATCTTTGAAGATTGGATAGCTGTCAAAGAGATTGAGTTGATTAAGAAGATGTGTAGCAATCGTAATTGATATCAATTGTATAGCTTAATTATAGGAGAATCAATTAACGATTGTACGTAGCTGTATATCATATAAATACAGTTAGGTTAACCCTAGAAGGGTATCCATCGTGAACGAATATCATTCATTGTAACCTAAGCAGCTCTCTGTGATATTTTACATCATTGAGAGAGGAATTATTAATTCCAAACAGTTTTAAGTACTAGAACGTGTGTTCTTGTTATTTACTCATACAGTACTTGATTATATATATATTGTGTGTTCGACCTAACAAGTGGTATCAGAGCCAATCTGTTACTTTATTACAGTTAAAGATCCAAAACATAATAGTAATTAATGGCAGAGATTCCTCCTCCATCAGGTTCTGAGAAAGCACCTACTACTGTTAGTAGGTATGAAACGATTAGGGTTCCAATACTCAAGCCATCAGAGTATGCAATCTGGAAGGTAAAGATGACCATGTTTCTGGAAGCCACAGATCCAGAATATCTTGATAGAATTTATGAAGGTCCTCATAAACCTACAAAGTTAATTGCTGCTGCTGCTGGTGAGGAATCAAAGGTGGTTCCTAAGGAAAAGAAAGATCTAACTGCTGAGGATCTTTCATCTATTGCTAAGGATGCCAAAGTAAGGCACTTACTTCACAGTGCTCTTGACAATGTTATGTCTAACAAAGTGATTAACTGCACAACTGCAAAGGAAATTTGGGATGCACTTGAGGTTAGATGTCAAGGAACTGCTGCAATTAAGAAGAATAGAAGGAACATACTCACACAGGAGTATGAGCATTTTGAGGCAAAGTCTGAAGAAACCATGACAGAAACATTTGACAGATTCTGTAAACTGCTCAATGATCTATCATTGGTTAACAAAGAATATGATCTAGAAGACTCGAATCTCAAGTTTCTTCTCTCTCTTCCTGAAAAGTGGGATGTGAAAGCAACCACTATAAGAGACAACTATGATCTTGCTGATACTGAGATTGATGAAATCTATGGACTGCTCAAGACTCATGAATTGGAAATGGAGCAGAGAAATAGAAGATCAAGCAGGAAGTCAAAGTCTGTTGCTCTGAAAGTTGAAGAAAAATCTTTAAAGAAAGAAGCATCAAGGAAGAAGGCAAAAGGAAAAGCCTTGGTCATCCATTCAGAAAGTGAGTCATCAAACACTGATGTTGACTCAAACACAGATGGATCATCTGATTCTGAAGATGATGAAGAGATGATGCAAATGGTTGCATTGATGGTAAAGACCTTCAAGAAGATGGGATTCAAGAACTTCAAGAAGGGAAAGAGATTCTCCAAGGATTACTCAAAGTCTGACAAGAAAAATTTTAGAAAATCTGAGGGAAAGGACTTCAAATCTGGTAAGAAAGATAAGTCTGAGATTCAATGCTACAAGTGTAAGGAGATGGTTCACTATGCTCCTGAGTGCAAAAATGGTAAAACTGAAAAGGCACTATACACCAAAGGCAGAGACTGGGCAGACACCTCAGATTCAGATGAGGAGGTGAACTATGCACTCATGGCCTCTACTCAGAATGAAGATTCTGAACTAAAGGTACCTCCAACTACCTATGCTTATAATACTGATAATATAACTGAATTGAGAATTTATCTTAAAGCATTACATATCAGTTATAGGGATCAGACTTTAGAAAATGAGAGAATCAAGAATGAGTGCTCTCAACTCAAAGAAAGAAATAAACTTGTTGAGGAACAACTTGAAAACATGAATAAAATTCAGAAAGAGAGAGATGATGCTGTGTTTATAGAACAGGAGTTGCTAGGTAAGTATAAGCAACTAGAATCTGAATTGGAGGATGCAAAGCACATTATTAAAACTTGGACACATTCTGGAAAAGACACTCAAGAGGTTTTTCAATCAGACACAGTAGGTCTAGGTTATTCTGAGGATGATGTGCTTAGGTTTCAGAATACAGTCAAGATTAGACCACCTCTTTCTTCTAAGAAATTTGGAACATTTGTTCATGGTACTGTTAAAACTGAACATGGAGCTGTTGAAAGTGAGCCAGTAAAAACCTGTGTCAAACAGGTTAATATTGGTTCAATGACAGATAAACAACTCAAGCATAAGCTTAAAGAAATAAAATCTGTCAACAAACAAAGAATGCCTAGGAAAAACAGAAATGGAAAGGTAGGCATAACATCAGGAATTAAGCCAATGCTTGCTACATTTGCACCTAGAAAAACTTGTCACAATTGTGGTAGCACTAATCATCTTGCTAGTTTTTGCAGGAAGAACAAAGACATTAATTCTTGTTAACTCGAATAACTTGTAGAAGGGGGGGGGGTTGAATACAAGTTATATAATCGTGTCTGATTTTTGCTTGATTATATGAACAAGAATAAACGAATGAATCAAACTCTGTTTGTATTAATAAGATCAAATACAAACTCTACCAAAGGTGTACAATACCTTTAGCAGCTGCTGACAATACAAATCTCTCTCTCTGTTTGTTTCGAACTCTCGAATACAAACCTTATACAGAGCTACGCACACTTGCTTAACACACTTGTTCGACTCTTTTTACAATGATATAGAGAGAGTATTTATAATGCTACCTATCAACTAATAACAGAAAGATATAATCTATACATGACAATGTTCTGCCTTCTAGTCGATAGTTTCCATCAATAGAAAACTCTTTCCTTCATAATATCTTCTTGCTTGTTCTTCAAACAACGATCCTGTTTTATAGCACTTGCCAGTTTCTGTAGCATCCATAATGACATCATCAGTAACAAGACTGATATCAGGATCTGCACACTGCATCAGTATCTGATCAACCATCAGTATTAGACCATCATCAGGATTTGCTCCCTGTTCCTGACATGTAGTCTCCGATACACTGTTCATTCCTGACTAAACTATACAGATATCTGTCTTACACATAAATCCTATATACAGTGCTAAATCCTTTATAAGATCAGGATTACAAGAAGTATAATGTGTAAATTCTATTCTTAACATCACAACTTATGAATTATTCCTAACAATCTCCCCCTATTTATGCTTTAAAATCTGAAGCATAAATCTAAGTTGTGGATGTCAAAACATATAACAATACAACCAGAATAGAATTTATGAATGTAGAATTATGAAGTTAAGTACCTCCTTCTCAGATGTAGACATTTATCTAGTACTTAGAAGAAAGAATTTTAACTATTAATGTTGCTCTTCCTTTACCACTTCCTAGCTGAGATTCACCACTGTCACTCCTGGTTCTTCTTTTTACTACCCTTTGTCTGCTCTTTATCTCCCCCAGCTTTATCTCCTCCAGTCTGGTGGTGTTGTTGTTGTCTTTGAACTGTCTTTATCTCCCCCTTTTTGACATCAGCAACATTAATTCCAAGAGATTCAGAAACAGAACAAATGAGATTCATAAGAACTGCTTGATTTTCCATAATTGTGACTTGGTTATCTTCAAGTGATTGAAGTCTTGTTTGAATAGCAATTTGAGAATTCTGAATATCTTTCAAAACATCAGAATGAACTTCAATGTTGGAAGTGCTTCAAGTATCTTCAGTATCAGAATCAGAAAGAACTGTATCTTCAAGTCTTGTAGAAGAAGTTGCTTGAGTTGTATGATATTCAAGTAATAAAACCTGATTAGAAGTATCAACATCTTCATCTTTCTGATCTGGAACTGAAACATGATCATCATCTCCTTCACCAGTATTCTTTGTACTAACATCTTCAAATCCTGACTTCTCTTTAGAGTGATCAAAGACTGTAGATGTCTCAATTCGAGCTGATATTAGAAGTACATACAAAGGAACACTAGGATCATTAGGATCTTCATCTGGTACATATGTATCAAGAGATTGCTTTATCCTGGCACCTCTTCTGTTAATGATTCCTGCAAGCCTCTCCTTTTGCTTCTGAGCTTTAACTTCTGGCTTTGCATTGTGATGTGCTAGGTCATTCTTCTGATATATTTTGATGAATGAATAAGTACCAGCATCCATATCCAAATTTTCAGACCAAGATTCAGGAAAAACCTGATCCCAGAAATCAAATGATGGTTTCCTAATTTTCTCTCCCTCACTATGGAGTTGATCATCCATACCCTCATTCTCACTTTGACTTACTAAAGTCAACACTCTTTCTACCTCACCTTTTGCCTGGTCAGGAGCCAGCCGCTCAAATTGTGGATCTAAGTCCATCTTTTCAAGTGTATCACTCAAATTTAGATAAGTGCTCTCATGAACTACAGAAAAATAGGGTTTAGAAGGAGTTTTTATACCTGAACTCACATGGAGAGAGGGTTCCTCATATGGCATGTGGCTTGAGGTTTTCTCCAAGGAGTGAGCTGCTATAGTCTCTGAACCCTTACAATCATCTTTTTTCCTTTCAGAAATTACAGGCTCCAGTATACCACTTTCAGGTTCTTTACTAGACTCTGATGTCTTCAGTAATACTTCATTAGACACCATAGTTAGTATATCACCGTCTTTAAGTGTTGTTTGCTGAGACTCACCCTCAAGGTGGTTAGACTCTGACTGAACAAAATTTGTTTGATCTTCAGAAAAATCAACCAAAGTCATTCCTCCCATATCATAGGGTATCTCACTTGCATTCTTAGTCATCACAGAAGTCCTTTCAACATCAGCTATCACAGCTCCTGAGTCATCCTTCCTCTGACTAGATGGTTCTTGTGTTACAGTGACTGTGATCTGATCTTTCCTACTATTCACCACTGGTGCAATAGTATCTTCTGTTGACTGATTTCCTCTATCTACTTCCTCCTGTTGTTCACCTTGAGCTAAAGCATCTTCAATAATGACATCCTTGTCAAATAAATATGCATGAAGTGATTGAAGTGCAACATGCTTTGAGAGTCCAAATTTCTTGACTAATTGTCTTCTGACAGATACATAGAAATACATCTTCATTAAGTCAAGTCTTTGATGTAGAAGTCCATATTCATCTGGAAATAAAAGTTTTGGTACTCTTTCAACCAGAAAATCTAGAACAGGCCTTGACAACTTCACTTTGAGAGAAATTAGTCCCATAGCCAGTCTGTATGATAATGTAGTTTCCCATGAAGAATCAATATCCAGATCTCTCTTGTCAAATACTGACATAGATGTAGCTTGATTTGTAGAAACCTGCATGATATTAGTTGGACTAGACTCTGTGTGTGTAGGTGACAATTGAATCTTTCTCCTTGTTCTCCTGATATAGTGAGCAAAAGATTTATCCTGAGAAGACTCAAGAGGTGTAGACACAGAAGTGATCTTGGGATGAGATCCTTTTTCAATAGACACAGTCTTTTGAGAGACAGTATCCAGTAACTGTTTTCCCTTTTTAAGAACTACAGCCTTTTGGGAGACTGCAGCCTGGCTGTGACTAGGTTTTTCATCTCTTTGTGCTAACAAAGAAAGTTGAATTGCAGCCTTCAATTCTGCTCTCTCAGCAAGAGTTAAATCATCATCTTCACTAGAATTACTACTACTACTTGACACAACAAATCTTCTCTTCCTTACAACTGATGTCTTTTGAGAAACACCAGAGATTGGTTTCTTTGAAACAATAGGCTGTGGATCAAAATTTGGTTCTTGAATTGTTTCAGAGACTAAAATGTTTTGGGCTACTTGGGTAGACACAGGTGGGTTCTCCTCCATTTGAGATTCCTGAGCCATTTCACCACAAAAGAAAGAAGAATTGTAGAGAGTAGGAAGATGAGTTTTAAGAATTACCTGAACATGATGTGGATAATGAATTGCAGGTATTCCATCTAGATTCTTTTCATTGTCCTTCTTTGTAATATCAGAGAAAATTCTCTTTTGCTGTTCATAAGAAGTAACACAATGTTCCCTTCCAAATCTAGCTTCAACATCAGGAATGAAATGGTTAACAAACATTTGCATAAATCTATGATAATAAACCATTTTCCTGTTTTGATCTCTTGACCCAAGTTTGATACTCATCTGACTTAAGATAATATGACCAATGGTAATTACTCTGTCATAAAGCAAACTATAAGCAATATGTGATGTAACAGAAGTAATTTGATGAAAAGAACTACATTTGCCAGTAAAACATTTAGCAATTTGATCAAAGTAAAAAGACCATTCCTTTCTAAGAAAAGACCTATTCAACTGGCTCATGTTATCTAGAGGTCCACTATAACCTAATTCAGACAACATAGTTCTTATATTATCATCAGATGGTACATTCTCATAACTATCAGTAACAGGTAAACAAAGTACTGAATTAACAACAGATTCAGTAATGATAAATGAATCTTGTCCTAAATGTAGAACAATCTTACCTGATTGACTCTGAGTAGAATCAATTACCTCAGCATTCTCCCAAGCTTGTGAAACAGCTTCTTGATTAATTTGTGGAGATGCTGTCAATGCATAACTTAATGATCCATACGCCAGAAAGTCCATGATTGGATGAAAATCAGATGACACTCCTTCCTTGTTGGTGATAGCTGCTACATGATTGTTTGTCATAAAATCAAAGTCACCAAACTTGAAGGCTACTGATTTAGGTAATCTTCTCTGAGCTGCCATTTTTTTAATCTGAAAAGAACTTGAAAAATTCTTGAAATGGATTAGTGATTTTGAAAACTCAAGAGTGGTTTTTGCTTTAGAGAATGTAAAATTAGAGAAAGCAATTACACGATTAGAGTTTCAAAACAAATGTATTTCACAATTCTTTCAGACCACTATCCCATGTTGACACGTAGATTGACAGGTGTCAGTCCCTGAAAAATGCGGTTACCCACGATTTTTGGAAAATAAAATCCAAAATTGATTTTCATGAAATAAATCAGGGTATAAATAATCAATACTGATCAGCTTCCTTTTCCTGTTGACCTCTCATAAAAATACTCACAAAACATGTGATAATAATTCTCAAATCCTGATGGTCACACATGAAATCCTGATCAATATCATCAGAGACTTAATATGGAGTTTCCACGTGGCATTTTTCTTTTATCTGAAAAAGAAATAAACAATTAATCTGAACAAAAATCAATTGGTTAGATATATTCAACATTTCTTGAAAACAAGAAATATAGTCACACGCAATAATTAGCATTTGACTTCATTAAAACTTCCAAATGACTGTTCAGTTTCTCACGTCTTTCTTTAAAAGAACCAGACGCCTTATGCCATTCTCCATAATCCTTTCAATTTCTTTTCTTCTCAACAATGCTTCTCAAACCAAAATTCCCTTCAAACCCATTTTTCAGATTTTTCTCGATCGATGAACATCCTGTTCTTGATCATCTCTTTGAACAGACAACTCTTCTCATCGAACTAATCATGAATGGATTGGTTTTCGAAAATATCCAGAGATTTCTCCTAGAACATCCATCTATTGGATACAATCTTCCCCTAACCTCCTCAAAACTTGAGGATGAAGAATTTGGCCGAGGGTCTGAGGTTGATCTTGATGGAGATGCTATTCATTTAAGTTAGCTGCTCTCATTCAAGTCGCCCAGACAAGGAATCCAAGAGCAAATGAGGCTGTTCATCACCTGATGGATTTCTTGAGATGCTCTTTGTCCTGTACCTCAGAGTTCATATCAATAGACAAGTATAGAATTATCAGTAGAAATTTAGACAAAAAGAAGTTGTATTTCATTTCCATGTAATGATTTCTATTAATGAAAATACAGTTTCTTGTTATCTACTTGTCTTTTGATTATTGAATGATGTATAAATTATCAGTATGCAAATATTTAAACTTGCTGGTATAGACTTAACACATCACAGAATTAGATTACTACACAAAGTAAACGTCAGGATCTGAAACAATTTTCATAATCCTGATACTGACACAATACTGATGACGTCAGCATCCTGATGACAAATCTAATCCTGATGATTATTAACAAGTCTATCATACTGAAATTTATCAAGGCAATGTGTTATAGCTTAAGGATTTAACTATCAATTATAGATCCTGACAGGAATATCAAGTCTATAAGCTAAGAACAACATACCTTGCTACTTTGGCAGATGTTAAAGATCTAAAAATTTAACATTCCTAACTCACTTACTAATCTACTGAATGTAGTCTCATCAAGTGGTTTAGTTAGAATATCTGCAAGCTGTTTGTCAGTAGGAACAAAATGAAGTTCCACAGTACCATTCTCAATATGTTCTCTAATAAAATGATACCTGACATCAATGTGCTTAGTCCTTGAATGTTGAACTGGATTTTCTGCAATTTTAATAGCACTAGTATTATCACAAAACATAGGAATATTACTAAGTGTCATACCATAATCCATCAACTGATTTCTTATCCAAAGGAGCTGTGCACAACAACTGCCTGCTGCTATGTACTCAGCTTCTGTAGTTGAGGTTGAAACAGATTGTTGCTTCTTGCTTGCCCAAGAAATCAATCTATTTCCCAAGAATTGACATGTACCTGTAGTGCTTTTCCTGTCTATCTTACACCCTGCATAATCAGAGTCTGAATAGCCAATTAGAAAGAAATCAGATTCTCTAGGATACCACAAACCAAGATTTGGAGTTCCTTTGAGATATCTAAAAATTCTCTTCACAGCAATTAAATGAGATTCCTTAGGATCACTTTGGAATCTAGCACATAAACAGGTAGAAAACATTATACCTGGCCTACTTGCAGTTAGATATAACAATGAGCCTATCATGCCTCTATAACTAGTATTATCCACACTCTTTCCTTTAGGATCAGAGTCTAGTTTAGTGGTTGTTGCCATGAGTGTTTTTGCAACTGCACAGTCTTGAAAGTCAAACCTTTTTAAAAGATCTTTGATATACTTTGACTGATTAATGAAAATACCAGTCTCAGTCTGTTTGACCTGCAAGCCTAAGAAATAATTTAATTCACCCATCATGCTCATCTGATACTTAGACTGCATAAGCTTGCTAAACTTAGCACACAACTTTTCATTAGCAGAACCAAAAATAATATCATCAACATAAACTTGAACTAAAAGCAATTCACCTTTTATCTTTCTAAAGAATAGAGTTTTGTCAATTGTACCTCTTGTGAAGCCATTTTCAAGAAGAAATTTAGACAAAGTCTCATACCATGCTCTTGGTGCCTGCTTTAGTCCATAGAGTGCCTTGTCAAGTTTGAAAAGCACTCTTTACATCCATCTGGTATACCTTGAATTTTGAATGAGCTGCAAATGCAAGAAACATTCCGATTGCTTCCAATCTTGCTACAGGTGCAAAGGTCTCATCATAATCAATGCCTTCTTCCTGAGAATAACCCTTGGCCACCAGTCTTGCTTTGTTTCTTACAATCATACCAGATTCATCTAGCTTGTTTCTGAAAACCCATCTTGCACCAACAATAGATCTATCTTTAGGTCTTGGTACTAGTTTCCAGACTTTGTTTCTCTCAAACTCATTTAACTCCTCCTGCATTGCAATTACCCAATCAGGATCCTGTAAAGCTTCTTCAACCTTCTTAGGTTCATTCTTTGAGAGAAAGCAACTATACAAGCATTCATTTTGAATTGATCTTCTAGTTCGAACACCACTATTTGGATCACCTATAATCAAATCTTCAGTATGATCCTTTGTCCATTTTCTAACAGGTGGTAGATTAACTCTGCTAGTCTCTCCCCCTAAGTTAGTGGTTTCTCTTGTAGAAGAATTCTCTCTACCTTCAAAAATTCTCCTTTGATCAATAGAATCAGTAGATTCCATATTGCTGTTAGTTACTGATCTTTCCTCAGTAGACTCTGAAAGATCAGTTCCTGATGGAGTAGACTCTGAATAGCTAGTCTGCTCCTGATGATCACTGTGTTCTCTTTGATTTATTTGCTCCCCCTCAACAGTAGCATTCCTTTGAGAAGCAATAGAAATTCCTTCTGGAGAACCTTCATCATCACTGGAGAGTATCTCAGAATTCTTCAGATTTTCAAATTCCAATTTGTCATGGCTTTCATCAGTTTGCAGAATTCCAAATTTCTTATCATCAAATGCAACATGAATTGATTCCATAACAATGTGAGTTCTGAGATTATAAACTTTGAAGGCCTTAGATGCTGAATATCCTAGAAAAATTGCTTCATCCGATTTGGCTTCAAATTTTCCAAGTTGTTCTGGATGAACTTTTAGGACATAGCATTTGCATCCAAAGATGTGAAAGTATTTCACACTTAGTTTTTTTCCTTTGATCATCTCATAGGAAGTTTTTCCATGACTATTTACCAAGGTACAATTTTGAGTGAAACATGCAGTGTTAATAGCTTCTGCCCAAAAGTAGGTTGGAAGTTTTGCATCTGCAAGCATGGTTCTTGCTGCCTCTATGAGAGTCCTATTCTTTCTTTCCACTACACCATTCTGTTGAGGTGTACCAGGTGCAGAAAACTGTTGAGTGATTCCTTTGTCTGCACAAAACCCCTCCATTGTAGAATTCTTGAATTCTGTACCATTGTCACTTCTAAGTACTTTGACTTTGTACTCAGAGTTATTATGAATATTCTTGATAAGTTCAATGATTTGCTGAGGAGCTTCATCCTTCTTGTGTAGAAAGAACACCCATGTAAACCTTGTGAAATCATCCACTATTACTAGAGCATATCTTTTCTTGCTGATAGACATAATGTTTACAGGACCAAACAGATCAAGATGTAGCATGTGAAATGGTTCAGTAATTGAATTTTCAGTCTTGCTCTTGAAAGTGGTTCTTCTTTGCTTTCCAAGCTGACATGCATCACAAAGTCCATCTTGCACAAAATTTGCCTGTGGTAGGCCTCTCACCAAATTGTGCTTAACAAGTTGATTAAGCTTCTTGAAATTAAGATGTGAGAGCTTCTTGTGCCAATTCCAGCTTTCATCACTTGTTGCTTTGCTGTAGAGACATCTAACAATTTCTTTAGATGTATCACCTAAGCTGGCTTCATATATGTTACCATGTCTTTGATCAGTTAGAACAATGTCTCCATTCTACATATTCAAGATTTTGCATCCTTCTTTGTCAAAGATTGATTTGTAACCTTTATCACCCAGTTGACTTATGCTTAAAAGAGTATGTTTCAAGCCTTCAACCAGTGCTACATTTTCTATGATGACATTCCCAAAAACAATTGAGCCATATCCCAGAGTTTCTCCTTTGTTGCCATCTCCAAAAGATATTACTGGGCCATCTTTCCTTTCAAACTTTGTAAGCAGGGACTTCTTTCCAGTCATATGTCCAGAGCATCCACTGTCCAAGATAATTGAATGCTTCTTTCCTGTGCCCTGCAAACAAAAAGTAACTAGTTAGAATTTTTTAGGACCCAACTTTGATTGGATCCTTTCTTACTAGATTTAGAGACAACAGGCTTTGAAGATTTTACTTTTATTTTACCTGTTGCAGAGTCAACTTTAGACTCTGATTTCACAAACTGTTTGTGACTAGGAATTTCAGATTTCAAAGAATAATAGTCATAATACAGTTCATGATATTCTCTACACATGTAAATGGAATGAAGTAAACTACCACAATGATAACAAGCTTTTTGTGGTTGGTATTGAATTTTCTGAGTCTTGGGGAATCTGGACTCAGTTTTCCAAGAAGGTTTTTGATTGCAGTCTAGGGCCAAATGATTATGATTTCCACACTTATAGCATTTTTTCCTAGGTGCATCAGGTACATTCTTGTAATTATTCTCTTTGTTAATACCTTCTTTTCCATTCCTATTTCTTTTGATCTTGCTAGACTCTGAAAGACCATCTAATCTCTGTTTCAACTGAGACTTAGACAGAAACCCTATGTTTACATTCTTAGGTTTCTCTAACACTTTCTCATCTGAATTACTATTGTTAATCCTTTTGTGTACAATAGGGGTACCTTTTGAATCAACAAATTTAACATGATTAGGTTCAGAAACAATTTTCTTACCTTCAGATTTAGATGTGTTAGCTTCTACCTTACTATCATCATTGACAATAGCTACTCTTTCTTCTTGTCTAGCCTTATCAAAACCTAAACCATTAACCTTACCACGAATTCCACTTTCAAATATTTCTATAGTCTTCTTACTGGAATTGTTAATGATCTTAATCACATCTTTCTCTTCTTCTAGTTCTTTTCTGACATAGTCATAAGCCTCAAGAATAACACTATAATCATGCTTAGCTTTATCAGAACTTAACTTGTATTCTTCCATTTGAATTAATTCAGATTCAAGAAAATTATTTCTATCAACTAATTTATCATTCTTAACCTTAAGTTCATCTCTTTCACAAGTAAGAATTCTAAAATTAGTCATAAGATTCTTAAACTCAGCATGGATAGATCTAATTTCATCAGAATTTAAGCTATCAAATGAATTAAGAGAGTGAAGTGATACCTTAACAGAGGATGGAGAAGTTTTCTTTGGAGATCCAGGTTTGTCTGAACTATTGGCCATCAATGCAATGTTGTCATAATCCAATTCATCTTCAGAGTCACTGGAATCAGCCCAATCCTTCTGTGTGACCATAAGTGCATTACCCTTTCCTGAATTCCTAGGCTTCTTACACTCACTAGCAAAGTGTCCAAGCTCGCTGCAGTTAAAGCACTTGATCTTGGCCTTATCAAGCTTGACAATTGTAGTTTTGCTTTTGTCACTCTTCTTCTCCTCCTTCTTTTGAAAAGGTCCTTTGCTAAATCTTCTCCTGTTGAATCTTCCTTTCTTGAAAGCTTTAGCAAACATAGCAAAGAGTTCCTGCATCTCAGATTCAGAATCATTGTTGTCAGAGTCTATATCAGTAGTCTCTGACTCAGAACTTTCTTTGCTTTTCTTATTCCTTGAATTCTTTACAGCAATCTCTTCATGCTGTTCTTCAGGAAGCTTCTTGACTTCAGATTGAGCAGTAAGTGCAATAGTCTTCATCTTTCCTTCACTCCTGCTCTTCTTCTGCTGCTTGTCAAGTTCATAAGCTCTCAATTTTCCATATACTGCCTCTAATGAAATCTCATCTAAATCATTAGCTTCCTCAATCGCAGATATCTTCTCATTGTAGAAATCAGGCAAAGCTTTCATGAACTTTGTATTCATATCCTCCAAGTCATAATATTTACCATGCATGGCCATCTCATTGATGAGTTTTGTAAACCTATCAAAGGTATCAGTAAGTGACTCACCAGACTTGGATTCAAAGTACTCATACTGTTGTATAAGTAATGTTCTCATATTCTTCCTGACAGGCTTAGTTCCTTCACAGTGAACCTTAAGATTGTCCCATATATCCTTAGCAGTTTTACAAGAGAGAACATAGTTAGTGAGAACAGAATCAAGACTGTTGAATAATATGTTTCTCACTTTAGCATCTTTAAGAACATTCTCCTTGTCCTTATCTGACCATTCAGATTTTGGCTTCTCTGCTGTATGTTCTGGAACAACCACACCATCAACAGTTGCTTGTCCAACGACCTTTGTTGGAACAAAAGGTCCATCTCTGATTCTGTCAAGATAATCAGGATCTGTTGCTTCCAGATGATGCAACATCTTTACTTCCCATAGAGTATATTCGTTTCTCTTGAGCATAGGAATTTTAGTATTCCCATCCTTGTAACCAGACATGATTGCAGATCTTTATGATTATTCGAAATCAACTTGCTCTGATACCAATTGTTAACTCGAATAACTTGTAGAAGGGGGGGGGGTTGAATACAAGTTATATAATCGTGTCTGATTTTTGCTTGATTATATGAACAAGAATAAACGAATGAATCAAACTCTGTTTGTATTAATAAGATCAAATACAAACTCTACCAAAGGTGTACAATACCTTTAGCAGCTGCTGACAATACAAATCTCTCTCTCTGTTTGTTTCGAACTCTCGAATACAAACCTTATACAGAGCTACGCACACTTGCTTAACACACTTGTTCGACTCTTTTTACAATGATATAGAGAGAGTATTTATAATGCTACCTATCAACTAATAACAGAAAGATATAATCTATACATGACAATGTTCTGCCTTCTAGTCGATAGTTTCCATCAATAGAAAACTCTTTCCTTCATAATATCTTCTTGCTTGTTCTTCAAACAACGATCCTGTTTTATAGCACTTGCCAGTTTCTGTAGCATCCATAATGACATCATCAGTAACAAGACTGATATCAGGATCTGCACACTGCATCAGTATCTGATCAACCATCAGTATTAGACCATCATCAGGATTTGCTCTCTGTTCCTGACATGTAGTCTCCGATACACTGTTCAATATTCCTGACTAAACTATACAGATAACTGTCTTACACATAAATCCTATATACAGTGCTAAATCCTTTATAAGATCAGGATTACAAGAAGTATAATATGTAAATTCTATTCTTAACATTACAACTTATGAATTATTCCTAACAATTCTTTACCCTCCAAATGTGGAGTGAAAAAGGATAATGTCAAACCAAGACCACAAACTCTGTGCAAACATTGTGGAAGTACTTGGCACTCAATTTATACTTGCAAGAATTATCATGCTATTTATCATAATTATTATGAACTGAAACCTAATTTGAAATGGGTTAAAGTTGATTCTGCGAGTACTAAGAATGAAAATGTTAGTTTAAACTCTGATAATGACAAATCCGCTGCAAAAACTAACAGATTCAATAAAGCAAAAGGATCCAAGCAAGTCTGGATCCTTAAAACTAACAATCAGTGATTGTTTGTGATTGCAGGGCACCAGGGTAAGTACCCTAGTCGTGGACAGTGGATGTTCAGGACACATGACTGGAAATAAAGCCCTGCTATCAGAGTATGAGGAGAAGGCTGGCCCAAAAGTTTCCTATGGAGATGGCAACATAGGACATACTCTGGGATATGGCAATATTAATCTTGGAAGTGTCATCATCACTAATGTAGCTCTGGTTCCAGGACTCAAGCATGATCTGCTTTCTGTGAGTCAAATCTGTGACAGAGGATATCATGTAGATTTTCAGCCTGAATATTGTCAAGTCATCAGTAAATCTACAGGGAAAGTTGCTCTGGTTGGAAACAGACACAATAACATCTATGAAATAAAATTGTCAACAAACTCTGATGGCAAAGCAGTGTGTCTGTCAACAAGAATGTCCAGTGAAGAGAGTTGGAAGTGGCACAAGAAACTCTCTCATTTGAACCTGAACAACATCAATGAGCTAATAAAGAATGATCTTGTAAGAGGACTACCAAAGTCTTTGTTGAATGCAGAAGGCCTGTGTGATTCTTGTCAAAAGGCCAAACAGAGAAAAGCCTCTTTCAAAAGCAAATCTGAGTCTTCAATTGTTTATCCTTATCATCTTCTACATGTTGATCTTTTTGGACCAGTGAATGTTATGTCTCTTGGAAAGAAGAAATATGCTCTAGTCATTGTTGATGAATACACCAGATACACATGGGTGTATTTTCTAGCAAAGAAGGATGAAACTGCATTAACACTGGCAGAACATATAATGCAACTGGACAAAGGGTCAAAGAATCAAGTGAAGATTATCAGAAGTGACAATGGAACTGAATTCAGGAATTCAATAATGGAAGAATTTTGCAAGAACAAAGGAATTAAACAAGAGTTTTCTGCACCTGGCACTCCACAACAAAATGGTGTAGTTGAAAGGAAGAACAGAACTTTGATAGAAGCTGCCAGAACTATGCTTGATGAAGCAAAATTACCAACCTATTTCTGGGCAGAAGCTGTTCAAACAGCTTGTTTTACTCAGAATGCCACTCTGATAAATAAGCATGGAAAAACACCATATGAAATGGTGAGAGAAAAGAAGCCAAACCTGAAATATTTTCATATTTTTGGGTGCAAATGCTTTGTGCTGAAAACTCATCCTGAACAGTTGACCAAATTTGATTTGAAGGCAGATGAAGGAATTTTTGTTGGCTATTCACTATCAACTAAATCATTCAGAGCTTATAATCTGAGAACTAGATTGATCATGGAATCTATTCATGTGTCTTTTGATGACAAGAAAATAACTGGACTTGAAGATGTAAATGAACATGATCAACTGCACTTCGAAAATGAAGATTTAATCTCTGATGAACTAAACTCTGATGAGTCTGATCTGACAAACTCTGAACCTCTACTGGTAAATACTGAAGAGATCTTTCAGCCAGAAACAAGAGAAGAACCAGTTGAGGGGGAGCATGAAGAAACTAATCAAAGTGATAACTCAAATTCTGATAATGACTCAGCTGAAAATTCTGAATCAAACTCTTGTGACTCAAACTCTGAAAGTTCAAAATCTGACAGTTCACATACTGAACAGTCACATTCAGGGGGAGCCTCAGAGAATGAAGAAAAATATCAAGAAAATCAGGAGAACATGGATCAAGGGGGAGGATCCAACTTTGAAAGAAGTCAATTGCCTTCAGCTAGGAAATGGACCAAATCTCACACACCTGATTTAATCATTGGTGATCCAGATACAAGAGTAAGGACAAGAAGTGCAACAACAAATGAATGTCTGTTTCATGCATTCTTGTCTCAAAATGAACCAAAGAAAGTTGAAGAAGCTCTTAAAGATGCTGACTGGATAACAACAATGCAAGAAGAGTTAAATGAATTTGAAAGAAATGAAGTGTGGACACTAGTACCAAGACCAAAGAACAGGTCTATTGTTGGTACTAAGTGGGTTTTTAGAAACAAAACTGATAGTGAAGGGGTTGTTACAAGAAACAAAGCAAGACTTGTGGCAAAAGGCTATTCACAGCAAGAGGGGATAGATTATGATGAGACTTTTGCACCAGTTGCCAGATTGGAGGCAATTAGGATGTTTCTTGCTTATGCTTCTCACAAGAAATTCAAGGTTTTTCAAATGGATGTGAAAAGTGCTTTTCTGAATGGAAAACTTGACGAAGAAGTGTTTGTTGAACAACCACCTGGTTTTGTAGATCCAAAATATCCTGACCATGTCTACAGGCTAGACAAGGCTCTTTATGGACTTAAGCAGGCACCAAGAGCATGGTATGAAACCCTGGCTCAGTTTCTTTTAGAAAGTGGATTCAACAGAGGTACAATTGATAAAACTCTGTTTTATTTCAAATCTGGAAGTGACTTGCTTTTAGTTTAGATATATGTTAATGATATCATTTTTGGATCTACTAATGATAAACTCTGTAAGAAGTTTGCCAAGCTCATGCAGTCCAGATATCAAATGAGTATGATGGGAGAGCTAAGTTATTTTCTAGGCTTACAGGTGAAGCAAACAGATGATGGAATCTTTATCAATCAAGCAAAATATACCAGAAATCTTCTCAAGAAATTTGGTATGCTTGACTGTTCATCTGCAACTACTCCCATGGCAACTGCAACAAAATTGGACAAAGATACAGGGTCATCAGTAGATATGACAAGTTACAGAGGAATGATTGGCTCTTTTCTCTATCTAACAGCAAGTAGACCTGATATCATGTATGCAACATGTCTGTGTGCAAGGTTTCAGGCAGATCCAAGGGAACCACATTTAACAGCTGTGAAGAGGATTTTCAAGTATCTCAAGGGCACTGTAACTTTAGGGCTGTGGTACCCAAGAGAATCAGATTTCAAGCTACTTGGTTACTCTGATGCAGACTTTGCAGGTTGTAAGATTGACAGAAAAAGCACCAGTGGAAGTTGTCAATTTCTTGGTGACAGACTTGTTTCTTGGTACAGCAAGAAACAGAAATCAATATCCACATCTACAGCTGAAGCAGAGTATATTGCTGCTGGTAGCAGCTGTGCACAGATTCTATGGATGAAGAATCAATTGCTGGATTATGGATTGAGGTATAGCAAAATACCTATTTTCTGTGATAACCAGAGTGCTATTGCAATGATAGGTAATCCAGTACAACACTCAATGACCAAGCACATCAGCATAAGGTATCACTTTATCAGAGAGCATGTAGAGGAAGGCAATATTGAGCTTCACTTTGTGCCTACAGATCAACAACTTGCAGATGTCTTCACCAAGCCTTTGAGTGAAGCAGCATTTACAAGGCTGGTCAATGAACTAGGAATGGTCTCTGGTTTTGACTAAACATGTTGGTTAGACTCAAAATTTTCTTATAAAATGTGTTGCTCATATTTCTGTGAATTGTTAAGTGCTATGTGAACCTTGTTGTTTAAACTCTGTTATGCAGACTCTGTTCACATGTTCTGTTCTCACACTGTTAAACTCTGTCAGCATGTTTGTCTGTCATATACTGTTAATATGTTTGATAAACTCTGTGAATTCTGAATTGATTTTTGTCTGAATGAAAACACCAATGAAGAAATATGTATGAAGCATGATTCTCAGTGAATAAATCAAGATTCTTTCTGAGTCACTGTGATCTAATCAGAAATTATGCAGTAAGTTAACACAGCATGATACTGTTTCATATTTAGAGCATCTCTTAGTTTATTTGGTCCTAAACTCTGAGTCTATGAATACTGTGTGCATTGCCTCTCATGCATAACTTCTGATATTGATGAACTCTAAACTCTGATTAGTAACACTCTGTTTCCAAGACATACATAGTTCTTGATGATTCCTTGTTTGTACTTGTGAAAATTGTAAAACTTGAGATGTGTCATTGTTTAGTTTGGTGAGGAACAATTCATGTCTGCACCCTGTGAGATTTTGAGCCAAATAAGTGATTGATACATTTTATATCAATCAGATTTTATTGATGTGTGATGTTCATCAGTGAGTATGTTGCTCTAGAACTTGTATTAAACCTTTTTGAGACTACATGATATGTGTGTGCATGAAAATGATAAAGGCACTAGGATTTACCATCTTTCTTCAAACACTGTTCATAAATACCACCCTTAGTAAACCCCTTTGAGCCTAATTAACTGCTCATTTTTCTTAAACTCTGACGTATTAAGAGCAGTTATATTCTTTTGGAAAATCAAATGCAAGCAGGTGAGTGTTTCTCAAGAAAAGAAAAGTTTACTCAGTATATATATAAAAAAGAAAAAGAAAAAAAAAGGGTATATATACTGATCATCTTGTACAAATATGTACTAACAGTGTGACTGAACACTTTGGTCTGTTAAATTGTTCAGTCCTAAATTCATTCATTTTAAAAACATCTCTTCTCACCTGTTTGATCTTACTACATTACAACCCTGAATAAAGTCCTCTTGATTTGTGCATATATGTAATCAAAGTAGTGTAGATCTGGTGGAAATTCAAGCCTATGGAAGTATCTGCTTTTACTGATTGAATTTGAGAGAAAACACTTCACCTAAACACTTGTGTGCTTTGAGAGTTTGTGAGGAAATCCTTGACATGTAACTCACTGAATGATGCTTTGATGTCTATCTCCTGATCTTTTTGTCTATAATGACTGTGTGCTTACTTGGATAATCATGAACATCAATGGGAATAGGGTTATTCAGATTTCTGTATTTAAGGAACTACAGAGTTTAGCATTCATCACATACTCCGTGTTTATTATGAGAGTTTGTGCATTCAGTGTTTATTGATTTGATTTATGGATTTTATGAAATATTAGATGCTATAAAAATTGATTTGGTAACCTCTGCTACACACACACAAAATATTCACGACTGTGCATTTCTGAAAGGGTTTTTGTGATAAAGTTTGAAAATTTGACAAACACTGATGGATTGTGTTCCGTACTCTAAGGTAAATTTTCATTAAGATAATTTGAAAATTTTGGAGTAAATAGAGTGTTTGACAACTGTTAATGAGTGTATTTTGTGGTAAAGTGTATTGATAATAGGAAAGACAGCAGTAATAATGGCTTTTACTGCGTGATTAAGTGATTCGCTGCATGTTTGACATGTGTCCCACTTTCACCCACTTACTCATCATTATGTACCACTTTCACACTATTCTAGGAACGGTTGCGTGTTTTCAATGTGAAAACGATTGAGTTTTATTTTTTTTTACTACTCAAATCATTTTTTTTGTTCCTATCACTCCACATCCACTCATATTCACTTTACCAAAAACACAGCCCTCCTTTGTTTTTCACTTTGACATTTTCACAAACACCTTTCTTACATATCACTTTCATAGTCAATTTTTGCTTATTTCTTGATCTAATGGCAACAAAACCTTTTACTTCGTTTGTTCTTCGTTTTGTGCCTAACAATTTTGCAGCTCTACTTGAGAACGACCGTGCTCCTGAAGCGTTTCACCTTATGCAAAATTTTCTTCGTGACTCTGAGATTGGGCAAGCGTTGATTGAACCTGCTACTCTATCTGCATCTCAGATTGTCACTTTCTGGCAAAACTCAAGGTATATAGATGGAGGAGAGAATGGAACTCCGTCTATCATCTTCACTCATGATGAACAAGAGTTTGTGATAACTCCACAAACTGTTCGAGAGACCTTGGACTTCGACACACACACATCGTATGCTATTGTTTCTGAACAGAATCTGAGAGAAATGTTAACAGAGATTGGGTACATGGAATCTCTTGCAAAGCTGGGCAGTGTGAGAAGGCCGAATCTTAGAAAGGAATGGAATTTTTTCTTCGACTGTATCACCAGGACATTCCAGAAGAAAGTCACCAACTGGGATGCCATTCCAATGGATAGTTTGCAAATTGGGTATTCTCTACTCTATGGCAGTAATTTTGATTTTGGTCGATATGTGCTAATGAACTTAGGTGATAAGTTGTCAGAGTCTACTACAATTTAATTTGCTAGATTTTGTCAACTTTTGTTCAATGCCTGTGTACCTGGGTTAGAAGTTGATGCAGCTGATGTGATTCAACCTTTTAGAGTCAATAAGAGAATATTCTCCGATATGACTAATAAAGATGTTGGTAAAGATTTACCTGCTTTTGTTTTGCCACTTGCCTTGCAGAACTTTCTCAACCAACCACAAGATTCCCAATCACCACAACATGAACCACACCAAACACAACAACCAGAAACACAAAATATGCCTGAACCTTTAGCCACTGACCACACTGAAACCATACACTCTCATCATGTACCATCACCTAAGCCAACACCAACAAACACTGTACCTACTACATCAACACACACACAACCTGAACCAATAAACCCTGAGCAAACAAACCCGGTCACTACTACTCAACCTCAACCAACATCTAAACCAAAAAGGAAGAAGCATACTGCCCTCAACACAAAACATTCCAAGGCTAAACAAACATCTCCTAGAGCTGTTTATTCCAGAAGAATCATTAAAAGGGCAAATAGGCCTTCATCACCACCAGTTGAGGAAAGTTCTAGTGAAGAAGAAGAAATGATTGAAGTGCCTCAAGCAAAGAGGAGAAGGCTGATTCTTACAGATTCTGATGATGAGCAAGTTGTTGAGGCTCAAGAGAAAATTTCTCAGGATATTCCTACTGGTGAGACAGAGGTTATCATAGAATCTACTATAGAAGAATCAGGTTTCAAGATTGCTGAACCAGAACTTGCTAAGGTTCAAACTAATGAAGATGTTAGAGATGCATTGCCTACAATGGAAGAGTTTGATGAAACTCCATTTTCTTTTGATAATGAAGCACCTACTCCAATACCCATGGAGGTTACACACTCTGTTGATACTGGTGTTGCAGATGGGCCTACTGTTGTCTTGGAAGACACTGAGGTTGCATCACACACAGAATTAAACTCTGATGGACATCATGTTTCTGATCATGGTGAGGAGATTGATCAACCAGAGAAAGTTATTTCTTCAGAGCATATTCAAGATGATAAAGGAAAACAGGTTGTTCAAGAACCAGTTGCTGCTCAAGATGAGGACATTGCTTCAGTTGCACCTACTGATGTTTCTGTCAGTGATTCTTTTGAAGAAAGGAGTACAGAAGCTCATAAAAACCAATTTCAATCTGATGGTCATAAAACAGGAGAAAAACCAGATTTTGCTGGACCTTCTACTAATGAAATTGATGATAATTACTTGACAAAGCAAACTGCAGATTGGTACAAGTCGGATTGTATTTTTCCTCCTGGTAGAGCAGCTACCTTTCTCAAGGCAAATTCTTCAAAGATTTCAAATCCTGATATTTTCACTTGTCTGCAAGGAACAGTGATTCAGATCAAGTCCTTGAATCACAGATTTGATGATAATCAAAAGGCAATTGTTGATCTTCGAACAGAGGTTGCTACTCATGAGGAGAAATCTCAACGAGCTAATTCTAAGCTTTTTCAACAATTTTCCAAAGCTCAAGAGAATCTTAATGACAGATTGAGCAAAGTTGAACAGAATCAGCTTTTGCTGACTGAGAAGGTGGATTCTATTGCAAACTCTCTTGAGTTAATCACTTCTATTCTGATTCCAGATGGTGATGATGTCAAAAAGGGGGAGAGACTTGCTAAAACTAAGTGTAAGCAAACTCAAACTCTGTTAAAGAAGGATCATCTGGATGAAGAAGGTGCAAATGCTGATAAGGGATTAAGAAGTGCAAATCCAAGACATGGACACGGAAGGTCTACAAGGTCAAAGCAAAATGTGGTGGCAGATTCAAATCTTCAGAGTACTTCTACTTCAAGGCAAAAGGATTTGTCATTCACTGACAATCCACAAACAGATGAAGAGTTGGCTGCTAAGATCTTTCGTGAGGAAAATGCTGAGGCTACACTTGAGGACATACAAGCTGAAGAAAAGCTGTTGCAAAAAGAACATTTAAAAGCACTAAAGTCCAAGAAAGGAAAGAAGACTGTTAGAGCTTCAAAGCCTGCAATGAAAGGGATTGAAATCAAAGAGAAATTATCTGATATTCAAGAAGAAGAAGAAGAAGAAGGAAAGTTGGTAAGAAAGTCTTCTCTTGATGCCAAGTTGAAGCTAAAAGGGGTAATGGGTGAAGAGAGCAAAAGTAAAATGATAGTTACAACCTCTGTTGCCACACAAGTTGTACAGACTCAAAGCAAACCTTTACCTGGGTTTTCTAGGCCAAAGATTCCAGTTCAAGCACAAACAGGAGTGACTGGTGGGTATCAACATAATGTTGCTTGTTCACGAAAGACACCAGGCAGGAATACTTCTGGCTTAGGTTCAAGAAGAGATTTGAGAGTTAGTAATAGTCCAAGAGATCCCTCTGCACTTGTCTCTCTTGGTTCTGGTATTATTCAAGAAAATATAGACAAGTTGGAATCAGTTCAACTAGTTCATCAAAGGAGCTTAGATATTCACTTTTTGTTATACTTTATGACAGATGGAACAGTGTATAGAGTGAATGAAGAAGCAATCAAGCTAAAGTTATTTGAAGAACTTCAGTATGTTCTGCATATATTCAGAGTCAGAAATCGACAAACACAGCTTATTGCTAATTCTATAAGGGAATATATGCAGAGAGCCAAAGTCATTACAGGATCTAAGACTACTGAAAAGTATGTTCCTAAATACAGAGATTGGAATGGAAATCTTGTAGAGATGAAGAAAGGAACTGCTAAATTAAAGACTGATATGGGGATTACAGTTCTTGATTTTAATTCTCAATCAGAGGAAGTCAAATTCATTAGACTGGGTAATCAGATGAGGAGAAATAAAATCTATGATCTAAGAGCTGCTATCTTTTAAACTGATGAGAATGATCCAGAATTAAGAGAGATCAAGGAAGCTATGCAGATTGAACTTGAAAATGCTGAGAGAAGATTGTTGATTGACTATCTCAGAACAACTCCAGATCTTGAGGAGGTTAGGTAGACAGAATTTGTAAGTAATTTGAATTTTCTGTAGATTTTGTTAAGTCAAGATTAAACTCTGAATATATGTTAAACACTGTGTTTTTTTATTTGATTGTTTTGACATCATCAATTACTGTGAACTTGTACATTTTTCTAATGAACAAGTTGGGGGAGATTGTTAGATATAATTGATGTGATTTAATGTCAGTGTTTAAGTGTTACAGGTAAAAAGAGTTTAACTTGTTATTGAAAGCAGTCGTAGCAGAGTTTGATTATACGATGATAGCTCGAAGCGCAAACGCTGATAGAAGGAAGTGTAAACACTGCTAACTGAATACAAGGAAGCGCAAACACTGCTGGCTAGGAGAGCAACAGAGTTTGCTAAAGTCTGTCTACTGGAAGCGTCTACAAGTCAACAGAGTTTGAAGATTAATTCAAGATTAATATGGAAGCAATATCTTTGAAGATTGGATAGCTGTCAAAGAGATTGAGTTGACTTAGAAGACGTGTAGCAATCGTAATTGATATCAATTGTATAGCTTAATTATAGGAGAATCAATTAACGATTGTACGTAGCTGTATATCATATAAATACAGTTAGGTTAACCCTAGAAGGGTATCCATCGTGAACGAATATCATTCATTGTAACCTAAGCAGCTCTCTGTGATATTTTACATCATTGAGAGAGGAATTATTAATTCCAAACAGTTTTAAGTACTAGAACGTGTGTTCTTGTTATTTACTCATACAGTACTTGATTATATATATATTGTGTATTCGACCTAACACTTGTCAATTGGATTTTATAGTATTCAAGCAAGGTGGCCAGTCTATGGAGCTCGTACGCAGTATCCTCCGCCAGATTCAACCGAGGAGGAGGACGAGTAGGTATTTTTTCTGCTATCCCTTGTATTTACTTCCATTCAATGAGGACATTGAATATTTTAAGTTTGGGGGTGGTTTGAGGGATTAGTAGTTGTTGTTGTATTATTTGTTCATGTAGGATTTCATACTTTGCATATTAGTAGTAGTAAATCATGCATATATGTTGTGTTATCTACGTTTGTTTCATATAGGACATTCTGTTTTTCTTTTCGTATACCATGTGAGTTTTCATTTAGTTGCATTTTCATGGCATGCATATTTCATGATCCCTTAGGACGAGATGATTCTGATTGATAGGTAGATGTTTTAATTGAGTGTGGTGATGATGAGTAGAGGGCTGATTTATAGTTCCTAGGAATTGACTTGCATGTTACGGGAACAAAACTTTTACACAGTCTCATTGTTTGCTTTTGGGCAAGGTTGAGGTCATGCTTGTTTGGAGTTTTGAGATTTAATCACTTGATTATATTTAGAATTTTCGTTATTCCCTTGATGGCGTAGGAGCACTAAAGTCTAAGTTTGGGGGAAACCAGGGATTTCATGCTAGTTGTTAATATTTGTTGAATAATGGCTAGGTGTCAAATGGCTAGTAGCCAGCTCATATTTATATGAGTAGTCTAGGGTTGGAAATGAGAAAGGCACATTCCAGATTGCATGAAAAAAAAAGTCAATAGTTTAATTGTTTAAATGCAGAATTAACCAGAGTGAGCTCTTTAATACTCGAGTAATTAAGTCTGAGGGGACTTAGTCCTAGTAACCTAAAGCCTTGTGGTTTGGGATTGCTGACCTAACACTCGCTACATGGGTATTATTGTATAAGCCTTTTGGGGTCTCATTCGTTGCACGGTTAAATAAGCATGCGTGTTGTTTGTGGTATTATGTGTCGTAGTGTAGTAATAAAGGATGAATTCCTGGCTAACTTGAATGAGGATGGAGGTGTTTCTAAGTTATGAAGTGTCTACAGTCTATTCTATTTATAAACCTGTGATTGTCTTGGCGAAGAATATATATGATTTTTGACCTAGTGTTGGGAGTATTTCTGATGAGCATCGCACACACGCACGTTTCTGTTCATGTATTGTTAGTATACGGGGACTTAGTCGAGCTCTGCTTGGATTTATTTGCATTCTTTGAGATGTTTGCTTGTTAGTTGGTTTGGTGAGTTTGAAGGGGATCTTTGCATATTTCATATTAGTTGCATTCATGCATTACATTGCATTGGATTTTGTGGGTACATTCACTATAGGTCCTCACGAGACCTTACTCGTCCACTAAGGCTGCCTAGGGGTTTAAAGGGCTTGTTGCATATGCCAAATGCAACCGTGATCACCTATGGAAGTGGTACTAGTTAGTTAGTTAGTTGTAATTGTTTATGCTTGAGGACAAGCATCAGTTTAAGTTTGGGGGTTTGATAAGTGGATTTTATATCCACTTGGAATGCCTCCGTTCGGCTTAAATTGATTGTTTTGGACTCAAGTTGTTGTAATTTTGATGTGTTTTGCTTAGTTGTGCAGATTTACGTGAATGTTGATTAAAGTTGATGCTTCTCTCGTTTTTGGAGAATTAATTGATTAAAATTCGGATTTTCCGGGAAGGCTGCGCAGCTTATACTGTTTTGGACATATCTGGAGTTCTGGAAGTCCGTTTTCAGCGATCTTACTGCCCACGCGAAGCTTGAGAGATTTTCTACAACCTGGGATAGGAAAAAAGTGCAAGGGATGTGCTGAATGAAGTCGCGCACGTGTTCTTATAAAAGAAGGTCATGAATTTACTGTTTTGCCCTTTTTCTAATTCTAATTGTATTCTGGGCAGTTTTGGTACCTTCTTTAAATTATAATTGTAATAGAAGGCAATTGGTTGTTGGGAAAGACTAGGAGTATCTATATAAACACATCTAGGGATGAGAAAAACGAGGTTAGTTAGAGAGATACAATTTGTACACAGCTTTTAGGGATTTTTCTGGAGAACAATTATTTTCATTGAAGATTGAAGATTAAAGGTTTCTTTTCTATATTCTTTTAATTATGATTTCTTCTATTAATTCTTGTTTTGTTAACTTAATTATGTGTAACTAAATCTCTAATCTGAGGATTGGGTAGTATTCCTTGGTATTCATGTGTGTTTAATTATCTGTGATTTTCTTGCTTTGCTGATCTGTTATTGAGAGCTTAACACAATTAGGGGAGTCATGAACCTTTGATTGGATTTTAGGGATTGTAATAACTTGGAAGAGGAGTTGTGATTTTAGTACATGATTTAACAGACATAACTTGAATATTTGATTGGAAGATTAATAGGAGAGTTGTGAGACTTATAATTCTTGGTGCGTAATAGTTTATGATTGTACTTTGATTGTATCACGGAAGTGACAATTAGGGTGTAGTTGTAGACACTATATTGTATCTTGGAAGAGAACATTATAACCTTAGAAGAATTATTTTCAGTAGAGTAAGAACATAGATGTCACATAGATATTGAATGTGCATTGAAACCAAGTGAAGAACCCCAGTTCTTGGATTGTTTTCCTCATATATTTTATTCTTGATTGATAATTAGTTTAATTTAGTTTATAAACAACCCAAACACTCTTTTACACTTCTAAATTGTGAGAGATAAGATACTTGAGCTTGATATTACATTCAGTCCTTCCCTGCGAACGAACACATAAAAATACTACTAACATATATATAAGTGTTAGTAGTATTTTTGTGTGTTCGTTCTCAGGGAAGGACTAAATTTAATTCAAAGTTCAGGTTTCTTATCTCTTTACGTCTAGAAGTGTGTAAGAAGAATTTTGGGTTTGTGTATTAACTAAATTAACCAAGAACTAATTATAAGCACTAAGAATTGATTTTAAACTAAGATTCAAATATATGGGAAAACAATCTAAGAACTGGGGTTCTTCACTTGGTCTCAATACATGCTCAATATTAATGTGATATCTGTGTTCCTACCTTGCTGAAAACAATTCTTCTAAAGTTATACTGTACCCTCCTAGGTTACAATATAGTGCCTACAGCTACACCCTAATTGTCACTCCCGTGATACAATCAAAGTATATCTATAAACTGTTAAGTGCCAAGAATTATATGTCTCACAATTCTCCTATTAATCTCCCGATCTAATATTCAAATTATGTCTGTTAAATCATGTACTAAGATTGCAACTTCTCTCCCAAGCTTATTACAATCCCTAGAATACAATCAAAGGTTCATGACTCCCCTAATTGTGTTAAGATCTCATTAACAGATCAGCAAAGCAGAAAATCACGTAATCAAGCATGCATGAATACCAAGGAATACTACCCAATCCTCAGATTAGAGAATTAGTTACGCATATTTAATAAAGAAAACATAATAATAATGATAATGAATGAAAACATAATATTGAAGAAAGAATTGAAGATTGAAATTACCTTGATACGATTAAAAGCTATGAATTGTTATGATTTACAATGGTAGGATGTGTTTTAAATAGGCTCTATAAATCTTGCCCAGCAAGATATTACCTTCTATTACAATTAGGATTTAAAGAAGGTACCCAAAACTGCCCAGAATACAATTAGAATTAGAAAAAGGGCAAAACAGTAAATTCCCAGCCTTCTTTTATAAGAACACGTGCGCGATTTAATTCAGCATATTTCTTGCACTTGTTTCCTATCCCAGGTTGTAGAAAATCTCTCAAGCTTCGCGTGAGCAGTAAGATCGCTGAAAACGGACTTCTAGAACTCCAGATATGGCCAAAACAGTATAAGCTGCGCAACCTTCCCGGAAAATCCGAATTTTAATCAATTAAATCTCCAAAAACGACAAAAGCTTAGATATTCTTGCAAACCTGCACAACTACACAAAACACATCAAAACTATAACAAACTTGAGTCCAAAACAATCAATTTAAGCCGATATAGAATGTTCCAAGTGGATATAAAATCCACTTATCAATAAGAACATAGAGGAGCTCTAAATATAAAATTTCTTTTCTATTTCGAATATATAAATATTCCTTTCCTACAAATTCGAAAATCTTTTCTATTTCGAAGATGTAACTTGAATTATATATTCTTCCTTACAATTTCGAAAACCTTTTCAATTTCAAAGCCTTTTAATATTTTTTTTTTCAAAATATAGACTATTTGAGAAAGAAAACAAAAAGAAAATATGTATAAATAAATTAGTGAACAGAATATTGTACAAATTTTAATATGTATATAGACAACAAAATAAACTATATATTTACTTTTACATCGATTTTGTGTCACGTTTTATTAGGCTGATATCCGTTGTAATAAATTCCTATTAATAAAAAGCAGATTTGATTGATTTAATAAACGAAGACATTAGAATATTATGATCAAGAACAATGAGAAGATAATAACGACAAATTAACAATTAACAATAAATAAATAAAGTTGAAAAGGTAAAAGTTCTAACCTTTTGTGCCAAGTTTCTCAAGTGCTTCTACTTCTGAAACTGAGAAAGATCTTAAAATTCTTGTTCACACAATAAGGTGTTTTTGTACCGAGATCACTAACAAAAAAATACAAAAGCCAAAGCAAAGAACAACCAACAATTACTAATAATCCATAATCATAACTACAATCATAACGTACAAATCATAAATTTAAAACTAAACCAAAGAAGTAAATTCAAAAACTTAAAAACCAACAAAAAAAAAAAGCAATTTGAAAATTACTAAACAGAATCCATGTACATTGAGAATTAAAGAAAATAAGAATAAATAAAAAAAACTAAAAGAAAAGAAACAAGGACAAAAGTGAACATAAGTAAGAAAAAAAAAAGTATAGAACAAAAACTGATAGATTGTATTTTGTGGGGGATGATAATGGCTTTATATAGGATTACAGGAGATTCGTATAGAAGTCGATAGGATTTATAATTGTAATTCTTAAATTTTGAATATAATTAAGAAAATTATACAATACTGACTTCCCCGCAAATTCCAATGTAAATAAGGAAATTTTAACTTTTTTGAATGTAAATAAGGAAATTTCAATTTTCTATTTCGAATGTTAAAACAGAAATTTTTAATTTCTTTTATAAATAATAGGGCCTAAATAAGAAAATTTAAAAACTGTTTATACAGACATCGATGGCACTATATATGGATATTTATGATATCAATTTTATTTCGAAGATGTTAATGTTAAAAAAAAGAAGATATAAAATATATTTTTTTTTATTTCGAATATATACATTTGACTTATTCTTTTCAACAAATTTGAAAACATTTTATATTTCGAATATGTTAATGTTAAAAAAGGAAGTTCGAAGATGTTAATGTTAAAAAAAGAAGATGTGAAATATAATTTTTTTTATTTCGAATATATAAATTTGACTTCTTCTTTTCTACAAATTTGAAAACCTTTTCTATTTCGAATATTTTAATGTTAAAAAAGGAAGTTTTGATTTCTTTTCTAAAAAATAGGGCTAAAGAAGGAAGTTTTGATTTTAATTATTTAAAATAGAGGAGCTCTAGAAAAATAGATAAATATGAATCGAGCGATTCTAGAGCTCCTGCGGGTTCTCCTATATATATATAAACTAGTCGATAAAGCCGCGCTTCGCGGCGGCGCTATAATATTTTTTTTAAAAATTAATACATTTACGTTATATTATAATATTAATACGGAGTATTAAATTTTAAAAAGGGTAAAGAGTTTCTACCTGATACTGTAGGAAACTTTTCTACAGTGTCGGCTTAAAATCACGATTTTGCTGTACATATGATATGCAAACTGATCGTTGAGAGATGGAGAAAAATACAGTGAAGTCAGATTTCAAAAAAATTCAGTAATTGACGGGAAAAATCAAATTAAAAATGTAGGAAATTTGGTGGGATTGTGTGTGTGAGGGTGTATTCGATTTGTATGTGGTGTCCCTAGCGGGGCCATTGGATTAGATTAATCTATGGCCCAGATTTAATTTAAGGCGATACTGTAGAAAAATTTCCTACAGTGTCAGGCAGAAACTCTTTTTCCTTTTAAAAATTAAATATCATTTTCTAATGAATCGATTTCTTGTTTAACACTATTATTTCGATTGGGCCGCTCTCTCGCTAAAATCGAAATCTCAACTTTAACATATATTATAAAGACTTATATAATATTTTCTATCCATAAAATCGAACAATAAAAAAAAATATGATATCAATATCAAATTCTAATAGCTAATACAATCTTTTCTAGTGAGCCGTCTTCCCGTTAAATACGTTTCGAGTCGCTCTTATTTGGAATCGAAATTCTAACTAATTATATAAAGAAAGTGAATTCCAATTTTTATATTCTTTAAACTTTCTAATATTTATAAAGTTTTAAAAATGAAAATACATCTTATATTTTCTCTATATTATAGATACTCATGTACTTATTACAACTTCCGCATGGGAATGTCTTTCTGTTATGTTAACATGTAAAAAAATTAATTTCGAAGACTTTTCGTTACGGAAATGATATTAAATTTATGGATATATTTTTCTAATGCAAGTATAATTAACTTGTATAAAAAAGATTAAATAAAGGATTTCTAGGAAAAAGATATATAGTTTTAAAAATCGTGTAAGATGTCTCCATCGTCCTCGTATTCTACTTCTAATAAAACATTTTATTTTATGTATTCCTTATATGTTCAAACATCTTTATACGGTCTTCTCTAATGAATCGTTTTTTTGTTAAACACGGTTATTACTATTTATCCGCTCCCTCGTTAAGACCAAAAGTCTAACTTTTACATATATCACTTGTATGATAATGTTTATCCATAAAAATCAAATCCTAAAAATAAAATAAAATTTATAACATCAAAATGATATTTTAATAGCTAATACAATCTTTTATAGTGAACTGTCTTCTCGTTAAACACGTTTCGAGCCGCTCTCGTTTAGGTCGAAATTCCAAATTCATTACATATTATTAATGATACTTATCTTACACGTACAACAACTATTTTCCTTAAAATTAAAACCTAAAAAAGAGAGTGAATTCCAATTTATACTTTATCTAGACTTTCTAAAATTTATGGAGTTTTAGATAATGAAAACACATCTTATTTTCTATTTATATTATAGATACTCCTATTTTTATTTAGGATTCCTACATGAGAATGTTCTTTTATAATGTTAACACATAAATTCTTTTCTTTTTAAATACGATGACTTTTTTTATGATAATAGTATTGGATTTATGAATAAATTTTCCTAATAGAAGTATAATTAACTTATGTAAAAAATATATAATTTAAGAAGATCATACTTTCTATAAAATATTTAGTTATATGGATGCTCTATATATTCAAACACCTATTCTACTTCTAATAGAACTTTTATTTATATGTTTTTCTATAAATTCGAACTCTTATTCTCTATAAATTCGAACTCCTATTCTACTTTCAATAGAACTTTTAATCTTATGCTTTATAAATACTTATTCTACTTCCAGTAGAAACTTTTATTTATATGTTTTTTTATAAATTTGAACTTTTGTTCTCTATAAATTCGAACTCCTATTCTACTTTCAATAGAACTTTTAATCATATGCTTTATAAATACTTATTCTACTTCCAATAGAATTTCTAATTATATGTCTTCCTATAAATTCGAACTCTTTTCCTCTATAAATTGGAACACCTATTCAACTTCTAATATGTTAAATGATATTTTTATATTTATGAGTGTTTAAAATTCTAAAATTTTAGAAAATTAGAAAAATAGATTGAGACGATCCTAGAGCGCATTAAAACTAACACTAATTGTAAAATTCATAAACTGATAAATCAAAAAGATAAAAAAATCAAAAGCAAAGTCTAAAAAAATGTCATGCGGACGCATTGTACGTATATGGGGAAAAGTCGAGTTATACAGAGTAAAATTATTTGTCAGTACTGTGGAACTCTTGTTTTATATAAATTCGAACACTTATTCTACTTCTAATATGTTAAAAGATATCTTTTTTTTTTAATGTTTAAAATTGTAAAGCTCTAAGAAAATTAGAAAAATTGATTGAAACGATCTTAGAGCGCCACCTAAACTCCCGTGTACCCTCCTTTATATATATATATATAGGCTAGCGTTCAAATACAAACCAAACTTAGAATAGAAACTAGAAATCTACACTAAATAAATTATATTTCACTTATTTTAATGGCCCCGCTAGGGGCACATTCACAAAAAACTTATAAAATTCTTGGCTCTATTTAACAAAAATATAAAAAAATTTAAAATAAATAAATAAATAAAGTTACTGTTCACGTGTCACGTCATCACGTGAACAGTAACTTTTTTTTTTAATTTTTAATTTTTTTAATTTTTTTGTTGAATAGAGCCAATAATTTTAAACGTTTTTTGTATTGGGGTAACCCTAATTTGGTCATTAGATTAGCTTGAAATATTTAATTTAGGTTTTGTTTCTAGTTTCTATTTTAAGTTGGTTTCTATTAGAACAAGACTCTATATATATATTGATTGAAGATATTGATAATCAGTTAGTGTTTTTTTTTTTTCAATAATTAGATTTATATGCCTTACGAATGAGTATCAGTTTTTAATAAATTTTAGGGATGAACGAGAATCGAACTCATAAATTGGGACGAAAAAAAATGAGACCTTACCACTTTGAATGACGAAATTATAGGAGTTAAAAGGGTCTAATGACACCGCTAAATATTCATTTAGCAAAAAAAGAGAGGCCCAAATTCACTTAGCAAAAAAAGGAAAAAAAAGCTCCAAATTCGAAATTTTGCTTGAGACCCTCGCAAAGATTGGACAGGCCATGCTAGTAGCACATTCATGTTCGGTCTGGTGTAGCAGTGTGACTGCACTTATAGAAAAAATTATAAAAATAACCATTTTTTACATTTTTTTTATAAAAATAATAGAAATAATCATTCTCAAAAATGTGGTTAATTTTAACTTTTTGGATATTCCATTGGCGGATAAGGATTACTTCATTGACAAATAGGTATCTCATATGCTGGATACTCCATTAAAAGTTGGGTATCTCATATAAAAATGTATACTTCATTGATAATTGGTATCTCATATAAAAGTGAATACTCCACTGATAATTGGTATCCTATGAGTTAAAATTGACCAAAGTTCCGAAAATGATTATTTTTATATATTTTGTAAAAAAAAAAAGGTTAAAGTTAGCCTTCATCCGCCCCTATACCGACTTATGTAATATGTCGAATCCTGATCCGTTGCTACCGACCAATCTTATTATAACAACATACCTAAAAGAAATTAGCAGATCCAGCTAATGAGCTCTAATTTAGCGGTGACTTTGCGTGGTTTACAAAAGATCAATGGTTCAATTCGCCCCATACTTAATTTGTTGGGAGAGGGCGGGTCTAGGGTTGCAAACGAACCGAGTCATGTGGAGCCGAGTTTTGATCGAATCGAGTCGATCTTTGACTTTAATGAACCGAGTCGAGCTTTGATCTTAACGAACCGAGCTGATTTCTTAACGAACCGAGCCGAGTTTTGACCGAACCGAGCCGAACTCGAGTTGTTCATGAACAGCCTCGAGCCGAACCGAGCTCGATCCGAGCTCGAGCTGTTCGCAAACAATTAATTTGGTTGGAGATCTTAGTAGATCACTACTATTCTAACTAGTACCAGTAACTAGTGCTTTGTCACGGATTGTTGTTTCTATTTTTTAAAGAATATTTCTCGACGATCCAACCGTACGGATGTCAAGATATATCTAATTTAGTGATATTCCCAAATTAAAAAAATAAATTAATTTGGTTGGAGATCTTAGTAGATCACTACTATTCTAACTAGTACTAGTAACTAGTGCTTTGTCACGGATTGTTGTTTCTATTTTTTAAAAAATATTTCTCGATGATCCAACCGTACGAATGTCAAGATATATCTAATTTAGTGATATTACCAAATTTTCAAAAAATTAAAAATTAATTTGGTCGGAGATCTTAGTAGATCACTACTATTCTAACTAGTACTGGTAACTAGTGCTTTGTCACAGATTGTTGTTTCTATTTTTTAAAAAATATTTTTCGACGATCCAACCGTACGGATGTCAAGATATATCTAATTTAGTGATATACCCAAATTTAAAAAAAAAAAAAAATTAGTTTGGTTCGGGATCTTAGTATATCATTACTATTCTAACTAGTACAAGTAACTAGTACTTTATCATGAATTGTTGTTTCTATTTTTAAAAAAATATTTCTCGACGATCCAACCGTACGGATGTCAAGATATATCTAATTTAGTGATATTCCCAAATTTTATAAAAATAAAAAATTAATTTGGTTCGAGATCTTAGTAGATCACTACTATTCTAACTAGTATTGGTAACTAGTGCTTTATCACGAATTGTTGTTTCTATTTTTTTAAAAATATTTCTCGAAGATCCAACCTTACGGATGTCAAGATATATCTAATTTAGTGATATTCCCAAATTTTCAAAAAATAAAAAATTAATTTGGGTCGAGATCTTAGTAGATCACTACTATTCTAACTAGTACTAGTAACTAGTGTTTTGTCACGAATTGTTGTTTCTATTTTTTTAAAAATATTTCTCGACGATCCAACCGTGCGGATGTTAAGATATATCTAATTTAGTGATATTCCGAAATTTTCAAAAAATAAAAAATTAATTTAGTTAAGATAAAAAAATAAAAAGTAAAATTTTTGATTTTTTTCGAGCTTTAACGAGCCGAGCTCGAGTCGAACTGAGTTTGAGTCGAGTACCGAGTCGAGCCGAGTTCGAGTCGAGTCGGACAGCCAAAAAACTCGGCTCGACTCGATAAGCTTATCGATCAAATTTTGGTGATCGAACTCGAGTTCGTTAACGAACCGAGCCTAGTCGATCGAGTTTATAACGAGTCGAGTCGAGTTCGAGCTCAGCTCGGTTCGTTTGCAACCCTAGGCGGGTCGTCTCTAATATTTTGGAGGCCATAGTTAATATTGTAGAATATTTTTTTTAAGCCCCTAATTTTAAAATAAAAAATATTAAATATTCTAGTAATATATTGTTTTTGAACCATAATCAAAATATGGTAATGATAAATTAAATTAAGAAATTAAATTCTTTCTCATTTTTAAATGCGCAAAAGCACTTACAAAAATAGCATAATCTAGATTAATGGATAAGAAAATGGAATAAAAAAAAGAGGTTAACTCAAGATTTATGACAAATCATATATGAATATATGCATGAACTATGTATAACAAACAGATTGCAAATAAAAAGAGAAAAGGTAAAACAATCCCATCAAATTAAAGGTATATGTCTGGCTTATTACATAAAGTAAAATAAAATCATTAGGCGATCACATATAATCATTTACTAGAAGTGAGTTATGTACTACGTGAAGTTTAAGATTAAAAAAATTATTGAATATATAATATTTGGAAATTAAAAAATGAGGCCCTTTATTAGTTGGAGGCCCTAAGCGGGTATCTGTAACAGCCCGATTTTTCGGATTATTAATTCTAAATCGAAAACTAAAACAAGTTACAATTTATTTAACCAAAAATCAATTACAAAGGTACTTATTACAAAAGCACTGCTAACATCTATCGAAATGTCAATCTAGCCCAATTCTCAGGTCCTCGAACTCCAACGCTACCAAACTCGATCGTACACCGAACCTGAAATATTGAAAGAATGAGCTACGAAGCCCAGCAAGCAACTACCATCCGACGTCTCAAAATAAGGGTTAATTGGCAAATTCATAACTGAACTCGTACTCAACTTGCAGTTGGATAATCGAACTCAAAAAGCTTGCAGTCAACTCATCAAAGTAATTAAATCTTGCAGTTAGGTAACCGCCGTTAACTCCATGTAACGTCCGTGACGGAAAATTGACGTGGACGACTGATGTGTTAAAAATTATATGCGTTGTTCGCTGAGGTGGTTCGACTCATTAAAAACAAAAAATTTACTTAAATAACAAAATATTTTTAGAATAAATATAAACACTTTCTTTATTTCTTTTTCTCTCTTTCCTCACGATCTCTAATCTCCCATCTCTCTTCCCTGTAAAATCTCTCTCCCTTGTTCTTGATTCCGGCGACTGCCACTCCATTCCGGCACCCCCTTTCACTCAAACCCACTACATCAGTGCCTCTTTACTTCCCATCCACCCACCTTCTTAACCACCCTTCTCCTCCGACCAACTACTGCCTGCAACAACCCAGCCTGTAATTGGGGCTTTAGGGTTCTTGATTAAGAATTGGGGCTTTTGATTTCAGAGATTGTTCAGTCCTTTTGATGTGGTATATAACTTTATGGAGTTGTGTAGATTCCATTGATGTGTCTAATTGTTTTTGGATGACGTTGTTCAGTTGATTTGAGGCCACCAACAGTTTTGTTATGATCTCAAGCTTGTTTTACAATAAAAAAATGTGAGTTTTGGTGTTGATAATTTTAGAAAAACGTGTTTGGCCGGACATGGCTGCCGGACTTGTGCGAACTCGCCGGGTTTGAGCAATTCTGGTTAGTTTCTGGTTGTTTTCTTGAGGTGTTATTGATGCCCAGAAAATGGGCAAGTGCTTCATTTGGTTTAGTACAAAGAAACGAGTGTGTGGGTTGTGATTTGGTGTTAGTCGGAAGATACATAGATACGGGAAGAGGGAGATGAAGTGGTGGGTTGTGGGTTGAGAGGAGGAGAAGAAGATGGGTGGGAGAGGAATAAAAGGGCTTTGATCGGACTCCGGTACTTGCTCAAACGAAGCTTTTCCGGCTACAACGGTGGGAAAAAGGGGAGAGAGGCGGTGAGTCGAGAGAAAAGAGAGAGAGAAGAGACAGGGGAGGGGAGAGATGTTGGAAAAAAAAAAGAAAAAAAAATAAGAAAAGAATTCTAAACTATTTATATTTAGAAAAATATAAATAGTTTATGAGGCAGCTGATTTGTCAAATGTGAGGAGAGAGAAACATCCATGTGGCGGCTTATGTGTACAAAATTAACGGACCTCCGTTAAAAGTCAACAAGAGTTAATGGCGCTGCAAGTTATTTTGTGTTTAGTGATTGAATCGCAATAAAATATTACTGTACTGACCAAATTTCAAGCTTTTTGAGTTCGATTACCCAACTGGAAGTTGAGCACGAGTTTAGTTATGAAATAGCCAATTAACCCCTCAAAATAATATTTCTATATTTCTCAGAAACATGATTTCCACAAGTAACCATCCTTATTTTAATTCACATCCTTAAGTAACCTGAAATATATTAAAACAATGAGCTGCAAAGACCAGCAAGTAACTATCGCCCAATGTCTCACTTTTAATTACCACATTTCTAAATCACACCTTACGTCACACTTTGTCAGTGACACACTTTCCCAAGTGACCGGGATCTTATTTTTATTCGATGGGGGGCTAGTTTACATCCCTCGTCAAGTGAAATCGAATCTTGACATGGTATCGATGTATTCCAGAACGTGCGCAAACTAGTTTTATTTATCACACTTTCCCATCAAGATCTTAATCTTATTCGATACGTGACTAAGACTAGGGATTTCTGAAAAATTAATGTTTTATTAATCGCATATCAATATCATACTTAGGATAACTTAAACAGGTATTCAAGAACATGTAATCAAACAATACAAAGCATGTTTCACAAAAATATATAGAAACGCAAAGTTACAATTATACGGAGCAACAGATAATTATTTACACAAATATTCAAGAACTTGTAATCAAATAATATAAAGCAGGTTTCAAATTAATATGGAGCAACGGATAGTTACTTACCTTAATTACGCAATTTAAGAAATCACATGATCACATAAGAACACATGTACAATCCTTAACAACCCATCGAAAGCTGAACATCTAAAATCTTGAACGACTCCATGATTACAATTCTGACTAGATCTGTATTTTACCGTTTTGATCCTATAAATGATGTTTTCTTGAAACTCTCAAAGAACGAAAATTGTAGAGCACGAAAAGATCTTTCCGACAAGTCCAGAATCAACAAATTCGGATTTATGATGATTTTTCTATGAATTTTACAAGACTGCTGATTTGTGTTTATAAAAAACCTTACGAATTTTGTTATAAAAGATGAAGATGGAGAATATGATGTATATAAAGGTTTACAAAACCCTAGACCAAAACCTACTAATATCCGTATTAAAATCTGATCCATATTTAAGTCCGATTATTCTAATCCAATTTTAAATCCTATTTATTATCTAATTTTAATCCTTTTTTCTATTATTTTTTATTATTACTAATCTAAAAATTACGAGATATTACATACTACCCTCCTTAACAAGGATTTGGTCCCCAAATTCTTAAACTCCAAAAGTTCACAATACATCTATTCTAAACATCCACTCTTAAATGATAGTCTATAGGATTGCATCCTAGGGAATGTACTAGTCCCATACCTAATACACTCTGAAGGACAACCTGTTTTGATACCAACTGTAACAACCCGAATTTTTGGAATATTATTTCTAGTTTCAAAACTTAAATAAAATAGATTCTTTAATCAATAAATCCGAAATTAATGAAAGTCAAACCCAAAGTCAACATAATAATTTGAAACAATCAAATTAGAAATGCCGCTACACAAATTCAATAATCAGTGTCTAATTAAAAAGTGGAATTATTCTATAATACGTTAAATCTTTTCCAATAATTGCATCTAAATCATGTAGCACAAAATCCACAAGTTCACATCCTTATTCGTTCCAAAGCTTAGTAACCTGAAATATATTAAAACAATGAGATGCAAAGCCCTGCAAGTAACCATCGCCTAATGGCTAAAAAATAATATTATATAAAACAATTCTTAGAATTTAGATCGATAAAGAATTTCAAAATAGTGCATTCATATTTTAATTCCCACAGTTCTAAATCACACCTTATGCCACACTTTGCCAGTGACCGGCATCTTATACCTTATGCCACACTTTTTCAAGTGACCGGGATCTTATTCTTATTCGATGGGGGGCTAGTTTACGTCCCTCCTCAGGTGAAACCGAATCTTGACAAGGTATCGATGTGTTCCAGAATGTGCGCAAACTAGTTCTATGTATCACACTTTTCCAGTGATCAGGATCTTATTCTTATTCGATACATGACTAAGACTGGAGATTTCTGAAAAATTAATGTCTTATTAATCGCATTTCAAAATCATACTTACGATAACTTAAACAGATATTCAAGAACATGTAATCAAACAATACAAAGCATGTTTCACAATAATATATAGAAACGAAAAGTTACTTACAATTATATGGAGCAATGGATAATTACTTACACAAATATTCAAGAACATATAATCAAATAATATAAAGCAGGTTTCAAATTAATACGGAGCAACAAATAGTTACTTACCTTAATTACGCAATTTAAGAATTCAAATGATCACATAAGAACACATGTACAATCCTTAACAACCAATCAGAAGCAGTACATCTAAAATCTTGAACGACTCCATGATTACAATTCTGACAAGATCTGTATTTTACCATTTTGACCATCTAAATGATGTTTTCTTGAAACACACAAAGAACTAAAGTTTTGGAATATTATTTCTAGTTTCAAAACTTAAATAAAATAGATTCTTTATTCCATAAATCCGATACTAATGAAAGTCAAACCCAAAGTCAACATAATAATTTGAAAAAAAATAAAATTAGAAACGCAGCTACACAAATTCAATAATCAATGTCTAATTGAAAACTGGAATTATTCTATAATACGTTAAATCTTTTCCAATAATTGCATCTAAATCAGGTAGCACAAAATCCACAAGTCCACATCCTTATTCGTTCCAAAGCTTAGTAACCTGAAATATATTAAAATAATGAGATGCAAAGCCCAACAAGTAACCATCGCCCAATGGCTCAAAAATAGTATATAAAACAATTCTTAGAGTTTAGATCGATAAAGAATTTCAAAACAGTGCATTCATATTTTAATTCCCACAGTTCTAAATCACACCTTACGCCACACTTTTCAAGTGACCGGCTTCTTATACCTTATGCCACACTTTTTCAAGTGACCGGGATCTTATTCTTATTCGATGGGGGGCTAGTTTACGTCCCTCCTCAAGTGAAATCGAATCTTGACAAGGTATCGATGTGTTCCAGAACATGCGCAAACTAGTTCTATGTATCACACTTTTCCAGTGATCAGGATCTTATTCTTATTCGATACGTGACTAAGACTGGAGATTTCTGTAAAATTAATGTCTTATTAATCGCATTTAAAAATCATACTTACGATAACTTAAACAGATATTCAAGAACATGTAATGAAACAATACAAAGCATGTTTCATAGTAATATATAGAAATGAAAAGTTACTTACAATTATACGGAGCAACGGATAATTACTTGCACAAATATTCAAGAACATGTAATCAAATAATATAAAGCAGGTTTCAAGTTAATACGGAGCAACGAATAGTTAATTATATTAATTACTCAATTTAAGAATTCACAAGATCACAGAAGAACACATGTAACAATCCATCGGAAGTAGAATATCTAAAATCTTGAACAACTCCATGATTACAATTCTGACTAGATCTGTACTTTACCGTTTTGACCCTCTAAATGATGTTTTCTTGAAACTCTCAAAGAACGAAAATTGTAGATCACGAAAAGATCGTTCCGACAAGTCCAGAATCAACAAATTCCGACTTATGATAAATTTTCAACGAATTTTACAAGACTGCTGATTTGTGTTTATAAAAAACCCTACGAATTTTGTTATAAAAGATGAAGATGGAGAATATGATGCAATCCTTAACAACCCATCGGAAGCAGAATATCTAAAATCTTGAACGACTCCATGATTACAATTCTGACTAGATCTGTATTTTACCATTTTGACCCTCTAAATGATGTTTTCATGAAACTCTCAGAGAACGAAAATTGTAGAGCACGAAAAGATCTTTCCGACAAGTCCAGAATCAACAAATTCCGACTTATGATGAATTTTCTACAAATTTAACAAGACTGTTGATTTGTGTTTATAAAAAACCCTACGAATTTTGTTATAAAAGATGAAGATGGAGAATATGATGTATATAAAGGTTTACAAAACCCTAGACCCAAACCTACTAATATTCGTATTAAAATATGATCCACATTTAAGTCCGATTATTCTAATTCAATTTTAAATCCTATTTATTATCTAATTTTAATCCTTTTTTTCTATTATTTTTTTATTATTACAAATCTAAAAATTACGAGATATTACATACTACCCTCCATAACAAGGATATGGTCCCCAAATTCTTAAACTCCAAAAGTTCACGATACATATATTCTAAACGTCCACTCCTAAATGATAGTCTATAGGATCGCATCCTAGGGAATGTACTAGTCCCATACCTAATACACTTCGAAGGACAGCCTGTTCTTGATACCGACTATAACAACCTGAATTTTTGGAATATTATTTTTAGTTTCAAAACTTAAATAAAATAGATTCTTTATTCAATAAATCCGAAATTAATGAAAGTCAAACCCAAAGTCAACACAATAATTTGAAACAATCAAATTAGAAACGCAGCTACACAAATTCAATAATCAATGTCAAATTAAAAACTGGAATTATTCTATAATACGTTAAATATTTTCCAATAATTGCATCTAAATCTGGTAGCACAAAATCAACAAGTTCACATCCTTATTCGTTCCAATTTTTAGTAACCTGAAATATATTAAAACAATGAGATGCAAAGCCCAGCAAGTAACCATCGTCCAATGGCTCAAAAATAATATTATATAAAACAATTCTTAGAGTTTAGATCGATAAAGAATTTCAAAACAGTGCATTCATATTTTAATTCCCACATTTCTAAATCACACCTTACGCCACACTTTGCTAGTGACCGGCATCTTATACCTTACACCACACATTTTCAAGTGACCGGTATCTTATTGTTATTCGATGGGGGGCTAGTTTACGTCCCTCCTCAATTGAAACCGAATCTTGACAAGGTATCGATATGTTCTAGAACGTGCGCAAACTAGTTCTATGTATCACACTTTTCCATTGATTAGGATCTTATTCTTATTCGATACATGACTAAGACTGGAGATTTCTGAAAAATTAATGTCTTATTAATCGCATTTCAAAATCATACTTACGGTAACTTAAACAGATATTCAAGAACATGTAAACAAAAATACAAAGCACGTTTCACAATAATATATAGAAACGAAATGTTACTTACAATTATATGGAGCAATGGATAATTACTTACACAAATATTCAAGAACATGTAATCAAATAATATAAATCAGGTTTCAAAATAATACGGAGCAACAAATAGTTACTTACCTTAATTACGCAATTTAAGAATTCAAATGATCACATAAGAACACATGTACAATCCTTAACAACTGATCATAAGCAGAACATCTAAAATTTTAAACGACTTAATGATTACAATTCTGACTAGATCTGTATTTTACCGTTTTGACCCTCTAAATGATGTTTTCTTGAAACACACAAAGAACTAAAGTTTTGGAATATTATTTCTAGTTTCAAAACTTAAATAAAATAGATTCTTTATTCAATAAATCCGATATTAATGACAGTCAAACCCAAAGTCAACACAATAATTTTAAACAATCAAATTAGAAACGCAGCTACACAAATTCAATAATCAATGTCTAATTAAAAACAGGAATTATTCTATAATACGTTAAATCTTTTCCAATAATTGCATCTAAATCAGGTAGCACAAAATCCACAAGTTCACATCCTTATTCGTTCCAGATTTTAGTAACCTGAAATATATTAAAATAATGAGATGCAAAGCCCAACAAGTAACCATCGCCCAATGGCTCAAAATTAATATTATATAAAACAATTCTTAGAGTTTAGATCGATAAAGAATTTCAAAACAGTGCATTCATATTTTAATTCCCACAGTTCTAAATCACACCTTACGCCACACTTTGCCAGTGACCGGCATCTTATACCTTATGCCACACTTTTTCAAGTGACCGGGATCTTATTCTTATTTGATGGGGGGCTAGTTTACGTCCCTCCTCAAGTGAAACCGAATCTTGACAAGGTATCGATGTGTTCCAGAACGTGCGCAAACTAGTTCTATGTATCACACTTTTCCAGTGATCAGGATCTTATTCTTATTCGATACTTGACTAAGACTGGAGATTTCTGAAAAATTAATGTCTTATTAATCGCATTTTAAAATCATACTTACGATAACTTAAACAGATATTCAAGAACATGTAATCAAATAATACAAAGTACGTTTCACAATAATATATAGAAACGAAAAGTTACTTTCAATTATACGGAGCAACGGATAATTACTTGCACAAATATTCAAGAACATGTAATCAAATAATATAAAGCAGGTTTCAAGTCAATACGGAGCAACGAATAGTTACTTACCTTAATTACGCAATTTAAGAATTCACATGATCACATAAGAACACATGTACAATCCTAAACAACCCATCGGAAGCAGAACATCTAAAATCTTGAACGACTCTTTGATTATAATTCCGACTAGATCTGTATTTTACCGTTTTAACCCTCTAAATGATGTTTTCTTGAAACACACTAAGAACTAAAGTTTTAGAGCACGAATAGATCTTTCCGACAAGTCCAGAATCAAACAGTGTTGTAAAAAGCGGGAATCGGACTTAATCTGTAGAGGCACTGTTTAGGGATTAATCGGTTATTTGAGATTTAATCGGAATGATTAATCGGATAATCGGATTATTAATCAGTGCGATAACCCTGGGAACAGGGATTAATCGGTGATTAATCGTGATTAATAACCGATTTTTAGAATAGAGGAATCGACAAATTCCGATTTACGATGAATTTTCTACGTATTTTACAAGACTGTTGATTTGTGTTTATAAAAAACCCTACGAATTTTGTTATAAAAGATGAAGATGGAGAATATGATGTATATAAAGTTTTACAAAACCCTAGACCCAATCCTACTAATATCCGTATTAAAATTTGATCCATATTTAAGTCCAATTATTCTAATCCAATTTTAAATCCTATTTATTATCTAATTTTAATCCCTTTTTTCTATTATTCTTTTATAATTACTAATCTAAAAATTATAAGATATTTTTCATACTACCCTCCTAAAAAAGGATATGGTCCCCAAATTCTTAAACTCTAAAAGTTCGCGATACATCTATTCTAAACGTCTACTCCTAAACGATAGTCTATAGGATCGCATCCTAGGTAATGTACTATTCACATACCTAATAGACTCCGAAGGACAGCATGCTCTTGATACCAACTGTAAGAACCCGAATTTTTGGAATATTATTTCTAGTTTCAAAACTTAAATAAAATAGATTCTTTATTCAATAAATCCGAAATTGTTGAAAGTCAAACCCAAAGTCAACACAACAATTTGAAACAATCAAATTAGAAACGCAGCTACACAAATTCAATAATCAATGTCTAATTAAAAACTGGAATTATTCTATAATACGTTAAATCTTTTCCAATAACTACATCTAAATCTGGTAGCACAAAATCCACAAGTTCACATCCTTATTCGTTTCAAAGCTTAGTAACCTGAAATATATTAAAACAATGAGATGCAAAGCCCATCAAGTAACCATCGCCCAATGGCTCAAAAATAATATTATATAAAACAATTATTAGAGTTTAGATCGATGAAGAATTTCAAAATAGTGCATTCATATTTTAATTCCCACAGTTCTAAATCACACTTTACGCCACACTTTGCCAGTGACCGGCATCTTATACCTTATGCCACACTTTTTCAAGTGACCGGGATCTTATTCTTATTCAATGGGGCGCTAGTTTACGTCCCTCCTCAAGTGAAACCGAATCGTGACAAGGTATCGATGTGTTCCAGAACGTGCACAAACTAGTTCTATGTATCACACTTTTCCGGTGATCAGGATCTTATTCTTATTCGATACATGACTAAGACTGGAGATTTCTGAAAAATTAATGTCCTATTAATCGCATTTCAAAATCATACTTACGGTAACTTAAACAGATATTCAAGAACATGTAATCAAACAATACAAAGCACGTTTCACAATAATATATAGAAACGAAAAGTTACTTACAATTATACGGAGCAATTGATAATTACTTACACAAATATTCAAGAACATGTAATCAAATAATATAAAGAAGGTTTCAAGTTAATACGGAGCAACGAATAGTTAGTTACCTTAATTACGCAATTTAAGAATTCACATTATCACATAAGAACACATGTATCCTTAACAACCCATCGAAAGTAGAACATCTAAAATCTTGAACGACTCCATGATTACAATTCTAACCAGATCTGTATTTTACCGTTTTGACCCTCTAAATGATGTTTTCTTGAAACGCTCAAAGAAGTAAAATTTTAGAGCACGAAAAGATCTTTCGGACAAGTCCAAAATCAACAAATTCCGACTTACGATGAATTTTCTACGAATTTTACAAGACTGCTGATTTGTGTTTATAAAAATTCTATGAATTTTGTTATAAAAGATTGTGGGGGTGAATAGGATGTATAAAGTTTTACAAAACCCAAGACCCAAACCTACTAATATCCGTATTAAAATATGATCCATATTTAAGTCCGATTATTCTAATCCTGTTTTAAATCCTATTTATTATCTAATTTTAATCCTTTTTTTCTATTATTCTTTTATTATTACTAATCTAAAAATTACGAGATATTACAATACCTATGCCGGATGCCCCTAGAGCCGGCTCTGGGGGAGGAATTTACCCTTTAGAGGATTGTAGATTCGATCTATTTATAAATTTATTCAAGGTCTAGGTGTGCTGGTTCGCTCAATAGAGTCATTGGTTCGCTACAAAACTGATGTAGGGTAGCACCTTATTATGATAATTACTTATGATCGACATATGTGCGGTTTCTCCTTGCAAAATCATGTACTAAAAAAATAGCAGATCACAATTTTTTTCATTTAATATACTAACCATATTTTTATAGAGAAGCTAATCTATACTCTTTATTAAAATTAGAAACCCCCTCTTAATGGTACGCATACCGTGGTATGCCACTAGATACTAAATTAATTTAATTTTTTATAATAATAATATTGAATATTAATTTATTTTAATAATGAAGTTATTTACTAGTGTCTGTGAACTAAAAATTAAAATAAAAGTCGAGAATATAGTATTATATATAACTTGGGATTCCATTAATTAATATTTGAAAAGTATATACAAGAGATTAATAATAATTAAAATTAAATATTTTTATTAAAAGCATAAACCCCCTCTTAATAGTATGGTAAGTCATGCATACCCCGGTATGCAACTAAATATTATATTAATTTAATTAATGAAATAATAATATTAAATACTCTCTCTGTCCTATTTTATGTGAAACTCTCTCCTTTTTGGTACGTCCCAAAAAGAATGAACATAATATACTTACTATTTTTTAACACTACTTTTCACTATTACACCCACTATTTCTTCACTTTTTTATTAAATAAACATTATTACACCCACTACTTTCCTCCACTATCTCAACTCTATTATTAAATATTAATAGGTTCCACAACTTTACCCACTTTTCAACTAACTTTACTCTTTTTTACTACATTTTCTTAATCTCCGTGAAAGTCTAATGGGTGCATACAATTTGGGACGGAGGGAGTATTAATTTAGTTTAATAGTGAAGTTATACACTGTGAGTCTGTCAACTAAAAATCGAAATAAAAATTGAGAATATAATATTATATACAACTTGGAGTTCCATTGATTAATATTTAAATAATATATTATATGTAATAGATAAATAATAAATACAATTAATAATAAAGCTACTCTTATATTACCAAACCTTTACACTTTTAAGATGATTGACATATATTATGATCAATAATAAATGTTGGGTTATCTTCATCGGAGAACCCTTAAATGTAGAACCTAAGAACTCATACATATGTATCATAACAATATATATTTTATTACATATAGATCAGGGGCAAAGTTGTCCAAAAACACAAAATATATAATTTAGGGACAATTCATATTTGATTGACAATTATAATCTTACACCAACATCAATCACAAAATCCTCCATTAACATCACAAAAATTTTCAATATTTTCATCAATTTTTGTAAGAATACTAAGTTATGGTATAAACACGATATATATGAGATTAAATGTTCAACAGCAGAACATTCAAATATAAGTAAGTTGAGTGGCAGAACTTTAGAATTGATGTGATTGACTTCAAAATTCAGGTGCATAACTTTAAGTTCAGCTATAAAATATTAAAGCTATGTTATAAATATAGTATGAGATAACGGTGTTTAGCAGCAACATGTTGTCTCGGGAATCAAAATAGGTCCTTAGTAGAATCATATTATCTCGGGGGATTATCTTTGTAAAATAAATTTAATAAAATCAATTAATATTTTTAAAAAAAGAAATTTGAAATTTTTAAAAAAATCAGCCAAAAGTTATGTTAGATAAAAAAAATAATAAAAACAAAATATTTTAATAAATGAGTTATTGATTAAATTTTCTTATTTCAATTAATTGAACTAATAGTGTAGTTTTGATTTCCAACAATAGTCTTACAAAAATTATTTAAAAATGAATTGAATTTGGCCCGTTGTTAATAATCCTTTTCTAGTTATCTTTTAGTGTTTGATTCAGATCATCTAAATATTATTAATAATTAAATTATAGTAAATTGAAACATTGATTTTTTAAAAAATTATTAATATCAAAGTAAATAAATGTCATTAAATTATATAATCAAAATAATATAAATAATTAATATTTTTAAATCTAAAAAAGAAAATTTAAGATAATTGATTACTCGGCTAATTCTTATTATTTAATTTTCTCTTTGAACGAGGCCCCTCTCTGTGTCCGATGGAATAACTTATTAGTGTTTGTTAGGTACTCTGTTATAGAAATAAGCCGATTTTTAAAAAATTGTTGATAAATCGGTCAAAATTTTGGAATCGATTCGATCGATTCTGCAAAAATCAACGATAAATTGCCTATTTTTCAACTGAATCATCTGATAAATCGTAAATCGATACCTCAATTAAATAGTTTCGATTTACGAAATCTGCAACACTAGTTAGATGATGAATTATCTCATGATAGTTGATACCGACCAAAATTTTATGGGGCTCTTTTGAGTTTTTTCCTCGAATGAAAGGAAGAATAATCATGGTCTATGAAAATGTCCGCAACAAAAGTCTTGATGACCCATTTGTTTTGTATGAAGCAGTGATCTAAGATCTTCAATTCTTCACGATTAAACATCACTAAACTCTCAAAAGAATCTTAGAATATTAATCAAGAATACCATTTTTTAAATTTTTTTTTACGATTTATCATCTTTTAAAATATTTGTAAAAATAATTTTTTCAAAAAAAATAATTTTTAAAAATATCATTTTATTTTTAAAAATACGGTCTACAAGTAGATGTAACCAAATACATACATAACAAATTGCATATGTAATTACAAACAGTTCCATTTGATTGATTTGGCTCACCATAATTTTACATACGGTCTAACACTTTTAACATTTCGGGGGTGTTTGGAAGTTAGAGGTTTGGGATAAAATTAGAGGTTTGGGGGTAGATTAGAGGTTTGACCAAATGAAACCTCTAATGTGAGTGTTTGGTTGTTAGAGGTTTGAGTTAGAGGTTTGGGATCAAAAAGCTAATTTTGAAAAAGCTCCTTTTAGGAGCTTTTTCAATTAGAGGTTTGCTATGTGTCACAAAATGTTATTCAAAAAGCTATTTACCAAACACTTTTATTCAAAACAGCTAATTTCAATCCGCTAGTCAAAACATCTAATTCAATCCGCTAGTCAAAACAGCTAATTCAATCCGCTATCAGCTAACAGCTATCAGCTAATTGCCAAACAGGGCCTTCATTTTCTACTTAAGATTCACAATCCACGCGTTTCGACAAGTCTCAACAAACCTTAGGCCGATTCACTAGGCCACTTGGTCGTTAGCAGTGTTCTCATAAAATAAGAACCGAACACTTCTGTAAATTACCTAATTTATTTGATGAAAATTTCTAATTTCAAACTTAGGTCTACTTAAAGTATTTATACAGTTAATTTATTCCATGTTTTTCTCGACTCAGGCTAGCTCTCCTAAAACATGTTTGGGTCCTGGTCCACAAATGATTGTCAGGGACCTGTTTAAAAATCAGTTTTCCAGTTGTTGGATCAAGGATCCAACGGTTGAGATTCTATAAAAATATTTTTATGATTCGCAGATATTTTCTATGGATAGGTTTTTTTACGTTCCGCAGAAACTTTCTACGAATAGGCCTTTTTATGTTATAAAAAAATATTTTTATGAAATCTCAACCGTTGGATCAAGAATCCAATAACTGAGAAACTGATTGTTAAACAGATTGTCAGGGACCAGGACCCAACATGTTTATGCTGATTTGAGCATTGTACATCCCAAGTCAGATTAACATTTCTAAATCAGTTACTATCACTTATAATAAACAATGTTTCGGAAACCTAAGAAAAATGATTAGTCAGAGGGATCAAAAATTCAAAAAAAATAATAAAATTACTTGATTAAATTCATAACAAACAAATAGGTTTAATTTAAAAACGGTTCCATTAGACAGGAGTCTAATTTTATTAGGGGTAAAATTTTGAAATCTGAACTAATCTTACACTAAAAAGGACTTATCTTGCTAATATAGGGGTGTTTGAGGAAACTTATTTTCCAGAATAAGTAACTTATTTTAAGACAAAATTATTTTAAGACAAATGGGGTGTTTGGGGGAACTTTTTTTAAAATAAGTTAACTTATTTTAGACAAAGTGAGATTACTAACTTTCTCCTGAAAAAAGTTACTCCCTCCGTCTCATATTACTTTGCCCATTTGCTGAATTTCACGGGTTTTAAGATAGTGGGGAATGAATATTGTTTTTGTATGAAGTAGTGGGTATTAAATATATTTTTAAGGGATAGTGGGTATTGAATATTGTTTTTTTGGAGTAGTGGGTGGAGTAGTGGGTATTGAATATTATTTTTAAGGAGTAGTGGGTGGAATAGTGGGTGTTGAATATTATTTGTAATGATTAGTGGGTGGAATAGTGGATATTGAATATTATTTTTAAGGAGTAGTGGTGGAGTAGTGGGTATTGAATATTATTTTTTATGGCCAAAAATAGTAAGGGGAAAAGTATTATGAATTACCTTAAAAGGAAAGTGGGAAAAGTATTAAGGGACGGAGGGAGTAAGTTTTTTTATAACTTATAGAATCTCAAACATACATTAAATACTTATATAAAAAAAATTATCAAAATAAGAAATTTTTACCCGAAAATAGGTCTATAACGACTTATTTTAAGTCTGGCCAAACAGGCCAAAAGTTAGAGATTCCTAACTTTTTTCTAAAAAAAGTACTTTTTTCTAAAAAAAGTTATTTTTTTTTTTGCAATTTATAAAATCTCATACATTAAATACTTGTATATATTTTTTTTTTTATCATAATAGGAATTCTTTATCTAAAAATAAGTTCATTATTATATGCAAGTAAAATATTTCAGCAACACAATTTGTAATTGTAGCAGAAGCCAAGTCTATACTATTATATAAAAGCCGAAACATTAAAAGTTTGGTTGGTTGGTTGGTTGGTACCTATTGATTTTTACTTATTTACCCTTACTTAATTACAGATAAAATCTATTTTTATATTTTATCTAACTAAAATTTTTGCTTTAGTAATCAATTTCCTTTTTCAAGTTAAACATGTTACCTTTTCTTTTCTTTTTAATAACTAAGCAGTTTCCTTTTTCAGGTAAAATATAACATCTTTTATATTTTATCTAACTAAAAAGTATATTATAATTACTATTAACTAATTAATTTATTTTTTCATTCAAATTATCTTTTCTCTTTTCTCTAACTAAAAGATCTTTTTTTCCAATTATATCACGGGTTACCTTTTAAAAATCTTCTTTTATATTTTATTTAACTAAAATTTTTACTTTACTAATCAATATACTTTTTCAGGTTAAACATGTTACCTTTTTTTAATAACTAAGCAGTTTCCTTTTTCAAGTAAAATATAATATCTTTTATATTTTATCTAATTAAAAAACAAATTATAATTATTGTTAAATAATAAATTAAATTTTTATCTTTTCTCTAACTAAAATATTTTTTTCCAATTATATCACGGATTACCTTTTTCAACCAAAATGTTTTGTTGGTTGGTTGGTTGGTACCTATTGATTTTACTTATTTACCCTTACTTAATTACAGATAAAATCTATTTTTATATTTTATCTAACTAAAATTTTTGCTTTAGTAATCAATTTCCTTTTTCAAGTTAAACATGTTACCTTTTCTTTTCTTTTTAATAACTAAGCAGTTTCCTTTTTCAGGTAAAATATAACATCTTTTATATTTTATCTAACTAAAAAGTATATTATAATTACTATTAACTAATTAATTTATTTTTTCATTCAAATTATCTTTTCTCTTTTCTCTAACTAAAATATCTTTTTTCCCAATTATATCACGGGTTACCTTTTAAATTTTTTTTTTTATATTTTATTTAACTAAAATTTTTACTTTACTATATCATGGGTAACATTGATTTCTCATTTTCTAAAAATATTACCAGCAATTTTATTTAATAAAATAATAATTAAATTATAATTACTATAAACTAATCAATTACCTTTTTCACCTAAAGTATGTCACCTTTTAATTTTCACGTTATCTTTTTCTATTTTTTCAAAGTAAAATCTCTCTTTTTCCAAGTATATCACGAACGGTTCTATTTAATAAAATTAAATAATAATATTATAATACTAACATTAATCGATTATCCTTTTTAGCTAAAACGTATCATCTTTTTCCTATATTTTCTAACTAAAATTCATCTTTACAAATATTACGGGCAACATTAATTTCTCCTTTTTTTAAAACATTGCGAGCAATTTTATTTTATAAAATAACGTAATTAAATTATAATTATTATAAACTAATCAATTACCCTTTTCTTCTAAATTATATTGCCTTTTTAATTTTCTCTAACTAAATCCTCTCTTTTTCCAATTATATCACGGTTCTATTTAATAAAACATCTATACTATTATATAAATTCCGAAACATTGAAAGTTTTGGTACCTATTTTTTGGTACTTAGTGAATTTACTTATTTACCCTTCATTATAAAGAAACATAAATACACCTAAAATAAATAATAACATAATATAATTAATGGTAATTAGTAGAGATAATACCTTTTATAAACAGCTAAAAACATTAATCGTATCATATATTTCCATCATTAATATTTTCTTTTCAATTAAAACACGCTATAATTAATGATAATTAGTCAATTAAGATAATAAAATTAATAGTAATTAGTCGATTGCATTTTTCACATTAATATAATAAAATTAATGGCAATTAGTCGATTGCCTTTTTCACATTTACTTTTAGTTGAATATATTACCTTTTATAAACACCTAAAAACATCAAGCGTATCATATATTTCGATCATTAATATTTTCTTTATAATTAAAACACGTTACCTTTTTATTTTACAACAAATCTTACCATCATTAATATATACCCGAAAATATCACATCATATTTCTCAATTATTAATAAAATATATTAAAAATCACATACATTATTTATAATAAGAAACATTAATATAATTTGTAAACATGCTATCAGAACAAAAAATGGATCGGAACTCAATCATTATTTCTTCTCAGATGATCTACAAAAACTTATCCATAAGGTCCAGCAGCATTCTGTGGATTCCATTTTATCTCAGTTAATAGGGTCACCACTCATAAATCACTTTCCATTCGTCTATTAATCTGAATAATGAATTCGATCCTCAAGAGTGAATTTTCCAGCAAAATGGGTCCTGATTAGCTTGAAAAACTAGCTGAGGCAGGCACTTAAATCGATTTATATAATTAAGCTGGAAACGAGATTTCGCCATATAAATCCGTTTATATGGTCAGCCAAACACGCACTAACTTTAATCAAATTAAATTCTCAAAACAGAATAAGTCATTCAAAAATATCTTCTACCAACTTTTGATTTTAAGTTGTTTTTTTAACTTAAATAATCCCATTTCCACTCAAGTGTCCTGTTAATAATAATTGAGCTTATTAATTTTTTTAATATTTATATATTATTAATATAAATATTAAATTATATATAAAAAAATATTTATTTTTTAACATGTACACTAAAAAGTGTATTTGAATATGTTAATGATTTTAATTATATAATTTGGTTTTCTAGGGACTTTGCCCTCGCTACGCATGTTTGTATTTTTTTTATTAAAATGCTTAAAATGTATTATTTCTTTAACATGTTTTTCACTAATTACTTATATTAATGTGTTAAATTTATGCAAATGGTTATTTTTAAAAAAAATATAGAAATCAATATTTTAAAAAGAAAAAAAAATTCGAGAAATTTTTCCCAAAATTTTTTTTCGAAAAAATTACATAGCTAAAATCACTAATAACTAAAGTGCAATTTCTGTACCTACTCTAAATCGCCTGTTATACGATCCATGTACCATCAGAAATAAGACAAAATTTCAAATTTTTAAAGTTTATGCTAGAAAATGACCCGTGCCTTGTTATGCTATAATTCACGCAAGCGTACGTGGTCACAAGTAATACAGATATAAGTCAAGTTCGTTCCCACAGAGATCTGGTTATGGTTTCAATTCAGTTTTGTACCTATGCAACAATGTATGGTTATTATGCACTGCTAAGACAATTAACAAATTGAGATTTGATTATCTAAATTAAACTAAGAAAGTAAATTAACAAACTAAGAATTAACTAAATAACAAGAATTGAAATCTAATTACTTCTGCAAGAAAATCCATGGAATCCTAACTTCATTAAATACTTTGCTTAGATCTGACGCCTTTAATCACTATATGCAATAGATATGATATCTGATCGGATAACACGAAACAAGTACACGCTACCTGTCAGCATACGTATACCAAACTAAACATACATCCACAAAAGAGATAGAAGATGAATAGACACCAATTATGCTTAGACCCTATATGTCTATAGAATTTGAAAACATAACGGTTGAAGAGCAAGTTATCCATAAAGATCACACAGGGCAGTATAAGTATTTTCATCTCACACCACGAATCATATTGATAAACAATTATGAACCTATGCTAGCATGGCAAGTTCTAAATCTCAAGATCCACTTTCACTTCACAAGAGATTAACAAATTAGATGTTCATGACGCATCTAAACACATGAATCACAATCATACGAGGATATCAGATATACATCACACACAGATCTTTAAAACATCAAGATATTAAAGCTCCATAAATAAATCCGTTAGAATCCCATGACAACGATTAGTTCATAATCGAACCTCTCGTCATCATGGGATCTGATGAAACCATGATAAAAACAAAGTATGAAAATATACAAATAAACCTAAGTAATTGATATGTAATAATTCTACTCCTAATGATGATGATCTTAATGATACAATTTACAAGGGTTGGATGTGTTTATATAGGCTCTAGACATCTTGCCCAGCAAGAAAATACCAAATCAGAATTATAATAGAAGTACGTTTCCTAAACTGATTCTGATTTAAAGGAAAATTCGTAGCTGACTTTTTTTCAGTAATTCTGGAACGTTCCAGCTGCAATTGGGCCTCTGGACCACTTTAGAATGATAGAGAATCTCGTTATCTTCGCGTGGACAGTAAGATCGCCCAAAACTGACTTCTAGAACTCAAGATATGGCCCAAACAGTGAATCTCACGCGTGCAGCCCAATAAATCCGAATTTTAATAAATTAAATCTCCAAAAACGACAAAAAACACCCACCATAATCAACATCCTTGTAAATCTGCACAACTAAACAAAACACATCAAAACTACAAGAAACTTGAGCCCAAGACAATCAATTTAAGCCGATTTAGAATGCTCCAAGTGGATATAAATCCACTTATCACACCCCCAAACTTAAACCGATGCTTGTCCTCAAGCATTAACAATTACAACTAACTAACTAACTAGTACCACTTCCGTAGGTGATCACGGTTGCATTTGGCATATGCAACAAGCCCTTTAAACCCCTAGGCAGCCCTAGTGGACGAGTAAGGTCTCGTGAGGGCCTATAGCGAATGTACCCACAAAATCCAATGCAATGCAATGCATGAATGCAACTAATATGAAAAATGCAATTAATCTAATCTACCATACCTTCAAATCCTCTCATGCCATATCAACTTAAGAATCAAAGTAAATACGCAATGTCTTGGTGTCGAAAGTGCAAGTATTCACATAGTCTACTCAATGAACATGCATAAACTCTCACAAGCCCATGTCAAGTGTAAGAATAAGTTAGTAAACATGCTAAGCCTACAAAAGTACATCTTTGAGACAACACCCGGGATCTCATACGTAAAAACAAGTAAACACTCACAATCCACTCACAAAAGAATATTCACTCAAGAACAAGGGTAAGTGTATCACTCAATTCCAACAAAATCATAAACATGCTTGACATTTGGTATCAATCTAACTCTTAACACAATATACATCAATGACGATAATCAAAAGGTCTTTATTTGGGTTGTAACGGGGCTAGGGACAAGGTATGTCAAATAAGCCAAATCAAGTGAAGTGTCAAAAGCTAGTAAGTACCATAATAAATCATACACAACACCCTATTTTCCCCCCACATAATTTTTACTAAAACAACACTCAACTAGTCGACTAAAGTAGGATCACAACAAACACAAACATGCTCTCATAATATTTTTTTCTTTTTTTTTTCTTTTTTTCTTTTTTTTTTTTCGAGAGCTAAATAAAACAATAATATAAACAATAACAATGATCCCATGAATTTATTACATAAGCCGACTATCAAGTAAACAACCAAACCCAATTTTCAATATTTCCCCCAAAAGTATGACCAACAATAAACCCCTCCTTGCACACCTTATTACTCCCTTAAGCACTCTACTAGCCTTTGACAATGTGGGTTCAAATTAATGTAAGGCCAATACAAGAAAAAGTTCTAGGCAAGTAATGTGGTATGTCACCGAAAAATAGGATTAAGCTCAACGGGTTAACTAATTGATCATGTAAATATGGTGTGGTAATATGGGAAAATATGCTGTTATTCCTAAATGCCTTTATCATTTTAATCGTCAAATAATGTCATGCGTTTCAAGAAAGATCTCAAACAACTGCTAGCAATGCAAACAATCCGTGGACACTCAAGCAAACGAATAAATTGCAACAAATCTCACTTGGTGGAAAAACATACTCAATCCCAAGAAAAAAATCTCTCTAACGCACCAACTTGTATTCAAAGCATGCAAACTAAATCATCTTGCACATATTCATGTCCTTCTAATCACTCACAACATTCAATAAGTCTACTAGCTTCAACTTACTAGTGTATGTGTGTGCACAAGAACAAGGCATATCACTTCTCAATCAAAAGCGTCAACAACACAAAATTCCTATAAAGCATGGGTGCAAATGCAAACTATTATGAACTCACATGAAATACAACATAAAAACAGAATGTCCTATATGAAACAAACGTAGATAACACGAACAAACATGCATGAATTACTACTAACATGCAAAATATGATTCCTACATGAACACATAATACAACAACTACTAATCCCTCAAACCACCCCCAAACTTAAAATATTCAATGTCCTCATTGAATGGAAGTAAATACAAGGGATAACAGAAAACATACCTGAAAACCGAAGCATACCCAACAATTTTTTTTCTCGCAAAAATCCCCTTTCCTTAGCAATTGGCCTCAAAACAACCAATTAAATTTAACCTCCGCCGTCGAAAACGAAAATTTCCCAACATTAGCACTATCTCTCCCATGCTTACGAGCCAAAAGAATCAATACCCAACTCACAAGAAGCTCCACCAAAAATTACCAAGCAATACCACACCAAAAATAGGCAAATACCTAGAATAATACAACTCCCAATTTTTCAAGAACACAAATTCGTAATAAAAATAAAATTTGAGAGAAGAAATAAACCCACTACGAATTGGAGAGGTGAACTTGCAATTAATTCCTCTTTAGAATTGAATTTTTGGAGATTTAAATAAATAGAAGAGGAATTGGATTTGTATGTAGAGGTGTGTATATATATAAGATGATGGATAGATGAGATTTAAAAATTTAGAGTGTAGGAGAGATTTGGAGAGGTTAAGATTTGATGTAGGATAGATATAGGAATTTAGAATTGAAGAAATTTGAGTTAGGGTTGAATTTGGGGTTGAAATTGTAGGCAAAAACATTAATTTTCGGAAAAAATCTGGGTAGAAAGGGGGTGTAACGCATTCGCTGTATGCGTTACAGGGCATCAGGCGCGGAACAAGGGTGACACGCATGAGAAGAATGCGTGTTAGGGGGTTTAAATGGGCTATAACGCAGGGGCAACCTGCGTTACCCAGGCGCAATTTGCGCTGAATACAGTAACGGGAGCGCAGGTTGCGTTATAGGGGCGCAATTTGCGCGAAAAAATACTGTTCATTTTTTTTTTTTTTTGCAAAACACTACTACTCTTTTTTTTTTTCCACTACACTCATTCTTTTTTTTTTTTCATACAACACTCAAAATTTTTTTCCCTCTCTACACTAATTCATGGGTTGCCTCCCACGAAGCGCTTGTTTAACGTCAATAGCTTGACGTTACTTCCAAGTCTCCACTAAGGATGATAATAGTTTGCCTGGTCCTCTCTTCGCAATACTTCATCATCATCTCGGCGGCACACTTTTTGTTCCTTCTCCTTGATTGGCATATTCATGTAACAACTATATCCTCTTCCAATGCCTTCATCTGTTGACCCAAAATCTGACAATTTGTAGAACAACACACGGTCTTCGCTTGAATATAATGGAGGAGGGTAAATGTAAATTGCTGAAGCCATTGGTTCCTCAACGAGAACTTCCTCCATTGACTCTAATGCACTACCTCCATCTTCAAACTCTGAGACAAGTAGAAGACCTGCATCTTTTCCATGTTCTTCATCCTCTCGGGACGCACATACCAATTCTTGAAATTTGCGTAGCTCATCAGTGTCATCTTGGTACGCACATAACAATTCTTGAAATTTACGTAGCTCCTCAGTGTCTGTCTCAAATTGTGCCCTTTCCAAATCATCCACCTCACTAACTTGATCAAATTCCTCACATGGCTTGTGAACACTCTCCTCCTCTTGGAATTTGTCTTCTTCAATTATGCATGCAGTACCTTGCTCCAAGTCATCGTTATTTTCTGGAATTGCTTCTGGTATGAATTGTTGTTTCTCTTGTTCCAAGGCTCTCACAGCTTGAGCAACTAGTATCTCCAAAGATTTGAGAGACTCCTCATTACTCTTCACAAGCATCCTAATCTCCTCCCTAGTAGGAACCTCATCTGACTGAAAAGTAGGAGTAGGTTGCTGATGTTGAAAATCTTCACTACCAAAGAAATATGACATATCCGGAACATCTTGCTGGTACTGTTGAGGATGGTATTGAAAATATGGTTGTTCCTCATAACTCAGAGGTTGAGATTGCCACGGGTCATGTTGCTGCAGAAAATTCTGGTTCTGCTGTTGAAGAATATTCTGAGGATAGTAAGGCTGTGCTCCATATTGTTGACCTTGATACTGCTGATAAGGCTGCTGAGGTTGTTGAATACCACCTTGGTTGCTCCAGCACTGATACGTCTCATGTGCGCCCGCACATAGCTCACAAACACTAACCACCTACTGAACTCCATAGTAATTTAGAAAATCCATCTTCAACGGCAATGCTCTCTGACAAGTACCTAAAACACCAACGAACTAAACAAGATAGGTAAGAAAAAATCCGAGTCAGTGAACTCTAACGACCACTATTGACAAGCACATAAACCAAAAATAAAACACCGATGATCCCCGGCAGCGGCGCCAAAAACTTGTTATGCTATAATTCACGCAAGCGTACGTGGTCACAAGTAATACAGATATAAGTCAAGTTCGTTCCCACAGAGATCTGGTTATGGTTTCAATTCAGTTTTGTACCTATGCAACAATGTATGGTTATTATGCACTGCTAAGACAATTAACAAATTGAGATTTGATTATCTAAATTAAACTAAGAAAGTAAATTAACAAACTAAGAATTAACTAACTAACAAGAATTGAAATCTAATTACTTCTGCAAGAAAATCCATGGAATCCTAACTTCATTAAATACTTTGCTTAGATCTGATGCCTTTAATCACTATATGCAATAGATATGATATCTGATCGGATAACACGAAACAAGTACACGCTACCTGTCAGCATACGTATACCAAACTAAACATACATCCACAAAAGAGATAGAAGATGAATAGACACCAATTATGCTTAGACCCTATATGTCTATAGAATTTGAAAACATAACGGTTGAAGAGCAAGTTATCCATAAAGATCACACATGGCAGTATAAGTATTTTCATCTCACACCACGAATCATATTGATAAACAATTATGAACCTATGCTAGCATGGCAAGTTCTAAATCTCAAGATCCACTTTCACTTCACAAGAGATTAACAAATTAGATGTTCATGACGCATCTAAACACATGAATCACAACCATACGAGGATATCAGATATACATCACACACAGATCTTTAAAACATCAAGATATTAAAGCTCCATAAATAAATCCGTTAGAATCCCATGACAACGATTAGTTCATAATCGAACCTCTCGTCATCATGGGATCTGATGAAACCATGATAAAAACAAAGTATGAAAATATACAAATAAACCTAAGTAATTGATATGTAATAATTCTACTCCTAATGATGATGATCTTAATGATACAATTTACAAGGGTTGGATGTGTTTATATAGGCTCTAGACATCTTGCCCAGCAAGAAAATACCAAATCAGAATTATAATAGAAGTACGTTTCATAAACTGATTCTGATTTAAAGGGAAATTCGTAGCTGACTTTTCTTCAGTAATTCTGGAACGTTCCAGCTGCAATTGGGCCACTGGACCACTTTAGAATGATAGAGAATCTCGTTATCTTCGCGTGGACAGTAAGATCGCCCAAAACTGACTTCTAGAACTCAAGATATGGCCCAAACAGTGAATCTCACGCGTGCAGCCCAATAAATCCGAATTTTAATAAATTAAATCTTCAAAAACGACAAAAACACCCACCATAATCAACATCCTTGTAAATCTGCACAACTAAACAAAACACATCAAAACTACAAGAAACTTGAGCCCAAGACAATCAATTTAAGCCGATTTAGAATGCTCCAAGTGGATATAAATCCACTTATCATGCCTCGCACGGGTTTTTATGCTAGTATGTTAAAATCTTAGAATCTTGTTCGTTGCTACTGCCTAAGGCCTTGCTCCCGAGTTTTTTAAGGAGCGAAAGTAAATGAATGCAAGAGGAGGTAAGTGAAAACGGAAGTAATATATTTCGTTCACTTGCTCCCGAGTTTGAAAATTGCAGAGCGAAATTGATTTCATTAGCATGCTCCCGAGTTGGAAGGAAATCATGTAAATGATTGTCAAGTTACAATTTAATCCTTAAATATAAAATGTTTTCATTCAAATGATAAGGGTATATTGGTAATAACAAGTGTTTTTTAATCCCTTGCTTTCACTTGCATCCCACTTTTGGAGTGAAAGTTTTGGGGAGAAAACTTGTAAAACTTTCATTCCTAATCACTTGCTTTCTTCCCTAAAAAAAACTCGGGAGCATGAAAGGAGTGAAAATTGTGCTATTTGCTTTCTCTTTCACTTGCTTTCCTCCCATTTTAAAACTCGGGAGGGGGGCGTTAATTGTAAGTTCAGTCCCCACAGCTTTGTCCATGGAAGACTATAAACATAAAAGTATGAAAGACTTCTTCGAAGACTACAAAATTAAAGTTGTTGGAGGGTCTTTCTTCTAATACTTGAACAGATCGATTTTCTTGATAAATTCGACCCTTCAATCAGATAGCTAAGTACTGCAATGTGGAGCTTCCCGAAAAGTCTTACAGTGATGATGTCCATATGCTGGTGCCTATTCACCAGTCTTTCTACTCAAGCTGCACAGGGTTCCAGTTCAGCTTCATGTTCTCATGAAACTAGTTACTCCCCTGGTAGCACATTTGAGGCTAACCTTAAACTCCTCCTCACTTTTCTCTCCTCAAATGCTACAAAACACAATGGCTTCTATAACTGCACCACTGGTCACGATTCACCTGACGTAGTTTATGGTCTCTCCCTCTGCCGAGGTGATTGTAGCAGTGATATCTGTCAAACATGCGTATCTGAAGCCACTGAAGATATTCTCACTCGTTGCCCAAAGGCAAAAGAGGCAGTTTTGTGGTATGAAGAATGCATGGTACGTTATGCACACCGGTCCTTTATTTCCACCAATGATGAAACGTTGGGTGTTCAGATTGGGAATCCTACTAAAGCAAAACAAGATGCAGGCTTTAAACAAGTGCTAGATAGTACTTTGAGTGACTTGATAACTCAGGCTTCAAATGTAACAGTTTCTCATAATAAACATACTATACGGGGGTTTGCAACTCAAGTTGTTCATTATACTAGTGTACAAACTCTCTATGGGCTAGCTCAGTGTACACCAGATTTGTCTGGGAACGACTGTGGTCACTGCCTCAGAGAGGCCATAGCTTATCTGCCACAATGCTGTGATAAGAAGCAAGGTGGCAGAGTCTTACTGTATAGTTGTAATTTTCGATACGAGGTGTACTCCTTTTTCAATAGCCCGGACTCTGCAGCTTCACCTTCACATTTACCTTTACCTTCTCCAACTCCAAGCTCATTACAAAGGCATAAAGGTATACCATAATCAATAAATTATGCCATTTTTAACCAAAAGTTGATCTGAATGTTATCATATATTGGACAAATACTAGATACTATGCTAATGCAATGAAATGTTTTGGCAGGGAAACATCAGTCACCCCAGAAACTTTTCATACTTATTGCTCTACCATGTGTATTTCTAATTCTTTGCGGCATAGGTTACTATATATGGGTTTGGAACAAAGCTACAAGAAAGAAAGAAGTTTCAGCAGGACTTAATATGGATACTATTAATCCATTCAACAGTAAGTTGAGATTCTAACATAATTTCATACTATCGGTTTTTAACTGGTAACGATCATAGAATTTACAATTACTTGGTAACTATGTTAATTTGGCTGTAGTGGAGAACGATATAACAACCGTAGAATCCTTGAGATTTGAATTGAGCACGGTGAAAGAAGCTACAAACAACTTTTCTGTAGATAACAAGATAGGTGAAGGTGGATTCGGCGTGGTGTATAAGGTACAAAGATTGAAAGTTGAAAGTCATCTTAGAAGAATGATAAAATCATAGCGATACTGATCAAAGTTATATTATGAAGTTCCAAATGGTTTATGCATTAACTCATACTACAGGGTATACTTGCCAGTGGGAAAGAAATTGCAGTGAAGAGGCTATCGAAATGTTCAAATCAAGGTGCAGAAGAATTTAAGAATGAGGTTCTTTTAGTGGCTAAGCTTCAACACAGGAATCTTGTGAGGCTGTTGAGATATTGCTTTGAAGGAGAGGAAAAAATTCTCATCTACGAATACATTCCCAACAAAAGCCTCGACTACATTTTGTTCGGTAAGACTTGCTTCATTTTCCTATATCACATAATAGATAAGGTCCAATAACAATATCCGAGTATCCGACACTGACTGAATGCACAAGTAATTGATGTAAGGGTGAGGGCGTAAAGATTAAAGAATAAGGTAGCTGACAACTTGGTATCTCCGTAAATGCAGATCCAGAGAAACAAGTATTATTGGACTGGCCAAGGAGATACAAAATAATTGGAGGAATTGCTAAAGCAATGCTTTATCTTCATGAAGAATCCCGGATAAGAATTATTCATAGAGATCTAAAACCAAGCAACGTGTTGTTAGATGCTGAAATGAATGCAAAAGTATCCGATTTTGGCATGTCAAGGATTTTTGGGGTGGATCAAAACCATGGAAAGACTAGTAGAATTGTTGGAACTTAGTAAGCCTAATAAATTCTTCTCATCAAACAAAACTGTCTATTTTAAGAATCTCTCTTTTCTTTTTAAATAGTACCGCATCCATGCCCAGCTGAGGCTGGGATGGCCAATACAATAATTATAAACTGCTGCCTCTGGAATATTTACTTGATGTTTTTGCCACTTTCAGTGGCTACATGTCTCCAGAGTATGCAATGCATGGATACTACTCTGTGAGGTCTGATGTCTTTAGTTTCGGTGTCTTAGTTCTTGAGATTATTAGTGGCCAAAGAAACAATTCTTTCTACCAATCTAACCACGCCGACGACCTACTTGGCTATGTAAGTTTTTTTCCTCAGAGACACGCTATGATCTCCTTCCTACTATGCAACATTCTGTTTCAACATAAAAGTTATTTTGTTAGATAATATATGAATATTACAGGCTTGGAGACTTTGGAGGGACGGAGCACCCATGGAATTAATGGATCCAGTGTTATTAATTTCGTATGCAAGAGATGAAGTAATCAGATGCATCTATATAGCATTATTATGCGTTCAAGAAGATGTAGATAGTAGGCCATCTATGGATACAGTGATCCTCATGCTTAATAGTCACTCTGTTACCATAATTATGCCTCAACAACCTCCATTCTTTCATAACAGCAGAAGCAGGTCAAAGATAAAAGAAGGATTGAAGTCAGATCCTTTAACAAAATCTACCACATCATGCTCGGTGGATGATGCATCAATTACAGGAATCTACCCTAGATAATATTATGATTCTACCATTCAATGAAGCCAATAACTGTAACACAGTTGATGGTAAGTAGATCGATAAATCCTATTTTAGTAACGTATTAATGTAACACATTGGGCTCTAATATAATTTGACACATCAAGCTTTATGAAAACTCTACCTGTAAGCGTAAGTATTTGCATCACAAGTATATAGTATAAGTACTTTATTCAGTAAAAGAAATTAGAAAATTGGCACATGGAGAGACTCTTGAGAAGAATTCATGTTTTATTTGTACCATACTACTATTTACACCTTTGTTATGAAGGAACTAGACTAGGTATTTTAACACTGAGTATCAAAATCAACTTGAATAGTGGGAAAGACGGAAAGTCCTCACCAAGGGATTAAAATAGACACGGCAAACTGACTTGAATAAGGACCTGAAGTTTATCGAGCAGTTTGATGTGCATATCTATCCACAGATGATGAGCGGTGTTCACATCAGGTAACTTCGTGTGCAAGAAGAAGATTTTAACAACATACCTACCATGGCATCAGGGCCGGCCCTAAGTTTCAGACGGTCTTAGGCAAAACCGGTTTTTTGGGATCCAAACGTACATATACATTATGTATCCTACAAACTTATGTACAAGGGATTTGAAAATTTAGGGCCCTTGAACATTGGGGACCCTAGGCGCAAGTCTTGCTCATCTATAGCCAGAACCACCCCTGATGGCATCAGTTGTGTTTAAGCTCGAAACCTTCTCACTCAACTCTTGCAGTACCTCCAGAGCCGGCTTTCTTCTTTTATGTAGAGCAGCATTGTTCACGAGTTCCCATTGTCTAGGGATGAAAGATGCGAACCCAACAAATACACTTCATTTATAAAATCCACTAAAAATCGTATAAAACGATACAACTTCTCAAAATTCAATATTTTACAATTCATAACTTAAAAATACACCTAAATTCTCCAAATATCGCAACTTGCACTCTTCCCAATAATTAGTCCACCTAAATAAGATCACCTGCCGGGAGGAATAAGAGAAACAAAGACCGGAAGTGAGCAAAAGGCTCACATACGAATATAAAACGATTCACAAGCTGAACAAGTTAAGAATTTCTGAATAAAAGAATAATGAGACATAATGAATGAGATAATAGAAAGTAGATACTCAACTCACAATATAAAAATAAATGCTCTCAAATCTAAATAAACTTACTCAAACAATAATCATATCACTTACCCATAATTAACACATTAACATAAATAAAGACATAACCGATAAAATATAATCTGACTATTACACATACACTTACAAATAATATCCAAAACAATTAATCTTACCACGTACACATATTAAATATCAAAATAATGATCAAAACCAAAACTTTACTTACTGACATGGGAGATAATCTTACAGGATGTCCTACATTTTCGGTCATCCAGAATATGTAGTCATCAAAACTTACAAGGGCTTGCATAGCACAAAGCAAATGCTACCCAAAATCTTACAGGGGCTTGCACGGCAAAAAGCACAATGCAACCCAATTGGCCAAACATACACAATAGTTATACTATATGTGTCCCATAACATCGGCGACACACCCACACTATTTAAATACACCGCATAGGAGGTGCCAAGCAAGAGATTCTCTCCACCCATGACGGAGTCTTACAATATCTCCCAAATCATAATAAAATCATAAATAACTTACTCGAAAAAGAAATGATCTCACAATATCTCCGAAATCATACATACATCACAAATAACATATAACACATACTCAAATATCACACACCCAAATATTGTACAAAGTAGACGATTGAATATAAATTTTCAGAACCTGACCAGTCACAAAGAATAGAAATTTACTCTATAAAGATGAACTAAAATGAAAAAGTATAAAACACAAAAGTCATAGAGGATTCCGAGACCTTTCCAGAATGGTAAGGCTCGTTAAAAACGGAGAAGTAACGAATTCAGAAACAATGAAAATGCGGACTGGCAAAATAGAATCAGGCACTCATCACAGTAGTATTTCGATGTTTAACACGTCAAAATCACAGGATTTGTTAATGGAAGGTAAACGAAAAATGCAGATATCGAAACGAGCTTTCCAGAATGGTATCGCTCATAGTTTTTAAATAAATTTCCGATTTACTATGAATTTTCGAAGTTCGGACATCAGAACTGAAATTGACCCACCAGATTACATAAAAGGCAGATTTTAGCATATTTAGAGGCTGAATTACAGAAAACTTAAAGAACAAAAGTCGAAGATTAACAAATTATCTTTCTAACGAGACTAGAATCACAACAATACAATAAACAGTGAATTAGATATGAATTTTGTAAGAAATCAGATCACACAAAAGATCGAAAACAAGAAAAGAATGAGATAATGCGAAGGCGAAAGCAATAATACAAAATCCGTACCTCATACTCGTTGATTATCACCAATTCTCAACAAGTTCAGCCCCTCAAGCCAAGAACCCTAATTATATAACATACAAATTATAAGTTCTCACTAAAGAAAGATGATTACGTACACACGTACTTACATAACAATCGCTTATCCCTTACTTCGAACTCGAAATTTCTTAGTATCCAATTAGGTTTTGCTAATCTCCTCTTCTCTTTCTCCTCTTCCTTCTTCTGTCGCTTTTCCGTTCTTCTATTTTATTCTCTGTGAAGTGCCAAAATGACACAATTTGAGAGTGTGCCCTGGTCTGTGTTATGGGGTAACGCATGTTCAACATGCGTTACTCGTGTTTTTTCCCTCTCTCCAGCTGATTTCAGAGCAAAAACGCATCCAGCACCAGCGTTTGGGGTGTAACGCAAGTGCGTGATGCGTTACCCCTTGGGGTGTAACGCAAGTGCGTGATGCGTTACCCCCACGCACTTGCGTTACACCCCAAACGCAAGTGTGGTATCCGTTTTTCTTGTTTTTTCAGCTGGCAGCTTTGAAAAATACACGAGTAACACATGTTGAACATGCGTTACCCCCTAATGCATATAGCAGCTGCATAATGTATGTGGCAGGCGCATGATGTATATGGCAGGTGCGAGCATGCTTTTCCAAGAATGTTATTTTGGACATCCAACCCCCTTTTTTGTGCCATTTTGGGCATTTTTTCTCTTTCTTTTGACTAATAATCTTAAAACAATATTCTGAATATAAAAGAAATATATACTTACTCATAAAAATAATATTAATAAATCACTAATATTACTATTATTAATAATCGAATAAAATCCTAAAAAATACGGGATGTTACAATTACGTTTCCTTTGATTCTTGTCATCTACAAATTTTATTTACACAGAAAAAAGTGGGTTCTTGATAATTTATCTGCTCATTTTCATTCCTTTTACAATTTCTAATTACAAGCATTAATATAATACGGTATTTACACTGAAAAAGTATGTATCTCTAATACATTGGTATCATCACACTGTACTCTCTAATCTAACTATCCATATATACAAGTATCAGCCTTAATACTAGCTGCAGTGTTGGCTCATAAATGGAAAAATTTGTTATCCTACGTGGCAAGTAGATTACAGAATGGTTAAATTAAGCTAAGTTAAGAGCATCTTCAACGGTAATAGCTAAAATCATTAGCTAAATGATAATTATCTAAAAGTTTGCTGAACTGTAAGGTGTTAAATTCCAATGGGGTTAGTTATAATTGTTAGCTATATTTTAAAATAATTAGCTTTATTAATAAATATAAAAAAATTATATGAGATTGATGATGTGTCATGATATGAGTAGAAAATGTGGATTTTAGATATTATCTATAACTAGATGATAGCCCGTGCAAAGCACGGGTCGAAATAAATTATTAAAATTGATCATTTTTTATTAAATTTTATAGGAAATATTTTATTTATCATTAAAAAATACTATAAAAATGATAAAAGTACAAAAGAAAATTACGATATTTATGGAACTCAGTGGTTTATAAAAAAAGAATTGTAATTACATCAAAATTCCAATATTTCTAGGAGACACAAATCTAGAAGTAAGTATCATTAAAACGTGATTTCACTTACAAATAAGATATTAGATTATAAGGGCCCGAGATTTAATTAAATTGATCATTAATTTATTATAAAAAATTACGTTATTTACAAAGAATTTGCTTATTAATAAAGGTCATTTTATATATTATTTATTTAAGTTTATTTAAGAAAATCGAGAAAAAAAATAATATAAAATCCTTGGAGAAATAGGAATCTTATGGGTGGAACCAATTTTTGGTACCGAAGTACCATTAAAAATGTATTTCGTTTGTTATAGATAAGCATGTCACCGTAGATTAACATTTGTATTCGTAGTTTTTTTTTATTAAGTTGTAATAAAAAAAAATTATAATTGTAATATAATTTATTTTATAAAATAACATAGAATTCTAGAGAAAATAGGAGTCTTGGGGTGAAACCAAAATATGGTACGAACCAAATTTGGTATAAAATAGTACATTAAAAAGGGGTTTTGTTATTAATACACGTTATAGATATAGATTTATTTATTATTTATTTAAGATTATATTTTAAACAATCAAGAAAACATAACATACATGGTTCTGGTTCTAATATATACGTTATTTGTACAATTCAGTAATATTATAGTAAAAGAATTATAATTATAACAAAATTCCAAACAATTGTTTAAAAAATAATATGAATTTTAGGGGAGTAGGAATCTGTTATGAAATAAGGGTGAAACCAAATTTGTTACGAAAATATCATTAAACAGAAATTTATTAATAAAGGTTATAGATTCGTTAGTGTTTTATCAAATGTTATACGATCTGGCTACGTATTCGTTGGTGTTTTACCCTCTATTTGTTGGTGATTTTTTATCGTTGATTTTTTCAAGTTAAAAAAATTATAAACAGAAGAATTATAATCATCATAAAAACTCTATTTTTAACTCTTTTTAAAGGAACATAGTATTCTGGGGGAAATATGATTTTTAAAAAAAAAATTACAAATAAAAAGAATTATGATTATAATAGGATAAAAATTACAAAAAAAATTATAATTATGATAGGATTTCTATTTTTTTTTAAAAAAAAACATAGAATTCTAGGGAAAATAGGATTTTAGGGATGAAACCAAAATATAGTGCGAACCAAAAACGGGTGAAACCAAAATATAGTGCGAACCAAACTTTAGGTACTTTAAAAGAGGGTTTCGCTTATTAATAAAGAACTAGATGATAGCCCGTGCAAAGCACGGGTCGAAATAAATTATTAAAATTGATCATTTTTTATTAAATTTTATAGGAAATATTTTATTTATCATTAAAAAATACTATAAAAATGATAAAAGTACAAAAGAAAATTACGATATTTATGGAACTCAGTGGTTTATAAAAAAAGAATTGTAATTACATCAAAATTCCAATATTTCTAGGAGACACAAATCTAGAAGTAAGTATCATTAAAACGTGATTTCACTTACAAATAAGATATTAGATTATAAGGGCCCGAGATTTAATTAAATTGATCATTAATTTATTATAAAAAATTACGTTATTTACAAAGAATTTGCTTATTAATAAAGGTCATTATATATATTATTTATTTAAGTTTATTTAAGAAAATCGAGAAAAAAAATAATATAAAATCCTTGGAGAAATAGGAATCTTATGGGTGGAACCAATTTTTGGTACCAAAGTACCATTAAAAATGTATTTCGTTTGTTATAGATAAGCATGTCACCGTAGATTAACATTTGTATTCGTAGTTTTTTTTATTAAGTTGTAATAAAAAAAATTATAATTGTAATATAATTTATTTTATAAAATAACATAGAATTCTAGAGAAAATAGGAGTCTTGGGGTGAAACCAAAATATGGTACGAACCAAATTTGGTATAAAATAGTACATTAAAAAGGGGTTTTGTTATTAATACACGTTATAGATATAGATTTATTTATTATTTATTTAAGATTATATTTTAAACAATCAAGAAAACATAACATACATGGTTCTGGTTCTAATATATACGTTATTTGTACAATTCAGTAATATTATAGTAAAAGAATTATAATTATAACAAAATTCCAAACAATTGTTTAAAAAATAATATGAATTTTAGGGGAGTAGGAATCTGTTATGAAATAAGGGTGAAACCAAATTTGTTACGAAAATATCATTAAACAGAAATTTATTAATAAAGGTTATAGATTCGTTAGTGTTTTATCAAATGTTATACGATCTGGCTACGTATTCGTTGGTGTTTTACCCTCTATTTGTTGGTGATTTTTTATCGTTGATTTTTTCAAGTTAAAAAAATTATAAACAGAAGAATTATAATCATCATAAAAACTCTATTTTTAACTCTTTTTAAAGGAACATAGTATTCTGGGGGAAATATGATTTTTAAAAAAAAATTACAAATAAAAAGAATTATGATTATAATAGGATAAAAATTACAAAAAAAATTATAATTATGATAGGATTTCTATTTTTTTTTTAAAAAAACATAGATTTCTAGGGAAAATAGGATTTTAGGGATGAAACCAAAATATAGTGCGAACCAAAAACGGGTGAAACCAAAATATAGTGCGAACCAAACTTTAGGTACTTTAAAAGAGGGTTTCGCTTATTAATAAAGAACTAGATGATAGCCCGTGCAAAGCACGGGTCGAAATAAATTATTAAAATTGATCATTTTTTATTAAATTTTATAGGAAATATTTTATTTATCATTAAAAAATACTATAAAAATGATAAAAGTACAAAAGAAAATTACGATATTTATGGAACTCAGTGGTTTATAAAAAAAGAATTGTAATTACATCAAAATTCAAATATTTCTAGGAGACACAAATCTAGAAGTAAGTATCTTTAAAACGTGATTTCACTTACAAATAAGATATTAGATTATAAGGGCCCGAGATTTAATTAAATTGATCATTAATTTATTATAAAAAATTACGTTATTTACAAAGAATTTGCTTATTAATAAAGGTCATTTTATATATTATTTATTTAAGTTTATTTAAGAAAATCGAGAAAAAAAATAATATAAAATCCTTGGAGAAATAGGAATCTTATGGGTGGAACCAATTTTTGGTACCGAAGTACCATTAAAAATGTATTTCGTTTGTTATAGATAAGCATGTCACCGTAGATTAACATTTGTATTCGTAGTTTTTTTTATTAAGTTGTAATAAAAAAATTATAATTGTAATATAATTTATTTTATAAAATAACATAGAATTCTAGAGAAAATAGGAGTCTTGGGGTGAAACCAAAATATGGTACGAACCAAATTTGGTATAAAATAGTACATTAAAAAGGGGTTTTGTTATTAATACACGTTATAGATATAGATTTATTTATTATTTATTTAAGATTATATTTTAAACAATCAAGAAAACATAACATACATGGTTCTGGTTCTAATATATACGTTATTTGTACAATTCAGTAATATTATAGTAAAAGAATTATAATTATAACAAAATTCCAAACAATTGTTTAAAAAATAATATGAATTTTAGGGGAGTAGGAATCTGTTATGAAATAAGGGTGAAACCAAATTTGTTACGAAAATATCATTAAACAGAAATTTATTAATAAAGGTTATAGATTCGTTAGTGTTTTATCAAATGTTATACGATCTGGCTACGTATTCCTTGGTGTTTTACCCTCTATTTGTTGGTGATTTTTTATCGTTGATTTTTTCAAGTTAAAAAAATTATAAACAGAAGAATTATAATCATCATAAAAACTCTATTTTTAACTCTTTTTAAAGGAACATAGTATTTTGGGGGAAATATGATTTTTAAAAAAAATTACAAATAAAAAGAATTATGATTATAATAGGATAAAAATTACAAAAAAAATTATAATTATGATAGGATTTCTATTTTTTTTTTAAAAAACATAGAATTCTAGGGAAAATAGGATTTTAGGGATGAAACCAAAATATAGTGCGAACCAAAAACGGGTGAAACCAAAATATAGTGCGAACCAAACTTTAGGTACTTTAAAAGAGGGTTTCGCTTATTAATAAAGAATTATAGATTATAGATTCATAGACATTAGCCAAATATAGAAGATGTGAAACCCATTATCTAAAAATTTACGTAACACTGTGCATGGTTGGAGAAGAAAAAAAAAATAGCTATTAACTAAAAACACTGTCATATCACTATTATACTAACAGATTGGAGATGCTCTAATGAGACCAAAATGAAGCTGAGCTGGAGAAAGATTCTATATTAACCAATAAACTGTGTCACATGAATAAATACTACTATTCGCCTAACAACCAAAGTTGATAGTTAAAACATCACAAAACTTTCAAAAGAATCTTACACCTTTTTTTTTTCAAACATTCACACACCGCGTTTCGACACTCAAATCACTCAACAGCAGAGAATATAATTTAACTTGAATAATTTTTCTGCTATTGCATAATGAGACTAGTCTTTTAAATAAAGTAAAACCTCGTTAAATTAATACTCGATATCATCATAAATTAATATTTTGAATACAGATTTTTGGTCCCAACATAATAGTAATTGTATAAATTTTATCTCGATTAATTAATAATTTTTATAAATTAATAAAATTTGTCAAAATTCCGGATCTCAACATTATTAATTTATAGAGGTTTTATTGTATGTAATCATTACATATTAATAGCAATCTATTAAACCATGAAAATGTGTAAGATTGCTGCGTGGTCGGTTATTGTTTGGAAAGTAATATATGTATATCTCCAAGACTTGTCCCAAGACTTCGAAAAATTGCGTTAATTATCAAATTAGTCATTGATTGGAGTTAAATATATCAAGTAGATCACTTATTGTAAAAGTGACTCATTTAGGTCACTTATTAGAAAATTTGTATCGGTTCATTAATCGAATATTAATCGAAACTGTTTTGACGATGTTATTGACCTCCAAATCATGAGTTTGAGTAACCAAACTGAATTTCACATGCTATACTACACAAAACCAACCTCAGATTCACATAATCACTTTAATATAACAATCTTAAAGATATAAAAACACAGGAAAGACAGAAGAGCTTCCTAGCATACACAGAAATTAAAGAAACAAAAAACAATGTTGCTCTCTGCAGACACAAAAAATAATATTGCTCTCTATAGACTATGATCAACAGAAGTCTTAGACTTGCAAGCATTTAACTTGAATAATCTTTCTGCTATTGCTATAAGACATCAAATTCAACAATCGCTGACTAGCAGCTGCGATGTGGAGCTTCCGGAAGATTGCAATCATGGTGTTGGCCATATGTTGGTGCCTATACAGCAGTCTTTCTACTCAAGCTGCATTGAGTTTTGGTTACCCATCATGTTCTGGTGAAAATACTTACACTCCCGGTAGCACATTTCAAGCTAACCTTAAAAAACTCCTCACATTTCTTTCCTCAAATGCTAAAAAAAACCATGGCTTTTTTAACTATACTGTTGGACACGAATCCCCCGACGTAGCTTATGGTCTCTTCCTTTGCCGAGGTGATTGTAGCAGTGATGTCTGTCAAGCATGCGTATCCGAAGCCACAAAAGAAATTCTCACTCAGTGCCCCAAGGACAAAGCGGCTGCCATTTGGTATGATGATTGCATGGTACGTTATGCAAGCCGGCCATTTTTCAATACTAATAATCAAACATTGGGTTTGTATTATGGGAATCCTAGTAGTGTCAGAGAAAATGCAGGCTTTAAAAAGGTACTAGATAGTAGTTTAAGTGACTTAATAACCCAGGCTTCAAATGTAACATTAAACCAAGATAAACATGCTATAAGGGGGTTTGCAACTCAGATTGTTAACTATACTAGCGCACTAACTCTCTATGAGCTAGTTCAGTGTACACCAGATTTGTCTGGGAATGACTGTGGTCAGTGCCTCAGAGAGGCTACGCGGTATCTGCCAAAATGCTGTGATAGGAAGCAAGGTGGCAGAGTATTGTTGTATAGTTGCAATATTAGATATGAGGTGTACCCCTTTTTTGATATCTCGGTCTCTGCACCTTCACCTTCTCCAACTCCAACTCCAAGCTCATTAGGGAAGCATAAAGGTATACTTACCGATAAATCTTGCATTTCCAGTTCCAACCAGAAGTTGAATCTTGATTTTATTAACTTGACATATTTTATAAAGTGTTCATGGGATTACAATTTTGTTTAGGGAAAGAACGAAACTCATCCCAAAAGCTTTTTATCCTTATCGCTCTACTATGTGTTTCCCTGATGCTCTGCGGCATAAGCTGCTTTCTCTATGTTTGGAAAAAAGCTACTAGAAAGAAACAAGTTTCATCAGAAGGATCTGCTATAGATATTAATAATTCATTCAACAGTAAGTTGAGATTCAAATGTAATTTTACATTTTTCTTCAACTGGTAATGATTATAGAACTTGCAGATCAAGTAACTATATTTATCTGGCTGCAGTGGATAATGATATTACAACTGTGGAATCCTTGAGATTGGATTTAAGCACTGTGAAAAAAGCTACGAATAATTTTTCTATCTATAACAAAATAGGTGAAGGTGGATTCGGTGAGGTCTATAAGGTATGAAGCTTAGAAGTTCTGTATCTTAGTAAAATTCATAGCAATAATCTTAAAAAATGTTTCGAAAGTTCTAAATCTCTTACACATAAATTCAAACTACAGGGTATACTAGCTAATGGAAAAGAAATTGCAGTCAAGAGACTATCCAAAAGTTCAAATCAAGGTGTAGAAGAATTTAAGAACGAGGTTGTTCTAGTGGCTAAGCTTCAACACAGGAATCTTGTGAGACTTTTGAGATATTGCTTTGAAGGAGAGGAAAAAATTCTCATCTATGTATACATCCCCAACAAAAGCCTCGACTACATTTTATTCGGTTAAACTCTGCTCTTCTTATCAAGTTCAGGCAGTTGCTAAAAGCAAATCAGGTGACTGTCTAAACTCGTTATTTTCATAAATGCAGATCCAGAAAAACGAATACAATTGGACTGGACAAAGAGACACAATATAATTGGAGGAATTGCTAAAGGGATGCTTTATCTTCATGAAGAATCCAGGATAAGAATTATTCATAGAGATCTCAAACCAAGCAATATTTTGTTAGATGCTGAAATGAATGCAAAGGTATCTGATTTTGGCATGTCAAGGATTTTTGGCATCGATCAAATCCATGGAAAGACAAGTAGAATTGTTGGAACGTAGTAAGTTAGATCACTTTTCTTCTCATTACACAAGATTGGCCAATTTAGCAATCTTTTTTTCTTGGAAATCTATAATGCAGCCAGGGGCGGGTGGGATGACAAATTTGACAATCATAAAATCTTAGCTCTAAATATCTACTTGATGTGTTTTCTGCTTTCAGTGGCTACATGTCTCCTGAGTATGCAATGCAGGGAGATTACTCTGTGAGGTCTGATGTCTTTAGTTTTGGTGTCCTACTCCTTGAGATCATAAGTGGCAAAAGGAACAGTTCTTTCTATCAATCTAACAATGCTGGTGACCTACTATGCTATGTAAGTTTTTACACGGGCTACATGCCATGATCTCGTTCCTGATATGCAATGTTCTATTTCAACTTTAAATTGTTCAGTCAGATAATATAATAACATTACAGGCTTGGAGACTTTGGAGGGATGGTACGCCTTTGGAACTAGTGGATCCTGTGTTATCATGTTCTTATTCAATAAATGAAGTAATCAGATGCATCTATATAGCACTATTGTGCGTTCAAGAAGATGTGGATAGTAGGCCGTCTATGGATGCAGTGGTCCTTATGCTTAATAGTAACTCTGTTACCATAATTATGCCTCAACAACCGCCATTCTTTCAACACAGTAGAAGCACTACAAAGATGAAAGAAGGATTGAAGTTAGATGATTCAGCAAAGTATGCCACATCATGGTCCGTGGATGATGCATCAATTACAGGAATTTACCCCAGATAATACAACAAGTTTGGCATTTCATGAAGCCAGTAAATATGACACAATGGATGCCAAGTCCAATGTTTGATGCCATCTTGAAAGACACTTGGTAACTGACAGTCTGACACCCTTGATAAATTATTAAGTGCATAGTTTTGTCAACTATTTTTTTTAAAGCTTCTGTCTTCTTATATTTTACGCACAGTTCAATTAACCTGTTCATGCTGATTTGAGTGCTATTATTTCTACCGCCATCATTTTGCCAAATCAAACTACGCCTTTACACATATACAGTATTTTCTGGAAATAGAACTCTGAGTTCGTAGTATTTTTGCAGAGCTTGCTCCGAAAGATAGAGAGAATAGAAAGATTGTTTCTGTAGACACCCTGTTCAAAAAAGCTATGTAGAAACATAGAAAAAAATGGATTATACACCTTTACTGTGTCGACATTTCTAATCAAGTTACATTCACTTGCAAGTCACAATAAACATGTCCTATAAACAGGGTAAGCAATTAAAATTGTGTCTTGTCCCATTAATTAATTGAGTGTAGAACGAATATGTACACCAAATCATAAGTAGGCCAAAACTTTATTTTAGATTATCTTGACAGAGAAAATTGTCCGAAGGGTGACTACAGATGGTTATAGGGTGTATGGATCTTTCATTTAAGCTGCAGAGACCATCCACTTCAACTATTCCAGAGTCTTAAGGCCAAAGAAAGGCCGGCCTCAAGAATCTAAAGGATAAAATACGATACTTGTAACATGGAATAATGTTGTAACCTTGATCATGCAAGGTATTGAAATTCGTTTGTAACTTTGATCATCCACGTTTGTAACTCTAATTATTTTGAACTTACGTGAGCTGAGGTCTGGATTTTGAACTCTACTACCTACAGTAGTCTTGAAATAAGTTAATTTTGATACTAAGGTCCTAACACCACACAAATCTCTCTCTACGTATCCCTTGTGTGAAAAAAGTACCATGTGCAGTGCAGATAGGATCTATCAATCTAATCATACATGCCATGCTCTAACTTACTAGTGTATAATAAAATAACCAAAGATTCAAACGATCAAGGTGCAAATGGGATGATAGTTTGGAAGAGAAGATCATGGGCTAAATAAATTGAGAATACGTTTAGGGGATGTTACCCAGAAAATTCTACCTGGTTTTAAAGTTCACTAAGAAAATGGAATTTGACCATAAAAAAATTCAGATATACCTCTAGGCCATTTTCCTATTACTTCTTTTCTCGTGGAAGACACTTCCAGCAATATTGTTTAGATGCATTCAGATATACCTCTAGGCCATTTTCCTATTACTTTTCAGCAATGTAGGTCCGCAGACACTCCACTATTTTCCTTGAAAAAGATTGGGAATCTATTGACTATTCAAAAAAAAAAAAGCAGTACTTACCTAATTGATTTTCACACCAGATAAACTACTGATTATGCCATTTAGTGTAAGTTATAGTAAAGATTATTATTTTACAGTGGTACACCTTTTTGAGGTTCAGAAAAAAAAAAAAAAAGAGGTAACAGAAATGCCAAAGAACGAATGACTTATGGCGTTGTTATATATACATTTAAATTACAGGACACAACAAACTAGATTACAAGTCTTCTAAATATCCACACCAAAATTTACATTAATTTGTTGATAATACAAACGACTCAGGCTTAGCATCAGCTCCTCTACCGTGGATATGCATTAGAAATGGACAAATCATTAATGGACAAATTGTTATAACAAGTTTTTTGGTGATTAGGCAATCTTCCAGTAGAATACGCTGGTCGTTCAGGTTGACAAAGTGTTGTTGTTTCAGAATTTAGCATCATAACAACAGATAACATGGTTGGTCTGTCATATGAATCTTCTTGAACACACAATAATCCAATTTGCATGATTCTTAAGAAATCATCAACGCTACAAGTATCATCCAATAGTGGATCCATTAGGTCCTCACCATTTCCTTCATTCCATAGTCGCCATGCCTGCGCGCAGCACCAACAGAAAAAATTAAATCTAAAAGGGACTTCACTTGATTATATAATTGACTATCTGTATGATGAACTTACATATGAAAGGAGGCTTGTAGTTCTTGTTGCGAGATGAAATTCAGCATTCCTTTTGCCACTAATAATTTCAAGCAATAGTACACCAAAGCTGAAAACATCAGACTTGGTGGAGTACAGGCCCTCCATGGCAAACTCAGGAGCAATATATCCACTGTCAAGAAATCAAGCATATGATATGAGAGGAAGAAAATGACAAGAAGATATAGAAAAAAAAATGAAAACATATGTACGGAGGCAGATACACGCTGTTTCTGGACTAGAAAACGTATTTGTTATGTCCGTCTACTTACTATGTTCCAACTATTTTGACAGTGCTGCTAGCTTGACATTCGCTGCCGCCAAAGATCCTTGCCATTCCAAAGTCAGAGATTTTTGGATTCATTTCTTTGTCCAGTAACACATTACTTGGTTTAAGATCTCTGTGAATGATTCTAAGACGAGAATCCTGATGAAGATACAGCATTCCGCGGGCAATTCCATTTATAATATCTAGACGCACATTCCAACTGACTTTTGCTCGTTTAGATTCATCTGACGGATTAAAAGATTATCCCGAGAGACAGAGAAACAAAATCATATTAATAATTAGAGCTCGTACAATTTTAATGCCAATTTTTTTGAGTGTAAGCAAAGACAATCAAGAATGTAAGATATGTAAATGGTGACAAACCATTAAGAAATAAATCCAGACTGCTGTTACTCATATATTCGTAAACCAGTATTCTTTCCTCTCTGTCTACACAAAAACCCAAGAGCCTGACAAGATTTTTATGCTGCAATTTAAAGATCAGTAGAACCTCATTTATAAATTCATCTGAACCTTGAGTGGAGGTGGCTGAAAGCCTCTTGACTGCTATGTTCTCGCCAGTAGGTAGAGTGCCCTATTGAAAACAAAAACAGAGAAAAGTTGTATGTAAATCCACCTGGTATTGATGTTTTAGAATAAAATTCATACTCTTAGTATGTGCCATTACTTTGTAAACAGGACCAAACCCTCCTTGTCCAAGCTTGTTAGAATCAGAGAAATTATTTGTTGCTACTTTTACAGACTCTATAGGAATATAGGGAAACTCTTGAGGATCCAGGTTCTTCAGAGCTTGAAACTTTTGGAGCATAGCAGATGGGTCACTGTGCTCATTAGTTTCAGGTAACTGAATTTTCTGACAAGAGAATCGGTCCTTCCCTAAATTATAAAAAGTAACGCAATGTTAAGAAAATAGTTAGAACAAATGTGGCTGAATTAAACAAAACAAAAAACTTCTTCAATTAGGAGCATTACTATTGCTCAGTTGATTCCTCATTGCAAGACAATAAATGTAGAAACCAATCAGTGTTACAAGTACAGCCGTGGCTCCAAAGGAGAGAACTACAATCATCAACTTTTTTTTCCGAGCATTGTGTTCTACAGATGGGTGACAATAATAAAACTAAATCAGTTGATAAAGCATATGACTAACCAATTACACAGCACAAAATTACCAGAAATAGGAAACTTAATACACAATTCAAAGCAAATGAATGACTTACTTGCCAGTTCAGGTGTTGGAACACGATTTAACGGGTAGAACTCGTATCTTAAGAAGCAACTACGACTAAAGATTCTTGCTCCTCGATAAAGGTAGCAGCAACTTGAAAAGTTTGTTATTGCAGTTTTAAGGCAGGCATAGCAGTCATCCGGAGACAAGTCTTCAGTACACTGCCCAATTGCATGAATTGGTTCATAACCAGGAAAGGATACAGTTGCATTAGCAACCATATCAACTGAATGAGCTGCTAGCTTGCTCATATTAAGTAGAATGGGGCTCAGGGTTGACTGAAGTCGTTCCGGGTCTGGAAATGGCTTTGGGTTGGTTTGGTTAACGTTCCCAGTAACATCCAAATGGCCGAAAAAATTCTGGTTGGAGTAGCGCATTTCACAATTTTCTTTCCACACTAGTGCCTCCTTTGATTTTCCACACAAGTTTGTGATATCTTTGGTAGCTACTTCTGCACATTTGGTACAATCATCACGGCTAACATAATTGTAGCAGAGAAAGAGACCATAAACTGTATCCATGTCAGTTCCTATGGAAGTTTTGTAAAACTTAGTGACAGAAGCATTCGAGGATAAAGAATGAAGAAGAATCTCGCGGTTTATATCAAACGTACTATTCTCTATAAAATTGTCGCCATGACAATCTTTATAAGGAGGTTCAGCAGCATACACAAAAACACCGAAAAACACGAGTAAAAGATTAAGCAAAACCATTCTTTTAGAGGAGAAATTTATTGCAGCGACCATAATTTCCTACAGAGACTGCTCTGCAAATCTTTTACTGGGAATAGCAAAGATTGTTTGTGAATATTTACAACCATTCTTGGTCAAACTAGAAGCAGAAACCAATTATGTAAATTTCATCTGGATTAAATTTTCTAAGTTACATTTGTTCAACACTTCAACGTCAATGCCATGTCATTCAAACACAAAATTTCCACAACTCGAACTTGGTCTAAAAAAATCTAAAAGATTGAATTCCATTAATAATTGTATTTTATATTAATAGAACTTTTAATAATCATATTTTGTGTACTTATAAAAAGAGTGTCAAACGCAGTTCGACCTATAGGACCGTCTTCAAATTCCACATGCAGGACCACCGCTAAAATTATAGCAAGAACGAATTGACTAAACAGAAGTACACAGCTTTCATAACATTTTAAATACTAGATGATACCAGTGTCCAACTAATTTATTAAAATTGATCATTTTTTATTAAATTTTATAGGAAATATTTTATTTATCATTAAAAAAATATTATAAAAATTATAAAAGTATAAAAGAAAATTACGATATTTATGGAACTCAGTAGTTTATAATTAAAAAAGAATTGTAATTATATCAAAATTTCAATATTTCTAGGAGACACAAATTTAGAAGTAAGTATTATTAAAACGTGATTTCACTTACAAATAAGATATTAGATGATAAGGGCCTGAGAAAATTTAATTAAATTGATCATTAATTTATTATAAAAAATTACGTTATTTACAAAGAATTTGCTTATTAATAAAGGTCATTTTATATATTATTTATTTAAGCTTATTTAAAAAAATCGAGAAAAAAAACTAAATGATTCCGATATATACGTTAAATGTACATGATTATGATAAATACGTTATTTGTGAACTGAATAGAGTTATAATAAAAATTACAATTATAATAGTATTAACAATTTATTATTTTAATAAAAAATAATATAGAATCCTTGGAGAAATAGGAATCTTATGGGTGGAACCAATTTTTGGTACCAAAGTACCATTAAAAATGTATTTCGTTTGTTATAGATGTCATCGTAGATTAACATTTGTATTCGTAGATTTTTTTTTATTAAATTGTAAAAAAAAATTTATAATTGTAATATAATTTATTTTTTTATTTTATAAAATAACATAGAATTCTAGAGAAAATAGGAGTATTGGGGTGAAACCAAAATATAGTACGAACAAAATTTGGTATAAAATAGTACATTAAAAAGGGATTTTGTTATTAATACACGTTATAGATATATATTTATTTATTATTTATTTAAGATTATATTTTAAACAATCAAGAAAACATAACATACATGGTTCTGGTTCTAATATATACGTTATTTGTACAATTCAGTAATATTATAGTAAAAGAATTATAATTATAACAAAATTTCAAACAATTGTTTTAGAAAATCTATACTATTATATAAAAGCCGAAACATTAAAAGTTTTGGCACCTGTTTTTTTGTACCAGTTTTTTTGTACCTATTTTTTGGTACTTCATGAATTTACTTATTTACCCTTCATTATAAAAAAAATAAATACACCTAAAACAAGTAATAACATAATATAATTAATGGTAATTAGTCAAGATATTACCTTTTATAAACACCTAAAAACATCCATCATATCATATCTTTCCATCATTAATACTTCCTTTCGAACTAAAACACGTTACCTTTTTAATTAATACCTTATATATAATAAGCATAAGGGATATCTTATCCAAATTTTTTGTCGTTGTACTACAAAAGCATATGATCCGTTGGATTAAAAAATTGGATAAAAAGTCATCCGTTGGATTATAAATTATATCCTTATATATTTATTTATAATTTTCACTTTGTTAATTTAATATAATACCCTTTCTTCATCAATTTTTTTTCTTCATCATTAGAACTAAATTCAATTTAAAAATATCTTTAATTTAGTAAACAAATAAAAAATGTATAAACAAATAAAATCAATTACAAATAAACAAATAAAATGTCTACAATGAATTGGAAAAAAATCCTAATACAATAATAATTACATTATTCTATCAAAAATCTATAAATACAATGGAAAAAAATCCTAATACAATTATATTTACATTATTCTATCAAAAATCTCTATATGAACTAAAGACGAAGGATTTATATGTTTGTCTACCTGGGAAACATTCTGCGAGGGCTCACCCTCCTAAAGTCGGTAACATTTTAAGAAGCCATGGAAGAGAAACATACATTATGGCAATAGATTCGGAGGATGTGCACTGTTTTTTGTTGATGATATGTGTATATCATATTAAAAAGGAAATTATAATCTAAAAAGGATATAATTTAACAAAGTCGTATTAGAATTGAATTTTAAAAAGAAAATTATAATATGAAAAGGATATAATTAAAAAATGATACAATTAAATTTTATTTATTTTACTATATTAATATTAAAGTTTTAATTGGAAAATAATTTTTAAATTATCACTAAATTAAAGATTATTTTGTTAATTTATTGCGTGCTATAAAATTATCCAAATCAAATTTTAATAATTCAAGATATAGCACAAATTATATCCTATTATATAATAAGAGTAAGAGAAATAATAATAGGTATTACCATAGGTCAAAACTATACTAGAATATATTTATTGACCTGCCTCCTATTCCCACCAGTAGTCCAATACAGTATGTAATATTAATGTATAATCTCTCGCTTAATTATGAGAAAATTATTATAATATTAAAGTATTTAACTCCAGCTTTAATTAATATGTTCCATGTTAGTAGATGTGACCTTTTGGGGCTCTGTGTACGCCTCAAAGATAGGAAACTAAGAAGCTTTTAGCACACCATAATTAATTTTTTTTAAAATATTTTAATTCATCAAATTTAATTAGTATTTTTAATAAACAATTTTATAAGTATTAAATTCTTCTAGATTATCTCAAACTCTATATGATTTTCAATATTTTAATTAAAAAAAATTTATATATAATAATTGTAAAAGATATCTTATCCAAAATTTTGATACTATGATAATTTGTCGTTGCCAAAACAATCTCAACCGTTGGATATAATTTTTTTTAAATAGACGATCAAAATTATACTATATAAAAAATAATTATTGTATAAAAAGATTATAAGTTAAAAATAGTTATATTAGACCTAGATTTTAAAAAAGTCTAAAATTAAAAAAGTTATAACTAATAAGGAGACCAATTCAATTATTATGTAAATAACATTAAATTTCTATTATATACCAAACTAAAAAAGATCGTTAGGTCTTAAAATCAAAAGATGGAAATCGTTATTTTCTAATATTAAAACCTGTATTTGGTTGTTAGTAGAAGTATATTCAATACATACTGAAAATGATTTTGATAAATTCAACCAAATATAAGTAAATTTTCTAAATCGTCAAATTCTTTTAAGGCCTAATAGAATTTGGTTGAATATTCAACAAAATTTTCAATATAATTTTCAACGCAAAAAATCGAATAAATTCAACCTGTATTTGATTCTGCGTTGATTTGATTTGAAAATAATAATTAAACCATCAATGAATTAAACATTATTTTGTTAATTTCAAATGGGCTGTAAAATCGTTCAAATCAAATTTTAAGAATTCAAGATAGAATACAAATATTAAATCGAACGTATAAAATCTTATATATATCAAATTTTTGTAAAAAATTGATATGTAAGTTAATAACATATAAAATTTAAAATTTTAATATAATTATTGATATTAAAAAAAGGAGCCGTGCGTTGCACGGGTTATAAGCTAGTAATATGAATTTTAGGGGAGTAGGAATCTGTGATGAAATAAGGGTGAAACCAAATTTGTTACGAAAATATCATTAAACAAAAATTTATTAATAAAGGTTATAGATTCGTTAGTGTTTTATCAAATGTTATACGATCTGGCTACGTATTCGTTTGTATTTTACCCTCTACTTGTTGGTGATTTTTGATCGTTGGTTTTTTCAAGTTAAAAAAATTATAAACAAAAGAATTATAATCATCATAAGAACTCTATTTTTAACTCTTTTTAAAGGAACATAGTATTCTAGGGAAAATATGATTTTTTTAAAAAAATTACAAATAAAAGAATTATAATTATAATAAAATAAAAATTACAAAAAGAATTATAATTATAATAGGATTTCTATTTTTATTCTATTTTTTAAAAAAAACAACATAGAATTCTAGGGAAAATAGGATTTTAGGGGTGAAACCGAAATATAGTGCGAACCAAAAATGGGTGAAACCAAAATATAGTGCGAACCAAACTTAGGTACCTTTAAAAGAGGGTTTCGCTTATTAATAAAGGTTATAGATACTACGTTATACCCGCATCGAACGGTAAAATTAATTAATTAATTAATATAAATATATTATTTTAATCATTATTTAGGAAAAAAGTTAATTTCATGAGAATGTAATTAATTTAAGTATAAAAATATTACTTATTCATCATTTACACAAATTGCAATAAAATTAATATTATCATAACCATCTACATCCCCGTTAAAACGCTCTAAAACCTTCATTATTGTTTTTCTTAATTTTATTTTTCATTTGATTTTTCTCATTTTTCGGAATCTTTCGATCAAGTTCATGAGTTTTTTGCCCATATTTTAAGTTTTGTTCTTTTGGAAATTTGGTGTATTTAAATGTAAAGTATCGTGGATTCCTAGAATTTTTATCATATTACTTTAATAAAAAAAATTATATTGGTTGTGATCAAATTTTTAATAAATATTGAAAATTCATAAACATTTATTTCTCACGACCATAATAAATCATAAGATTTTCTCTCAAAAAATGTTGCACGTTTCAGCAATGAGAGAAAGGATCTCTACTGTGTAAGATCCATTAAACGAACGTAGTTATGATAAAGGAAATTTTCTTATAATCTAGTTTCATATATGTTTGTTCAATATCAGTTTTACAAATTGTACGTTCTTTTATTAGTAAATTGATTTACTATAGAAAAATAAATATTATCAATCAACCAAACATATTCAACATATCCTGTTCTCAGAGTAAGATATGATTGTTAGAATTTATGAGTTTATGGTGATTGCCCTCAACTTGTTTTTAATGATAACTTAATATGTGTATATTCACTTTGGGAGTTTGAAGGTTGATATATATTTTTTTGTTTCTATTAGAACATGGTATATTAAATATTAGTTTTCTCTTACCCATAAATAGGGGTGGCAATTAATTCGATCTAATAGTACCCAATCCAAAACCCGGAATTTTAGATGTACCAAACCCGAATTTTAGGATTCAAGTTTGGAATTAAATTTTAAACCCGAATTAGTTTCGATTTGGATTTGGATTTCAGTTGTATCGAATCGATATCCGATTCAAAACCCGATCCCATATCGAAAGCCGATACATTTGTTTTGTTTTGTTTAGACAAAACAAATCTAACAAGTCTCTTTGTTTGTTTAGAATCTATCTACCAAGTTGTTAAGTTTTTTATCTATAGTAAATATTTTTTGATTTAAAAATATGTATTTATGGATATGTTAAGTAAAATCATTATTTTATTTAAATTATATAAGTGTTAACCAACCATAGCTAACGAATTAGGGTGATAATGTAAATAAGTAATACTCTTAATATAACATGATTGGTCTAAAATTTAGGAATGCGTTGTGATTGGTTCTAAAATAATTCATAGTTTTCTGATTGGTTAACTGATATGTGGTAGACTCAGCTATTATAATAAAGGATTTAAAGTTCTGTTGATATTAAAAATAAATATTATCAACCAACCAAGCGAATTTGATATATCTGTTCTTAGATTATGATGAGGAAATTGAATACTATTTTCAAGAATACAAAATTAAAAAAGGAACCTTTTATTATAACAATATATAATTTTATGTATTTATAATGATGGCTATAGCCGTTCTTCTCTCTGCTCTTCTCCCAATAAATACTAAACTAAAATTTAAGGGTGACATTAATTTTAGTCGATGAGAAGCCCACCTTTTATTTTTTTTTTTCTTGATTTTGCTTTATTTTTTGAATTAAAATCTCTCTTTATTGTGATTCTAGTCCTGTTAGTAGGTTTTATCTATTGATATATTGGATTTTGTATTTTGTCCTTGTGAATGATAACTTTCGTTTTTTCCTTGAGTTTACTTTATTTTTAAATAATTATATCTCTGTATCGAGATACCCCGTTAGTGTTTTTTGTCTACCCATATATTGGGTTTTGTTCTTTCTTTTTGTGAGGGTAGGTTCTTTTATTTTGTCATCTGAAATCTTAGATCTACAGGATTTTGTTATAATGGTTCAGTTATTGGATAGTATAGAATCGTAGTTATGGTCGGTTGTCCGGATTGATTTTGATTTTGTTATATTGATTTTTATATCAATTTATAAGAAAATTTAAATTTTTGATTATTTTTCTAGATTTTGTATGTCCTTTTTATTGATAAATTAATTATATATATATATAAATAATGATTTATAAGAATTGTTGCGCCGAGTTGACGAATTTGCTATAAACAAATTCAGTAATAATATTTTCATTGACTTTGTAATGTGATAATTTATACACCAAATAATGTCTAATACTAATTGAGAGTATATTTTGTATTTATGAAAATTAATCTGTAATATATAACTATATAGTGTATTATAGTATGATTATAGTTGATATTTATGAAAATTAACTCGTAATATATAAAAGTGTAAATTTGATTGATTTTAAATTTGAAGGTTGATAAGTTAGCAAATATTTTATCATTTGAAAAAATATTTAATTTATGCATGTACTAAATAAAATAAATTTTGTATTTTAAAAAAATTGTTAAGTAACCAAGATAAGTAATTAATTTAGGATGAGAATTATATGTGACAAATTCTAAATGGCTCTTATATATATTTATAAAATTAATCTGTAATGTATAATAACGTAATTATGATTAATTGTAAATCAAAAGAGTGGAAAATACAAATTGTAAAAATCGCTTAATATTATATTTATGTACGATCTTGAATGATTTGAATTTTATACTAAATTATTATAATTGTTTTTAATATTAAAAAATATGTAATATATGGATAAATTAAATCAAGTAACTACTATACTAAATTTAGAATTGTTAAATAATCATGTTTAATATAATATGATAAGAATGATAAATAATTAAGGAAAAATTTTAATATAATATGATTGGTCTAAAAATTAGGAATGACCTCAGATTGGTCCTAAAATAATTTAAAATTTCCTGATTGGCTGACTAAATCTAACTGTAATCCTGATTGATTTTAATTTTATACTAATTAATCATAATTGTTTTTTAACATTAAAAAATATGTAATATATGGATATGTAAAATCAAGGAACTACTATATTTAAATTAAAATTGTTAACTAATCATGCTTAATATAATAAGTTAAGAATGATAAATAAAAAAACTTTTAATATAGTAAAAGGTTTATTAACTAATTTTATTAACAAATTATGAATAATAATATTTTTGAGACTTCAAAAAAATCGAGTTTTTGAATATATGAATTTTATCCAAGTTATTTAAAATATGATTCAAATCTGATTTTGTATTGTTGGTTTATATTTATTAACAAATTTTGAATAAATATATTATTGATCTTTTAAAACAATCGAGTCTTTGAAGGTATGAATTTTATCCAAGTTATTTCAAATTCGGTTTCAAATTTCTAGTGAGTTAGATTATAATTATTTGAAAATTTTAATTGTACAATGGGTGAAGGGAGTCTAAAGTTAACTTTAGTAGAATTTTCTAAAGTTAACCAATAAAATCAATATAAATCATCACAATCATTTATGCCCCTGTGGGGCCTTCATATATAAAAGGAAACAAAAAATTAAAATTACATAGTTTAAAAGTTAACTTTATGAAATTCTCCTAAAGTTAACTTTAGAAACGTTTTACCTTTGCACAATATGTATTATGACAGTAAGATTATAATTATTTGAAAATCTATTTATAGTGTAGGATAGTTTTGAAGGTATGGATTTTATCCAAGTTATTTTAAATCTTATTTCAAATCAAATCCGATTTATCAAATTTATATTTGAGTTAGATTATAATTATTTAAAAAATTTAATTGTACAACATGTATTATGAAAATCTATTTATAGTGTATGATAATATGATTGTGATTGATTTTATATTAAAAGATTGGTTGATTAATGAATGAGTAATTATGAAATTTTATTTAAAATATATAATAGTATATCGTGATTGATTCAAATTAAAATTTGTGATTTTTACTAAATATTTTTTGATTTAAAAATATGTATTTATGGATAAATTAAATAAAACATTATTTTATTTAAATTATATAATTGTTAACTAACCATAGTTTATGAAGTAAGGTTATAATGTAAATAAGGAAAACTCTTAATATAACATGATTGGTCTAAAATTTAGGAATGCGTTGTGATTGGTTCTAAAATAATTCATAGTTTTCTGATTGGTTAACTGATGTGTGGTAGACTCGGGTATTATAATAAAGGATTTAAAATATATAATAGTATATCATGATTGATTTCAAATTAAAATAGTATTTTTTTAATAATTTTTTATTTTAAAAATATGTATTTATGAATATATAAATATTAAAAAATACTGTCTTTATGGATATATCTAATAAAATCTTTATTGTATTTAAATTAGAAGTGTTAACTAACCATGATTAATTGGGTAGGATGAAATTGTAAATAAGGAGAATATGTATTTATGGATATGTAAATATTAAAAAATATGTATTTATGGATATGTCGAATAAAATCTTTATTGCATTTAAATTAGAAGTGTTAACTAACCATGATTAATGAGGTAGGGTCAAATTGTAAATAAGAAAAACTCTTGATATAACATGATTGGTCTAAAATTTAGGAATTATCTCATTGTAGTTTTTGATTGGTTAACTGAACATTGGTAGACTCGGGTATTATAATAAAGCATATACTGCGGATAATCGATGACCTAAATAAATTGCTATTTTAATAGAATATTGTAATACTATATTTTGAGACCTATTACAGAATTTCTTTGATATTGTTTAAAAGTCATCCTTATATTTGTCTCAATTATTTTTTTTAAACATAAATCATTTATACACTTTTAAATTTAAATATTTAATTTCAGTCTAATATTTATTACAATATATAGAAGTTTAATAAAAAATTGGGTAAATTGAAATATTTTATAATTCTAATTTTGAATATTTTTTGAGAAATTGCCCTAAATACCCCTTATTCACAAGAAGATGACCAAAATAAACTTAGCAAAAAAAAAAAAAGATGACCAAAATACTGTCTGGCGGAGAAGCCGACCATATTTGTCCATAAACACCGCATGATATACATGCGTGTTCTGAATGAAACTGCTAAGCTTCTGATTACGGTGTGTGTAGGTCTTGTAAGACAACTCCCACCCATGAACCTCGTGCGTGTACTCGTCCATGCATGGACCTCATGTGTATACAAAACTGAAGTATTTTTGTAAAGACGTCTGTGCTTGATCAGCCATGTCTCTTAAATTGTACTCTAATATTTTGCATTGGCTTTATAGTTGATGGTCCACTTCTAAACAAACAAACAACAACAATAACCAACAATCTTTCCAATATATTTTTGGGTTCGAATTCTATTTGGAATTTAGAAAAATTCAATTTTTTAATTAAAATTTTTAATTTTTATTTTTATTTTCTTGGGGTTTAACAATTAATTTTTGGGATTCAACATTTTCATTTTGGGTTTTAGAAAGATTCAGAACGATGAATAAATCGTATACGGGCTTAGGGTTTAGGGTTGTTTACAACCCTAAAACCTAGACCCAAAATACTAATTTATCCTGATTTTTAAAAAATTGGCGGTGATCCCCGATTTTTTAAAAATCATGTCGTCGAATTCATTAAGAAATATTCATTTTTTTAATTAAAAATTTTAAATTTTATCTGTATTATCTTGAAAGTTCAACAATTAACCTTTGAGGTTTAACTATTAACCTTTTGGATTCAACATTTTCATTATAGATTTTAAAAATATTTAGAATGAGGAATAAATCGTATGCGAATTTAGGATTACCATAATAAATTTTTTAATAGTGTTTCTAGATACATGTTTAGTATTTAGCAAAAAAAAAAAAAAAGATACATGTTTAGCAAAAAAATAAAATAAAAAATGATGCGCATGCTTGATATGCGTGTTCCTCGACTTACACGCATGAATATCATGCGTGTACTTGATCTATACTTCACTAACCCACACACACGCATGTGTGATATACGTGTATGTGTATGGACTCCGCATGTACAACATGCATGTACCATGGTTAAAAAGGGTCATGTCCCGCACTACCAGGTATTTTGGTTCATTTATTTCCAGAAAAATGTATATAGGGCCTTCACCCATAATTTTTTAACTCAATTTTATATGAAATCTATTATCAACTTTTTTTAATTTTATCGTATACTAATCTAAATATATATGTTATAACTCAATCATGATATATTATATTATATATTACATTGATCAATATATTATATAAAAATTCACATGTAACATATTTTATGGTCGAGTTTAGACGAGTTATAGAGCCCGTTTGGCCCCCATTTTTTTTTTTTCACTTAAAGTTTGCTGGAAGGTGTTTGGCTCCCCTTAAAGTGGAGCCACTTAAAGTGGAAAGTAGGCTAAAAAAAAAAGTAGCTTGGAGGTACTTTTTTTCCACTTATTTTTTTTCGTATATCAATTTTTATGTATTTGAGTCACCATTTAACTTGTATTGTATTCTTTTCATATATTTGTATTTTATACTTTCAAAAAAATATAAATTTCTTTTTTTTTAATTAATTTTTTAAAAATAAATTTACTTTAAGTGGAATTAGCCAAACAGATACACCTAACTTTAAGTAAAAATTATCACTTTTCACTTAAAGTGAGTAAGTAGCACTTTAAGTGATAAGTAACATTTTTTAAGTTAAGCCAAACACGCTCATAATCTAAGTGATCATTTTAAATAAATATTGTACTTTTATAATATTTATGATTCAAATATATATATATATATATATATATGAGATTAGGGAGCCTGAGATATATCTTAGGTAAGTTCCCTGAGATTCATTTATTTTACATGTAAAAATGGGATGGGCATTTCAGTAAATTCAGAATTTTTTTAATTAGCCCTGCGGGCCCAATAAAATCTAAAGTAATTTTATATGCATCTCAGGAAAAGTTCTCTGAGATATATCTCAGGATCCTTTTTCTCTCTCTCTCTCTCTCTCTATATATATATATGTATATATGAGAAAAGGGATCCTGAGATTGAACTCAGGAAACTTTCCTAAGATATGTACGAAATATACTCTAAATATGAATGGGCCCGCAGGACTAATTAAAAATGTTTGATATAAATCCCATATATCTCAGGTAATTTACCTGAGATACATCTCAGGTTCCCTACATATATATATATATGTGTGTGCATAGCAGATGTTTAATGTAAAATTGTTCTAAAATTGTTAATGTAAAGTAAAAAAGGGCCCAACACATGAACAGAAGAGAGAATAGAAGAAAACACAATATTATTCAAGTGTACCAAATATGGTTACAAAGCTCTCATTATATAGAGAGACGAACACTCAGTATTACACAGAATTATTATACAGGACAAACAACTTTAATACAATTATTATACAGGACTACACAGAATTATTATACAGGACAAACAACTTTAATACAATTATTATACAAGACAAACAACTTTAATAAAAGTAAGCATTATTGATGTCGGGTACTGTTTAGTGGGCCCCATCGCCACAATAATAATGCTACTTTAACAATACAAACAAAAACTTTAACAAAGCATTTAATCATGCTTCTTCCCACTACGGAAAGCAGATTCCCATTGTCTGCCTAATTGAGCAAATATGATTGCTGACTTCAAGCTGTGAGATTATGGAACCAAAGGAGTCTTTGTTTTAACAATCTCTTCTTATGAATTTTACTCCATGGATAGTTATGGAAAACACGAACCATCTCAAAATCTTCTTGAATTTGTTGAGAAGTCCTATTCCTTCTCTCTTCCCATGAAAGCTGGTCTTGTTGCAGAAAATAGGCATCAAATTGAGCCTGAATGAGCTAGATTTTTCGGTCTTTTTTCTTCAATTTTTTAAAAGATGGACCTAGAGTATACATAATTAATTTTGGGGTTCTTTTCCTTTACCAGAATATTTTGGCTACTGAACTGCTGATTGAATTAATGCATCCTAGAAATCTCCTAGGGTAGGATCTTCTTTAGGATCTTCTTGGATAGAATCGTCGGCTTGAGATTCGCATGCTAGACAATTAAAACTATTAGAATCCGGTGATCCCTGTGATGAAGAAGTTTTCATAGATTGATCATCATCCCTTAAAGGTTGAGAAGGGAAAGAACTGAAAAATTGTTCTTTCATAAAATCCAAAACTTGAACCATTATTTGTTGTTCCGTTTATGTAGGATATTTTTTCTGAAAGTATTCTTTCATACTGGCTATTGAAGGTTGCTGAGACATTTTCTCTTTAGAGGCTTGACCCTTTTCTGAAGCAATTGTGGATTTAATAGTTTTTATTTTATCCATATCCATATTATTCCACCACTTGCAAAAGAAATTTCTTTGCAGTATAGGGATATCCATTGTCTGCCTAATTGAGCAAATATGATTGCTGACTTCAAGCTGTGAGATTATGGAACCAAAGGAGTCTTTGTTTTAACAATCTCTTCTTATGAATTTTACTCCATGGATAGTTATGGAAAACTCGAACCATCTCGAAATCTTCTTGAATTTGTTGAGAAGTCCTATTCCTTCTCTCTTCCCATGAAAGCTGGTCTTGTTGCAGAAAATAGGCATCAATTTGAGCCTGAATGAGCTAGATTTTTCGGTCTTTTTTCTTCAATTTTTTAAAAGATGGACCTAGAGTATACATAATTAATTTTGGGGTTCTTTTCCTTTGCCAGAATATTTTTGCTGCTGAACTGCTGATTGAATTAATGCATCCCATAAATCTCCTAGGGTAGGATCTTCTTTAGGATCTTCTTGGATAGAATCGTCGGCTTGAGATTCGCATGCTAGACAATTAAAACTATTAGAATCCAGTGATCCCTGTGATGAAGAAGTCTTCATAGATTGATCATCATCCCTTAAAGGTTGAGAAGGGAAAGAACTGAAAAATTGTTCTTTCATAAAATCCAAAACTTGAACCATTATTTGTTGTTCCGTTTATGTAGGATATTTTTTCTGAAAGTATTCTTTCATACTGGCTATTGAAGGTTGCTGAGACATTTTCTCTTTAGAGGCTTGACCCTTTTCTGAAGCAATTGTGGATTTAATAGTTTTTATTTTATCCTGAATATCTTGGATATCCATATTATTCCACCACTTGCAAAAGAAATTTCTTTGCAGTATAGGGATATCAAATTTGTCCCGGGAGATTGATATTGTCCACATCCAAATCCGTGAAATTTGAAACTTGGTAAAAAAATACAAAAGGACATTGTCCCTTAATCATTTTTTCTGTTGTTACCTTAGCAACCAAGGGACTATTATCGCACCAAGGAATATATAAATCCTTTAAATTTTTAAGAAGAATCTCTAAAGAGGGTCCGAATTTCGCCCACCATTTGAAAAACCAATTAGGAACCGACTTATTAAGCACTCCTGGATCAATACTACAAAACCAAGAATGTTTATTCTTGGGATTTTGATAATAAAAAGCTTTTGTAAAAGCTTTAATATAATCCCAATAATTGAAGTAAATATATTTTCCTTCTGCTATTTTAATAGCTCTATCAGCATTAGGATTAAATCCCCATTCTCTTGGGAGGAGAATTTTAATAATGTGGCATTTACTAAAATTTATAAAGTTCTCAGGATTATTATTCTGATGATGATGAGTGATTGTTACCGATTCGGTAATCTTTAGCAAAATTTCTAAATTTTGCCTGGACTGATTATTCAAACCAGCATATCCTCTTGATTCAAAATATTTTGTTCTTAAAGACCATCAATTATTTGGAGTTAGCTCAAGGTCTTCATTTTCAAGAAACAAAATAGTTCCAGTAACAGGATTTTCGAAATATTCTTTATCCTGGGAGGATTCATTAACCGCGACATCTTTATAAGTGGTTGCCTTACTTAGTGGAAGGTATATCTTCCTTTTTAGGAGGGGCAGGCAATTGCTGCATCCTTGATCTATGGTAATAAACTGTCCAATCTCTTATTAGAGGAACAGTCTCTTGAGAATGATGTAACATATTGTTACTCCATTGACCTCGACCATGGCCATAACCACGACCTCTTCCCCTGTTAGGAGTAGTCATTCACCCTGTAAAAATTCACGGGTTAAATAATCATCAAGAGAATTATTTTCTCCTTATATATATTGAATATCAAATTCAAAGGCTGAAAGCTGAGCTTGCCATCCTGCAAAAATTTGTTTTGCTACAAGATTTTTTACATCTTTTTTAATAATTGATTTTGCTGAGCTGCAATCAATTCTGAGCAAGAATTTTTGATTTAATAAATCACCTTGAAATTTAGAAATACATTTAACTATAGAAAGCATTTCTTTCTTAACAGTTGAATATTTCAACTGAGTAGGATTCCATTTTCCTGAGGTAAATCTAACTAAAACTTCTTTTGAAGTCTCAGGAATTACTTGCTTTAAAATCTCACCATATCCTATATTAGAGGTATTTGTTTCAACAATTTTAAAGTACTTTGGATTAGCTAAAGACAAACAAGGTAGACATTTTACCTTTGTTTTAATCTTTTGAACTGCTTGAGAATGTTTCTCAGTCCAAGGCTCAGGTTTCTTCCTAAGTCTAGAATACAGTATTGCTGTATCTTTTGCCAAATTTGCATAATAGTCTGAAATATAATTAAGACTTCCCAAAAATCTTTGTAATTGCTTCTTATCAGCAAATTCATCTGGAAATTTTGAAGCAAATTCTATACTTCTATCTATGGGAATAATTTTTCCCTGATTAATCATATGACCCAAAAATCTAACTTGAGTTTGAAACAATTTCATTTTTGGGGCAGATATAACTAAACCATTATTCTTTATTAAACTCTTAAAAATCTTTAAGTGTTTAATATGTTGATCTATGGTTTTAGAAAATACTAAAACGTCATCTATATAAACAATTATAAACTCAGTGTAAGGATTAAATATATCATTCACGATATTCTGAAATTCAGAAGGAGCATCTTCTGACCAAATGGAAGAACATTCCATTCATAATGACCAAAGGGAACTGTAAAGGCTGTTTTATATCTATCAGATTCTTTAATCTGGATTTGCCAATATCCTGATTTCATATCAAATTTAGAAAAGATTAAAGCATCGCTTAATCTATCTAACAAATCTTTTTTGTTAGGGATCAAATATCTAATCCATTTTAAAACTTTATTAAGAGGTTTATAATTAATGACTAACCTAGGCACACCTCTTTCCTTTTCAGCAGCATTATTAACATAAAATGTTGTACAACTCCAAGGAGATTTAGACTTTCTAATTAAGCCTTTTTCTAAAAGGGAATTAATCTCTTTTTTACATAATTCTAAATATTCCTTATTCATTTGAGCTGGTCTAGCTTTTGTAGGGATTTGGTTTTCATTAAAACCATCTATATAAGGAAGAGAAATAACATGTTTCTTTATATCCCAAAAAGCATTAGGGAGATCATTACAAACTTCATTAGCAAATTGATTTTCTATGATTTTTATCTGATTTTTAATAGTAGGTTTCTTGAGCTGTTCATTTATGCTCAAAACTTTTATTTCTTCTTTAAGAAAACATAATTCATTTTCTCTACTAAGAAGGTGATCCCTAACCTCATTAATTATACGAGTTTGAGGATCTGTAATAAATTCAAATTTTATTTTCTTTCCTTCTATTATGGTAGAAATCCCGCTTTGATCAACATTGTTAAGGGGCATAATATTATGAAGGAAAGGATTTCCTAAGATTATTCTATGGTTCATATTCTTTATTAGAATAAAAGAGATAGGAAGACAAATATCTTCATTACAAATGTAAGTATTAGGAAGCTTATAACTAACTTGAAATTTTTCTCCAGCAGCATGGGATATTGATTGGGTAGTTTTCTCAAAATATTTGGTAGGAATTAATCCTTCTTGAATACAATTCAAATCAGCACCACTATCAACAAGGGCTAATTCATCTTTGAGAATAAATTCTCGACTTACTACCAGGGTAATTTTTATATACCATCTTTGAGAGGTCACTTGTTATAACATATTTAAATATTCTGTCTCTTTATCATTACTAGAAGAGGCAATATCCTTTGATTCACTAGTTATTAAAGACTTACTCTCTAATAAAGTAATTTTTTGGGATAATAGAGTATTATTCTGTTTAATCTGATTAATTTCAGATTTTAATAAATTAACTTCTTTTCTTAAATCATTTAGAGAAACATGAGTCTCTTTAATAGTAGATTTTTGAAATCTTTCTAGTACCTCATTTAATTGGTAAGGTGCGCCTATAATTATGGGAGCTTCTATCTCCTTATTATCTTTAATAAGGGCTTCGAGCATTTGCTTCTTAAGCTCAAAATCGGTAATTGAATCTATAATTTTTAAGGCTCTATCTTGATCAGCCGTTAATACATTTAATCCATTCATATCTACTATAGATTTATAATAATTTAACGAGTAAAGTGCACTTTGTGTACCTGCACTTTGCCGAAGACACCACTTGAAATATAATAATTTAGAAACTATTGGTTGCAATACTAAATAAACACTTTACTTAAACTTTGTGTACAACCATCTGTTTGTTGCTAACTCCGTTAAATCATTAGGGGTAAAGTTGTCTTTTCCACGCGGGTTTTTTTTCTTTTACTTATCTTATTCCCTTCACCCCAGCCCCGTCTATCTCTCTCTTCTCTCTTTACATCGTTTCTTTCCGTTTTGACATTGTCACCATCGTCGTTCACGAAGCTTGGTCCAAACCACTCAAGAACACCACCGAATCAAAGTCCATCATCTTCTCTACCTGCATCAATTAACCAAAATCGAACCTGGGTAAAATTTTGATTTCATCGAAATTGAGAGGTGTTGGATTTTGCAAGAATGAGACAGTTGATGAGGAAAACTGGAAACAAGAAAGAGGTTGGTAGGAGTTGGGTGGAGGTCAGAGACCAGGTTTATAGATTTGTTGTTGGAGATGCGATCAGTTCCTATATTGCATCCTGATCTAGATTATTTGTTTCAGAATCCGTATGTGGGATTCTCCCTGTTGTAAATCAAACTACAGGCCTAAATAATATTTAAGGAATTTATCATAGATGAGGAAATTTTACATAGTCGAATGTGTCCATATCCCGGTCTGTAGGCCTGTAGCGCCGTGATGATGGTTTAGAAAATTCAAGAGACAAGGAACTGAAGAGGAGAAAGCACAGTAGGGCTACCCAGACCTTATATGTAAAGGATCTGAGGTTTTTTAATGTTTTCTTGAGCAATGAAACAAGGTGCTTGATATGGACGATATAGACCCCTCGATTCATTGTTAGAAAGAATTGAAATTACTCAAAGCTTTAGTTGATAAACTACGAAAGATTGTGGTATATATAAAACAAGGCTGATTAATTCATCAAGATGATGGGATGAATTCATTATTCTTTTATTTTAGCTTAATTGAAACATGAATAAAACACTTTTTATGAACTGGAGCAAAGAACTGTATGCAAGCAAAAAACAGAGGGAGTAGAGAGAGACATAGGGGTGGGGGTGCAGGGAATAAGTAAAGTAAAAACAAAAATAAAGCCCGCGTAGAAAAGATAACTTTACCCCTGATGATTTAACGGAGTTAGAAACAAACAGACGGTAGTACACGAAGTTTAAGTAAAGTGTTTGTTCAGTATTGCAAATGGTTGTTTCTAAATTATAGTATTTCAAGTGGTGTCTTTGACAAAGTACAGGTACACAAAGTGTACTTTACACTAATTTAACTCATTACACTGTCAATCATTGTTGTTTGAATTCTGAGAGTCGGAATCACTTGAGCTCTCATAAATTAAGGCTAAGTCTTCATCATTAGAAGATTCTCTATCTTCTTCAGAACTATGAAGCAAAACATTTTCTAATTGTGAGCGTAATTGCTCATCCTCTATCTCATTAAGAGCTTTCTTAGTCCAACATTGGTTGGCATATTGACCAACTTGGCCACATTTATGACAAGTTATATCAATCCTTTTGGCTTTTCTCTTTCCTTTATTAGGGACAAAAGGTTTTTTCTTTAATTTATTATAAGATTTTCTTTTATAATTCTTTTTATAAGAATTTTTGTTAAAAGGATATTTTGATTTATATGAGTTATTCTTATAAGACTTATTCCTTTTATAAGCAATCTTTTGTTTTTTCTTTTCTTGGTATCTAGGAATTTTTCCTATATCAAAGGCAAATTGATCGCAGAATTCTCCTAATTGATGTTTTTTTGAAAGCTTTTGCTTTTTTAACTGATTTCTTAGTTTTATGTCATTGCATAAAGCTAATCCTTCATTAACACAATGACTAAAAATTTCTTCATAAGTTAGAGAAATGTAATTAATATTTACTCCATCATTCTTATTTCTTAAGGATTGTCTAACCCTTTCTGCAAAAAGATGGGGTAAACCGTCTAAAAATTTAGACCTCCAGTGAACTGAATTTGGTTCTCCTAGTTGATACACTCTAGATAAAAAGGTATCTTTATACCACCTAAAATGAGTCAAGGAGTGACTTCTTAGATTTTGAAGAAGCGTACATAGCTTCTCTGCAACATGAATATTACTTCCTACAAAATGTTGTAGGATTGCAAGACATAAAGTGTAAACGACATCTTCTTCTCCAGTAGTAATGATACCATTTTCTACTTTAAGAATTTTTTATGATTAAGAATTTCTAATCTTTGCTCTAGGGTAAAATAGTGATCCCACCATCCCCTGATTTGTCCTACAAATCATGTAGATATAAAAGATGCTATTGCACTATCAGTGCTACCATTTTGTTTACAAACAGTAGAGTACATCATTATTCGGTGTATGACATCAAATATTTGTTTTTCATTTAAGCTATCAATATTCTATTCACAGATAGCTTTTCCCGAATACGAGGTTTGGATGTATTCTGGTTCTAGCTTCAAATAGAAGATCTTGAGGAGAAGGTCTTTGATAATAAAATTTTTCTAAAGGTTTAGGAGCATAAATAGGATTTATCTCCGCATTATTAATTTGTTGTTTAGCAAACATAGTTGCTAATTTGTTAATATCTTCTAGATCTTCAGTAGGTTCTGAAGCATCAGATTGCTGAAAAGAGTCGTCTTTTGACAAGACTTCTATATTCTTATTGTTAAACTTTTGTTTAAGAATTTGCATAAATTCTTCTCCACTAGGTTCTAATTTAAATCCCTTTATGGGAATTGGAGGCTGAATCATAGGAACGTTGTTCTTAGAGGATTCCGCTACAAAGATTAGAGATGGTTGCTTCTCTATAGATTTCTTAAAGAAACTAATTCATTTTCTATAACTTGCCTAAGAGAAACTATCTCATTTTCTAAAGATATAAATTGATCACCTAGGCAGGTAAGAAAGGTATTGGTGTAATTTTGTAATTTAACAATGTTATTAAGATCCTTAACAGTAGTTTGAGTATTCTTAAGCTTCTGGATGCTGGAATTAGCTGTGGCTTCTACTGTGTCGCTTAAACAAATTGTTTTTTTCGGAGGAAATGGATACTTATTTTTTTCTCCTTTTACAGTTTTCCAGGGTTTTTGTAGCACTAAAATTTCTTTATTAGTGTTGCTAAGATAAGATTTCATAAACCAATGTACAAAAGATATATAATCTTCTGTTTTAGTTAAATAAGTATAATAGTCATCTTTGAATCTTTTTAAATCCTCTAAAGAGTATTTCTTAAAATACCATTGCCTAAATTGGGCATGTTTATCTTGCTGAAATTCTTTATTAAGAATTTCCCTCATCTTACTTCCTGGGGATAAATCAATCATTTAAATGGAAGCTCATTTCTGATTGAGTAGGAGATTCTCTACTCTTTGCATAAATTCCTTCTGGAATTTGATTTTGACTAATTCTTATGTCATTTACAGACTATAATTCTTCTCGCATTTGAGAAGTAGAGGCTCTAGATGATACACTTGGAGCTGTGATATATTCATTAGCGGTAGAATACCTGGCAGACATGGTCCTTGGTAGTCTAATAGTTCTTTGAGGAGTAAATCTAATTTCTACATCTTCTTCAGTGGTTTGGATAATTTGATCAATATTTTTATTAACCTGAGGTTCTGGCTCTAATTCTTGAGGAAGAGACCAAGTTTCTGGAAAATTAATCTCTTTCCATTTTATCAACCTATTGGTTGCTACATTTAAGGTTAACAGATTGGTTTGAACTAAGGTGGTAGTTCCTTGAAAGGAAAATTGTCTAGCCTTGGGATTTAATATATTTAAAATCTTATAATAAATTCTATAGCATATGGCTATAACTTCACTTCCTGGTTTAAAATTATAACCATTAGTATGTATTGTTAGTTGCATAGCATCTAACAAATTACTATCAAATAAAAATAGTGTCAAATTGGGAGCTACATCAAAGTAGACTGGTCCATGGCATAAACTGGTTTCTATTAAAGCAGCTAGATATTGTTTAAAATCTCTACATCTACCATCGCTTACATGGGCCATAATACTTGAATTTAAACCCAACAAAGTTAAGGGTTTAAATGCTATTTGAATTAATCCAATATGGATAAAATTATAATTTTTATGAGGGAGTAAATCTTTTTTACTCAATAATCTAATTGTTTGATTAGTGTCAGAAATCCTAATTGTTTGTTCCATCGTTTTGATGACCTGACGAGATTTAAAATCAAGCATACCAATCGTATAAATTTGGTTAAAGGGAACAGAGGGTATAACCCACTTATTAAGCTTATCCAAATTCTTTGGATAATCTACTAATTCAGCATTTTTAATCAAATCATTTTGATTATCATTATCATCCATATCATTCATATTCATGAAAAGGGCTAAAACTGTTTTGATTGGTTGGACATCATAGTTTTCTAAGTATGGTTTATTAATTTTCGAAAAAGTAAACTTTGCGAAAAATTACAATATTTTTGGTCATCCCTGCAAACGACTAACTCGTTTAACTATCAACCTAAAGGGATAGACGGATCAAAATCCACAAAACCAGAGATGTAAAATGTTTTTAGCAAGAATTTTCTTGTTACAAAATCATCGAAAAAAGTCCCATTTTCTCTTATGAGGATGAAGACAATGTTTTAAGAAAATACTAAAAACATTTCGATTTTTTATACTTTTTTTTTACATACTTAGTCTCCTAAAAGTATCCAACCTTCCACAACAAGAATTTAGCTACTGTAAGCCATACAATAAATTAAATGAAGAAAGATTTATGATATATACCTTTGACCAGGGTATATATATATATATATATATATATATATATATATATATATATATATATATATATATATAGGCAAGTGCTCAAAAGAGAACTTATTTTTTGAAGAAAACTAAGGTACTAATCCTAGCCATTAGATGTATTAAGATCAATGGCCCCGCCAGGGGCACCCACACACTAATCAAATACACCCTCACACACAGAATCACACCTAATCCCCTCCATTTTTAATTTGATTTTTCCCGTCAATCGGTGATATTTTTTTTAAATCTAATTTCACCACATTTTTCTTCATCTCCCAACGATTAGTTTGCATACCATATATGCTATATTTCGATTTAGTTTTCTAAGTTTTCCATTAAACGAGGTTTTCCCTAGATCCTTACTCATATATATAACGTAGATCATATTATTAGAATTTTCATCTTTTTAATATATTTTCAATTATTTTTGGTATATATTTAAATAGGATTGAATTATCTTATAGTTAACTATAAGTAATATCCTAAAATTAAGTCATCTTTTAATACAAAGTAAGTGTATTTTTGTAAATATAGGGGATGGATTCTATTATTACAAAAATGTCATCTAACATTTGTATATAAAATGCAAATGACTTTAGGTAATTTTCCTACAGTTAACTATAGAAACATTTTTCTTATTTAAATATTTATGTTTTCAGACCAATCACATATTTAAATCGTTAAAAGTCTAAATAGTTGGTCGATCAAAACCGTCTAATATGACTCACATATTTAAAATTTAATATACATAAAAGTTATATGATTCAATTATTAATTATGTAGATTTGATGACTAAAATTTACATATTTCTTAAAACCAAATTTTATTTTTTATTTAAATAATTTAACATCTACATGAAGACGTATGTAAAAAAATCTTTTTTTTGTACTCGGTTACATTATGTGTTATTTAATTTTTTTTATATCAATTATTTAAAATGAAAAAAGAGAATTGTAAAATATGCTTAATCAATTAAAATATTTTTTTATAATTTTATTTATCCAACATTTTAGAAATAATATGAACCACCATTTATTTTACTAAAAAAATAAAGACAAGACAAAAAGAAAAGATAGGACGTTTATGGATTTTTGAGAAATCTCAAAATCAATTGTAACATAATCGTTCAAGGAGTTTGAGACTAGAAGTTTAGTGGTTCGAATTCCAACACAAGCATATTTTCATTATTTTTTTACATAATCTTAATGCTATTGGCAATAAGTTTTGAAGTTACGTAACGAAATACCTCGATGAATCTTAATGCTATTGGCAATAAGTTTCCCAATAGTTAGTTGAACACTTAGGTACCTCCACAAATAATAAATTTTAACAAAATACCTTAGTTTAAAATTTATTAAAATGTTGTTAAAATTTATTAAAATCAATATTTTGTAAATTCACAAAATTTAGATTTGTGGAGAAACAAATTAAATAATCTAAATTTTAAAAAAATACACTTTAAACTCGTGATTATATATATTGAGAAGAATAATTAGAGAAATCCTTAAATATTAATGGAAAATAAGTCTCAATAATCACTTCTTTTGTTCCACCAATAAAAAATAATAGGGAAATTCCTTATGGTAGTATTGTACTTTTGGCTTTTCCAAATGGTACCATCCAACGTTTTGGTCTTCCAAATGGTACACCTAAATTTTTGTCTTCAACCACTCAGTACCATTCCGTTTATAAAATGTTAAACAGCCGTTAATAATTTAACACTTAATTAAATTAAAAATAGATGAAATGCTAATTAAACATTAGTCGGGTTTTTAGGGCGAAAAAACACAGAGACGGGCGATAAGGGCGATTCTTCATCTCCTACTTCCATATTCGCTTCCAATCTCTACGAAAGGTATGATATCGAACTTACATATCGATATTTGCATGATTGACTGTTCGTTATTTCTTAACTTAGGGTTTATGCAAGTTAGTGTTTATATGTATGTGTGTATATGTGTGTGTGTGTATGTAAGTTATGGTTTGGACACTGTCTATGTATGTATGTTTATGTCTATTATGCAGTGGTTGTATGTCTATTTTGCAATTAGTCTATATATCTTTGTAAAATTGTGCAGATGGTTGATGTTGAGAAAAAATTGAAGATAGAGTGGAGGGGTGAACATGTTATTCTTCCAATTTTAGATGTTGATAGAATTTCACTGTTAGATGTAATTTTAGAGTATGAGGATGTAGCAAAGAGGCAGGGTCTAAAATTGGATTTTCACTATCCAACATTTAAGTATGTGTTTAATGTGAAGCATCATCCATTAAACACAGATAAGGATTTGATGACCATGTTTCAGAGGTTAAATGAGAAGGAAGTGATTAACATTTGGGTTGGGACAGTTATGAAGCCAACTCCTATCTATAAGACAGTGTTGAACTATAGGTATGACAGTGTTGGGACAGTTTTGGATGGAAATAATGAAATATTTCCATTGGCATATGGTATAGTAAGTGTGGAAGACAAAGAGAATTGGTCCTGATTTTTTTGGCATGTTTATAACATTTTGAAGGACTCAAGAAGGGAGGACTAGACAGTGATATCTGACAGACAAAAGGTATAAATTTAACCTAACTTATTTTGATGGCATTTTGTTTATGTGTTTGTTTATGTAACTGTTTTTAACTGCATTAGGGGATTGATCTTGCTCTAATGGATGTTTGGCCAAATGTGAAAAGAAGATATTGTTGCAGACACATTTCAATAAACTACAAAAAACAGTTTTCAGGTCCTTTGATGTACATCCTGTTTTGGAGGGCTTGTAATGCCACTTCACAATTTACATTTAGGAAGGCCATGGAAAGGCTTCAAGAAGCTGAAGGTAAGAAACTGATGACATGGTTTGCACAATTAGGTGACCCTTCTACTTCGAGCAAACACAAATTTAACCCCAATGTTTGCAATGACTCCAACACTTCAAACTTTGTTGAAAGTTTCAATTCCACTCTTGGGATTGATAGGTGTAGACCAGTTTTAACCTTACTTGAAGGTACATTTCAACTCACATGCATTATTCACACTTTGTTTGTAATGCATTATTCATTACTAACTACTTATATATACATGTTTGACATAGGAATCAGAAGAGTATGCATGGTTAGAATCTCAACAAGGCATCAGAATGCATTAGGCTGGAAGGATGATGATCTTTGTCCCAACATAAAGAAGATGGTCAAAGTCAATAGCAAGGACACTATCAGTTGCAAAGCGTATATGTCCAAGCCATGAGAATATGAGATACATGAGGGTAAATCTCACTTCCCCTTGTCCTTAAATAATAAAGTTTGTTCTTGTGGGGCATGGCATGCCATAAGGGCTATGGTTCATGCCAAGATTGATCCACATAGTGTTGTTAGCACATGGTACTCTGTAAGGACATACAAACAGTCCTACAGTTTTCACATTAACCCCTTACCTGACAAGGAACAATGGCCTACATATGGAGATCTGCCTACAGTCATGCCACCTACATTGAAGAGAGGGGTTGGGAGACCATGCAGAAACAGGAGAAGAGAGGAAGGAGAAGAACAGAAGGGGAAAAGAGCAAAGACTGTGAAATGCACCAAGTGTGATTGTTTTGGTCACAATGCTAGGACTTGCAAGGGAGGTCCGACTGAAAAGGAAAAGAGGGCAGCAGGTGGTGGACCAGTGGTGGTTAGATATCCCAGAGTTAGAGACCAGTCCAATGCAGCTAAAGCAGCCAAGGCAGCAGCCAAAGCAGCAGCCAAAGCATCTGAAATCAATGTTTCCCAGTTTCCAGCATCCCAGTCCCAACCTCAAGTTTGATGCTCTTTGTTGTAAATTATGTTTATGAATCCTGTTATGGCTTTTAGTTTGATTCCTATCGTTTGTAATGACTATGTTTTGGTTGTTATTTTGGTATGTTTGTTTAATTGTAGCCAAAACAGAGCTTTTTGTTTAAGATTGTTTGAAGTGTACTTTGTTTAAAGCTGTTTTAATTGCACTTAACAGTTGGATTAACTTTTGTTTAACAGAATGGTACTGAATGGTTGAAGACAACCCTTTAGGTGTACCATTTGGAAGACCAAAACATTGGGTGGTACCATTTGATAAAGTCAAAAGGACAATAGTACCAAATGTAATTTCCCAAAATAATACCTTATTTGTTAATATTGGTTGAAATCTTAATATTAGACGTTTTTCATCTTCTTGTTTTGACAAATCTCCATTGGATGTTGAATTTTCAATCATGTGTCCAAAGTTAGAGATTCTTTTAGTACTAATTTCGAGTTTTACGATCTTGATTAAATGTAACTGTAAGGTTAAATTAACAGATCAGAATTAAGAATCAACCTTTTGTTTATGTAGTACTCCCTAGCTCATCCATTTCTTCCTACTTCTCTCCTCCTTTTCCTTGGTATAAATCTTCCAGCATTTTCTCACTTTTTTGTCTAGAAAGTTTGGCACTGCTCTTGACATGATTGTTTAAAAAAAAAAAAAAATCAAATATGACACCTCTTAGAAGATTGACCTCGTACAATTTTATTCCTAGAAATAGCCATTTTTTATTTGTTAGGACTTTGAATTGTTCTACTCTGCTTAATCATCAGCAGTCTTTTTCAGGTTGTGTCACTCCAGGTCAGCCTACTTTGCTCTCCTTGTACATTAGATACGCAGTTTACCTGTTTGTAGTATTGACTCTTAGACATTTTATAATTTACTTGGGTGTCATTACATTTAACCTGTCTCTGTATGCAAACAACATTTCGAAAATGGGTCGCGCTCAGCGGAGAACAGATAATAATGATTTTTACACAGATTTTAAAATTTGCGGAATATTATATGCAAAAAATGCAGATGTGCAGCGCAATTGTTCTCACGTTAAAATGCGTACTTGGTTTTAATTTAGTCCCGCTTCCTGCAAGTAGATCATATCAAAGAGTACTATTGCAATTCTCTAAATTGGCTTCTCATTTGCACTTTTTTGGTACAGTATTAGAGGATGATGCTGAAAAGGATCATGACGTTTATGAAAAATGGCATAATGGGGGTGGGACTTTTCACAAGTCAGCTTGCATTGATCCATCAGCACATGTAGAGCTTGGTGCATTTATCCATTCAAGATCTCACATACTCGCGAATGTTCGTATTGGATCTGGAGTTGTTGTTGGACCTGATGTTACAATTGGACAATCAACAACAATAGGGTATAATTTGTTGATATATCTGAACTGCTGTCGTCGTTCTATTACTCTTTCTGCTGCATCATATTGGAATTTTGAAACCTTGATTTTGTTGATTAGAAATTTGCTTCATTAGTTAGACTTCCTTTGTTTTAGAATATATTCCCTTTGTTTACATATAGTGATAAAAGAAGGCATCTAATCTGGAACAAAAAAGCATAACACAATTCTTGTTTCCAGTTCAAAACCGCATTAGATATACACCATGCCACACCCTCCTGCAAATTCCCTCAGATTCACCTAAGCACTTGACTTTTGGGCAAAACCTAAATTGCAAAATTTATCTCAAGTCCATCTTTTGATTATCAAATATATGACTTTGTTCCCTTTATGTCATTTTCTTCCACGTGCAAATGATCTGATGTATATGGCTGATGATGTTTCTCTATATTAAGTGACTTAATTATGTTATTGATGTAATTTTCTAGGTACAATGTTGCACTTACAAATTGCACTATTGGTGATTCATGTGTTATCCACAATGGAGTCTGCATTGGTCAAGATGGTATGGATACGAAATTACGAATATGTTACATTTAACTTTATGGTATTAAGAATCAACTCAAGCATTACATAAATAGTACTTGGTCAACTGATGCTTGATTGACATTATTCATTTTTCGTCGTAATTAGATTAGTGTGTGACGAGCTTTTACTGAAGAGCTAAGCCTCCTCTATTTTCATTCTCTGCTCTTTTTCCTACATTTTAATCGGTATTCTCTGACAGGATTTGGGTTTTACGTGGACGAACATGGGAACATGGTGAAGAAGCCTCAGGTTAATAATATTTGAATCAGCTATATATACAGTTCCAGACTCAATGTTAATTCAGTCACACTGTGGTTCCTTACTTCCTTCACTTCATCCCTTGTAGGCTTGTACTGTATTTGTTAAACTTAGATTATGTTGCACTTCAATATGACTCTGTCCTAAATAACCCTAAAATTTGCATATGGTAAACAGACATCTTGCTGTTCTTTTAATTTTTTTTGATTTTTTTTTTCATTTAAGACGTTGAAAGTGAGGATAGGGAATCATGTTGAGATAGGTGCAAATTCATGTATTGACAGGGGCAGGTAAGCTTCTGTTGCCTTTAAAATTTTCCATGAGATTCTCATCAGTTCTGTTTTAAAACAGTACCCCCTAAATTGTAATTATTCTGGCAACGCAGTTGGAGAGATACTGCAGTGGGGGATAATTCGAAAATAGATAATTTAGTTCAGGTATGTCACACTTTTCTTGCATCGCTGACAATGTGCATTCCTGGATTAGAAACCATCTCTTGGTGAATTTGTTTTGTAGATAGGCCACAATGTAGTAATTGGGAAGAATTGCATGCTATGCGGACAAGTTGGGATAGCGGGTTCTGTAACGTATGTTGTCCTTACTTCTAATTCATCTAGTATTTCAACTAACAAAATTCTGTTAGGTCTGCTTTTGACTTCTGCCCAGGATTTGCTGATCTTAAATATTCTAAATTTAACATGATTACCTGTCTTTTAGAGTGGGAGACTATGTAACTTTTGGTGGAAGGGTGGCTGTGCGTGATCATGTCTCTATTATATCCAAGGTATCGATTTTGCTGCTAATTAGTTTTTAATCTTTTACTGAGAGAAATCTCTTTCGATCTGCATGCTGAATTTTGTTGGTGGTTGGAGTATACTACGTGCAGTGAGAAATATGTAATAGACTAAATGACAGTTTGTACCCCTTATGTATATGGGTTTTGTCAAATTGGTCCAGATTTACGTTTTTTAGCACTTTGCAACCCCTATCTTCAAATTTCGCTTCGAATTACAACCCTTCACTAATATTCTAGACCAAAAAGGAAGCCTTTCTTGATGGATGTAGGCCTTTAAGGGTTCAAGACAAACATAGTACCTCTTAAACCTTTATGCACTTGTCTCATTCATCAATAAAAACCTTCCTTTTTGGTCTAGAATATTAGTGAAAGGTTGTAATTCGAAGCGAAATTTGAAGATAGGGGTTGCAAAGTGCTAAAAAACATAAATCTGGACTAATTTGACAAAACCCATATACATAAGGGGTACAAACTGTCATTTATGGATGATAACAGATAGGAGAATGGAGAGAATTGATTGATTTCATATATTCAGATGTTATACAACAAAGAACTTAGCACCTAATATATAGATAATACAAGGAACATAATAATGATACATAATAATGATATTAGCACTAGCTTAGGCATCCAAGAGGCATCCAATGTAGCATCCAATGAGGTATCTAATGTTTAACACTCCCCCTCAAGTTGATGCATATATATCGCTCATGCCCAACTTGCAAATAAGAGGATGAAGCATCTTCCGATTTAGACCTTTGGTAAATATGTCAGCTATCTGGTCCTCTGATCTTACAAAGTGAATACCAATGGTATCATTATTGATCTTCTCTTTAATGAAGTGTCGATCAATTTCGATATGTTTGGTCCGATCATGTTGAACTGGATCATGAGCAATGGCAATAGCGGCTTTGTTATCACAATGCAATTTCATTGGAGTTGCAGATGCAAGACCCAATTCTTGTAGAAACAATTTTATCCACAATAATTCTCGTACACCTTTAGCCATAGCTCTATATTCTGCCTCAGCACTGGACAAGGCAATCACAGGTTGTTTCTTGCTTCGCCAAGTAACCAAATTGCCACCAACAAATGTACAATATCCCGAAGTCGATCGTCTATCGTCTTGACATCCGGCCCAATCTGCATCTGTATAGCTCTCAACCTCAAGATGTTTGTTTTTGGTAAACATTACTCCTTTTCCAGGAGCAGCTTTAAGATACCTTAATATCATATAAACTGCATCCAAATGAGGTTGGCGAGGATCATGCATGTACCTGCTAACAATTCCCACTGCATATGCTATGTCTGGCCTTGTATGTGCAAGGTAGATTAATCGTCCAACTAATCTTTGATATTGAGATTTATCGACAATTTCACCAACATCTCCACAAAGCTTATGATTTGCTTCTATGGGAGAATCTGCAGGTCTACATCCCAACATCCCAGTTTCATTCAGAAGATCGAGTGTATACTTCCGTTGTGAGAGGAAGATACCACCCGGACTTCTAGAGACCTCAATGCCAAGGAAATACCGTAGTTTTCCTAAGTCCTTCATCTCGAATTCAGAGGCAAGCTTGCGTTTAACATTAGCAATCTCACATGTGTCGTTGCCGGTGATCACAATATCATCGACATAAACAATCAACACTGTGATTTTTCCATCTCGTCTTTTCACGAACATGGTGTTATCCGAGTTGCTCTGTTTGTAATCAAATTTAATCATTGCTCTCTGGAATTTGCCAAACCAGTCCCTTGGAGACTGTTTCAACCCATAAATAGTTTTCTTTAGCTTGCATATTTTCCCAATGGTCGCAGCTGTAGAAAAACCCGGTGGAATATCCATGTAAACCTCTTCTTTCAGGTCTCCATGTAAGAATGCATTTTTTACATCCAATTGCTGAAGTTCCCATCCAAGATTTGCTGCACATGATATCAAGACTCGAATAGAAGCCATCTTTGCTACTGGAGCAAAAGTTTCCTGATAATCAATCCCGTAAGTTTGAGTATACCCTTTTGCAACAAGTCTTGCTTTGTACCTATCAATCAGCCCATTAGGTTTCTGTTTCACAGTGAACACCCATCTACATCCTACTACCTTCCTTCCAGCAGGAAGATGAGTTAACTCCCAAGTGCCATTATGTTTCAATGCATTCATCTCTTCTATCATGGCATCTTTCCATTTAGGATCACATAAAGCATCCTGCCAAGTATGTGGAATAGAAACACTAGACAAAGATGACACAAAAGCAAGTGAAGAAGGAGATAATGCATTATAAGAAACAAAGTTTGAGATAGGATGATTAGTACAAGAGCGTTTACCCTTCCTAACAGCAATAGGAAGATCCAGAGTGGGATCAAGAGGCTCAATTACAGGAGCTGTAGGATCTGCCTCGAGGTCAGAAGTCTCTGGATGTGGTAAAGTGATAATATCATCATTCCTTCGTCTGGAATATGTGATCAAATCCGGCCTGTTAAATCTATCCAGATCATTTGGTTCACTAGGGGATGTGTTTGGACTTGGTTCCTTACTAGGCACATTTATGAATGGAAGTGATTGGATCTCCTCTGTTGTTTCACTATTATCAAGACTTTGTTGATTAATCTCCCCCTGAAGCAAAGAGGAGGAGCCAGGAGAGAAATACGAAATTGACTCCCAAAAAGTAACGTCATGACTGACAAAAGTGCGATGTGATGGAGGATGATAACACTTATATCCCTTTTGAGTTGGTGTATAACCAATGAAAACACACCGGAGAGCACGAGAATCAAGTTTGTCCCGTGAGGGAGAATGATTATGAACAAAGCAAACACTCCCAAATAACTGAAGAGGCAATGGATGAGAGGAAGGTGCAGGAACAAAAGACAATGGTGTTCTGAATTGTAGAACACATGAAGGGAGACGGTTGATCAGATATGCCGCAGTCATGACTGCCTCGCCCCAAAGATATTTCGGTACATGCATAGTTATCATAAGGGACCGTGCTACCTGTTGTAAATGACCAATTTTCCTTTCAGCAACCCCATTTTGCTGAGAGGTTTTAACACATGTAGTTTGATGAAGAATCCCATATGTGTCTAAATAAGACGTAAATGGCCCATCATACTCAGTACCATTATCGCTCCGAAGAATTTTAACAGAGGCATTGAACTGTGTTTGTATCATTTGGTGAAAGGATTTAAAACATCCAAATACTTCACTTTTGTGTTTAAGAAGATATACAAAAGTAAGTCGAGAATGACAATCAACAAAGACAACAAACCACCTATACCCATCATATGTAGGATGTCTAAATGGACCCCAAACATCCGTATGAATAGTAGAGAAAAGAGTAGAACTTCTTTTATTTCTTGATGGATAAGATGACCTTTTATGTTTGGCCAATTGACATGGTTCACAGAAAAATTCCTCCTTTTTACATTTTGATGCTAAAGTAGGAAAAAGATGTGATAAAACACCAAAAGATGGATGGCCTAATCGCCTATGCCATTGGTACAAGGATTCTAAAACAGGGCTAGATGTAGGATTAGATGTAGATGACACCTGATAACTTGTTGAAGGCATAACAGAATTACCTTCCATAATATATAGCCCATCTACCACTTTACCACTGCCAAGGACCTTGCCTGTCGCCAGATCCTGAAACACACAGTGAGAAGAAAAAAAAGTTACTGAACAATTAAGATTTTCAGTAATACGTTGAACAGATAATAATTTTGCTGTTAAGGAGGGAACATGTAACACATCAGATAACGGCAATGATGATGAGAAGCAGTGAGAAGTGCCTTGTCCATGAATAGGTACAATAGCTCCATTGGCAACACGAATATTGCCTGTTTCACCATTATATGATTCTAGGAAACTAGAATTTCCAGTCATATGTGCCGATGCTCCGGAATCAATAATCCATGAACTAGAACTTTTATCAGAGGTAAAGTGACAAGATATACCTCCATGAGCAGAGTTAGCAGTGGGTGTTGATGGAGTAGTGTTCAATTGTAACATTAACTGTCGAAAGTTGTTGAGTTCTGAAGGGGTCATTGTTCCTGTTGAAGGAGGCACCTCATATTCTGACCCTGCATAATGAGCATTAAAAAGATTGCCCCTGCCTGTATTCCTGCCTGTTCCTCTGGATGATACACCTCGATAGCCACCTCGGCTGCGTCCTCCACGTCCTCTGATTTTTAGGTGAGGGTGTAAGATAAAGCAATTCTCACGGGTGTGATTCATCTTGTTGCAATAATCACACTGAAGAGTAGATCTTTCACCCATAAGAGCCACTGGAGACTGCTCTTCTTTTTCAAGCTCAGGTTGCGGAATTTTTCCAGTTATAAGTGCAGATCTATCAGAGGGAGTCGTAGGAGCCATGCTTCGCTTTCGACTTTCCTCTAATTGAACACGGCCATATGCATCCTCTACAGTCGGAAAGGGAACCTGTCCGATAAGTTGATTTTTGATTGAGTCATACTCATCAGACAGACCATCCAGGAATTTCATCACCCGTTCTTCAGTCACCAATTTTTGATATTTCTCCTGATCTTCGGCACTTTTGCATGCAAATATAGTGTAATGAGCTAATTCACTCCATAGAGATGTCAGCTCTGAGTAATATTGAGCAAGAGTTCTTCCTTCTTGAGCCAATGCCCATATCTTCCGATTTACTTCAAATCGCTTGGCCACATTTCCGGAAAAAGAATATGTCCGGGTAAGAGAATTCCACACTTCTTCGGCTGTGTCAATAAAGATATAGCTTTTGCGAATATGTACCTCCATAGAGTTGGACAACCAAGAACACACCATGGCATTTTCTGAATCCCAATCATCATAATCTTCGTCCGCCTCCAGGGGTTGCTTGGCTTTCCCATTAATATATTTCATTAATTTATGGGATTTAAGAGCCATTGTGCAGGCTTTCGACCATTCAAGGAAATTCTTCCCATCGAATTTAGGACTTACAAATGGAGTACTATGGAACCCCAATTTACTGCTACTTATAGCAGTACTTTTGCTTGAAATTGTGGATTCACCGGTATCCGTCATTATAAAATAATATTCCTCCCTTAAATCTTAGTCAAGTCTTAACTACCCAAGATATATATAACGAAGGAATTATGTTTTCGGTTTTTCAGAAAAACATCATATATATACGCAGATATATATACGACTATATATCAGAAAAATAAAAAACTTCTCAGAATTGGAAGATGATACCACTGTTGGAATCGTACGGACCAGACAAACAGGAAAGCCTTCTGCAAGTTCGCCGGAAAAAGACTGCAGGGAACCTCACGCGCCGGCGCGTGGGGCGCGTCCAGCGAAGTATATGATCTTCCGGCGGCGCGTGGCGGTGCGTCAGACGGCTGCTGGTGACCGGATTTTTGTGTCTGTCTTCTCTTCAGTTCTTCTTTATAGTTATGTAGGTTTGGTTTTGTTTTGGGTTGAAACAGAAAATTAAAAAACTGGGCAGTAGCTTCAGTAGTAATGTAGCAGTTTTAGCTCTCCTTGAGAAGCCTTCAAGCTTTAAAAAATCCTCCTAACCTGCTCTGATACCATGATAACAGATAGGAGAATGGAGAGAATTGATTGATTTCATATATTCAGATGTTATACAACAAAGAACTTAGCACCTAATATATAGATAATACAAGGAACATAATAATGATACATAATAATGATATTAGCACTAGCTTAGGCATCCAAGAGGCATCCAATGTAGCATCCAATGAGGTATCTAATGTTTAACAATGGATGAAGATCCCTGGCTCAGTAACCACTGCAACGACTCAGTACTGACATAATTAACCATTTTGAGGACTTACAGGTTCGGCTAGCTGCTAATAGTTGTGTTACGAAGGATATCAATGTTCCTGGGGATTATGGTGGCTTCCCTGCTGTAAGTGCTTCTGTTTCAAGCTAGATCAAACTATAGCAGTTCAGGTTCTATGTGTCTATAGTATGAGCTGATGATTCTCGAAAATACCACAGGTTCCAATACATGAATGGCGACGACAGTTGGCCACTAATCGACACAACTTCAAGTAGAGGGCACAGTATCTAAAGGTGATGTCAGGACTTCTTTCTTCACAACTAGGAGATTATTCGTTGTATTATAGGTCATTTAAGATGCGTTCTTTTCAATTAATAGATTGTTCGTTATCTAGGTTGTGAACACCTGAACTGAACATTGATGTTTAGTTTTGCTTATCTATCAAAGAAGGGAACTTAAGTATATCCTTAATTAATGCTGTTAAGCATGGTGGTGTACCTTCACTGTATCAAATAAACCCACTTATATGATAAGATAATTTCTTCCTTTGTGGTGGTTGTGCATTATGGGCAGTAAGGCATTTTCTCATTGCTCTTCTATAAACTGCTTAAGTGCATACTTAGCAGACAACATTGTGATTGTGGTTCAAACATTGGTAAGAAACAAATATTGTTTGAAAGTTTTGTGAAGATGGGATTACTCACTACAGAGTAAAACCTAGAACATCGGAGAAATGTAGCATACAGTATTGAATTCAGGGGAGACTCACCACACCAAGCCTTTCCGTCACAGTTTATACTCAAAACTTCTGTCTTCTCGTTTACAAACGAAATAGCTGCTGATCGCCATAACGACAATTTTTATTCGAAAGTTCACCTATCATTTAATTATTGGCTAAAATAATGTATGAGATGCACTAACGAGAATGTAAAACTTGAGAAATTTGCATGGGAGCACAAATACCGATCCCTTATGACAGGAATATCATTTTTCAGAAAAGTGGCAAAAAATAACATTCTATTACGCATTTGAGATAGGGGTAATAGGTTTTATACTAATTACGCATTTGAAAAAAAGGTAATAGGTTCCCCGGTGGCGTCTATTACGCATTTGGAGAATGGGTAATGCTATTACGCATTTTCCAAATGCGTAATAGGTAGAAAATTTTATGCTAGTTACCCACTTATCAAATGCGTAATAGGCTTAGGTTTTTTTTTTTGTTAAGCTCATACCAAATGCGTAACATCAGTTTTTTTTTTTTGTTAAGCTCCTACCAAATGCGTAACTGGTGGCTACTTTTTGCCACTAATTCCGAAAAACGCTATTTTGATACAAGTTGTTCAGATTTGTGCTATTATTGTCATTCTTTCAAAGAATGACAATTTATACAAATCAGTATTAGTGTTGTTTGAAACAATTTTTCACACTTATTTTCAAATATTTAATTCAAAATATTAATTTTTTGCTATACAAATTTATCTTAATTTTTAAGTCTCTCCAACAAATAATAGTTACATAATTTAAAGAAAGAACTGTGCATAAATAAGAAAATTACAAATACACAAAATAATATTAATTGGGCCAGCAGATTTAAAACATTTTATTCGATTTGATGAGAAATACCGGCCCAATTAAACTGTATTTTTTTTTTCATCTCTACCCTACCTAATACTAGTGCAAAAGTATATTCGTAGTTGTCCATATTTATATTCTCATATACTGTTTTTTTTTTTAAAGGATATTCTCATATATTGTTGATTATCCAATATAAATATCTTTTTTTTTTGAAAATACTATAAATATCTTTAATATACATTTTTTTTTGAACATATCTTTAATATACATTTTAAAATAAGAAAATAATATTATCAACCTTTATGCAACAGGCCACTAACATGTACTCCCTCCGTCCCGGCCAGTTCTTTACATGACGGCTGGGCACGGAGGTCAAGGATAGTGGATGTAAAGTAAGTGTAATATTGTTAAAATAAATGAAGTAGTGGGTGTAATAGTGATTTTATTGTTAAAATAAGTGAAGTAGTGGGTGTAATAGTGATTTTATTGTTAAAATAAGTTAAGTAGTGGGTGAAATAGTGTAAAATATTGTTAAAATAAGTGAAGTAGTGGGTGTAATAGTGTTTTTGGGTAATGTAAAGAAATGGTAGGACAACCCAAAAAGGAAATTGTAAAGAAATGGATGGAAGAGAGAGAGTAATGGACCGGACTTGTGACCCGATAAGACATTGGGGCCACTAATAATATTACCCAATTTGACTTAAAAAGAATCACTTCACGCTTGCTCTTAATTGTATTTGTAAAAGCTCGTTAGGGTTTGCTCACTGATAGTTGAATTCAGGTATGCAAGAGATCTCTATCATTAAATCTATCACTCTGTTGCAGTTTAATATTCCTTTACATATTTCCCAGTGTTAATTTTTTGTTCAATTTGATACATATAATCCCGATTAATTTTTATAATAATCAAGAAATTAGTTTGTATCTGTATAGTACAACTCGGTAAATGAATACCCGAATGACCCCGATAAATCATTGTTGTTTCGGGTATTTTTAATCTCGATAAATGAATACGATTTTGAGGGTATTCATTTATCGAGTTTTAACTATAGGTGTGTTATAATTTTTATTGTCATTGTTTCTTGAAGTTTGTAAGAATGGGAGTGGAAAAGGAAGTTCTCAGAGCTGGAACCGGACCTAAGCCGGTAGCTGGTCAAACTGTCGAGGTTCACTGCACTGGTTTTGGTTAGTTATGTTTGCATAAAACCCGTGGTTTCAAATTTGTATTGTAGCTGCTGATGTCGTGATTATGATTAATTAATTTTGTTTTATAGGTAAGGGCGGGGATTTGTCGCAAAAGTTTTGGAGGTGAGTTTGATTTTGTTTAGGATGATGATTATCTACAAGCAAATTAGTTGACTGAGTTAATGAACCGGAATATGTTATAACCTTGTTATCGGTTTGGTATGAAACGTAGGATCTGTAATCATGTGACAAGTTGCTTGCGATATTTTTTGGTTTATTGTGTCTTTCTTTATCAGTTATTGTGCGATTGCTTTGAGTAATTTTACCCAAGTATATGTCTTGCCTTAAGCAGAAAACTTGTATGATCAATCTCATTTCTGTTTGTTGTTCATTTCTGTTTGTTGTTCACATATATTTTTTAGCACGAAGGATCCTGGCCAGACCCCTTTTTCCTTCAAGATTGGTCAAGGAAACGTTATCAAAGGTAAGTAAATCATTGACAACGTGGATATCTAATCTTTTCTTTTGCTTAATTTGACAAAGACTAATTTGTGGTGTTATATGACGCAATTAATCAATTTATTGACCTGTAGAGTACTTACCGGTATGCAGTGCTTATTTTGTCATTGTGGTGGGGGATAGATGTCGTTTGTTTGATACAAGTAATTGAATTGTATCATAAGTTCACCTATGATTCTTGCCTGATTTTTTGTTCTTTGTTCCGACTTCTGTTGGCAGTTCTCGCTAGTTGATAGGTTTTGTGGATCATAACTAAAAGATCCTTAGATGATTCGTTCTGATTAACACTCTTCGAGTACAGTTGATATTACTGGTGGTTGTAGCTTTATGAACACAAGCATATATAATTGGTTGTATGCGTCTTCAACAACCTCTACGCCTTAAGTAATTTGGTCAGAAATGTATTTAAGTGCTTTCTTGACTACAGGTTAAATATTTAACTTTGACGTGCAGGCAGTAGGAATGCACAAATCCATGTGTTTCATATAAGCTAACAGCTTTAGTTTTAAGACTTCCATGACCGAACTTTTTATTTATTATTACTTATTATAGAAAATGGTTTATATTTTATTGCATTGCATCCTGTCCTTTATTGATACATTTTGTTCCCTGGTTCTGATCATATTGGTACTTATGAGTCATTTCATTTAATAGGATGGGATGAAGGCGTGCTGGGAATGCAAGTAGGAGAAGTTGCTAGACTAACGGTAATATATGTAACTTTATCCTTCTTTGCCATTCACATTCACTTCAGAAAGCAATTAATTCTGTGTCTCAATTTAATTCAAACCCATTGTCTATATCTATAGCTCCAATGGTCGGGATTTAAACTATGTTTGTAATTACTGTTAACTAACAGAAAAAGTGGTAGGCAGAATAAGTGAATTCATTACCATCTATTGGTTTTGTATTCTTGCTACTTCGATAATACTCAGTACAATTTTGTACATTTTGTAGTGCTCTCCTGACTACGCGTATGGAGCTAAGGGATTCGGAGCATGGGGTATTAAGCCTAACTCAGTGTTGATTTTTGAGATCGAAGTTCTAAAAGCCACTTAGATGCCAGTGAATAGTGGTTAACATTGGACAAGTCAGTTCTCTTATATTTTACAGGCTTTGTATGGTAACTTAAGATTGATCGCTGTGAAAACTTTGGAATAAATTTACTTTGTGAGAGCTACTTGTGGTGTATTATTATGTGGTGAGAACTTCTGGTGAATCATCCTTTATTGAATCTATTTGTGTAATTTTTGGAGTCATTGATTGTGATTGTGTTTAGAAGTATTGTGCATAACATTTGTCTTCAGTCTTGACTCTTGATGAGCCATTAGACCCTTTTAAGATTTCACAAATTCCCCTCAGGCCCAAGACTAAAGTGGTATACATGGTGAGCTAGTTCCTAATACATTTAAGTGATTTAGTACAAGATGATGAAAGGAGCAGTGTTTCACGGGTACAAGCTCTCTTCTTTTGGTGGCAAGTATAAACTCTCTTCTTTTCGTGGGAGGTTGGAAATTTGAGTTTTAGTGATAAAATAGAATGTGTATGAAAAGTATCCCAAAATCTCAGGTGGTGATGAAATCTTTGATATGAGATGGGTAAGTGTGAACTGATGTATTAAGAAAAACATAGAAATATAGTTAAACATGAACACATTAATACTTGATCATTTCCGACAGTAGAAAAGAACAGTCTTGTCGTACTAAGATACAGGGGAGGGTATCATATTCAAATCAATCTCCTTTTCTCTCTTAATTTCTCACACAAACACAGTGACACGCACAGAAACAAACAGAAATGTTTACTCCACATTAGTTAACCCTGGAGCAGACTTTCCTTATTTCACCGGCACTTCCTGTAAGGACTTGAACCCTTCCCATTTTTACCATGGAAACACCAAAATCCTTGAAGAAATTTGATTTCAAGTGAACTTGATGTTTGGCATATCTCCTTGTCTTAGGGTCATCAAGTAGGGAACTATCGGATTGAAAGTCCCCTTCTCTTCGAAACAAGGGCATAATAATGTTTATCAAATGTTTTATAACTTCCTGGATCCATCTCTACTAATGTGGTCTGGTCATCTGCTTTACATTTCTCCTTCAACTTAACTGTGTAGTTGGAATCCAAACTTGGATCTGTGTCACCCTTGCCAGTGAAATTGTATAAACGATTAGTGAATGCATTGCAGTGCGAAGTTCCAATTGTATGGCCACCTATATAATCAATTTACAAGGTCTAAGGTTTTCGGAATATTCAAATTAGCTCTGTACTTGTATGTTCGAGTTTATTCCATTACCTGACAACACAACAAGGTCTTTTCTACTTAAACCTTTCTGGTGCCAACGCTGTAGCAATGTAGTTATGTTGTCCAGTGAAGATGGCAAGTTAGTTAAAGCTTCATTTATCATCGACACTCTTCCATCTCTTCGCCCAGTTTCCACTTGCCAATATGGCCCTTTTAACTGATAAACAGAGAAATATTAAGTCACTGTCACTAAGTCTGTAAAAGTTAGTACAGTTTATTTAGTTATATATCTTCGAAAATATCAGTTTTAATTGGTTACACCAGATCCTACATGAGATGAAATTGGATGATGGACATATATTTAGATAGATACAAATTAAAAGACAGTATTGAGAAAGAAATAATATACAGCGACAGTTGCATCTCGAGCTGCTAGGGCGACTATATCAGCACAAGAAACCACACCAGGACATGCTTTCTCGAGAGCTAACTTAGCTCTATCTATGATTTGAAATCCTCTGAGACTTAGATTGGGAAATGCATCCTTTTCAGCTTGGTTATTTCTAGTTGAGTTCAACAACACCGAACCCTCACAACCCTGCAGTGCAGATAACAGTAAGAATAAATCATTAACGATTTTGCATACAAGTTGAATATTATTATAATATATGAAGATAGTAGAGAGGAGAGATTGTATTGTATATTTGATGATTTGATTACAAAGAATTATAGTCCTATATATAGATGAAAATACTAGGAGCGTAATGATAGAAACATAATGATAGAAGACAACATTATGCTAACAAGCACTAGATAGTGTAATGGAGCATCCAATATAGTGTAGTGAAGGATCCAATGTTTAAGAGCAACTACAATGGGTGCCCATTTCATGCATTGGGCCTTTCAAAATGGTCAACAGATAGAAAAATACCATTGGATGAGAAACTAGAAACTGGGCATGGCCGGGGAAGTTTAATTTATAATTTTTTATCCTGCTGTGAAAATGCATGTGAGTGGGTATATGGCATTATTTAATTAAAACAAATATAATATGATATGAACCGGTCCTACAGTATATGGCAACAGGGCTTTAACCATTGGACGGAGCAGGCCAATTTTATCCCCTGCCCAGTTTAAGATGACATGGCGTGTAATGGGGTCCAAAAAAAAAGGAAATGGCCACGACCAGTGTGGATGCTCTAACACTCCCCCTCAAGTTGATGCATATATATCGCTCATGCCCAACTTGTCAATAAGAGGATGAAGCATCTTCCGATTCAGATCTTTGGTAAATATGTCAGCTATTTGGTCCTCTGATCTTACAAAGTGAATACCAATGGTATCATTATTGATCTTCTCTTTGATGAAGTGTCGATCAATTTCGATATGTTTGGTCCGATCATGTTGAACTGGATCATGTGCAATGGCAATAACGACTTTGTTATCACAATGCAACTTCATTGGAGTTGTAGATGCAAGTCCCAATTCTTGTAGAAACAATCTTATCCACAATAATTCACGTACACCTTTAGCCATAGCTCTATACTCTGCTTCAGCACTAGATAAGGCAATCACAGGTTGTTTCTTGCTTCGCCAAGTAACCAAATTGCCACCAACAAATGTACAATATCCTGAAGTCGAACGTCTATCGTCTTGACATCCGGCCCAATCTGCATCTGTATATCTCTCAACCTCGAGATGTTTGTTTTTAGTAAACATTACTCCTTTTCCTGGAGCAGCTTTAAGATACCTTAATATCATACAAACTACATCCAAATGAGGTTGGCGAGGATCATGCATGTACCTGCTAACAATTCCCACTGCATATGCAATATCTGGCCTTGTATGTGCGAGGTAGATTAGCCGTCCAACTAATCTTTGATATTGAGGTCTATCGACAATTTCACCAGCATCTCCACAAAGTTTATGATTTGCTTCTATAGGAGATCTGTCGGTCTACATCCCAACATCCCTGTTTCATTCAGAAGATCAAGTGTATACTTCCGTTGTGAAAGGAAGATACCACCCGGACTTCTAGAAACTTCAATTCCAAGGAAATACCGTAGTTTTCCTAAGTCTTTCATCTCAAATTCAGAGGCAAGTCTCTGTTTAACATTTGTAATCTCACATGTATCGTTGCCGGTGATCACAATGTCATCGACATAAACAATCAACACTGTGATTTTTTCATCTCTTCTTTTCACGAACATGGTGTTATCCGAGTTGCTCTGTTTGTAGTCAAATTTAATCATTGCTCTCTGAAATTTGCCAAACCAGTCCCTTAGAGACTGTTTTAACCCATAAATAGTCTTCTTTAGCTTGCATATTTTCCCAATGGTCGCAGCTGTAGAAAAACCCCGTGGAATATCCATGTAAACCTCTTCTTTCAGGTCTCCATGTAAGAATGCATTTTTTACATCCAATTGCTGAAGTTCCCATCCAAGATTTGCTGCACATGATATCAAGACTCGAATAGAAGCCATCTTTGCTACTGGAGCAAAAGTTTCCTGATAATCAATCCCGTAAGTTTGAGTATACCCTTTTGCTACAAGTCTTGCTTTGTACCTATCAATCAGCCCATTAGGTTTCTGTTTCACAGTGAACACCCATCTACATCCTACTACCTTCCTTCCAGCGGGAAGAGGAGTTAACTCCCAAGTACCATTACGTTTCAATGCATTCATCTCCTCTATCATGGCATCTTTCCATTTAGGTTCACATAAAGCATCATGCCAAGTATGTGGAATAGAAACACTAGACAAAGATGACACAAAAGCAAGTGAAGAAGGAGATAATGCATTATAGGAAACAAAGTTCGAGATAGGATGATTAGTACAAGAGCGTTTACCCTTCCTAACAGCAATAGGAAGATTCAGAGTGGGATCAAGAGTGTTACCATTATCAGGCTCAATTGTAGGAGCTGTAGGATCTGTCTCGAGGTCAGAAGTCTCTGGAAGTGATAAAGTGGTTATATCCGTATTTTTTCGACTAGAATATGTGATCAAATCTGGCCCCTTCAATCTATTTAGATCATCCGACTCTCTACTCATAAGTGGATGGATGGATGATATGTTTGGGCTAGTGTTTGGCACATTGATGAATTGAAGGATTTGAGACTCCTCTGTTTCGCCATCGACAAGTTATCAGGTTTCATCTAAATCTAATCCCAGTTTAGAATCCTTGTATCAATGGCATAGACGGTTAGGTCATCCTTCATTTGGTGTTCTGTTGCATCTCTTTCCGAATTTAGCATCAAAATGCAAAAAGGAAGAATTTTTTTTGTGAACCTTGTGAATTCGCCAAACATAAAAGATCACCGTATCCATCCAGAAATAAGAGAAGTCCTACTCTTTTTTCTACTATTCATACTGATGTTTGGGATCCATTTAGTCATCCTACACATGATGGGTATAGGTGGTTTGTTGTTGTCTTTGTTGATTGTCATTCTCGACTTACTTCTCTCCCGGATCCTCCTCTTTGCTTCAGGGGGAGATTAACCGACACAATCTTGATAGTAAAGCGACAGAGGAGTCGCCGGCGCGTGGCGCGCGTGGGACGGCGCTGCAGCGCGTGGCGGCGCGTACAGATCCTTTTTGCTGGTCGGAAAAAAATCTTGTGGCTCGTCTTCCAGTGCTCTATAACGTGGTATGGTTATATTTTTGGTTTCGAGAGGTTTTTGCGTTTTGATTTTTCGAGAAGTGGGCAACAGTAGTGTTCTTGATTTTCTGCCTTGTTCTTGATTTTCTTTGTTGTTTTAAGAGCCCAAATCTTGCTGCTCTGATACCATATTATAATATATGAAGATAGTAGAGAGGAGAGATTGTATTGTATATTTGATGATTTGATTACAAAGAATTATAGTCCTATATATAGATGAAAATACTAGGCGCATAATGATAGAAGACAACATTATGCTAACAAGCACTAGATAGTGTAATGGAGCATCCAATATAGTGTAGTGAAGGATCCAATGTTTAACATGTCAAAAAGTTGTTGGAGTATCAAATATTGGATGCTACATTGTATCCTACATTGGATGCTAAGCTACTCTCATTATTATGTTCCTTCTTATCATTATGTTTGTTATATCTTTCCCTATATTAAGAGGATACTTCCTCCTATTGTAAACAGAGGCGGACCTAGGGGAGAGCGCTCCCAGCTCCCGCTGGGTGAAAATTTTGGAGTTATTCTGTTTATTTTTTCTTACGCTGGGTGAGATAGACTGATTGTCATAGAGACATAGAAGGATCAAAGGATCTGTTGAGGAAGATACTTTGTAAGGATGCTTCTAGGAAGTTTTCAGCTGAGCAAGTTTTGAGTAGGTTCATTTCTTCTTCTTTGTTGATTTTTGTTATTTTTTTGTTGAAATCTCCGATGTTTGTTTTTACCAAAAACAAAAACGAGTTCAATACTCCTCTGAAAGTTGCTAAAACTCTGATTAAATCCCTTTTCTTGTTGTTGAAACAATACTCCTCTGATAGAATGCATTCCAAATGTTTGATAGAATGCACCATAGAAAATTTGTTGATGGTCCGAATTATATAGGGGTGCAGTCCAACTGTTTGATAGAATGCACCATAGAAAATTTGTAATGCATATAAAGTTGAATTTTACCTATTTTAGTATTGTTGATCGATTTTTTTTTTCCGCTGGGTAATTTTTTTTCCGCTAGATCCGCCACTGATTGTAAACACCCAACAATCTATCAATATATCTCTCTATATTCAGTCTAATACACAAAATGTGACAAATATGTTATTGTCTGAATTTCGAATGCACATACCCTAACAAAACAATATGAAAATGCAATCTTAATAAAGGGGCACCAAGAGAAGGTGCTACAGCCATGACTTGATCCATGGTTTCCTTTGTCGTAAAACCCGACTTTCAAGCCCTGCCCATTAGCAAGGCAAAACAGAAAAGGGAACAAAATCAATTGAAACAGCACAATTACTGAAGATTTTGAAGTAGCCATTTTCATTACAATCTTGTAACTTCAAAATATTCTAGTTTCTTCTCTAAGATATAATCAGCTAAGGAGTGTTGTCTAAATTTATAGGGACTTAAAGTTATAAATCTGAATCCGTTATCCAACAGTACTTGTCGTAATGTGGCATGGAATTTGCAGGTATAGTTATAGTCAGAGATGGATCCTCAATTTCAAGTATGTTCTTGAAATGGAGAATCGTGTTAACTATTTTAAAGCTGCATGAAACAGTCATAAATATGAGGACTGTATGGTTGTATAATGCTTTTTAAGATGTTTTTTTTTATGTGAACTAGATACTGTACTGTTCAGATTATTCAAATTCATTGCCAAGAGATTGCCGCCATTTGGGAAATGTAAAATAATTTTAGGATAACATTAATAATATCGCTATTTATTCTACATCGGTTGTAAAAGGAAAAAGTACTCGTAAATTCATAAGCGGGAAGCAATTATTCGTCCTAAGGAAGGTCGAAGCTGAAAAATTCCTATACCTGAGATATTGGTTACTGGCCATTGGCATGCCTTGTAGGGATGACAAAAAAAACCGATCCGATGGATACCCGATCCAATTCGACCCGATTGGATCTTATCGAACCCGATTTTTTGGATTTGGATTTGGATTTGGATTTGATTTTTAAACCCGAAAGAGTTTGGATTTGGATTTGGATATTAGCTATATCCAACCCGATCCAAACCCGAAACCCGAAAACCCGATCCAAACCCGATCCAAACCCGAAAAAAACCCGATATATATACATATATAAATTATAATATATATATATTATAATTTATTCCTTAAAAATAAATACCCGTTACTTAGTTACACTAGGTAATTTTGTTCAGACAATTTTGATACACATGTTGTGCTACTATGAAATTTCTTAGTTCAGGCAATTTTGATACACGTGATGTGCTACTGCTAGTCTTCTAGTCTACACTCTGCCTATGTGGATATTTATTTGCAATTGTATTTTAATTTTTATGTCTTTAGATATTAATAGTAGTGTAACTAGGACTTATTTATTTTCATGTCTATGAAATCTAGATATTTATTTGCTATTGTAATTTTAATTTTTATGAAATTTAGATTAAAAAAATATTACTACTTTTTTACAAAGAATTAAAATTTTCGGGTTTGGATAAAACCCGAACCCGATCCAAACCCGGTGGATCGGGTTTGGATTTTGAATTTCCAAATCCATTTGGATTTGGATTGGATTTGGATTAAGGACTCGGGTTTGGATTTGGATATCACAGATATCCAACCCGATCCAACCCGTTGCCATCCCTAATGCCTTGAGAGTAGGGGTCATTTCTAGTTTATTCTCTACACAATACACATGGTGAGAGAACAAGGCTTTCATAGTTGAATTACCATGCGGATGCTTTTATTTTTACCATCGAAAATGTTAGATACTCCAAAATAATTTCTAAATGCCAAGTGCATAATTGTAATTGTTTATAATAAAATGAACTTCTTTACATTCACACCAATTTCTCCAATTAAAATTTTTCAATCTGCCACATTATCTATACCACATCATTCAAGAGCAATTTTTGGGTATTAATTTAGGGTACCTAACATTACTTCTTATCAATAAATATCTTTAAAAAATGAAGTAAAATTTTCATTTTTAGTTTCAAGAATTTTAAATTCTGTGTGTTATACGATAAGGAAACAAATTAGCTAATTGTTTTTAATTGTTTATTTGTTTTACAAATTGATTGTATTAGCAGTCTGTCGCTGTATTCTGATTTATTGAATGAAAAAAATGAAGTAAAATACTATTAGATCCATAAGTTATTTCTAAATGAATACTGTTGTATCCGAAATTTTAGCTATATTTATTTGCAAACTTCTAGACCATAATAGTGGCGCTTAAGTCTTGCTGTCTTGAGGTCACCAGTTCGATTCCCTGGGACGTTCCGGGATTAAGTGGGATACCATGCTCGGGGGTATGAGTGTACTAGTATGGCCTCCGGATTAATCGAGGTGCGCGTAAACATGCCCGGACACCGAATTATCAAAAAAAAAAAAACTATAATTAAGGTGCTCAAATTTTACCTCACTTGCAAACAAGTTAATTGAATCTTAATCGTATACGAACAAGTGCATATTTATTCAAGTAGAAATCTACAGGAATACGTGTTTTAAAAAGAAAATTAATAATTTTTAATTAATAATTTATCGTCTAAATATGTATATTTAATCAAGTATCTCATTAAAAAAAAGTAATTGCTCATATATTTTTGTATTCATATGGCCCAGAGTAAAGATAAAATAGTTGAAAAATCAAATTCTTTAGCTCTTACACTTTAAAGATGTATAAACAGATACTAAAATAACAAAAGGAATAAGTTTAATCATAATTGATAGCATGTTTGGATAGATTTAGAAAAAGATATTTTCTTATGTTTTTTAAATTTAAAGATAAATAGTGCATTTCTAAATATGAAGAAAAAATAAAAATATCATTGAAGGTAAATTTTTACCATTTTAACTTTAAATATAAAGATAAAGGTGATTTTAAAATCATCATTGGAGGTGTCTTAAGCATTAGTGTCAACATTTTACACAAATAGGTAAGGTACACGGTCATAATGATTTTTGTACAATACTTTTTTCTAACTTAATTTCTTAGTTCGGTAGATATAAATCGAAATAATATTTTGATTTGTTAAAATATCAAAATTATTTCAATTCATGTTTCAATTAAAAAAAATTTCTCTTCAATAATTGAATTACATTTCAATTTATGATAAAATAATCGAATACTCAACCCACCCTAATTATACAATTTATGATATAATTTCTCATGTGCAATGCTTTCATTGAAATTTTTTGTGGATTCGCAACTAATCCATTATAAATGAATATATTAAATTCGAGCCAAATTATCAGTCATAAACATAACAGGTAACGTTGTCTCATAAAAGCATAACGAACGGGGTATATACATGATGAGAATTTGTTTGTACACAAATAATGAAATATTTAAAGTCCTCAAAACAAAAGAAAGTTTGATGACAAAAGGAAAAACACGTGAAAGACTATCAATATTTGGTGGAACATGCTACGTGTACGTTTACCCCGCTCCGCAAGACTACAAATCTGTAGGGGGACAGCGTATCATTATTTTTACGAAAATCCACCTTTTTTTTTTTAAACAGCAAATATTGCCTGTCATATATATAGGCATTTAAATTTTGCAAACCCCGGAACCATAGGCATTAAAAAGAATAAAGTTCACAACCTTTTTCTTTATAATAAACTTTTTCTAACAATAACAATTCAAAATGACTATAAGTACAGTTAAATCTCGATAAATGAATACGTTCAGGATTAGAAAATTTTATTCATTAATCGAGATTATTCATTTATCGATATAAAAAATACACTGTTTTTATTATGTCAAGACTAGAAAAAATTATTTATTTGATGAGATTTTCATTTATCAAATATTTATTTATGGAGCTTCTACTATAATTACGATGTAGACAGATAAATTCCGATTAATTAATTACAATAACTAAGATCTTAATGTTTTATTATATAAAATAACATAAAACAGCAGGTATCCTTTTCTCACACACAGACTTACTTTTCTTATTCGATAAAGTAACTTCGTTCGGTTTTGCGAAGTGCTGGTCGAGTGGTCGGTATCTTTTAGGTTAAAACAATATAATAATAGGATCTTAGACCAAGTCCAACCACGTTTAAGATTTCATATTAATATCATACAATTGTGATTGTCAGTTTTCTGCATTGTTATAGAAATCAGCCGATTTCTGAAAAATCGCCGATAAATCGGCCAAAAATCGGTCAAAATTTTGGAACCGATTTGACCAATTTTGCAAAAATCCCCGATAAATCACCGATTTTTCAACCGAATCACCCGATAAATCGTAAATCGATACCTCAACCGAATAGTTCCGATTTCCGAAATCTGCAACACTGGTTTTCTGAGATATTATTTTGCATAAGAAATTCAACAATGTATCCGTTCCTTATTATTATTATAGTAATAAATTTGAAATTAACTAAAATAAAACAGGAACAAGTAATGAAGAAATATAGGAAATTGGTTTTTTTTATTTAAAGAAATCAAGTTAGGGACTGATCGTTCCGAAAATATTTAGGAATTTTTAGTATTTTAGGAAATTAATACATAGATTCTTAGTGTTCGAAGAAATCCTAATTAAGATCCTAATTTAGAAAGCATTATAGATAAGCTGTTGTTAGAGTTGCTCTTAATATTAAACGATTTGCTTATCTTAATTTTAGATTGTAATACTATACTATTATAAACATATCTCTCCTCGTTTTGAGAGTCGGTTCCATCAAACCCACATTCATCCCACCCATCCTCTCATCTCGTTTCCTCCATTTCTGAATTCTTCTATCTTTTTAGTTTTTTAATAAAATCAAGATTCAATCCTTTTTGGGTGTGATCTCTTTTATCATTCCCATCTTTTTGGGATTGTTGATTGTCCCCAATTTTTTGGGATTGTTGATTTATCCCCAATTTTTGGGGTTTATGTTTTGGTTGTGTTTTCTATTTGCTGTCTTGTTTGGTGTGTTGGTTGCAGTTCAGAATTTACTCTAGGTTTGGAGGGAAGATCAGGTTGGAGTGAGTTGTTGTCAGATAGAAGATAATTGGCAATCACGAGAAGTTGAAGCCATTAGCATTCGAGAAGCCATTTCTTGGACAAAATCAATAAAGCACATTGATCAAGTGCTAGTAGTAGCTAGTTCGATTATCGATCTGCGAATCGTGTGGTTGTTTTGCTTGCAAATGCTGCATAAATTCTATGCGGTTATAGAGAGTGGTCTGTCATTTATACTGCAGTTATTAATCATGTGCTCGAAAGTGATAATTTCTAAGTAATGCAAGTACGATTTATTTTTTTAAAAAAAGTAATTTCTTTTTTTCTTGCTTTTTTAAGAAAAAATATAATGGTTAATGTGATTAAACCCAAACATGTGTGATGCAAATAAATGACACAAATATTGAGGCGTTCTTCACTAATTATTGAATATAATAAACACGAACCAGCTTGAACATACATCCACTAACGGGCGGAAATCGTCAATCAGCAACAAAAACCTACAAACCCACAAAGTAGTCTATCACAACCCTATCAATATTGTTGGAGAGAATTTGATCACACAACTTCTTGGATAAACGAAATGTGTACTAAGTGTTGCTAAATTATTACTTAAAAATGCCTTTTCACATATAACTCGGTAATCGGTATAAATCGGTTGAGGTACTGATTTAAGATTAATCGGGTAATCGGGGATTAATTGAAAGAATTAATCGGAGTACTAATCGGATATTATAATAATATTTAATATATTTGTCTAATTTACAATTAAACATATCATTTTAAATAAATTCACAGGATTAATCGGATTTCAAAAATCGAATCGATTGGTTACCTTACAGAGGATTAATCGACTAAATCGGGGATTTTTAGAACCAAGATATAACTTGTTAATTATTAGTTAATAAATGTCCTTAATTTAGAAAATCCCTCTTAATTCCATTATTTGATGCATAAGAACAATTCTACAAATTGTGTTTAAAGAAAAAAAATGAAAAGCAAACGTCACATTTTTAACCTATGTATATTATAATGCTTGGAGATCGAAAAGGTAACAGAAGCGTTCAAGATACTTATCTTGAATTTTTCATTTTTTTGACTTTTTATTAAAATTAATTTTTTGCATTAAATAGCTCTTAATGTCATATTAATTAGTCATTAGTTATACCTAATAAATATATATTAAATTTTATTTATTTTAAAAAATTTAAAACATTGTATGAGCGTTATAATTATTATATCAATATTAAATATTAATTACATATATAATAAAGTTTATTTTTAGGTAAAATAACGACTAAAAATTGTTTACATTGCGTACTTTTATATTCCCTGTCTAATACCACTACAATTTCTTTTTGCAGAATTATAGTATAGATGACCTTAAACTTCTCATGCAATCTTTATTATTATTGATTATGGAAGTATATAAATCTTCGATTAGCACCCGTAATAAAAATAAATATAAATAGTTTTTTATTTTTACACATGAGTAAATTACACATGGGTTATTACCAAATCGATTAAATTGAAAAAAATCCAATTTTATCGATTGATTAAATCGATAAAAATTTGTACACCCATTGTGTATTATATTGTGTCAAAATAAAAAAATAACCAAATTAAATAAATCCTTACACTATTATTGAACATGTATGTTATGAGAGGGGCGTCGGCTTTAAAACTATTATTATATATAATATTTATAACTTTTGATCATAAAAATACGTTTGGATTATAAGTGCTACTTTTTATGTTTAAGATATTTTGAGATTATGAAAATTTTAGATACATAATGAGAATATCTTTAAACTTATAATTCATGATAATTGTTTTAAATCAATTTTTTTAAAAAAAAAATTGAAGGACCAATCAATTTCTAAAAATAATAAAAATTTATTCAATTTTTTTCAAAATTTAAAAATGAAAATTTATAAACCACGCGAAACGCGGATAAGTTGCCTAGTTATTTACTAATAATCATGGTTCTAAAAATCGGCGATTTGTCCGATAAATCGGTCGATTTATCGGTGATCGGCAAGCTACCGATCTATTTTCAGATTATCGTCGGAAAAAACGGTTTTCTTAAAAATCGGTCAAAATCGGTAAGAATCGGGTCAAAATCGGATGTAAATTGATGTTGAGGAAGAAGATGGTTTGATAAAGGAGAAGAGGTTGATGTTTAGATCTATAAATATTGTTCTTAAATAAATGATATGGCGAAGAAGATGAAATATATACGTACAAGAAGGAAGAAGACGACACGAATTTTCCAGTTTTGACCAAGAGAGATACAGACGTTCCACTAAGTCACTAACTCTATATACTAAAATATACAGTAGTAGTCACCAAAAATTATAAATTATAATAGTATTTATTCCCATAATAAATATATGAGTTATATGATATATTGGTTATATAAGTAGAATACATTAGAAAACTATTTGATTTTAATGATAAAAAATTATCCTATTTATTTTAAAATTACAAATCTATCTTTGTATAATAAGGATAATGATCTAATTTCATATATATTATAAATATAATATTAAAATTTATCCGATTTATATCCGATTTCTCGTTCCGATAAATCATCGATTTCCGATAAATCGTGATTAGGTAACCCAACCGATTTAGTCCGATAAGCGATTTCTATAACACTGCTAATGATGGAACTAAAGGGATAGACTGACCCGCAATTGCGGATAAATTTTAAAAAAAATTGAATTATATTCCTTTAATCTTCATTTTGAAGAATGCATGAAAGTTGAAACCTTACAAGTTGTATCAATCATTTGAGTATCATTCAATTTTACGTTGCAATAATTTGAGAAAGATGTTACGCACAAGAGAATTTATCTAACTTAGATACTCTAATAATAATAACAAGAAAATAAATGTGTAGTCTCTATCTTTAGCTTAAAATTCAAACTAAAAAGAGAAGTACTGCTGCACGTCTGCACCTCGCTCAAACACATGCATTCGTTGTCCACTTTCGATTCATTCCGACAGGATCGGAAATCTTTACGTCTGCCGTGACTGTCCTTGCAGTAAACTGTGCAATCAAGTTAAAGCACCACAAAATAAAGATTTTGTGATTTGGCTCTAAGCCCGCAAACAACATTGCAAACTAAAGATAAGAGACACTGAAAGTAACAAAGTATCTATCTATCAATAAATTACTATTACTAACTTTTACCATGGTTGTAAAAATCGGTAATCGGTATAAATCGGTTGAGGTACCGATTTAAGATTAATCGGGTAATCGGGGATTAATCGGAAGGATTAATCGGTGTATTAATCGGATATTATAATAATATTTAATATATTAATCTAATTTACAATTAAAAATATCATTTTAAATAAATTCACAGGATTAATCGGATTTCAAAAATCGAATCGGTTGGTTATCTTATAAAGGATTAATCGGGGATTAATCGGCTAAATCGGAGATTTTTAGAACCATGACTTTTACCCTGTCCATGCACGTGCTTATATTAAACATCATATAATATTTTTTATTATAAAATTAAAATTTTATCTAAATTTCAAGTTTAATAATTATTTTAATTTTAATTTAAATATATTAAGAGAATAATGCCCCTGAGGTTGACCTCAGGGATCCTACATGAGGTTAGGTCATTTTTAGTATAAAATAATTGATGTCAATTTTGTAATAATGTAACACTTCCTTTTGTATTTACAATAGTAACCCTGGCCTTGTATGTATTTTGGTTTAATCTCAGGGTTGGTACCTGAGGATGACCTCAGGGCCATCAATCTCATATATTAATCAAATTTAGAATTATAATATAAATTCCTAACTTTAATTTATTGTTACCGGGATTCGAATCTTGGCGTAGGAGTGTTTATCAAATCGCACAAACCGCAAAACCGCCCGCACTGCACTGTGAAGCGTGGTTTTTATTTTTCGTGATGAGGTTGCGGTTTAAAATTTTGACAAACTGCGCGGTGCGATGCGGGTTGTGGTTTCGAATTTCAATCATGCGGTTTAAATTGCACCGCACCGTAATATTTAATAAATTATATTTATATATATGTTATAGGTATTTATATATTTTATAAGTCTGTCAGCGATCAGTCCATTTAAATTAACCAGTCCAATCCAAACTTATTAATAATACTAAAAAGCTATTTAGGTTAATACCACACAGTGAAGTATTTATTACATTATATATACTAATTCATCCTTTGTTGACTTTTATTTTATACAAAAATCTAGCTTAATTATTACAAATTTAGTATTATAGATTACCTGCATGTTTTTATTTTTAATTATGGACTGATATGATTGCCTTAAGATTAACTAGATGAATAAGCAATGTACATTAGATACTTAAGATATGTTTTGATTTTCAAGATATTATGTTAGTACGTTCTAAGAGTTTAAGTTACCAACGGCAAAATAAAATAACAAAATGATATATTGATACAAATTACATAAAGATGAGTGAAACAAATCAAATCACTAGGAATTTATTCACATTATCAAAAAAAATATTTACTTTATATAATAATGATATGGGCCAAAAGTAAGCCCTAAAGACACATTTAATGTGGCATTAATTAGACCCAGAATGGTCCAAACGTGGGGCCCACCAGATGGGCCCAGTCCCTATCTATAATATTAATTTCGTAATTAATATTAGGGGTAATAAAAAGCTCAGCAAATAAGAGTCAAAAAAGGATTTTACTCTTGCCTGACTTAGCCTCCAAGATACCTATTCCAACATGGAAACTGACTCCTACAAGGAAGGAGTCTAGAACCTTCCTTGAGGCGGTGACTTCCCCACCAAGTTTCTGACTCCTACCATAATTCTAAGGCTTCTCAGCCTATATAAGGACATGCTCCTTCACATCTCAGAACTACGTCTTGGCTTGATTCTCAATAACGAGATACGTAGGCACTCTGTGAGGACCGATTAGTCCCGAACACGGAAACAGCCATTAAAGCTCGAAGCTCACAAACCCTAGCCGTCATAATCATAACCTAGTTTTTATTCCACAACATTTGGCGCCGTCTGTGGGAAGAAAACATCAACCATGGTTCAAATACGAAGAACTGCACCAAGCTCTACCGAGGCTTTACCAATCGCTACTGAGGCTCTGCCCCTAAGCTCTGCTACACCTGCCTCTGAGCAAGTACCCCCAACAACAGGGATGATCACCCAAATTCAAGTTTCTCAACCTCCAGGGACGAATCCCCATGATGAGAGAACGTTACCCATGGTCATCCATCCAGGCCAAGAAACCAGCTCTCTTCAGATGGTGGTTTCTCCTCTGGTTGATCCCAATCGCCCGTTACCATCAGGGGTACAGATCCATACTACGGATCTCCCCATGAATACCAACCCGATGTATGGTTTGCCTAACTACCCTCCGTCTACTCAAGGTCCTGGACCCAGTGGCCATGCCTTGCAGATCCGAGATCGAGAGTATGCTGACTACTCTGGCCCCTATACTGACTATACATCGTCTGATGATGATCGTGATGAAGCCCCGAGGAGGCGACGTGCTAGCAGAGAGCCAAGAAGGAGAACCCAAACTATCCATGATGGACCCCCTTTGACAGCTGCTGAGAGAATCAAGGCTCATGAAGCCGAGATTCTATGGATAAAGGAAGATATTGCGAGAGAACAAGCTAGGTTGAATCAAACTCAGCCTCCTCCAACTTTAGGACCGATTCCCTTTATAGATCTAGAGAGATCTTCAAGGAGGCAGAGAAGGGCTGACGCCCCAACCGGAAGAACAACAAGGGTGGAAACCCCCAAAAGCAATCCTAAGGATCTGATGCCACTTGGGGATCCTGATGATCCCACACCCCCGTTTACTGAGGAGGTGATGAGTGCCCACATCTCCAAGAAGTTCAAGATGCCGACAATTAAGGCCTATGATGGAACAGGTGATCCTGCGAACCACGTTAGGACGTTCTCAAACGCACTGCTGCTGCAGCCTGCAAGTGATGCCTTAAAGTGTAGGGCGTTTCCCCAAACCCTGTCGGGCATGGCTCAGAGATGGTATAGCCGGTTGCCTGCGAACTCAGTTGGCTCCTTTAAGGAGTTTAGCGCTGCTTTCGTTAGTCAGTTTATCAGCGGAAGAGTTCATTAGAAAAGTTCTGCATCCCTTATCTATGTGGTACAGGGGAAGAACGAAAATCTAAGAGATTACCTTAAGAGGTTCACCAAGGAGACATTGAATATTACAGATCTGGAGAATAAAGTGGCCATGGTAGCCTTGGAACACGGAACCACTGATCCTTTCTTCAAGAGGTCTTTGGCAAAGCATCCTCCTGAGAACATGGCCGAGCTCCAACGAAGGGCCGACAAGTATATCAAGGTAGAGGATAGCATGAAAAAAGAAGCTGTTGGAGGCAATGGCAAGGGCTCCAACGACTTTAAGAAACGAAAGCAAGAACGAGAGTATGATGCTAGGGACAAGTATCCCCGGACTAGCAAGGATTCTGAATCACCACCGAAGAAGAGTTTGGGACCAAGATTCAACGACTATGCAAGACTGAATGCTCCTAGGAGTCAGATCTTGTTAGATATTGTGAAAGATAAGGATTTCCGATGGCCGAAGCCACTCAGGGGTGACCCCGCAAAGAGAAACAAGGATCAATACTGTAGGTTCCACCGCGATGTGGGGCATGATACAGATGATTGCAAGCAACTAAAGATGAGATCGAGTTCTTGATCCGTAGAGGGAAACTGAGACACTTCACTAAGGGTGAAGATCATGGTAATCAAAGAAGAGAACATAATGGAAGGGATGACGATCAAGATCGCAACCTACAGCCCCGGGGGCTAGTAATGAACATGATCTCAGGAGGCCCGACTACGACCGGGACAACTAGGAACTCTCGGAAGGCTTATGCCCGAGAGGTGATGCATATTGTTGGAGAGGCACCAAAGCGTGCAAAGATCGAGGTAACAATCGGATTTGATGATTCAGACCTTGAAGGGGTGAAGTTCCCCCACGATGACCCGTTGGTCATAACCCCCATGATTGGAAATTCATAGCTGAAGCGAGTCTTGATAGACAGTGGAGCTTCAGTGGACATTTTGTTCCATGATGCATTCATGAAGATGGGATACAGTGACTCTCAGTTGACCCCATCTAACATGCCTATATATGGATTCAGCGGAGTAGAGTCTAAAGTTAAGGGAACTATTTAGTTGCCCGTTACGATCGGACAGAAGCCAATGGAGGCCACACAGATGCTGAACTTTTTGGTTATCAAAGCGTCTTCGACTTACAATGCCATCCTTGGAAGGACTGGGCTTCACGCATTTAAGGCTGTGGCCTCAACCTATCACATGAAGATCAAGTTTCCAACCGGGAATGGTGTAGGAGAACAAAAAGGTGACTAGAAAATGGTCAGGAGCTGTTATGTAGCCGCATTAAGGCCTGATGGAGTCGGGGGGCAGGTCCTTCCGATTGAATACATGGACATCGGCAGTGATAAGGAACACCAAGAAAGTCCAGAAGAAGACATCACACATAAGCCTCGAACAGCCATCAAGGCTAAGGCGTCAACTGACTTCGTGGTTGAATGTAACATCGGCAACCAAGAAGTCGGGGGGCAGGAGATAGTACCCCAAGAAGAAAGTGAACTTCAGAAGAAGAATGAGGAGACTAGAAGGAGTAGTAGGTGCTCTATTTTGATGGAGCATCAAAAACAAAATCAAGCCATGTAGGCCTAGTCTTGCGAAGTTGGACTTAGCTTCATATTTATATAGTAGAAGTGGAAATAAGGTTCGATGAAACCACTGCAGAGCATGTTGCTCCGAGTAGGACAGTAGTACTCTATGTAAGGGTTGAACCCATTTCAAGTTATTAATGCAAGTTTGCTTTTCATTCTATGATTTTATTTGTGTGCCAAGCACCTGATGTGTGCAAGTCAAAGATGACCAAGTACCAAAAATAAAAGAATACACGAATGGAAACAAATAAATGCATAGATAAAAACCCTGAAGGGTCGAATGTTAGGTTACAACACAACCAAATAAGAGTTTGAGTCCTTGAATGACCCTGGATACAAGACAAGATGAACAATTACGCCACATATGACCACTTAAGCCATGCAAGGTTAACAACTGACCTTGAATCTCAACCAAGGATCAGGAAGTCCAGGGGCATCTTTGATTAAGACCAGGGAGTCCAAGAAAACCAAGAAGGTTCGGCAACTAACTTTGAAACTTGTATTCATATCTCTGAGCAAGGCATGATGCCCTTATTCCCTTGAAGGGCTAAGCCAAAGTGCCTTTAACTCCCTTGTTAAACTACTCCACCGTTGAAAAGATTATATATAGTGAAGCTTCTCTGAAGGAACCCTTGAAGGGCAGGTTGACAGCATTCTTACAAGAGAATGGCGATGTGTTTGCTTGGACAGCAGCTGATATGCCAGGGATTGATCCCCAACTCATAACTCACAAGCTGAATGTTGATCCTGAACGGAAGACAATAAAGCATAAGAAAAAGAATTTTGCTCCTGAGAGGCAAGAGGCCATTAAGCAAGAAGTTGATAAGTTCCTAGAGGCTGGGTTTATTGAAGAGATTCAGTTTCCCGAATGGTTAGCTAACCTTGTGATGGTCAAGAAGGCAAATGGAAAGTGGAGGATGTGTATAGATTTCATTGATTTAAATGATGCATGCCCAAAGGTTTGTTTTCCCCTGCCAAGGATCGACATGTTGATAAATGCCACAGCTGGACACGAGATGCTGAATTTCATGGATGGTTTCAGTGGATACAACTAGATCAAGAGGCATAAGGACGACATCCCTAAGGTATCTTTCATAACCGATTTTGGTGTTTTCTGTTATCTTGCTATGGCATTTGTGCTAAAGAATGTAGGAGCTACTTACCAACGATTGGTGGATAAAATATTTGCCCATCTAATTGGAAAAACCATGGAGGTCTATGTTGATGATATGTTAGTCAAGAGCCTATTCACGGCAGATCATATTAAGCACCTCGGAGATGCATTTGAAGTGCTGAGGCACCACAAGATGATGTTGAATCCAGCCAAGTGTGCCTTTGGCGTTGGATCTGGGAAGTTTTTAGGACTGATGGTTTCAAAAAGAGGCATTGAGGCCAACCCTGACAAGATCAAGGAGATCTTAGACATGGAGCCACCACGCTCTATAAGAGATGTGTAGAAGTTGACAGGCCGAGTTGCGGCCTTAGGGAGATTCATCTCCAAATCTGGTGATAAATGTTTGCCGTTCTTTCAAGCATTGAAGAAAGTGAAAAATTTTGAATGGACTTCTGAGAGCCAAGAGGCCTTTGAACAGCTGAAGAAGTACATGGCTGAAGCCCCGTTGTTGGCCAAACCAAGTCCTGGGGAGACTCTTTATCTATACCTGGCGGTATCCGAACAAGCATTAGGTGTTGTTCTCATTCGAGAAGATAGCAAGGCTCAGAAGCCCATCTACTATGTGAGCAAGGTGTTGCACGGGGCTGAGTTAAATTACTCTCCCATTGAGAAGTTTGCTTTGGCATTGATAACAGCTTCAAGGAAGCTACGACCGTACTTTCAGTCGCATAAGATTGAAGTCCTGACGGACCAGCAGTTGAGAAATATTTTGCACAGCCCTAAAGCCAGTGGAAGGCTAATCAAGTGGGCAATCGAACTTGGAGAATTTGACATCACGTGCATACAAGCCTCGGACAGCCATTAAGGCTCAGGCATTGGCTTACTTCGTGGTTGAATGTACCATTGACAACCAAGAAGTCGGGGGGCAGGAGATAATAACCACCCCTGAGAATGGAGATAAAGATGAAGAGCTAGTAGCTCATCAGAAGGAATATTGGGTGCGATATTTTGATGGAGCATCAAAAACAAAATCTAGTGGTGCAGGTTTGGTTTTGCAAAGCCCTGATGGGTTCACAATTGAGTATGCTTTGAAGTTGGATTTTCCTACTACCAACAATGAAGCTGAGTATGAGGCATTGATAGCCGGATTGGGCTTGGCTAGAGTCATGAGGGTCAAGAACCTCAAAGTGTGTGGAGATTCAAGACTGGTAGTCTCGCAAGTGAATGGCGAATTTGAGGCCAAGGATGAAACTATGGCAAAATACTTGAGAGTCGTGAAAGCTGTTATGACTCAGTTTGAGGAATGCTATGTTGAACACATTCCGAGAGAAGAGAATGTTAAGGCCGATGCCTTGTCTAAATTTGCTTCTTCTGAAATTAAGAACTATGCATGAAGTGTTTACTTCCAGGTCTTGAAGGCCCCAACTATCAACTCTAAGTTGGTAGCACCGATTGATGTGGGAGGTTGCTGGATTGATCCTATCAAAGCTCACCTCGAAAATGGATGGCTCCCTGACAATGCCATGGAAGCATGGAAACTGTCAGTGAGAGCATTGAGATATACTTTGACTGAAGGCCTTCTCTACAAGAGATCTTTTGTCATCCTGTACCTAAAATGTCTAAGGCCCCAAGAGGCAAAGGAAGCACTGGAGGAAGTTCATGGAGGGATCTGTGGGCAACACTTGGGGGGCAGAGCCCTAGCTCACAAGATCACACGACTAGGATTCTATTGGCCAGAGATGTTGGCCGATGCATAGAATTATGTTAAGAGGTGTGACAGATGCCAAAAGCACGCGCCAATTGTAAGGCAGCCGCCTGAGATGTTAACTTCGATTAACTCTCCTATTCCATTTGCAATGTGGGGGATGGACATACTTGGTCCTTTCCTTATGGCTTCAGCACAAAGAAAGTTTCTGATAGTCGCCATCGACTATTTCACCAAGTGGATTGAGGCTAAACCTTTAGCCAAGATAACCACCAAATAAGTTGCCCAGTTCTTTTGGGAGAACGTTATTTGCAGGTATGGAATTCCCCGAATCCTTGTGACGGATAATGGGACAAAATTCAACAATGAAGAGTTTAAGAAGTATTGCAAGAAGAATGTTATTGAACTTCGCTTTACTTCAGTAGCTCACCCTGAGGCTAATGGACAAGCTGAGGTAGCAAATTGAATTATCCTTAATGGACTGAAGAAGAGGGTCGAACGCTCAAGAAACACTTTGGTGGATGGGTTGCTGCCTATACTTTGGGCATACCACACCACCTACGAAGTAATAACTGTAGCAGCCCCGTTTTTGCTGGCTTATGGAGCCAAGGCAGTTGTGCCCCCTAGAGATTACACATGCATCGCCAAGAGTGGAAGCATATGATCCCGAGACCAATGAAAAAGGCGTTAAGCTCGCCCTCGGTCTGATTGACGAGGTTAAGGATGAAGCGAATGCTAGAAACGCAGAGCATCAGAAGAGAGCATCTTTCCACTGCAACCAACGGGTTAAAGAGAAGTTCTTTAAACAAGACAACTTGACTCTGAGGAAGATAGAGGCCTCCAGAGTTGGCCAGAAGGGAAGACTATCCCCCAATTGGGAAGGGTCGTATCGAGTCAGGAAGACACCAGGACGAGGATTCTACAGGTTGGAAATCTGGGATGATGAACACATTCCAAGATTAAGGATTGAAGCCTTGAACTTCAAATCTCAACCCAACATTAATTGAGCCTTGATGGCCAACAAGGCTGTCTGCCTCCAATCAAGCTTGTTGTGTGGATTCAAAGCATTGAACTATGAGACGTCGATTAAGTTAAAACCTAAGCAAAGTTCTATGAGTATCAGAGAAAGGTTGGAAACCTAGAATCAAGATAAAGGATTGAAAACCAACCAAGACATACCATTCCTGAGGCGCTAAGGAGAAAGTGGACTTCCTGAACGATCGACCGAGAAGTAAGACCTCCCACATATGGAACAAGGGGGGCAAGAACTAAAGAACCTCATCTGAAGTTCAACATCTTAGAATGAGAATCATGGGTTGGTGATAACCTTAAAACCAAGGATTCATCAAACAAGTTAAGGCCCGGAAGGTCACGAGGACTAATGAACAAGTCATTCGAATTAAAGGTTCATGAAACCTTTCAAGGCATGGCAAACACCTCCTATTGACCTGAAACCTCGCGATTGGTGGTCCGGAACACCCCCAACTTGATAAATGTGTTGGTAGTTGATTAAGAACACTTATTAGGAAAGCTAATAAGAAAGGTTGATACCTCGATTTGGAAATTGAAAAATCAACTTGGGATCCTGGGTCTTTGATCCAGAACACCGACGTTGAACCTGAGAACATCAACCTCGAATCCTAGGATGAGAAACACGAAAGGTTAGCCATGAAGGCCAAGGTTAGCCATGAAGGCCAAGGTTAGCCATGAAGGCCAAGATTAGCCATGAAGGCCAAGATTAGCCATGAAGGCCAAGGTTAGCCATGAAGGCCAAGGTTAGCCATGAAGGCCAAGATTAGCCATGAAGGCCAAGGTTAACCATGAAGGCCAAGGTTAGCCATGAAGGCCAAGGTTAGCCATGAAGGCCAAGGTTAGCCATGAAGTCACGAATGACCAAACTGACGATTTGTGATCAAGATCAAGATTCTTGATCCTTAGGTTCACGGATGGATTTAGATCCTAGATCCCTGATGACTTGAGATCAAGATCAAGGTTCTTGATCCTTAGGATCACGGATGGTTTTAAGTCCTAAGATCCCTGGCGACTCAAGATCAAGATCAAGTTTCTTGATCCTTGAGACAACAAAGTCATGAATGACTAAAATAGTGACTTGAGATCAAGATCAAGGTTCTTAATCCTCAAGACCACGAAAGATTTTCACGTCCGGGTCGACCAGCTAGCCGATAAGCAATCGACCGCGACGCACTAGGGGCCTCAGCCGACCAAGTCCCGGAGGACCAGGTCCCGGCCGACCAACTCCCCCGGAGGAGGTCCAGCCGACCAAGTCCCGGAGGACCAGGTCCCGGCCGACCAACTCCCCCGGAGGAGGTCCAGCCGACCAGGTCCCGGAGGACCAGGTCCCGGCCGACCAGCTCCTTTGGAGGGGGTTCAGCCGACCAACTCCTGAACTTGGATCCGGCCGGTCTAGGTTCAGTTCTTGGTCCTGGATCCCGACTTTTTCAGCAAGTGATTTTGGACATGGTTCTCGATTTTTTCAGCAAATCTTAGATGATTGCCAATACTAAAGAGAGGCCAAGATTAACCATGAAGGACGAGATTAGCCATGAAGGCCAAGGCTAAATCGTGAAGGCCAAAGTTAGCCATGAAGTCACGCACGACCAAATTGACGATTCGTAATCAAGATCAAGATTCTTGATCCTTAGGACCACGGATGATTCCTGATCCTAGACCCACACTCTCTTTTAAAATCATGAAGAAGTCTAAGTTCAGGTTTTTAGGGCCAGCTTCTGACTAACCAGCCCCGGAAGAGGGATTCCAGCCGACCAGGTCCCGGAGGACCAGGTCCCGGCCGACCAGCTCCCCCGGAGGAGGTCCAGCCGACCAGGTCCCGGAGGACCAGGTCCCGGCCGACCAGCTCCTTTGGAGGGGGTTCAGCCGACCAACTTCTGAACCTGGATCCGGCCGGTCTAGGTTCAGTTCTTGGTCCTGGATCCCTACTTTTTCAGTGAACTTTTCAAACCTAAATCTCGACTTTTTCAGCGAATCTCGGGTGATTGTTAATGATGAAAAGAGGTCGAGATTAGCACAGATTAGTACCGATTAGCACCATTTAGTGCTGTTTAAGCACTGTTTAGTGCCTGTTAGCACAGATTAGTGCCGGTTAGCACCATTTAGTGCTGTTTAAGCACTGTTTAGTGCCTGTTAGCACAGATTAGTGCCGATTAGCACCATTTAGTGCTGTTTAAGCACTGTTTAGTGCCTGTTAGCACAGATTAGTGCCGGTTAGCACTGTTTAGCACCGATTAGTGCCGTTAGTGTCATTTTATGCCATTTAACATTGTTTAACGCTGTTTAAACGTTGTTTAAGGCTTATTAGCGATGTCTTGTGCCATTTAACACCGTTTAGTGTCGTTCAACATCGTCGTAAATGCGTCGGTCGCTCCACGCTTTACTTTAAGATGATATTGTTGAAAATACTCACATAAGAGTAATAAACCCTGACCCAAGTCTCGAATAAGACCGTTATAACTTCAAGGAAAACCTGATCAGTTTTCCTAGAAGTTGGGGGGCAAATGATATGGGCCAAAAGTAAGCCCTAAAGACACATTTAATGTGGCATTAATTAGACCCAGAATGGTCCAAACGTGGGGCCCACCAGATGGGCCCAGTCCCTATCTATAATATTAATTTCGTAATTAATATTAGGGGTAATAAAAAGCTCAGCAAATAAGAGTCAAAAAAGGATTTTACTCTTGCCTGACTTAGCCTCCAAGATACCTATTCCAACATGGAAACTGACTCCTACAAGGAAGGAGTCTAGAACCTTCCTTGAGGCGGTGACTTCCCCACCAAGTTTCTGACTCCTACCATAATTCTAAGGCTTCTCAGCCTATATAAGGACCTGCTCCTTCACATCTCAGAACTACGTCTTGGCTTGATTCTCAATAACGAGATACGTAGGCACTCTGTGAGGACCGATTAGTCCCGAACACGGAAACAGCCATTAAAGCTCGAAGCTCACAAACCCTAGCCGTCATAATCATAACCTAGTTTTTATTCCACAACAAATAATTAATATAAATAATTTTTAAATGTATAAACCGCACAAATCGCACCGTACCGCACCGCTTTTTCGTGGTACGGTTTTCGCGATTTTTGTGTTACGTGGTGCGATCGCAGTTTGGAAATTTATTCAAACCACATCAACGGTTTGGTTTGCGGTTTGAAGAAAAAACCGCACCGCGAACATCCCTAATCTTGGGTACATTAAATTAATACAAATATAAAATATTCCTTAATGTTAGATGTTACGGTTTTTATCGATTTACTAAAAATTTAATGCTTACTATTCTTTTAACAGTTCAACTATTGAACCAAACTACCAATAATTATAACCCTGTTTAGATAAGCAAATTAATACATTATTATAAACAAATTAGGCGATCATGTGGTACATTAACAATTGTTAGATTTTAAGATAGATAAATGAGAACAATCAGATCTAATCGTCTAATATTAAAAAAAAAAAAAAGAAATTCTTTTTTAACATTTAAAATACTCTCATAATTTCAAGGTTCCAATCCCTAGCAACATATTTTTATTAAATATAAATACTTTCTTCGTTCTTCTCTTTTTTTACAATTTTTTTTCACGGGTTGGAACACATTTTAAGGTGTTAATAAAGTAGAGTTTCAGAATTTATTTTTAATTATTTTTTAAAATAAAAATTTGAACATTAAATTTTTATTTAAAAAGAAACAATTAAAATAATTTATGAAATTATGCTTTATATGAATCTTAAAATGCTTGTCCATCCAACCTATGTTCCAAATGTAATAGGTATAGCCAAAATTATTCATGCACACCCTTCATTTATTTTAAATCAAAATAACCTCAAATGTCAAAGATGTCCCATTCTTTCATTCATTTCTTTCCTCAAGCTAATTTTACATTTCACAAATTTTTCTTTTGTTAATTTTAAAAGTAAATTTAAAATATTAAATTCATATTACTTTCCTAAATTCTACCAGTAGCAATTGTACCGATAAATGACTATGAAAATGAATGTCCGTAAAAATCAAAAGACAAGTTAAAAAGAATTTATTTTATTATTTACAAACTTAAAAATATGGAATTATTCATTCAAGTAGAACATATGAAGATAAATATAATAAATTGAAGTAAATTATATTTATCTATTTGTTTTGATCAAATCTACAAATAATTTTTTTGTAATAATTTTTTCCAAGAAAACAATGTGGTCAAATATATATATTAAAACAAAGATATCCTATAATAATAATAATAATAATAATAATAATAATAATAATAATAATAATAATAATAATAATAATATGTTGTATTATTATAATAATATAAAAGATAAAGTATAATCATAATATTATTATAACATTATCAGCAAAATAAAACAAACAGCCTGTTTGGCAATTGGTGCTTAAAGGAGTTTTGAACTTTAAGCCGGTTTTGTCATGTTTGGCAACATGGGTTTTAAGCCCGCTTTAAGTTAAAAAACTGCTTTAAGTCATAAGTTCCATTTAGGTACTTTTGACTTATGACTTATGACTTATGTAAAAAAAAAAATTTAATTTTTTTTTTCATGATTCTTGTAAAGTGTAAATATTATGAATTTAAAATTTTTTAAAGTCAAATTTCACTTTAAGTCAAAATTATTAAACCCCCATTTAACTTTAAGTAAAATTACCCAAACACATTCATTCAACTTAAAGTAAACAACTTTACTTTCTCCTTTAAGTTAAAAACACCTCCATTAAGTTAAAAGTAACTTATTTTAAGCAATGCCAAACACCCTCAAAGTCACGAACCATTCAAGCACTTAATTTTTTTTTTACAATATTCAAGTATTTACTTCAATAAATTGATAAATATAGATTATATTTAGCAATAAAGGGTATTTTAGATAAGTTAATAGAAAAGGTGTGCACAAATAAATTTATGATTCGTCACCCTTTATGAACTACTTCCGGGGAGGGTTTAAGGTAACATATTATAAATGATATTGTTTTTAATTAATAAATAATCTCAATTACAAGATAGGATAAGTATCAAATATTAATAATTTCTCTATTGTAATGTTAAATATTTTTCTCTACAAATTTCAATGTTAAATCCCGGCCAAAATCTCACATAAAATGACATTATTAATAAATACATATTTTTAAATATATAATTCATATGATGGCCAAAAATAATCACCTGGAAAATTGGATGGCCCTTTTTACTGACGGGACACGGTACATCGTGTACCGTGATAGGGGGTGTGATGCGGAGAAGCGTCCTCCGTAATAGGGCATGATACGGAGCTCCGTCTTCCGTGTTATGCATGATACGGTGGACGGTGTTCCGTGACAGTGCTGCGCACCCACCTAACACGGAAGACCGTGTTCCGTATCATAAATAACACGGAAGACCGTGTTCCGTATCATGCATAATACGGTACACGGTGTACCGTATTAGAGTAATACGGTGGCCGAAACTCCGTATCCCATCGGTATTTCGGGCCATTTTTTTCAAAATCAGTATTTTGGACAAAAACTTAGGAAAAATAGGCATTTTGGTAATTCTCTCTATTTGATAGATATATTATGATAAATTTGTGTGACTTTTACATCATTCAAACATATTAAGTGTCTATTTGTCTTCAACACACATTTCTGATCTTTGCGACCTTGTCCTATCTTATTTATGAAAAAATTTGATAAAATTCAAGAATGTTATATAGTATCTAAGTAATGTTTTGACACCGGAAATACAAAAACGTACATGAATTTTGTAAACTTCTTAAAAATTTAAAAATATCAATGTAAAGTTATAAAAAGGGGTTAATCATTTCGATGGTTACTAAAGTCAGTCTAAAGTATTCGACTCGATTCTATATCCAAACATCACATCACTCAAGCAAGTTACTAATTTTTATCAACTGTACAGTTCATTATTTTATCTCAATTTTTTTTGACGGAATTTGCTGACCTTATACACATTCTATCTACGTAACTAACGTCTGTGTATAGAGATCTATGTACGTGGCTAATGTATATAGATAGAATGTGTATCAGGTTAGCAAATAAGTTAATAACCTGCTTGAATCGAATTTCAGTTCCATGAATACATTAGATTGATTTCAATGACTATCAAGATAATTAACCTTATAAAAAAATGCTTAGTTGGTGCAATTGATAATTAATATGCAATTTTGAAGTTTTGGAACCTTTTGAAGAACACGAACCTCTTTTACAAATTCATTTAAAATGATATCTTTTTTTGGGATCTCGAATATATTTGTTATAGGGAGAAATTGGTATAACAATGTTTTGGAGGTTGCTGGAATCACGGAGCAAAACACGAATATTTTGCCAAAAGAAAAATTAAGGATTAGGGTTTATGTGTGTATAGGTGTGGCTGAACTTGATAGGTGTTTTCAGGGGCGAACTGTTTCTCCTCCGTATCAAGGTGCCTACGTACCCTATTTATAGGGATCAAGCCATACGTAGTTCTTGGGCAGCAAGTTACCTAGACGGGGTAGGGTTTTAGAAGATAAGCACTACTAGAAACAGGTCAATAGACATCGGCTAAAAACCGATGTCTGGCCATTTTCCAACCGATGTCTTTGTGGGTGTAGAGAAAGGTCCAACCCTTTTCACATCGGTTTTTAACCGATGTCAAAGAGTATCTATCACATCGTTCACTTACCTTTTACATCGGTTAGTAAATGATGTCTATATTGGTTTTTAACGTCGGTTTGCATATGCAACTGAGGTTTAAGGTGTATATTAGACATCGTTTTTTGCTTGAAACCGATGTTAAAGATGATCTTAGACATCGGATAAAAACCGATGTAAAAGAGGGGTACCTTTCTCTACACCCACAAAGACATCGGTTTAAAATTTTCCTTCACATCAATTCTTAACCGATGTCTAGAGCCTTTAACATCAGTTGAAATTAAAAAGTGATGTGTTTGTTTACTATATTTATTACTGTATTCATATATATATATATATGCACCAAAATAATACTAAAATGAATGTTTTATTGATGCAACTTATCAATCCAAAACTCAAACACTTATGAAAATAACAAAAACTTCATTATCATTATCAAAAAAATTAAGTATATACATCAATGACTATCCGCAAAACTAACAAACTAGCTACATTTCAAGTCAAAATGCCGTACATAAAGACCTTTGTCTCTTTAGTGAAGATGAAGCACGTTTCCTGGTGAGTGGCTGAATTTCCTCCTGCTCTAAAACTGCCTTTAGTCTAGTGTTACGCTTTTGTCGATTATCATAATAGACACGAAGCACCTGAGAGGTATACCCCAGAATTATTTCAGCGGAATGAAAGAGAAATATTAGATAATTATCTGAGCTTAGAATGCGAATGCACAAATTAATATGGAACTGTCAGGTAATCACAAACTGCAAATATTAATGAGAAGCAAAGTAAAATATAGTTTCTTCCCAGGTAAACACTAAAAATGGCAGTTAACCAGATGAATTAATGGATTATTGTTTCTTCCCAGGTAAGTAAAATATTATGAGGTGTCAGTACAAGAAAGAACCATGTCGCATAAATTAGAAGCATACAGACCTGTTCCAGAGTCAGACTGAGATCTTTCTCGCATGCATTGAGTGATAGCTTCTTATCAGGGCCATTCTTTATGATACACTTATTGAGCTCAGCACGCTGATCAGCAGTCATAACATGTGCTGATGCCCAGGACCGGGCAAGATACACCTAAAAAAAGTATGCTTTTATCTTAGACATAAAAAAGCAAGCATAAAAGACAAACATGGATATAACAACCTTTACATGATTTTTTCCTGGAAAACAAAAAATATGATTCTATTTGAGCTAGAACATAATCACTACACTACATTAACAATTACTAAAAAAAATTATTGAAAGAACTTTATAAGTTATAACCCTCCCCTCAGAACTGGATTCAACTGAACTGAATAATAAACAGGGAAACTAATTAATTTCTTTCGATGTAAGTCACAGTGCATGAAATCTTAATTAGTTATCTTGCTCAAGCAGTGTGATGGTTTACAAACCAGATAAACCGCGCAAGGATAGAACAATAAAGTTTAATAAGTCAAAGCGAAATATATCAATATGTGATCCAAATGAATCTTTAATGTGGGGTTAGGGATAAAGGGTTTACCCTCTATCTTTGCCAAAGTAAAAAGACTCACTGAGTGCTATAGACTAACGGAATCCAAGCAATTACAAATATGTAACCATTATTTTGTAAGGTATTGGCACAGATGATCACCGATTTCAGAAAATGGTGCATGTGATGAGTGATAAAACTAGTAAGTGCTCATTTCACCTCGTGAACGGTAGATCCTGGGAAAGCATGTAGAGCGGCTTTCCGATCAACAGCGGCATAACAGGACTCCAAAGTATTCCAGTTCTCATCAACAACTTTTCTACTCGAAAGAACAAAATCATGTCTATATTGAGGGTGAATATCAAATGAAACAAAAGCTGAAGACGATGGTGCCAGTGAGACAGGTTCCTCGATGTAGGGTTTGAGTTCTAGGGAATATGTCATTTAAGTGTTAGGAAATTAAAATAAGTCAATACAAACAGAAACAAACCTTGTCTCATCAAGTCACACTCCAGAGAATCTTACTTGTATGAAGGAACATAAATATTATATCATAAGCAATTGACATTTATCAATATAATAAACAGACTCTAATATAACTTGGCTAATTCAGCTTTACTGAGTGGACCAATATATCACTGATGCAATCACTACTCTAGGGAAAGCATAAAGATCTATAACATTCTACAGCATAACGAGTAGCAGGTAAAGGAAAATTATAATCAAATACATTTGATCCATCGTAATACCTTTAGACCCCGTAAAATCTGTACGAGATTTGACAGCCGTGCAGTTGCCTGAGTACCCATCAGGTGCTTATACTCCTGCACTAGTGATAAATATTAGTGCATAAAGAAATTACTGGCCTGCTACGAAGGGAAGAACAAGAGAAGAATGGCTCTATTTGTTGGGATATAAGTCGAGCTTATTACCAAGGGAAGAGAAGAAAAGGCAATACATTTTACCTTGCAGGTACACCATTGTTATTTAAGCACTCATTTGTCTCTACATCTGAAAAAAGACTGATCTAAAAAAATCTACTAGAGTACGATTATTGAAACGAAACAAAGCCTAATTACTAAAACCAAGAACAGAGAGATTAAAAACAGGCATGTATTCCGAGTTATGTCAAATTAAAACTTAAAATTATACGAGTAATTATGTAATTAGCATAATCCAAAACCTATTAATTAGGATACACAGGCAAATGGATAATCTGGTGTTAATTACACCACAATCTTGATGAATTTAGCAATAATTGCAATCAGGAAATTCAATAAAATCATCTCAGTTACAGTACATCCATATATAGAATCATATATATATAACTCATATTAATTCAAGAAATTAGCAATGCAAAAAATTCTCAAAACCCTAATTATAGAATACTATGAGTACAAATTTAGAAGAGCGAGAGAGAGGTAGAGAATGATTCTTGAAATGAAACAAACTCTAATTACCAAATCAGGGACAGTGAGATTAACTACACAAACATATATAATACACACACACAAACATAAAACAAGTAAGGAAATGAGAATCACTCAACACATATAGAGAGATAGTGAAACAGAGAACAAAAGATTGTGCAAGAAACGTTTGTGTTGTGTGTGCGAGAGAGAGAGAGAGAGAGAGAGAGAGAGAGAGAGATTAACCACTAATAACCTGGAGGACTCGCCTGTGACCAGCTCCATCGTAGTAGCTGTAAGTGATTCGATGAGGTTCATCTAGAAATCATGAGAAAACGAGTTAAGCAATTAGAAGTCAAGATGAAAAAAATGTTACAAGGTTGGCAAATTACTTTTAAATCATACAGATGCTCACTCTTGTTGAATCTTTTGAAGTTTCTCCTTTTCTTCTTCTTCAATTTTAGTACCGATATTGGGGCTTTCAAATCGATTACAAATTAGGATTACAAATTGGGGGTTTTCGGTTGAGAATGAAAGAGAGAGTGAAAGAGCGAGAGAAAGAGAAAGTGAAAGAGAAAAAGTGAAGAAGTGAATTAGGGTTCTTGAGAGACGTGAGGTGGAGAGAGCTGCTGGGTGAAGTCAAGAGAGAAGTCGAGAAAGAGATCGAGAAGTCTAGGAGAGAATTCTGTTTACTTCAAATGTTTTGTTTTTTTGTTTTTTATGCTGGGTAAGGAGAATATTGGCTAAAAAAAATTGGGGGAATTAAAATTTGCTAAGGGGGGAATATTGTCTAAATGGGGGGAAGGGAAATTTTTGGTATTAAGCGGGGAAACTTGTGCGGGCGCGGACAGCAAATTTTTTTAAACCTACTTTAGACATCGGTTATTTTTTGACCGATATTATAATATGTCAAAGACATCAGTTGTGCTACTGACCGATGTCATTGATTTTTCAATGATATATCAATGACATCGGTTGGCTGGTAATGTGATTTCATAATATATTAAAGACATCAGTTATTTTTCGACCGATGTTATTGACAGTTTTTACATCGGGGACATCATGAACCGATGTTAAAGGGGCGATGTCTATTCTACTTTTTCTAGTAGTGAAGTCACAGCCCAAGCCCACTTGTTTAGGGCTGATGTGGCAATGAGTCATTAATTCTATCCATGATCCATGGCCCAGAGAAGGAAATAGATGGTCTCGCATGGTCTAGAATCGAGCCATCTCAAGCGAGGTTAGTAGAGAAGTAACAAGGGCTTGGCATGCGACCTCGTGGGGTTGAGTCATGCGAAGCGGACTCAAGTGTATAGATACTCATGCGACCTCGAGGGGCTTAGCTATGAGTCTTCTAGTGAAGAGTGAGATAGCGATCTCGTTTTGCTTGTAGATGTGATAATAGTGCGAAGCGATCCCTGAGAGAGAGATGTCAGCGAGGCGATCCCATAGATAGGATCATGAGCGAGGTGGCCCTTCAGTTGTGCCGGACTGATTCCAATAGTGGGCTTTAGTGACCCAATTATCTTCTTCTAGGCCCATAATAAATTATGAACCATTAATTTAGCTAATTAAATCATGATAATTATTATGCCAGATTCGGGCATAACAACTACTCCCGAGTCCATATTGTCATTGAATATGCGATGTGGACTCAAAGAACAGATGTATGAAACTGCGAAGCGAGGTCTTGGCTTACTGTTGATATAGATACGACCGTTAGAGACGTCGCAACTCCAAGAATGTGAAGAGGTTTGACAGCTATCGTGTCTCGAGATGTGTGTTCAATGCTGAGATCTTGACACGTGTCCCATGACATTCTCTCACCTGATGGCTATATATATACCCCCGTCACAATCATTTCCTTTTTCATTCTCACAAACACATTATCGAAGTGCTGTCAGTTTGCTCCTGGATCAAACGCAAGAATTTTCAAGCTTCATCACCAACGACCCCCAATTTCTTCAATTTCTTTCAAGAAAAAGTAAGTCTTTATTCCTTCTTGATATTTAAATTGTTGTTCTTCATCATAATTGCATAGTTAGATGATTTTAATTGTATGCGATGCGATCCCATATAAATGCGATCACACACTTCCAATTTCACTTTGCGATCCCGTCCTCGCTAAGGTAGAATGATGATCCCTTGTTTATATCTGCCCTTAAAATAACGACCCCAAAATATCTTTCATGAGCGAAGTGAGAACACATAGAGCCTTTATGTTTATTAATTCTTTTCTTCTCCTTATACTTTTTTTGCTTTCTGTAAGGGCACACACTTAATTGTTCACATTCTTTTTCAGATATCGACCGACAGCTCAAAGACGCCTTCTCCTCGTCTAAACATTCGAATTAGCAACGACGCCGCTGCCAACATCGCAAAAGCAACAAGTACGAGCGAGAGCTCTTTTAGATTATATTTCGACTCGTAGTGGTCGCATGAAGATTAAACAAAAGAAGTGCCCTTAGACACATGGCAATCTAAACGTTCGGCGAGCTCGCGAGATCGATCTTTAGATGTGATTCCAGTTCAAAACGAGCCCAAAGTTGAAATGACAGATGTTGAACGAGAAATAGAAGCATTGAAGAGAAAAGGAGAGGAATTCAGCTCGCAAGCAACACCAATTCTTGCTAGAATGCCTCCTACACGGGTTATTTCACCCATCCTTTTAAGTGACTCTCTAATAGACTCATTAGGCGAGGCCTACTATGACATTGAAGGAGGTGCAGACAACAAAACCAACTCCGATGATGATGACTATGAAGATCCGTCTTCAGATGACAAGGGTCTCGATGAGGTAGCTAGAATTGTAAACTTCAAGGATTATGACTACGTTCCCAAGGCATCGCCGGAACCTTATGTACCGACCCCTCAACCAGAGCTAGAGGGGATCATATATGTTGGTGGGCCTCACCCTGAAGATATCGAGCCTGGTTCGAAGGTGAAGCCTGGCGAACCTCGCATCCTTGCATGCCGAGACATGTCCTCAACCTTGACAGAGAAGATTATCACAGAGGGGGTCGAGAGATTCTGACCTGAAGGCAAAATTATCCTTCCAAAGAAAAAGATGCAATGTTATCGTTTTAACCACGCAGAGGATGGGGGCAGGGTACCCAGAATGGTGCTGACCGTGCCCCTGAGGAAAATAGGTGTCTCTTTTCCCCTTCACCCTTTTATCAGAGACGTTTGCGAGACCTATCACCTGGCCCCTATTCAAATAAGCACTGATGGGTACAGGTCCATGATCGCCCTTTACATCCTTTACCATAAACTTGACTATCCACCACTAGATGCAAAGACTATGGGCTATTTTTTTATAGCTCAAGCGATGTGGAGCCAAGGATTTTGGCTACGTCTATTTTTCTATTTGGCCTGAATTTAGCAAGAAGAGCCTCTTACCTGGAGGAATCAGCAACGCTGGCTCGTGGAAGTAGCCTTTTTTGTACATACACGAGGTCCCCCGAGTCAAAACAAGATTCAATTATCTCCCTGGTGAGTTATTTATCAAGATTGTACTTCTTCATTTCCCTAAAATTTTTATATTACAACTCTTTCGACATTGTAGTCGGTCCAGTTCGCACTATTCTCAAAGGCGAAGAGAAAAAACGAGTCGATGAGGTGCTGACAAAATCAACCAAAGAAGAAAGGAATATCAGAACCTTTATCCTTAGAGAACTTGATGGTATGTGGATTCCTTAATGAGGGAGTAGGATCCACTCCTGAAGCGGGGCCTTCCACCGCGAAGCGGTCCTCGCGGAAGAGGAAACTGCGAGAAGAGGCCTTATCCTCTAATGTTGAGATGGTTGACGATGAGGGTACTTATTAGCGATATGATCCAAAATTATTACATACGACATTGCATACTTCTTTACATTTCCGTACATGCATGTTACTGTCTCCGCATTTATGCTGTTGTACCTTACTGAACTACTCTTAACTTATTTTTTCTTCTTTGTGCAAGCATGTCAAGCCGCAGCGGCCAAGTTCCTCCTTTCCTTAGTGCCAAAAAGGGCACTGCTACCAAAACACAGTCTACATTGAAAGCTCCTCCTCCAAAACCAACAGCTCCTCTCACAAAGGTCGTTAACGACCCCCAAGCCCAATCTAGCTTAGCTGGAGAACAAGCTCATAACTCTCCTGATACAACTCCTCTGAAGCGACCCAGGACGGATGGGCTAAGGGATGGATCCTCTCGACCACCTCTAGGGGTCGTCATTGCAACGGCCTCTCAGCACCTTTTTGCTACATTGGGGACCCAATATTCTGACGAGGCTGAGGCCTCTGGGTGGTGGAAGGGGACCCCTGAAGAGAATGCAAATGATTTAACCAAGTGTTTAGCCGAAGCCTTCTTCTGTCAGGCCGCTCACACTAAGCATTTTTTCCAACTTGATAAAAAGAACAAAATCCTTGAGTTTCAGAAGGTGAAGGACAAACGATCTCTTGAGGAAAAATACAGGAAGCAACTCCAACTTGTCACTGCTTCGCTTCGCACTGATCTTAAAAATGCCAGAAAGGAGAGAAATGACTTTGAAAATCCTTGAAAGCTCTGTAGAAGTCGAGTGAGGAGGCTGCTAAGAAAAAAGATGATGAGATCGCAAAGCTAACACGCGACCTAGACGCTGCCAAGGCTAAGCTAGCAACTGCCGAGGAATCATTCCTGGTCAAAGGTCAAGTTTCTTTCATGAAGGGGTTCATTCGAACGATCCCTGATTTTGACTGGGACCAACTTGGCCCAGGCAACGCAGACTTCGCTGAAACTCTCAAGAAGCAGATTACTGATGAATATGCTGAGGAGGAGCGGCTCGCAGAGGAGGCAAGACTTGCTGAAGAGGCAAGGCTAGCAAGTGAGGCTGCTGCCAGGGCTAACCAAGACAAAACTGCTCCTTGAATCTTCTATTAAAAACATTTTGCAATACTCCGAACATTTGAACTAGGGATACGGGCACCCTTAGAATGCCTCGCAAGTTGTAGTGATGATTTTTTGATTCTGGTGACTTACTTTGATTCGTATGAGGTTGTCTTCTCTTGGGATCACATGACGACCCATGTTAACTTTGATTCATCCAATGTTTTGTTCGTAATTTTGTTTCATTTGTTTCTTGATTGTCTTCTTTTTAATTCTTCCATGTAAAGTTTTATTTTTTGATGGAGTGCCTTGGCTCATAGATTGTTAAGATATAGATTGTGCGATCCATCCCCGTGAGATCGCTAGATGTGAACTAATGCAGATTTTGCTTTTTGATCTGAATCAATGTGGTCTCGCATTGTTGTGCTGAGCTAAACCTTTAAAATGTAAAGTTCTAACAAACAAACAAGTGTAGCTTGAACACAAAATAAAAAGTAATGAATACGAACGAACTCATGTATTGATAAAGTAGGGACGAGGCCCTAAAGTTGATAAGTAGAAGTGTCTCGATATGATACAAGGTAGGGGCGAGGCCTTAAAGTTGATAAGTAGGGACGAGGCCCTAAAGTCATTACATCATAAAGGGGAGGTGTCTATATGATCACTACCCCCAATACTTTGTATAAATTTATTCATGCTAAGTAGTAGTAATAGATAGAGACTACCAGTAGCGAAGCTTTTACTTCATAGTATTTTCTCAAGTGTTCCGCGTTCCAAGCTCGCGGAATAACTTTGTCCTCCATATCAGTGAGATCGTAGGTTCCTTCTGACAGAGTTGCATAAATCTTATAGGGTCCCTCCCAGTTAGCACCAAAGACTCCATGACTCGGGACCCTAGTGTTAGGCATGACCCTTCTGAGTACTAGATCGCCCGCACGTAGAGGTCGCACTTTGACTTTTCCATTATAGTACCTTGTTGTTCTTTGCTGGTAAGCTGCGAGGCGTAACTGAGCCTCGCTTCTTGTTTCTTCAATCATGTCCAGATAAAGTCGGTTGTTGACCTCATTTGCCTCGGGATCGTAGTGTTCCCTTCTAAATGACCCCGAACCTACTTCAACCGGTACCATGGCCTCGCATCTATAGGTAAGAGAAAATGGAGTCTCCCCTGTGGTCGACCTTGGGGCCGTGTTGTACGACCACAAAAGCCTGGGTAACTCTTCAGGCCAATTATCCTTGCTCTCTTCCAGCTTAGCTTTCAAAGTATGCTTTATTATTTAGTTTATGGCCTCAGTTTGGCCATTTGTCTGAGGATGGCTTACAGCTGAGAAACTTTTCTTGATCCCCAAATTCTCACAAAACTCTTTCATCTCCTTGCTATCAAATTGCTTCCCATTATCCGATATGAGCTGATAAGGGATCCCATAGCGCCACACAATTGCTCTGTACACAAAGTCCTTCAATGTTTTGGCAGTTATAGTTGCAAGGGGTTCGGCCTCGGCCCATATAGTAAAATAGTCTACAACTACTACCGCATATTTGACTCCCCCTTTAGCTTTTGGGAGTTCCCCAATTAGATTAATACCCCACATAGCAAAGGTCCATGGGCTCATTAGCGAGGTCAGCTGAGAGACATGGGTGTTACTGAAGTTAGCGATCCTCTGACAGGCATCACATTTTCTTGAGAACTCAAATGCATCTTTTTTTAGTGTAGGCCAAAAGTACCCTTGGCGAAGAATTTTCTGGGCTAGCGAACTACCCCCCGAGTGATTGCCATATATCCCTTCATGTACCTTCCTTAAAACATAATTACATTCTTCACCATCTATACATCGCAAAAGTGGGGTATTGAATCCTCTTCGATACAGGACCTCATCATAAATAACATAGCGAGCAGCCTGATATTTGATTTTTCTTGCTTCCTTTTTGTCTTGAGGCAACGTCCCATTCTTCACATGCTCCCACATCGCACTACGCCATAAATGCTCATATGTAACGCTTTTAAAAAGTGTTTCACTGAAAGTGTTTCGTTAGATATGAAATTTTGGCTCTAATGAAACAGAACTTGAACTGGTATTGCATTACATATAATTTAGTGTTGCATTTGACCCACGGCGTTTCACATAATGCAACACTAACAGCTGGCGTTGCATTAGGACCCACCTATGCTAACGTGGCATTTGCTAACGTGGCAGAAGCGTTGCATTAGGTGACAACAGTGTTGCATTTGCTGTTTTGAAGTGTTGCATCAACTAATTTTTTAATTTTAATAAATGCTGATGTGGCAGTGTGGGACCCACAAGGGTGACGTGGCACGAGGCCCATCAATGCTGACGTGGCAATTGTGGGGCCCACAATTGCTAACGTGGCAGAAGTGAGACCCATATGTGCTGACGTGGCATTTGCTGACGTGGCAAAAGCGTCACAATTGCTGATGTGGAAGAAGTGGGACCCATATGTGCTGACATGGCATTTGCTGACGTGGCAAAAGCGTTGCATTAGAAGACAATAGTGTTGCATTTGATGTTTTGAAGTGTTGCTTTAACTAATTCTCTTACGGAATGATGAATCTATTTTTTTGAATTATTTTTTCGACTTTCTAATCGTACGGATGCGAAGATATAACGATTTCAGTGATGTGGTAATTTTTTTAAAAATTTCCTAGATGTTTTTGGTTTAGTTTTGTAACGGTCAAACCGGTCAAAGTAGACCTTCCTTTTAACTAGCCTTGTCCCGAATGATGAATCTATTTTTTAAAATTATTTTTTCGACGTTCCAATCGTACGTATGTCAAGATATAACGATTTTAGTGATGTGGTAATTTTTTAAAAAAATTCCTAGATGTATTTGGTTTGGTTTTGTAACGGTCAAACCGGTCAAACTAGACCTTCCTTTTAACTAGTCTTGTCCCGAATGATAAATCTATTTTTTTAAATTATTTTTTCGACGTTCCAATCGTACGGATGTGAAGATTTAATGATTTTAGTGATGTGGTAAGTTTTTAAAAAATTCCTAGATGTATTTGGTTTGGTTTTGTAAAGGTCAAATCGGTCAAAGTAGACATTCATTTTAACTAGTCTTGTCCCGAATGATGAATCTATTTTATAAAATAATTTTTTCGACGTTTCAATCGTACGGATGTCAAGATATAACGATTTTAGTGATGTGGTAATGTTTTAAAAAATTTCCTAGATGTATTTGGTTTGCTTTGTAACGGTCAAACCGGTCAAAGTAGACATTCCTTTTAACTAGTCTTGTCCCGAATGATTAATCTATTTTTTAATTATTTTTTCCACGTTCCAATCGTACGGATGTCAAGATCTAACGATTTTAGTGATGTGTTAATTTTTTAAAATTTTTCATAGATGTATTTGGTTTGGTTTTATAACGGTAAAAACGGTCAAAGTAGACTTTCCTTTTAACTAGTCTTGTCCTGAATATGAATCTAATTTTTAAAATTATTTTTTCGACGTTCCAAACGTGTGGATGTCATGATCTAACGATTTTAGTGATGTGGTAATTTTTTTAAAAATTTCCTAGATGTATTTGGTTTGGTTCTGTAACTATCAAACCGGTCAAAGTAGACTTTCCTTTTATGTAGTCTTGTCCCGAATAATGAATCTATTTTTTTAAATTATTTTTTCGACATTCCAATCTTGCGGATGCGAAGATTTAACGATTTTAGTGATGTGGTAATATTTTATAAATTTTTTTTAGATGTATTTGGTTTGGTTTTATAACGGTCAAATCGGTCGAAGTAGGCTTTCCTTTTAACTAGTCTTGTCCCGAATGATGAATCTATTTTTTAAAATTATTTATTCGACGTTCCAATCGGACGGATGGCAAGATATAACGATTTTAGTGAAGCGGGAAATTTTTAAAAAATTTGCTAGATGTATTTGGTTTGGTTTTATAATGGTCAAACCGGTCAAAGTAGGCTTTTCTTTTAACTAATCTTGTCCCGAATGATGAATCTATTTTTTAAAATTATTTTTTCGACGCTCCAAACATACGGAAGTCAAGATCTAACGATTTTAGTGATGTGGTAAATTTTTAAAAAACATTCTAGAAGTATTTGGTTTGGTATTCTAATAGTCAAACCGGTCAAAGTACACCTTCCTTTTAACTAGTCTTGTCCCGAATGATGAATATATTTTTTAAAATTATTTTTCGACATTCCAATCATACAGATGCGAAGATATAACGATTTTAGTGATGTGGTAAGTTTTTGCGAGCTTTTAACAGTCTCGAATATGTATTAACCAAAATCAATTTACGTGGCTTTGTAACGAGAAAATAGTCTTATTTGCTAAGGGGTGAGCCAAACTAAATTGACCATAATGTATATATCTTTTAATTTTAAAAATAAATATATGAACAACTTATTCATCAGATTTCAAGTGATCTTTTTAGAAATATATCTCTGATTTGGGTTTTCTCTCCGATTAACTACTCTCAATTCACTTTTAATTTGTTTTCTTTTGCAGGTAATTAGGGAATTGAATTTGGGAATTTGATTTTGGGGCTTTCCATTTAGGTATTCATATTTAATTGATTTTAGGAATATTTTGTTTTAATTTTGTGTTAGTATAGGAGCAGTTTCAGTCTTTATTCAGCAGTGCAACTGCTCTCTTTTTTGTAGTTTTCATTTTGCACAGCTCCTCTGTATTTTCTGCAGAGCTGCTATATTTTTTGTAGTTAAACTACACTACATAGCTCCTCTCCTTTGTGACTTGTTATTAGGTTTCTTTTGCTTACGGTAGGATTTTTATGATTAAAACATGAGTGATATTCGAAAGAAATGAAATTGACAGACTACTATGTTTCGAAACTAATACGTGTCAGAGAGTGAAGATTCACTAATTAACATTGAAAACAATAACAAGAGGTACTGGAATTATCACCTTCTTCTTACTAAATAGGGGAACCAGGAATGAAAGGAAATTAACTTACTTCAAAATTTCGTTAATTTGTCTGGTTTTAAAGTTTGTACAACCATGTGAGTTTTTTGTCGAAGATGAGGTGTACTAGGGAAAGCTGTTGATTTAATGTTTTTTGTTGCTCACTACAGTCTAAACTTCTCTTATAGTGTCAAGCTGGTACATAGCTTCTATCACATTTTTAATTTCTATGCTAATTATTTTTTTAGTTATATCTGGTGCATCTTGTACATGGTGTAAACATAGTTGGTTGTTTCTGCAGGATGATATATTGCCAAAGTTGATGACATCCACTGGCTCCTATGACGATCTTTTCAGAAATGAGATATCAAAATATGATCAAATTTGTCAGGAGATTGCAAAAAATATCGAGGCAAAGGAAAATTTGTTGGTGCAAATTCAGGTTTGCACTTTCCCTTTTATGGTTTACTGATTTGTTTCTCTTCTATAGTCGGGCTTTGAAAATAATGCATGTTTTCTTGGATTTAGGGTCATTAGCTTTCAGGTTGTCCTCTCTCTCTCTCCCCCTCCCCTTCCCCCCTCTTTCTCTCGCTCTCTCGCCCTCCCTCCCTCCCTTTCCCCCCTCTCTTTCTCGCTCTCCCTCCCTCCCTCCCTTCTCTCTCAATAGTTATGTATAGCACACATGAATTACTTTATTAATTTCCTGTTGTATCAATAGCTTTTGTAGTATTATACTCAAAGGGAGAGATCTTATGCTTGTTTTCTGAATATATGGCAGCTCCACTTCAGTATTCGTCTGTGCTTGAAGGCATGGGGAGAACACTCAAATGGAGAGATCTTAGGCTTGTTCGTAATGCTGTGTGGCGCCAAATAGGTTTTCTCGACTGAAGTCAAGTGAATTTTGCTCTGTTTTTGTTTCGAATGAGTCTTTTTCGTGAGCTTTTTACGGTCTCGAATATGTATTAGTAGTATATTGTACTAAGGTGTAATGGAAAGTTGCAAAACACTTACTATGGACGTATTTAGAATCGTGTATTAAGTATGAAGTTCAAAGGTTAAACTCGGTTAATGTATCAAGTTTTTGTGATTTCTTATTTACAAAGATAATTCTCAAGTGGTAGCATGAATTCTGAATATCATTTCCATACTTTAAAGGCAATTCCCTGAATTTTCAATGACTTGGCTGTTGAATATATGTTGTCTAACGAGGAACAGAATATTATGCCTGTGCACTCTTCTTCCTTTAGATGTCTTCAAGTGATTGTTTATACTGTGTTAAAGAATCCTACTCATGCTGACTGTTTCTATTTAAAAAAGTAGGGACAGAGTATGTGAACATGTGCTTGATTTGTCCAAAACTCTAAGTCATGTTGACTGTCGAACATGACCAACAATTCGGGTGAGCACATACTAGGAGATAGCATAACTATACAGTGTATTATCACTCATTAACAACAATATTTTTTTGATGCAGGGATATATTACTACCTTGACAAAGCTTTAGAAGATCTCTACTGTGAAGGCGCTGAAACTTCTCGTAAAGCTGATATTTGCCTGAGCACACTGGCTACTCGAATTGCTGCTATTTTTGCTTCACTAAAGGTATGTTCCTCTTTAATACTAATAAAAAGCCTATTATGTAAATTTGGCCTCTAACATGTGCTGACAAATGTTAATTTGCTTGTCCACCACTGACTATAAGGTATGATGCAGTATCCGGTTCTCGGGATGGCTTTCACTTGCATATTAGATAAATTTTGAAATTGATCATTTTCACTTGGATCGTAAAGATTGGTGTGGTGTTGAATTTGGAAGTACTGAATTTTCCGTTCATTCTTATCTAACTGCAGTTAAATTTGGTAGCGGAAAATGTTTGTTATCTGTTTTATTCGCTATGATGCAGCTTTTGTTTATGTTGGATGTGCATTTTACGGAACAGATTCTTGCACTAGCAGTACTACTAATCTCTTATTTTTGAAGTGTATTTAACAAACTTCTAGTCTTCTACAATAACATACTCAGTTTTACCTTCGTTTACCGAACGGTTGTTTGTTGATATTGTGCAACTTTGTTGAATGGGTGTCTCTATATGGGCATATATCTGGTCTTACCTACCAAGAGCACATTAGTCATGTCAATGAGTCTCTGGTAGCGCACTTCTGGACATGTATGCTAAATCTGGTTCCTTGAATGATGCAATACTTTCTTTTCAGGAGATGCCTAGTAGAAACTTAGTCTCTTGGAATGCAATGATCTGAGCTTATGCATAAAACGGGGATGGCGAAGCAACAATTAGGTCATTTAATGAGATGATTCAGTCAGGTCTACAACCAGATTCTCTAAGCTTCCTCTGTGTTCTAATTGCATATAGAAACAACAGTGGTAGAATGAACTAGGCATATTCAGGTAACTGCTGTGTTTCTGTAAGTACTTGGGAGTCTGAGATTAAGGGAGTATTGATATAAATCTTAGCAATTTGTTTTGATAGACAGTCAGTCATAACCTAACATACATGTAAAAATGAAAGTGGTTCACTATACCTTTCATTTCTATCTGTTTTTTAGTTTTTCTGATTCCATACCTTTTGTGTCTATTCAATACAGTTTTTTAGTTTTGAACTTCCAATACTGTTTTTTAGTTTTGAACTTCCAATACTATTTTTTGTGTCTATTTGGAAGACACTAGCTTACACTTTTTTTATTTCTGTTTATTTGCAGAAATTAAACCATATGGCCGAACTGGACCAGACCTGTAATTTTGTGAAGGTCAGTGATTTGTAAAAGTATAGATTATGCCATGCGATGTATTTTTTTGTCCATTTACTCAGTTTACGTTTTGTAACGATGCAGGGAGATTTCAAATCACTGTACAAATGGCATCGAAGTATTTACACTTGTTTTAGTGGATTGGAATTGTCATATATGTCGAATGTGTTCCCTCTTTTAATTTTGTTTCTTAGACTTTTATTTACTGAATGTGTTGTCTCTTTACAGGCTATTTAATTACATCCAAGGTAAAAATAACTATCAAGAACAAATAGAGATGACAGCTCCGGTGCTTACTCAGGGATCACCAAGTGATAGCCCCTTCTGTGCATCCTAGCAGCTGCTATTGATAAAGTGTGTTAGATGAATGTTAAGTTTTTTCTTGTATTATGTTATAAGTGATTGGTTTTGGTAGTTATATTTTGAGGAGTATTTGTATGGTGTGGATGGGATGTAAAATATTCGGATGGCTGGTTGAATTCCTTGAATGTATTTTGATTTTTGGATGGGTTTGTATCAAACAAGATAGTGCAGAAATTTTAATCAAAGCGTTGCATTTGATATTTCTAGCGTTCCATTTCTACTGTTTCATTAGTATTTTAGTGTTGCATTTGGTAAATATAGTGTTCCATTTGATAAGATTCTAGTGTTTTAAAAAGCAAATAAAAGCGTTGCATTACATGGCTGTGGGCCCCAGTGCTGACGTGGCACATGGGACCCAGTACTAACGTGGCACGTGGGATCCACTACTGACATGGCATGGCAGGCCCCATCGCTGACATGGCACGTGGGCCCCACATGCTGACGTAGCATGCCAGCTGTATTGTTGTTGACGTGGCATGCCAACTGGACTGTTATTGAAGTGGCATGCCAGCTGGACCCATTGATGATGTGGCAAGCTAGTGGACCCACTTAGTGACGTGGAATAGTAATTTTATCTAATGTCAAATGCAACGCCTTTTTGGTGTTGCATTTGCATGCTCTGGTGTTGCATTACATGTCAGATGCAACGCTTATTGATGTTGCTTTAGATGCCAAAAAGCGTTGCATTATGGGGTCTAACAGAACGCTCGCGGATGCAACGCCGCCTGGTGTTGCATTTGGTCTAACGCAACGCTTTTTTGGCCTAAAGCAACAGTAAACATGGCGTTGCATATGTGCATTTTTGGTGTAGTGTCGGGGTCATCCAGGTTGACTCTAAGCTCGTGATCTCCACTATAAACTCTCCAGGGACACTAGGATTGGTCTAAATTTCAAGCGGTATAACTCCAAGTAAAGTGGCCTCGTGACACGAGCCCAGTTTTGCGAGGGCGTCCGCTCCCTGATTTTTTGCCCTTCTAATGAATTCCACCTTCACTTGCTTGAATGATTTCATCAACCTTTGCACACATCGCAGATAGAGTTCAATTTGAGGCCCCCTGGTCTGCCATCCACACCCAATGTGTCCTGTAACCAGCATAGAATCACTGTATGCATTAAGATTTTCCAACTTCATTTCAATTGCGAGCTTGAGGCCAATGATCAAAGCCTCGTATTCAGCTGCATTATTAGATGCTTCAAAAGTAAAATGAACTGCTCTACTTATTTTGCGACCCTCGGGGGTGACAAGTTCGATCCCTGCTCCAGCTCCTTCCTTATTAGAGGCACCATCCACATAAAGCTCCCTCCACGAGGCCGAATTCTCTGTTTTTGCCTCGCTATTGACATTTTCAGGGATCGCTACGAGAGCCCAAGAGCCTTGTTCAATGTAAGGGGGAAACTCAAGTATGAAGTCTGCTAAAGCCTGACCCTTTAGAGCCCTTCGTGGCTTGTATTCGATGTCAAACTGACTCAATTGTACAGTCTATTTCAGGAGTCTTCCTGATGTTTCTGGTTTATGCATTACTTGCCTTAGAGGATAAGATGTGCGAACCTCAATTTTGTGAGCCTGAAAATATGGCCTTAATTTTCGCGAGGCCAACACCAGGGCATACAAGTTTCTCCATATTAGTGTAGCGTGTCTCTGCATCTAGCATTCTTCGGCTGACATAATAGACAGGATACTGAACTTTTTCTTTCTCGCGAACCAAGACAGCACTGATCGCATGCCCTGACACTACGAGGTATACAATGAGTGTCTCTCCATCATGAGGCTTGGAGAGCAAAGGCGGCGACCTCAAATGCTCCTTGATTTTTTGAAAGGCCTCCTCGCACTGTGATGTCCATTCAAAATTCTTTCCCACTTTCTTAATGGCTTTGAAGAACTCCTGGCACTTGTTTGATGATTTTAACACAAATCTATTATGAGCAGCTATCCTCCCTGTGAGGCTTTGCACTTTCTTCACATTTCTGGGCGATTTCATTTCCATTAGGGCCTTTATTTTTGCTGGGTTGGCCTCGATGCCTCTGTGGTTGACAATGAACCCAAGAAATTTCCCAGATTCGACCCCAAACACACACTTCTGGGGGTTGAGCTTCATTCTGTACTTCCTCAGTATATCAAACATCTCTACGAGGTGAGTGATGTGATCCTCAGGTTCCTTGGATTTTACTAGCATGTCATCTACATAGATTTCCATTGTATTTCCAATTTGTTTCTCGAACATCATATTAACGAGCCTTTGGTAGGTGGCCCTAGCATTGAGAAGACCGAAGGGCATCCCTATGTAACAGTAGATACCTCTATCAGTGATGAACGAGGTGTGCTCTTGATCAGGGCCATACATAGGTATCTGATTATACCCCGAATAGGCATCCATAAAACTAAGGAGTGCGTGCCCAGCCGTAGAATCCACCAACTGATCGATCCTTGGGAGTGGGAAACTATCTTTGGGACAATGTTTGTTGAGATCGGTGAAATCCACATATGTCCTCCACTTTCCATTGGGCTTCTTTACAAGGACAGGATTCGCAATCCAGTCAGGGTAGAATGATTCCCTAACGAGCCCGACCTTGAGGAGTCTATCAACCTCTTCTTTAAGGGCCTCGGCTCGTTCACCACTTATGGATCGCCTTTTTTACCTTATTCCTTTTTTTATTTGGATCCAAGTTGAGCTTGTGACACATGGCATTAGGATCGATCCCAATCATTTCTTCATGGGACCAGGCAAACACATCCAGATTGGCTTTCAGAAAACAAACAAGCCTCTCACGAAGCTCAGGATTGAGTTGCGATCCGACCTTCAGCACTTTGGATGGATCTTTGGCATCAATTAGAACAGAGATGGTATCTTCTACGGTTACAGCTTGCTCAATATGTTCTGGGATGTGAGGATCCAAATCGAGCTCGGATTCGCGATCTGTGCTAGACTCTGCTTTATCTCTACCCGTTTCTGAATTTGGGATCGCTCTCACGTGGCCATATTCATTTATTACTGTATTTTCACGAGTTATTCCATTTGGCAGATCCACCAAGGTTGAGTTTCCTTACGAACCCACTTCCCCTTCCGAGCTCGCACAACATCTTGTTCTGGGCTCTCCTCCTCGTCACTGGCCTCTTCAACGATTCCTTCTTGAAGAACTAACACAGGTTGTGAGGCCTCCATCATGAGGGCCCCCGGGATCGGTTCCACCTGAATACCCAAGCCTTCAAAGTAATCCTCTAGGAGTTCCTCAATTGATATTATGTTGCATTCCATTTTTCTGACATAGAGCCACCTCCCTTTTCTGCTGCCTTAAGAGCCTTGTTGTAGCATTCACGAGATTCATGTTGAATTCCCTTTACACATCTGACCCCATGTGGAGTAGGAAACTTCATAGAGAGATGGTAGACAGATGTCACCATCCTCATTTCTTTTAGGATGGGCCTCCCCACGATGGCATTGTAGGAAGATGGTTGATCCACTACCATGAAGTCAGCGACCTGTGTGGTGATGCAGGGCTCGTCCCCTAAAGTGATGGGGAGCCGAATGAGGCCTTTCACACTGACTGAGGCTCCAGTAAACCCATAAAGATGTCCCACAGTGGGCATAAGATCCTTATCAACATATCCCATCTTTTTGTAGACCTCGTATGTAAGAATGTTCACAGCACTTCCATTGTCAACGAGGACCCTGTAGACATTTTGAGAACCAATGCGAACCCGAACTACTAACGCATCGAATTGGGGATGGTGGACCCACTTCGGGTCCTCCTCAGTGAACATGATGTTTGTATCTTCCCCTTTGAACAACTTTGGGGGTCGTTCTTGTAAATGATGCACGTTAGTGAGAGGTCGTTTCCTGGCCTCGCGTGCGTATCTCTCTCTAGCTTTGTTGCTGTCTCCACCTATATGAGGTCCTCCAATAATTACATGAATGCTTCCACCTCGCATTTCCCTTTCTTTTTGAGGCTCCTCATTTTGTCTAGGTGGTGGTACATTGTTGTAACTGAGGCCTGGCTTTGCATTATGCTTCTTCGCTTCGTGGACTACCCATTCGGTTATCTTTCCATCTTGAATTAACTGATCAATCTTTTGTTTGAGTTGCCAACAATCTGTAGTATCGTGCCCTGCTTATTCATGGAAGGCAGAATATTTACTTTTGTCTGAAGTTCCTCTTGGACCCATAAGTGTGGGTCTCTTGAGCACCCCTTTGTTCGCGTTGATAGCATGAATGTGATCGATCGAGGCAACCAGGGGGACAAACCTGTCTTCGCTTCTTGTGGAGCGAGCCCGAGGAGGGGATCGCCTTAGGAACTCGCGTTCCCTCCTCTTTGGGCTAGGGCTTCGATCCCGTCTTCGTCTTGGACTCTGAGAATCCTTCCTTTTCACTCCCCTACTCCTACTTCCACTGTTGCTTCTTTCACTATTCTTCTTGAGATCTACAAGTGATTTCTCAACGCGCTTAAAGGGCTCAGTGACCCTATGCAACTCTGAAAGCATGCTAGGGGTTTGCTCTTGCAGTTTCTTCCAGAATTCAGTTCCTTCTCTTACCCCAGCAATAAGGAAATTCTTCGCAGCTTCATCATTTGCACCTCGTACGCGAGATACTTCAGCATTGAACCTCTAGAAGTAATCATGAAGAGTCTCTCCTTCCCTCTGTTTTATGTTTGCCAATGTGGACACGGGATGTGCATAGAGCATTGAAGATTGGAATTGTTTGATGAAGATGTCCACGAACTGTTCCCAGGAATCTATGACAATCAGGGATCCTGGCTTCGCAAACCACTGTTGAGCACTTCCCCGTAATGAGGTGGCAAACAGCCTACACCTCGCTAGCTGTGATACTTGATACACATCCATCTCGTTATTGAGCCGAATCACGAACTCAGCTGGGTCAGTATCTCCATTATAATTCATATCTGAATGATGGCCTCGAAACACTACAGGAAGTGGGGTAGTTCGAATTTCATGAGTGAAGGGCGAAGACGAGCCCTTAGTACTGAAAATCCCTTTCTCATTATTCATTGCATCCAAGGCCTTTTTTAGCTCCTCCAACTTATAATCTCTAATTTTGGCCTCCTTGTCTTCTTTTTTCTTCTCTCTAGTACTTCCATGATAAGATTGTGTCTTCTTAGGGGCACTAAATTCCTCTTGATCATTTCTACGATCCTTCTTTTTATGCTCTTCCTCGCGGTGTTGAGACCGTTCACGATCTCAATGGAATGAGGGTTTGTCATCGCGATGATGGGACCGCTCACGCTCTCTACGAGGAGAGGGGGGTCTGTCCTCGTGACGATATGACCGCTCACGATCCCGAAGAGATGGTTGTCGTTGAGAGCCTTGTGCCTTGTCCTGAGGTCGATCATCCCTTTTTTTAGCAGCAATTTTTTCTAGCTTTAAGCGGAGATCATGTTTGGTCAATTTTTTTCCAACATGATCGAAAACACTGATTGACCGCCCTTCAGATGAGGCGGCCTTGATATCAGACCCCTCTTTCTTTTCCGCAGAAATTTCCTCCTCGCTCCAATCTGGGTTTGTTTGATCTGTAACAACATCATCAAAGTCCCCAATAAGTTTCTTGGTGGGTCCTTTATCCCCTTCCGTCTGATTGGTTCGGTCACCTGTCCTTGCATTTCTCTTCGACCCTCTAGAGCTATGTCGCTTCTCTACCTTAGTCATCCTCTCTTGTACTGCGATCATTTGATCCCCGAAGCCCTTTAGAAATGACATGACTTCACTAGTCAAAGCTACCTGCTGAACAGGGGGTGTTTGCTCCTTCTCGAACCCATCCTTGATCTCATCTCTGAGTGCCTCGCTCTCTGGTGGATCCTTCCTCTGGGGGTCGTCCCTGTTTTTCCTATGCGTCCCCGGGGTCTCCCCACTCCGTCTTTCTTCTTGTTTGATTTAGTCAACGTTCTCCCAACTCAATGACAAGCCCATCCTTCTAGCGCCAGATGTTATAGGGAGAAATTGGTATAACAATGTTTTGGAGGTTGCTGGAATCACGGAGCAAAACACGGATATTTTGCCAAAAGAAGAATTAAGGATTAGGGTTTATGTGTGTATAGGTGTGGCTGAACTTGATAGGTGTTTTCAGGGGTGGACTATTTCTCCTCCGTATCAAGGTGCCTACGTACCCTATTTACAGGGATCAAGCCATACGTAGTTCTTGGGCAGCAAGTTACCTAGACGGGCTAGGGTTTTAGAAGATAAGTCACAGCCCAAGCCCACTTGTTTAGGGCTGATGTGGCAATGAGTCATTAATTCCATCCATGATCCATGGCCCAGAGTAGGAAACAGATGGTCTCGCATGGTCTAGAATCGAGGCCTCTCAAGCGAGGTTAGTAGAGAAGTAACAAGGACTTGGCATGCGACCTCGTGGGGTCGAGTCATGCGAAGTGGACTCAAGTGTATAGATACTCATGCGACCTCGAGGGGCTTAGCTATGAGCCTTCTAGTGAAGAATGAGATAGCGATCTCGTTTTGCTTGTAGATGTGATGATAGTGCGAAGCGATCCCTGAGAGAGAGATGTCAGCGAGGCGATCCCATAAATAGGATCATGAGCGAGGTGGCCCTTCAATTATGCCGGGCTGATTTTAATAGTGGGTTTTAGTGACCCAATTATCATCTTCTAGGCCCATAAATTATGAACCATTAATTAAGCTAATTAAATCATGATAATTATTATGGCAGATTCGGGCATAACAATATTGAAGGATTCCATCGCATTGCATTCTCGAAAAACAATATGAATTATCTTATTAGTAAACTTCTGATTGTAGTTACGAACATATCATAATCAAAGGTTAGTTTATTACTCCCTCCGTCTCTAAAAACTTTTCTCATTTCCCTTGGACACGTTTGCCAACGCATACTTTTAATCGTTAATATCTTTAATTTTGTATTAGTTTTATATATAAAAACTTCACTGTATTAAAGTACTCATAAATACGAATCCAACAAGATCACTCATGACTATATTTGATCTTATAGATTAATCGTAAATTAGTAATTTATCTCATGTTATGAACAATCCCGACATATCAAACGAGAGAAGCATTTAGAGACGGAGGGAGTACCTAGCTAACTTACATAACTACTCGCCAAACTATTCAGAAAATAATAATTACTTTTCATTCCCATTTAATACGAATCACTTACTTTTCATATTTTTCAATGTGATCGAGGAGATTTGGGATTTCTGTTCAGTTTATAAGGCAAAGTACTATTACCAATTGCGCCAAAAAATCATGAACAATTGCACCAAAAAATTATGATCTTTTGGGAGTCTGTAGTGGGCTTGTGCACTACCCAAGTTGGCTGCATTTGGGGTAGTTTGTTTTGACTTATTTCCGATTCGAAATCGTTTGTTGGTGCAATTAGCAGTATTACTTTGCCTTATAAACTGAACAGTTATAAACTGAACAGAAGTCTAAATCTCCTCGAAGTGGGACCGGGGTGTTACAATTTCTGAATAAGTTTTTCTTTTTTCTGTTTAATTAAGTTTACAAGGTTTATATCTTTTTACAAGACCAAAAATTAAAAAATAATAATTTATAAATATATCTTTCAAACACATGTATATAAAAAAATAACATTTTATGAAATGAGACGGATATGGTATCTTATAATGCCGAAAACAAGGCACATGAAAAAATTAAATCAAAAAAAAGTTACTGTTTTGTTAAAAAAAAAAGTTACTGTAGAAGACTTTTGCGGCAAAATTGTATCCAACTTAGATAAGAGCATCTTTAAGATTCTTAAATTATTCTTAAATATAATATATAATTTTAATTTTTAGTATTAATTTCTTATTTCATTTTGTATTATTAAAAATAAGTTAAATTCATAGAAGTATAAAAGAAAAATGAGAAGGAGAGTGTGTATTTTATGAATTTAATATAAACCAAAGAGTGTGAAGAAGCACTTAGAAGGAAAGAGATTACAATTTTAGTAAATTTATTAGAAGTGATTAAAAATCTTTTGAAATACACTTTTTTTTTCTCTCCCTATATTTTAATTTAAGAGTCAAGATGAAAAATTTTGGGTAATGGTCCTAAATACCCACCATTCAAATTTTTTTTTTCAAAATATCCATCGGCGAAACGCCTGACCCTAAATAACCACTAGACACGCATCTGGAAGATGCGTGACCGGACACGCATGTGTTGGATTCTTGTATTTCTCAAAAATGCATTTTGAGCTCGTGAACAGTGCTTCGGACATGCATGTTGAGCATGCGTGACAACGAATGCGTATGTTCAACATGCATATCTCAAGTACTGTTCACCTTCGTTCCCAACGATGCCGACAACGATTTTTCGATCAAAATTTTGATACAATCGTTTACTCCCTATAAGCATCGAGTACTAGCAAACGATATACATGCATCCGTTGAACAAATGATGCCATATGATGTCATCACGCATCTCCTAAATGCGTGATCCCTTATACGCATGTTCAATATGCACATTCATGTACACGCATTCACGAGATGCAGATTCCGTGGACGTTAGGGTCATTCTTCCCGCACATAGGCATATCGGACCATCCATTTTTTGTGGTAAGCATTTTGGTCATTCTTATGCTCTACACAAACCAACAATATCAAGGGATTATTTGGTTTATATGATAATTTCAACCCCATTAATAAAATTGAGAACGAGATTATAATATATCTTTATATAAAAAATTTATCCCAATTTTGTCCAGCTGTACGAAGTATTGAATATATAAATTGTGCTAAATAAATCATTCATACAAAATTTTAAGATTTTAAAAAAACTTTCGAATAAAAATTATTTTACGTTTTGACAAATTGTCATCCAAAAAATGTACAACATATATATTGGATTAAAAAAATCGCTAATAACTTCTGAAATTTTTCAATATGATTGGACGAACTTTCTGATTAATATGATCAAGCTAAATCATTTTTACAACGAATGACTTATCGAATATATTAGCTTAGCACCTGTGTAATGCATTGAATTTTTATAATATTATTTAATTTATTATTATTTTGTATTGCTAATTTTAAGATTTGAATTTTGAAGATTCATTTTAAATGATATAATTCAATAAATATTTATATATATGATGGTCGTGATATTTTCGAAAAAGTGAGATTTTAATTAAAAAAATATAGAAAAGATGATATATTTTATTTGAAAATGTAATCGATAAGTTATAAGTAATTATAATATTTTATTAAATAGAACAGATAAGTTTTACTTAAAAAAATTGATTAGTTATTGAAAAAAAAGTAACATGTTCTAAATTAAAAATGAAATTGATTAATTATTTATAATTATAGTTTTCCATATATTTCAATATTTTGATTGTAATATAATAATTTAGATGGATATAAGTAAGGGTTAAGAAAACTAATTAGTACCAAAAAAATAGTCAATAAAAAAATAGGTATCAAAATTGTAATACTCTGTTATTATAATATAGTTCAGATTTGGATGTAACGATGTTATGTTTTTGATATTTAACTCTTTAGGTTCATCTAGTTTAGCACAATTATCCTTGAAAAAATGTTGAAAATAATAATTTTTTCAAGAAAAAAAACAAGAATACCATTTTTGGGGAGGGGGAGTGAATCATACCCATTTGATGACCCGTCCAGCAAATGCGTACTCCTGCTATGCATCTACATTATGCGTATCCCCATTAACACATTTCAAACCTGCGTGATGATGACCAACCTTGCATCGATCTCGCATTTCCAACTCTGACGATTCATGCCGATTTCCGTCCAAAATCCCATCACCGCCATCTCTCTCACCTCTACCATCTCTCTCTGTCTCTCTCGTTCCTCTCTCACTGTCTCTCCCCCATATCTCTTTAGCAATCTCCGATCCCGCAGGGACGTGTAAGAATCATCGCAAATCAGATCGGAAATCCAATCGGAAACTTAGGGTTGAATTTGGACGTTTCCAATTGTGCATTAGAAATGTAATAAAAGTGGTATATGTTTTTAGAGCTTGAAATGACGATTTTAATGGTATATATAACGTTAACGTAAAATTGCGGGATGGTGGTGACTGAGGACTGCAATTTCCGGCCAAAATCGCCTCGAAATCGTCACATGAGCTCGACCGGCTGATTTTCTGGGGAAAATGACGATGACGTCAAATGATATCATCATGCAAGTCAGTGATGCGTATCCCTGGTTACCCACATGCCAATTGCGTATTCAAGGTTTTATAATACATATATTACCCGACTGACTTTTCCATGACACATATTATCCCAATCCCAAATGCGTGATACATATTATCCCAATCCCAAATGCGTATCCAAATGGTTATTTTTAACATCCCCTCCCAAAAAATGTTATTTTCATTTTTTTAACCAAAAAATCGTTATTTTTAGTTTTAACCCGTTATCCTTACTGTAGCAATGTGTAACCAATAAATTTTGATGGAGTTTTCTATCTTGTCCGTCTCCACTTATTACAGGAGCTGGCCTTTTGGATTGTTATGTTGCAAGCATAAGGCCAACATTAGCTACAGTAACTTTATGTCGACCGACCTAAATAAACTGCCAAATATTGCAAGGTTTTTTAAAACTTGTGATCAATAGACTTCAGAAAAAAAAATGGTATAATTACATAAATACATACTATTCTTGTAGTTTCCTTTCTTTAGGATAACAGGTACTCTTGAAAACTTAGACCAACACGTATATAATTATATAAAAGAACAATTGGAAGTAACCAGACAACTCAACCACTTGATGTCTTGATGAATCCAATGCCACGGCTAGAGAAAAAAGAAAGGGCTCAATAAGCTTTGCAGAAACCACAAAATAGATAAACAAATAAATAAAATCATAAAAGAATAGAATGGGGTGGGGTGGGGCATGAGATAGCAATCCTTTTATAGGAAATGAGAATGTGATTATATTATTTTCTTGTATTGAAATCTCAGACCTATTCTTGTTAACCTGGTTGGAATCATATGATTCAAACCATATTTGGATGGCTAGACTATATGTATATAATTTAGATGCTGGTGATGGGTCTTGTTATGTATTTGGTTTTGTAGCATTGTGGCTTCTATGTTAGAAATATGAGATAATAATCCTTTTATTGAAAATGAGAATGTGATTGTATTATCTTTTTGTATTGAAAATAGCTAATAATCCTTTTATCGAAAATGAGAATGTGATTGTATTATCTTTTTGTATTGAAATCTCACACTTATTCTTGCTAATCTGGTTGGAATTACATGATTCAAACGACATCTAAATGGCTAGACTATATGTATAAAATTTAGATGCAGGAGATATCTTTGGTGATGGGTCTTGTTATGTATTTAGTTGTAGCATCGAGGCTTCTACCCTACCGAATGTAAGTTGCGTGGTCCAGGATAAAATACTTTCTAAACTGAAATTATGATCAAACTTTTGTATGTAAAGAATGTGTGTCCTTGTTCCCCGTGGTTTTATCATGTCTTTTCATTTGATGTTACAACATCTAGGGCCAAAATCATCAATTGTATTTTGTAAGTAGCTTGTTACGTGTCGTTTATAACTTCTTGTGATCTCATTATTCACATTGAAGGATTGTTTGCTTTTCAGGATACGCATTAAAAATTGACGTATTTGTTAGGGTAGTTCATTTAGCCGATTGTTTGCTTTTCAAGATACGCATTAAAAAACGACGTATTTGTTGGGGTAGTTCATTTAGCTCGTGTACTTGTTAGTTGTGAGTTGTGACAGGATGAAATCATATGTTACAAATTAGTCACAACTGACATGAGGGTGTGTCAAAAAGTAATAAACCTGCACAAATGACTGGTTACGGTTCGCATGCATAAAATAGACCTTGTATTTAAAGAGATAGAGTAATGCTAGCTAATTTTTAAGATAAAAATCTTGCCCGATAATTTTTGAGATTATGGTCAGAAACTATTTACCCTAACAATTTTTTTGTACATCTCTATTTGCATTTTTTGTTCATGTCTCCTGGCGTGTAAGTTTTTCATTTAATATTTATAAAATACAAATTTAGTGAGAAGTCACTTAAAACACTACAAAAAATTCCACCGATTCAACAAAAACAAAACCAATTTAGTTAATATTGATATATAAATTCGGTCGGAATCCAGTTGATCATATATATATAAGGCAATCGAAAATAGAAAATACGGTTGAATTTAACCAAATTGGATCGATTAAATTCAAAAATTCGATCGAAATTTAATTGATCAGGAAGTTAAAAATAGAAAACATGATTGAATTTAAGCAAGTTCGGTCAATTAAATTTGATTGAATTTGATTGTACTTAGTAACCGAAAATTTGATTGTACTTAGTAGCCGAAAATTTTTTCAACAGATAAATTTCATTTTCAAACATGTATGCCATTGTTTAAGGTATAATAAGGATAGAGCTGATTACCAACACCAAGTGATCATTCTTACAATTTTTTTGGGAAAAGAATAAAATTTTTCATTTTACAAGCGTAGTAGTATTTACTAACTAGTACTGTATTAATTATCAATGTTACGGGATGCTCAGAAGTCGATCCACAGCATGCCAATAGGCCATTGTGACAGTTAAAACAAAAAGTGAAAGCAAATTAACCTTCTTTCCGTTTTTTTTCCTTCGTCAAGTACTTCCTTCGCGTTCACGCCTCACGAGATTGGTACATATAAATACACATGCAATTGCTTTCACTAAATTATCTCAAGCTGCGTGCGCCCTCGTACTCTCGTAGCTTCTTGCCTTCTTATATATTATTACTCTCTCTCTCTCTCTCTCTCTCTTCATAATCTAGCCAGTGACTCTCTCTCTCTCTCTCTCTTCATAATCTAGCCAGTGATTACAAACCAAATGGCAAAGAGTCTGGGTTTTCTTCAACTGGGTGATATGAATCCAACCTTTGAAGCAGATGAAGACACTAGTTTGCAATACACAAGCAAAAAATCCGATAGCTTCGTAGTTGAAATGGAACGATTTTCTCATTCATCATCCAAAAACGTCTCTCCAAATTCAAGAATTACGGTATGTTTTACAGTTCTTTGCGCATTCATGCTCTCGTTTCAGTTTTCTTGCTATTGTTTTGCTTTGTTTCTTGCTGTTTTCCGAGTTAAAGAATTACGGTATAATTTACGGTTCGTTTCAGTCTTGTTGTTATTGTTTTGCTTTGTTTTTTGCTGTTTTTTCGGTGGTGATGCGTGTCGGTGCTGTGATTCTTTCCCAATTCCTATCAAAAGAAAACAAGTTTTTACAACTTTCATGTGAACTTTAACATACAATTGCATGGATTCACAAGGCGGTTACCAAGCTCCAAAGTATTTTTGTTTTGGCACTTGGTTAATCTAGTTCTTGCCTTTCCTTAAGTGACAATTATACTATGCTATATTAACAAAGAAAAATGCTAGAGGTACCAAATTAGGTACCAAAAATTGTCACCAAATGACTTGTCATTATTGTGATTGGTTATCATTCTAATGGGCCCGCTAGGGCCAACCAATTAAAACATCCCAATATGCCAAATATTTAATGCCATATCAAATTTTGGTACCTCATTTGGTGCCTCTAGCACTACTCATTAACAAATATGGAGTTAATGAATACTATAGCCGAACATGTGATATAAGATTGTATAATAAAATTAATTGAAAATTTTGATATTTTGGTATTACTTGTACCAATGAAAAGAGGAGGTTTTCTTTAATTAATAACTAATATAGATTATGAAAAATAATCTATCTTTATATTTTACGGAGTAAATTTTTTTTGCTAAATTCTTTTTATTATAATTTTAATCTTACATTAAGATTTTTACTTGATAGTACTACATATATAATCTTATATGGATAACTAAGTTAAAAGTAGTAATCAGCAGTTGAATGGACCATGGGACACACAAAATTGCTTTCATTCCGTGACTCTTAAAATATCAATCTTAGTTTGTAGCCTAATTTGTATGTTTATGTGTTGTTTATATATGGAAAATAAGTTGCAGTGCAAGCTTTCAAGAAAAGGGTCAGGCAGTGAGAAGAAGATGAACAGCAATGCTGACAATGAGAAAGGTACGTGTCTATCTGTCTATTTAGGTTATATATGTATCACCTCAGACAAAACAACAAACTAGTACATTAAATATTAAGTGTTTTCTCATCATCTCTCCTATCATGTTTTCTCTGAAATAAAGGATCTAATTATTGAGAAAAAATTGTCTTTATTCTAAAAATATAGATTTTTACAAATCATAAAACAAGTCATTTTAGGCATTTGATAAGTTGTTTTCTATCATTTTCTGTATGCATATAAAGGGTTTTTCATTTTGTAGTGTTTTCCAAATTATGTTCTAGTTAGGTTTCACATACAATTCCTTAAAATTATACTTCCTTCGTTTTTTTTGAGTTTTTTACATTTGCTTTTTGCACGGAAACCAATATATAGTAGATGTAATATTGTTAAAATAAATGAAGTAGTGGGTGTAATAGTGTAAAGGGTTGAAAAAGTGGAGTGAAGTAGTGAATGTAATAATGTTTTTTATTGTTAAAAGTTAATATTTTTAGTAATGTAAAGAAATGGAATGTACGGCCCAAAATAGAAATGTAAAGAAATGAAAAGAATGGATGGAGTAATTTTTAGAACTAATTAATATATTATGCGATAGAATATTATACATTTTTATAATATTTTAATTATTATTAATTATTTTTTATAATAATTATTTTTTAAAATACATTATGATGATAAAGTACAAGTTGAGTTACGTGAACAAATAAATTATTCTTTAAAAAAGTTATGTATTTTAGAAAGCAAACTAATGTTTACTATGTACGTATACCATATATACTATATGTGGTAAAACTAAAATATTGTGTATTACAAAAAAATAAATAAATCTCAATCATTTATTATATATAATCTATGATATAATTTAGTTCTAAATACTAGTTTAATAATATATTGAATTTGAACCTAATCCCATCTATAATTCTTTATTAATAAGCGAAACCCTCTTTTAAAGTACCTAAAGTTTGGTTCGCACTATATTTTGGTTTCACCCGTTTTTGGTTCGCACTATATTTTGGTTTCATCCCTAAAATCCTATTTTCCCTAGAATTCTATGTTTTTTAAAAAAAAAATAGAAATCCTATCATAATTATAATTTTTTTTGTAATTTTTATCCTATTATAATCATAATTCTTTTTATTTGTAATTTTTTTTAAAAATCATATTTCCCCCAAAATACTATGTTCCTTTAAAAAGAGTTAAAAATAGAGTTTTTATGATGATTATAATTCTTCTGTTTATAATTTTTTTAACTTGAAAAAATCAACGATAAAAAATCACCAACAAATAGAGGGTAAAACACCAAGGAATACGTAGCCAGATCGTATAACATTTGATAAAACACTAACGAATCTATAACCTTTATTAATAAATTTCTGTTTAATGATATTTTCGTAACAAATTTGGTTTCACCCTTATTTCATAACAGATTCCTACTCCCCTAAAATTCATATTATTTTTTAAACAATTGTTTGGAATTTTGTTATAATTATAATTCTTTTACTATAATATTACTGAATTGTACAAATAACGTATATATTAGAACCAGAACCATGTATGTTATGTTTTCTTGATTGTTTAAAATATAATCTTAAATAAATAATAAATAAATCTATATCTATAACGTGTATTAATAACAAAACCCCTTTTTAATGTACTATTTTATACCAAATTTGGTTCGTACCATATTTTGGTTTCACCCCAAGACTCCTATTTTCTCTAGAATTCTATGTTATTTTATAAAATAAATTATATTACAATTATAATTTTTTTATTACAACTTAATAAAAAAAACTACGAATACAAATGTTAATCTACGGTGACATGCTTATCTATAACAAACGAAATACATTTTTAATGGTACTTCGGTACCAAAAATTGGTTCCACCCATAAGATTCCTATTTCTCCAAGGATTTTATATTATTTTTTTTCTCGATTTTCTTAAATAAACTTAAATAAATAATATATAAAATGACCTTTATTAATAAGCAAATTCTTTGTAAATAACGTAATTTTTTATAATAAATTAATGATCAATTTAATTAAATCTCGGGCCCTTATAATCTAATATCTTATTTGTAAGTGAAATCACGTTTTAAAGATACTTACTTCTAGATTTGTGTCTCCTAGAAATATTTGAATTTTGATGTAATTACAATTCTTTTTTTATAAACCACTGAGTTCCATAAATATCGTAATTTTCTTTTGTACTTTTATCATTTTTATAGTATTTTTTAATGATAAATAAAATATTTCCTATAAAATTTAATAAAAAATGATCAATTTTAATAATTTATTTCGACCCGTGCTTTGCACGGGCTATCATCTAGTTCTTTATTAATAAGCGAAACCCTCTTTTAAAGTACCTAAAGTTTGGTTCGCACTATATTTTGGTTTCACCCGTTTTTGGTTCGCACTATATTTTGGTTTCATCCCTAAAATCCTATTTTCCCTAGAAATCTATGTTTTTTTAAAAAAAAAATAGAAATCCTATCATAATTATAATTTTTTTTGTAATTTTTATCCTATTATAATCATAATTCTTTTTATTTGTAATTTTTTTTTAAAAATCATATTTCCCCCAGAATACTATGTTCCTTTAAAAAGAGTTAAAAATAGAGTTTTTATGATGATTATAATTCTTCTGTTTATAATTTTTTTAACTTGAAAAAATCAACGATAAAAAATCACCAACAAATAGAGGGTAAAACACCAACGAATACGTAGCCAGATCGTATAACATTTGATAAAACACTAACGAATCTATAACCTTTATTAATAAATTTCTGTTTAATGATATTTTCGTAACAAATTTGGTTTCACCCTTATTTCATAACAGATTCCTACTCCCCTAAAATTCATATTATTTTTTAAACAATTGTTTGGAATTTTGTTATAATTATAATTCTTTTACTATAATATTACTGAATTGTACAAATAACGTATATATTAGAACCAGAACCATGTATGTTATGTTTTCTTGATTGTTTAAAATATAATCTTAAATAAATAATAAATAAATCTATATCTATAACGTGTATTAATAACAAAACCCCTTTTTAATGTACTATTTTATACCAAATTTGGTTCGTACCATATTTTGGTTTCACCCCAAGACTCCTATTTTCTCTAGAATTCTATGTTATTTTATAAAATAAATTATATTACAATTATAATTTTTTTTATTACAACTTAATAAAAAAAACTACGAATACAAATGTTAATCTACGGTGACATGCTTATCTATAACAAACGAAATACATTTTTAATGGTACTTCGGTACCAAAAATTGGTTCCACCCATAAGATTCCTATTTCTCCAAGGATTTTATATTATTTTTTTTCTCGATTTTCTTAAATAAACTTAAATAAATAATATATATAATGACCTTTATTAATAAGCAAATTCTTTGTAAATAACGTAATTTTTTATAATAAATTAATGATCAATTTAATTAAATCTCGGGCCCTTATAATCTAATATCTTATTTGTAAGTGAAATCACGTTTTAATGATACTTACTTCTAGATTTGTGTCTCCTAGAAATATTGGAATTTTGATGTAATTACAATTCTTTTTTTATAAACCACTGAGTTCCATAAATATCGTAATTTTCTTTTGTACTTTTATCATTTTTATAGTATTTTTTAATGATAAATAAAATATTTCCTATAAAATTTAATAAAAAATGATCAATTTTAATAATTTATTTCGACCCGTGCTTTGCACGGGCTATCATCTAGTATATATTCATTATTGAGTCATGTTCACATCTATATTTGTTTGGGTTAAAATAATTTCATAACAATAATAGTTTCAATTAATATTATTAAATAATTAACTCATTTAAAATGTTAGAATAGTGAAAAAGTATTAAATTTAAAAAAATCACCAAAATTCTGGAAGGATTTATGAAAAATTGATGATTTGACTAGACTTCTCATATTCTCTTTAGTTCCTCAATTTGATCACATCACGTACGCAAACATATTAGATGGAGAATTATATAATTAAATATTATTTTACTAGTTAAATAAATGCAATCTCAAATGTAATTAAAATTAATTTCAAATAGAATTAGAAATAATTTTAATTATTTTTCTATAATAACATAAAAACAAGTTCCATTTAATTGCAAATCATATTTATACAAATATTTTCAATAGACGGTAAAATTGTAAAAAAAAAAAAAACTTGAAAAAGTTAATATTTTGGCATTTTCCCCAATATTTTTTGTTAGATATCTTAACATTTTATTATACATATATTATCTACCTACACTGTGTACACATTTATATGGATGTGCAGTGTGCTCATGTGACAACTCTTGGAATTTAAACTGTAAAAGGACCCTGCTATGGGCTGACCACGATTGATTTCAAATATGAAGGTCATATGCACTATTATGAATTTACAAAGGCAATATTGTGCCGCGTGTTTTTATAATGGGTGTGCGTCCAAGAGTAATTTTTACAACAATTTTTTTAGAATTATTAAATTTTAATTAATTAAAATTTTTGTAATTTATTACTATTATTAATGAAAATAAACGTATCAACTAAATTTGGTAAAACACATAATTTAACATATGAACTTATTGGTCCATCAACTGAATTTTGCATATTTAGGTATATGAACTACGTTTCATTTATTTCAAAAAAATCATATAATTTTACATAATTTATTTTAACAAGTAAAATATTTAAATTTCTTTGTAACATTTATGTAATTCTATTGCATGCATTAGTTTATAACTTATTCCCCACACAACCCATCTTTAAATTTTCAACCCATATCAGAATTGAACTTGAAACATTTGAAATTGAAGATTAAATAAATAAATAAAAATATCAAATGAAGCCTACATATTTAATATATAAACTCTGAACATGAGACGTGAAAGTATTTAAAAAAGAATTTGATTCCTCGATCCTTTTTTAAATCAACCAAAAAAAAGTATATGAGTTCTTAATTAAAAAATTAACATTAAAAAATATACAAAAACATTAAAATAAATTATTTGAAACTATGTGATCTTTTAATTTAAAATAAATGAAACATATTATATGTACCTAAATATAAAAAACTAAGTTGTGAAAAACAAGTTCATGTAACAAATTATGTATTTTATCATTAAATTTTTATTATATACCCCTGAACACCCATATATATGATAAACTCACATAAGTATACATGCATTGTTTACGGATTGTTTATCATAACCTTACAACCTGTACTAGTACGATTACAAACCCACGTAACTATAGTACTCCCTCTGTCTCTTTTTGTTATTCTTGTTTGAAATGTCGGGATTGTTCATAACATGAGACAAATTACTAATTTACGTCTAATCCGTAAGACCAAATATAGTCATAAGTGATCTTGTTGGATTCGTATTTATGAGTACTTTAATACAGTGAAGTTTTTATATTTAATACTAATACGAAATTCAAGATATTAACGATCAAAAGTGTGCGTTGGCAAACGTGTCCAGTCAAAACAGGAAAAACATTAAGGGACGGAGGGAGTATCATTTTGGCTGTACTAATTTGGAAAAGTGTGTAAGATACAAAGTACCCATCATACAACTTAGACTAATTGTATGCAATCCAATAATTGAGCAATTACCAAAAGAATTACAGTATACATTTCGAAATCAAAATTCAGAGTGAAAATGAAACACATGAGAAGTATTCATAGAGTCATGTTTGAGCTTCTGAGGTGTTCATTATTACTGTTTCCCTACTATTTTATAAGAAATTTTAACTTTTGCACGTAAGCTAATTAAGATGGTCTTATACGTAAATTACGTTCATTACTCGAGTAATCGTTCACATGTATCATGGAATAATACATGCACTTTTAATTTTACGAGAAACTGTATATTGATGGGGGCCGGTGCTAATGTAGTTTTGTACGTCTGTGGATGAAATTGTAAAAATTGCAGCAGCGAAACTAGTAGATTCAAGCACGCCTGAAAAGCCTATATTAGTGACGGTAGGAGCCACCAATCACCCATTCGATCAGCACATCACTATCACAACACCTACCACCACCGACCCAACGGAAAGCAAACTTTGCAGCAAAAGAAACAGTTTCAAGCGCTCTTCTTCTTGGACCATTGCCCCAAAGAGGATTCTCTTTTTCTTCGCCACCTTGTAAGTTTAGTTCATATACGCAAGCACCAAACATGTTTTACTCAATATTGAAAACGCAGAAGATAGATATATCTCAGATATCCATGTTCTCTTTGGTAACAAGAGATTAAGGGTTCGAATCTCGATGGACTAACCTGACAGCAGTGTGATTGTTTAAATTTATGAAATTGTCGACTTGCGGAACAAAAATGAACAACATAGTTAATTGAATTATATTTGTCCACACTTTCGTGACAGGTCAAGCATGGGAACAATACTACTGATATACCTCACACTATCAATGAACCATGGTGGTCGGGATGCCAAGTACTAGTCTTATAGCAACTGCAAGCTACATGATGAAGACTTGAATTATGTACATAACACTACAGTATTCTATGTAATCTATATTTATATGTGTGTCTGTGTGGCTGCTGCGTCTCATTGCAGCCGGCCTGGAGGGAAGATGAGATCATTAATTTATATATGCAGGCGGTAGGCCTTAATATTACGGAGTTAGATTAGAGATAATGAATCTTTTTATCCCGGTAACAGGGTAAAGATTTCACCATCATATCTATATATAAATCAACAGAGTTTCATAATTTCTGGGAGTAGATTTATAAGCACATGTTGCTTGCTGTATTGTGTAAACAATTCTAGACCAAAACTAGTTCAAGGTGTTGTCTGTACTTATTATAGATTACAAGGGTATGTTCAAAATGCAGCATGAATAGTACTCCCTCCGTCTCATAATACTACGCTCGTTTCATATGTCGGGACTGTTCATGACATGAGATAAATTACTAATTTACGTCTAATCTGTAAGACCAAATATAGTCATGAGTGATCTTGTTGGATTCGTATTTATGAGTACTTTAATACAGTGAAGTTTTTATATTTAATACTAATACGAAATTGAAGATATTAATGATCAAAAGTGTGCGTTGGCAAACGTGTCCAACTCAAATGGGAAAAGTATTTAGAGACGGAGGGAGTATTATTTTTGGTCATGACTAATTACAAAATTTTTAATGATCATGTACGTGTTACACACACTGTTCTAAAAATCCCCGATTAATCTTCTGGAAGATAACTAACCGATTCGATTTTTGAAATCCGATTAATCCTGTTAATTTATTTAAAATGATATGTTTAATTATAAATTAGAGTAATATATTAAATATTATTATAATATCTGATTAATGCTCCGATTAATCCATCCGATTAATCCCCGCCTATCCGATTAGGCGCTAGGCGGTACCCCAACCGCCCTGCACCGCCTAGCGATTTCTGGAACACTGGTTACACATGTCTATTTATTAGTATAAAAAAACGAATAATGAGAGTGATATCCCTTGGGTCTTGAGCCTCTACAGAATGCCTGGTTTGATAACATAATTGGAACAATATCACGGGTACATGTCTATCTTTTGACATCTACCACCGTAGATGCCATTAAATGTCGCCCATGCGGTCTCCATCTTTACATCAGACTCGTACACATCCTTTTCGTACGCATGCTACGAGAGGCTCTACCAGATTGGCTTCTTGCATATATATTTGATCCATGTTTGCCTTCGAGCAGCTATGTTTGAAACTATCTGTCAAGCTTCCTTACTGAACTTCATTTACAGCATAACATCTTCCTAAAGCATCGCAGAAGAGTAAAGCTAAAGTCTGAATCTGGTTGAGATGTCCCCGTCTTGCAATATTTCCAACTACTCCAAGTGCAGAACCAGCACCCATAATATATTCAGTTTTTATAATAGGTTCAAAGCAGTCAGCCGCACTATTAAGGAACTACTGATGTACCCAATAAGCCTCACCATCAACTTCTCCCACGCTTCCCCTTCGATTGCCACTTGCCTTTTGTAAGTAATGTAGGATAAAAAACAGACCACAGCAAGCTGAAATATATATAATAACACAATAACTGAGCCAAGCTCTTTTGTTGTATTAAAAACTGAGAAAACAGATGGTTCTGTGGTTTATCACAAGAACACAACAAGCTGAATATAAATACCAAGCAAACAGGAGTGGAAGCTACAAATCAGCAACACACCCACGACTAATACAACCACTTCTAACGTTAACATATATAAACATAACAATTATTTCCTAGAATGTCTCCACTACTCTAAGACTTATTCAAACAAACTACTCTCCTACGTTAATAAAACTCAAACATAAACATGGGCACAAGTCCAACAGCTAGCAAGGCCCATTAGTTTAGATTAAAGCCCAACAAGTAAGACACTGAAGGGCATAGCATATATGTTAACACTATATGGCAATCATTAAGCGAATTAATTTGAAGGAGAGCTTTCAGACATGGTGAAAGCTTCCTTGATCTTATTAAGAGAAAAATCTCTGTATCAAATGACTGCCAAGAACCTGGCGACCCGTTCAATCAGCTTAGAATTTCAAGGCATGTTTTTTCAAGGCATGTTTTTCACAATTTCCTGCAATTTCTGCATTGCACTATTTTCAAGGATAACTGGAATGCAAACTGGGAAAGCATCTGCTTTGGAGGCCCATCTCTTAAATGGGCTTGACCGAAGATCCAGGGATAAATTGTCGGCCTAGCCGAATGAAGCCCATTGATAGTCGGTCCATTAGTCAGCAACGGTCATGCGGTTATCCTAGAACGTGGGACACGACACCCCACGTCGCCCACTATTCGGTAACCGCCTTAAGAGTAGAGAATATGTTTGGTCAAGTTTGAATTATCATTTATTCACAATTTTACACAAAAAACACAGACTCCCTACGTTCAAAATACCTTATCAAAACCGACTAACTTATTCTCACACCGGAGGTGAATCGGGGGGCCAAACCCTCGCATTCTTCTTCATTGCAGGTCTGACCGAACCGGCGTACCGGACGAAATCTAGTCGTAACATTTGGCGCCGTCTGTGGGAACGTAGAGATACGTTTGTGTTGAGATTACCAGAGGCTATGACGATTGAAGAAACACCTATAACTGATAACAGCACCGTGGCTGGAAACAGCCGCATCACTCCTCCAAGGACAACTCCTCCCGTCATCCCAAGGCTACTGAACTTTGAAGAAGAGGGGGACAGACCGACTCCTGAAGAACAACAAGAAATGCTCCTGAAATAGCGAGAAGAACAAAAGGCCAAGGGGAAAAGGAATGAGGCGAACAGAGAAAAGAGCAATAGGGATGCAGAAAGATTGGCTAAGCAGAGAGAGGCTGATCGATTGAAGTTGGAAGCCCTAAAGCTCCAGAGAGAGGAGATTGACCTACAAGAGAAGGCCCTACGAGAGGCCCTGGAGGCCAGAGCCCCCGAGCCCGAGAGCCAAAGAGATAAGAGACCTAGAGACGATGAAGATGAGTCGTGGCACTCTGAATCGCACTCTAAGCGTACCCGATCGAGGGTAGTCGATTCCTCCAATTCTGAAGAAGAAGGTCCTCATACCGATGACAGAATCCGAAGGATCGAAAAAGTTATGTTTGGAGAAAAAAGAATCAGCCACGAGCCAGTGGTGACTGAAGAGGTCGGGCAGTTTCGACCACCTCCGAGAAGGCAATTCCCAAAGATGTATGAATTCAACGGAAAGGGTGACCCCGAAGACCATTGTGAGAAGTATGAATCGCTCATGACTGGTATGGGGCACTGTGATGTCATGTTGTGCAAGATGTTCAAGACATACCTGAAGGGGAATGTGTCCATGTGGTATCATTCTTTGAAGCCAAGGTCGATTCGCTCATATGAACAGACAAAAAGGAAGTTCTTGAGGCACTATTCACATTTGTGTTGAAGAGAGAAAGATACTGAGGCCCTGATCCATTGCAGACAAGGACCGAACGAAGATCTAGGGGACTACTTGGCAAGGTTTAAAGAAGAGGCTGGGATGGTCACCAATCTAGACAGAGTGAAGGCAGTAGGATTCTTGGCTGCATGTCTCGACCCTGTTAAAGGTAAGAAACATCGGTCTTCTCTTTATGATGTACCTCCTAAGAACTTGAATGATATTTATCTGCGGGGTGAAGCAATTAGACGAAAATTAGAATCTATTGGGGGGTATAAAGATAGTAAAAGGAATGATAGGGACGATAGAAGAAATGATAGAAGGGATGACCGAAGGGGTCGTGGTGATACAAGGCCTAATAAGGGGGCCGAACGAAGAAGGGATAGAGATAGTACAGTGTTTACACCACTAAACACACATATCTCGAAGATTCTCCATGAGATAAAGGGTAAGCATGGGTTCGTTCGATCGGCCAGGTTGAAGACCCCTGAAAATAGAAGGAACGAGAACAAATATTGTGACTATCATCGGGATAAAGGTCATAACACTGATGAATGTTACCACTTGAAGAAATTGATTGAGAAAATGATAAAAGAAGGAGAATTGACCAAGTTTGTTGGGGATCTGAGAGATAAGCTTGATGACAAAGAAAAGAAGAGAGATGCTAGGGATGCCGAAGTGTCAGAAAAGTATCGGGGTGAAGTCAGGACAATATCCGGAGGAACCATACATGACCGAGATAGCAAGACAGCCAGAAAGAAGTATGCTAGGCAAATTTACAGCCTATATCAGTCGAGCACAGCTAAACAGCCATTACATATCTCCTTTACGGAGGATGACTTTGAGGAAGTGATATGGCCGCACGAAGACCCACTTATGATAAACCCAGTCATCGGGGAAAACAAGATATGGAAAGTGCTGGTCGATGAAGGAAGTTCGGTCAATATTCTGTATCACCGGACGTATAGTAAAATGAATCTTGGGGGCGAACAGCTGGAGCCGTGCCATGAGGCACCACTTTATGGCTTCGGGAATCAGCCCGTACCGATAGAGGGGACAATCACCCTGTCTATTTTGTTGGGAAAGGCACCGTACACGGTGGTCAAAGAAGCTAAGTTTTACATCATTCGGGTCGACAACCCGTACAACGGCATTTTGGGGAGGCCAGCCTTATCTCTTTTTCAGGCTGTGTCGTCCATACCCCATCTAAAGTTGAAGTTTCCGACCGAGCATGGGGTCGAAGAGATGAGAGGTAACCAGAAGGCCGCATGAATTATTATGTGGGAAGATTTGGAGAAAGACCGAGATGTGGAAATGACTGAAGCTGGTAAAAGAAAAAGAAATGAGAATGAAGCCGGGGGCAGTCATCAACTACTGAATATAGAGTTGGAGAAATTTGGGGCCGACCTGTCAAGCCCGATTGCCAAGCCGGCTGCTGAAACTGAAGAAGTTGAGTTATATGTGGGTCAATCAGGGAAAATGATCCAAATTGGCAAGAATATGGAACCAGAGCTGAAAGAGAAAGTTATCAAAGTCATTAGGGAGTTCCACGATGTGTTTGCGTGGGGTCCCGAAGACATGCCAGGCTTGGACCCTTCAGTGGCCAAACACTGTCTGAACGTGACACCTGAAGCCAAACCTGTAAAAGAAAAGAAGAGAAATTTTTCCGTGGAAAGGCAAAAAGTAATTCAAGCTGAGGTGGAAAAGTTACTGGAAGCGAAGTTCATTGAGGAAATCGATTATCCCGATTAGTTGGCGAATCTGGTGGTTGTCAAAAAATCAAATGGCAAATGGAGAATATGTGTCGACTACACTGACTTGAACAATCGCTGTCCGAAGGATCACTATCCCTTGCCAAATATCGACCAACTGATAGATGCCACTTCAGGGCATCAAATACTCAGTTTTCTGGATGCTTTCTCCGGATACCATCAAATCACCATGAATGCCAAGGACATTCCGAAGACAGCATTCATCATTCCGAATGGCACATATGCTTATATCAAGATGCCTTTCGGACTAAAGAACTCAGGGGCTACCTTCTAGAAAATGATATGATTGTGAAATCCCTCTTCAAGGATCATGCAGATGATTTGAAAGAGTGTTTCGAAATTCTAAGGAGGAATAACATGAGGATCAACCCGAACAAGTGTACTTTTGGGGTCAATAGCGGGAAGTTCTTGGGTTACATCGTCAGTGCAAGGGGATAGAAGCAAATCCAGAAAAGATCAAGGTAGTGATCGATATGGAAGCACCGAAGACGGTCAGGGACATTCAGAAGCTAACCGGGCGGCTAGCAGCCCTGAGGAGGTTCATTTCCAGGTCAACCGAAAAATCTTTACCATTATTTGAAGTACTTCGAGGGTCAAAGAATTTTGAGTGGGGGCCAAACTGTCAGAAGGCATTCAAAGAGGTCAAAGAATACTTGGTAAAAGCCCCACTCTTAATGAGGCATGATCCGAAGGAAACCTTGCAATTGTACCTAGCCGTGAGCGACCGAACTCTGGGGGCAGTGCTGGTTAAAGAGCATGAGGGAAATCAACATCCGATTTTCTATGTCTCTCATATTCTAAAAGATGCAGAAACAAGGTACCCAAATGCGTAGAAATTTGCTTATGGACTGATCATGGCTTCGTGAAAACTACGCCATTATTTTCAAGGAAGAACGGTGCAGGTGGTCACGGACCAACCATTAAAAAGGATCTTGCAAAGACCAGAGGCTTCGGGCAGGGTGGTAGCATGGTCGATCGAATTGGGGGAGTACGATTTGGAATATGTTCCTCGAACTACAATAAAAGCTCAAGCCTTAGCAGACTTCATGGTAGAATGCACTTTTTCTAGCCCAAAGGATTTAGCCCCCAAGGAGCAACTCATTCGCTCGCCCGGGAAATGGAAGCTATTTGTGGATGGGTCGGTGGCGGCATCAAAATTCGGGGCAGGTTTGATTCTGAGCAGCCCGGATGGATTCGACATATGTCAGGCCATCAGATTTACTTTTCCCCTAACCAATAATGAAGCCGAGTATGAGGCGTTGCTGGCAGGTTTGGCCTTGGCAAGAAATTTGGAGGTGAAACATTTGAGGGCATTCAGTGACTCAATGTTGGTGGTCAAACAATTTACTGGAGAGTATGGACAGAAAGACCAACGAACAAAGGCTTATGCAGCGAAGGTACGTGAAAATGTTATGATATTTGAGTCTTTTGAGTTAAGACAAATAGCAAGGGAAAACAACAGTAGGGCCGATGCACTATCAAGGCTGGCTTCGGCTGAAACACAAAATCTCCAGGGGTCTATCTATCTGACCGAAGTGAAAGCCCCTTCTATCGAAAAGAAATAATGCATGGAAATACATCAGGGCGTTAACTGGATGACTCCAATCAGGGCATTCCTAGAAAAGGCTACTTTGCCGCTGGACATGAAAGAAGCTCAGAAAGTGAAATATCGATCAACCAGCTATACCCTTGTGGGGGGCGATTTATATTCAGAAGAGCAGCCACCCAACCCCTGCTCCGATGTCTTGATCTTAAGAACAAAGGCTTACCTTGGAGACGATTCATGAAGGTATTTGTGGAGAACATCTAGCAGGACGATCACTGGCCTTCAAAATTTTGAGGCAGGGATTTTTTTGGCCGACCTTAAGGGAAGACGCCACCGAATATGCAAAGAAATGCAAGCAATGCCAGCTGTTCAGTACTGTGCCAAGACAGCCGCCTGAAGAAATGACTTCGGTTCTTAGCCCAATTCCCTTTGCCATGTGGGCAGTGGACATTGTGGGCATTCTGCCGACCAGCACAAAGCAAGCCAAGTACTGCATAGTCGCCATCGACTACATGACCAAGTGGGTAGAGGCTAGGCCACTTTCGGCCATTACTAAAGAGGCGGCAAAAAAGTTCATGTTGGAGCAAGTCATCTTATGGTTCGGGATCCCGATGGTGTATGTTTCAAACAATGGGACCCAATTCATTGGAAGCAAATTCAGGAAGTTCTTAGCCAAATTTGGAATCCAGCAAAAGTTCAGCTTATTCGGTCACCCGCAGGTAAATGGGGCGATCGAAGCAGCAAACAAGATCATCTTTGATGGAATTAAGAAACGATTGGGAGAAGCTAAGGGACTCTGGCCCGAAGAGTTACCATATGTTCTTTGGGCCTACCGAAAAACTCCGAGATCATCAACCGGAGAGACACCGTTCAGACTTGCTTTTGGTTCTGATGCTCTGATGCCGACCGAAGTAGGTCTAGAGTCTTATCGCACTCAGGTTTTTAATGTGGAAACAAATGAGTTCGGTCTGCGAGCAAATATAGATTTAATCGAGGAAGAAAGGGAGGAAGCGCACCAGAGGAATGTCCGATACCAACTCCAGGCAGCACAGTACTATGATTCTGGGGTTAAAAAGAGGTCTTTCCAAGTAGGGGATATGGTCCTACGGGAGTTGGCGACCTCCATGCCGACCAAGCAAGGAAAATTGATGCCAAATTGGGAAGGTCCATACACGGTGATTGAAGTGGTTCGGCCGGGTACCTATAAATTGGCTCATTCGGACGGCAGCCCAATCAAAAATACATGGCACGCCGTTCGTCTTCGCCGTTTCTACCAGTAAGCTTACAGGATGAATTTCATTGCTTTTTAATTCAGTACTTTATTTCATGCAAGCTCATTCTGAATTCCCTAAGATAGCATCAATCTGTAACTTACATATGTGTATGAATTTTTACATGATCAATGAAAGATTGTTTGCTCCATTCGTACATCTATTGTTATTAGCTAAGTACAAATGAAAACCAAAGGATTAAGTACATGAAATACAAATTAACGGACCCTTGTTTGGGGCCGACCGAATGAAACACGTGTCCTTTAACCTATTTAAATGTTTAAGTACATAATGATTTCAGCTGCAGAGGCTTTACGAACCCATATCTGGGGCCAACCAAATAAAACATGGTTGCTCATGGACTATATTTAGCCGGTGAAAAAAAAAGGTCTTCTATGTGACAAAATTCTATAATGTCACCTTAATAGAAACGATTTTGGTCTTTGTCATTAAATTTGAATCTCGTCAAAATATATTTAATATATTGTCACGCTAAATAAAATTAAGAACTTTGACAAGTTGCTAATTACCATGAATGATGCATGGATTATATAATTTGATTTACAAAATCATCACAGTAAATAAAACTTGCCACTTGGTGTCCGAAACCCAGATGAACTTCACAAAAATTATTAGATCCGTGAACGGGTCTAACTATTTTCTTGTCAAAAAGAAAGGGTCAGAATGATTTAAAAAAAAAAAATTAAATAGTTCTTTCATCAATAACTCCAAAAAAAAATTAAAAAAAAAACCTTTGTCACTTTTTTAATCGTCCGTGACTCACAAGTCACGAGGTTGGGTAGACTGTGATGCTTTCTAAAATTGAATAAATAGATGGATGATACATGCGCACTCACATTTTCTTGTACATGGCTAATTCTTATGTTTCGCACCTTTTTATTACGCAACTCTTCTCATAAACTTCTTCTCTTTTGCTTCTTTGTTTATCAGCTCTCCACTGCCAAACAAATGAAAAATCCAGATCTGGTGAGAATTTTTTTTTCCTAGGTAATTTCATTACCTGTGAGTTCTATGTTTAGTTTTCAAAAACCCGAAATGATGCTAGTATTTCATCTGTTTGATTAGTATGTTCTTGGTTGAGGTTTCTTCAACAGGAAGGTATGAATACATTTGCTGGACTCCTTCACCATGAATACAGTAGCTTACAATCCACAAACATACAGTCTGATAGTTGCACAGTTGAAATGGAACCAAATTTTCATTTAACATTAAAAAATGTGTCCCTGGATCCAAGAATCACTCTGAGTCTTTACATTTCATTCAATATGCTCTGTTTTTGCTCTGTTTTCTGGTCTCCAAGACTAGTTTTGCTTTGCTATTCTTCGTTCCGAATTTCCGATTCGGAAGCTATTCATCTGCTAATGCACACACACATATGATAAGGCTTTTATTTCAACAACGTAACACAATTCAACTTTACGGGCTTTACAATCAATATTATTTGTTTTTTAAGCGTATCATCATTTTGTCCGTGAATTTTAAAGGTATGCTCATAAGTTACAAACATTGTTCATGGTCTAATTTTCGAAGTTTTTTTGTATGGAATACGAAGTTTCCGAGGAACCTTTCAAGAAAAGGGTCATTTCCAGGCACTGAGGATATGAATTCAAATGAGGACAGTGAGAAAGATGCCAGCAACTTTTTCCCAGTTTCATCGTCACTAGATGGTCAGTGTTTATCTTGCCATTAAACTTTATCGTTTTTCTACTAGTGAATGAATGCTAATTTTGATCATTTGTGTATTCTGAGTGGATTGTGTATAAATGCAGCTGATCAACTAGTAGATTCTAGCACGCTTGAAGAGCCAATAATAGTGACAATAGGGGCCACGATCCACCAATTCAACCAGCAAAACCATCACCAGATCACTATCACCACTCCGGCCACCACAGAAAGCAAACTCTCTGGAAGAAAATATAGTCTTAAGCGCTCATCTTCTTGGACATTTGACCCCAGGAGGGTTCTTTTATTTTTCGCCACATTGTACGTTCCATTTCCAACTACGTATGCTCTAATATATACCAATTTTTACCAAATTAAAAAAACAATTATCAAAAACATGTAGGGGAAATGATTATAACCATTAAGTAAATCGGTGACTAATTCTCTTTATACACTACTGTGACAGGTCAAGCATTGGAACGATATTACTCATTTACCTAACGCTAGCAATGAAGAATGATACTGGGGATGCCAGCACGGGTCAATTGCACTGGCTAAAAGCCGAGAACTACAACTGAAAAGCAACTAACAAGCTACATGCATTCATCCAAGGATTAAATATATACATAGCACTTGCATATATTTTGCTGCAGCTTCTTTCCTTAGTAGGTAGAAAAGATGATCAGAAAAAAGAAAAGCGACTGGCCAGCCCACGGAGAAAGAAGCTAGCTAGACATATAAGACATCACTGTTGTTGATCGTTCATGACATAATAAACAAGACAACAGAAAACTACGAGAGAGATGGGAGTATTACATTACATGGGTGATAAATGGAAGAGATCGATCAGAAACACACAATGTGCTTACTTTTCTGTAATTTCACACATACACAAATAGAAAGCAACTGTTGTTTTAGTCTAATCCTTTCAAAGTGCTCCATACCTTTTGTTCCTACCACCGATTCCTTTCTGCCGGTGCCACATTCCAACCCAATTAGTTCCTTACTGAGTGTACGTCGTTTATGATAATTTAGCCCGCTGGTTTCAAAAATAAACGGATTTACGAGGGGTCGCTAATCGCTAGGCAAGCTATAGGCAGGATTGCAATACTCTGTAATCAAACTTTTTCCAATTTCACCTAGGAATTCTGGATTTCGTCATCTTAGTCTATCACGTTTGTCAGTTGCATTAGCTTTGTTAAGTCAGTGGCACTGATAGTATTACCTTAATTCGCCTTTGCATGCAAGGTATATCAGACCATCACCTAAGGTGTGTTGTATGTATTCATTTCACGAGAATTTGACTGCATGAACAAAAGAGTCGACTGAATGACAAATAGAAAATGATAAATCATTTCAGGTGTTAGCCTACAACATTGTAGGATTCATTATCTTTCATTCTTTCTACATTGTGCATCTATTTTCTACATCTATTCACAAATTGCTTACAGAATAAAGAAAATATATACAATGAAAATTATTGAGTACATAAGATAATTCAGAATTTGCAACATGGATCAAGTTAAGAATTTTCTATGTAGAACAAATTATACGTTCTTAGCAAAAAAGTGATCAAATGAAATAAAAATGACACATAATCCATTGACATAATCTTGTTACGATGGACATGCATGGATCAGATGAAAATAACAATGATACAGTCATTGACATTGTATATGTCTGTACCCAGATTTTTGTTATCATCAATATCATAATTTATGTCTAACTTCTGTATAGACATAAATAAGGGGAGATTGTTGAGATATAATTGTTTAAGAGTTGATGATAATAAATATCACAAGGCAAGAAATGAATCAAGGAATTTAAGCTGATAAATAAATCAGGATGCTAACTGAAATGCAGATCAATTGAAATTACATCTTATGAATGGAATTCTACAATCTGTTAGGAATTATTTTTGCAACAAACCTTGAGATGTAATTAGTGCAAATGATTCGAGAAGTCTACAGTCTGGCCAATTCGAGAAGTCTACAGTCTGGCCAATTCGAGAAGTCTAGAATCTATTCATTCGAGAAGTCTATAAGTAGCCTATTCGAGAAGTCAGCCGAGAACTTCAGGAAATGACTAATTCGATAAGTGCTAACTTATTCATTTGAGAATTCAAGCTACATCAGTTCGAGAACTCAGACATTGGATTCAAGAAGTCCAGAATTTGAGTTGTACTAGAGTTCTCTAATCGGACATAACAAATGAAATGCAAACACAAAATCACTTTGCAACCCGTGACTTATAAGCAGCAATCAATTACAAAAAGGATGTAATGAGTAGGGGTCCAAAGTGTAGATACTCGAAGACTCAAACTTTTACAAATGAAATGTGATTTCAATCACTGGTTATCCAGTTTCGAAGGCAAAAATAAGAATGGAAGCAACCTCTAAAGATGATTACCTTTTAATTGAAGAATTCAAAGAATAACTCAATAAGTGCATAAGGATTACTCTATTTGTCTGAGAAGTTCAAAGATTGCTCAATAAGTAGAAAAACTTATTGACTTGCTAAAGGTTCATATCTTTAGCTAAAGTAACTTTTCAAGAATGAAGGTTCAATTAAATAGTGACGTTTGCATAAAGTATCACATGGGCTTGGAAGTTAAGGCAATACAAGAACTTAGTAACTTATGAAGAAAGTAACATGCACGGACTTGAAGCATGCTGGAATTATCCAAATCACGAAGAGAAGACTTTCAAGATAATTCCAGAAATGGTGATCCTTCAAGCAGATGCGTGCGACAAGTAATACCAAAAATATATTTCCATTTTATGTACACTGTTTGTCTTCATACAGTATAAATAGGTTGTATGAGTAGCATAGTGAGATATAGGTCATGTTTGGCAATTAGCGGTTAGCTGTTAGCAGGAGCGGATTGAAATTCGATGTTTTGATTAACTGATTTGAATAGATGTTTTGACTAACGGATTAAATTAGCTGTTTTGAAAAAAGTTGTTTGGTAATAAGCTGTTTGTATTTAAACTAGGCATATGACAAACCTCTAATTCAAAAAGTTCCTAGAAGCAGCTTTTTCAAAATTAGTTTATTCACCTCAATAAGCTATTTCAATCAATTAGCTACCAAACACACATATTAGAGGATTCACTTGGTCAAACCTCTAACTTACCTCAATCATCTAATTTTTACTCAAACCTCTAACTTCCAAATGACACCATAGAGAAACTGATAAGTGGATTTTATATCTACTTGAAACATTCTAATTCGGCTTAAATTGATTGCTTTGGCCTCAAGTTTGTGGTAGTTTTGATGTGTTTTGTGTAATTGTGCAGGGTTGAAGAAATATCGATTAAAGGTGTAGTTTTCGTCGTGTTTGGTGCGTTTTGTGGAGTTCATTGATGATATGGAATGAAGAATGGTGGCTAATGTCAACTCCTAAAAAGTATACAAGTCATAAAGGATGAAAGACGGAAGCTCATGCAATAGGAACGGGAAGAAAAGGAGAAAAAAGCAAAGAAAAATCAGTTTTCGCAGAACGGGACCAAGCCGAGAGCTCCTAGCCGAGTTTATGCAGATTGCACCGGTGCCTCAGGCTCCCAAACCGGCGCTCCTGCGCTGTGGGTTGCGGGAGAAATTCCAGAATTGCCCTTTTCGAGCTGAAATTGATTTCTACGTGATTTCTAACTCCTAAATCGAATTTTAGATGTATTTTAGGGTATTTTTTTGCTGGGCAAGGTTTCTATAGCCTATTTAAACACATCCCAACCCTTGTAAACATATTATTATCATCATTACATACAATTACATATCATAGTTTAGTTTTTACAAGAGAGAAAAGGAGAGAAGGATTCTAGCTCGGTGACAAGCAAGGATCTAGATCATCTTCATCTTTTGTATACGTTGAATCATAGATTTGTTTTCTCAAACTCTTAGACTTAATAATATCTTTTATTGTTTTCTTTCATATCTTGTGTAATATCATGTTTTCATCAAATCCCATGACGATGAACGGTTCAATTATGGGCTAATCGTTGTCATGGGATCCTAGTGGATTTATCTATGTAGCTTAGTAGTTAATTTGCATGCTTTAGAGATTTACGTGTGGTGAATTCTTGATATCCTTGTATGGTTGTGCTTCATGAATTTAGGTGCGTCGCGAACATCTAATTTGTTAATCTCTTGCAAAACGAGAGTGGATCTTGAGATTTAGAACTTGCCATGCTAGCATAGGATAGGTTGATGTTTTAACATCATGATTTGTGGCATGAATAGAGATATTATGCTGCCCTATGTGATCTATGTGGATGACTTGTGCTTAAACCTCTATGTTTTCAAATTCTATAGAGATATAGGGTCTAAACATAATAGGTGTCTACTCGTCTTCTATCTCTTTTGTGGATGCATACGTAGTTTGGTACTAGTATACCGAGAGGTAGCTTTTACTTGTTTCGTGTTATCCGATCAGATATCAAATCCCACATGTGTATTGATTAAAGGCATCGACTCTAAGTGAAGTATTTAATGAAGTTAGGATCCCATGTTTATTCTCGTATAAGTAATTCGATTTTAATTCTTGTCAATTAGTAGTAGTAAATTATGCATTTATGTTCATGTTATCTACGTTTGTTTCATATAGGACATTCTGTTTTTATGTTCGTATGTCATGTGAGTTCATAATAGTTTGCATTTGCACCCATGCTTGATAGTAATTTTGTGTTGTTGACGCTTTTGATTGAGAAGTGGTATGCTTTGTTCTTGTGCACACACATACACTAGTAAGTTGAAGCTAGTAGACTTTTTGAATGTTGTAAGTAATTAGAAGGACATGAATATGTGCAAGATGATTTAGTTTGCATGCTTTGAATACAAGTCGGTGCATTAGAGAGATTTTTGCTTGGGATTGAGTATGTTTTTCCTACCAAGTGAGATTTTGAGCCATATTGCATATTTGTTGCAATTTTATTCGTTTGCTTGAGTGACCATGGATTGTTTGCATTGTTAGCAGTTGTTTGAGGTCTTTCTTGAAACGCATGACATTATTTGACGATTAAAATGATAAAGGCATTAGGATTAACCGCATATTTTCCCATATTACTACACCATATTTACATGATCAATTAGTTAACTTGTTGAGCTTAATCCTATTTTTTCGGTGACATACCACATTACTTACCTAGACCTTTTTCTTGTATTACCTTACATTAATTTGAACCCACATTGTCAAAGGCTAGTAGAGTGCTTAAGGGAGTAATAAGGTGTGCAAGAAAGGGCTTATTGTTGGTCATAAGTTTGGGGGAAATATTGAAATTTGGAAATTTGGAAATTAATTTGGAAATTGGGTTTGATTGTTGCTTGATAGTCGGCATGTGTAATAAAATTATGGGATCATTGTTATTGTGTATATTATTGTTTGTGATATATTTAGCTCTCGAGAAAAAAAAAAGAAAAAAAAAAGAAAAAAGAAAAAATATATATATATTATGAGAGCATGTTTGTGTTTATTGTGATCCCACTTTAGTCGACTATTCGAGTGTTTTTGTTGAATAAATTATGGGGGGGGGGGGAAATAGGTGGTTGTGTATGATTTATTATAAGTTCCTACTAGCTTTTGACACTTCACCTGTTTTGGCTTATTTGACATACCTTGTCCCTAGCCCCATTACAACCCAAATAAAGACCTTTTGATTGTCGTCATTGATGTATGTTGTGTTAAGAGTTAGATTGATACCAAATGTCAAGCATGCTTATGATTTTGTTGGAATTGAGTGATACACTTACCCTTGTTCTTGAGAGGGTATTCTTTTGTGAGTGGATTGTGAGTGTTTGCTTATTTTTGCGTATGAGATCCTGAGTTTTGTCTCAAAGATGTACTCTTGTAGGCTTAACATGTTTACTAACTTATTCTTACATTTGACATGGGCTTTTGAGAAATTATGCATCTTCATTGAGTACACTATGTGAATACTTGCACTTTCGACACCAAGACATTGCGTATTTACTTTGATCCTTAAGTTGATATGACATGAGAGGATTTGAAGGTGTGGTAGGATATTAATTGCATTTTCATATTAGTTGCATTCATGCATTGCATTGGATTTTGTGGGTACATTCGCTATAGGCCCTCACGAGACCTTACTCGTCCACTAGGGCTGCCTAGGGGTTTAAAGGGCGTGTTGCATATGCCAAATGCAACCGTGATCACCTACGGAAGTGGTACTAGTTAGTTAGTTAGTTGTAATTGTATATGCTTGAGGACAAGCATCGGTTTAAGTTTGGGGGTGTGATAAGTGGATTTTATATCTACTTGAAACATTCTAATTCGGCTTAAATTGATTGCTTTGGCCTCAAGTTTGTGGTAGTTTTGATGTGTTTTGTGTAATTGTGCAGGGTTGAAAAAATATCGATTAAAGGTGTAGTTTTCGTCGAGTTTGGTGCGTTTTGTGGACTTCATTGATGATATGGAATGAATAATGGTGGCTAATGTCAACTCCTAAGAAGTATACAAGTCATAAAGGATGAAAGACGGAAGCTCATGCAATAGGAACGGGAAGAAAAGGCAAAAAAAGCAAAGAAAAATCAGTTTTCGCAGAACGGGACCAAGCCGAGAGCTCCCAGCCGAGTTTATGGAGATTACACCGGTGCCTCAGGCGCCCAAACCGGCGCTCCTGCGCTGTGGGTTGCGGGAGAAATTCCAGAATTGCCCTTTTCGAGCTGAAATTGATTTCTACGTGATTTCTGACTCCTAAATCGAATTTTAGATGTATTTTAGGGTATTTTCTTGCTGGGCAAGGTGTCTAGAGCCTATTTAAATACATCCCAACCCTTGTAAACATATTATTATCATCATTACATACAATTACATATCATAGTTTAGTTTTTGCAAGAGAGAAAAGGAGAGAAGGATTCTAGCTCGGTGACAAGCAAGGATCTAGATCATCTTCATCTTTTGTATACGTTGAATCATAGATTTGTTTTCTCAAACTCTTAGACTTAATAATATCTTTTATTGTTTTCTTTCATATCTTGTGTAATATCATGTTTTCATCAAATCCCATGACGATGAACGTTTCAATTATGGGCTAATCGTTGTCATGGGATCCTAGTGGATTTATCTATGTAGCTTAGTAGTTAATTTGCATGCTTTAGAGATTTACGTGTGGTGAATTCTTGATATCCTTGTATGGTTATGCTTCATGAATTTAGGTGCGTCGCGAACATCTAATTTGTTAATCTCTTGCGAAACGAGAGTGGATCTTGAGATTAAGAACTTGCCATGCTAGCATAGGATAGGTTGATGTTTTAACATCATGATTTGTGGCATGAATAGAGATATTATGCTGCCCTATGTGATCTATGTGGATGACTTGTGCTTAAACCTCCATGTTTTCAAATTCTATAGAGATATAGGGTCTAAACATAATAGGTGTCTACTCGTCTTCTATCTCTTTTGTGGATGCATGCGTAGTTTGGTACTAGTATACCGAGAGGTAGCTTTTACTTGTTTCGTGTTATCCGATCAGATATCAAATCCCACATGTGTATTGATTAAAGGCATCGACTCTAAGTGAAGTATTTAATGAAGTTAGGATCCCATGTTTATTCTCGTATAAGTAATTTGATTTTAATTCTTGTCAATTAGTTAATTCCTAGATTTATAATTTACATCTTAGTATAATTTAGATAATAAAACCCAAATTTGTTACTTTTCTTAGCAGTGAATTAAAACCATACATTGTTGCATAGGCATATTTACTGACTGAAACTTAACCAGATCTCTGCGGAACGAACTTAATTATATTACTTGTGACTACGTGCACTTGCGTAATTTTGGCACAACAGAAACACCGAGCTGATTGAGATAAATCTTTAGGTTTCTCCTATCAAACTTTATAATTCGCAGCTGTGTTTTTGTAACACAGATTTTCTTCAATATATACCTCAGGTGGATCAACTCAAGACCACCTTAAATTTTAAAGATCGTGTGTTCATATACCTTCTTTAAGATTACTTGGTATCACCTTGTTCACACCTAGAATACACACTTAAATCCATATCTTTGTGTCTAGTGAAATTTTCATAGTTCGAAGAGAAAAGTGAAAATTTGACTAGATTGTATTCAACCCCCTTCTACAATCTAGGTTACAATATTGGGAATCAAAAATGTGAAATACATAATAAACTCCAAACTGTAATTATTATTAATTCAAATAAAAAAGTACAAACTATACGAAGAAAGATACATCCGAAAATTATGTACTTTCATATTTCTCCTAAAATTATACATAGAAGGATGTGAAGGAGCTGTTAAAGTTCATCTATTAATAAAACTTTACAGCCTACAGAAATTCTCTTGACTTCTCCTTCTCATCAAAATTTAGTATATCCCTCCACATTTTGAATGTTAAAATCAAGAGCCTTTTTAATCGATCCTCGCCATGAATGCCCATCCTTTTGTCAATCTTACACAAACCATCAGAGATTAACATCATAGAAAACATGTGTGTCCAATCAATCTATTAAACACATATTAAGCATCAGCCTTATGCATGTATGTACATCAACTCGTGCTTGTAGCCCATAGTCACCTACGGTCTTAAAATACAGTATATGTATCGATGTATGAACAATATAAATTAGACACTATTTCAATTTAATATACATACAACAATCAAGAAAAAAAGTAAGTGGTCAATCAAACTATCAAAGCACTAGAGAGGAGCTTGAGCAATACTGAGAGAGAGAGGGGTATGTCTATCACATCTCTTGTCTCCTTACATTTTTCACTTCCAATTTTACAATAAAGCCCTGGTCAGGGATTTAGTCTAAGGCTTTATTTAATGAACAAAACTATTATACTAATGGTTGTAAGGAATCCTTCTCTTAAACAGCATCAAATATATGATCAAGTTACAGAATACAAGACCCTAATTAAAACGTTCTAATATCATCTTCTATTTAAGAATCAAAGGCCAGCTGGCCAGGAAAACATAATGTTTGTAAACAGCTAAAACAAAAAATAATTCGAGCAAAGATATCGAAAATACCTTCTCTTCAGGCTGGCCCGTCTTTTGTAACAAACTTGGGGATTTTAGCCTCAAACCCACAAAAACCTTGGTTGCACAGCTGCCAATTACACAAAATTGTACATAATTAAAGAAAAATCTTTACAGTAACATAAAAGATGATTTTAGAGAGAGAGAGAGGTTGAGAGAGATTCCCAAAACCCTTTGACAATTTGCTTGACGTCGGTGTGGAGAAAGTTCGGCAATGGAGAACTACCAGCGTCAAGATTGCTATTGTGAGAATAAGTTGATGATTATATATTTATATATTTGTACGGAAGAGATGCTCAATGAAGAAGATGGAGTCAAAGAGGCGAAAGAGGCAATTTTAGGGATTGAGAAATTAATTTGGTCGATGAATCAATTGTACGCTTAGCTGCAAAAACTACATTTTATTTAGGAAAAAATGAAATGAAATATAAAAAAGTATTCACTTTTGATACATTTACTAGAACAATATTTTAAGAACCATTCTTTAAGTGTTTAAAAAATGAATTAAAAATAAATCAATATTTTTTATAATATGTTAACTTTTATAGCGATTCAATAAGCGTTGAGCAAGTAGCAACTACCACAACGTTTATAACAAGAACGCTAAATAAGTAATTTTATTTTATTTTATTTTTTAAAAAACTTCTTATAACTTGTATAGCATTTTTTAAGCAAGTGTTGTGGAAGTATCTCACTTGCGTAGCGCTTTTTCTAAAACATTATGCAAGTAGTGTCTCCTAAGTTCAATTTTGCAGTAGTCTGTATAGCAGATGGATTGTCACAATATAAAGTAATAGGTGTAAGATTAGAAATATCAATTTTTGTCAATCACTGAACCAACTAGGTGACCTCAGATGTTGTATCTGCCACGACACGATATTCAGCCTCAGAAGAAGATTTTGAGATTGTTGCTTTTTTTAGACTTCCAACTAATAGGTGATTGATGAAGAAGAAGTAAGTAACCAGTAACAGACCGTCTTGTATTGGGGCTGCCCAATCAAATTCAGAGTAGGCTCTCAAAGCTAGAGAATTAGTGCCATTAAGCAAAATACCTTATCCAACAGTATTAGTAACATAATGAAGAACATGTTGTAGAGCTTCAAAATAATGTAAACGTGAAGACTGCATAAATTGACTAAGTGTTTGGACCGTAAAAGTTAAATCAGGACGAGTGTTTTGTTAGAAAATTTAATTTGCCAACCAAGGTTCTATAGAAGGATGGATCAGAATAAAATCACCGGTATCAGCAACCAAGTTCAAATTTAAAAGTAATGGAAGCTACCTTCTTGAAGTTAAAAATGCCAGAATCTCTGAGAAGTTCCTTAGTAAACTTTGCTTGTGTCAAAGTGATGCCAGAATCTGTGTAACCAACTTCTAAACCCAAGAAAAAAATGCAAGATGCCTAAATCATTGATACCAAACACCTGGTGAAGATGTGATTTAAGCGAGTTAATAGTAGACAAATCAGACCCGGTGATGATCATGTCATCAATAAACAACAACTACAGTAATAGTTGAATCACCCTTCTTTATGAACAAAGAGTAGTCATTTCTTGATTGAACATAACCTTGATAGATAAGCTCAGGTAATAGCCTAGCAAACCACTCCCTACTGGCTTGTTTAAGGTCATAAATGGACTTTTTGAATCAACAAACATGATATAAATTTTAGGAATGCCTTCTGGAAATTGTATGTAAACCTCTTCAAGCAATTCGCCATGAAGGAATGCATTGTTAATATCTCACTGAAAAGCTACCACTTCTTATTAGCAACCAGGGAGGGAATGCTTCGAATAGTAACCATTTTGGCAATTGGAGAAAAAGTCTCATCACTACTAAAAAACTACAATAGACATCAGTTTCTGGCCGATGTCTTCGAACTTTCATGTCCGATATAGCGTTGAGCAAGTAGCAACTACCACAGCGTTTATAACAAGAACGCTAAATAAGTAATTTTATTTTATTTTATTTTTTAAAAAACTTCTTATAACTTGTATAGCATTTTTTAAGCAAGTGTTGTGGAAGTATCTCACTTGCGTAGCGCTTTTTCTAAAACATTATGCAAGTAGTGTCTCCTAAGTTCAATTTTGCAGTAGTCTGTATAGCAGATGGATTGTCACAATATAAAGTAATAGGTGTAAGATTAGAAATATCAATTTTTGTCAATCACTGAACCAACTAGGTGACCTCAGATGTTGTATCTGCCACGACACGATATTCAACCTCAGAAGAAGATTTTGAGATTGTTGCTTTTTTTAGACTTCCAACTAATAGGTGATTGATGAAGAAGAAGTAAGTAACCAGTAACAGACCGTCTTGTATTGGGGCTGCCCAATCAAATTCAGAGTAGGCTCTCAAAGCTAGAGAATTAGTGCCATTAAGCAAAATACCTTATCCAACAGTATTAGTAACATAATGAAGAACATGTTGAAGAGCTTCAAAATAATGTAAACGTGAAGACTACATAAATTGACTAAGTGTTTGGACCGTAAAAGTTAAATCAGGACGAGTGTTTTGTTAGAAAATTTAATTTGCCAACCAAGGTTCTATAGAAGGATGGATCAGAATAAAATCACCGGTATCAGCAACCAAGTTCAAATTTAAAAGTAATGGAAGCTACCTTCTTGAAGTTAAAAATGCCAGAATCTCTGAGAAGTTCCTTAGTAAACTTTGCTTGTGTCAAAGTGATGCCAGAATCTGTGTAACCAACTTCTAAACCCAAGAAAAAAAATGCAAGATGCCTAAATCATTGATACCAAACACCTGGTGAAGATGTGATTTAAGCGAGTTAATAGTAGACAAATCAGACCCGGTGATGATCATGTCATCAATAAACAACAACTACAGTAATAGTTGAATCACCCTTCTTTATGAACAAAGAGTAGTCATTTCTTGATTGAACATAACCTTGATAGATAAGCTCAGGTAATAGCCTAGCAAACCACTCCCTACTGGCTTGTTTAAGGTCATAAATGGACTTTTTGAATCAACAAACATGATATAAATTTTAGGAATGCCTTCTGGAAATTGTATGTAAACCTCTTCAAGTAATTCGCAATGAAGGAATGCATTGTTAATATCTCACTGAAAAGCTACCACTTCTTATTAGCAACCAGGGAGGGAATGCTTCGAATAGTAACCATTTTGGCAATTGGAGAAAAAGTCTCATCACTACTAAAAAAACTACAATAGACATCAGTTTCTGGCCGATGTCTTCGAACTTTCATGTCCGATATATTTATCTGTGATGTCTAAAGTCCTAATCTTAGACATCAGTTTCCATCCGATGTCTACTAACATTTTACACATCAGTTATAAATACATTTTTGATATTTATGTCTATTCTTCTTGGTTCAACTGCATGTGGTTAACTTTTTAATTGTTACATTACTGGTATTAGATGTTATTTAATATATAGCAAACATAGAATAATTCGACATATACATCTGTTTTTTTCCAGAAATAGATGTCTAATCCTTGATTAACATCAGTAGATATTAGGAAAACTGATGTATAATGTCACATTAGACATCAGATTTAGACGATGTTGAAGATACCTATTACATTGGTTTCTTGTTTTTAAAACCGATGTCTGAGGTCCCATAGACATCAGTTTTAGACGATATTGAAGATATCTATTAAATTGGTTTCTTGTATTATATATATATATATATATATATATATATATATATATATATATATATATATATATATATATATATATATCATTTGCCCCTATTGTATTCATTCATCTATATACCAAAGAAAAATCAAATAAGCCAAAACTCAAATAAGGCATCAAAATAACCACAACTCGATTATCATTATCAAAAAAATTCAGTATATACATCAATGACTACACTTAAAATTGGTAAGTGGCAAAGTTCTACGTTACATAATCAAGATCGATCAATTTAAAACATGCCTATTCCATATACCAATTGCATGCATAGTCGACACGAGCTATTCTATGATAAAACCAACTATACCATAAAATTTCATAGTCAAAACCAAGTATTTCCATGATAAATAAAAAAATCTAGAAGTACTAGTCATTTATATGGGATCAGGGATCTTGTACAAGCTCGATAGTCCGAATGCATAACTTCAAACTCCACCTTCTTGCAAAATTTCTGTGCCTCGATTAACCACTACAAAATGCAACAGAAATTAAGTAAAAATTAGCACAACAGTATGACAAAATAAGTGCATATCATAAATATCCCCAAAATGCAACAGTATTGTTCTTGCTCCCATCCTCCTAACCTCATACCAGGGTCATAATTTGTGAACAGCCTAAACTCATTGCCAAGTTTGTTGGATTGCTGAGGTCGAAATTGACACGGAGGCAAGCCCAAGAGTTCCGCTGCCCTATCCTTTTGCACCTCACCTATACATTAGAAAATTGGATTCTTCAGCAACTAAATTTTTCTATATTAAAAATAAATAAATTAAAAAAATCCATCTACCCCAAAACAAATTTCATAGAAACAAATATCAAGAAGCTATTATTTCCTAGTGGTGATATCAATTCACAAATCACAATTGAAAACCCTCTTTGATCTATAATATTTGTTCAGCTAGTCTACAAGATAATAAATTAGATTGTCAATAATGAGGTTTTAGTATCAGTGTAATATGTTGGTACTGTGCAAGATTTACCATAAAAGATAAATATTCTTTAAAAGGTTTGTAACGAACTCTACATAAATATCTACTGGGAGAAAAAAGATCTACCAGTGAGTAGCAGAAGGTGAAAGTCTTCACGTTGTGCAAGAAAAGATATTGTCTGAGCAACCTTGTCCAAGCATTCTTTGCTCTGAAGATGATAGAATAACTCCGTAAGTCACACTGGAAACATATTTAATTGATGTAGTATACATGTCAAAGTATATATGTTACCAGAAAACTAAGTCTTATATTAATTAAAAGTCTAAAGTAACAGCATATTTATGATGATAATAATAATGAGAATAATAGAGGGATCTGACATTTGCACACCCTAAATGATTTGCACGTATCCTTCAAATATCGTACTCTTCCACTGTAAAAGAAACAAAATAAACTACATACAACCCTGTAATAAAGGGTGTCCTTAAAACAGTATAAGATGTGCAAATGTCAGCACCTAACAGTAATATTGATAATCATGACATGCATAAGTTATGCATTCTTAACATGTCCAGCTACATCTGTCAATTAATTTTGCAGACATTCAAGTACAAAAGATAATTGCAATCATGAGAACAAATGCAAAAGTTATGTAATCTCAAGGGATCTGATCGCTTATTGGCAATCATTGATAGTATGTTTCTCACCAGGTAAGGAGGATCTGCAACCACAATATGACATGGATGCTTCAGTGAAGATGGGAGTTCTTCTGGTTCATTGTAGTCATAAAAAGTAAACTCACTTCCATATTTCTCAAAACGTTTGTCATACTCTAGAAGTTGAACGGGTATATCAGGGTGAAGTTTCTACAAGTAACCAAAAACACGTTAAGTCCTTGGTTGCATATAATAAAGAAACGAACATGTATAAGAATACAATAAACTGACAGTAAGGCACACAACACCCACAACATATTTGTACATAGCAAAGATGAAAACATTTTGAGTTTTAACCAAAAATGAAAATAGAGAAAGATAGTATTTGGTCGAGAGTATTGACGAATAGTATTTGGTCGAGAGTATTGACGAATAGTATTTGGTCGAGAGTATTGATGATCTTACACCACATCTTAGTAAACCGTCACACGATTCTACTCTTCTTCCCTAAATATATAAAATGATAAAACAGAGCCGAGTTGGTGTTTTGCTAACACCATACCTTTGAGACTTTGACACATATAACATACAATACATAATTGAATGATCCTCACTCACTCCAAAAAATGATAATAGAATACGAAATAGGAAAATGTTATTTTCAGAGCTGTTTCTTTCGGTCTTGTTTCTATCCTTTAAGTAGGGCAACAAAATGAACAGATACCGTATAAATTAAGAAGAATTAAATCATTCGTAAATTCCAATTAAAATAACCAACAAAAATGCTAAATAAATTGCTTCCTCTATTGAACAAATATGTAACAAAACATCTAAATTAGCCAGCTATATCATTTTTTTTTGGAGTGGATGAGTCCATTTTTAAAGCTCTAAACTGAACTATAAGTCTATGACAATACTAATTACTTTTATCCGCAATTATGAGGTAAAACTCTTAACAGACAAGATCTATTTATCTAGTTCAGCAGCCTTCATTGCAGCAACTTTAGCAGCATCTATATCAGAATCTTTCAAAACCCCCTGATCTGGAGTAAATTTACCAACATATGTCTGAGCTTGCTATGAAGTCAAAGGCTCCTTTTCATTTCCTGCAATTGTAAAGTTTAAAAAAAGTTTTCATAAGCATGAATAAGCATATCAGATATCTAAGTTCAGATCATCATACGCAGTATTCAAAGATAGTTATCAAAAACAAAAAACAATATAATAAATTAAGATGCTACTAAAAAAAGGGATCAAGAAAGGCGCATAAAATACAAGATCGTACCATATTTTCCTTGGTCCTTGCTTCCATCAGAGATGTATAACTTTGGTTTCTTTTCATGACTTTTGCTAAAAGAAGTTCTACCTTCGGACCTCTCTGTCACTTCCATCTTTTCTTGCTTAGAGCATCTCTAGCGATCTGATTCTTTATTTTCACCTCCAGAAGCCCCTGAACTATCCTATCTATCGTGAAGTTGAATTCTGGCGTCTTTGATACAAATCCCTAAATAAACATTCAAGTTTACATAAAAATAAACTAAAGCTATGCAGCTTTACAAATCTCCAATTGAAAATATTCAAGCATTCAACCTAAACATGGAAGTTATATAAACAAGTAAACATTCAACCTAAGAACAAATTAAAAAATATTAGGGTTTCAAGCTCAAAAATCCCCAATTGAAAACTAAATCAAACTAATTAAAATCAAACACAAGCTTAGCCACTTACAAATTTGAACTTCAAACAAACTGAATTGAGTTCACAATTTTGTAATTTCGAATCGAACAATCTCCGATCGAATTGAGCTTCGAGAAAGAGAAGGGTGATAGTATAGGGAGAGAAGGGTAAGAACGTAGAGAGGGGAGGGGGAGAGAGAGGGAGAGAGAGAGAGAGAGAGAGAGGGGGACGAGATTTAGGGTTCTTGAGGGGACGGGGTGAGGGAGTCGAGAGAGTAAGAGAATGAGAGATTTAGTTTATATTTAGTTATTTTGATTTTATGTTTTAATGTTTTTAATTTTGTTGAAGGGAATGTCAGAGGGGGAAACTAAAATTTGACTAAGGAGGACCATTTTGCAAAAAAGGGGGGAAATATATGTATTAACGGGGGAAAGATTGGGAGAGGTGCGCATCCAAAAATTTTAAAGCTTATCGAATACATCAATTGTACTAACAAGCAATGTCCTAAAATCACAAAGACATCGGTTCTAAAAAGAATGATGTAGTATCGTCTTTTTACGTCGGTTGCATTCTCGAGCGATGTCTAATCAGTGATGTCTATTAGCATTTTTTTAGTAGTGCATGATAATTAATTCCATATTTTTGAGTGAATTCCTTTGCAATTAATCTAGCTTTGAACCTCTCAATAGAACCATCAGCCTTGAATTTGGTTAAAACCCTACATACAACCAATAGTCATCTGGCCTTTAGGTAATTGTAAAGTATCCCAAATGTTATTATTTTCTAATGTAGCCATTTCCAATTCCATATCATGAACCCAATTAGGATATTGAGATGCTTGAGCATAAGATATGGGTTCAAAAATGGATGAAGTGTGAGCAAGAAGTGCTTGATGTGTGTGAGGAAGAGAATCAAAACTAACCAGATTGTAGACATAATTAATCAGATAAATTGATAGGTTTTTGAACAATCCTAGTATTTCTTCTCAAAACTACTGGAGAAACAAAAACAGTAGTAAAAGTAATAGAATTATAAGCATTACTGGAATCAGCAGATGAAGACACTACATGAGATGATGACACTAAAACATCAGAAGAAGATGACTGCAAAAATATATCTGGTGTATCATAGCCTGAAGGAAATATATACATAAGGCGTATGAGTAGGTACAAAGAATTGCATAGTATTTGTTGAAGGAACTGAACCCATATGAAAAGAAAATTTTCTTTCATAAAAAATAATATCCCTGAAAGTTATGTCTTTATGTGTACAAACATCAAGCACTTTATAGCCTTTTAAGCTGTCGGATGATCCAAGAATACACGAGGATGTGCTCTTGGTAACAATTTCGAGCCGTTCTATTTGGAAGTAGAAACAAAACTTAAACAACCAAAATATTTCAAATAAGAATAATCGGGTGTAGAACCAAACAATTTTTTATAAAAGTAACATTACCAAATTGTTTAACTGACATCCTATTTATGAGAAAAGCTGCACGCTGAACACAATGACCCCAGTATTTGACGGGAAGTTTTGACTGAAAAATGGAGCTTTAGCAATCTCCATGAGTTGCTTATGCTTTCTTTCAACGACCCTATTTTGTTGGGGTGCGTCTGAGCAATTGGTTTGGTGTAAAATACCAAACTGAATATAAAAATTCATTATTTTACCATAACACAGATCCAAGGCATTATTAGTTCTAATCACTTTAACAGATTTGTGAAAATGATTTTGAACATAGGTCAAAATTTTAAACAAGATTGGAATTGAATCAAGTTTAGATTTCATTAAATGAATCCAAGTTACTCGACTGAAATCATCCGCAATAGTGATGAAATACTTACATCCATCATAAGTACTAGTATTGTACCCCATACATCAATGTGAAGAATTAACTCAAAAATAACAGTATATTTAATAGTACTAGAATGAAAGGACAATATGTGTTGTCTTGCAGCTGGACAAATTATACAAATGCATTTAGAACTAAGAAGTTTTACATCAATATGAGAGTTGATAAGCTTGAGTTTAGGATAAGGAACATGACCTAATCTCAAATGTAAAAGTTTTGCATCTGCAATAGCTGTAGAATAAGAAGTTGGTATATATTAGATAAGCTTGAAAATCAGAATGAGTTTTGTAAGCTAAATAAAAAAATAGATTGTCTACAGCAAAGTAAAAACCTTGTATCTATCTACCAAGAAGTATAGGTAGACTCATTGAATGCCCCTGAGAAACACAAATATCAGAAGTAAAATGAACAGATAAACTATAGTATGCATATAACTTGTGTAGAAATAAGACTGAACTAAAATATTGGAACAAAAAAATTTTAAGAACAAGAGAATGACTGGTTTTATGGTGCCAATATGTATGATCTGTACTTTAGTACAATCAGGAATTGTAATATTTATTGAAGAAAGTGATGTATAAGTGTCAAAAAGATCAAGTGAAGAGCACATATGATCAGACCCCACTGTCAAGAATCCAACTATTATGAGTTGTGGAAAGTATGAAAAAATTACCTGCTAAAATAACACTACAATCAAAATCAGATCCAGAATCAGCTTCTTTTAGTGTAGATAACATTTGTTGAGCTAGCAATGTCACTAACTAATTATACCCATCCACAGTAATAGTTGCAGTAGCATTTGAATCTATCTGAGAAGAAGTTGCAATTTCCTGATGTACAATGTCATGGATAACATTTGTAGCAAATTTCTTTGACTGAGAAGCCTTAAAGCCTGGTGGATAACCAATGAGTTTAAAACATCTTTCTTTACTATGTCCAGGTACTTTACAGTGATCATAAAAATAAGTCCTCTTTGCAGTAGAAGACCTTGAAATTTTGTTTGAGTTACAAGAGCCAGCCTTTCCAGTAAATTGCCCTTTATGAAACTGAGATTGAAAACCCTATTTGTCTTATAAAAGCCTTTTTTCAACAAAGAAAGCAACATGATCAAAACTAGAAGATGCCACTTTAGAAATCTCTCTGTGCGTCTGTTCTTGAAGTAACATTTTGTAAGCCTGAGGTAGAGTTGGTAGAGACACCATCGTTAACATATGAGACCTGATATTAGCATAGTCATTAGACATCTTCATAAGAAATAACATTAATATTTTATCTTGTTGAATTTTAAGCACTTTCTGAGTCAAGTTATAGGTACAATTCTTGTAATCACAGCAAGGTAATGGTTTCAAATTATCAATTTCATCACACAATTTCTTCAGATGAGTATAGTATTAAGAAATATTGAGATTATCCTAAGTTTTTTGAAGAACCTCCTATTCCAGAGCATAAAATTGAGCTGATGGTGCCTCACCAAGCCTTTCCTCTAAATAAAGCCAGATAATTTCTCTTGCACTATCAACATAAAGAATACTTGAAGCAATCTATGGCTCTAAAGCAAAAATTATCCAACCGATTATCATACTATTGCAACGTCACCAGGATTTGTAAATTGCTCCAACAGGCTTCACAAGTGTTCCACCAATGAAACTCAATTTATTCTTAGCAGTAAGTCCAATAACCATGGACCTTTTCCAATTTTCGTAACAAGTTCCATTAAATAGAGTAATAACCAATTTTAAAACAGTGTTATCAAAAGGATGCAAATAGTAAACACTTTTTGGATCTTAACCAATTCCATGAATCGACACATATAGATATAAGAATGAATCAATGAATATGAATAAGATATAAGTTCGATCAAGAAAAAGAACACAAAACTGAGATTAATTGCATAAATTAATTGAACTACAAAGAAGAATCAACAATAGATCAATACGAACAAACAAACACAAGAAACAAGAAAGAGAACGCTAAAAATTGCAAGAAACGAACAAGAAATCGCTAGATCAATAGAAATCATGTAACGAACATGAAATCTATCAATTCAACAACACAACACAATTGCAATTATTAGGCGTAAAATCATGAAATCAAGAAATGACCTTACTTGATGAAGAAAACACAAAAGAACAGAAATTCAATGAAGAAGACGATTGAGTTGTTCTAATACTATGTAGCGATTCACGTTTTATCATCTAAAACCAGTGTTGCAGATTTTGGAAATCGGAACTATTCGGTTAAGGTATCGATTTACGATTTATCGGGTGATTCGGTTGAAAAATCGGCGATTTATCGGCCATTTTTGTAAAATCGGTCGAATCTGTTCCAAAATTTTGACCGATTTATCAACGATTTTTCAAAAATCGGCCAATTTATATAACAGGGAAATTTTTACAAATAGAACTCCATTGATGAATACTACAAATTTTTACAGAGAGTACAAGCAGCAATGTAAAGCAAGAATTAACTCACTTTATATATTTGGGATTGTAATGACTTAATAGGTAGGTAACTAATTGACTAATTATATATAGATAGAAAAAATAAATAGTGTTACTAACTATCAAGCTATATCCATGTATGTAACGATGAGCTGGCTAAGTGATGATGTGTCAAGAGGAGTAGACGCGGAGCAGTGTGATACTGAACATATACAAATGTATGATGCCATGGATCAATTACAGTAAAACATGCCTTAATTAATTGATCAGAATAAACCATTTACTTCCACAGAAGAAATTTATATCTGACCAATTAAAGAAGACACCTATTAGAGAAGACAGAAGACATATATACTTCGAATTTATAGCTACAAAATTATATTTATACATTAGTAAGTTTACAAGCTTGGAACTTTTTTCTCTTCCTTTTCCTCCCTCATTTCCACATGGGACGTTAAGGGATCGAAACAACTTGTTCCGGGATAACAAGCTTATGATAACACGTACGTACCCTCATATCACCTTTGTACCCTATACTTTTTAGGGAATATACTGGTGTGCTTGGTTTAGTTTTATAATAATTATACAAGTTTCGTTGTTCTTGCTAATTAGGCAAATATTTGGTGTGCGTATGTAGTTGTGATTATATGATAAACCTCGGAAGTCCTACTTTATAACCCAGTTTCTTGACATCATGTTGGACTTGTTGCCTGAATTCTCGAAAGCTGAACTGTTTGTACACGGAAGGCTCCATGCAACTTTGTATCCGAGTTTCATAAGATGGACATAAGAAATAAGCAGCAGAGAACCTCTCCACTAGCTTATTCGTGACAACCCTATGTTCAACACTCTTATAAACATCATTGCTCCATGCCTGCATCACATAAGATTATTAATATCTAAATATTGGTGAAGTACTAGTAACATTTTATTTTTGGTAATGGTCGATTGCAGAAAAGAACGTATAACCTGAAAAAGGTCTCCGATATTAATGATCAGAGCTTTTGGATTAGGCTTAACCGCAAACCATTTACCATCTTTTACTAATTGTAGTCCTCCGATTTGATCTTGATGCAAAATTGTGAGGAAATCACTATCTGTGTGCGGCATCAATCCAGAAATCTCAGGTATTGGACATGGTGGATATCTGTTCATACGAAGATAACAAGTGCTGGGAACACAATTCTCCTTAAAGAAAGTTGCTTTATGTCCCAATTTCTCCGCCAAGATTTCTGCCAACTTTTGTGCTAGCTCAGAAACTGTTGTAGCAAATTGTTCCATTGTTGTGCTGCACATGTAAAACTCGAAATTAAGTTTCAGATAACAAAAAAACGTAGACAAACACACACAGTCTTTTAACAGATTACATTCAGATTAAGAGTTGATTATTTTTGCTAACTATAATTAGAAGTTCACATCTTCTATTTCAAATTCTGATATGAGATGCCATACTGTCCTACTGTAGTTAGTACAAAACGTGAGTTGTAGACTTAACAGGACAACTTCTTCCAACCTGGAAAGTCCTTGAAGGGTCTCATGCATGTAGTACCTCAACAGTACTACTCGAATCTCTCCAGTCCACTCCATCTCTGATTATAAACATGTTGTTAATAGCCTAACACGTAAATCTGGTCCTGCCCTCTGATCTATCATAGAAATTTAATTACACTATTTTTTTCTTTCTCAAATTAATTGCCGATCATTGAGATGAATTCATGATTTCTTTTATTAGTACTTTTTTTTTTTGCAAATCATTTTCGTCATTCTAAATATCTCGTAAAATTATACACATGTAGAGTTCGGATCAACTACGAAACAGCTTAAAATGAGAAACACTAAAATTCAACACACTTATAACTATGGTACGTGTTCACCATTCCACTGCCAAGCAAAATCTCGTAGGAACCTAAGTTAATTAATTACAAGACAAAAAAGAAGTGTCATCTTAAAAAATTGTACATATTACTAATCTCTAATTTCTAACGTGCCCATGTCCTACACACACAACTAGGACAAAATACGTTGTACGAGAACGTGATCAGGAAAGACATGAAAATATCGTACCCGGTGAATGCTAAGTGAAGATACGGAGTGTAATTTATTTCTTTTGGACGAGCCTCCAGTTTAGATTTTTCCTTAAAAAATTCTTATATAACTCTCTATAGATTCTAATCTAATTTATTCCTAAATCCAAAAGTTGTAAATCTAGTTAGTTCATATTATGCACAAGAACCAAGTGTTTCTTAATTGTCCTAAGAAAAAAAAAAGTGTTTCTTAATTTGTAATCTAAACTAGGGCTGAGCAAAAATCCGAAAAAATCCGAATCCGAATCCGAATCCGCTAAAAACCGCTAAAAACCGATCCGTATAAAACCGATCCGAAACCGAAACCGAAAAATTAAAAACCGAAACCGAATCCGATAATGCGGTTTCGGTTTCTTGTCGGATCCGATCCGAACAAACCCGAATCCGATCCGATTAAAATAAATAAATAAATAAATAAATAATACATAGTAGTCTGCCAGTACTTAGTAGTGTTTTAAGAGTCCAGATAAGAAAAGAGGAGATGAAAAGCATCTGTTTTAAATTGAGCCTCAAATGTTTGAAAGTTTTTCGGGATGTATAGTCTGAAAGTTGTTTGTAAGGGAAAAGGATTTTTTTTTTCTGTTGCGTTTTTACGGCTACACTTGTTTATATATTCTTCATTCCTAGTTTTAAACTTATAATACTTATCCTTTCAAAAAAAACTTATAATACTTATATTAAAACTGTTCTTTTGATTATGACATATCTATACTATAGTATATGTTAAAGCCGGAATCGAGATGATTTAAAAACTACGGATATACGTAGGACAAAGCTCAGGAACTTTTGTATGTTAGCTTAACACCCAGAACCTATGTTTCATGATGTATATTGTTGTCACAAATGGAGTAATGGTAATACCATATCCTCACATTTTGATTTCACTTACTAGCCCTAGCTCTTAGTCGACAATGCTTTGTTTGGGCTATAATTTCAGCCTAGGAGTCCGAATGAAAATTTTGCACTGGACTATTTCGAATCATTTTTTTCAATAACTATTTTAATTTGAGTCGGGTTTAAAACCGAAACCGAACCGATTGCATCCGATCCGACAATTTTGAATCCGAAACCGAACCGCCGGTTTCGGTTGCGGTTTCGGTTTTAGATTTTAAAACCCGAAGAGTTTCGGTTTCGGTTTCGGTTTTACCATAAATCCGATCCGATCCGATCCGTGCTCTCCCCTAATCTAAACTACAACTTGTAGCTTGCAAGTAAGTTACAGATAATTTTTTCATATAGAAATAATTGAAAATTACATTTAAAAATATATGAATGAGAAATTGATATGTAGTTTTAAGAAAGACATGTAATTTAAAATAAATTTGTGAATAAAATCTTGAAAAATGAATGTGACATTTATACCGTTAACTAATTACCTGATGCTAGTAAAACCTCCCAAGCTTGAAATGTCGATCAGAGGTACATGAAAAGCTTCTGACCATGACAACTGCGGTAGACAAGTAGCTGAAGGAGTTCCCCACCGGTAAGTTCCGGCCGGAAAACACATTTCTTTCTCATGAAAGGATTTCTTGAATACATCAACTTGTTCACGTCGCATTTTCTCCAATATTTCATCTGAAATTCCATGGTTCACCACTTGAAAAAAACCCCATTCTTGTGAAGCCTTAGCTATTTCTGCCTTGCATTTTTCTCTTTCGGATTCTCCGAGACCTAACATGCTAAGATCAATCAATGGAAGCTCGCATTCTTCGACAACTTCTGTTGTCACCTGCGTGTCAACATTGGTGGACTTACTGGATTCTATGAGAGCTTTGTATGTCTCTTCAAATGGTGGCTCAGCTGTGGACTCCATGTTAATGTTCTGAAACATGGAAAACAAGAAGATATTAAACTGATCGATAACAACACAGCAACTAATTGGTACACAACCAAAACGCCAAAAAATGTAGTAATGTACAATAATGTTTGTTTGATTAGAGAAAAATTTAGCATTGTGGGCTCAGTGGATTATATAGTATTTTCTCGGTAACAAAATTTTGCGGATTTGAATATTTACGAAGTCATTAGTCATGGGGTGTGTACTGCAGTGATCATCAATTTTTAATATTTAAATTATCCCTGCCGATTGATCAAAATTCTTAGATTAGATAGCTTTGATGAGCTGTTTATAATTAAATTGACAAGGAGAAGATGTCAAGATGATGAAAAAACTGTTTGTATCTAGTACATTTGCTCTTTCGCTATCGATGAGAAAACTTTATGGTCTGCTTTTCTGCAGATTAAAATTGTAGTCAAAAGCTGCGAGAAAGAAAAAAAAACGAAACTTACTCAGTTATAATATCACTCAAAGTCAGTTATAATATCACTCAAAGTGGTGTCTGAGGAGGATAGATGTACGCAACCATGTCCCTATACAATATGTATAGGGAGGCAGTTTCCGAAGGACCCCCGACCATTACAAATACAAAAATACAAATACAGAAAAGAAACCTAATACAAACTAAGAAACTCACACACACGCAAGAGTCGAACCCTGACCTCCTTCAAAGAAGGCCAGTGGCTCAACCACTGCACCAACATAGCAGCAAGTGTTGCCTCAAATTCACTTTAATCAAGAGTTTTTATGATTTAACTAATCGTATTATTTAAAAAGATTTTATTTACTTTATATCACGCATATGCTAAAGAAAATGAAGAGCCTATTTGGGCTTTCATTTTACTGTTGACTTATGACTTATATGGCCATAAACACTTGTGGGGGTGTTTGTTAAAATAAGTTTTAACTCAACTTATAACTTATAAACTCACAATTTTAATGTTAAGAATCCTTAATTTTCAACTTAAAACTTATTCTTGATATACGCAATATATAATATCATTCAAATCTTTAAAATCATATATATGTCGATCCATTCATCAGAAAATTGATATGTATATATCAAATTTCTCTATTTATCGAGATCTATCTATTGATATCCATTGTTATATATAAAAAACAAATATTTTGAAAATTATAAAAAAAAAAGTTAACTTACAAGTTCTGATTTATACAAACAGTTTATTGATTATAAGTACTGATTTACCAAACACTCTAGTGTCACTGTTCTACTTATCACTTATATGACATAAGTGCTTATAAGCCATAAGATATTTATTTTAACATACACGAAATTTTAATATTTATGCTTATTTACTTTCTCCAAATTCGAAGTTCATTATCAAGGATTGCAGATTGGATACGTATGGTGATCTTATAAGGATTGCAAATTGGATACGTAATGGTGACCGAATTTGAAACTGAATTTTAAGATTCGTTACAACTTATTTACAAATTTAAAAATATATGTATTTTTAATTATAAAATGAAATTAAATTTACGTGAGAACGTGTACTTTCATTGAAGATGAAATGAAATGAAATCTTAAGTATGATGCAAAGTTACAATTAAAATTTTGATTTATTAATTTAAATTCAGCAATAGAAAAAATGAAATGAAATGAAATTATAAAGATGATAAAAAATTACGACTGAACATTCTTTTACATAAGAACGTGTCCTTATTTGAAGAAGGTATAGCGTAAATTATTATACACTCTCCAAATGTGAAATGAAAAAGTGCTAATGTTACTCCATGATTAAACCAGTATAAATCATAATACAAAATATAACCTTTATACATAGATTTTAGGTCTATTATTAGATATTCCTATAAATGTTAATATATATACAGAAGTAGTAAGTAGATAGATTTAGAGACCCACCTTAAAAAGGATGGAATAATTATATCAAACATTGAAATTTCTTGTTAAAAACACATCACCATCACAATCACAATGATTTCAACTTATCATCTGTTCAGTGGTTCTCTACCACAGTCACGAGGTCTGTCAATCGTTTTCTTCAAACCACAATATGATTTTTCTTGAATGAAAAGACACAAGACAATTATATAAGATAATTTACCTATTTTGATTCTTAAAAGTTTATTTTAATTGGGTACAAATTTTTTTACAAAAAATATCTTAATTTGATTAATTATAATTCAATTAAATATATCTGTAAAAATATTTCTTCCTGTCGCATTATCTTATCATATTATTTTGTAATTATTTTTTATACTTAATTTTATACTTCTAGCTAACATTACTCTAAAAATAAAGAGCATATATTAAATTAGATTAATGACTTAATAATAGACTTCTATATATCTAAATGAGCATAGTACCCAAGAGGTAAAATTCACTACCACCAAAACTACTAGACCAGTTCCTTTTCTTCAAGAGTGCATAAAAATTATTCTCGCAATGAAATTTTGTTGATGCGGTTGCTTCTGAATTCCATCTCAAAAATTATTTTCGCACAAACCAGTATCTATACGTAGGCCAAGGTTCTAGAGAGAACACCCTTAAAAAGAGAACGAGAGAACACATCATCTAACCATTGAATCTATTAAATCTAATGGCCCCGCCAGGGGCACCCAATACAAAAAAGTCTTATAATTCTAGTCTCTATCCATTCATAAAAAAAAAATAATAAAAAAAAAATTAAAAAAAAATTTAAAAACCTGTTATGACGTCACAGTGACATCATCATCATTATTATTTTTTTTTTAAATTTTTTTTTATATTTTTTTTTTAATGAATGGATAGAGGGTAAAATTATAAGACTTTTTTGTATTGGGTGTTGTTAGCGGGACCATTAGATCTAATAGATTCAATGGTTAGATGATGTGTTCTCTCGTTCTCTTTTTAAGGGTATTCTCTCTGGAACCTAACCCTCTATACGTATATTTATAAACACATGATAATCCTACCAACTACTACATCAGTTTACCTGATGACGTGGAAACACCAGAAAGTTTTTGGAGTGATCGGCCATCAGTGTACTGTTTCGATTGAGCTTTCGCAAATTTGATCCTGCATGATGATAAAATATATATGTTAATACACTTTAGTGACCCATTCTACCTAACCTAACCGCTACTAGCTAGAATCTTCATGCATAGATGTATACAGAAAGTATACTGCCACTTACAAACTTATAAGGAGGGCAAAACTAAGGAGAATTGTAGTTCATATGAACAAAACTTGGAGATTTATATAGGGAAATTAAGGAGGGCAGGAGGGGTACTATCAATCAATGATTGTAATAAATTTCTAAACACTAGATAGACGTCTCCATCTGTCCATTTTCAGTGATTGTTGAAGAGAGCTAGTAAGCATCTGCGTTTCAAAAAAGAACACGCGTCTCTTGTTGTTATCAGAGAAATCTTACTCTTCATGCAATACAAATTACTAATGAGATTATAATTCTAATTCCATTTATGATCGATACATACATAAATACTGGAGCATAGTCTGAGCAAGTCTGTGAGATTGCTTAGGTTGTTCTAACTGTTCAACTAGTTTACATTCATCAAGACTAGTATGGGAAAAATGTGATCATTACTAGCTATTTCAAGGTACTCTCTTTAGGTATATTTTTTTTTGTGGCTCATTCATGATATCCCCTCCAGTCCTATTTTAGTCGGCTTTGAAAGGGAAATTGGGAAAGTTTCATAAAAAATTGGGAATCCACATAGGGATAAAAATTCATTTATTTATATGAAAAGAAGAATTTCTCGATTTTTCGCGGAAATCTCCGTTCACTGTTCAGAACGAAGAGTAGGATAAAAAAATTCATTTAAAAATTATGGCGGTTTGGAAGACGGAATACAATTTGTAAAATTTATGATTACCTTGCAAAATGATGCGACCTATCCATACACAAATCATTTAGTGCTTTACAATTTGAAATATGTAAGATTTGAAGCATATTGTCTTGTTACGAGCATCTAACCGAATTACACATGAATCTTAAATTTATGTCTTCAGAGACTGTTTTTATATTATGGGATTAAACCAAACTAGTTAAGTCGAGTAAAATTGAATCAAATTCTTTCTTTGAATTTGTGTTTATAAATACATAAATCTACATAATTTGTATCAGCTTTTGATATTAATTGTTAGGTCCTATCAAGGTTATTAGATGTTGCAATTTGTAGACGTACAAATTCAATATAAAAAATAACAAGATACCATCCCTGGTTATGATTCATCCAAGTTTCCTCCTTCACCACCTCCCTTCTTCTTCCATCCCATATCGCTGATTATTAATCGGATCACAAAACAAGTCACGTGTATGTGGGATATAGTTACATGACCAGCTTATACTGTACGTATAATGTACACTTCGGAAGATATTTTTCCACAATTGCATGTCGGCATAATACTGTGGATATACGTGGGCAATTTTAGTATCTCAAGTGTATCTCGATCAACCGGTCACACACTCACTCACATGATTAATTTTCTGGTTGACGGCCTTTTTGTTCAAGGATGAACGTGTTAGGAATCTATCCGATTCCCTACGAATTCGGAAGCGATTTGATAAATATGTGTGCTTACATCGTACAAATATACGTGATAGTAATGAAGTAACAAACCAACAATACAGTAAAAGAGACAAGAGATTTTACGTGGTTCGGCCCAGCCTACATCCACAAGAACAACAACTTCACACTAGATAAAAGAGATTACAATATCCGGGTATCCGGCCCCTGAATTTTATACACAAATTCAGCCCTACAATACCTATTATATATATCCCCAACTCACTGAAGTTTTTATCTCAAAACCTCCCCCTATCACTGTTTCCCGACAACATTTCCTTCTCTCCCTCTCCCAACCCGGACAGTGCCACACAACCTGATAGAAAGACCCCTGCAGCGGGACCACCTCCGATGGCTGCAGTCAAATCCAAGTACCCTAAGGAATAGTTCAGGCACGAGGACCTTCTATCCCAACACTTCCAGAAAGCGGGCTAAACCGGCTCCCCTACTAGACGGACTATCTAGCAGCTATAGAGAGAGAAGAGAGAATTATGGTGTATTTGATAATGAAGGAGGAAAAGAGTATTTATAGAAAAGAAGAGGTAGGTGGGGGGTTGGTGGGTGTGAATTTGGTGAGGTTGGAAAGAATAAATAAGGCTGCTGCCTAACACACGGCTGCTGCCTAACAATCTCCCCCTCTTTCCAAACTCAAAGCTCTTCACTTGCACTCCATACCCGCGCCCTGTTGGCACAACTCCAACTTTTCCTCGATCCATATCATTCCCTACGACAACCCCCCCCCCCCGAGTCCAAGACTCCAAACTATACCCTAGTTTGCACATTCATTCTCGAATGCCCACTTGCTATACGCACAAGTGTACCATTGACCTCTATTTGTCAAACTACATACATGTGAAGCAATCTGTTGTATACACACATACTCACTTGATTCACGTTGGCCAATCCCATATGTAGTCCATCACACACGCAAGTGTGACCATCACACACACAAGTATGACCATCGATCTTTCATTTACTCCCCAACTGCATATCAAACAAATCAATTTGTTACATGGTTCACTGCTCACTTGATTCGTGTTAATCGATGCCCATATGCAGCTACAACACACCAACTACTCGTTGATGTCGTGGAAGCCCACTACACCATAGATGGCTTTTTACAACACTTAGGGGGGGTGTTACCTTCTCGGGTGTTACCATAGCTATGAAATTTTGGACCTACCACAACGCTCTAGGTTTTGGTGTTATCATATCCTTAAAGGTATGTTACCATAGCTGTGGAAGGTGTTAAACTTAGTAACACCATGAGTTGTGTTACCTTAGAGTATAATTAATATATTTTTGAATTTTATTTATAATTAATGATTTAATAATTTTTAAAATTAAAAATTCAATAATTTTAATCAAGTCATTGAATTTATTATTATAAAAATAATATTCTATCAAATAATTTAATCGTTTATATTTTTACAATATTAATATATTTTTTTCGTAATTTTATTTAAAATATCTTAAAATAAAGTAATATTCAAAAATTATTAAAATTTGATTAAATTCATTAATAAAATTATTGGAGAAAATAACAGGGTATAATAAGTTTAAATTATCATTCAATAATTGAAATAATAAATTTTATAGTCGTACAATTTTTTATAAGAAAATTAATAATTTTTGTAATATTATAAAATGAAAAAAAAAAGTTACTTAACGAAAAATTGAAAAAAAAGGGAGGCTGGGCGGCAAATGAAAATGTAAGCGGGCAAATCAAAATTTGGACCAAATTGGTTAAGTCGGGGGAAATTGGGGATTGTCCCTCACTCACCTCCTCTCAACCTCACTCACTCACCTCTCTCTCCAGCTCAATTAGGTCAAATTTCACACTCAAGCTTGCTCTCGCTCACTCAATCTCACACTTAATCTCGCTCTGCTCAGTGTCTGCCTCACTTGCTGATTAGGGTTAGGGTTGGATTAAGGGTTAATCGGAGGGTTCACTCAATCGGTCTCTCTCACTTGCAATTAAGGTATAAATCTCTCTTTATATGCTTCGATTTGTATATATATTTAGCTTAGTTTGTGTTACCCGCTTCGATTTGTATGTATCTCTATATGTCTCTCTCCCCTCTCTCTGTCTCTCCCCCACTGTCTCTGTCTCTTTCTCCATTTTCTCCTATCTCTGTCTCTCTCCCCCCCCCCTCTCTCTCTCTCTCTCTCTCTTTCTCCCTCTCTCTCCCCTCTCTGTCTCCCCTCTCTGCCTCTCTATCCCCTCTCTCTGTCTCTTATAACTGGACAAGAAAAATCCATGTTAAGAAAATATATGATAAGCCCTCCAGGGAGAGACTACATAATTTCTTCAGTAAAAGCCGTAAGTCGCAACAATTTATGGGGCAGACAAAAGTTCTATGTATATGTTGATGCATTTTTTCTTGCCATTTGCACTGATTGCTTCTTTTGATTACATTCAGAGATGTCTTCCACAGAGTGGCTTGGATGAGCAATTCGTCATACACATGGTACAAGCTCCTATACCAAACTTTAACCTGTTACTTTGGGTTAAGTAACTAATGTAGAATTTCTGTATTTTATAATAAATTATCAAGAAAAGAGCAATGTTTTAATGTTAATATTATGCTTTCACGTACGGGGGTGACTAGACCTGGAAGCACGAATGGGGTGGGCAAGTATTATTGCGTGATCCCAAACAGGGAGTAAGCAATTGATATGAAATGGACACTTTTACTACTTGTTTCGTGCTAGCGTGTTCGAATGGTCTTTAAACCTGTAGATAAGTTACTAGCAGCCTGTAAGTTTGCTACGTTGAGTTCATTTTCAGTCAGGTTATAATTTTTTTTATAAATCTGCTCTTGGTTGAAGTTACTTTAGTCAAGATAAGAAGTCCTATTATTTGCTTGTTCACAGTTAATTATGGACTTTGTATTGACATTATTGATTTTGCTTTACTTTTCTATAAATTTTATTTTCCCTATGCCATTAATGTCACATAAATTATAGATTAAACTTGAGGAACAAATTCTAAGCTTCATGGATATTTTGATTCCCACATCAGGCCGGGTGACAGTGAGAATACATGAATCATCACTGATTAAATGGTGCTATTATTTTCATGCTTTTTCATCTATGTGTTACCACTGCAACGTGGTTCGTATATTAGGAAAATATACGATTTAGATTTATAAATTGTCGTAGATATATAAATAAGCTTAAAGGTGTCGAAAGCTAGGCTGCTGCAATCACTTCCTCTTCAGTACAAGATGAGACTGTTTGGGTTGAGGGCCTTGTCCCTGCTTTAGATTTCTGCAATCATGGTAATTGTAGAACTTCGATATAATTATGATTGCTCCTTCTTTGTTTTTCTTAAGAATCACTACTGCTGTTGTATTTTTTGTTAATACTGGTTCATATTGCTATCTAGAGTACTATTTTGTCATTTTAGGAGTTTATATTTTTAGGTTTCTTGCCAATTTATATTTGATCAATTTGGTGGAGCTATGTTAACTTTTCTTTTTCTGAATTATCAATTATTATATGCTTAAGCCTGGTAATGAATTGAAGCCTTCTCAGAGACCTGGTAAGTGTCCATCTAGACTAATTGTTGAGTCATTATAGTATGTTTAATTATTTGTTGGATTTACTATAGATATACAGAGATGAAATTTGACCAGTAAAAGAATGATGAAATTTAAGCTGGTATAGCTTAAAGGATCAGAAGTAACCTCCTCCCTTGGTTCCATATTTCGAAATAGGTCCGTGGTACTCTCGGTGCTACAGATCTCTTCCAGGCTCTATGTGATCCTCGACATCTAGACTGGAGCACTTTGGGCCTATTTATTATCAATCATATTTAGGTATTCTCACTTTATTTTTTGTAATTCTAGAGTCTCTACTTATGCCTGATTGCTTCATGTTGATTATAAACATTTAGTTATAAGTGTGACAATCTGGTTTGGTCCATAAAATAGTCCACCTTCAATTGATCTAAATACTAAATACTCTTCCGTCTGATTTGTCATTTTAGGTATGTGAACAAACAGGAGTGGTCACTGAAGGAAAGGTTTGCAGTTTGATGGGCTGTCACTGAAGGAAAGGTTTGCATTTCATTGTTCAAATGTGTGGTATGGAAAAGTACCAGCTTTCGTTAAATTTTTCATTGTATTGGTTTTTAATGTCTAGCATCGAGTACTCTTTATAGATGGAAATGAGATGTATTCAAATTTTTAGTTTTTATTTTTGCTTCAGGTTTCTTGTGGCTTGCAGCTTGGCTTTTTACTTCATATATAGTTGGCCAGTTTCCATGGTTGTCTACTGAAATCACGTGGAAGATAAATTGCTGCTTGCATAAGTTCGTTTTCTTTATTACCAGCAATCAAGAAGACCTGTTAACACTTGGCCCGTGCAAGAAAGTTTTGTGATTCCAAATGAAGATGAACCAACTCCGTGAAAATCCTACCAATCTATGACTTACTTTTTTTACCTGAATTTTGCAATTAGATTGTGTATCTGGTGGTATTGTGTACCAGTTCTTTTAGATGGTAAATGTTGAAACGATTTGGTTGTACAAAGTGCTTGAATCTAAATGTTGTGGAATTTGCTATATAATTATTTTCTTCTACCTTCATGATTTTTTTTTCACCTTTATTGTTATCAAAGCCTTGGAATTTTTATATTGGGTTAAATTTTTTGTATATCATAAAACATTGGCAATTGTAAATTTAAAAAAATTGTTTTTTTTTGCAAAATTGTATAAGTGGGGCCCACATGTGGGACCCACATAATTGATTAATAATTTTGAAAAATTATAACATCTAAGGTAACATAGATTTGGTGTTGCTATAGAATGTTTAGTGTGTTGCTGTATAGGTCTATGGTAACTAATTTGGCTATGTTAGCTTTGGCATGTCGATGTGTTACCTTAGACTCCAAAGGTTACATAGAACAAAACTATCCCAGCAAAGGTGTTACCTTAGCCTTTTTTTGGCCTTTGGTAACAGAATTTAGGGTCTAAGGTAACATAGTTGTGGTGTTACTGTATGTAGTTTATGGCGTATTGCCCTTCGACCAAGCATCCATCCCAGTAGTCTTTGCACCATCGTCTAGACTGGAAGGCAATACAACCGCAGCAGTATCCTTCAAGTCACTCTTCCCTCGTGCACGAGATAACCAGATTTTTGAAGTTCCAGTACGTTCTGGCCACGTACTAATCAGGCGATATATTCCCCCACGTAGCTCTCCCTTTATCCGAACCACATGACCTCTTTTGATATTCATAGCTCCCCCTACTATAGAGCATCTGTAGCCTTCTGAAGCTAACCGATCGATAGATATTAGATTCTTCCTCAGCTTAGGCACATATCTTACCCCGTTCAAGCTGCGAACTATTCCATCGAACATTTTGATTTTCACAATTCCAATCCCCTTGATCTCACAAGTAGATCCATCAGCCAAAGAAACTGTTTCATTCTTTGTATCTTGGAATTTGTCAAAATGCCCCCTCTCGGAACATACATGGTAAGATGACCCTGAGTCTAATATCCATTCTCCTGGAGAACTAGTGCCTCGATCGAAGACGGTGCAAACATCTTCACAATCGAGAGTAACCACAGCCAATGATGCATCTGGATCCTTCTTATTAAGCGGACAATTCGGCTTAATATGACCCCACTCCTTGCAAACAAAGCACTGCATGCCCTTTTCACTGTATCTGGATTTACCCCTACTATTGGTAGATCCTCTCACAACACCCCTTCCTCTATTATTTTGACTACGCAAAGCCAAAACTGTCATTCCGTCCTTGTCACCATCCTGGTTCTTCCTTCCATCATTTGACAAAAGTGCTGACTGAACATCCTCCAATTTTAACGTGTCCTTTCCGTACAAAATGGTTGTGACCAAATGATCGAATGACTCCGGAAGCGAAGTAAGAAGAATAAGGGCCTTATCTTCTTCCTCCAATTTTACATCAACCTTTTCAAGTTGATCAACAATACCATTAAACATATTCATGTGCTCAATAACATTGCCTTGAGCTGCCATCTTCAGCTTGTATAACTCGCGCTTCAGATTTAACTTTGTAGTCAAGTTCTTCCCGAGATACGATGTCTCCAACTTTGACCATAATTCCTTCGGCGTGCTTTCGTCAACAACATTATTGATAATGTTATCAGCAATGCATAGCCTGATGGTACTCATGCATTGCGACTCAGCATCCTCCCAATCTTCATCGCTCATCTTTGTTGGTTTTCCCTCCTTCCCCTTCAAAACCCTTGCTAGCTTCTGTTGGGTTAGGATATCCTTTACCCTTCTCTGCTAAAGAGTAAAACTTCTTTTACCATCATATGGAGACATCGTGAATCCTTTAATACTTGCCATGATCTCCGTTTGCACACACAAACCAATCCAAACAACTAAATCAATTGGCCAGGTAAGTGTAAGAAAGAATGGGAGCACTTCCGTCAAAACGGCGCCAAATTAGACAACCACTTCTCTTAACGACTTTCCTTCGGCACCAATAATTTAGACACAACTTGCTCTGAAGCCAACTATTAGGAATCTGCCCGATTCCCTGCGAATGCGGAAGCGATTTGGTAAATATGTGCGCTTAGATCCCACAAATATACGTGATAGTAATGAAGTAAAAAACCAACAATACAGTAAAAGAGACAAGAGATTTAACGTGGTTCGGCCCAGCCTACATCCACAAGAGCAACAACTTCACACTAAATAAAAGAGATTACAATATCCGGGTATCCGGCCCCTGAATTTTATACACAAATTCAGCCCTACAATACCTATTATGTATATCCCCAACTCAATGAAGTGTTTATCTCAAAACCTCCCCCTATCACTGTTTATCGACAACCTTTCCTTCTCTCCCTCTCCCAACCCGAACAGTGCCACACAACCTGATAGAAAGACCCCTGCAGCGGGACCACCTCCAATGGCTGCAGTCAAACCCAAGTATCCTAAGGAATAGTTTAGGCACGAGGACCTTCTATCCCGACACTTCCTGAAAGCGGGCTAAACCGGCTCCCTACTAGACGGACTATCTAGCAGCTATAGAGAGAGAAGAGAGAATTAAGGTGTATTTGATAATGAAGGAGGAGAGTAGTATTTATAGAAGAGAAAATGTAGTAAATGGGGGTTGGTAGATGTGAATTTGGTGAGGTTGGAAAGAATAAATAAGCACGGCTGCTGCCTAACAGAAGGTTGGTTGTATATATACCCATGCTGAAATAGCTAAAATAGGGGTTAAATTAGGTTGAAATCCTGCTAAAATAAAAATTATACTCCCTCTCCCGTTCTGTACATTGTGTTTAAAATGAATAAAATAATGGGTGTATTGTGATTTTATTGTTAAAATAAGTGAAGTAGTGGGTGTAATAGCGTAAAATGTTGAAAAAGTGGTGTGAAGTAGTAGATGTAATAATATATTTTATTGTTAAAAATTATTATTTTTAGTAATGTAAAGAATTGGTGGAACATCCAAAAAAGGAAAGTATAAGATGGGAGTAATAAGAAAGTTCCTATAAAATTATAAATTTTAATTAAAATTCATTAAATATTTTATTTTAAGACCTAGCTAATCATTAAAAATTAACGATGTTTAATTATAGACGCATCTATTTTATGATCTTGATTCTATCATTCATTATACAACTAAGCACCCTTAATTTTACATTAATATATTTTCTCGGTCGGAATGTTAACTTTTAGACATGATTTCTTAATGAAATCTTACTAAGACATAATTAATAATTTTAATTTTTGTATAAACAAAAAATAAAGAATTTTAACTTCAATTTGATACATGAATCTAAATTTTATGTTAATTATTATTATTATTTTCTATTCTCTTAATATGCATGTTAAAATGAATAAAAACAATAATGTTCTTCGATTTGTGTTAAAAATTAAGTTTGTACAAATTTATTTTTTGAAAATGTGTTTGGAAGATTTCCTTTTATTAGAGTTATCTGACTAATTATGTTAAGAATAAGTATTTTTTTTAAATATTACTGATATACTTGGGTTCAAGACCCAACCTATTGATGATATCCACACACTTGATATTGTCCACTATAAAATTGAAAGGCATGTGCATGGATTACATTGGTTAAACACATCATTAACCCCACTCACATTGGCTAAACACATCATTAACCCCACTCTTTAATTTGTAAAGTTATACTTGTCTCTAGATTTTTATGCAAGATTTTTATAAGTTGAAATGTACTCCGTAACAAAGAATGACCGACAATGTATTATAATCAAAAATTAAACATAATAGATTGATTAGCTTATATAATAAGGCTAGTGTTCAAATAGAAACCAACATTAAAATAGAAACTAGAAACTTACACTAAATAAATTATATTTCATTTATTTTAACGGTTTCGCTAGGGGTACCTTCACAAAAAACTTATAAAATTCATGGCTCTATTCAACAAAAATATAAAAAAAAAATTAATTTTTTTTTTAAAAAAAGTTACTGTTCACGTGCCAGGTCATCACGTGAACAGTAACTTTTTTTAAATTTTTTTGTTGAATAGAGCCAATAATTTTAAACGTTTTTTGTATTGGGGTACCCCTAATTTGGTCATTAGATTAGCTTAAAATATTTAATTTAGATTTAGTTTCTAGTTTCTATTCAAAGTTATTTTCTATTAGAACAAGATCCTATATAATAATATAGACTAATTTGCATTTTTTATACATGTAAAGTTGTACAGTATTTCAACATATTTACACCAGAATATATATATATACATATATATATATATATATATATATAGAGAGAGAGAAAAGTTTTATGGATCAGAGTATTCTTTTTATTGAAGTACTTGGAGTACATATACGTTCTGCATTCATAATATTTTAAAATTTATTATTTTGTAAATCTTGTTATATGAATATGATAATTTCATTGATAATCTTGAAAATCATGTATATTTTGCAATATGTTCATCTTGAAAATCTTTTATGTTTTGCAATCAGAACATATATGTTTTGCAATCCAAATGTGTTTCGCAGAACAATTCGTTTTGTAATATTTTATATTTTGTTAGCAAAACATCCAATATATGTAAGATTTTCAATAAAATAGTGATATTCATGTAATAATTAAACTTTTCAAAATAATAAAGTTTGTAAAATTTTAAATGCAAAATGTATATCTACTCTAAGTACTATATATGTGAGTAAAGTTCTATGGAGTACTAATTTAATTGAAGTATATATATTTTAGGCGGCCATTAAACGCCTAAAATTTGCAAAAATAGGTCATTAGGCATTTTTTTTAATTAGATGGCGCCTAGGCGGCGCCTAGGCGGGATTATGCGGTTTAATGAGTTAGGCGGGAATAATTGATTAGACAGCGATTAATCGGATTTAATCAGGATTAATCGGTCAAATTTTAAAAAAAAACAGTCAAATTAAGAATAAAACTTAAAAAAAACATAATTTTTTAATAAAAAATATTATTTACACATGAAAAGATAAATTCACTCATCATATTTAATAATAAAATGAAGATATTAATATTTTTACTTATATAAAATATATTTTTAAATATTAAAATTAAATTATATAAAAAGTAATATTTTAATACATCCGATTAATGTTCCGATTAATCATTCCGATTAATCGCCGCCTAGCCGATTAATCACTAGAAGGTAGGTTCATTGCCTAGAACCGCCTAACCATTTTTATAACATTGATCTTTATACATGTAAACATTTTTGAACATTTGATTTTAAATTTTAAATTAATAACTATAAAATAGACAAGCCAAAAATTAATACCCAGCTGCATGTACTTTCTATTTTTGCAATCTGTACCATTATTCAAAATTTGTTTTAAGCAACATGAATAACATAAAGGTAAACGGTCTATTGCAAATGGTTGCTAAAATACTGTTTGGCAACATACGATTTTATAACCGTTGCATCAACTATTCAATCGTCCTGATTTAAAAAAAATTCGTATCATAGTGCACAACTTTCTGTGATACGGGCAAATTACCAAAATGGACCTTGTCCTCGTACCACAGAAACTTTGCACGGTAAGGGCATAATACCAAAATGCCTCATGTTTCACATCAAAAATCTACTACACACTATTATTTAAAAATATTTTAAATGATATTAAAAAAAATATTTTAAATGATCGAAAGCAATTAAAAAAAAAGAAAATTAAAATAAATATTCATTCTTATTAAAAAAAAAAACAGGAAGCCCAGTCCGATGGTTTTTTATAAGACAATTACCGAATCAAAAGAAATTACAAGAAAAAAAAATGAAATGAATGCACTACAATCCCGTACGGCATAAACTTTGTGCCGTAGGAGGAGGAAGGGGAGGCATTTTGGTAATCTGTCCACCGTATTTGTGCAGTATGATATTAATTTTTTTAAATCAAAAACGTTGGATGATCCAATCGGAAAGATTGCCATAGACCGCCCCCATAACATAATCCCACCCTCTAACGCACCCTTACACGTCACAACTAAACCCTTAACATCTAAACCCAAACCCTTTGTACCAAACTATTCCTGAATTATTTAGGTAATCTTATAAGGAAAATACTAGCCCTAACCCTAAGTATTATGATTAAATATTAAATATTTTCATATTTTAACATTTATTAATTCTTAATTGTTTAATTTATTTTTGGTTTTCCAATATTGCTTTACAGCATTAACTTAATTTTCTGAGTAACAATGGATCTATGTAGATCACATTAATTTTCACTAATAAAAATACGGGTGATGACCCAAAATATTCATATGGGAGCATGGATGGCCCAAAATACTGTCGGAACACGGTACATCGTGTAACGTGATATCTAGCCTATCGCAGTAGTTCGTGTTCCGTAACACTACATGATACGGTATTCAGATCACCGTGTTCTGTGTAATACGGTGTACCGTGTTCCGTGACTATGCTGCGCACCCATCTAACACGGTCCACCGTATCATGCATAACACGGAAGACTCAGTTCCGTATCTATTTAATACGGAGGACGATTCTCCGCATCATGCTAACACGGAGGACGATTCTCTGTATCTCGTCGGTATTTCGGATAATTTTTTTCAAAATCAGTATTTTGGGCAAAAACTTAGCAAAAATCGGCATTTTGGTAATTCTCTCTAAAAATACCCCAAATTGTTAAATAGTTATATTAAAATTCGTGCAAAATTGATATGTTAAATATAAATTGACATATTAATTAATGTATTTATCCACTTATATTAATTCTTAATCATAGCCCTTAGAACTATGTTTAGCGTTATCCATCTTATAAATAATTTTTCAATTAATATATTAACATATACCTACTTTCAATTCATATATTACCTAGAGACTAAACTAGGCACTCGGTTGATTAAATTCTTTAATAGCTGTCCATTTTGAACCTGCTTCAAGTTTTCCAAATGCTCAAGTTTATTTTATTATTAAGAATTAGCCGATAATAGTGATCAATTATCATAAATTTTTATTTTTTTAATTTTTTTTAAATAAAATTATTACTCAAATTATTTTGATTAAATAATTTAATAACATTTACTTACTTTGATATTATTTTGATTATTTTTTTTTGTAATTTAATAAAATTATTAATCAAATTATTTCGATTAAATAATTAATAACATTTAATATTTTACTATTGAATTTCAAAATTATGAACACAAACTTTAAAATTTTACAACTGAGTTTGCTTTATTTATAAAATTCTACAACTAAATTTATTTTTAAAAAAAACATTCTGAACAATATTATCTTATATTATATTTATGCCATAATTTTAATATTCTACAAATGAACTTAAAAGTTATGCTTCCACATTTTGAAGTCAAGCACGTGAATTCTAAAGTTGTGCAACTGAACTTATTTTAATTTCAATATTATGTTGCTGAAATTTAATCTCATATTGTATTTATACCATAACCTGAGTATTCTAATAAAATTGATGAAATATTGAAAAAAATTTATGATGTTAATTGGATGATTTTGTGACTGATGTTTGTTTATGATTATAATTATCAATTAAATATGATCTTAATTATCAATTAAATATGATCTGTCTCTAAATTATGTATCATACTCCCTCTGTCCCATCCATTTCTTTACAATTTCCTTTTTGGGACGTCCCATCAATTCTTTACATTACTAAAAATAGTAACTTTTAACAATAAAATATATTATTACATCCACTACTTCACTCCACTTTTTCAACACTTTATACTATTACACCCACTACTTCACTTATTTTAACAATAAAATTACTATTACACCCACTATTTCATTTATTTTAACAATATTATATCCATTATCCTTGGTCTCCGTGTCCAGTCCCCATGTAAAGAAACTATCGGGACAGAGGGAGTATGTTTTTGGACAACTTGTCTCTTGATCTATATATAATAAAATATATATTATTATAAAATATAGTTTCTTCGTTTAAGGTTCTCCAAGGAATATGATTCAATATTTATAATTGAATATAATATATGTTAAATACCTTAAAAGTATAGAGTTCCGCTAATATAAGAGTAGTTATATTATTAGTTGTATTTATAATTAATGTATTATAAATACTTTTTAAATATTAATTAATGAAGTCCTAAGTTATGTATATAATAATATTTCTCGACTTTTATTTCGATTGTTAGTTAATAGACTCTTGGTATATAACTTCACTATTAAATTAAATTAATATTTAATATTATTATTTTAATTAATTAAATTTATATAACTTCACTCTGGTAATATAAGAGTAACTATATTATTAATTGTATTTATTTATTTTTATATTATAGTTACCTTTAAATATTGTTGTGGAATAAAAACTAGGTTGTTAGATTGCGGCTAGGATTTGCTGTATTTAATGCTAGGGTACGTGAGTTTCGTGCTTTAATGGATGCTCTTGTGCTCGTGGCTGAATCTGCCTTCACAAGATGCCTACGTACTTTGATGTGTATCAAAGATCAAGCCAAAAAACGTAGTTCTGAGAATGAGGGGTCAGACCCTTTATATAGGCTGAGGAGCCCTAGAATCGTAGTAGAATTAGGTGACTTGGTGTGCAAGTCACCGCCTTGAGGAAGGTTCTAGACTCCTTCCTTGTAGGAGTCAGTTCCCATATCGAATTCTGTGCCTTGGAGGCTAAGCTTGGTAGGAGTAATATCCTTATCTGACTTTTATTGATGAGCTGGTTATTACCCCTAATATTAATTACGAAATTAATATTGTAAATAAGGTTTGGGCCCATCTGGTGGGCCCCACATTTTGACCATATTGGGTCCATTTAATGCCACATTAAATGTGTCTTTAGGGCTTACTTCTAGCCCATATCATTTGCCCCCCAACTTCTAGGAAAACTGATCAGGTTTTCCTTGAAGTTTTAACGGCCTTTCCGAGACTTGGGTCAAAGTTTATTGCTCTTACGCGAGTACTTTCAACAGTATCATCTTAATGTAAAGCGTGGAGCGACCGACGCATTTACTACGATGTTGAACGACACTAAACGGTGTTAAACGGCACTACACAGCGCTAATCAGCCTTAAACAACGTTTAAACAGTGTTAAATGATGTTAAATGGCATAAGATGGCACTAACAGCACTAATCGGCGCTAACCTGTGCTAATCGGCACTAATCTGTGCTTAAACGGCACTAATATGTGCTTAAACGACACTAATCTATGCTCAGTTTTCATTTTCCTTAATTACCGAATCGAAAAATAAAATTTTGCAACCCCGACTCGAGCATCGCCACCAGTCAGCCGGGCAAAAAACCCGCACCGACGGTCGATGCCGGTCGGCCGGAGCATGCAGAGGAGGCCAGTCGGCCGGTTTTTTTTTTTTTTGAAACGCATCAAAAATCTTGACTCGGGGATCGATTTCAGTCGGCCAACACACCTTCGGGACGCTAGTCGGCCGGTTCGCCGATCGGCCGGTTCGCCAGTCGGCCCGTTTTTTTTTTTTTTTGGAACCCATACCGACGATCAACGTCAGTCGGCCGGGGCTTGTGCGAGGAGGCCAGTAGGCCGGTCATGTGGTCTGCTACAATTTTTTTTTTTTGAACCCAAACCGACGATCAACGTCAGTCGGCCGGGGCTTCTCAAAAGGGGCCAGTCGGCCAGGAAGGTGATCGGCTGGAGCAATAACTCGTACCGGCGACTGATATCAATCGGCCAAAGCTTGCACGAGGGGGCGGTCGGCCAGTTATCCGGTCGGCTGGAACATCTCGTACGGCTCGGTCGGCTGCTTTGCGGTCGACTAGGGCTTCGAGATTTTCTTTTTTATACCGACGTCGATGATCAATATGGAATCTTAACATCAATGTTGGCCATTCATGGCTCTATTTAAGGTTTTACTTAGTACCTTGATTCACATCACTAATCCAGTGTTTAGGACTAATCTTCCAATCAAGCTTTTTAAACGTGCTTAGCTTCCTAAGTTCATCTGACTGCTCTAGCCGAATATTCCCTTAAATTCTTCGCTTCTTTTCCAGGATTTCACGAATTATAACGATATTTTCCCCTTTTTTCGTATATAATCGATACTTGACCTACTAAGGCGAACCAATCTGTATTTCAACCTGAGATAACAGGTCACCTTTTCCTTATAAAAGGAGAGGAGCATCCTTCATTTCTCTTCACTTCTTCACTTCTCAAACTTTCTTAAGTTCTAAAGCTCTTGAGTTCTCTAGCTTTCAAGCTTCCAAGTTCAAGCTTCAAGTTTCAAGATTCAAGATTCAAGATGGCTGACAAGCACGTTGCTGCCCCCCAGATATCCATGGGCCCCCCAGATATCCATGGAAGAGGCCTTCAGAAAAAGGAGCATGGCGCGAACACTAAAAGGTAAGCTAAAACTCAAGCCTCCTAGATATATTGAACGTCGGTTCGAGTCTACACTAGATTTGCTAAGCACTATGGAAGAATCATTCCCCAACAGCTCAACCTTAGTTGCTTTTAATAGTCCTTCTAAATTATCAAAGAAGGATTTTGAGAAGATCAGGAGCACTTACGGCTTTCCAAGTGCAATTAAAGTATGCCTTCCAAATCCGGGAGACAGAACTTGCAACTGGCACCCCGAAAGGATTTCCGTCATGAAAGGAGCATTGGAGGCGGGATTTAGGTTTCCTGTTCACCCGTTTATCATCAGGTTCTTGGCAGAACTTCAAGTCCATCATTGCCACCTATATCCCAATTCGTGGAGGTTCCTGATAATCTTCTTGTTAAGATGTCATGAGTTGGGAATCCCTTGGAGTACTACCATGTTTAGAAGCATCTTTGCAGTAAAGAACTCCCCTGAGTCTAAGCCGGGGTGGATCAGGTTTCAACTTCGAAGTGGGCTTCCACATATAGTAAACTCATTCTCCTGTCCTAGCTCCCACCATAATTGGGAGAGGGAGTTTTTTGTTTTGGAATGGGAAGGTGGCGACTGAGGTCACTTCTTTGTCAAGAAATTTGGATTTGTGGAGGATAGTTCACACTTCGTGGATGATTCGATTGGCTACCTCGGCCTGTCCATTAGCTTGTGGGTGTGCTACTGAAGTAAATCGAAGTTCAATAGCATTTTCCTCACAGTACTTCTTGAACTCCTCATTGTTAAACTGCGTCCCATTATCTGTCACAAGGATTCGCGGGATTCCATACCTACAAATTATGTTCTCCCAAAAGAACTGGGCAACTTGTTTGGTGGTTATCTTGGCTAGAGGCTTAGCCTCGATCCATTTGGTGAAGTAGTCAATGGCTACTATTAGAAACTTCCTTTGTGCTGAGGCCATAGGGAAAGGACCAAGTATGTCCATCCCCCACATTGCAAATGGGATGGGAGAGCTGACTGACGTTAACATCTCAGGCGGCTGCCTTACAATTGGAGCGTGCTTTTGGCATCTGTCACACTTCTTAACATAATTCTGCGCATCGGTCAACATCTCTGGCCAATAGAATCCCAGTCGCGTGATCTTGTGAGCTAGGGCTCTGCCCCCCAAGTGTTGCCCACAGATCCCTTCATGAACTTCTTCCAATGCTTCTTTTGCCTCTTGAGGCCTTAAACACTTCAAATAAGGGATGACAAACGATCTCTTGTACAAGATGCCTTCGATCAGGGCATATCTCAATGCTCTCACTGATAGTTTTCTTGCCTCCAAGGCATTGTCAGGGAGCCAACCTGTTTCAAGGTGAGCTTTAATAGGATCTATCCAACAGCTTCCTATATCAATTGGTGCCACCAACTTAGAATTAACAGTCGGGGCCTTCAAGACCTGGAAGTAAACACTTCCTGCATAATTTTCGATTTCAGAAGAAGCGAACTTAGATAGGGCATCGGCCTTAATGTTCTCTTCTCTCGGAATGTGCTCTACATAGCACTCATCAAACTGAGTCATGACAACTTTCATAACTCGCAGATATTTCGCCATAGTCTCATCCTTGGCCTCAAATTCACCATTCACTTGCGAGACTACCAGTCTTGAATCTCCACACACTTTGAGGTTCCTGACTCTAGCCAATCCCAATCCAGCTATCAATGCCTCATACTCAGCTTCATTGTTAGTAGTAGGAAAATCCAACTTCAAAGCATACTCAACTGTGAACCCATCGGGGCTTTGCAAAACCAAACCTGCACTACTAGATTTTGTTTTTGATGCTCCATCAAAATAGAGCACCCAATATTCCTTCTGATCAGCTACCAGTTCTTCATCTTTATCTCCGTTGTCAGGGGTGGTTATCATCTCCTGCCCCCCGACTTCTTGGTTGTTAATGGTGCATTCAACCACGAAGTAAGCCAATGCTTGAGCCTTGATGGCTGTCCGAGGCTTATACTTGATATCAAACTCTCCAAGCTCTATGGCCCATTTGATTAGCCTTCCGCTGGCCTTTGGGCTATGCAATATGTTCCTTAACTGCTGGTCCGTCAGGACTTCAATTTTGTGCGACTGGAAGTATGGTCGTAGCTTCCTTGAGGCCGTTACCAAAGCCAAAGCAAATTTCTCGATGGATGAGTAGTTCAATTCGGCTCCATGGAGCACCTTGCTTACATAGTAGATAGGTCTCCGAACCTTATTCTCTTCTTTGATGAGGACGGCACTTAATGCTTGATCAGATACTGGTAGATACAGATAAAGAGTCTCTCCGAGACTTGGCTTGGCCAACAACGGGGCTTCAGCCATGTACTTCTTCAACTATTCGAAGGCCTCTTGGCTTTCCGTGGTCCACTCAAAATTTTTCACCTTATTTAGCGCTTGAAAGAAATGCAAGCACTTATCACCAGACTTGGAGATGAATCTCCCTAGAGCGGCCACTCTGTCGGTTAATTTCTGTACGTCCCTCACAGAACGGGGTGATTCCATGTCTAAGATGGCTTTGATCTTGTCGGGGTTGGCCTCTATGCCTCTTTTCGAAACCATCAAACCCAAAAATTTTCCCGATCCAACGCCAAAAGCACACTTGGCTGGATTCAGCATCATCTTGTGGTGCCTCAGCACTTCAAATGCCTCTCTGAGGTGCTTAATGTGATCTGCCTTGGGTAGGCTCTTGACTAACATGTCATCAACATAGACCTCCATGGTTTTTCCAATCAGATGGGCGAATATCTTATTCACCAATCGTTGATAAGTAGCTCCTGCGTTCTTTAGTCCAAAAGCCATAACAAGATAGCAAAAAATACCAAAGTTAGTTAAGAAAGATACCTTTGGGATGTCATCCTTGTGCATCTTAATCTGATTGTAACCGCTGAACCCGTCCATGAAGCTCAACATCTCATGTCCAGCTGTGGCATCTATCAACATGTCTATCCTTGGTAGGGGAAAACAATCCTTTGGACAAGCGTCATTCAGATCAGTAAAGTCAATACACATCCTCCACTTCCCATTCGCCTTCTTGACCATCACCGGGTTAGCTAACCATTCAGGAAACTGAATCTCTTCAATGAACTCAGCCTCTAAGAGCTTATCAACCTCTTGCTTAATGGCCTCTTGCCTTTCAGGAGCAAAATTCCTTTTCTTCTGTTTTATCTTCTTCCGGTTAGGATCAACATTCAACTTATGAGTTATGAGTTGGGGATCAATCCCTGGCATATCAGCAGCAGTCCAAGCAAACACATCACTGTTCTCTTGTAAAAACATCGTCAACCTGCCCTTCAAGGGTTCCTTCAGATAAGCTCCTATGTAGGTAACTTTCTCAGGGTCACCCAGCTCTAGAGGTATGGGGATCAACTCCTCTGCTGGTTTCCCTCGGTGTTTATCATCACCACGGACATCCATGTCTTCAATTGGGAGTACCTGCCCCCCGACTCCATCAGCTCTCAACGCAGACACATAGCAACTTCTTGCCATCTTATGGTCACCTTTTTGCTCTCCAACACCATTCCGGGTTGGAAACTTAATCTTCATGTGGTAAGTGGAGGCAACAGTCTTAAATGCATGAAGTCCAGTCCTTCCCAGTATTGCATTATAAGTCGAGGATGCCTTGATTACCAGAAAATTCAACATCTGAGTAGCTTCCTTAGGTTCCTGTCCAATTGTCATGGGCAACTGAATAGTACCCTCAACCTTGGACTCAACTCCATTGAATCCGTAGATTGGCATGTTGGTCGAGGTCAACTGAGAATCAGTGTATCCCATTTTTACAAACGCATCATGAAACAAAATATCCACAGAAGCTCCGTTGTCTATCAAGACTCGCTTCACCTCTGAGTTTCCAATTACAGGAGTCATGACCAACAGGTCGTCATGGGGGAACTTCACCCCTTCAAGGTCAGAATCATCAAAACCAATCACTGTTTCAGTCCTAGCACGTTTCGGGGCCTCTCCCACGATGTGCATCACCTCTCTGGCATACGCCTTCCGAGAGTTTCGAGTGGGCCTCCCCAAATCATGTTGATAACTGGCCCTCTAGGCTATGGGTTACGATCACGATCGTTATCCCTTCTGTCATTGTCTCTCCTTTCGTAATCCCTCCTTTGGGTTTCGCTGTAATGCCCCCAAATCCGGGGTCAGTAGATTTGGGCGTCACGCTAACAAACTCAATAATTCTAACAAAAATTGGCCATGATGTATTCGTAAATACAACATAAACCTGCTGAATACTAAACTAAAAATCTGAAATCAAACTAAAACTGAAATAAAAATAAAAACTCAATAAAAAGCTCTTTGACCCCAACTCCCACACTAAGGATCTTAGGTTACAGTTCTAGAAACAAGAAAACCCAAAACCAACTTAAATACAACTCTATATACAAAACTTATACAAACTTAAATCACTGGTATAACTTTGGATAGAAGTATACCAGGCCAACTAATCAAATACATAATATAACTACTAAAACTATATATACATACCACAAATCAAACTTTAAATCTAAATACCCTGATCCACGTCAGCTTCATAACAGCATCCTGCTTCTTCTTTCCACTTTCTGAACTGCGCAAGCTAAGCCTCGCCAACTAGTTTACTGAAAAGTTAGATTTTAAAAACAACAAGTGTGAGCCAAAGAATGCTCAGCAAGTTATATATATAAAACTGAACTGGATGAAATAAGAATGCAATAATTGCAATTCAAGAAATAGGAACAATACTATGAGCGAAGGAATGCTCACCAATTTATAATCAATACTATAATTGAAATCTGGATTCTTAACTTTAATAGAAGATTAATATCATTTAAAACATTTATAACTCGAAATCAGGATTTAATAACTGAGAAGGTTTGTAATACTAGATTCAATACTTTTAATACTTGCAAAATACTTTAACTATCACTTTAACAAAATCTCCAAGAAATTCTCAGTTACTCAAATTTCATTCATGTCGGTAAGCGTTTGCATACCTAGCTGCCTAACCGGCCTGACAATCATGAGTTTGAATAAATAAGAAGATCTCAAATCATTCTCGGTTCTCACTATCACTGCGCAACACATGCCACAGTGACCGTAATAACCGTGAATTAGTTTTCACCGTTCAAAACACTAATATAATAACTTTCCATTTCTATACTAACAGTACTTACTAACTCAAATCGTAACTTGCTATCCAACATAATTGGAAATGAAAATGTACTTTAACTTAAACATTCTATCATGAGAATATACTTGCATAAAACAACGTTCAATAGAATTGGAGTTTTTCATCATACTCTGGACATTATGGGTGATCAGCCACGTAAAGTCCAGCCAAAAACAATACTCTGGGATCCCCGCACTAGGCACTTATTGACATTGGCCTTTACTACTCTGACCATGAAGCTGGTCCACATTTTATAAAAATTCTTCCAATTCCATTAAACTACTTTACTTTCAAATAATCTCAGGGAAACTATATACTTTAAGAACATTATACTAAAACAAGGAATAAGAATGCAATACATGCAAAAACTTTAACAGAATATTACTGACAATATTTAAGAAAGAATAATACTGGCAATAAAACTGAAATTATACTTTCCACATGATATCTGAATAAAATATATCCTTATCAATAACTTGAAGGAAAGGATACTAGCAATAAGGATTTGAAAGAAATACTTATACTGAATAGAAACATATTTATCTCGCTTGAACGATAAGCGAGGGTTAGTACACTTGCCTCGATTCCAATGCGTTGATTCGCTAATTACTATACTTCGGTCTTTACTCGATCACACATTCATCTTTCTTCAATAATCCGTCAACACGCTCGCTGGATCCACATCGAATCCCTAATTATACTTGAAATAATAGTAAAGTACTATTTAGTACATAAACAACCCAATTGATAACTAATTACTTATAACTCGCAAAGCAATACATACATAAATATATATTCACACCTCATTAATCATCACATATGTACTTAAACACTCATACACATACATGCCTTTAAATCTTTAAATCAAATAATTTAAATAACTTTAAATACAGGGGATTTTTAGAAAATTTCGGCATGAAGTATTCGTTTATCGGACTATGGGCACAGCCCTTCAAATACAATTCAACCTGTTTTTACAAAAATAAAGCTGCCTCAACTTGCAGCAACATAAAAGTAAACAAGTAAGAAAAGTACCCGCCCAGACATGCGGCACCTAGCACATAATCATTTACATTACACTACTACTTACGCTATACCAATGATCGTATTTCTCACGCATTTTAATGATACACGTGACAACCAATCATTGGTGTTCGTAAGCCCTAGGGAACAACCCCTAGCACTAACTATTACTTACGCTATATCGATGATCACTTCACTCAAGTACATTAATTATACTCGTGATAGCTAATCATGGATATTCGTAAGCCCGGGGAACTAGTTGTAGAGAATTACACAAGTTCTTAAATATTGACATTAAAGACTCGTGATCTCATTACAACTCCTCGCAGATAAACATATAATACCATAAAACAAATCTCATAGTAAATCTTTGATAATTAACATTTAAATCGAAATATACTACTAAAGCAGTTATACAATTACTTAATCGAAATCATTTTAATCCCAAGTACTAATGACTGATAGCCGACCATCAATTAGTCACATATAACCCATCACCAAGTAATTGTCAATTAAGGCATTTAACACATACTTTAACTCGACTTACGACAATTAGCATATATACATCACCGGAACCATTTACAACAAGTAAACCATATGACTCCAATTATTACACGACGATAATAATTAACAATTAGCAATTAGCAATTAATCAACTAATCTGAGCATACATCGGACTCACCATTAATAATTAACAATTAACAATCATAAGGCCCGAGCATATAATCGGACCCACAACTAATCCCAACAATTATACTTAACAATTATACTCCTCCGAATTAAATCTCGGAAATAAAATAGAATAGTAATCTCACCATTTAAACTCCAAAATCATATTTTAATCAACTATTAATCAATTCTAACACTAATCCATCAATTCCAATTACTTGCCATTCATAAATATACTCCAACAAAAGACTATCTCAAGAACAAGTTAAACAAATTAAAACAAAGCTAAAATGAGAAATTATACCTCCAAGAAGCTTCTCCCCCTCTCTCTCTCTCTACTGTCTCCCTTCACTGCCTACAACTGCTGCCGCGCCACCAGCCCGCCGCCAGGAGCTCGCCGGAGAGCCGCCAGGAGCTCGCCGGAGAGCCGCCAGCCGCCGTGACCTTCCTCCCCGCTGCTACCAGCCGACCCACATACACACACACACGACGCACACACTTAAACACACACACGACGCACACACTGAACTATACATACACACACATGGTCCGATTATATATATGTATGTATAGGTTCCAATTCAAAACCCCCAAATCTCTCTTCTTCTTTTTTCGATCTGTTCTCCTGAGTTCTCGATGCTTCTTCGGCTGGGCTCTCTTATTGGGCCTAGCCCAATACTCTTTATTACCACTTTATCCTCTTTTCGGCCCAAATACATTCTAATAAGCGATTTATAAAAAATCACACTTAAATAAAACTTCCGAAAAATTAAACTTTTCATTTTTAAAATAACGAATATAAAATTACGAGCACCCACATATTTTCAAAATATTTTTCGGATCAAAAATGAATTAAATATGAATTTTCAAAGTTTTGATCCTTTAAACACAATAAAACTCTTTAAAATCATTTTAAAATAGTCAACTACCCAAATTAATCCACCCAACAATTTTAAAAACTCAATAAATATATAAAGATAATTTTACAAAAGATTTCATGATTTTTAAGCCCTCCAATAATTAAATAAAGATTTTTTAAGATCAATAATACTTGATTTAAATATTTTTAAATCACTAAAAATACCAATAAAATACTGGGGCACACACTGGCACACATAACTCAATATATACTCATATAAACTCAATACTAAATATCGTTGAATTCCACAACGATATTCTCAAATCCAATTCCATCCTTTAAATACTAATTAACATAATTAAATAATAATAAAACAATAACAATAAATCCTAAAATAATCTGGGATCTTACATCCGCGATCCTCACCCTTAGTGAATTTGTTCAGTTTTCCTTTGCGAATTAAGAACTCAATCTCATCCTTCAATTGCCTACAATCATCTGTATCATGCCCCACATCTCGGTGGAACCGACAGTATTGCTCATTGTCTCTCTTTGTGGGGTCACCCCTGAGTGGCTTCGGTCATCGAAAGTCCTTATCCTTCTCAATCTCTAACAAGATTTGACTCCTAGGAGCATTCAACCTTGCATAGTCAGAAAACCTTGGTCCAAGATTCTTTTTTGGTGCTGATTCAGAGTCTTTGCTAGTACGGGGATACTTGTCTCTAGCATCATGCTCCTGATCCTGCTTTCGCTTCTTGAAGTCGTTGTTACCTCGACCATTGCTTACTGTGACCTCCTTCTTTATACTATCCTCAGCCTTGATATATTTTTCAGCCCTTCGTTGAAGCTCAGCCATATTTTCGGGAGGATGCTTAGCCAATGACCTTTTAAAGTATAAGTCAGTGGTGCCATGCTCTAAGGCTACCATTGCCACTTTATTCTCTAAATCAGTGATGTTCAAAGTCTCCTTTGTAAACCTCTTAAGGTAATCTCTCAGATTTTCATTCTTTCCTTGCACCACATACATAAGAGATGCAGAGCTTTTCTCATGCACTCTCCCGCTGATAAACTGGCTAACAAAGGCAGCACTTAACTCCTTGAAAGAGGCAATCGAGTTTGCAGGCAATCGGCTGTACCATCTTTGAGCCATGCCCGATAAAGTTTGAGGGAACGCCCTACACTTTAAGGCGTCACTAGCAGGTTGCAGCAACAGTGCATTCGAGAACGTCCTAACATGGTTTGCGGGATCACCCGTTCCATCATAAGCCTTAATTGTTGGCATCTTAAACTTCTTTGAGATACGAGCATTCATCACCTCCTCAGTGAATGGGGGCGTGGGATCATCAGGATCCCCAAGTGGCATCAGATCCTTGGGGTTGCTCTTAGGGATTTCAACCCTTGTTGTTTTCCCAGTTGGGGCGTCGGCCCTTCTCTACCTTCTTGAAGACCCCTCTAGATCTATAAAGGGAATCAGTCCTGAGGTTGGAGGAGGCTGGGTTTGATTCAACCTAGCTTGTTCTCTGGCAATATCTTCCTTTATCCTTAAAATCTCGGCCTCATGAGCCTTGATTCTTTCAACAGCTGTCAAAGGGGGTCCATCATGGATATTTTGTGTTCTCCTTCTTCGTTCTCTACTAGCACGTCGCCTTCTCGGGGCTTCATCACGATCATCATCAGTCGATGAATTGTCAGTATAGGGGCCAGAGTAGTCAAGATACTCTCGATCTCTGATTTGCAAGGCATGACCACTAGGTCCCGGAGGGTAATTAGGCAGGCCATACATCGGATTGGTATTCCTGGGGAGATCCGTAGTATGGATCTGTAATCCTGGTGGTGGGTGGTTAGGATCAACTAAAGGAGAAACCAGCATTTGAAGAGAGCTGGTTCCCGGGTGGATGACCATAGGTAACGTCCTCTCGGCATGGGGATTCGTCCCTGGAGGATGAGAAACCTGAGCTTGAGTAATCGCCCCTGTGGCTGGGGGTACCTGCTCAGTGACAGGCGGAGCGGAGCTTAGGGGTAGAGCCTCAGTAGTGATTGGCTCTGTAGTGATTGGTGTTGTTCTTCGTGTTTGAACCATGTTTGATGTCTTTTTCTCACAGACGGCGCCAAATGTTGTGGAATAAAAACTAGGTTGTTAGATTGTGGCTAGGGTTTGCTGTATTTAATGCTAGGGTGCGTGAGCTTCGTGCTGTAATGGCTGCTCTTGTGCTCGTGGCTGAATCTGCCTTCACAAGATGCCTACGTACTTTGATGTGTATCAAAGATCAAGCCAAAAAACGTAGTTATGAGAATGAGGGGTCAGACCCTTTATATAGGCTGAGGAGCCCTAGAATCGTAGTAGAATTAGGTGACTTGGTGGGCAAGTCACCGCCTTGAGGAAGGTTCTAGACTCCTTCCTTGTAGGAGTCAGTTCCCATATCGAATTCTGTGCCTTGGAGGCTAAGCTTGGTAGGAGTAATATCCTTATCTGACTCTTATTGATGAGCTAGTTATTACCCCTAATATTAATTACGAAATTAATATTGTAAATAAGGTTTGGGCCCATCTGGTGGGCCCCACGTTTTGACCATATTGGGTTCATTTAATGCCACATTAAATTTTTCTTTAGGGCTTACTTCTAACCCATATCAAATATTAATTAATGAAACCTTAAGTTGTTGTATATGATATTTTATTCTCGACTTTAATTTTAATATTTAGTTAATAAATTTTTAGTTTATAACTTTACTATTAAATTAAACTAATATAATAATATTATTATTTTAATTAATAATTTAGTGATATACCCGATATAAATACGTACTATAATATTGAAAGGGGTTTATATCTATATATATTATAATGCCCGGAGATCGAAAATGCACCAGAACAGTTCAAGGTATTTTTCTTGAATTTTCGTTTTTTTGTTTTTTTATTAAAATTCTTTTCTTGCATTAAATAGCTATTAATGACATTTTAATTAATCATTAATTACACCTATTTAACATATATTAAATTTACTAAATTTAATTTGTTTAAAAATTAGCAAACTTTAGTTGAACATTATAGTTATTTTTCAATATTAAATATTAAATATTAAATATATATAGTTCTGTTTATTTTTAGTTAAAATGACGAATAACAATTGTTTATATTGCGTTATTTTTTATTCTCTATTCAAGATCACTATAATTTCTTTTCGGATGATTATAGGGTACACGACCTTAACTTCTCAAGCAATTTTTATTATCAATAATTGTGAAAATCATAATAAATTATGGAAGTACAAGATATTTACTTAATATTTGGAATTGTATACAAACGGTACAGATAGAATTTCAATTTTGCACATGAATAAATAATACATGAGTTATGATCAAATCGATTAAATTTAACAAATCCAGTCATTTATCGGAAGATAAAATTGATAAAAAAAAAAGAAGCTATACACCCATTATTTCGTTATATTGTGTTAAAATAATTTTTTATTGTAATTAAACAAATTCTTATACTATCATTGAATATGTATATTATGAGAGGGCGATTTTAAAAAACATTATTAACCAACTTCTCAAATAATCTTTATTATCAGTGATTGTGGAATCGTAATAAATTATGGAAGTACATGAATCTTTACTTAATATCTGAAATTTGTAAACAAATCATGTGCATACACACATGAGTTATGACCAAACTAATTAAATTGAACAAACTCAACCATTTTATCGGAAGATTAAATTGATAAAAAAAAATATATGCCCCTTGGTTCATTATATTGTGTCAAAATAAATTAATATTCAAATTAAATAAATTCTTAAACTATTATTGAACATGTATATTATGAGAGGGGTGTCGGCTTTAAAAAACGTTATTAAGTTGTATTCAATATTTGTAACTTTTGATTGTAAATATTACGTTCATATTGTAATTTTTATTTTTATATGTTTGTGATATTTTTAAGATTATCAAAATTTTAGATATATGTAATGAAAATATTTTTCCAATTAATAATTCATGTAAATTATTTTTAAATTAATTTTTAATAGAAAATTCATAGGGTGAGATACCAAACTACCCATATTTTATTTCCAACTGACCAAAATACCGATCGGGGGAATGTTCCGCCTTTTTTACCCACGAGCCACGCATTTTGGACATGCGTATAGGGTATACGCATTCTGAATTTGCGTAGTCAGTGACCACGCACCTGTACAATGCGTACACTTTGCAAATTACCAATTCTGAGATGTGAACAGTAACGGCGGATACGCATATGCTGAATGTGTGTTGCAAGATACGCATGATACACATGCGTATATATCGCACTGTTCATCGTCTCTAACCGTCCGTCGCTGGACGTTTTTTCGGTTTTTTTTCAATCGATTCGTTCGTTCTCTACAGGCATCGAGCATTGACATGCTATATACCAAAATTCATTTATCGATTAAAAGACCCAAATTCGACGAATTTATCGATTTTAAAATTCGACGATTTTATATAGTTTATGCTATGAGGTATTGTTCTCCTCTACATCACAGTGTTCTTCATTTATCGTTTCTTTCGCCGGAATTAAAAGACCCAAATTCGAGCTCTTTTTCCGATTTGTTTCTCAGATCTATTCGTGTGCGTCCCTGCGGGGCCAAACAAAACAAATCAAACATGGTAAAATGGAGAGGCACGTATGGGCATCGTTTTGGTGTCCTCAGTTTTGCTGGAGGTGGCCTGAGTATGGTTAACGGATCCGGGCGATTTTAGGTGCGATTTTGGCTTCGTCTGAGCGCCGGCTGTGTTTGTTACAAAATGACGTGGGATGACGTCAATGCGCATTACAGAAATGCGTTTCCCCGTATACGCATGACAGAAATGCATTTCTCAGTATGCGCAGTACCAGCATGCGCACTCCGTGGGTAAAAAGGGCAGCTTCCAGCGTAGATGGGTATTTCGGGCACCTTCTAAGGAAATGTTGTGTAGTTTGGTCATTATTTCAAATTCATAAGAGACCAATCAATTTTTAAGAATAATAGAAATTAATTTATCTATTACAGTACTTTTATATAAAAATTTATTATAATAGCAGGAAACTGGAGAGACTTGCACTTAGAAGCTTGCAAAATATTTTTCTTGAATTTTCACATTTTTATTTTTTATTAAAATTATTTTCTTGCATTTAATTAATAATTAATTATACCTATTAAATATATATTAAATACACTTTATTTCATATTTAATATAAAAGTTTAACAATTTTATTAGAACATTATTACTATTATTTTGTTATAAAATATTAATGATTTATATAAAAATACCATTATTTTAAGGTAAAACGATAAAATAAAATAATTTTTATCGTCATTTCTAATCCTTATTCAAAATCATTGCAATTTATTTGGCAATAATTAATAGACGATTTTAACTTTTCGATAAATTCGTAATCAATGATCGGAGAATCATGATAAGATACATAAGTATATATATTTTTTGATTAACATCCATAATTTAAATAAAAGTAATATCGTAGAATTTACATTTATACCTGAACAAATTATACACGGGGTGTGACCAACTCGATTAAATTGAATCAAGTCGACCCTTTTTTTCGTCAATTAAATCAATAAAAAAATTACCCATTCGTTGTTTGATTATTTTGTGTTGGAAAAATTAATATTCTAATTAAACACATTCTTATACTATTACTAATCAATTAATCATGCATGTATGTTATGAGATGGGAGACGGTGTTTAAAATCGTTAATTAATTATATTTAATATTTGCAAATTTTTATTATAGGAATTATGTTGACATTATAGTTTGGTATGGAAAAAAGTAAATGGTGTTTAAGGAATTGATTTTTGCTATTTTAAACAAATTCTCACTTTTTGAGCATTAAGTAAGGGTGTTATAAAACGAGCATCGGCTTTAAAAACAATTATATGTACAAATTTATTATAAAATTTAATAAAAGAATATTAGAATATGTGATTATCACTTTGATGTATTCATGAATTTAATTTTAATGTTACAAACAAAACAGTTCTTATAAAATGCTCTGAAAAATTAATTAAATGTAGAGATACGGGTGTCGGATCACTCCAAAAAAACATGAAACATGACTTACAATATGCATTTGAATTCCGCTTTTTTCGTTATAAAACCAAATATATCGACAAGTGAAATCAATCACACCTCTCATCACATTTACATTCTAATTCTTTTCATCGTACAATCAATTTTACTAACAAGTAATTTAATAAAAAATTAAGCAATCACGTCTTTTATGATGTCATCGACAATAAAAAAGATTCACAAATGTTATTTTTACTTATTCAATGTAAAACTTTGCAAATGTTTGTCAATATTGGATTTCAAAAGCACTTTTTATGCGACAAAATAGGTTCGTCAATATCTTCAAAATTATTATTATTATTATTATTATTATTCAAGAATTTAACTGAAACATATTGTTTTTCACCTAATTCTTTTCTTTTTAATTTTTAAACATTCAAATTTAATTACATTTCACATAACTTTTAATTTATCATATTAACTTTCAAATAATAAAATTTAACAAAAAATAATATTATGTGTATAATTTTTAAAAATATTTTCGTGCCGCACGTAGCGCGGCTTTGTTACCTATTTTTTAATAAAGAGTATGGATTTCAATGCTAAAACGTACAAGTTACCATTGTCGTAATTAATAACCTTTGTAATGTGAAGAAGATGCATGATTGTTTTTCAAAATATTCTAAAATCAGGAATCTATCTATACTATTATATTAAAGCCGAAACATTAAAAGTTTGGTTGGTTGGTTGGTACCTATTGAATTTACCTAATTACCCTTATTTAATTATAGATAAAATCCCTCTTACTAATTAATTAATTTCCTTTTTCAAATTGAATATATTACCTTTCCTATTTTTTACTAACTAATTAATTTCCTTTTTCAGGTAAAACACAATATCTTTTATATTTTATCTAACTAAAATTTCTCCTTTCTTAAAAACACTATGAGCAATTTTGTTTAATAAAATGACATAATTATATTATAATTATAATAACTATTAACTAATCAATTACCTTTTTCAGCCAAAACACGTCATCTTTTCTCTTTTCTGTAACTAAAATATCTTTTTTTTCAATTATATCACGGGTGGTTCTATTTAATAAATTAAAATAATAATAATATAATACTTTTAATTACCGATTATTTTTTCAGCTAAAACTTATCATCTTTTCCATATTTCATAAATAAAATTCATGTTTTTATAGAAATATCACGGACAAGATTAATATCTCACTTTCGAAATACACTACGATCAATTTAATTTACTAAAATAACATAAATTAAATTATAATTACTATAGACTAATCAATTACCTTTTCACCTAAAACATGTCACCTTTTTAATTTTCACATTACCTTTTCTATTTTCTCTAACTAAAATATCTCTTTTTCAATTACATCACGGGCGGTTCTATTTAATAAAATAAAATAACTATATTCTAATATTAATAATTAATCAATTAATTTTTTTGGGTAAAACGTATCATCTTTTCTATATTTTCTAACTAAAATCCCTATTTTTCTAAAAATATCACGGGCAACATTAATTTCTCCTTTTCTAAAATTATGAGCAATATTATTTAGTAAAATAACATAATTAAAATATAATTACTGTAAACTAATCAATTACCTTTTTCACCTAAAACATGTTTCCTTTTCAATTTTCTCTAACTAAGATCTCACTTTTTCCAATTAAATCATGGGCAATATATTTATTAAAATTAAAAAAAATTATTTTATAATTACTTATAATTAACCGATTACCTTTTTCAACTAAAATTTATCATTTTTTCAATATTTTATAACTAAAATTCCGTCTTTTCTAGAATTATCATGGATAACATTTATATAATTATTATCAAATCATCTAATTGAAAATTTTAAGCCTTATAAATTTATATAAATACACCTAAAATAAATAGTAACTTTCTATAATTAATGGTAATTAGTAATAATAACATAATATAATTAATGGTAATTAGTCGATTTACTTTCGAATTAAAACACGTTACCTTTTTAATTTAAAACAACCTTTTCACATTAACATAATAAAATTAATGGTAATTAGTCGATTGAATTTTTTGCATTACTTTTATTTGAAGATATTACCTTTTATAAACACCTAAAAACATCAATCGTATCATATCTTTCGATCATTAATATTTCCTTTCGAATTAAAACACGTTACCTTTTTAATTTAAAACAAATTTTACAATCATTAATATATACCCGAAAATATCACACCAGAATTTTCAAGAAAAATAAATAATAACATAATATAATTAATGGTAAGTAGTCAATTGCTTTTTTCACATTTACTTTTAGTTGAAAATTTTACTTTTTATAAACACTTAAAAAGATCAATCATACAATATCTTTCAATCAATAATATTTCATTTCTAATTAAAACACGTTACATTTTAATTTAATCATTAATATATACCCGGAAATATCACATCATATTTTTCAATAATTAATAAAATATATTAAAAAAACATATACGTTATTTATGATAAGGAAACATTAGTATAATCCGAAAATATGAGTATATTAAATTATATCAAATTAAAATTTAAAAAAAGTAATATATAAAAACATTTTTATAATATTAAATAAAATTTATAACATAATATCAGAAACCCGTGCATTGCACGGGTTATAAGCTAGTACTATTATATAAAAGACGAAACATTAAAAGTTTGGTTGGTTGGTACCTATTGATATTACTAATTTATCCTTACTTAATTATAGATAAAATATTTTTTTTAAATTTTATCTAACTAAATTTTTTGCTTTACTAATCAATTTCCTTTTTTAGGTTAAACATGTTACCATTTCTTTTCTTTTTAATAACTAAGTAGTTTCCTTTTTCAGGTAAAATATAACATCTTTTATATTTTATCTAACTAAAAAGCATATTATAATTACTATTTACTAATTAATTAATTTTTTCATTCAAGTTATCTTTTCTCTTTTCTCTAACTAAAATATCTCTTTTTCCAATTATATCACGGGTTAACTTTTAAAAATCTTCTTTTATATTTTATTTAATTAAAATTTTTTACTTTACTAATCAATCTACTTTTTCACGTTAAACATGTTACCTTTTTTTTTTGTAATAACTAAACAGTTTCCTTTTTCAAGTAAAATATAATATCTTTTATATTTTTTCTAATTAAAAAATAAATTATAATTACTGTTAACTAATAAATTAATTTTTTATCTTTTCTCTTTTCTCTAACTAAAATATTTTTTCCCCAATTATATCACTATTTAATAAAATATATTAAAATTCCGCATACATTGTTTATAATAAGGAAACATTAGTATAATCCGTAAACATGAGAATATTAAATTATATTAAATTAAAATTAAAAAAATATTAAAAATAATGATTATATAAAAACATAATTGTAATATTAAATAAAATTTATATAATATAATAAAAGAAACATGTGCATCACACGGGCATTGAAAGTTTAGCCGTTCGATCTTCAGCACGGTCATCCTAACTATTAAAATAAATAGTAAAATAATATAATTAATGATAATTAGTCGATTATCTTTTTTTAATTAAAAGAGGTTTACTTTTAATTGATTGATGATATTACCTTTTATAAACACCTAAGATATCGTATCTTCCAATCAATAATATTTCTTTCTAAATAAAACACGTTAACTTTTATTTTAAAATATAATCTTACAATAATTAATATATACCCAAAAAAATAACAATATATCGTCTAATCACTAACAAAAGATAATAGACATATATATACAACGAATAATGACCGTTATATTTTTAGTAAAAAATTAGAACCATTAGATCTAATGATTAGATATATTATATGTTTAAATTAATTTACTAAAATTTCAAGGTTCGAATTCTGTCAGATATATTTTTTAAAAAAAATTATAATATAAATTTGAAACCACATAATTTTGCAATCATTAATGTTTACCGAAAAATATTAAACCATTTTACTGTTAGATTTTTAGTAATTATTAAGAACCGTTAGATTTAATTATAAGATATATTTTATGATTAAAGCATTTTACTAAAAATTCAAGTTTCGAATCCCGTCAATGACATATTTAACTTAAAATTCTATAATATTGTAAATTTTAAATCATGATTAACTAAATTTATATTAAATTATATTAAAATAATCTTAAAATATTTTTTACAAAATAATGATAATATAAAAATATAATTATAGCATAAAATAAAATTTATATAACATATTAAAAGAAACCCGTGCATTGCACGGGTTATAAGCTAGTCAATGTTTAAATTGTGAAAGGATTAATTTATTGAATGTTTTTTAGCTGTTTTTATATTTTAGTCCTATCCTCACTAAATTTTTTTTTGAACAAAAAAAAATTCAATAATTTTTGAAATTTTGGTCATGTTATATTTGTATCCTGTTTCGAAGAACTTCAATTTACAACTTCAACTGAATTCTCAATTTGGTATTGTTTTGAGCTGGAAATTCGCGCCTTTTATTCAAAATCAAATTTGTCGGACTTTGTTTTAGTACTCGTATTTTCTCTTATATTCGACATTTTTTTGAGTTGGGCTTATATTCCAATGATCCGATCAAATATAGCTTTTGGTTGGGAGAAATTTGAATAGTCGTCGAAAAGTTCTGGTTCCGTACGTACACAATTACGTCAGTATAGATGATGTGTTTGAATCTTTGATAGTTAAAAGGCCACGCAGCATCTTTCAAACCTTATCACACGTTGGTGAGATATTTCGAAGAATGGAAGGAATAATAAAAGAGTAGGTACCGAATATTTGGCCTCCATTTGATTCAAAGTCATGTGTAAATGATCATGAACACGACCTGCAAAACCCATTCCCAGCAGCCAGGTACGTGACCCCCCATGTCTTCGATCTCTGATGATATTAACTTGCATGCACACCGCACTCCGCACACCTATATATGGATATACTGTATATACCTTTAAATTTGATTATATGTATAATCTAGAAATAAATAAGAATATTATTTGAACAATTAAAAGGAATACAACAAAACCTATGTTTTAATTATGAATGCCTTTGAGATCTGCCACAACATATTTTGAATTCTTGTAAAATTCATAGTTAATTCACTATTCATTGGATTGTTGTGATCTTAGAGTCATTTGAAAGATAATTTGATTATCTTCGATTTTTGTTGTTTAAGTTTTTTGAAATTCTACTTGCAAGTATGAGTTTTCTACAATTTTTGTTACCTACCAATTTGATTTCTAAATTGTGTTATCTATCTTTGAAAAATCGTAGTAAATTGAATAATTATCTGAAAATTGTGAGTAATATCAATCTGAAAAGGTCATTTCGTGTTCTACGTTTTCTGTTCATAATATCTGTCAAATTCGGTGGTTTTGATATCTTAAACATCAAATTATAGTTGTGATCAGGGGCTGATTCTGTTCTGACAGCCCACATTTTCATTGTTTCTGAATTCGTTACTTCTTCGTTTTTTATAAGCCTTACCATTATGGAAAGGTCTCAGAATTGTCTACGATTTTCATGTTTCGTACTTTTTGATTTGGATTCTCTTTTATTGAGTAAATTGTCATTCTGTGAGTCTGGTCAGGTCTGATTTTGTCATCCTTAGTCTATTTTGTAATATATTTTGGTTTGTGATATTTGAGGATTGTGTTTTTGATTATATTTTGATATAAATATGATTTGGGAGTTCGTAATACATCCGTCGCGAGCGGATAATCTCGTGTTTGGCACTTTCTATGCGGTGAATAAATAGCGTAGGCGTGTTGCCGAAGTAGTGGGACACATATATATAGTCATGACTAGTCAGTTTGTGTGTGTTTGGTCATTCTGGGTAGCATGTGCTTATTGACTTGTGATCCCTGTCTGAATTTGGGTGGTATTTGCTTTGTGTTATGCCCCTGTTTGTGTAAGATCGTCTCCCATGTTTGTAAGTAAGTTACTTTGGAAATTATTTATAAGTGTATGTGTAAGAGTTAGACTATATTTTATCGGTTATGTTTTGTTTATGTTAATGTGATAATTATGCTTAAGAAATATGATTATTTGTTAGACTAAGTTTACTTTGATTTAAGAGCATTTGTTTTTATATTGTGAGTTGAGTATCCATTTTATATTGTCTTATTCGCTATGTATCATTGTTCTTTATTCGGATAATCAATTTTGTTCTTAATCTCATGATCTTAATCTTTGTTTAGTTGTATTCTCATCATATTTAATTTGTTCAGCTTGTGCTTCGTTTTATATCCGTATATGAGCCTTTCGTTCACTGTCGGTCCTTTGTTTCTCTTATTTTTCCCGGAAGTTGATCTTATTTAGGTGGGCTACTTATTGGGAAAAGTGCGAGTTACGATATTTGGAGAATTTAGGTATATTTTTAATTTATGAATTGTAAGATATTGGATTTTGAGAAGTTGTATCGTTTTATTCGATTTTTAGTGGATTTTTAAATTAAGTGCATTTGTTAGGTTGTTAAAGGGAGTGTGTGTATAAATCATCACCAATCTGTGATCTTTTGATGTCACCAAATCGGCCACCACTCCGAAAGTAACTGATAAACATGATTGTCACGAATTCCAGTCACATTTCTGATCACACCTCCACTAATTAATTCATCCCTCTCTCAATAGATCTAAGATTAGTAGATGTCTCTTTTTCTCTGCTCTCACTCTCTCACATAATTAAATACATGCACATTAAATATATATAGTTCTCAAGCGATCTGAGGTGCTGGTCATTGTTGATCTCTGTCGTTTTTGTAAACAGATGATTGATCTGAACTATTTTATCCTGTAAGCGATATTGTTGCAAACCATCACAATGTAACAATGTAAGTGGAGCAATAATCTTTCCAAAAACAATCAAATCTTCTCGAATGGGTGGACGACTCAACTAATTTTTTATAAATTTTGTTAAAGCGATCGAGCTAGCTATATTTTTTCTCTTTCTCATCAATTTCAGTTTCTAATCATATTTATATATTGTTTCGACCTTCATATTTGTTTTTTGTTTTGTTAATTTGTATATCTACCTACTTTTGTTATATATATAATCGTTCATTATAATTGCTCTGTATTTTAGTATTATACCCAACATGCATGTGTGTTCGTAATAGCCGGCCACTCAAACCTGCGTAAGGAAATTCGTACCTAGGGATGGCAATCGGGTCGGATCGGCTCGGAAATGACAGTATCCATAACCAAACTCGGAATTTTTTACCATACCCGAACCCGATCTGAACCCGAAACTTAAAATCCAAACCCGATCCAACAGATTTCGGATCGGGTTCGGATATGCCCGAAACCCGAATTTTTTTAGATCGGACATCTGTAATATCCCGTAATTTTTAGAACAATAATAATAATATAACAATATTAAAAAAAGGATTAAAATTAGATAAGAAATAAGATTTAAAATTGGATTGGAATAATGGGCTTAAAACATGGATCAGACTTGAATACGGATAACTAGTAGGTCTGACATTAGAGTTGTAAGACATTATAAATACATCATATTCTCCTTCTTCATCTTTATTATTAAAATTCGTAGGATTATATTTGTACGAATTTGTTATCAAAAATTGGGCTAAGTGATTATATTTTGAAGTTATACGTGTATTATTGTATATGTGTTATGTGTAAGCAACAATAGTCTTGTGACTCTAATTTATGCCATGGTTTGTGAAAATAAGAATAAGAATAAGGACCGAGTCACCGGGTTGTAGTGACAGTTTTATGAAAATTTAGGACCGTTATCACCGGGTTGTAGTGGTCGTGGTATGAGTTACGGGTTTCAAGTTATTGTTGTTATGTGCTATCGAATTATATCGAATAAGAATAAGTGCGTCGTAAGTGATTATTTCGTTTATCGCTATTGTAATAAGTACTTTTGTAATTGACTTTTGGTTTAATAAAATTTGTTTTATTTTAGTTTTCGATTTAGAATTAATAGTCCAAAAAGTCGGGCTGTTACAGTTGGTATTAGAGCAGGCTGTTCGTCGGAGTGTATTAGGTATGGGACTAGTACATTCCCTAGGATGTGATCCTTTAGACTATCGTTTAGGAGTAGAGGTTTAGATTAGATGTGTCACGAACTTTTGGAGTATAGGAGTTTGTGAATTTGGGGACCAAATTCTTTTTAAGGAGGGTAGTATGTTATATCCCGTAATTTTTAGAACAATAATAATAATAGAACAATATTAAAAAAAGGATTAAAATTAGATAAGAAATAAGATTTAAAATTGGATTGGAATAATGGGCTTAAAACATGGATCAGACTTGAATACGGATTACTAGTAGGTCTGACATTAGGGTTGTAAGGCATTATAAATACATCATATTCTCCTTCTTCATCTTTATTATCAAAATTCGCAGGATTTTTCACACACAATTCAGCAGTCTTGTAAAATTCGTAGAAAATTCATCGTTAGTCAGAATTCGTTGATTCTGGACTTTTCGGAAAGGTCTTTTCGTGCTCTACAACTTTCGTTTTCGGGTTTTTCATGAAAACGTCGTTTAGAGGATCAAAAAGGGTAAATAAAGGTCTGGACAGAATTGGATTGGATGATTTAATTCTTGAATTTCCGCGTAAAGGTAAGTTTCCGATTGATCTTTCTGGTGTTTTCAAAATTATGTATTGTGTGTACGAATTTGTTATCAAAAATTGGGCTAAGTGATTATATTTTGAAGTTATACGTGTATTATTGTATATGTGTTATGTGTAAGCAACAATAGTCTTGTGACTCTAATTTATGCCATGGTTTGTGAAAATAAGAATAAGAATAAGGACCGAGTCACCGGGTTGTAGTGACAGTTTTATGAAAATTTAGGACCGTTATCACCGGGTTGTAGTGGTCGTGGTATGAGTTACGGGTTTCAAGTTATTGTTGTTATGTGCTATCGAATTATATCGAATAAGAATAAGTGCATCGTAAGTGATTGTTTCGTTTATCGTTATTATATCGTATTGAATATTACACTATCTTGTATTATATGTGTTACTTGGCCTTACTAGTTGGATCGATTGGTTACTTGTTGGGCTTATAGCTCATTACTTACAATTTTCAGGTTCGATGTAAGATCGAGTGGGATAGCATTGGAGTTCAAGGATCTCAGGTTCAGAGTAGATTGTCATTGTTAGATGCGCTATTGTAATAAATACTTTTGTAATTGACTTTTGGTTTAATAAAATTTGTTTTATTTTAGTTTTCGATTTAGAATTAATAGTCCGAAAAGTCGGGCTGTTACAATATCCGAAACCGAAAATTTACCCGAAATCTGAAAAAATACCCGAAAATTTGAATTAACTTAATTCAGACTCAGTGCATTAGTATTAATAACTAGCCATTAGGTATTAACCAGAAAATATTACAATACATCATTAACACTCAAAATATCAATTTAATACTCAAAATACATTAACACTTCACAACTTTAATCTTTACTCTTCAACAGCATATATCCAGATTCAAGTCTTCAACAACATATATCCTTGCATAACAGCTATACTTGAATTATTTGCAAAGGAGAGAAACTCTTTAAAATTGTTATAAATCACCATGCACACTACTGCAGTCAAAACAACTTGGAACACTAAAAATTGCAGTCAAAACAAATAGACCCTATATCTTTGTACTTGAGTGCAGTGTCTTCTGGTTCGGCATAATATAAGAAATTTGTATGAGAAACTCATCGTAACACAAATAGTTGTCAAGTGAGTGTTTCAAACATCATAAGCTATCTATTTGCTCCATTTTGTGCCATGCTAATATCTACCAGGAAGCATAACATGTTATATAAAATCATGGAAAAGGAAGAATTTAAAATGAAGCACCTTAATTTTTGCATCACTGATTAATGCAGCATCAGGCCTCATTAACAGACTACAGAAATTAGGAACATAGCTGAACATAACCATCAGACCTGAAAATAACAATAAAAAAACATCATCAGAGATTCGAAGCATGCTTCAAAACTGAGAATAAGTGTCTAATTTATTTGTCCAGGTTTATTTGATACCAAAAAACCAACCACTATATTGCAACAGACCCAACAGTAATAAATCCTCAGATTTAACAAATCAGATTCATTAAGTTCACTCTTAATCAATCAACAATCAGACTAAAAGCTTATAATTTATAATCACCTCACGTGTGATACACGAATCTTCCGATTCATGATCATTGTATATGGTTGCATAGCCTACAGATGCTTCCCCTGGAAGTATTTATCAAAAATGTCAGAGTTTCTCAAACTATAAAGAAGACAGGACATAACGGAACATTAAATTCACTTGTACAAATATATATTTATTACCTACATTTCAGCAGCCCACAACCAACTTTGAGCACACATTAAAGCTTCTAATGTTTTGGGATGCAGCCTATTACGATGCGGGCTGACTAACCTGCCACTGGAGCTAAATGCAGACTCCGACGCAACTGTTGATGCCGGAACAGCTAAGAAATCTCGAGCCAAGCGGTGTGTTAGGTCCGGAATAACGTAGAGGGGGGGGGGTTGAATACGTTATTCAAAAAATATTTCGATTTTTGATGTGGATATGAAATCAAAAATACTGAATCGAAATAATTCAACTGCTTAGGAAATATCTTTAAATAGATAAAACCTGGAGGTTTGCTACACAATCTAATCCTATATATGGATCAGCTACAAAATCAAACACTCCTAGGATAGTTTAGGCACGAGGACCTTCTACCCGACACTTCTTGAAAGCGGGCTAAGCCGGCTTTCCTACTAGATGGACTGTCTAGCAGCTTACACAGAGAAGATATAAGAGAGAGAATAGAAAGTTGTGTGTTGAGGTGCATTTTGAAATGAAATACAACATGCCTATTTATAGACTTTAGAAAGTTACTATGCAGCTAAATTAACGTAACTGCTGACGTTATTCTGAGCCGCCTGCTTCCTGTATTTCAATCCAACCGAATTCTTCTTCTTCATTTCAACAATTTTGGTTTTGACTAGGCCCCACATGTTTTTTACCCACATTCTTTTACTTTGTCAAATGAATAGTATTTCTGGTTACTATTCATATGAATAGTAATTTCAGTTATTATTCACATGAATAGTAATTTCGGATACTATTCACATGAATAGTAATTTCGGATACTATTCACTTTCCTCTTAATTTGACATCCTTAAATATTCAGCTTCCAACTAACTAGAGGATATCAACACTGCTCTAAACTCAATCATATCTCTTGATAGTTTTTCTGAGTTAGATACTTTGATTTCTTTGTGAGGTGTTGACGCCTAGTGCAACTGGTCTGGTTCACAGACGACTAACATTTACTCGTGGTCTTCGTATCATGTCTTTAAGAACACTGCTAAGATTTGTGCAACCATAAAATCTTTATCACTGGAATCTTTTGGCCTTTCAATTGAATCATCTGTACATCTTATTCTGTCACTGAGGCTTGATCATGTTAATGAACTTCTTTCAGCGACTTGATCCTTGTTGGTGCCTGTTCTTCAAATTTCACGATCCCTGTATCGAGTTAATATTATTTATCTTTTATCCTAGTTGAGTTATATATTTCCTCTATTACATATTACATTACATTATGCTTTACAATCTCCCCTATTTGATTGTTAGGGTTTGACAAGCAAATTACTAGAGGATAACTCAACTGATATAACAAAAAATGAAATACAAAGATAAATAATATTAAAGCGCATTCTGGAACAAATATACATTTTCCAGATTTCTAAAATTTGAACAAGTGCAAGACAATTGTTCCTTTAGACTGAACATATCTTCAAGTTTGCCTTTGTTTTCTTTCCACATAGCACTAATACTCCCATTAGCTTTTTCTTTCCTAAAATAAAGTTAATTCCGTGTCAACAAACTTTTCCTTGCCCTTACGCCTAGTAGATTTTTCTTGATCATCCACCTTCCCCCCCCCCCTCAGTTGGGTTATCCTTCAGAGTAGTAGGATGTGGAGTTGGTAAATTAGACGAAGATGGATTTACCAAGGAGTTGATTGCATGACTAAACTGGTCTGCCATGGAACGTAATTGAACCTGGTATGCATCATTTTGAATAAGTTGCAAATTTTTGATTTCTGCAATGGACTTACAGATATTTGATAACTCTTTCTCCATTGTTTGGACCCGTGTAAGGAGTCTGTTGTATTCCTTTCTGGTTACAGGTGCATGTGGTTGAGTAGGTTGCTCACTCGTACGTTCTGCAGGTGTTTCACTCAACAATCTATATTCACTCGGTTTAGTGGTTTGGGTGACACTTACATGTTCTGTTCGTGTTTCCCTCAACTCTTCTCCAGAGCTTCCACCGATATGTGTACCTGCAAATGAAATCATCCTAGCCCCTTTTTCAGAGGTCACGGATGGTGCAATAAAAGTTCGTGAGCTTCCGTCCTCGCGTGAAGCGAGTTGCCGACCACTGGTAAAAAGTGGTAAATCTCGAAAGAGATCCAGAGATTTTCCCTCTGGGAGGTTAAACTTGAATCGATTAAATGGTACAAAACCCAAGTTTCCCTCGTACGTCTGTGAAGACACTTGGTTCATAAAAGAACCTCCTACTAATGGATCTTTCCGTAAAATGGAAGATTCACCAGTTGCTCCCGTCAATTCAACCTTATTTACATTTTCACTCATTGGATAAGAAAGAATTGTTTCACTAACAGTTGCCGTTACCTCAGGTTTATTGGGTTTACTCCGTTTGGAATGAGGTAGAGCGGCTGATGTAACTAACTCCTTATGTGGTGCTGCTGAGGCACTATTTTCCTCAATAATGTGAATGACTGGCCGTTTAAGTGACAAATGAGGTGTAGGAGGTTGTTGTATTTGTGTTTGCATTTGTAGAATGGGCTCTTCGACCTGTGTTAGAGTCGGTGGGATTTCCTGCTCTTGGTCGGGTAAGATGGCCACTGGGGCTATAGAAACTGTATTTCCTGTGACACAATAGGGAATACAGAGGTTGAAATAGCAGGGATTGAAATATTACCTTGTCGTATACCTGCTCTCACTGGTCGTGGTAACAACGGAAGTGGGACAGTCTTTAGATATTCAGTTAGGACTGTAGGCACATCCGTATATTTCTTTTTGCTTATGTAATTAATTACATTCGTCTTCATGGAAGAACATTCCACTTTCTGACCATTTTCCAAGCGTACCCTGTCTTCAGCATTCAAAAAATCATTTAATATTAGCTGTAGAAACCTTGGATATAGACATTTGACATTTTGAGTCTGAACATCTCTTGTTCCCAAGTGTTTCATCTTTAAAATGATTTGACCAACCACTATTTTTCAAAAATTAATCCTCAAATTGTTGGCGACCGCATACCCTATTTTTTGAATAAATTCAGGTATTCGATCTTGATTTGTTCTATCTGAGGAAAAAACATGGTTAATATTGTGAAAGAAGAAATTCCAATACTGGGTTAGAAACATTCTTGAAAGAGTGCCAGTATTGAAATTGTCATCTTGGTACCTTATAAAATGAAAGAACATTTCAATCTGTTCAGGTGTAGGATCAGAAACGAGATTTTCAATAGGAAAATGAAGAATTCGATTAACATCTCGTTCAGTGACCCTAATTGACCTACCAAATAGTCGATATGTGATTGCACACCTTTCATGTCCAGAAGTGTTAAACGCACTGCAATATAGTTCACGCAATGTGTTACGACCAACTCAACACGCAAGTGCACGTGATCTCAAGTAATACAGATAGCAAATAAGGTTCGTTCCTACAGGGACTCGTTGTCTTGTCTAGCTAATTCACTCACCAATGTATGATTATTTTCCGATGCTAAAACAAATAAATAAGTGGATTGTTGTTATCACTAAAATTTATCTAAGAATTATAACTAATTATGAACTGCTTGAACTGAGATTTATGTCGAATTACTTATGCAAATAAAACATGGGAATTTAGTTTCTTTAAACAATCCATCTATAGTCTCCAAATCCCTAGCCTTGTTCATGTGATTTATTAACACCTGATCGAACACACAAAACTGATATAAGCCAACTTCCGTTACACAAATACCATCCTAAACAATATCCACAATAAAGATAGAAATCATTTAGTCTTCCGATTATGCCAAGTCTTCATATGTCTATAAAGAATAAAACATAATGGTTGAGGTGCAAGCATTCAATTGATCACATAGTCGTCATAAAACGATTAGAGTTACGACACTAATTACGAATGATATCATCACGCATAAACCTACGCTAACATGGCAAGTTCTAAACTCTTATTTCCACTTTCGCTTCAACAAGAATTAACACACAATTACAGGAGTTAGCTACTCTCCTATAACGAATTAAAATCAACCATGATAGGATATCACATCAATCACACTATAGGCATCGAGAAGATTCAACACATAAAATTCATGAATAAGTCCACTAAACCCCCATGACAACGAATTAGTTCATGATCGAACTAATCATCATCATGGGTTCTACTGAAAACATAACTCTAAAATAAACAAGTAAAAATAGAGAAGAAGAAGAATAAGGTTTAGAATTAAATCCCCACAATCGAAGAATACAAAGGTTCAAGAATAGCTTGGAGGAATTCCTTCTCCTTTTTTCTCTTCTTGAAAACCTAGGTTATAATACATAACGTGTGTATCTGATTACAAGGGTTGGATGTTGATATAGGTTTTTTCTCCCACTTACCCAATAAGAAAAATACATAAAATACAACTCGGAAACGATTTTTATGTCAAAAAACACTTAAAATACAATTTCAGATCGAATAAGGGCAAAACTGGAAAATCAGCACGTCCCCGAGCACTTTGCTCAAGACTGGCGCAGTTTGCTCGGGCCAAATCTGCTCACTGCCGAGCACTTTGCTCAAAATTGGCGCAGTTTGCTCGGGCCAAATCTGCTCACGTTCTTTTCTCCTTCGTTTTTCAGCTTTTTCTCCTTCGTTTTTGCTCCGTTTGCTCCCGTTCTTTTTGCATTCTCTTCCGTTTTCAATCCTCTATGCTTGGAATCCTCATGGTGAACCATAACAAGACTCCATTCTATATTATTAAGCCCGAATCCAACTCCAAAAGCAACGGAAACAACGATCTTAATCAACATTATTCCAACCCTGCACAATTAAACAAACACATCAAAACTACCACAATCTTGAGGTCAAAACAATCAATTTAAGCCAATTTAGAATGTTCCAAGTGGATATAAAATCCACTTATCACACCCCCAAACTTAAACTGATGCTTGTCCTCAAGCATATACAATTACAACTAACTAACTAATTAGTACCACTTCCGTAGGTGATCACGGTTGCATTTGGCATATGCAACAAGCCCTTTAAACCCCTAGGTAGCCCTAGTGGACGAGTAAGGTCTCGTGAGGGCCTATAGTGAATGTACCCACAAAATCCAATGCAATGCAATGCATGAATGCAACTACTATGAAAATGCAAGATCCCTATCAAACTCACCAAAACCAACTAACAAGCAAATATCTCAATGAACGTAACAAATCCAAGCAGAGTTCGACTAAGTCCCCGTATACTAACAATACATGAACAGAAACGTGCGTGTGTGCAATGCTCATCAGAAATACCCCCAGAACTAGGTCAAAAATCATACATGTTTTCCGTCAAGACAATCACAGGTTTATAACTAGAATAGACTGTAGACACTCCATAACCTAGGAACACCTCCACCCTCATCCAAGGTAGACAGAAACTCATGCTTTATTACTATACTACGACACTACATATACAATACGCATGCTTATTTAACCGTGCAATGAATGAGACCCCAAAAGGCTTATACAATAATACCCATGTAGCGAGTGTTGGGTCAGTGGATCCCAGACTATAAAGCCTTAGGTCACTAGGACTAAGTCCCCTCAGACTTAATTACTCGAGTATTAAAGAGCTCACTCTGGTTAATTTTGCATTTAAATTATTTATATGACTCTTTTTTTTTCCTTCTTTTTTTTTCTTTTATATTTTTATTTTTTTTTCTTTTTTTTTTCCGCAATCTGGAATGAGCCTTTCTCATTTCCAACCCTAGACTACTCATATAAATATGAGCTGGCTACTAGCCAATTGACGCCTAGCCTTTATTAACAACTATGAACAACTAGCATGAAAATTCCTGGTTTCCCCCAAACTTAGACTTTAATGTTCCTACGCTATAAAGGGAATAACGAAAATTCTAAATATAAACAAGTGATTAAATCTCAAAACATCCCACAGGCATGACCCTAACCTAGCCCAACAGCACCCCAATGAGACTGTGTAATAAATTTTGTTCCCGTAACATGCAAGTCAATTTCATAGAAACTATAAATCAGCCCTCTACTCATCATCATCACACCCAAATCAACATCCACCTATCAATCAGAAATAGCTCGTCCTAAGGGATCATGAAATATGCATGCCATGAAAATGCAACTAAATGAAACTCACATGGTATACGAAATTAAAACAAAATGTCCTATATGAACAAACGTAGATAATACGAACATAACAATCATGCATGAACTATCACTACTATGCAACATGATATCCTATATGAACACAAAATACAACAATACATACAACTACTATCCCCCAAACCACCCCCAAACTTAACATATTCAATGCCCTCATTGAATGGAAGTAAATACAAGGGATAGAAGAAACATACCTACTCCTCCTCGCTTTCGTCACCTTCCTCATCCTCATCCGAAGAATCAGTTGGAGGATATGGAATCTGGGATCCAAAGATAGGCCACTGAACCGGAGTACTCGGTGACTGAAATTTTGCCTCCAAAGCTATGCCCATGTCTTCTGAATATTGACGACTGCTATCATGCATAACATCCAACCGCCTAGTCAATCGCCGCAAATAAGACTCAAGAGTGGACATATTCCCCGTACTCTGCTGTGAACCGGTTCTAGCAACTCCCGATCCCTCGGCTACATGACCACCTGCACCACTAACACCACCTTCGGCCTCCTTCATTCGCCCAATAGACGAATCAGCAATAGGAGCCCCAGGCTTTTGCACCGGCTCATCCACACGCGGCGGCACTTTTGCAACATCACACAATCCCGTAATTATGGAAGCATAGGGAATACTAGCTGTCGAATTACTCTTCAAAAACCGAAGAATAGTTTGATTAATCAAGTAACCCAAATCGACATACTCACCTTTTAAAATTCCCCACAAAAGGATAGCCCTGTCAACAGTAACTTCCATCACATGAGACGACGGAAGGATACTAGTACATATGAATAAGAACCATGCACGGGCAAACTTAGTCAATGATGCGGACGGAAAATTCCTCTTTTCGTTAGTACCCGCCTTACACCTCCATACCGCCCCTGGAACACACAACTCACCGATGACAACATCAAGATCAACATCTCCCACCGTCTTCCGTCCCCAATCCTCAACACCCCTAGATTTAGGCAACTGCCCAATCAAATTCCGAATTGCTCGAGGAGAATAATCAACCTGTTGTCCCCTAACAATTGTGGAGTTATTCTGCTCTACTGAAGCATTAGCGTAAAACTCCCGAACAACATTCAATGGCACATCATTAGCCAATTCGCAAAATACCTTCCAACCCCTCACATTCACCATAGCCACCATCTCCTCGTTATCACGAGGCACAAACCTCCTCTCCTTTATAACTCCCTTACGAACTAATCGACCGTACTCCGACTCGGCCTCCGAATTCACAAATTTCACTACTCCTTCTTCCACAATAGCATCCTCATCCACCGATGGACGGCTACTACTACTACTACCTACCAATTTTTGTCTTTTGGGAGCCATAACAACAAGAACAACAATCCACACACCACCAATTCACCAAATTCGAATTTCACACCAAACCCCCAATTCAAGAACACAACCAAACCCTAATTGGCAAGAACACAATTCGTAGCAATTACAAAGATGAGATTAGAACAATACCATACGAATTGAAGAGGTGTCCTTGCAAGAATAAGCCTCCAATAATTTGAATATATCCTCCCCTTGAGCTTGGAATTGATGGATGGGTATAGTTTGTGAATGAGAAGTGTATATATAGAAAAGTGTATGGAGGAATTTTTAATGGATGATGATGTATACATATAGAGAGATGTATATATAAGGTGAGATGGAATTGGGTTAGGAGAAGAATTAGAAATAGAATTGGAGTAGGAGGTGTTAGGGTTTTTGATTTAGGATATAGAAGTGTAGTAGGATGTGTATAAAAGATGAGATATGGGTTGGGGGAAAAAAAAAAATTTTTTTTTTTATAACAGCTCGGCTGAACAGGGGGAACAGGCGCTGTGTGCGCGAGATTGGCGCACTTTGCGCAGAAGTATTCTGGTGACGCGCAGGCGCAGAGTGCGCGAGGCCTGAGCAGTTTGCGCGGTGGGTTGCTGTAACGCACGCAGAGTGCGCGCCACTGGCGCTGTTTGCGCGACTCCCATCTGCGCAATATGGCGCAGTCTGCTCCAATTCGGCGCAGTTTGCGCGGAATGCTTCTGTTCTCTCTATATTTTTTTTTTTTTTTTTTTTTTTTTTTTTTTAAAGAAGAAGAAAAATTCTTGTACACAACAATACTTGGGTTGCCTCCCAAGAAGCGCTTCTTTTACGTCAATAGCTTGACGTGACTTCCATGATTTATTCAATAATTGCAAGAACCGCGGTTTCAGCCCCACGATTCGATACCTCACCAAAGTACGGTTTCAATCTCTGACCATTAACTTTGAACGATTGATCCGGTGATTTCTCAAAAATCTCAACCGCTCCATGCGGAAACACGGTTTTTACAACAAAGGGCCCTGACCATCTCGATTTAAGCTTTCCTGGAAATAGACGAAGGCGAGAATTAAATAATAACACAGGTTGTCCAGGAACAAATACCTTGTTAACTAAACGCCGATCATGCCATCTCTTCACTTTTTCTTTGTAGAGTTTATTGTTCTCATATGCTTGCAAGCGAAACTCGTCCATCTCATGGATTTGCACCATTCTTTTCTCACCCGCGGCTGTAAGATCGAAATTTAGTTTTTTCAAAGCCCAATAAGCCTTGTGCTCCAATTCCGCCGGCAAATGACAAGCTTTCCCGAAGACAAGCTGATACGGTGACATTCCCAAAGGTGTTTTATATGCCGTTCGATAAGCCCAAACGGCTTCATCGAGTTTCAGAGACCAATCCTTTCTTGAAGGACTAACTACCTTCTCAAGAATCCGTTTAATTTCGCGATTAGAGACCTCGGCTTGCCCATTGGTTTGAGGATGATAAGCTGTAGCAACTCGATGATTGATGTTATAACGTGCCATCAGAGATGTAAACTTCCGATTGCAAAAATGCGTACCCTCATCACTGATTATAACTCGTGGAGTGCCAAATCGAGTAAATATGTTCTTGTGGAGAAAATTAAGCACCACCTTAGCATCATTCGTTGGAAGTGCTTTGACCTCCACCCACTTAGACACATAATCCACGGCCAGAAGAATATATTGATTACCACATGACGGAATGAACGGTCCCATGAAGTCGATTCCCCACACGTCAAAGATCTCTACCTCCATCATGACATTCAGAGGCATCTCGTCCCTACGAGAAATATTACCAACTCGCTGACATCGATCACACCTCAACACAAACTGATGAGCATCCTTGAATAGAGTTGGCCAATAGAACCCTGCTTGAAGAATACGTGTGGCTGTCTTCTCACCCGCATAATGACCTCCATAAGCTGTAGCATGAAAATCACTTAGAATAGCCTCGGTCTCACCGTAAGGAACACAACGCCTAATAATCTGATCAGCTCCTTGCTTGAACAAAAACGGTTCATCCCAAATATATTGCTTGACATCGTGCAAAAATTTCTTCCTTTGAGCATGAGAGAGCTCAGGTGGAATGATGTTGCTTACTAGATAATTCACGAAGTCTGCAAACCATGGTTCATCATCTTGCACTTTGAATAATTGCTCATCAGGGAAGAACTCATTAATGACCGTGTTGTCTTTAGGTGACTTGCCATGATCTTCCAATCTAGAGAGATGGTCAGCTACCTGATTCTCCGTCCCCTTTCTATCCTTGATTTCCACATCGAATTCTTGTAACAGAAGAACCCAACGAATCAATCTTGGCTTAGAGTCCTTCTTCGTAAGGAGATAGCGAATGGCAGCATGATCCGTATAAACTGTCACCTTTGTACCAAGCAGATAAGAGCGAAACTTTTCAAACCCGTAGACAATAGCAAGTAGCTCCTTCTCAGTGGTCGTGTAGTTCAACTGAGCATCAGTTAGTGTTTTACTTGCATAGTAAATAACGTGGAACACTTTTTCTTTCCTTTGGCCTAGAACGGCCCCAAGTGCATAATCGCTGGCATCACACATCAAAGCAAATGGTTGACTCCAATCAGGAGCTGTAATAACTGGAGCAGAAATTAGTTTCTTCTTCAAGATCTCGAACGCATGTGAACAAGCCTCATCAAACTTGAATGGCACATCTTTTTCCAAAAGATTGCATAACGGCTTAGAAATTTTTGAGAAATCCTTTATGAAGCGCCTATAGAACCCCGCATGACCAAGAAAGCTGCGAATACCCTTGACTGAGACGGGAGCAGGAAGGTTCTCAATAGTCTCCACCTTTGCTTTGTCAACTTCCAAACCTTTACACGACACCTTGTGTCCCAGAATGACACCTTCTTGTACCATGAAATGGCACTTTTCCCAATTTAGGACAAGATTCGTCTCCACACAACGTTTTAGAACCAAACTCAAGTTTTCCAAGCACTCATCAAAAGAATCCCCAAAGACTGAGAAGTCGTCCATGAATACTTCCACATTAATTCCAATCATGTCAGAGAAGATGGCCATCATGCACCTTTGAAATGTAGCTGGTGCACCACACAACCCGAAAGAAACACGTCTGAATGCGAATGTGCCAAATGGACAAGTGAATGTAGTCTTCTCCTGATCCTCGGGTGCTATGCAAATCTGATTGTACCCAGAATACCCATCAAGCAAGCAATAGTACTGATGTCCAGCCAATCTGTCGAGCATCTGATCAATGAATGGAAGTGGGAAATGATCTTTCCGAGTGGCCTTGTTCAATTTCCGATAATCCATGCAAATCCTCCAACCCGTAACTGTTCGCGTAGGAATGAGCTCGTTCTTCTCATTAGTCACCACTGTCATGCCCCCCTTCTTAGGCACACACTGTACCGGACTCACCCAAGAGCTATCAGAAATTGGGTAGATAATGCCCGCGTCAAGCCATTTAAGAATTTCCTTTTTCACAACTTCTTTCATGACAGGATTCAGTCTCCTTTGATTATCAACTGTAGGGTTAGCTCCCTCTACCAAAGGAATTTTGTGCATGCAGTACGACGGACTGATACCCTTGATATCTGCTATAGTCCACCCAATGGCTGATTTGGAATCCCTTAAGATTCGCAATAGTTTTTCCTCTTCTATTCCTGAAAGCTGAGAAGATATAATAACAGGTAAAGTAGAAGAATCACCAAGATAGGCATACCTTAAATGTTCAGGCAATGGCTTAAGTTCCAATGTAGGTGCTTCCTCGATAGATGGCTTAAGTCTAACATGAGACTTTTTCAATTCTGACAACCCCAATGATTCAAATGAGCTATGAAACTTCTTCCATGGTGATGCATTAAGATATTGCAATTGTTCTTCATCCTCTTCGGTCTCAACCTCCAAGTCATTAGAAAGAACTCTTTCCAACACATCAGCTTTTAACAAGTGTTGAGTTGCGGGGTTAACCACCTTGTCGACCATATCAATTTTGAAACACTCTTCATCGTCAGTTGGAAGCTTCATTGCATTGAAAACATTAAAAGTGACATCTTGATCGTGCACCCTCATAATGAGTTCCCCTTTTTGGACATCGATAAGAGTTCGGCCTGTCGCCAAGAATGGTCGTCCCAAGATGATAGGGATCTTCTTGTCTTCCTCGAAGTCAAGAATAACAAAGTCGGCTGGAAAGATAAGCTTGTCGACCTTCACCAAAACATCCTCAACTATCCCTCGCGGATAAGTAACAGAACGGTCAGCAAGTTGTAGAGTCATGGTAGTGGGCTTTGGCTCTGGAAGTCCAAGTTGCATGAAAACTGATAAGGGCATGAGATTAATACTTGCACCCAAATCACACAAACATTTGCTGAATGAGAGGTCTCCAATAGTGCATGGAATGGTGAAACTTCCAGGATCCTTCAACTTAGGAGGCAACTTTTGTTGCAAGATGGCACTACATTCCTCCGTCAAGGCAACGGTCTCTAACTCCTCAAGTTTCAATTTCTTCGAGAGAATACCCTTCATGAACTTCGCATAGCTCGGCATTTGCTCAAGAGCCTCCGCAAATGGTATGTTAATCTGCAGCTTCTTGAATACATCCAAGAACTTAGCGAATTGCTTGTCTAACTTTTGCCTTTGAATTCGTTTTGGGAATGGAGGAGGTGGAAACATCTTATCTTCTACTTATTTTTGGGAATTAACACTCTTGTGAATGATAGGAGTTGAAGGAGTAGCATTAGGAAGCAAATCAGAACCCGATTCGACCTCAACTGAAGATTCAAGTTTTTCCTCGGTTGCTTTTTCTTCGTTCTGACCTTGTAGACTTCTTCCTGATCGTAATGTTATTGCCTGAACCTGTTCCTTTTGATCTTTCTTGCCTGGATTCACCTCTGTGTCACTCGGGAGCGTTCCTGGTTGACGGTTCAACAAAGCATTGGCTAGCTGGCCAATTTGATTCTCTAAAGTTTTCAATGACACTGCCTGACTCTTATACATCATTCGAAGCTCTTCCAATTCCGACTTCTCAGACTGATTCAATGAAGTTCCTTGAGATGGTTGAAACCCCGGTGGATTGAATGGTTGCCTTGGAGCATAAGGTGGTGGTTGATAGTTCTGATTACTTGGCCTTACATTGAACTGCTGATTTTGTGGTTGCTGAGCACCTCCCTGATTGTTGCTCCAACTGAAGTTAGGATGATTCCGATTGTTGGGATGATAAAAATTTGGCACTGGTTGCTGAGATCTTTGAAAATTACCAACAAATTGTGCGGATTCAGCTGAGATAGCACACATATTTGTGTCATGTGCCCCTGCACACAATTCACACACCATAGCAACCTGGTTAGTACCAAGATTAGAAAGGGAATCTACCTTCATTGTCAACGCTTTGAGTTGGGCAGCAATAGCAGTAGCTGCATCCAAGTCGAGAACTCCAGCCACTTTAGCAGGTGGCAAGCGTTGAGTAGGATTCTGGAACTCATTGGCCGACATCATTTCAATCAGATTGTAAGCATCCTCATAGCTTTTTGCCCATAGCGCACCTCCAGAAGCTGCATCTAACATAGGCCGGGACTGAGCTCCCAACCCGTTATAGAAATTGCTGATTATCATCCAATCCGGCATTCCATGATGAGGACAACGTGCCAATATCTCCTTGTACCTCTCCCAAGCTTCTCCCAAAGATTCCTGGGAATGCTGAGCAAACTGAGAAATGGCATTCCTGTAAGCTGCTGTCTTCGCCATGGAAAAATACTTGGTCAAGAACTTTTGAGCACAGTCTGCCCATGTTGTAATAGAGCCTGATGGCATAGAATGTAACCAACTCTTGGCTTTATCCTTAAGAGAGAAGGGAAATAACCTCAATCTGATTGCGTCATCTGTAACTCCGTTGAATTTGAAGGTGTCACAGATCTCAAGGAAGTCCCTAATATGAGCATTGGGATCTTCAGCAGGACTACCCCCAAACTGGACTGTGTTCTGAATCATCTGAATGATGTTTGGCCTTAGCTCGAAATTGTTAGACCCTATAGCTGGGCGAACAATACTAGTATGAATGTCCTCCACTTTCGACTGAGAGAATTCACTCAAAGCCTTCGCTGCTTGTTCTTGATTTGCCATAACTTTCCTTGCTTCAAGATTGTCTTCTAACCCGAAATCAAGTCTTCTCCTAGCTAGTTCGTCTCTACGTGCTAGTTCGTCTCTACGTGCACGAGCTCGTGTACGCATAAACTCTCAACACGTACCTGAAATTCACCAACAAGAAATTTTATGAAAACGTCCTAGTCACCGAAATTCAATGACCACTGATGGCAAATATTGAAACTAAACAAAATAAAACCGCGTCCCCGGCAGCGGCGCCAAAAACTTGTTACGACCAACTCAACACGCAAGTGCACGTGATCTCAAGTAATACAGATAGCAAATAAGGTTCGTTCCTACAGGGACTCGTTGTCTTGTCTAGCTAATTCACTCACCAATGTATGATTATTTTCCGATGCTAAAACAAATAAATAAGTGGATTGTTGGTATCACTAAAATTTATCTAAGAATTATAACTAATTATGAACTGCTTGAACTGAGATTTATGTCGAATTACTTATGCAAATAAAACATGGGAATTTAGTTTCTTTAAACAATCCATCTATAGTCTCCAAATCCCTAGCCTTGTTCATGTGATTTATTAACACCTGATCGAACACACAAAACTGATATAAGCCAACTTCCGTTACACAAATACCATCCTAAACAATATCCACAATAAAGATAGAAATCATTTAGTCTTCCGATTATGCCAAGTCTTCATATGTCTATAAAGAATAAAACATAATGGTTGAGGTGCAAGCATTCAATTGATCACATAGTCGTCATAAAACGATTAGAGTTACGACACTAATTACGAATGATATCATCACGCATAAACCTACGCTAACATGGCAAGTTCTAAACTCTTATTTCCACTTTCGCTTCAACAAGAATTAACACACAATTACAGGAGTTAGCTACTCTCCTATAACGAATTAAAATCAACCATGATAGGATATCACATCAATCACACTATAGGCATCGAGAAGATTCAACACATAAAATTCATGAATAAGTCCACTAAACCCCCATGACAACGAATTAGTTCATGATCGAACTAATCATCATCATGGGTTCTACTGAAAACATAACTCTAAAATAAACAAGTAAAAATAGAGAAGAAGAAGAATAAGGTTTAGAATTAAATCCCCACAATCGAAGAATACAAAGGTTCAAGAATAGCTTGGAGGAATTCCTTCTCCTTTTTTCTCTTCTTGAAAACCTAGGTTATAATACGTAACGTGTGTATCTGATTACAAGGGTTGGATGTTGATATAGGTTTTTTCTCCCACTTACCCAATAAGAAAAATACATAAAATACAACTCGGAAACGATTTTTATGTCAAAAAACACTTAAAATACAATTTCAGATCGAATAAGGGCAAAACTGGAAAATCAGCACGTCCCCGAGCACTTTGCTCAAGACTGGCGCAGTTTGCTCGGGCCAAATCTGCTCACTGCCGAGCACTTTGCTCAAAATTGGCGCAGTTTGCTCGGGCCAAATCTGCTCACGTTCTTTTCTCCTTCGTTTTTCAGCTTTTTCTCCTTCGTTTTTGCTCCGTTTGCTCCCGTTCTTTTTGCATTCTCTTCCGTTTTCAATCCTCTATGCTTGGAATCCTCATGGTGAACCATAACAAGACTCCATTCTATATTATTAAGCCCGAATCCAACTCCAAAAGCAACGGAAACAACGATCTTAATCAACATTATTCCAACCCTGCACAATTAAACAAACACATCAAAACTACCACAATCTTGAGGTCAAAACAATCAATTTAAGCCAATTTAGAATGTTCCAAGTGGATATAAAATCCACTTATCACAATGCATCATGGTTAAGTTGCACTGGTGTAACTAAAGCATAGCGAATTAATGAATGTTCATTCAAAAATTGTGTCCAAGCCCGAAATTGCTCATCCTGAATGGTTTCGATTTGCAGAATGGAAACAGGATTAACTTTAGCAATTAAAAAGCTTCCCTACAATGCCATTTTCAAAACTTTAAGGAAACTAAAAAATAAGGGTTAGTTTTTATAAAGGATGATGTATAAAGCAAGAATATGAAATCCGATCTAAAAACCACCAGCTAGATTGAGAGATATTTCCGATCAAATCTCGAAATATTCAGCAACTGTGTGTATATGCTCTGTATATCTGAAAAATGATGATGTTAAACAAAAACAAAAACTCATCATTTATAAGGTTTCAAGGTTTAGTGGGTTAGGTGTAATAGTGATAGGTTATGTTTGAAAAACTAACACCGCTCAATAATTTCTCACCTAACACCCTAATTAGCCGAAAACATCTTATCGCCGAAACCTGTCGGCAGAAAAACATCTTATTACCAAGACCTATCAGCCTATACACATATACACATATTTAATACTTCTAATTATTATGGATTAAAAAATAATCATGCAGTGAATCAAGAAATAATCCACAATAATCAGATAAACTCACAATTAAATAGACATAAAATTAACAAAATATCATTAATTGACATATGTCAATAAAATATTTATTAAATTATGCTACAATTAACACAATTATTTACTAACTAATTACCATAAAATATAGCATTTATAAGCATGGTAATTAATATAGAGATAACTATAATATGAGGACTGGATGTAAATAAATTCACAAGTTCTAAACATATGGACATTTAAAGTACATGTGAACTTATAACAAATTGCAGTTATTGATTATCCAAAATTAATTAGACAGATTTAACATCCCAAGTTCACCAACTAACCTGGAGAAAGTGGATTCATCCAGTGGTTTAGTAAAGATGTCTGCAATTTGTTCATCTGTGGGAACAAAATATAATACCACAGTTCCATTCATGACATGCTCTCGTAAGAAATGATACCTGATATCAATATGCTTAGTCCTGGTGTGTTGAACTGGATTGTTGGCAATGGCAATGGCACTCGTGTTGTCGCATAGAATTGGAATTTTGTCCAACATGAGTCCATAGTCCTAAAGTTGATTCCTCATCCACAGGATCTGAGCACAACAGCTACCTGCCGCAATGTATTCTGCTTCGGCTGTCGAGGTAGATACTGAGTGTTGCTTCTTGCTGTACCAAGATACCAACCTTCTTCCTAGAAACTGACAGCTTCCAGAAGTACTTTTCCGATCAATCTTACAACCTGCGAAGTCAGAATCTGTACAACCAATTTGGTCAAAACCTGTTCCTTTAGGGTACCAAATCCCAAGATTGGGGGTTCCCTTAAGGTATCTGAAAATACGTTTAACAGCTATAAGATGTGACTCTTTAGGGTTAGCCTGGAATCTAGCACATAGACAAGTTGCGAACATAATATCTGGTCTACTAGCAGTTAAGTACAAGAGAGAGCCGATCATACCTCGATACTTCGTGATGTCAACTGACTTACCAGATTTGTCTTCATCAAGCTTAACTGCAGTTGGCATCGGGGTCTTGGCAGTAGCTGCTTCTTCCATCCCATACTTCTTCAGAAGATCCTTTATGTATTTTGATTGGCAGATGAAAATACCATCAGGCTTCTGAACAACTTGAAGTCCAAGGAAGAAGGACAACTCACCCATCATGCTCATCTTGTACCTACTCTGCATTAGCTTAGCAAATCTCTTGCATAGCAAATCATTAGTAGAACCAAATATTATATCATCCACATATACTTGCACCAGAATTATATCATTTTTATGCTTTTTATGAAAGAGAGTTTTGTCGATGATACCTCTTGTAAAACCATTTTCAAGTAAGAACTTGGAGAGAGTATCATACCATGTTCGAGGGGCTTGCTTGAGACCATAGAGAGCTTTGAAGAGAAAGTACACAAAATCTTCAAATTCCTTGTCTTCGAACCCAGGGGGTTGTTCAACATAGACTTATTCTTCTAGATGTCCGTTCAAAAATGCACTCTTCACATCCATCTGAAAAACCTTAAAGTTGGAGTATGCAGCAAATGCTAAGAACATCCTGATTGCTTCAAGCCTTGCAACTGGAGCATAAGTTTCATCATAATCAATTCCCTCTTCTTGAGAATAACCATTTGCTACCAATCGAGCCTTGTTCCTTGTAACAATACCATTTTCATCAAGTTTATTTCTAAACACCCATCTAGTGCCAATTACAGATTTATCTTTTGGTCTTGGCACCAGCGTCCAAACTTTCTACCTTTCGAACTGATTGAGTTCTTCCTGCATTGTAGTTACCCAATCTGGATCATCAAGAGCTTCATTAACCTTTTTAGGTTCAATTTGAGATAAAAATCCTGCGAAATTACATTCATTCTGTGTTGCTCTTCTAGTCTGTACACCCTTGTCCGGTTCACCAATGATCTGTTCAAAGGGATGCGCCTTACTCCATACCCTTTGTCTTGGCAGATTTGATCTTGATGATTCCCCAAGTTCATAATTGTGTTGAGTGTGGTGACTAGTACATCCAAAATCATTGTTTGCTCCCCCTGAGCTGTCGCTCTCAGAGTTTGATGAATCAGAGTTTAATGCATCATTAGCAGTAGATACATTCTTTGATGTTTCTTCACTTGATTGGGGTTCATTTTCATTGTTCACTTGCTCCCCCTCAACATGTGCTGCAGTCTGATCTACTTGTATAGATTGAACAATATTGTCTGAAAGAGTATCAGAATCTTGTAGATCAACATTTATTTCTTCATTTTCAAATCTCAGCTGGTCATGTTCATCAAAATCTTCAAGTCCTATTATCTTTTTATCATCAAAAGACACATGGATAGATTCCATGACCACTTTTGTTCTCAGATTGTAAATTCTGAATGCTTTTGTGGATAGTGGGTATCCAACAAAGATTCCTTCATCAACTTTTAAATCAAATTTGGAAAGCTGTTCAGGATGAGTCTTAAGAACAAAACACTTACATCCAAACACGTGAAAGTACTTCAGGTTCGGCTTCTTATTTTTCACCATCTCATATGGTGTTTTACCATGCTTGTTTATGAGTGTAGCATTCTGTGTGAAACAAGCAGCTTGCACAGCTTCAGCCCAGAAGTAAGTTGGCATCTTTGCTTCATCAAGTATGGTCCTTGCAGCTTCTATGAGAGTCCTGTTCTTTCTCTCTACTACTCCATTTTGTTGTGGAGTTCCAGGTGCAGAGAATTCTTGCTTTATTCCATTTTCTTTACAAAACTCTTCCATGACTGCATTCTTGAACTTAGTGTCATTATCACTCCTTATGATTTTCAGTGTATGCTTAGATCGTTTGTCCAGTTGTCTAACATGCTCTGTTAAGATTGATTCAGTTTCTTCTTTCTTGTGCATGAAATATACCCATGTATATCTGGTGTATTCATCCACAATAACCAAAACATATCTTTTCTTTCCAATAGACATTATATTTACTGGACCAAATAAATCAACATGCAATAAGTGATATGGCTCAAGAATTGAGGATTCAGTCTTACTTTTGAATGAAGTTTTCCTTTGTTTTGCCTTTTTACATGAGTCACATAGGCCATCTGGAGTAAAAACTGATTTGGGCAATCCTCTCACAAGATCTTTCTTCACTAGCTCATTAATGCTGTTGGAATTCAGATTAGAAAGTCTCTTGTGCCAATCCCAGCTTTCTTCAATTAATGCTCTACTCAGTAGACAGATTGCAGAGCCATCAGAGTTTGTTGAAAGCTTGGCTTCATAAATGTTACCATGCCTATATCCCTTCAGAACAACTTTTCCTGTAGATTTGCTTACAACTTCACCGTGTTCTTCAAAGAAATCTACATGATAACCTCTGTCACAGATTTGACTCACACTTAGCAGATTATGTTTGAGTCCTGAGACTAGAGCTACAGATTCAATATTGACATTCCCAAGATTGATATTGCCATATCCCAGAGTCCTTCCTATGTTGCCATCTCCATAAGAAACACTTGGGCCAGCTTTCTCCACAAATTCTGATAGCAGGGCTTTATTTCCAGTCATGTGTCCTGAGCATCCACTGTCCAGAACAAGGATATTTTTCCTGTTACCCTGCAATCAAAAAGACTACTAATGATTAGTTTTAAGGACCCAGACTTGCTTGGATCCTTTGCCTTATTAAGTTTGTTAGCTTTTGCAGCAGAAGTCTTATCAGAGTTTGTGCTAACATTCTTTTTATCAGAATTTATACATGTAGAATCAATCTTGAATTTATTCAAAGAGGGTTTAATTTCATAATAATCATAATACAAATTATGATACTCTTTGCATGTATAAATAGAATGCCAAATATTGCCATAGTGAAAACAAGGATTCTATGGCTTAAACCTAACTGAACCACTCTTAACTCCTGACTTAGAAGGTATAGAGTTTATATTTTTATTCTTCCTGCAAAAAGTAGCAAGATGGTTAGGATTTCCACAGTTGTAACATTTCTTCCTAGGAGCATTGGGAATGGACATATAGTTGTTGCTTTTATTGATGCCTACCTTTCCATTTCTATTTTTCCTAGGTTCTTTTACCTTGTTCACTCTTTTTAACTCCTTCAGCTTGTGTTTATGCTGTTTCTGATACATTAAACTAATATTTACTGATTTGACTTCATCTTGTTTTGGTTTGTCAGATTTTGGCACAAACCTCATATGATTAAGTTTGGGTTTTGCAGCCTTTTCAGTAAATACAGGTTTAGAGGTCTCAGCTTCTAGGTTGGCAGTTTTCTTTTTATCAGTATAACCTAGACCTTCTTTCCAACAATCATTCTCTATGATAATCTGAGTAGTTTTCCCAGAGTTAGTCCAAGTTTTAATAATGTTTCTTTCTTTAGCAAGTTCAGATTCAAGATAAGCATGCTTTTTCAATAATTCAGTTTTAACAAAAATAGCATCATCTCTCTCTTTCTGAATTTTTAACATCTAGACTAATTCTAATTCTAGATAGTCATTTCTCTTTCTAAGGTCTAGACTTTCAGATTTTATTCTTTCATTTTCTAAAGTCTGATCTCTGTAGCTAATATGCAAGTTTTTAAGAAAGAGTCTTAACTCAGATATATCAGTAGTATCAAAAGCTAGAGTAGAGTGACGTACCTTGGTCTCAGTAGCTTCAGAGATACTATCAACATTTGCCATCAAGGCATAGTTCACCTCATCTTCAGAGTCTGAAGTGTCAGCCCAGTCCTTCTTCTTTGTGATGTAAGCTTGACCTTTATCAACTTTGGCTTTCTTGCACTCAGCTGTAAAATGTCCTTTCTCACCACAATTATAGCATGTGATCTTGGATTTGTCCACTTTCCCATACCTGCTTTCCTTTCCCTCAGCTTTTCTGAAATTCTTCTTTTCAAAATTTAAATCTCTTCGTGTGAACTTCTTTCCCTTCCTGAAGTTCTTGTAAGCCATCTTCTTGAAGTTTTTTACCATCAGGGCTGCAAGTTGTATCATCTCAGCATCACTACCCTCATTATCAGAGTCTGTGAGATTGTCAGAGTTTGTGTCATTATCAGAGTTTGATGACTCAGTATCAGACTTTGTAATAAGAGCCTTTCCCTTGGATTGACTCTTTTTCATAGTAACTTCTTTAGAAGCTTTTTCCTCAGCTTTAAGATCAATTATCTTTGACTTGCCTCCATGCCTTTTACTTCTTTGTTCCATCTCAAGCTCATGAGTTTTGAGCATTCCATAGATTTCATCAAGAGACATGTCTTCCAGATTATGATTGTCTCTGATGGTAGTGGCCTTTAAGTCCCACTTCTCAGGAAGAGCTAACAAGAATTTCAGATTAGAGTCTTCAAAATTATACTCCTTATCTACCAGTGACAGATCATTTAGCAATTTCAGGAATCTGTCATATATATCTGTTAATGACTCATCAGTATTTGAGTCAAAGTGCTCGTACTCCTGTGTGAGTATTGTTCTCCTGTTCTTTTTGATGACTTTGGTTCCTTGACATCTGACTTCCAAAGCATCCCAAATCTCTTTAGCAGTTTTGCATCCAATGACCCTGTTGGACATAACATTGTCAAGGGCGTTATGTAATAAATGCCTTACCTTGGCATCTTTGCTAATAGAGGAGATATCTTCAGGGGTGTAGTCTTTCTTCTCCTTTGGAATCATTTTCTGTTCCTCTCCAGCAACTACAACAGACAATTTGGTAGGCTTATGTGGACCATCATGGATTCTATCTAAGTACTCTGGATCTGTAGCCTCCAGAAACATTTCCAACTTCACCTTCCATATGGGATATTCTGATGCCCTGAGTATTTGAACTCTGATTGATTCATATCTGCTAGTTGTTGGAGTTTGTGTTTTTTCTGTCATGATTGTATAGCTTTTTGGATCTTAACTGTTGTATAATAACAGAGTGGCTCTGATGCCAATTGTTAGGTCCGGAATAACGTAGAAGGGGGGTTGAATACGTTATTCAAAAAATATTTCGATTTTTGATGTGGATATGAAATCAAAAATACTGAATTGAAATAATTCAACTGTTTAGGAAATATCTTTAAATAGATAAAACCTGGAGGTTTGCTACACAATCTAATCCTATATATGGATCAGCTACAAAATCAAACACTCCTATGATAGTTTAGGAACGAGGACCTTCTACCCGACACTTCCTGAAAGCGGGCTAAGCCGGCTTTCCTACTAGATGGACTGTCTAGCAGCTTACACAGAGAAGATATAAGAGAGAGAATAGAAAGTTGTGTGTTGAGGTGCATTTTGAAATGAAATACAACAGGCCTATTTATAGACTTTAGAAAGTTACTATACAGCTAAATTAACGTAACTGCTGACATTATTCTGAGCCGCCTGCTGCCTGTTTTTCAATCCAGCCGAATTCTTCTTCTTCATTTCAACAATTTTGGTTTTGACTAGGCCCCACATGTTTTTTACCCACATGCTTTTACTTTGTCAAATGAATAGTATTTTTGGTTACTATTCACATGAATAGTAATTTCAGTTACTATTCACATGAATAGTAATTTCGAACACTATTCACATGAATAGTAATTTCGGACACTATTCACATGAATAGTAATTTCGGATACTATTCACATGAATAGTAATTTCGGATACTATTCACTTTCCTCTTAATTTGACATTCTTAAATATTCAGCTTCCAACTAACTAGAGGATATCAACACTGCTCTAAACTCAATCATATCTCTTGACAGTTTTTCTGAGTTAGATACTTTGATTCCTTTGTGAGGTGTTGACGCCTAGTGCAACTGGTCTGGTTCACAGACGACTAACATTCACTCGTGGTCTTCGTATCATGTCTTTAAGAACACTGCTAAGATTTGTGCAACCATAAAATCTTTATCACTGGAATCTTTTGGCCTTTCAACTGAATCATCTGTACATCTTATTCTGTCACTGAGGCTTGATCATGTTAATGAACTTCTTTCAGCGACTTGATCCTTGTTGGTGCCTATTCTTCAAATTTCACGATCCCTGTATCAAGTTAATATTATTTATCTTTTATCCTAGTTGAGTTATATATTTCCTCTCTTACATATTACATTACATTATGCTTTACACGCTGCGAATTGGGATATTTAAGTTCATTTACCTTCCACCAATTTAAGAGATCAAATCCATCACTTTTTTGCACAACATCCTCATCCAAATAATGATCCAACTTAGATTTTATGGAGTCCACTCTTTTCCGCTTTTTAGAACTTATGAACAAATCATACTCGGAGACATTTTCAGAAGTAGATAAAGTGCGAGCAGAAGTTGAATCACTTACGCCCTCGACACCCCTAATCTTCTTCTCATGGCACTCCTTAAGTAATGAATAACAAATATCTCGAACCTCATAAACTTTAAACGATAAAGTTTTTCCAAAAATCTTTTCAAAGTAAAATTCTAATACCTCCATCTTGTATCTAGGATCCAACACCGTAGCAACCCCAACAACTCCATGCATGACATCCCAATACTTTTCAAATTTTATCAACATTTTTTCAGCCATGGTATGAATCATTAAATCAGAATTTTTACGCCAATCTAAAATTGCTAGTCGAATCTCACATATGTTAATGAAACACTGATTAGCAGTCAGTTATTTTGTCCCAGAAAAGATCTCCTTCACCTTGAAGAATTTTTTTAATCTAGAGCACATATCCTGAGCAAATTCCCACTCCTCGCTCAAAGGGAAAAGGTCAGAATTTTTATATTGAAGCTCTCTTTGACCCAATCGAGTGAAAACATCCTTATACAGTAAAGCTGTTTCGAGCATCAAGTAAGTAGAATTCCACCTAATTGCATAGTCAAGTCCCAACTTTTCTGTACTTGTATTACGCAACTGTCGTCCTCAAATTTCTCTTCCCTTTTAGGTGTTGTTGTCCAATAACTAACAGAACCTCGAATTTTTTCAACTCCGACTCTAATCACATCTAATCCATCTTTCATAATTAAATTCAGAATATGTGCAGCACAACGCATATGAAATAAACTGCCAACAGCTATAAGTGAAGAACAGTCCAATTTTTCCAATAAATTATCAATCATGGCATCATTAGTGGTACAATTATCAACTGTGAGACAAGATAATTTTCTATCCAAGTTCCAATCCATCAAGCATTCTAGCAAATTATCACATAGGACTTCTTTTGTGTGTGGATAGGGAACATAAATAAACCTAACATAAAATATATGAATTACTAACAAGTAACAAACATCATATATTAACTAACATAAAACTTAAAATAAACAACGTTAATTACAAATATACCTCATTATTCGACTTTGCAAATCCAAGTGATAAGTGGATTTTATATCCACTTATTATGCACTAATTGAGCCTAGATTGGTGATTTATCCTTAAGTATGTGGTGTCTTTTAATTCGTTTTTGTTCTTTCGATATTTGTTGTGTAGAACTCGAAATTTCAGGTATCCTGGCGATAAAAGGTTAAAAGACGGTGGAGTCTGGCTCAGATGGACTGGCTACGAGGAAAAGGAATTATCATAAAGATGTTCTGGGTGATATATTCTTAAAGCTGAAACCCCGGTTGGAATTGTTGTATTTTTCTCCAAGCAAAAGGACTCCGGTTTTAGATCCTCAAGAGACCGTAACTTACATCTGGACGAGCAATGAAGAAATAAGAATTATCACAAAAATATGGAAAGTGATATTTTCTTAAAGCTGGAACCCCGGTTGGAATTGATATATTTTCTGTTAAGCAAAAGGAGTCCGGTTCCAGACGGCCAGAGACCGCAGCTTAGACAATAAGGATTTATTTTTATTATTAAATAATTTTATTAATTTAGAAAATTACATTTATAAATATCTAATAATATTAGATATTTATTTTTATAATTTCTAGATTAAAATAATTATTTATTAATTAAAGATTATAAGCTGTGCGGGTTAAAAAGAATTTTTACGGAGCCGTTCATATAAAACAAACCCGGTTGTTGATTAAAGGAGTGGTTGGCGGCAATTGATTAAGCAAATCAATTTAGTAAACAAAGAAGAAAAAAAGGGAAAGCTTAAGGAGTCCGGTTCCAGACCCTCAGTAGACCACAGCTCGGAACATAATAATTTAATTTTTGTTAATAAATATTTTATTTAAATTAGAAAATTATATTTATAAATATCTAATAATATTAGGTATTTATTTTTATAATTTCTGAATTAAATTAATTATTTATTAATTAAAGATTATAAGTTGTGCGAGTTAAAAAGCATTTCTGCGAAGCCCATTTTACAAGTAAAAGTCGCCGGTCTTATTGTTCATGCAGGAATCTTGAAAAGAGGGTGCAGTTGTTTTCCTAGTTGACAATCTCTCAATAATTTCATTTATTATTCGTAGCTGGTGTGCTAAGGTGTGCTATAAATATGAGTGAGTTTCATAGGTTTTAAACACCCCGGAAAACTGAATTCTTTCTTGTATCCTCTCACAGACCTCTGAACTGAATGTTTAGTTTTATTCTCTCCATCTTTCATCACTTTCTCTTGTAATTTCATTTTATTTTATACATTTTGAATTTTTGCAAACAGTTTATTATATACAATTTAAATTTCTGTAATGTTATTATATTTCAAACACTTTGAATTTCTGTAATTTTATTTTATTTTATACACTTAAAAATTTCAGAAAAAAAATTATTATAAGATTTAATTTAAGAATTTAAGGGGATTATCAGGAGTGCTCTTCTATTTTATTCGGTGATTATTTTATTCGGAAATCACTTTATAATTGCTTCTGATATAAGCAATTTGAATGTGAACAATCAAGTCAATCGTTCAATCAACAACACACAGCTGCTGAGTGATTCACACGCGGGTCAATTACTGCTGATTTCGAGCGCGTGCATCACACGCGCAGGACAGGGTGGTGAAGCGCGTGCTTCCCACGCGCCTGCAAGGTCAGTTTTGTTTAAAAAATTATGCCGACAGCGTCTGTTTTACAGGTGAGTGGTTTACTTTATTTTGTCTGTTGCTTTTTATATATATATAATACTTTTCCTTTCAATTGCATTTTGTCCGTAGTTTTGTTTTAATCGGTTTCTCTTGCTTTTATTAATTGTAAAAACTGAATTTTCGGAAGCTATTTCAATTCTATTTATTTTTATTTTTATTCTGGTAATTTTATATTTAATTTATGAAATTTTCTGCCATGATTTTATTTAATTCCATAAAGGTGCCTAGTTTAATTATGAACTAAACACTTTCATGGGGTTCTAATGTAGTGATTTGTTAATGCTCATGTTAATTTGATAGATAATTTGTGTTTACAATTTCTATATAAGATTGCCTTGCATGGTTGTTTTAATTGAATATAGGTGAATAGCTAACATCTATTGTGCCAAATCTCTAATGATTGCGAAAGTGGATTTAGAGATTTTGGGCTTGCCATGCTAGCATAGGTATGTCGGCTTCTCCGCATTTCGGATTATAGTTTCGAAAGAACGTTATTCCTCTATGTAGTTAAATCGATTGTATCACCTATTCACATAGACATATAGTGTATTGGATATAATTGATGCCCTTATAACTTCTATCTCTTTTGTGGATGTTTATTTGGAATGGTGTGAGTTAATTGAAAGATGGCTAATATTAGTGTCGTGTTCCCGCTAGCATTCTTAACAATTGTAACACATTAATTCTTGATAGTTAATAGAGCTAAAACATTCATGAAATTAGGACCCCATGCCTCTATCATATTATTTTAAACAAATTAGCCGTTACTTCATTAGTTAATTGTTATCTGCAAATAAGCCATTTTAGTTCGTTCATGCTTCTATAATTAACCAAACATTGTTGAATAGAGATATTTACTAAAATAACCGAGTCTTCGTGGGAACGATCCTTATTTCCCTATATTGCTTTTGGACTGCGTATACTTGCGTAGAGAAAATAGCGAACAAGTTTTTGGCGCCGCTGCCGGGGACTCGGTGTTATTTGGTTAATGTGTTTTACTACAATTGAAGTTAATTTGTTTGACTTGAACATTTTATCTTATATTTTTGTGAAGTGATTATTTGTGTTCGGTAGTTGAACTTTTATGCTTACACGCTCTAAGACATTAAAAGCCAAGCGAGCACTTGAAAAATCAGTCAATCAGAAAATGGACGGAGAAGGCGAAGTAGTTGCACCTGCAGCAGCAAGGGCTTTAATGGACTACTCGCAACCGAAGATTGATGACATCCAGTCAAGCATCATTCGGCCAGCAATTACGGCTCCTACATTTGAAATTAGATCAAGTACTATTCAGATGGTGTAGAATCAAGTACAGTACGGAGGAACTGCAACGGAAGATCCTAACTTACACATCAGGAACTTCATAGAAATATGCGACACATTCAGATTCAACAATGTGTCAGATGATGTTGTGAAGTTGAGACTCTTCCCGTTTTCATTAAGAGACAAAGCCAAGGGTTGGCTACACTCTCTACCACCAGGATCTATCACCACTTAGGCTGATCTAGCTCAAAAGTTTCTTAGCAAATTCTTCCCCATGGCTAAGACTGCACCTATAAGGAATGCTATCACTCAATTTTCTCAGCAGTCTGGTGAAAATTTATGTGAAGCTTGGGAGAGATACAAAGAAATGCTTCGGCAATGTCCACATCACGGCATGCCAAATTGGATGATCATAAATTGTTTCTATAATGGTCTAGGAATGCAATCAAGGCCAATGGTAGATGCAGCTTCAGGAGGAGCACTATGGGCTAAGAGTTATGAGGAGGCCTATGATCTTATCGAGATGATGGCAGCTAATGAATATCAAAACCCAACTCAGAGAATGCCACAACAGAAGGTAGCAGGAATTCTTAATATCGACAAAGCCACTTCCTTAGCAGCTCAGCTAGAGGCTTTGAAATTGAAAGTAGACTCTTTGACAGCACAAGGATTTCATCAAATTGCTAGTGTTTGTGAGTTGTGTGCGGGCGCACATGAATCAAACCAATGTGCCATCTCAAACGAGTCAGTTAAGTTCGTAAGCAATTTCCAGAGACAGCAACGGCCAGCTCCAAATTCCTACCATCCGAATAACCGAAATCATCCAAATTTCAGTTGGGGCAATAATCAAGGAGGAGCACAACAATCACATCAGCCCTACCAACAATCTAATCATCAGCCATTTGGAGCTAAGCAGTATAATCCATCTGGATTCCAGCAACAACAGGGGCAACATTTTCAACAACCATATGCTCCTAGACAATTTCAGCCCCCAGGATTTCAACAACAACAATCTTATGGAAATTCTGGACAATCGTCGAATGAAAAGACTGAATTAGAGGAGTTGAGGTTGGGCCAAAAAAGCCAAGCGGCTTCCATTAAAAATATGGAAACTCAACTGAGTCAACTCGCTAGTTTCATGATGAGCCGACCACAAGGAACACTCCCTAGTGACACTGAACTTAATCCTGGGAGAAAGGATAATCACGAGCACATCAAGGCAATTACCCTCAGATCAGGGAGAATCACGGAGGATGCTGAGCTAAAAGATACAGAAAAAATTCTGCCAGACAAAGGAACAGAAAAAGCAGATTTGGGAGACACAAAGAACATGGGCAATATATCAGAATCAAAGGAGGAGATTAAAGAAAATGTACCAACTCCTAAACAAGCTGTCCTCGAGCAAAAAGAAGTAAAAGAGCAAGTCTACCCACCTCCACCATTTCCTCGACGAGTGCAAAAACAGAAATTAGACAAACAGTTTGGCAAATTTCTTGAAGTCTTTAAAAAATTACATATCAACATTCCATTTGCTGAAGCTCTCGAACAAATGCCTAGCTATGCCAAATTCATGAAAGGCATTCTCTCGAGGAAATTAAAACTGGAAGACTTAGAGACCGTTGCTTTAACGGAAGAATGTAGTGCGGTATTGCAGCAAAAGTTGCCGCCTAAACTGAAAGATCCAGGGAGTTTTACAATACCAAGCACCATTGGGAGATTATCTTTAATGTTTATGTGATCTGGGAGCAAGTATCAATCTTATGCCATACTCGGTTTTCTTGCAGCTTGGACTTCCTGAACCAAAACCGACAAGTATGTCCCTTCAGTTGGCTGATCGATCTATCACCTATCCTAGGGGAGTTGTTGAAGATGTGTTGGTGAAAGTAGACAAACTCATCTTTCCTGCTGATTTTGTCATTCTTGATTTCGAAGAGGACAAGAAGATTCCTATCATTCTTGGTAGGCCATTTTTAGCAACAGGACAAACATTGATTGTTGTCCAAAAGGGGGAACTGACAATGAAGGTGCACGATCAAATTGTCACCTTCAATGTTTTCACAGCTATGAAATTCCCAACAGAAGAAGAGCAGTGTCTGAAGATAGACTTGATTGAGTCTACGGTGCAAGAAAAGTTAGGGCACATGCTCATGAATGATACTTTGGAAAAGGCCCTCAGTGGGGAGTATTCATTAGATGAAGATGACATTGATGAACAATTGCAATATCTGGATGCTTTGCCGTGGAAAAGAAAATTTGAAAGACCAGTTGAATCGCTGGGACTGCCAGAATTAAAAGGACCACATCAGCAATTAAAGCCATCTATCGAAGAAGCTCCAACTCTAGAGCTCAAGCCACTACCGGATCACTTACGGTATGCTTCCCTTGGTGAAAAATCCACTTTACCTGTGATTATTGCCGCTAACCTTTCAGACTCCGAGGAAGACAAGCTCTTGAGAGTTCTTCGAGAATTCAAATCAGCCATTGGTTGGTCTGTTGCGGATCTAAAAGGAATCAGTCCCGCATATTGTCAACATAAAATTCCATTGGAAGAAGGGAGTAAACCAACAGTAGAACACCAAAGGCGGTTAAATCCTATCATGAAAGAGGTGGTAAAGAAAGAAATTCTCAAGTGGCTAGATGCTGGTATCATCTATCCCATTTCAGACAGTTCATGGGTAAGTCCAGTGCAATGTGTGCCTAAGAAAGGAGGCATGACAGTAGTTGCCAATGAAAAGAACGAGCTCATTCCGACTCGTTCAGTTACAGGGTGGAGAATTTGCATGGACTACAGAAAGCTGAACAAAGCTACAAGGAAGGATCACTTTCCCCTTCCATTCATTGATCAAATGCTAGACAGGTTGGCTGGGCATGAATTCTATTGCTTGCTGGATGGTTATTCAGGATATAATCAGATTGGTATTACTCCAGAAGATCAGGAGAAGACCACTTTCACATGTCCTTTTGGCACTTTTGCGTTCCGACGCATTCCTTTCGGACTCTGTGGTGCACCTGCTACTTTTCAGAAGTGTATGATGGCAATTTTTTCAGATATGATTGGTATCAATGTGGAAGTGTTCATGGATGATTTCTCAGTCTTTGGGAAATCATATGATGAATGCCTCAGAAATCTAGGCATGGTGCTGAAACGATGTGTTGAGACTAATCTAGTACTCAACTGGGAAAAATGTCACTTCATGGTAAAAGAAGACATCATTCTTGGGCACAAGGTATCTGGTAAGGGGCTGGAAGTGGATAAGGCTAAGTTGGAGACGATTGGAAATCTCTCTCCACCAATTTCAGTTAAAGGAATTTGCAGTTTTCTTGGTCATGCGGGTTTTTATCGGCGATTCATCCAAGATTTTTCGAAAATATCTAAACCTTTGTGCAATCTGTTAGAAAAGGATATTCCTTTTAAATTTGGTGAAGATTGTTTGGAGGCATTCAAGCTCTTAAAGAAGAAATTGACAACTGCGCCCATTATCACTGCACCTGATTGGAGTGAACCTTTTGAATTAATGTGTGATTCAAGTGACTATGCAGTGGGAGCTGTTCTTGGTCAACGGAAGAATAAGGTGTTTCACGTGATTTACTATGCTAGCAGAACTCTCAATGATGCACAGCTAAATTACACTACTACAGAAAAGGAACTCTTAGCTATTGTATATAGCTTCGAGAAATTCAGATCGTATTTGCTCGGAACTAAGGTAGTGGTGTTTACAGATCATGCAGCCATTCGATACCTAATGTCGAAGAAAGATGCTAAGCCACGGTTGATTCGTTGGGTTCTGTTGCTTCAAGAATTCGACTTGGAAATCAAGGATAGAAAGGGTACTGAGAACCAGGTGGCTGATCACTTGTCTCGGTTAGAGGAACACGGTAACTCAGCGGATAAAACTCTCATCAACGAATTTTTTCCTGACGAGCAACTTTTTGGGGTGCAAAATGAAGAGCCATGGTTTGCAGACATTGTGAACTATCTTGTAAGCAATGTCATCCCGTCGGAATTTTCTTATGCTCAAAGAAAGAAGTTTCTTCATGATGTAAAATGGTACCGATGGGATGAACCCTTCTTATTCAGACAGGGACCTGATCAGGTGATTCGGAGGTGCATTCCGTTTAGTGAGGTTGAAGGTATTTTGCATGACTACGATTCTACCACTTACGGAGGTCATTATGCTGGAGAGAAGACAGCCACTCGAGTACTTCAGGCTGGGTTTTATTGGCCAACACTGTTTAAAGATGCGCATCAGTTTGTGTTGAGATGCGATAGATGTCAAAGAATTGGTAATATCTCTAGGAGGAATGAGATGCCTCTGAATATGCTGTTGGAAGTGGAGATTTTCGATGTGTGGGGGATCGATTTCATGGGTCCTTTTGTTTCTTCATGCAATAATCAGTACATCTTGCTAGCGGTGGACTATGTTTGTAAATGGGTCGAGGTGAAGGCTTTACCGACCAATGACGCTAAAGTGGTGCTGAATTTTCTGAATAAGCAAGTTTTCACACGTTTCGGAACTCCAAGGGTAATTATCAGTGACGAAGGATCACACTTCTGCAACCGCAAGTTCACAGCATTGATGGCAAGGTACAACATAAATCATCGAATTGCTACGGCCTATCACCCTCAAACGAATGGCCAAGCAGAGGTTTCCAACAGAGAGATAAAACGGATCCTAGAGAAGGTCGTGAATCCTTCAAGGAAGGACTGGTCACTAAAACTTGATGAAGCTGTTTGGGCTTATAGAACAGCTTATAAAACACCTTTGGGCACGTCACCTTTTCAGCTAGTATATGGCAAGGCTTGTCATCTGCCTGCCGAACTAGAACACAAAGCCTATTGGGCGCTGAAGAAGTTGAACTTTGACTTAGCAGCAGCAGGTGAGAAAAGAATGCTTCAGATTAATGAACTGGATGAGTTTCGGCTACAGGCTTATGAAAATCACAAGTTATACAAGGAAAAGGTCAAGAGATGGCATGACAGACGTTTGGTGAAAAAGTCTTTTGTACCAGGGCAGTTAGTTTTGCTTTTCAACTCTCGTCTCAGACTTTTTCCAGGGAAACTTAAGTCAAGGTGGTCAGGACCATTCACGGTTAAAACGGTGTTTCCACATGGTGCAGTAGAAATTTTTGATAAAACACCGAAAGCAGCTTTCAAAGTAAATGGACAGAGGTTGAAGCCATATTTTGGTGAACATGTGAATCGCAAAGTAGAAACCGCGGTTCTTGGTACTACCGATTAAAGTGCGGAAGTGAAGTCAAGCTAGCGAAAATAAACAAGCGCTTCGTGGGAGGCAACCCATGTGTTTCGGTGTTTTCAGGTATGTTCTCTACTATCCCTTGTATTTACTTCCATTCAATGCGGACATTGAATATTATAAGTTTGGGGGTGGTTTGGGGGATAAGTAGTATGTATATGTGTTAGTAGTTTTTGTGAGTCATTGTGTTCATGTAGGATATCATGTTTTGCATATTAGTAGTAATTCATGCATATTTGTTCGTATTATCTATGTTGTTTCATTTAGGACATTCTGTTATTGTTTGTTTGTTTTACCATGTGAGTCATATTAGTTGCATTTTCATGGCATGCATTTTTCATGATCCCTTAGGACGAGCTGATTCTGATTGATAGGTGGATGTTGATTTGGGTGTGATGATGATGAGTAGAGGGCTGATTTATAGTTCCTAAGGAATTAACTTGCATGTTATGGGAACAAAAATTTTTACACAGTCTCATTGGGGTGCTTTTGGGCTAGGTTAGGGTCATGCCTGTTGGATGTTTTGAGATTTAATCACTTGTTTATGCTTAGAATTTTCGTTATTCCCTTGATAGCGTAGGAACACTAAAATCTAAGTTTGGGGGAAAACAGGGATTTCATGCTAAGTGGTAATAATTGTCAATAAAGGCTAGGCGTCAAATGGCTAGTAGCCGGCTCATATTTATATGAGTAGTCTAGGGTTGGAAATGAGAAAGGCTCATTCCAGATTGCGAAAAAAAAAGAAAAAAAAAAGGAGTCAGAAGTCCAATTGATTATATGCAAAATTAACCAGAGTGAGCTCTTTAATACTCGAGTAATTAAGTCTGAGGGGACTTAGTCCTAGTAACCCAAAGCCCTTGTGGTTTGGGATTGCTGACCTAACACTCGCTACATGGGTATTATTGTATAAGCCTTTTGGGGTCTCATTCATTGCACGGTTAAATAAGCATGCGTATTGTATATGTAGTGTCGTAGTATAGTAATAAAGCATAAGTTTCTGTCTACCTTGGATAAGGGTGGAGGTGTTCCTAGGTTATGAAGTATCTACAGTTTATTCTAGTTATAAACCTGTGATTGTCTTGACGGAAAGCATGTATGGTTTTTGACCTAGTTTTGGGAGTATTTCTGATGAGCATTGCACACACGCATGTTTCTGTTCTTGTATTTGTTAGTATACGGGGACTTAGTCGAGCTCTGCTTGGAATTGTTGCATTCTTTGGAGATATTTGCTTTTTAGTTGATTTTGGTGAGTTTGAAGGGGATCGTTGCATTTTTCATATTAGTTGCATTCATGCATTGTTAGTTGCATTTGATAAATGGATTTTGTGGGTACATTCGCTATAGGCCCTCACGAGACCTAACTCGTCCACTAGGGCTGCCTAGGGGTTTAAAGGGCTTGTTGCATATGCCAAATGCAACCGTGATCACCTACGGAAGTGGTGCTAATTATTTAATATATATTGTTATGCTTGAGGACAAGCATCAGTTTAAGTTTGGGGGTGTGATAAGTGGATTTTATATCCACTTATTATGCACTAATTGAGCCTAGATTGGTGATTTATCCTTAAGTATGTGGTGTCTTTTAATTCGTTTTTGTTCTTTCGGTATTTGTTGTGTAGAACTCGAAATTTCAGGTATCCTGGCGATAAAAGGTTAAAAGACGGTGGAGTCTAGCTCAGATGGACTGGCTACGAGGAAAAGGAATTATCATAAAGATGTTCTGGGTGATATATTCTTAAAGCTGAAACCCCGGTTGGAATTGTTGTATTTTTCTCCAAGCAAAAGGACTCCGGTTTTAGATCCTCAAGAGACCGTAACTTACATCTGGACGAGCAATGAAGAAATAAGAATTATAACAAAAATATGGAAAGTGATATTTTCTTAAAGCTGGAACCCCGGTTGGAATTGATATATTTTCTGTTAAGCAAAAGGAGTCCGGTTCCAGACGGCCAGAGACCGCAGCTTAGACAATAAGGATTTATTTTTATTATTAAATAATTTTATTAATTTAGAAAATTACATTTATAAATATCTAATAATATTAGATATTTATTTTTATAATTTCTAGATTAAAATAATTATTTATTAATTAAAGATTATAAGCTGTGCGGGTTAAAAAGAATTTTTACGGAGCCGTTCATATAAAACAAACCCGGTTGTTGATTAAAGGAGTGGTTGGCGGCAATTGATTAAGCAAATCAATTTAGTAAACAAAGAAGAAAAAAAGGGAAAGCTTAAGGAGTCCGGTTCCAGACCCTCAGTAAACCACAGCTCGGAACATAATAATTTAATTTTTGTTAATAAATATTTTATTTAAATTAGAAAATTATATTTATAAATATCTAATAATATTAGGTATTTATTTTTATAATTTCTGAATTAAATTAATTATTTATTAATTAAAGATTATAAGTTGTGCGAGTTAAAAAGCATTTCTGCGAAGCCCATTTTACAAGTAAAAGTCGCCGGTCTTATTGTTCCTGCAGGAATCTTGAAAAGAGGGTGCAGTTGTTTTCCTAGTTGACAATCTCTCAATAATTTCATTTATTATTCGTAGCTGGTGTGCTAAGGTGTGCTATAAATATGAGTGAGTTTCATAGGTTTTAAACACCCCGGAAAACTGAATTCTTTCTTGTATCCTCTCACAGACCTCTGAACTGAATGTTTAGTTTTATTCTCTCCATCTTTCATCACTTTCTCTTGTAATTTCATTTTATTTTATACATTTTGAATTTCTGCAAACAGTTTATTATATACAATTTAAATTTTTGTAATGTTATTATATTTCAAACACTTTGAATTTCTGTAATTTTATTTTATTTTATACACTTAAAAATTTCAGAAAAAAAATTATTATAAGATTTAATTTAAGAATTTAAGGGGATTATCAGGAGGGCTCTTCTATTTTATTCGGTGATTATTTTATTCGGAAATCACGTTATAATTGCTTCTGATATAAGCAATTTGAATGTGAACAATCAAGTCAATCGTTCAATCAACAACACACAGCTGCTGAGTGATTCACACGCGGGTCAATTACTGCTGATTTCGAGCGCGTGCATCACACGCGCAGGACAGGGTGGTGAAGCGCGTGCTTCCCACGCGCCTGCAAGGTCAGTTTTGTTTAAAAAATTCTGCCGACAGCGTCTGTTTTACAGGTGAGTGGTTTACTTTATTTTGTCTGTTGCTTTTTATATATATATAATACTTTTCCTTTCAATTGCATTTTGTCCGTAGTTTTGTTTTAATCGGTTTCTCTTGCTTTTATTAATTGTAAAAACTGAATTTTCGGAAGCTATTTCAATTCTATTTATTTTTATTTTTATTCTGGTAATTTTATATTTAATTTATGAAATTTTCTGCCATGATTTTATTTAATTCCATAAAGGTGCCTAGTTTAATTATGAACTAAACACTTTCATGGGGTTCTAATGTAGTGATTTGTTAATGCTCATGTTAATTTGATAGATAATTTGTGTTTACAATTTCTATATAAGATTGTCTTGCATGGTTGTTTTAATTGAATATAGGTGAATAGCTAACATCTATTGTGCCAAATCTCTAATGATTGCCAAAGTGGATTTAGAGATTTAGGGCTTGCCATGCTAGCATAGGTATGTCGGCTTCTCCGCATTTCGGATTATAGTTTCGAAAGAACGTTATTCCCCTATGTAGTTAATTGCGGAACTTGTGATTAAATCGATTGTATCACCTATTCACATAGACATATAGTGTATTGGATATAATTGATGCCCTTATAACTTCTATCTCTTTTGTGGATGTTTATTTGGAATGGTGTGAGTTAATTGAAAGATGGCTAATATTAGTGTCGTGTTCCCGCTAGCATTCTTAACAATTGTAACACATTAATTCTTGATAGTTAATAGATCTAAAACATTCATGAAATTAGGACCCCATGCCTCTATCATATTATTTTAAACAAATTAGCCGTTACTTCATTAGTTAATTGTTATCTGAAAATAAGCCATTTTAGTTCTTTCATGCTTCTATAATTAACCAAACATTGTTGAATAGAGATATTTACTAAAATAATCGAGTCTTCGTGGGAACGATCCTTATTTCCCTATATTGCTTTTGGACTGCGTATACTTGCGTAGAGAAAATAGCGAACAAGTTTTTGGCGCCGCTGCCGGGGACTCGGTGTTATTTGGTTAATGTGTTTTACTACAATAGAAGTTAATTTGTTTGACTTGAACATTTTATCTTATATTTTTGTGAAGTGATTATTTGTGTTCGGTAGTTGAACTTTTATGCTTACACGCTCTAAGACATTAAAAGCCAAGCGAGCACTTGAAAAATCAGTCAATCAGAAAATGGACGGAGAAGGCGAAGTAGTTGCACCTGCAGCAGCAAGGGCTTTAATGGACTACTCGCAACCGAAGATTGATGACATCCAGTCAAGCATCATTCGGCCAGCAATTACGGCTCCTACATTTGAAATTAGATCAAGTACTATTCAGATGGTGTAGAATCAAGTACAGTACGGAGGAACTGCAACGGAAGATCCTAACTTACACATCAGGAACTTCATAGAAATATGTGACACATTCAGATTCAACAATGTGTCAGATGATGCTGTGAAGTTGAGACTCTTCCCGTTTTCATTAAGAGACAAAGCCAAGGGTTGGCTACACTCTCTACCACCAGGATCTATCACCACTTGGGCTGATCTAGCTCAAAAGTTTCTTAGCAAATTCTTCCCCATGGCTAAGACTGCACCTATAAGGAATGCTATCACTCAATTTTCTCAGCAGTCTGGTGAAAATTTATGTGAAGCTTGGGAGAGATACAAAGAAATGCTTCGGCAATGTCCACATCACGGCATGCCAAATTGGATGATCATAAATTGTTTCTATAATGGTCTAGGAATGCAATCAAGGCCAATGGTAGATGCAGCTTCAGGAGGAGCACTATGGGCTAAGAGTTATGAGGAGGCCTATGATCTTATCGAGATGATGGCAGCTAATGAATATCAAAACCCAACTCAGAGAATGCCACAACAGAAGGTAGCAGGAATTCTTAATATCGACAAAGCCACTTCCTTAGCAGCTCAGCTAGAGGCTTTGAAATTGAAAGTAGACTCTTTGACAGCACAAGGATTTCATCAAATTGCTAGTGTTTGTGAGTTGTGTGCGGGCGCACATGAATCAAACCAATGTGCCATCTCAAACGAGTCAGTTCAGTTCGTAAGCAATTTCCAGAGACAGCAACGACCAGCTCCAAATTCCTACCATCCGAACAACCGAAATCATCCAAATTTCAGTTGGGGCAATAATCAAGGAGGAGCACAACAATCACATCAGCCCTACCAACAATCTAATCATCAGCCATTTGGAGCTAAGCAGTATAATCCATCTGGATTCCAGCAACAACAGGGGCAACATTTTCAACAACCATATGCTCCTAGACAATTTCAGCCCCCAGGATTTCAACAACAACAATCTTATGGAAATTCTGGACAATCGTCGAATGAAAAGACTGAATTAGAGGAGTTGAGGTTGGGCCAAAAAAGCCAAGCGGCTTCCATTAAAAATCTGGAAACTCAATTGAGTCAACTCGCTAGTTTCATGATGAGCCGACCACAAGGAACACTCCCCAGTGACACTGAACTTAATCCTGGGAGAAAGGATAATCACGAGCACATCAAGGCAATTACCCTCAGATCAGGGAGAATCACGGAGGATGCTGAGCTAAAAGATACAGAAAAAATTCTGCCAGACAAAGGAACAGAAAAAGCAGATTTGGGAGACACAAAGAACATGGGCAATATATCAGAATCAAAGGAGGAGATTAAAGAAAATGTGCCAACTCCTAAACAAGCTGTCCTCGAGCAAAAAGAAGTAAAAGAGCAAGTCTACCCACCTCCACCATTTCCTCGACGAGTGCAAAAACAGAAATTAGACAAACAGTTTGGCAAATTTCTTGAAGTCTTTAAAAAATTACATATCAACATTCCATTTGCTGAAGCTCTCGAACAAATGCCTAGCTATGCCAAATTCATGAAAGGCATTCTCTCGAGGAAATTAAAACTTGAAGACTTAGAGACCGTTGCTTTAACGGAAGAATGTAGTGCGGTATTGCAGCAAAAGTTGCCGCCTAAACTGAAAGATCCAGGGAGTTTTACAATACCATGCACCATTGGGAGATTATCTTTCGACAAATGTTTATGTGATCTGGGAGCAAGTATCAATCTTATGCCATACTCAGTTTTCTTGCAGCTTGGACTTCCTGAACCAAAACCGACAAGTATGTCCCTTCAGTTGGCTGATCGATCTATCACCTATCCTAGGGGAGTTGTTGAAGATGTGTTGGTGAAAGTAGACAAACTCATCTTTCCTGCTGATTTTGTCATTCTTGATTTCGAAGAGGACAAGAAGATTCCTATCATTCTTGGTAGGCCATTTTTAGCAACAGGACAAACATTGATTGTTGTCCAAAAGGGGGAACTGACAATGAAGGTGCACGATCAAATTGTCACCTTCAATGTTTTCACAGCTATGAAATTCCCAACAGAAGAAGAGCAGTGTCTGAAGATAGACTTGATTGAGTCTACGGTGCAAGAAAAGTTAGGGCACATGCTCATGAATGATACTTTGGAAAAGGCCCTCAGTGGGGAGTATTCATTAGATGAAGATGACATTGATGAACAATTGCAATATCTGGATGCTTTGCCGTGGAAAAGAAAATTTGAAAGACCAGTTGAATCGCTGGGACTGCCAGAATTAAAAGGACCACATCAGCAATTAAAGCCATCTATCGAAGAAGCTCCAACTCTAGAGCTCAAGCCACTACCGGATCACTTACGGTATGCTTCCCTTGGTGAAAAATCCACTTTACCTGTGATTATTGCCGCTAACCTTTCAGACTCCGAGGAAGACAAGCTCTTGAGAGTTCTTCGAGAATTCAAATCAGCCATTGGTTGGTCTGTTGCGGATCTAAAAGGAATCAGTCCCGCATATTGTCAACATAAAATTCCATTGGAAGAAGGGAGTAAACCAACAGTAGAACACCAAAGGCGGTTAAATCCTATCATGAAAGAGGTGGTAAAGAAAGAAATTCTCAAGTGGCTAGATGCTGGTATCATCTATCCCATTTCAGACAGTTCATGGGTAAGTCCAGTGCAATGTGTGCCTAAGAAAGGAGGCATGACAGTAGTTGCCAATGAAAAGAACGAGCTCATTCCGACTCGTACAGTTACAGGGTGGAGAATTTGCATGGACTACAGAAAGCTGAACAAAGCTACAAGGAAGGATCACTTTCCCCTTCCATTCATTGATCAAATGCTAGACAGGTTGGCTGGGCATGAATTCTATTGCTTGCTGGATGGTTATTCAGGATATAATCAGATTGGTATTACTCCAGAAGATCAGGAGAAGACCACTTTCACATGTCCTTTTGGCACTTTTGCGTTCCGACGCATTCCTTTCGGACTCTGTGGTGCACCTGCTACTTTTCAGAAGTGTATGATGGCAATTTTTTCAGATATGATTGGTATCAATGTGGAAGTGTTCATGGATGATTTCTCAGTCTTTGGGAAATCATATGATGAATGCCTCAGAAATCTAGGCATGGTGCTGAAACGATGTGTTGAGACTAATCTAGTACTCAACTGGGAAAAATGTCACTTCATGGTAAAGGAAGGCATCATTCTTGGGCACAAGGTATCTGGTAAGGGGCTGGAAGTGGATAAGGCTAAGTTGGAGACGATTGGAAATCTCTCTCCACCAATTTCAGTTAAAGGAATTTGCAGTTTTCTTGGTCATGCGGGTTTTTATCGGCGATTCATCCAAGATTTTTCGAAAATATCTAAACCTTTGTGCAATCTGTTAGAAAAGGATATTCCTTTTAAATTTGGTGAAGATTGTTTGGAGGCATTCAAGCTCTTAAAGAAGAAATTGACAACTGCGCCCATTATCACTGCACCTGATTGGAGTGAACCTTTTGAATTAATGTGTGATTCAAGTGACTATGCAGTGGGAGCTGTTCTTGGTCAACGGAAGAATAAGGTGTTTCACGTGATTTACTATGCTAGCAGAACTCTCAATGATGCACAGCTAAATTACACTACTACAGAAAAGGAACTCTTAGCTATTGTATATAGCTTCGAGAAATTCAGATCGTATTTGCTCGGAACTAAGGTAGTGGTGTTTACAGATCATGCAGCCATTCGATACCTAATGTCAAAGAAAGATGCTAAGCCACGGTTGATTCGTTGGGTTCTGTTGCTTCAAGAATTCGACTTGGAAATCAAGGATAGAAAGGGTACTGAGAACCAGGTGGCTGATCACTTGTCTCGGTTAGAGGAACACGGTAACTCAGCGGATAAAACTCTCATCAACGAATTTTTTCCTGACGAGCAACTTTTTGGGGTGCAAAATGAAGAGCCATGGTTTGCAGACATTGTGAACTATCTTGTAAGCAATGTCATCCCGTTGGAATTTTCTTATGCTCAAAGAAAGAAGTTTCTTCATGATGTAAAATGGTACCGATGGGATGAACCCTTCTTATTCAGACAGGGACCTGATCAGGTGATTCGGAGGTGCATTCCGTTTAGTGAGGTTGAAGGTATTTTGCATGACTACCATTCTACCACTTACGGAGGTCATTATGCTGGAGAGAAGACAGCCACTCGAGTACTTCAGGCTGGGTTTTATTGGCCAACACTGTTTAAAGATGCGCATCAGTTTGTGTTGAGATGCGATAGATGTCAAAGAATTGGTAATATCTCTAGGAGGAATGAGATGCCTCTGAATATGCTGTTGGAAGTGGAGATTTTCGATGTGTGGGGGATCGATTTCATGGGTCCTTTTGTTTCTTCATGCAATAATCAGTACATCTTGCTAGCGGTGGACTATGTTTGTAAATGGGTCGAGGTGAAGGCTTTACCGACCAATGACGCTAAAGTGGTGCTGAATTTTCTGAATAAGCAAGTTTTCACACGTTTCGGAACTCCAAGGGTAATTATCAGTGACGAAGGATCACACTTCTGCAACCGCAAGTTCACAGCATTGATGGCAAGGTACAACATAAATCATCGAATTGCTACGACCTATCACCCTCAAACGAATGGCCAAGCAGAGGTTTCCAACAGAGAGATAAAACGGATCCTAGAGAAGGTCGTGAATCCTTCAAGGAAGGACTGGTCACTAAAACTTGATGAAGCTGTTTGGGCTTATAGAACAGCTTACAAAACACCTTTGGGCACGTCACCTTTTCAGCTAGTATATGGCAAGGCTTGTCATCTGCCTGCCGAACTAGAACACAAAGCCTATTGGGCGCTGAAGAAGTTGAACTTTGACTTAGCAGCAGCAGGTGAGAAAAGAATGCTTCAGATTAATGAACTGGATGAGTTTCGGCTACAGGCTTATGAAAATCACAAGTTATACAAGGAAAAGGTCAAGAGATGGCATGACAGACGTTTGGTGCAAAAGTCTTTTGTACCAGGGCAGTTAGTTTTGCTTTTCAACTCTCGTCTCAGACTTTTTCCAGGGAAACTTAAGTCAAGGTGGTCAGGACCATTCACGGTTAAAACGGTGTTTCCACATGGTGCAGTGGAAATTTTTGATAAAACACCGAAAGCAGCTTTCAAAGTAAATGGACAGAGGTTGAAGCCATATTTTGGTGAACATGTGAATCGCAAAGTAGAAACCGCGGTTCTTGGTACTACCGATTAAAGTGCGGAAGTGAAGTCAAGCTAGCGAAAATAAACAAGCGCTTCGTGGGAGGCAACCCATGTGTTTCGGTGTTTTCAGGTATGTTCTCTACTATCCCTTGTATTTACTTCCATTCAATGCGGACATTGAATATTATAAGTTTGGGGGTGGTTTGGGGGATAAGTAGTATGTATATGTGTTAGTAGTTTTTGTGAGTCATTGTGTTCATGTAGGATATCATGTTTTGCATATTAGTAGTAATTCATGCATATTTGTTCGTATTATCTATGTTGTTTCATTTAGGACATTCTGTTATTGTTTGTTTGTTTTACCATGTGAGTCATATTAGTTGCATTTTCATGGCATGCATTTTTCATGATCCCTTAGGACGAGCTGATTCTGATTGATAGGTGGATGTTGATTTGGGTGTGATGATGATGAGTAGAGGGCTGATTTATAGTTCCTAAGGAATTAACTTGCATGTTATGGGAACAAAAATTTTTACACAGTCTCATTGGGGTGCTTTTGGGCTAGGTTAGGGTCATGCCTGTTGGATGTTTTGAGATTTAATCACTTGTTTATGCTTAGAATTTTCGTTATTCCCTTGATAGCGTAGGAACACTAAAATCTAAGTTTGGGGGAAAACAGGGATTTCATGCTAAGTGGTAATAATTGTCAATAAAGGCTAGGCGTCAAATGGCTAGTAGCCGGCTCATATTTATATGAGTAGTCTAGGGTTGGAAATGAGAAAGGCTCATTCCAAATTGCGAAAAAAAAAGAAAAAAAAAGAAAAAAAAAAGGAGTCAGAAGTCCAATTGATTATATGCAAAATTAACCAGAGTGAGCTCTTTAATACTCGAGTAATTAAGTCTGAGGGGACTTAGTCCTAGTAACCCAAAGCCCTTGTGGTTTGGGATTGCTGACCTAACACTCGCTACATGGGTATTATTGTATAAGCCTTTTGGGGTCTCATTCATTGCACGGTTAAATAAACACGCGTATTGTATATGTAGTGTCGTAGTATAGTAATAAAGCATGAGTTTCTGTCTACCTTGGATAAGGGTGGAGGTGTTCCTAGGTTATGAAGTATCTACAGTTTATTCTAGTTATAAACCTGTGATTGTCTTGACGGAAAGCATGTATGGTTTTTGACCTAGTTTTGGGAGTATTTCTGATGAGCATTGCACACACGCACGTTTCTGTTCATGTATTTGTTAGTATACGGGGACTTAGTCGAGCTCTGCTTGGAATTGTTGCATTCTTTGGAGATATTTGCTTTTTAGTTGATTTTGGTGAGTTTGAAGGGGATCGTTGCATTTTTCATATTAGTTGCATTCATGCATTGTTAGTTGCATTTGATAAATGGATTTTGTGGGTACATTCGCTATAGGCCCTCACGAGACCTAACTCGTCCACTAGGGCTGCCTAGGGGTTTAAAGGGCTTGTTGCATATGCCAAATGCAACCGTGATCACCTACGGAAGTGGTGCTAATTATTTAATATATATTGTTATGCTTGAGGACAAGCATCAGTTTAAGTTTGGGGGTGTGATAAGTGGATTTTATATCCACTTATTATGCACTAATTGAGCCTAGATTGGTGATTTATCCTTAAGTATGTGGTGTCTTTTAATTCGTTTTTGTTCTTTCGGTATTTGTTGTGTAGAACTCGAAATTTCAGGTATCCTGGCGATAAAAGGTTAAAAGACGGTGGAGTCTGGCTCAGATGGACTGGCTACGAGGAAAAGGAATTATCATAAAGATGTTCTGGGTGATATATTCTTAAAGCTGAAACCCCGGTTGGAATTGTTGTATTTTTCTCCAAGCAAAAGGACTCCGGTTTTAGATCCTCAAGAGACCGTAACTTACATCTGGACGAGCAATGAAGAAATAAGAATTATCACAAAAATATGGAAAGTGATATTTTCTTAAAGCTGGAACCCCGGTTGGAATTGATATATTTTCTGTTAAGCAAAAGGAGTCCGGTTCCAGACGGCCAGAGACCGCAGCTTAGACAATAAGGATTTATTTTTATTATTAAATAATTTTATTAATTTAGAAAATTACATTTATAAATATATAATAATATTAGATATTTATTTTTATAATTTCTAGATTAAAATAATTATTTATTAATTAAAGATTATAAGCTGTGCGGGTTAAAAAGAATTTTTACGGAGCCGTTCATATAAAACAAACCCGGTTGTTGATTAAAGGAGTGGTTGGCGGCAATTGATTAAGCAAATCAATTTAGTAAACAAAGAAGAAAAAAAGGGAATGCTTAAGGAGTCCGGTTCCAGACCCTCAGTAGACCACAGCTCGGAACATAATAATTTAATTTTTGTTAATAAATATTTTATTTAAATTAGAAAATTATATTTATAAATATCTAATAATATTAGGTATTTATTTTTATAATTTCTGAATTAAATTAATTATTTATTAATTAAAGATTATAAGTTGTGCGAGTTAAAAAGCATTTCTGCGAAGCCCATTTTACAAGTAAAAGTCGCCGGTCTTATTGTTCCTGCAGGAATCTTGAAAAGAGGGTGCAGTTGTTTTCCTAGTTGACAATCTCTCAATAATTTCATTTATTATTCGTAGCTGGTGTGCTAAGGTGTGCTATAAATATGAGTGAGTTTCATAGGTTTTAAACACCCCGGAAAACTGAATTCTTTCTTGTATCCTCTCACAGACCTCTGAACTGAATGTTTAGTTTTATTCTCTCCATCTTTCATCACTTTCTCTTGTAATTTCATTTTATTTTATACATTTTGAATTTCTGCAAACAGTTTATTATATACAATTTAAATTTCTGTAATGTTATTATATTTCAAACACTTTGAATTTCTGTAATTTTATTTTATTTTATACACTTAAAAATTTCAGAAAAAAATTTATTATAAGATTTAATTTAAGAATTTAAGGGGATTATCAGGAGGGCTCTTCAATTTTATTCGGTGATTATTTTATTCGGAAATCACGTTATAATTGCTTCTGATATAAGCAATTTGAATGTGAACAATCAAGTCAATCGTTCAATCAACAACACACAGCTGCTGAGTGATTCACACGCGGGTCAATTACTGCTGATTTCGAGCGCGTGCATCACACGCGCAGGACAGGGTGGTGAAGCGCGTGCTTCCCACGCGCCTGCAAGGTCAGTTTTGTTTAAAAAATTCTGCCGACAGCGTCTGTTTTACAGGTGAGTGGTTTACTTTATTTTGTCTGTTGCTTTTTATATATATATAATACTTTTCCTTTCAATTGCATTTTGTCCGTAGTTTTGTTTTAATCGGTTTCTCTTGCTTTTATTAATTGTAAAAACTGAATTTTCGGAAGCTATTTCAATTCTATTTATTTTTATTTTTATTCTGGTAATTTTATATTTAATTTATGAAATTTTCTGCCATGATTTTATTTAATTCCATAAAGGTGCCTAGTTTAATTATGAACTAAACACTTTCATGGGGTTCTAATGTAGTGATTTGTTAATGCTCATGTTAATTTGATAGATAATTTGTGTTTACAATTTCTATATAAGATTGCCTTGCATGGTTGTTTTAATTGAATATAGGTGAATAGCTAACATCTATTGTGCCAAATCTCTAATGATTGCGAAAGTGGATTTAGAGATTTAGGGCTTGCCATGCTAGCATAGGTATGTCGGCTTCTCCGCATTTCGGATTATAGTTTCGAAAGAACGTTATTCCCCTATGTAGTTAATTGCGGAACTTGTGATTAAATCGATTGTATCACCTATTCACATAGACATATAGTGTATTGGATATAATTGATGCCCTTATAACTTCTATCTCTTTTGTGGATGTTTATTTGGAATGGTGTGAGTTAATTGAAAGATGGCTAATATTAGTGTCGTGTTCCCGCTAGCATTCTTAACAATTGTAACACATTAATTCTTGATAGTTAATAGAGCTAAAACATTCATGAAATTAGGACCCCATGCCTCTATCATATTATTTTAAACAAATTAGCCGTTACTTCATTAGTTAATTGTTATCTGCAAATAAGCCATTTTAGTTCGTTCATGCTTCTATAATTAACCAAACATTGTTGAATAGAGATATTTACTAAAATAACCGAGTCTTCGTGGGAACGATCCTTATTTCCCTATATTGCTTTTGGACTGCGTATACTTGCGTAGAGAAAATAGCGAACAAGTTTTTGGCGCCGCTGCCGGGGACTCGGTGTTATTTGGTTAATGTGTTTTACTACAATAGAAGTTAATTTGTTTGACTTGAACATTTTATCTTATATTTTTGTGAAGTGATTATTTGTGTTCGGTAGTTGAACTTTTATGCTTACACGCTCTAAGACATTAAAAGCCAAGCGAGCACTTGAAAAATCAGTCAATCAGAAAATGGACGGAGAAGGCGAAGTAGTTGCACCTACAGCAGCAAGGGCTTTAATGGACTACTCGCAACCGAAGATTGATGACATCCAGTCAAGCATCATTCGGCCAGCAATTATGGCTCCTACATTTGAAATTAGATCAAGTACTATTCAGATGGTGTAGAATCAAGTACAGTACGGAGGAACTGCAACGGAAGATCCTAACTTACACATCAGGAACTTCATAGAAATATGCGACACATTCAGATTCAACAATGTGTCAGATGATGCTGTGAAGTTGAGACTCTTCCCGTTTTCATTAAGAGACAAAGCCAAGGGTTGGCTACACTCTCTACCACCAGGATCTATCACCACTTGGGCTGATCTAGCTCAAAAGTTTCTTAGCAAATTCTTCCCCATGGCTAAGACTGCAGCTATAAGGAATGCTATCACTCAATTTTCTCAGCAGTCTGGTGAAAATTTATGTGAAGCTTGGGAGAGATACAAAGAAATGCTTCGGCAATGTCCACATCACGGCATGCCAAATTGGATGATCATAAATTGTTTCTATAATGGTCTAGGAATGCAATCAAGGCCAATGGTAGATGCAGCTTCAGGAGGAGCACTATGGGCTAAGAGTTATGAGGAGGCCTATGATCTTATCGAGATGATGGCAGCTAATGAATATCAAAACCCAACTCAGAGAATGCCACAACAGAAGGTAGCAGGAATTCTTAATATCGACAAAGCCACTTCCTTAGCAGCTCAGCTAGAGGCTTTGAAATTGAAAGTAGACTCTTTGACAGCACAAGGATTTCATCAAATTGCTAGTGTTTGTGAGTTGTGTGCGGGCGCACATGAATCAAACCAATGTGCCATCTCAAACGAGTCAGTTCAGTTCGTAAGCAATTTCCAGAGACAGCAACGGCCAGCTCCAAATTCCTACCATCCGAACAACCGAAATCATCCAAATTTCAGTTGGGGCAATAATCAAGGAGGAGCACAACAATCACATCAGCCCTACCAACAATCTAATCATCAGCCATTTGGAGCTAAGCAGTATAATCCATCTGGATTCCAGCAACAACAGGGGCAACATTTTCAACAACCATATGCTCCTAGACAATTTCAGCCCCCAGGATTTCAACAACAACAATCTTATGGAAATTCTGGACAATCGTCGAATGAAAAGACTGAATTAGAGGAGTTGAGGTTGGGCCAAAAAAGCCAAGCGGCTTCCATTAAAAATCTGGAAACTCAATTGAGTCAACTCGCTAGTTTCATGATGAGCCGACCACAAGGAACACTCCCCAGTGACACTGAACTTAATCCTGGGAGAAAGGATAATCACGAGCACATCAAGGCAATTACCCTCAGATCAGGGAGAATCACGGAGGATGCTGAGCTAAAAGATACAGAAAAAATTCTGCCAGACAAAGGAACAGAAAAAGCAGATTTGGGAGACACAAAGAACATGGGCAATATATCAGAATCAAAGGAGGAGATTAAAGAAAATGTGCCAACTCCTAAACAAGCTGTCCTCGAGCAAAAAGAAGTAAAAGAGCAAGTCTACCCACCTCCACCATTTCCTCGACGAGTGCAAAAACAGAAATTAGACAAACAGTTTGGCAAATTTCTTGAAGTCTTTAAAAAATTACATATCAACATTCCATTTGCTGAAGCTCTCGAACAAATGCCTAGCTATGCCAAATTCATGAAAGGCATTCTCTCGAGGAAATTAAAACTTGAAGACTTAGAGACCGTTGCTTTAACGGAAGAATGTAGTGCGGTATTGCAGCAAAAGTTGCCGCCTAAACTGAAAGATCCAGGGAGTTTTACAATACCATGCACCATTGGGAGATTATCTTTCGACAAATGTTTATGTGATCTGGGAGCAAGTATCAATCTTATGCCATACTCGGTTTTCTTGCAGCTTGGACTTCCTGAACCAAAACCGACAAGTATGTCCCTTCAGTTGGCTGATCGATCTATCACCTATCCTAGGGGAGTTGTTGAAGATGTGTTGGTGAAAGTAGACAAACTCATCTTTCCTGCTGATTTTGTCATTCTTGATTTCGAAGAGGACAAGAAGATTCCTATCATTCTTGGTAGGCCATTTTTAGCAACAGGACAAACATTGATTGATGTCCAAAAGGGGGAACTGACAATGAAGGTGCACGATCAAATTGTCACCTTCAATGTTTTCACAGCTATGAAGTTCCCAACAGAAGAAGAGCAGTGTCTGAAGATAGACTTGATTGAGTCTACGGTGCAAGAAAAGTTAGGGCACATGCTCATGAATGATACTTTGGAAAAGGCCCTCAGTGGGGAGTATTCATTAGATGAAGATGACATTGATGAACAATTGCAATATCTGGATGCTTTGCCGTGGAAAAGAAAATTTGAAAGACCAGTTGAATCGCTGGGACTGCCAGAATTAAAAGGACCACATCAGCAATTAAAGCCATCTATCGAAGAAGCTCCAACTCTAGAGCTCAAGCCACTACCGGATCACTTACGGTATGCTTCCCTTGGTGAAAAATCCACTTTACCTGTGATTATTGCCGCTAACCTTTCAGACTCCGAGGAAGACAAGCTCTTGAGAGTTCTTCGAGAATTCAAATCAGCCATTGGTTGGTCTGTTGCGGATCTAAAAGGAATCAGTCCCGCATATTGTCAACATAAAATTCCATTGGAAGAAGGGAGTAAACCAACAGTAGAACACCAAAGGAGGTTAAATCCTATCATGAATGAGGTGGTAAAGAAAGAAATTCTCAAGTGGCTAGATGCTGGTATCATCTATCCCATTTCAGATAGTTCATGGGTAAGTCCAGTGCAATGTGTGCCTAAGAAAGGAGGCATGACAGTAGTTGCCAATGAAAAGAACGAGCTCATTCCGACTCGTTCAGTTACAGGGTGGAGAATTTGCATGGACTACAGAAAGCTGAACAAAGCTACAAGGAAGGATCACTTTCCCCTTCCATTCATTGATCAAATGCTAGACAGGTTGGCTGGGCATGAATTCTATTGCTTGCTGGATGGTTATTCAGGATATAATCAGATTGGTATTACTCCAGAAGATCAGGAGAAGACCACTTTCACATGTCCTTTTGGCACTTTTGCGTTCCGACGCATTCCTTTCGGACTCTGTGGTGCACCTGCTACTTTTCAGAAGTGTATGATGGCAATTTTTTCAGATATGATTGGTATCAATGTGGAAGTGTTCATGGATGATTTCTCAGTCTTTGGGAAATCATATGATGAATGCCTCAGAAATCTAGGCATGGTGCTGAAACGATGTGTTGAGACTAATCTAGTACTCAACTGGGAAAAATGTCACTTCATGGTAAAGGAAGGCATCATTCTTGGGCACAAGGTATCTGGTAAGGGGCTGGAAGTGGATAAGGCTAAGTTGGAGACGATTGGAAATCTCTCTCCACCAATTTCAGTTAAAGGAATTTGCAGTTTTCTTGGTCATGCGGGTTTTTATCGGCGATTCATCCAAGATTTTTCGAAAATATCTAAACCTTTGTGCAATCTGTTAGAAAAGGATATTCCTTTTAAATTTGGTGAAGATTGTTTGGAGGCATTCAAGCTCTTAAAGAAGAAATTGACAACTGCGCCCATTATCACTGCACCTGATTGGAGTGAACCTTTTGAATTAATGTGTGATGCAAGTGACTATGCAGTGGGAGCTGTTCTTGGTCAACGGAAGAATAAGGTGTTTCACGTGATTTACTATGCTAGCAGAACTCTCAATGATGCACAGCTAAATTACACTACTACAGAAAAGGAACTCTTAGCTATTGTATATAGCTTCGAGAAATTCAAATCGTATTTGCTCGGAACTAAGGTAGTGGTGTTTACAGATCATGCAGCCATTCGATACCTAATGTCGAAGAAAGATGCTAAGCCACGGTTGATTCGTTGGGTTCTGTTGCTTCAAGAATTCGACTTGGAAATCAAGGATAGAAAGGGTACTGAGAACCAGGTGGCTGATCACTTGTCTCGGTTAGAGGAACACGGTAACTCAGCGGATAAAACTCTCATCAACGAATTTTTTCCTGACGAGCAACTTTTTGGGGTGCAAAATGAAGAGCCATGGTTTGCAGACATTGTGAACTATCTTGTAAGCAATGTCATCCCGTCGGAATTTTCTTATGCTCAAAGAAAGAAGTTTCTTCATGATGTAAAATGGTACCGATGGGATGAACCCTTCTTATTCAGACAGGGTCCTGATCAGGTGATTCGGAGGTGCATTCCGTTTAGTGAGGTTGAAGGTATTTTGCATGACTACCATTCTACCACTTACGGAGGTCATTATGCTGGAGAGAAGATAGCCACTCGAGTACTTCAGGCTGGGTTTTATTGGCCAACACTGTTTAAAGATGCGCATCAGTTTGTGTTGAGATGCGATAGATGTCAAAGAATTGGTAATATCTCTAGGAGGAATGAGATGCCTCTGAATATGCTGTTGGAAGTGGAGATTTTCGATGTGTGGGGGATCGATTTCATGGGTCCTTTTGTTTCTTCATGCAATAATCAGTACATCTTGCTAGCGGTGGACTATGTTTGTAAACGGATCCTAGAGAAGGTCGTGAATCCTTCAAGGAAGGACTGGTCACTAAAACTTGATGAAGCTGTTTGGGCTTATAGAACAGCTTAAAAAACACCTTTGGGCACGTCACCTTTTCAGCTAGTATATGGCAAGGCTTGTCATCTGCCTGCCGAACTAGAACACAAAGCCTATTGGGCGCTGAAGAAGTTGAACTTTGACTTAGCAGCAGCAGGTGAGAAAAGAATGCTTCAGATTAATGAACTGGATGAGTTTCGGCTACAGGCTTATGAAAATCACAAGTTATACAAGGAAAAGGTCAAGAGATGGCATGACAGACGTTTGGTGCAAAAGTCTTTTGTACCAGGGCAGTTAGTTTTGCTTTTCAACTCTCGTCTCAGACTTTTTCCAGGGAAACTTAAGTCAAGGTGGTCAGGACCATTCACGGTTAAAACGGTGTTTCCACATGGTGTAGTGGAAATTTTTGATAAAACACCGAAAGCAGCTTTCAAAGTAAATGGACAGAGGTTGAAGCCATATTTTGGTGAACATGTGAATCGCAAAGCAGAAACCGCGGTTCTTGGTACTACCGATTAAAGTGTGGAAGTGAAGTCAAGCTAGCGAAAATAAACAAGCGCTTCGTGGGAGGCAACCCATGTGTTTCGGTGTTTTCAGGTATGTTCTCTACTATCCCTTGTATTTACTTCCATTCAATGCGGACATTGAATATTATAAGTTTGGGGGTGGTTTGGGGGATAAGTAGTATGTATATGTGTTAGTAGTTTTTGTGAGTCATTGTGTTCATGTAGGATATCATGTTTTGCATATTAGTAGTAATTCATGCATATTTGTTCGTATTATCTATGTTGTTTCATTTAGGACATTCTGTTATTGTTTGTTTGTTTTACCATGTGAGTCATATTAGTTGCATTTTCATGGCATGCATTTTTCATGATCCCTTAGGACGAGCTGATTCTGATTGATAGGTGGATGTTGATTTGGGTGTGATGATGATGAGTAGAGGGCTGATTTATAGTTCCTAAGGAATTAACTTGCATGTTATGGGAACAAAAATTTTTACACAGTCTCATTGGGGTGCTTTTGGGCTAGGTTAGGGTCATGCCTGTTGGATGTTTTGAGATTTAATCACTTGTTTATGCTTAGAATTTTCGTTATTCCCTTGATAGCGTAGGAACACTAAAATCTAAGTTTGGGGGAAAACAGGGATTTCATGCTAAGTGGTAATAATTGTCAATAAAGGCTAGGCGTCAAATGGCTAGTAGCCGGCTCATATTTATATGAGTAGTCTAGGGTTGGAAATGAGAAAGGCTCATTCCAGATTGCGAAAAAAAAAAAAAAAAAAGGAGTCAGAAGTCCAATTGATTATATGCAAAATTAACCAGAGTGAGCTCTTTAATACTCGAGTAATTAAGTCTGAGGGGACTTAGTCCTAGTAACCCAAAGCCCTTGTGGTTTGGGATTGCTGACCTAACACTCGCTACATGGGTATTATTGTATAAGCCTTTTGGGGTCTCATTCATTGCACGGTTAAATAAGCGTGCGCATTGTATATGTAGTGTCGTAGTATAGTAATAAAGCATGAGTTTCTGTCTACCTTGGATAAGGGTGGAGGTGTTCCTAGGTTATGAAGTATCTACAGTTTATTCTAGTTATAAACCTGTGATTGTCTTGACGGAAAGCATGTATGGTTTTTGACCTAGTTTTGGGAGTATTTCTGATGAGCATTGCACACACGCACGTTTCTGTTCATGTATTTGTTAGTATACGGGGACTTAGTCTAGCTCTGCTTGGAATTGTTGCATTCTTTGGAGATATTTGCTTTTTAGTTGATTTTGGTGAGTTTGAAGGGGATCGTTGCATTTTTCATATTAGTTGCATTCATGCATTGTTAGTTGCATTTGATAAATGGATTTTGTGGGTACATTCGCTATAGGCCCTCACGAGACCTAACTCGTCCACTAGGGCTGCCTAGGGGTTTAAAGGGCTTGTTGCATATGCCAAATGCAACCGTGATCACCTACGGAAGTGGTGCTAATTATTTAATATATATTGTTATGCTTGAGGACAAGCATCAGTTTAAGTTTGGGGGTGTGATAAGTGGATTTTATATCCACTTATTATGCACTAATTGAGCCTAGATTGGTGATTTATCCTTAAGTATGTGGTGTCTTTTAATTCGTTTTTGTTCTTTCGGTATTTGTTGTGTTGAACTCGAAATTTCAGGTATCCTGGCGATAAAAGGTTAAAAGACGGTGGAGTCTGGCTCAGATGGACTGGCTACGAGGAAAAGGAATTATCATAAAGATGTTCTGGGTGATATATTCTTAAAGCTGAAACCCCGGTTGGAATTGTTGTATTTTTCTCCAAGCAAAAGGACTCCGGTTTTAGATCCTCAAGAGACCGTAACTTACATCTGGACGAGCAATGAAGAAATAAGAATTATCACAAAAATATGGAAAGTGATATTTTCTTAAAGCTGGAACCCCGGTTGGAATTGATATATTTTCTGTTAAGCAAAAGGAGTCCGGTTCCAAACGGCCAGAGACCGCAGCTTAGACAATAAGGATTTATTTTTATTATTAAATAATTTTATTAATTTAGAAAATTACATTTATAAATATCTAATAATATTAGATATTTATTTTTATAATTTCTAGATTAAAATAATTATTTATTAATTAAAGATTATAAGCTGTGCGGGTAAAAAAGAATTTTTACGGAGCCGTTCATATAAAACAAACCCGGTTGTTGATTAAAGGAGTGGTTGGCGGCAATTGATTAAGCAAATCAATTTAGTAAACAAAGAAGAAAAAAAGGGAAAGCTTAAGGAGTCCGGTTCCAGACCCTCAGTAAACCACAGCTCGGAACATAATAATTTAATTTTTGTTAATAAATATTTTATTTAAATTAGAAAATTATATTTATAAATATCTAATAATATTAGGTATTTATTTTTATAATTTCTGAATTAAATTAATTATTTATTAATTAAAGATTATAAGTTGTGCGAGTTAAAAAGCATTTCTGCGAAGCCCATTTTACAAGTAAAAGTCGTCGGTCTTATTGTTCCTGCAGGAATCTTGAAAAGAGGGTGCAATTGTTTTCCTAGTTGACAATCTCTCAATAATTTCATTTATTATTCGTAGCTGGTGTGCTAAGGTGTGCTATAAATATGAGTGAGTTTCATAGGTTTTAAACACCCCGGAAAACTGAATTCTTTCTTGTATCCTCTCACAAACCTCTGAACTGAATGTTTAGTTTTATTCTCTCCATCTTTCATCACTTTCTCTTGTAATTTCATTTTATTTTATACATTTTGAATTTCTGCAAACAGTTTATTATATACAATTTAAATTTCTGTAATGTTATTATATTTCAAACACTTTGAATTTCTGTAATTTTATTTTATTTTATACACTTAAAAATTTCAGAAAAAAAATTATTATAAGATTTAATTTAAGAATTTAAGGGGATTATCAGGAGGGCTCTTCTATTTTATTCGGTGATTATTTTATTCGGAAATCACGTTATAATTGCTTCTGATATAAGCAATTTGAATGTGAACAATCAAGTCAATCGTTCAATCAACAACACACAGCTGCTGAGTGATTCACACGCGGGTCAATTACTGCTGATTTCGAGCGCGTGCATCACACGCGCAGGACAGGGTGGTGAAGCGCGTGCTTCCCACGCGCCTGCAAGGTCAGTTTTGTTTAAAAAATTCTGCCGACAGCGTCTGTTTTACAGGTGAGTGGTTTACTTTATTTTGTCTGTTGCTTTTTATATATATATAATACTTTTCCTTTCAATTGCATTTTGTCCGTAGTTTTGTTTTAATCGGTTTCTCTTTCTTTTATTAATTGTAAAAACTGAATTTTCGGAAGCTATTTCAATTCTATTTATTTTTATTTTTATTCTGGTAATTTTATATTTAATTTATGAAATTTTCTGCCATGATTTTATTTAATTCCATAAAGGTGCCTAGTTTAATTATGAACTAAACACTTTCATGGGGTTCTAATGTAGTGATTTGTTAATGCTCATGTTAATTTGATAGATAATTTGTGTTTACAATTTCTATATAAGATTGTCTTGCATGGTTGTTTTAATTGAATATAGGTGAATAGCTAACATCTATTGTGCCAAATCTCTAATGATTGCGAAAGTGGATTTAGAGATTTAGGGCTTGCCATGCTAGCATAGGTATGTCGGCTTCTCCGCATTTCGGATTATAGTTTCGAAAGAACGTTATTCCCCTATGTAGTTAATTGCGGAACTTGTGATTAAATCGATTGTATCACCTATTCACATAGACATATAGTGTATTGGATATAATTGATGCCCTTATAACTTCTATCTCTTTTGTGGATGTTTATTTGGAATGGTGTGAGTTAATTGAAAGATGGCTAATATTAGTGTCGTGTTCCCGCTAGCATTCTTAACAATTGTAACACATTAATTCTTGATAGTTAATAGAGCTAAAACATTCATGAAATTAGGACCCCATGCCTCTATCATATTATTTTAAACAAATTAGCCGTTACTTCATTAGTTAATTGTTATCTGCAAATAAGCCATTTTAGTTCGTTCATGCTTCTATAATTAACCAAACATTGTTGAATAGAGATATTTACTAAAATAATCGAGTCTTCGTGGGAACGATCCTTATTTCCCTATATTGCTTTTGGACTGCGTATACTTGCGTAGAGAAAATAGCCAACACCAAGAAGCATCAATAAAATGCGATGTGACTGCCATGTATCCCTTTTTTTGGTTGCTTGCAGTCCACATATTAGTGGTGATGGCTACCCGACTAACATTACCGTCCAACAAACTCAAAGTCTTCGCCTTCTCAACATCATAAATACTGAATATCTCATTCTTTATGGTGTTTCTACAGGGCACTTTGAACAGTGGTTGAAGGTATGATGAGTACCTCTTGAATCCAACATGGTCCACAATAGAAATAGGATATTCATGCATAATTATCATCTTTGCAAGCTCATTCTTTGCCCCCTCAGCACTGAAATTAAGAGAAGCTTACTCCGGATGGTCTTTGTTGAAATTACTCGATAAAAGCTTTTGCCTTATACTACTTTGACCCTTGTTATGATGCTTCGTATTGTAGTGGCTGTGTAAATGAGAAGTGCCGCAAATTGAATCACCTCTGAGTTTGGCTCCACAATATTTGCACACGGCTTTGCTATAATTATCAATTCTCACTCAGTCAAAGTGTTTCAAAACTTCACTTTTGCCCTTTTTTAATTCTTTATCTTGCTTCTCATCACTGATTATTACTACATCAGGTTCATGGCTCGATGTTTGAGTATTTCCAACGGTGTTCGATTGTAGCTCTGGTGTGGATGATGGTTGCAAAATTTTCTTCCGGAACAGACTAAGAATTAAGGGCTGATTGCGAAGTCGACATAACTGGCTAACTGCATACACATAACAAAAGTATAAGTATAAGTATACAAAATCACGTAACTACTTACTGGTGGCATTCTTCCTTATTGTGCTATTAGCATTGAACTATTCTAAATCATCACATCCATATAGTTGAACCAGTTCGACTACATTATTGGCATACTCTACATTGTTTTTTCTTTTTAATAGCTTTAGAGTTTATTATGAACAAAAAAATATTATAGAAAAGTTGCTGGTACTAGGAGCTAAAGGTTACTAGGAAGGAACCTAGATATACTCTAAATTCCTTTAATTTATATGCTCCAGTGTTAATTAAACCTAGATGGGAATTAGAACATATAATACTGTACATAATTTCTCATTATATATTTGCCTAATTTCCAAAAGTGTTGTATCCTATTCCAAGTGGAAGTAGGTGCAGATATATAGAAGCCATTTGAAGTTTCAGAAATTTGTAAATCCCTTATAATTTAGAAAAACAACATACAACTAATAACATTAGAACAAGAGCTTTAATCAAGAACTTAAACAGAACCTACAGCTTATACAGCTTAAATCATTGATAACATCCACACAAAAAATCTACTAGAGCTCAGATTAGTTATACATCTTAAAAAGGAATAGTACCTTCATTTTTACAAGCATAGTTTACAAACATAGTTTATAAGTTTCAAGCATATGAGACATTTATATATATATCTCAACACATTCTTAGTACTTTCATAGTACTCGATCAATGTTAGTTAAACCTTAAACTGTATAATCAGAGCTTGGTTTCTTCCAGGTACACTCTCTAGCTTCAAATTAAGCTTACATTAACTCTAATTTCGTGATTATAAATCCAAGTGAACACTGTTTATATTCGACAATTGATGTTGTCATTGTATTTTACGCACTTAATTTATATCAGAGCTCAACTTTTATACTTCACATATACTGGCTGCCACAAGTTATCAAACATAGATTTACAAGCATACAAACAATAATTAAAGATAAGAGATTCAAACATAGATTCAATTAAAGATGCGAATCATAGATTCAATTAAAGATGCGAATCATACAAACAAATAAAGTAAAGCTAAAATGTTAATTAAAGTAGTGAACGAATTACCTCTTGAAGGATCTCTGGATTCCTAATCTTCGTTTTTGAATCTTCGTTTTTCCTAATCTGTATGTATGCGGCTGTGTATAACTAATAACCCTAATCTTTTGAGTCGTGACTGGTGTTGAGTGACTTTGGTCTTTGGATTTCAATTATTAGGAGATAAAAATAAAAATTATGTTATGCAACTTAATTATTTAAATGATATAATATATAAGGTACAATACACTTTTAATATTTTATACATTATAAATAATGTAATATACATGTTATATAAATATATATAAGTGTAAGAACCCGAATTTTTGGTAGAATTAAAACTTTTTATATATTGATGAAAGAATGAACAGTGACCCCGACTTCCAGGTATTAACAATGAATGTGACTGGGTATAGATTTAAATGATTATATGTCACGAAGAATGCAATGGGTTGACAACCTAGATTAGAATAATCTATATCCTAGAAAGATAAGATATGGAAATTCCAAGTAGAGGAAATATTCTCATGTCATCCAAATCAATATCTGTTAGTAGTCCAGTGGTTCCGTGAAAGGGTTAAGGAATGCCCGAAAGAGAACAAGGACAGTTTTATAAATATAAGGAATAAAGATGAAATAAATAATGAATAGTGTTTTTGGTGGAAATAAGAATATTATTAGACGACATTATATAGAAGTACCCGGAATGAATTTCTGAGTTCGTACTAGTGATCCAAGGGGAAAATAAGTGTGTGTAAAAGATGTCGGATTCTGAAAAATAGCACTTTTATTTTCTCCGAGATTTCCCTGGACACTGAAGGACTGAAGGATTTATTAAAAAGGATTTAAGGAATTTAAATTCGAGAAGTGTTAAGAAAGATGGAGGATGGTAATATAAATATTAAGAAGGTTTTTGGGAAAAACCCTAACTATAAACGATTGAGATATTCCTCCAAACGATCAACGAATTGAGCAATAATCGGATAAAGCATCAAACAGAGAACCAAGAGGCAACCATGTGCAAGTGGATGAGATCACCACCATGGCATCATCACTTTATTAAGGTAGCTTTATGAAGATATTATCTAAGCTAAGTTTGTTTCTTTAAGAACACTACTAGAAACAGGTCAATAGACATCGGTTAAAAACCGATGTCTGGCCATTTTGCAACCGATGTCTTTGTGGGTGTAGAGAAAGGTCCAACCCCTTTCACATCGGTTTTAAACCGATGTCAAAGAGTATCTATCACATCGTTCACATCCTTTTCACATCGGTTTTAAACCGATGTCAATGAGTATCTATTACATCGTTTACAGGAACCTGACTGATGTTAGATAGTATCTGTAACATCGGTTACTCAAAACTAACCGATGTCAAAGGTACTTTAGACATCGTTTTCTTGAATATAACCGATGTGTTTCATTCATATTAACATCAGTTAGTCACCGATGTTAAAAGCATCAACAATGTGGCACGTTTGTGCTTCAATTACATCAGTTTGTTTGGTGTTAATGATATTAATGTGTGTCAATTACATCAGTTTGTTTTGTAATAATGATGTTTCTACTTATTATCAACATCGGTTTCATTGAGTTTAACTGATGTGTTAGTGTTAATTATAACAATACTAGCCAAAACAAAACAATAATATGCAATCAAAACCATTCCAAAATGAAAAACAACCAATAATGTTTCTCAAAATATTAATTACCAAGTCAAAATGTCATTTCATCATTCAAATGACAATACCAAGTACTACTCGATCCTTACAAAATAACTATTTAATTAATCCACATGAACTTCCTACATTTCATCCACAATCGACCAATTCCACCTTCCACATATATATAACCCCGCCCAAATCGACCACAAAAACTAAACTGACAAAACAAAGGTTCAGGAGGTTCACAGGTTCACATGATGAAATAAAATAAAGGCATAGAGCTAGCTAGTACACGAATCTTTGGATGTATCCAAGAGCCTCGAGACGCACGTCATCAAGCTCCTCCCTTGTGTAAGACTTGCGACTCCTAGGTGCCCACTGTTCACACAGAAACCAAGCATATATATACCTTAGCAATATATAAAATAATATGATTTTAAAGTACAAATCAATATGCTAAATTGGTACTTAAACAACCATATTGAGTCAACCCATAAATTAAAGCATATATACCTTTGCAATGTATTTCATTTCCTTGTCTTCGAAAATATCTTTCATATAACGCATGACAACATAACCACATTCAGTACCACCCGGTTGTTTAGGGCATCCCTATTTTAATAATAATAAGTACTGATTAGTCGCTAAAGAAAACAAATTAACAGCAAAGAACTTACTAGAAACAGGTGTGTGCAAAAGACTTACGGCAAGATTTTTAACTATGGGTTTTTTGAGGGCCCGTCCTGTTTGAACATTATAAGATCTAACTGCTCTGTGGAAGAAAATTAGTAGCAAAGTCAAACCCGAGAAATCTCACTACAACCTCAATAAATTGAGAATGAAAGCTACATTCTAGTTATCGAAATGTAGAAATATAATTACCGCACTAAGGATTCTTCTAGTTCTGGAAAATGTGGCGGGTGAGCCAATGGATTGAGAATGAAAATTTCAGATTCCCAAATCATGATCAAAATCCAATGATAACTGTTTTAATTATAAATAAATCAAAGTCACGAGAATTTAAATTATATACGAACATATCCAACTATATATTATAATAAGTCTTAATTAACTGCATATAAACAATTCACTTACTTTTGGTTATGAGGCATGAGTAATATGCGAGAAGATCCAGATTTCATCCTTTGAACAACATAAGCTTCAAAATTATCATCGAGTTTATGTGAGGCTGCTGGATCAATAAATGCATACATGTCCATTTCTTTTTTCTTGAGAACCTCGGTATGCAAATACCTACACATATTTATAATACATTTTGCATAAAAATATCCTTACAGAAATATAGAAAATATTATAAATGATTCAGAAAAGAGGAAAGAACTTACGCCATATAGGTCGATATTATAGCCTGGCCAATCATATTAAACTCCAACAGCGCCATTACATTCTCATCCAATAAAAATATAGTTTTGTCCCTACCAAACACCTCAGCATCACATTCAATCTGAATGGACTCTGAATTTTGTTTCAAAATTGTTACCGCATTGCATATGCAGCAACATAAAATGTCGAGGCACATTTTTATTTGGCTTGACACTCTTCATCATCGCATACACTTTCTGAAACTCATTCAGCTCATTATTTTGCTTCCTTGCCTTACTCACTACTTCCTTTTGAATTTTCTACAAATGAACAATGGGTTAAGAAACACAAAAAGTAAAGAAATGATAACAAGTAGATGCAATTCCGTCAAACTACTCTTTATTAGCTACCATAAAACCATTACAGTACTTACATTAGTGTAGATGATCAAGTCTTTAGGCCATGCTAAAAGAGAGCCAACAGCTTGGCGAACCGTCTCTATTTCACCAGGTACTGGAACTGGAACCAAGGCGTCTTCCTTGATAATTCCGTCCATTGAGACACGAGCATGTCCCGGTTGAAGAGGCACTCCATGTACTGAGTTACACATGTCTCCCTCGGAGAAAACCATACCAAATGCTACCTTGTTCTCAATGTTGTCCACGGCCAACTCACATTTTTGCGGACTCTAAATTTACAAGTAAAGGTCAATTAATAAGTATTGCGAGACATCCACAAAATAAACAACATTGAGAGACATACATGTATACACTAATTTTTACCTTATTTCCATGTGAAGAAGGGTCAACAAGACCAATAGCAACACAATCGTCATTCTCGTATTCCTTGTCCTCGTTCACCACCAATAGTTTTGCAGATTTAGGTTTACACTTTTTTTTCTTTTCTTCATCAAGCTGTCCATTTTCTCCTTTTTCATCTGGACAACTTGATTTGTCAGAGAAAATCGGTGAGTGATGACTGGATGTACCAGCCACCACCGCCCTCAGCTCAGCCTTCAGCTCGGCAATCTACGACATAAACTCGTTCTTTGTTTTCTCAAACTCAGCTTTTGTAATTCTGGTCTTTTTTTCTTTTTGGCAGATTGAAGTAGGTTGATGGAGTTACGAAGCTTCCAACTTCCCGAACCCTACCTGAATGCTCAGGAGTTTCCAGTGCTACAGAAAGCACATCTTCACTTCCAGATGGCTTGAACTCACCCTTATTCTTCTTTTCCAACAAATCATCCTAGTAAAAAAAACTAAAATTAATACAGAGTATAATATATATATACAGAGCATGCTTGTGTACGATGTCCATTAATACAGAGTATTTTACAAATAAAAAGTGAAAAGATTAAAAACTTACAATTCTTTTAAATCTCTATGCCAGCTCTTCATCAATCTCTTCGCCCAGCGGTGGCATACGGGCAATTTTCCACATAATTGCTCGATCAGGTATTTCTTCAGGCTCCAGACGCCCTGATTTTACCTGTTCAAACAAATAATGGAACATTACAAGACATTCAACACAAATAAAAATTACAAAAAAAAAAAGTCATACTTCTTCTTCTTCTAAACCAACGTATCCTTTCCTCGATGATCTGTGCGGATATTTTCGCTTCCTCACTCTCTTACTTTGTTTTTTACTAAGTACCTGCATACAAATAATATTAATTTTTTTTATTAATGTAATCATATGGATCACAGAGGTTTAGCCTAACAGTTTACAAAATATATATATATATATATATTATATTTAACACATGTAAAACAGACCCCAAAATCATTACTGGTCCTCGCTACAACAAATCCCTTCCAAGCCTCCTTACCAACAAATGCATACTTTTTTGGAGGCTTCGTCGGCTTTTTCTTCTGTCCAATATATGGCTTTACAAACTCTGTGTTTAATTTAGTTTTGAATTGTCTCCACTTTACACCTGCCGACTGTAGAATTGACCTCTTACTTTCCGGAGCCACTTTGAATGTATCCTAAAGGAGAAGCAGGTTAATACCAATTGACTACGAGGTTAAAGACATAATATGGGGGATAAAAAAACAGGATTTGTTTGTACCTCAATATCATCCCATAGTTTTGCTTTTAATTCTGGGTCCACTTTCGGCCAAGATGGAACATCGATTGGCACCAAATTTCTAGCAATCATGCCTACATACGACGCCAAGGCATGCCTGCTATCTCCAATTGGCCTTCCTTTTTATCGTACCTGACTTTCAACTTCTTACCTTTAGCTTTCTTTATCACCACTTTGTGCATAGCACAAACACCTCGCACTACTCCAGACTTCTGTTTTTTTGATTCCATACTAGTAGTTGTTCTGGAACAGTAGAGTTTGCCTCTTTGGGGGGGTCTGTAGCTTGTGTAGATATTGCTGGTTCAGGTGTCAAAACTTTCACCTCCAGTTGCTTCTCATTTTCATTACTGTTATTGCCATTTTCCGATGGTACTTTAGATTTTTTCTGCTTTTTTGCCATTTCTCCTTCAATTCTGCAAATTCCAGAAATGATGAAACAAGTGGTTAATTCAGGGAACATATAATGTGATTGAGAAAACAAGTGAAAAATATGCATGACTGTAAATTTGTACCTAATTCAGGGAACAATGATGAAATCTTACTATATATGAAGCATCAGGCCATTGTACAAAAATATAGAGAGTTTACAAGACTACATGAGGGCTTCACATTAAACAAGGTAATAAGTGAGACACAAAATAATATTACTTTTCAAGTTATTACAATTACACACCAAATATGGAAAGGAACGAAACAAAATATAGAGATACTATAGATAATATCTGTCATTTTTTAATCCAAATTCCCTCAACATCATTTCTTTGATTGACAGCACTAGGGTCCTCTTCAACAACATTGACTATGGTGATTTCAGAGCAGAATGGAGGATTTTCCAATGTCGTGTCCCCTAAATCCTCATCGTTATACAGCTCGTGATAATCTCGAGTCGTGGAGGTTAATACAACTGACCAGGCAGCATCAACGGGATCTTTGACATAGAAAACTTGCTTCACTTGGTCAACGGACACATATTTATCATTTTTATAACCTTTTGTCGACTGAAGTCAACAAGTGTGAAGCCAAGATCATCCACCTTGACGCCTCTGTCGCTATCTGCCCATTTACACAAGAACAATGGGGCTTTGAATGCATGATAATCCAGCTCCCATATTTCTTCAATCATGCCATAAAATGTCATATCACTCTCCACAGGATTTAAATCCTTGGCACTAGATACTTGGACCGTCTTAGCAACTACAGCGACACCACTGTTTTGAACAGCCCTTTCATCATCTCGCTCTTTTGTGAAGTATCGGACCCCATCAATGACAAAACCTTCATAAGTCAAAACAGAGAAAGACGGTTTGCCAGCCAACCATCTTATCGTTTCTGAAATAGCTTCGCCATTGCATATCATTTCACTAACTTTTTTTTCAAACCAATTAGCAAATTGCCGATTGTGCTCTCCAATGAGCCACTGCACAGTCTTCCGGATGATAACGATTACGCACATAACTTTTCAACACTTTATTGAACCGTTCAAATGGATACATCCATCTATAAAAAACTGGTCCACACAAACGCAATTCCCTAACCAAGTGGACTGTGAGATGTATCATTACATCAAAAAATGAGGGAGGGAATATCTTTTCCAACTCGCACAAGGTTAATACTATATCTGACTGCAACTTATCCAATTTTGATACATCTACAACTTTGTTGCACAACGAGTTGAAAAAGAAACACAACCTTATAATGCTGACCCTAACATTTTTTGGGAGAATGGAACGAATTGCAACTGGGAGCAACTGTTGAAGGAGTACATGACAGTCGTGGGACTTCAACCCAAACAACTTTAAATCGGACATCGATACACAATTTTTAATGTTTGATGAATGCCCATAAGGAAGTTTCATTGAAGAGAGTGATGATAACAGTTTTCTTTTTTCTGCCGTTGAAAGAGTAAAAGATGAAGGGGGCAGGTAGGGTTTTTTTTTCCCGACATTTTGTGGAGCCAAATCTTTTCTGATGCCCATTTCAACCATATCATTACGGGATGCCTCACTGTCTTTAGTCTTATATTTTAAATTTAGTAGTGTCCCAATTAAACTATCACATACATTTTTCTCGATGTGCATAACATCGAGGCAGTGACGAACATGATGAAATTTCCAATATTCCAGCTCAAAAAAAATTGACTTTTTCTTCCATGAACAATCCACCTTCTTTGACTTCTTTACTTCATTTCCAAAAGTAAAATTTATTTCCTCCTGCTGCATTAAAACCTCTTCTCCGGAAAGGGGTTGACACGCTTGTCCAAACTCTTGTTCATCATTAAAAGCTGCCTTTTGCCTCCTATAAGGATGATGTCTAGGCAAATAGCGACGATGACCTTGGTAACACATTTTTCTGCTATGAGGTAAATATTTAGCGACGGTATTATCACCACACACTGGACAAGCCATATAACCCTTATTGACGCATCCAGACAAATTCCCATATGCCGGGAAGTCATTTATCGTCCACATTAATATTGCCCTTAAAGTGAAAAAAGATTTAGTACTAGCATCGTACACATTTGGTTCACCTTCTTCCCAAAGCTTCTTCAAATCATCAATTAACGGTTGTAAAAACACGTCAATGTTATTACCTGGATCATGTGGACCAGAGACTAATATCGTCAACATCATAAACTTCCTCTTCATGCATAACCAAAGAGGAAGATTATAAGTTGACAATACTACTGGCCAACAGCTGTACCTATTGCTTAAGTTATTAATATGTGGGTTTATACCATCTGCGGCCAGAGCTAACCGAATGTTTCTTGGCTCACTACCGAAGGTTGGCCACCTATAATCGATATTCCGCCATGAAGGAGAGTCGGCTGGATGGCGCATCTGGCCATCTTGACTTCTTTGGTTAGCATGCCAAGTCATTAGTGCAGCAGTAGAAGCAGATTTAAACATCCGCTTAAATCTAGGAATGATTGGAAAATACCACATTACTTTGGCCGGAATGTTAACCCTCGGTTTACCATCCTTTCCTAATTTCCAACGAGATTTGTGGCACTTCGGACAATCAGAAGCATCGGCATTCACACCCCTATATAGAATGCAGTCATTTGGACATGCATGAAATTTTATATATTCTAGGCCTAAATCAGATAGGGTTTTCTTGGATGCATATGAATTACTTGGCAAGACATGATCTTTAGGAAGTAAAGAACCAACAGAAGAGAGTAAATCTGTATAGGCACTATCACTTATACCAAATCTTGCTTTCCAATTATGTAATTTCAACAATGAATATAATTTAGTGCACTCACTACCCTCATACAAAGGTTGTTCAGCATCGGCCAAAAACCTTTTGAACTCATCTGAATCTTTATCAAAATCATCACCCCAATTATTATTATTATTATTATTATTATTATTATTATTATTATATGCTGCTTCACAAACATCCTGTACATCACCGGCTTGTAATGGTTGTGACGCAGAAATATTCTCCTGATTAGAAGCCGGAACTGTGCTACCAACAGATGACCTAGACTTAGCTCCATGCTAAATCCAATCAACATACCCCAAACTAAAACCCTTTTCGCACAGATGACCCCTAATAATCTTGATAGAGAATTTTTTTAAAATTGACGCAGCGTGCACATGGACAAGGTATTCTCTTAGGCTCTTTACAATTTTCTTCGGCATACATCAAAAACTTTTCAACCCCGATTTCATACTCTATTGAATCCCTATCTGCAAAAATCCATGACTTGTCCATATATGAGGAGACACGTACAACCTACCAGATTATCATTTTAAATATCAAATAAATAACGGTTTATTTATATTCAATAAGCATATTTATTATTTATATTATATATTATAATTAAGTTCTAATGCACACAACTTTTTTCTAAGTTTATATTTATAGTATTGTTCTAAGTTAAGATTGATATTTATAGTTATAGTATTGTTCTAAGTTTAACTTGTTTTTTAAACAAGTGCTATGTCATTAATATTTAAATGGGCACGAAGGTATACGATTTCTATAATTCACATATGTACTTAGCGAACAGGCGAACAGAGAAAGTATATATATACTATCATATACATTATTCAGTTCTAGCAACAGAGCAAGTGAAAAGGCAACGATTACAAACATAGGATTATTTTTATAAATGAATAATAAATGATTGAACTTAAGCATATTATTTATGTTCAATAAGCATATTTATTTTCACAATAACATAAATGAAACAAACATATTAAAACAACATATGCAGCCTTAACATTTAACACATCAATTTATGCAGATAATGCATATGTCATATGCAGACTTCGAAATCTTAACGAACATATGTAGACTCGGACTCCGAATGTTATACAAAGAACACATGCATGTTAGATTTAACACCAAATAAAAAATAAATAAACATTCAAACATATATAGCAGCATCAAAACAAATAAACACTTACGAATTTGAGCTTTAGAGCACTACCCAAACAAGTTCTTCCTCGATCCTCTCTAAGAAAACAGACATATTCAAAAAATTAGTAACTAAAAATATAAACAAATTAATAAAATTATTGGGTAAATGATTCATACCCAAACAAATTCTCCTTTTAAATGTTATTCCTGAATTAATAAGAACAAAGAACAAACTAATTAGAAAATTAAATTTCCAAACCCAAAAAACCCCAATTTAGAACTGAAAATCAAAGTAATTTGAATTTACATACACATGCAAGTTTACTCACCGATTCAAGCTTTAAAATGTTGCTCCTGCATTAATAAGAACAAAGAAAAAACTAATTAGAAATTAAGAACTCGAACACAAAAATCCCCAATTTAGAACAGGTAAAATCAGAGTAATAATTCGAGTTTACATTTGAATGCAAGCTTACTTACTTACCGATTCAAGATTTTAAGCAGTAAACAAATGGATTTGTGAAGTGAATTGACTAATTAACAACTGAGGCGCAGTTTGAGAAATTAGGGTTAAGAGAGTGAAAGAGAGAGAGAGAGCGAGAGAGAATGGGGAGAGAGATAGAGAGAGAGAGAGAGAGAGGGGGTGGCTGTCGAGAGAGGCGAGGTGAGAGAGAGCGCCGTCGAGTTGCCAGAGAGAGGAGAGAAAAGAGAGTTATGTTTTGTTTATTTTGTTTTAATTATGAGTGTGTAGCTCTTGTTTTTGTCTGAAAGAGCTTAAAAGGGGGGGGAAATGCCTAAGGGGGGAAATAAAGGGGGGAACTAAAATATTTGCCAAGGGGGGAACTAAAATTGGGGGCGCGCGGACTGAAATTTTTTTTAAGCATACATTTGACATCGGTTAATTTTTGATCGATGTTATAATGTATCAAAGACATCGGTTTTTTTCCTGACCGATGTCATTGATTTTTCAATGAAATGTCAATGACATCGGTTTGCTGGTAATGTGATTTCATAATATAATAAAGACATCAGTTTTTTATCGACCGATGTCATTGAGAGTTTTTACATCATGTAAATCAGGAACCGATGTAAAAGGGGCGATGTCTATTCTACTTTTTCTAGTAGTGGAAGCTTGTTTTTCTACCAAACTACAGGGGGCAACTTACATTTGTGCCAAACAAATATCTTTCTAAATAATTCACTCATTCTTACCCCTTCTTCATCACAATAATGCAAGGAACCAAGCAAGTTTCATACATACAAGTACCATTGGAAACAAACTAAACTAGTTGGCATGAGGATGCAACATAAGGCACCAATACTTGCTCACATATTATCAAACCCTTAACCAAGCCTTAACCCATCAACCAAACCATGGTTTAACCAACAAATATCTATCAATTATAGATCACTTTATGCATTATTTGTTCAAAGCAAGCCAAGCAAAATCTCTCTCTCCCTCACCAAGCTCCATTCGGCTATATGCCTTAATTCAAGAACCAAAATCAACCTTCCCACCATTGTTTGATCTCCAAATTTTTATCATAGATCCTATATTTCATAAAAATGATACACTAGAAATCTTAGCCTCAAACATCAATTTTTCCATTTTCAATAAAATCCTCAAAGTCTAGGATGAATAGTAACTTCAAGAACAAATCTTGGTTTTTCTTGATTTCTTGGATGATCCAAGCTTGGTTAAGGATAGACATGGACTATACAAGGCTTAGCAAGGGCTTTAACACTCTCCAAGGAAGGTATAAACCTCATGAACCCTAGATCTTACTTTGGGTATATGCTTATTCTTGATGGATCTAAGTAGTTATGGTGTTAGTTTGTTAAAAGCATGATTATGATTGGATTTTGGTAGAGGTTAAAATAGTTAGATGAACGGAAAGGCATTTCTTGGTCTTAGTTCATGTTTAAATAGCATGTATATGTTGTTTGGAATGGAAAGTATGATTATTGGAAAGTTTGGAATTTAGAAAGATTCGATTTATAGCCGTCGTAATGCCCGATTTTCGTTAAACCTTAAGTAACCATGCATCACAGTAGCTTTAACTTACTGTTAAGCTTCGATTTCTGCCATGATAAGCTAGATTATGTTATAAGCTTTGTTTTGATATAAAGATCGTATGAAATGGACTTACGGTTTAGGAGTTATGATTAAATTCGTAAAAGTGGTTCGAAAACTAAAGTTCGTAACTGAAATTGGATTCCTTTAAAACCACAAAATCAGTGGAGAATCTTGATAATTAAATATTAGAGGTAAAAAGGAAAGTGTGAGAGAAAACCACATGTCGAATGGATTATTTTCCGATTTTATAAAAATGTTCGAATCAAGGTTAAACGCGAACGAACCCCTAGAAGCATACTTGGTTATGACTTTGGTAAATGACTTAGAATACGAGGCGATGAATCTCGAGGTATAATCTTGGTTCGTAAATGACCGACCTTAAAACTTACATGACTTAAGTATATACAAAGTGTAAGTATGACGACGTGTCTTAGTAGCGAACGAATGACGGGTCATAGCGAGAATAAAGAGAATTGCACTAAGGGGTGTTTAACGAGATAACTCGAAAACGTGTTTCGACTTAAGTTAATTTATACTTAGCCTTTTAAAAAGTGTTAAGTGATTGACCTCGGTTATTGTGACTATTTATAGATCACTGGATTGACATGAGGCACACTACCCCTACAGGATTACCATGCAAGTTTCCAATACCTTGGAACTGTTGTTGTGATAATATATATGATTGTTGTTATACATATGTCATAGCATGCATGTTTGTTTTCAAAGTATATTGGAATACTTGTTCCCTGAATTGATATTGGCTTATAGACTAGATATGGATTATCAGTTATAAGCAGGATTGTTTTGCTAGGACCCTTAGTGAAGGGCGTATGATATTTATTCTTTAAATATGAGACCGGGAGTCGGTATTTTGTGTTATATAGATAGTCGTGGAAACCCAGAGGGATTCCAGCGACAGAGTAGTATTCATTTTGAGGAATGTTATTATTAAACATTATTTATATTTCCATAAAAGTATCAAATACTTGGAAATCTTTCGATAAATGTTATTTGAGTATTATTTCAGTCGAGAAATATTAAATGAATATTATTTTTGAATATTCATTAGAGTTTGATTATTAATGAATAATTACTTTGATATTCATTGGAATTTTATTCATTAAATGAATATCACTTTCAAATATTCATTTAAGTTTTATGTAATTGATAAATATTATTTCAAAAGTATTCTTTGGAAGTTCTAATTACTCAAGGAATATTATTTCGAATATTAAGATTTTGATTACTAAATGAATATCATTTGGATATTTATTTAGAATATTATTTATTAAATGAATATTATTTGGATATTCATTTAGAATATTATTTGTTTAATGAATATCAATTGAATATTCATTTGGAATTTATTTATTAGATGAATATTAATTTGAATATTCATTTAGGATTTTATGTACTTGATGAATATTATTTTAAAATATTCATTTGAAGTTCTATTTACTTAAGGAATATTGCTTCGAATATTCCTTTAAAGTTTTGATTACGAAAAGAATATTATTTGGCTATTTATTTAGATTATTATTTATTAAATGAATATTATTTTCAAATATTCATTTAAGGTTTGATTTATTTAGTGAATATTATTTTTAAATATTTATTTGAGTTTATTTAATTAATGAATATTATATTGAATATTCATTTAAAGAAGAGAGTTATTTAGTAAATGATTATATATATTTATTCGAGGATTACTTACGAGCAATATTATGATTTAATCATATTCCTTAATTATTATTGATTTAATAAATATTCTTGGAATATTTATTTAAATTCTTTTAAGTTCTTTTTATAATAATTCATATTATTCAAATATTATCTTTCATATTCAGATATGGTGTAAAATATTTCGGAGTATTTTGTGACTATTTTTATCAAGGGGAGGTTCCCAAACTTTATTTCCATTTAAATCTATCTTAAAGAAGATTTAACTACTCGCTCAACTTCCAAACATATATAAGGGGACCTTACTTGAGAGATGTTATTTATTGGGCTGCCCGGTCCTATACTTGCTAAACTATCTTGTCACTCATATCTTGATTCTTTCAAACATCGATATGAATCTGTTTGGTTACCTCCTCAACGCTCGAGGGGTAAGAATTGATGGAACAAGTTTATATCCATTAACAAGCATCAGCTTGGGAAATATTGGTGAATTTTCCTTTCCAACTAGATACGACTACTTTATGGAGTCCTATCAACAAGTAAAATACTTGGGGAAAAGGGGAGGAACTTTACGTTTCAAAGTTATGGATGTGAAATGAACTAGGAGATGCGTAAGTGACCCAGTGGCGCCGGTCCAGCAAATGGCCCAACCGTTGGTCGGGGGGTTCCAGAGGGCGGTAGACAAGTAAATCTGTCGGTGCTTCCTTCTACATGTAGAAAACAAGAGGTGGGGAGCATAACATGCGACTGATCATCGTGTAAATGCTATGTCTCCTGGCGCGTCAAACTCCAGTATTAGTTCATCTCTCAATGTTGGAAATTTTCTGCAACATTATCATTGTTGGCAGGTTTGAAAAGTGTTTGAACTGGAATTGCAATATTCTTCCAGCAAGTTCCTCTATTATGAAAATTTGATAATATCTTGCTTATCTTTGACATAGCAGATATTTCTTCAGAACAATTATATTTTAAGTTACCTTGTAACTTCATCTCATACCTTATATTGGTAATACGTTCATTAATGCATGGCATATGGTTTCAAAGATATTTTGGACTGTTATACATTATCACTGTTCAATTATATTTTGGTGGGCTATTGCTCACCCTTGCTTTATTTATTTATATCACAACAAAAGCTAGATCAGATGGCCGCGCAAGGCGTACCCAACATAGGCAGGTGTCATCCGTCAGAGGATTAACCGCTGAGGTCATAGCTACCATTGCTGAGGATGCAGCTTCTGGTAGGCTAGTTGTTGGTATTTGATCATCAAATGTATTTATTATATGGCATATACCAATGGATGACAAAGAATATGTAATGGTAAAATTGTAATTCTTTGGGTTGTAAGAACTCAAACTTATGATTAATAATATTGATGGTTACTCTGATTTCATCTATGGGACTATAACGGGTGTGTTTTAGGTTGTTGTTTTGGGTCATAAGGTTGTAATTTAATTATGTTGGTTTTGTGGATGGATATTAAGACCGTAACGACCAGATTCCTGACCCCGGATCTGGGGGTGTTACAATAAGTATCTATAACTTAATATTTTTAATATTTTTGAATTTATAAATTAATAATTAATTATTTAATTTTTCAATAATAGTTAGGGGTACTAGTCAAAATACTAATTGACTTTTAAATTACCAAATCTAATAAATTTATTTTTTTCTAAAATTTTGGCAATAACATTAAAAATGATGAATCTTGACATCCGTATGTTTGGATCGTCGATAAATATTTTGAAAAAAATCGAAACTTGAATCAGGGACGAAACCCTGTTTAGGGGTACTAGTCAAAGTACAAGTTGATTGTTAAATTACCAAATCAAATAAATTTATTTTTTCTGAAATTTTGGCAATAACATTAAAAATGATGGATCTTGACATCCGTAAGGTTGGATCGTCCATAAATATTTTGAAAAAAATCGAAACATGAATCAGGGACGAAACCCTGTTTAGGGGTACTAGTCAAAGTAATAGTTGAACTGTTAATTACCAAATCAAATAATTTATTTTTTTCTAAAATTTTGGCAATAACATTTAAAAGGATGGATCTTAACATCCGTACAGTTGAATCATCGATAAATATTTTGAAAAAATTGAAACATGAATCAGGGACGAAATCCTGTTTAGGGGTACTAGTCAAAGTAATAGTTGACCGTTAAATTACAAAATTAAATGAATATATTTTTTTCAGAAATTTTGGCAATAACAATGAAAAGGATGACTCTTAACATCCGTACGGTTGGATCAGTTAGAAATATTTTTAAAAAAATTGAAAATCGAAACCCTAAACCCTAGTCAACCACTAAACTTAAAATTTCTAAAATTTCTAACATCCGTACTAGTACTCCTACTATTTTTAGTTGTTTTGTAGTGTTCATAGTGAGTATGACTAATTGAGTGTGTATGAATTTTTTTCCAAATTTGGCTTTTTTTCCATTTTAATTTATTTTACAAACTACCTAAAAATCAAATTATTAGAAAATTAGTGTAAGTAAGGTAAAATTCTTCACAAAATTAGTTAGTATGACTACTTGGTTGTGTATGAATTTTTAAATCAAATTTTGACTTTTTTTCTAGTTTTATATAATTTATCAAGTAATTCTACAAACTACTTAAAAAAGAGGGAAAAATCAAATCATTAGAAAATTAGATAATATCATCACAAAAATAGCTAGCATGAATACTTGGATGTGTATAAATTTTAAATTGGCTTAATGACCTTTTGGCCCTTCAAGTTTGCACAGTTATACCCGTAAAGCCCTATAGTTTTAAAGCGTTTCTTTTCGCCCCTCCAACTTCAGAAATGTACCTTTTAGCCACAAAACCGTTGCCTTTTTGACACAAAACCGTCGTCTTTTATAACGAATAGACGACGGTTTGTGGCAAAAAGGTACATTTTTGAAGTTGGAGGGGCGAAAAGGAACGCTTTAAAACTGTAGGGCTTTATGGGTATAAATCTGCAAACTTGAAGGGCCAAAAGGTCATTAAGCCTTTTAAATTAAATTGTACTTGGGTGTGTATAAATTTTAAATGACATTTAGGATGTATATATTCGGGTTTTTTTTCGGGTTTCGGGTTTGGATCGGTTTTCGGATTTCGGATCGGTATACGTAATATCCAAATCCATATCCAAAAAATTTCGGGTCTAAAAATCATATCCATATCCAAAAAATCGGGTTCGGGTTATCCAAAATTTCGGGTTTAGGGTCGGTATCCGTCGAATTGGATTTTATTAACATCACTATTCGTACCTGTAGAAAAAATTGCTGTATTCGATTGAAATTATTTGTACTCGAGAAAGATCGCTAAATTCTACTGATCATATTGAATCGATGGGTTGTGTTTAGAGTGTCTATGCCTCAGATCCTCTTATTTAATTGGCTTAATGACCTTTTGACCCTTCAAGTTTGCACATTTATACCCATAAAGCCCTACAGTTTTAAAGTGTTCCTTTTCGCCCCTCCAACTTCAGAAATGTACATTTTAGCCACAAAACTATCGCCTTTTTGACACAAAACCGTCGTTTTTTAGAACGAATAGACGACGGTTTGTGGCAAAAAGGTACATTTCTGAAGTTGGAGTGGCAAAAAGGAACGAGTTTAAACGTTAAGGCTTTATGGGTATAAGTGTGCAAACTTGAAGGGCCAAAAGGTCATTAAGCCTATTTAATTCATTTCTACTTTCTGACATTCCTCCTAAATTTAAAAATTAGAAGAAACGGTAAATGAGAAAGAAATATAGAGGTCCTTTCTTACATCGAAATCATTGGGAGATATCTTTGCATTATAAATTAACTAGGTAACAAAGCCGCGCTATGCGCGGCACGAAAATATTTTTAAAAATTATACACATAACATTATTTTTTGTTAAATTTTATTATTTGAAATTTAATATGATAAATTAAAAAGTATGTGAAATGTAATTAAATTTGAATGTTTAAAAATTAAAGAGAAAAGAATTAGGTGAAAAAAAACATGTTTCAGTTAAATTCTTGAATATTAATAATATTAATAATTTTGAAGATATTGACGAACCTATTTTGTCGCATAAAAAATGCTTTTGAAATCTAATATTGACAAACATTTGCAAAGTTTGACATTGAATAAGTAAAAATAACATTTGTGAATCTTTTCTATTGTCGATGACATCATAAAAGACGTGATTGCTTAATTTGTTATTAAATTATTTGTTAGTAAAATTGATTGTATGATGAAAAGAATTAGAATGTAAATGTAATGAGAGGTGTGATTGATTTCACTTGTCGATATATTTGGTTTTATGACCAAAAAAACAGAATTCAAATGCATATTGTAAGTCATGCTTCATGTTTTTTTGGAGTGATTCGACACCCGTATCTCTACATTTAATTAATTTTTTAGAGCATTTTATAAGAACGTTTTTTTGTAACATTAATATTAAATTCATGGACACATCAAAGTGATACTCACATATTCTAATATTCTTTTATTAAATTTTATAATAAATTTGTACATATAATTGTTTTTAAAGCCGATGCTCGTTTTATAACACCCTTACTTAATGCTCAAAAAGTGAGAATTTGTTTAAAATAACAAAAATCAACTCCTTAAACACCTTTTACTTTTTTCCATACCAAACTACAATGTCAACATAATTCCTATAATAAAAATTTGTAAATATTAAATATAACTAATTAACGATTTTAAACACCGTCTCTCATCTCATAACATACATGCATGATTAATTGATTAGTAATAGTATAAGAATGTGTTTAATTAGAATATTAATTTTTCCAACACAAAATAATCAAACAACGCATGGGTAATTTTTTTATTGATTTAATTGACGAAAAAAGGGTCCACTTGATACAATTTAATCGAGTTGGTCACACCCCGTGTATAATTTGTTCAGGTATAAATGTAAATTCTACGATATTACTTTTATTTAAATTGTGGATGTTAATCGAAAAATATATATACTTATGTATCTTATTATGATTCTCACGATCATTAATTACGAATTTATCGGAAAGTTAAAATCGTCTATTAATTATTGCCAAAATATTTGCAATGATTTTGAATAAGGATTAGAAATGACGATAAAAATTATTTTATTTCATTGTTTTACCTTAAAATAATGGTATTTTTATATAAATCATTAATATTTTATAACAAAATAATGATAATAATAATGTTCTAATAAAATTGTTAAACTTTTATATTAAATATGAAATAAAGTGTATTTAATATATATTTAATAGGTATAATTAATTATTAATTAAATGCAAGAAAATTATTTTAATAAAAAATAAAAATGTGAAAATTCAATAAAAATATTTTGAAGCTTCTGAGTGCAAGTCTCTCCAGTTTCCTGCTATTATAATAAATTTTTATATAAAAGTACTGTAATAGATAAATTAATTTCTATTATTATTAAAAATTGATTGATCTCTTATGAATTTTCTATTAAAAATTAATTTAAAAATAATTTACATGAATTATTAATTGGAAAAATATTTTCATTATATATATCTAAAATTTTGATAATCTTAAAAACATCACAAACATATAAAAATAAAAATTACAATATGAACGTAATATTTACAATCAAAAGTTATAAATTGTTAGGAATAATTCATAAGTTGTGATGTTAAGAATAGAATTTACACATTATACTTCTTGTAATCCTGATCTTATAAAGGATTTAGCACTATATATAGGATTTATGTGTAAAACAGTTATCTGTACAGTTTAGTCAGGAATGAACAGTGTATCGGAGACTACATGTCAGGAACAAAGAACAAATCCTGATGACGGTCTAATACTGATGATGATCAGATACTGATGATGCAAGATGAAATCCTGATATCAGTCGTGTTATTGATGATGTCATTATGGATGCTACAGAAACTGGCAAGTGCTATAAAACAGGATCGTTGTTTGAAGAACAAGCAGAAGATATTATGAAGGAAAGAGTTTTCTATTGAAGGAAACTATCGACTAGAAGGCAGAACATTGTCATGTATAGATTATATCTTTCTGTTATTAGTTGATAGGTAGCATTATAAATACTCTCTCTATATCATTGTAAAAAGTGTTCATGAGGTTTGTAATCGTGAGTATACGAGAGTACAAACAGAGAGAGAGATTTGTATTATCAGCAGCTGCTAAAGGTATTGTACACCTTTGGTAGAGTTTGTATTTGATCTTATTAATACAAACAGAGTTTGATTCATTCGTTTATTCTTGTTCATATAATCAAGCAAAAATCAGACACGATTATATAACTTGTATTCAACCCCCCCCCCCTTCTACAAATTATTCGAGTTAACAATTGGTATCAGAGCGGGTTGATTTCGAATAATCATAAAGATCTGCAATCATGTCTGGTTACAAGGATGGGAATACTAAGATTCCTATGCTCAAGAGAAACGAATATACTCTATGGGAAGTAAAGATGTTGCATCATCTGGAAGCAACAGATCCTGATTATCTTGACAGAATCAGAGATGGACCTTTTGTTCCAACAAAGGTCGTTGGACAAGCAACTATTGATGGTGTGGTTGTTCCAGAACATACAGCAGAGAAGCCAAAATCTGAATGGTCAGATAAGGACAAGGAGAATGTTCTTAAAGATGCTAAAGTGAGAAACATATTATTCAACAGTCTTGATTCTGTTCTCACTAACTATGTTCTCTCTTGTAAAACTGCTAAGGATATTTGGGACAATCTTAAGGTTCACTGTGAAGGAACTAAGCCTGTCAGGAAGAATATGAGGACATTACTTATACAACAGTATGAGTACTTTGAATCCAAGTCTGGTGAGTCACTTACTGATACCTTTGATAGGTTTACAAAACTCATCAATGAGATGGCCATGCATGGTAAATATTATGACTTGGAGGATATGAATACAAAGTTCATGAAAGCTTTGCCTGATTTCTTCAATGAGAAGATATCTGCGATTGAGGAAGCTAATGATCTGGATGAGATTTCATTAGAGGCAGTATATGGAAAATTGAGAGCTTATGAACTTGACAAGCAGCAGAAGAAGAGCAAGAGTGAAGGAAAGATGAAGACTATTGCACTTACTGCTCAATCTGAATTAAAGAAGCTTCCTGAAGAACAGCATGAAGAGATTGCTGTAAAGAATTCAAGAAAGAAGAAAAGCAAAGAAAGTTCTGAGTCAGAGACTACTGATATGAACTCTGACAACAGTGATTCTGAATCAGAGATGCAGGAACTCTTTGCTATGTTTGCTAAAGCTTTCAAGAAAGGTAGATTCAACAGGAGAAGATTTAGCAAAGGACCTTTTCAAAAGAAGGAGGAGAAGAAGAGTGACAAAGGCAAAGGTACAATTGTCAAGCTTGATAAGGCCAAGATCAAGTGTTTTAATTGCAGCGAGCTTGGACACTTTGCTAGTGAGTGTAAGAAACCTAGGAATTCAGGAAAGGGTAATGCACTTATGGTCACACAGAAGGATTGGGCTGATTCCAGTGATTCTGAAGATGAATTGGATTATGACAACATTGCATTGATGGCAAATGGTTCAGACAAACCTTGATCTCCAAAGAAAACTTCTCCATCCTCTGTTATGGTATCACTTCACTCTCTTGATTCATTTGATAGCTTAAATTCTGATGAAATTAGATCTATCCATGCTGAGTTTAAGAATCTTATGACTAATTTTAGAATTCTTACTTGTGAAAAAGATGAACTTAAGGTTAAGAATGATAAATTAGTTGATAGAAATAATTTTCTTGAATCTGAGTTAATTCAAATGGAAGAATACAAGTTAAGTTCTGATAAAGCTAAGCATGATTATAGTGTTATTCTTGAGGCTTATGACTATGTCAGAAAAGAACTAGAGGAAGAGAGAGATGTGATTAAGACCATTAACATTTCTGGTAAAAAGACACAAGAAATCATCGAAAATGGAATTCATGGTAAGGTTAATGGTTTAGGTTTTGATAAGGCTAGACAAGAAGAAAAATTAGCTATTGTCAATGATGAAAGTAAAGTAGAAGCTAACATATCTAAATCTGAAGGTAAGAAAATTGTTTCTGAACCTAATCTTGTTAAATTTGTTGATTCAAAAGGTACCCCTGTTGTACACAAAAGGATTAACAATAGTAATTCAGATGAGAAAGTGTTAGAGAAACCTAAGAATGTAAACATAGGGTTTCTGTCTAAGTCTCAGTTGAAACAGAGATTAGATGGTCTTTCAGAGTCTAGCAAGATCAAGAGAAATAGAAATGGAAAAGAAGGTATTAATAAAGAGAATAATTACAAGAATGTACCTGATGCACCTAGGAAAAAATGCTATAAGTGTGGAAATCATAATCATTTGGCCCTAGACTGCAATCAAAAACCTTCTTGGAAAACTGAGTCCAGATTCTCCAAGACTCAGAAAATTCAATACCAACCACAAAAAGCTTATTATCATTGTGGTAGTTTACGTCATTCCATTTACATGTGTAGAGAATATCATGAACTGTATTATGACTATTATTCCTTGAAATCTGAAACTCCTAGTCACAAACAGTTTGTGAAATTAGAGTCAAAAGTTGACTCTACAACAGGTAAAGTAAAGACAAAATTCTCAAAGCCTATTGTTTCTAAATCTAGTAAGAAAGGATCCAATCAAAGTTGGGTCCTAAAAAATTCTAACTAGTTACTTTTTGTTTGCAGGGCACAGGAAAGAAGCATTCAATTATCTTGGACAGTGGATGCTCTGGACATATGACTGGAAAGAAGTCCCTGCTTACAAAGTTTGAGAGGAAAGCTGGCCCAGTAATATCTTTTGGAGATGGCAACAAAGGAGAAACTCTGGGATATGGCTCAATTGTTTTGGGGAATGTCATCATAGAAAATGTAGCACTGGTTGAAGGCTTGAAACATACTCTTTTAAGCATAAGTCAACTGGGTGATAAAGGTTACAAATCAATCTTTGACAGAGAAGGATGCAAAATCTTGAATATGCAAAATGGAGACATTGTTCTAACATATATGAAGCCAGCTTAAGTGATACATATAAAGGAATTGTTTGATGTCTCTACAGCAAAGCAACAAGTGATGAAAGCTGGAATTGGCACAAGAAGCTCTCACATCTTAATTTCAAGAAGCTTAATCAACTTGTTAAGCACAATATGGTGAGAGGCCTACCTCAGGCAAATTATGTGCAAGATGGACTTTATGATGCATGTCAGCTTGGAAAGCAAAGAAGAACCACTTTCAAGAGCAAGACTGAAAATTCGATTACTGAACCATTTCACATGCTACATCTTGATCTGTTCGGTCCAGTAAACATTATGTCTATCAGTAAGAAAAGATATGCTCTAGTGATAGTGGATGATTTCACAAGGTTTACATGGGTGTTCTTTCTACACAAGAAGGATGAAGCTCCTCAGCAAATCATTGAACTTGTAAAGAATATTTGATAAGTGGCTTTTATATCCACTTGGAACATTCTAAATCGGCTTGAATTGATTGTCTTAGACTCAAGTTTCTTGTAGTTTTGATGTATTTTGCTTAGTTGTGCAGGTTTATGAGAATGTTGATTAAGGTGGATGCTTCTATAATTTTTTGGGAATTAATTGATTAAAATTCGGATTTTCTGGGAAGGCTGCGCAGCTTACACTGTTTTGGCCATATCTGGAGTTCTGTAAGTCCGTTTTCAGCGATCTTACTGCCCACGCGAAGCTTGAGAGATTTTCTACAACCTGGGATAGGAATCACGTGCAAGTAAAGTGTTGAATTAAATCGCGCGCGTATTCTTTGTGAAGCATGGCTGGAAAATTCCTGTTTTGCCCTTTTCAAGTTCTAATTATATTCCGGGCAGGTTTTAGCACCTTAATTAAATTCTAATTGTAATAGAAGATAAATTCTTGCTGGGCAAGAAATCTAGAGCCTATAAAAGCACATCTAAGCATTGTAATAGATATACACATTATCATAGTTTTATTATTGTAACCAGCTTAGATCTGCAAGGGAGAAAAGGAGAGAAGGATTCAACGCTCGTGACAAGCAACAGATCTAGATCTACTTCATCCTTTGTTCTAGATTTGTTTTTCTCAAACTCTTGTTTATTAATATAATTACTTCTTTTATTCATATCTTGTTATTTACCATGTTTTCATCAAATCCCATGACGATGAACGGTTCAATTATGGGCTAATCGTTGTTGTGGGATCCTAGTGGATTTATCTATGTAGCTTAGTAGTTTGCATGCCTTAAAGATTTATGTGTGGTGAATACTGATATCCTCGTATGGTTAATCTTAATGCTTTTAGATGCGTAGCTAACATCTAAATTGAATTGTTAATCTCTTGCTAAACGAGAGTGGATCTTGAGATTTAGAACTTGTCATGCTAGCATAGGATAGGTTGGTGTTTTGACATCATGATTTGTGGCATCAATAGAGATATTATGCTACCCTATGTGATCTAAGTGGATAACTTGTGCTTCATCCTTTATGTTTTCAAATTCTATAGAGATATAGGGTCTAAACATAATAGGTGCCTACTCGTCTTCTATCTCTTTTGTGGATGTATGCGTAGATTGGTACTAGTATACCGAGAGGTAACTTTTACTCTTTTCGTGTTATTCAATCAGATATCAAAACCATCGCATGTTTTAATTAAAGGCTGCAACTCTAAGTGAAGTAGATGATGAAACTAGGATTCCATGTTTTATTCTCATATTAGTAATTCGACTTTAATCTCTTAAATTAGTTAATCTTTAGTTTGATAATTAATTTAGTAGTTAATAAAAATCCAATTTGTTATTTGTCTTAGCAGTGGATAAAAACCATACATCGGTGCATAGGTACATTAATTGAATTGAACACCGTTCTAGATCTCTGTGGGAACGAACTTGATTTAATCATATATTACTTGTGACAACGTGCGCTTGCGTAATTTTGCATAACAAGTTTTTGGCGCCGCTGCCGGGGAAAGCAACTCTCCAGGAAAGCCACATCAAGCCACATTAATTTTCAGGAAAGCAACTCTCCAGGTAAGTTTTTTTGGTCACGTTGTTGTTTTATAACGTCAATGTTACGTGTATATATATATTAGTTAACTTATATTAAATTCAATTCATCTCCTAAATCAATTCCTACCCCTTTTCTAATTATTTTCTTGACCTAAAATCCTAATTCTAGCTCCATATTAATTCCAGATTATTCCCAATCCATATCCTATTTCATATTTTATTTTATTTATTTTATTTATTCTTATTCTTATTTTTATTTTTTATTTTTTTTATTATTATTTTTTCCCCCAAATATATATTACCCACCTATACATACAAATCCAATTCCTTTTCTACTTCTTTAAAAATTCAATTCTAAAGAGGAATTAATTGCAAGTTCACCTCTTTGATTCGTATTGGGTAAATCTTTTTCTCTAATTTTATTTTTATTACGAATTTGTGTTCTTGTAAATTGGGATTTTGTATTATTCTTGGAATTTGGGCTATTTGTGGTGTGATATTGCTTGGTAATTATTGGTGGAGCTTCTTGTGAGTTGGGTATTGATTCTTATGGCTCCTAAGCGTGGGAGAGGTGGTGCTAGTGTTCTGAAATTTTTGTCTCTCGCATGATTCATTCGAGGATGAGGCATGGCAGGTATGTTTCTACTATCCCTTGTATTTACTTCCATTCAATGAGGACATTGAATATTCTAAGTTTGGGGGTGGTTTGGGGGATTAGTAGTTGTTGTAGTATTATGTGTTCATGTAGGATTTTATGTTTGCATATTAGTAGTAGTAAATTATGCATATATGTTCGTGTTACTACGTTTGTTTCATATAGGACATTCTGTTTTTATGTTTGTATATCATGTGAGTTCATAATAGTTGCATTGGCACCCATGCTTGATAGGAATTTTGTGTTGTTGATGCTTTTGATTGAGAAGTGATATGCTTTGTTCTTGTGCACACACATACACTAGTAAGTTGAAGCTAGTAGACTTATTGAATGTTGTAAGTGATTAGAAGGACATGAATATGTGCAAGATGATTTAGTTTGCATGCTTTGAATACAAGTAGGTGCATTAGAGAGATTTTTGCTTGGGATTGAGTATGTTTTTCCACCAAGTGAGATTTTGAGCCTTATTGCATATTTGCAATTTATTCGTTTGTTTGAGTGTCCACGGATTGTTTGCATTACTAGCAGTTGTTTGAGGTCTTTCTTGAAATGCATGACATTATTTGACGATTAAAATGATAAAGGCATTTAGGAATAACCGCTTATTTTCCCATATTACCATACCATGTTTACATGATCAATTAGTTAACCCGTTGAGCTTAATCCTATTTTTTCGGTGACATACCACATTACTTGCCTAGACCTTTTTCTTGTATTGGCCTTACATTAATTTGAACCCACATTGTCAAAGGCTAGTAGAGTGCTTAAGGGAGTAATAAGGTGTGCAAGGAGGGGTATTGTTGGTCTTACTTTTGGGGGGAATATTGAAAATTGGGTTTGGTTTTTTACTTGATAGTCGACATATGTAATAAAATTATGGGATCATTGTTATTGTTTATATTATTGTTTGTGTTTTATTTAGCTCTCGAAAAAAAAGAAAAAAAATAGAAAAAAAAACAACAAAAGAAAAAAAAAAATATTATGAGAGCATGTTTGTGTTTGTTGTGATCCTATTTCAGTCGACTAGTCGAGTGTTTGTTTTAGTAAAAATTATGTGGGGGGGAAATATGGTGTTGTGTATGATTTATTATGGTACTTACTAGCTTTTGACACTTCACCTGTTTTGGCTTATTTGACATACCTTGTCCCTAGCCCCGTTACAACCCAAATAAAGACCTTTTGATTATCGTCATTGATGTATGTTGTGTTAAGAGTTAGATTGATACCAAATGTCAAGCATGCTTATGATTTTGTTGGAACTGAGTGATACACTTACCCTTGTTCTTGAGTGAATATTCTTTGTGAGTGGATTGTGAGTGTTTGCTTGTTCTTGCGTATGAGATCCTGAGTGTTTTCTCGAAGATGTGCTCTTGTAGGCTTAGCATGTTTACTAACTTATTCTTACATTTGACATGGGCTTGTGAGAACTTATGCATGTTCATTGAGTAGACTATGTGAATACTTGCACTTTCGACACCAAGACATTGCGTATTTACTTTGATTCTTAAGTTGATGTGGCATGAGAGGATTTGAAGGTATGGTAGGTTAGATTAATTGCATTTTCATTTAGTTGCATTCATGCATTGCATTGCATTAGGTTAAATGGATTTTGTGGGTACATTCGCTATAGGCCCTCACGAGACCTTACTCGTCCACTAGGGCTGCCTAGGGGTTTAAAGGGCTTGTTGCATATGCCAAATGCAACCGTGATCACCTACGGAAGTGGTACTAGTTAGTTAGTTGTAATTGTTTATGCTTGAGGACAAGCATCGGTTTAAGTTTGGGGGTGTGATAAGTGGCTTTTATATCCACTTGGAACATTCTAAATCGGCTTAAATTGATTGTCTTGGACTCAAGTTTCTTGTAGTTTTGATGTATTTTGCTTAGTTGTGCAGGTTTATGAGAATGTTGATTAAGGTGGATGCTTCTATAATTTTTTGGGAATTAATTGATTAAAATTCTGATTTTCTGGGAAGGCTGCGCAGCTTACACTGTTTTGGCCATATCTGGAGTTCTGTAAGTCCGTTTTCAGCGATCTTACTGCCCACGCGAAGCTTGAGAGATTTTCTACAACCTGGGATAGGAATCACGTGCAAGTAAAGTGTTGAATTAAATCGCGCGCGTATTCTTTGTGAAGCATGGCTGGGAAATTCCTGTTTTGCCCTTTTCAAGTTCTAATTATATTCCGGGCAGGTTTTAGCACCTTAATTAAATTCTAATTGTAATAGAAGATAAATTCTTGCTGGGCAAGAAATCTAGAGCCTATAAAAGCACATCTAAGCATTGTAATAGATATACACATTATCATAGTTTTATTATTGTAACCAGCTTAGATCTGCAAGGGAGAAAAGGAGAGAAGGATTCAACGCTCGTGACAAGCAACAGATCTAGATCTACTTCATCCTTTGTTCTAGATTTGTTTTTCTCAAACTCTTGTTTATTAATATAATTACTTCTTTTATTCATATCTTGTTATTTACCATGTTTTCATCAAATCCCATGACGATGAACGGTTCAATTATGGGCTAATCGTTGTCGTGGGATCCTAGTGGATTTATCTATGTAGCTTAGTAGTTTGCATGCCTTAAAGATTTATGTGTGGTGAATACTGATATCCTCGTATGGTTAATCTTAATGCTTTTAGATGCGTAGCTAACATCTAAATTGAATTGTTAATCTCTTGCTAAACGAGAGTGGATCTTGAGATTTAGAACTTGCCATGCTAGCATAGGATAGGTTGGTGTTTTGACATCATGATTTGTGGCATCAATAGAGATATTATGCTACCCTATGTGATCTAAGTGGATAACTTGTGCTTCATCCTTTATGTTTTCAAATTCTATAGAGATATAGGGTCTAAACATAATAGGTGCCTACTCGTCTTCTATCTCTTTTGTGGATGTATGCGTAGATTGGTACTAGTATACCGAGAGGTAACTTTTACTCTTTTCGTGTTATTCAATCAGATATCAAAACCATCGCATGTTTTAATTAAAGGCTGCAACTCTAAGTGAAGTAGATGATGAAACTAGGATTCCATGTTTTATTCTCATATTAGTAATTCGACTTTAATCTCTTAAATTAGTTAATCTTTAGTTTGATAATTAATTTAGTAGTTAATAAAAATCCAATTTGTTATTTGTCTTAGCAGTGGATAAAAACCATACATCGGTGCATAGGTACATTAATTGAATTGAACACCGTTCTAGATCTCTGTGGGAACGAACTTGATTTAATCATATATTACTTGTGACAACGTGCGCTTGCGTAATTTTGCATAACAATATTCAGAATAACTCTGAGTACAAAGTTAAAGTACTTAGGAGTGACAATGGTATAGAATTCAAGAATTCTACAATGGAGGGGTTTTGTGCAGACAATGGAATCACTCAACAGTTTTCTGCACCTGGTACACCTCAGCAGAATGGTGTAGTGGAAAGAAAGAACAGGACTCTCATAGAGGCAGCAAGAACCATGCTTGCAGATGCAAAACTTCCAACCTACTTTTGGGCAGAAGCTATTAACACTGCATGTTTCACTCAAAACTGTACCTTGGTAAATAGTCATGGAAAAACTCCCTATGAGATGATCAAAGGAAAGAAACCAAGTGTGAAATACTTTCACATCTTTGGATGCAAATGCTATGTCCTAAAAGTTCATCCAGAACAACTTGGAAAATTTGAAGCCAAATCGGATGAAGCAATTTTTCTAGGATATTCAGCATCTAAGGCCTTCAAAGTTTATAATCTCAGAACTCACATTGTTATGGAATCAATTCATGTTGCATTTGATGATAAGAAATTTGGAATTCTGCAAACTGATGAAAGCCATGACAAATTGGAATTTGAAAATCTGAAGAATTCTGAGATACTCTCCAGTGATGATGAAGGTTCTCCAGAAGGAATTTCTATTGCTTCTCAAAGGAATGCTACTGTTGAGGGGGAGCAAATAAATCAAAGAGAACACAGTGATCATCAGGAGCAGACTAGCTATTCAGAGTCTACTCCATCAGGAACTGATCTTTCAAAGTCTACTGAAGGAAGATCAGTAACTAGCAGCAATATGGAATCTACTGATTCTACTGATCAAAGGAGAGTTATTGAAGGCAGAGAGAATTCTTCTACAAGAGATATCACTAACTTAGGGGGAGAGACTAGCAGAGTCAATCTACCACCTGTTAGAAAATGGACCAAGGATCATACTGAAGATTTGATTATTGGTGATCCAAATAGTGGTGTTCGAACTAGAAGATCAATTCAAAATGAATGCTTGTATAGTTGCTTTCTCTCAAAGAATGAACCTAAGAAGGTTGACGAAGCCTTACAGGATCCTGATTGGGTAATTGCAATACAGGAAGAGTTAAATGAGTTTGAGAGAAACAAAGTCTGGAAACTGGTACCAAGACCTAAAGATAGATCTATTGTTGGTGCAAGATGGGTTTTCAGAAACAAGCTAGATGAATCTGGTATGATTGTAAGAAACAAAGCAAGACTGGTGGCTAAGGGTTATTCTCAGGAAGAAGGCATTGATTATGATGAGACCTTTGCACCTGTAGCAAGATTGGAAGCAATCAGAATGTTTCTTGCATTTGCAGCTCATTCAAAATTCAAGGTATATCAGATGGATGTAAAGAGTGCTTTTCTAAATGGCAAACTTGATGAGGAAGTGTATGTGGAACAGCCACCTGGATTTGTTGATCCAAAGTTTCCAAATCATGTCTACAAACTTGACAAGGGACTCTATGGACTAAAGCAGGCACCAAGAGCATGGTATGAGACTTTGTCTAAATTTCTTCTTGAAAATGGCTTTACAAGAGGTACAATTGACAAAACTCTATTCATTAGAAAAATAAAAGGTGAATTGCTTTTAGTTCAAGTTTATGTTGATGATATTATTTTTGGTTCTACTAATGAAAAGTTGTGTGCTAAGTTTAGCAAGCTTATGCAGTCTAAGTATCAGATGAGCATGATGGGTGAATTAAATTATTTCTTAGGCTTGCAGGTCAAACAGACTGAGACTGGTATTTTCATTAATCAGTCAAAGTATATCAAAGATCTCTTAAGAAGGTTTGACTTTCAAGACTGTGTAGTTGCAAAAACACCAATGACAACAACCACTAAACTAGACTCAGATCCTAAGGGAAAGAGTGTGGATAATACTAGTTATAGAGGCATGATAGGCTCATTGTTATATCTAACTGCAAGTAGGCCAGATATAATGTTTTCTACCTGTTTATGTGCTAGATTCCAAAGTGATCCTAAGGAATCTCATTTAATTGCTGTGAAGAGAATTTTTAGATATCTCAAAGGAACTCCAAATCTTGGTTTGTGGTACCCTAGAGAATCTGATTTCTTTCTAATTGGTTATTCAGACTCTGATTATGCAGGGTGTAAAATAGACAGGAAAAGCACTACAGGTACATGTCAATTTTTGGGAAACAGATTGATTTCTTGGGCAAGCAAGAAGCAACAATCTGTCTCAACCTCAACTGCAGAAGCTGAGTACATAGCAGCAGGCAGTTGTTGTGCACAGCTCCTTTGGATAAGAAATCAGTTGATGGATTATGGTATGACACTTAGTAATATTCCTATGTTTTGTGATAATACTAGTGCTATTAAAATTGCAGAAAATCCAGTTCAACATTCAAGGACTAAGCACATTGATGTCAGGTATCATTTTATTAGAGAACATATTGAGAATGGTACTATGGAACTTCATTTTGTTCCTACTGACAAACAGCTTGCAGATATTCTAACTAAACCACTTGATGAGACTACATTCAGTAGATTAGTAAGTGAGTTAGGAATGTTAAATTTCTAGATCTTTAACATCTCCAATAGTAGCAAGATATGTTGTTTTTAGCTTATAGACTTGATATTCTTGTCAGGATCTATATTTGATTGTTAAATGCTTTAGCTATAACACTTTGCCTTGATAAATTTCAGTATGATAGACTTGTTAATAATCATCAGGATTAGATTTGTATCAGGATGCTGACGTCATCAGTATTGTGTCAGTATCAGGATTGTGAAAATTGTTTCAAATCCTGACGTTTACTTTGTGTAGTAATCTAATTCTGTGATGTGTTAAGTCTATGCCAGCAAGTTTTAATATTTGCATACTGATAATTTATACATCATTCAATAATCAAAAGACAAGTAGATAATAAGAAATTGTATTTTCATTAATTGAAAGCATTACATATATGGAAATGAAATACAACATCTTTTTGTCTAACTTCTACTGATAATTCTATACTTGTCTATTGAAATGAATTCTGAGGTACAGGACAAGGAGCATCTCAAGAAATCCATCAGGGGATTGAACAGCCTCGTCTACTCTTGGATTCCTTGTCTGGGCGACTTGAATGAGAGTAGCTAACTTAAATGAATAGCATCTCCATCAAGATCAACCTCAGACTCTCGGCCAAATTCTTCATCCTCAAGTTTTGAGGAGGTTAGGGGAAGATTGTATCCAACAGATGGATGTTCTAGGAGAAACCTCTGGATATTATCTGAAACTAATCCATCCATGATTAGTTCGATGAGAAGAGTCGTCTTTTCAAAGAGATGATCAAGAACAGGATGTTCATCGACTGAGAAAAATCTAAAGAATGGGTTTGAATGGAATTTTGGTCTGAGAATCATTGGTGAGAAGAAAAGAAATTGAAAGGTTTATGGAGAATGGCATAAGGCGTCTGTTTCTTTTAAAGAAAGACGTGAGAAGCTGAACAGTCACTTGGAAGTTTTAATTAAGTCAGATGCTAATTATTGCGTGTGAATGTGTTTCTTGTTTTCAAGAAATGTTGAATATATCTAACCAATTGATTTTTGTTTAGATTAATTATTTATTTCTTTTCAGATAAAAGAAAAATGCCATGTGGAAACTCCAATTAAGTCTCTGAAATCAGGATGATATTGATCAGGATTTCAAGTGTGACCATCAGGATTTGAAAATTATATTTTTAAATCACATTGCATTTTGTGATTATTTTGATGGGAGGTCAACAGGAAAAGGAAGCTGATCAGTATTGATTTTTATCTTAATAATACCCTGATTTATTTCATGAAAATCAATTTTGATTTTATTTTCTAAAAATCGTGGGTAACCGCACGTTTCAGGGACTGACACCTGTTAACCTACGTGTCGTCATGAGATAGTGGTCTGAAAGATTTGTGAAATATATTTATTTTGAAACTCTAATCATGTAATTGCTTTCTCTAATTTCACATTCTCTAAAGCAAAAACACTCTCGAGTTCTCAAAATCTCTAATCCATTTCAAGAATTTTTCAAGTTTTCTTTTTCAGATCAAAATCAATGGCAGCTCAGAGAAGATTACCTAAGTTAGTAGCTTTCAAGTTTAGTGACTTTGATTTTATGATGAACAATCATGTAGCAGCTATCACCAACAAGGAAGGAGTGTCAACTGATTTTCATCCAATCATGGACTTTCTGGCGTATGGACCATTAAGTTATGCATTGACAGCATCTCCACAGATTAATCAAGCAGCTGTTTCACAAGCTTGGGAGAATGCTGAGGTAATTGATTCTACTCAGAGTCAATCAGGTAAGATTGTTCTACACTTAGGACAAGACTCATTTGATATTACTGAATCTGTTGTTAATTCAGTACTTCACTTACCTGTTAGTTTGATTTATGAGAATGTACCATCTGATGATAATGTGAGAACTATGTTGTCTGAATTAGGTTATAGTGGACCTCTAGACAACATGAGCCAGTTGAATAGGTCTTTTCTTAGAAAGGAATGGTCTTTCTTCTTTGATCAAATTGCTAAATGTTTTACTGGTAAATGTAGTTCTTTTCAACAAATTACTTCTGTTACATCACAGATTGCTTATAGTTTGCTTTATGACAGAGTAATTAACATTGGTCACATTATCTTAAGTCAGATGAGTATTAAACTTGGGTTAAGAGATCAAAACATGAAAATGGTTTATTATCATAGATTTATGCAATTGTTTATTAACCATTTTATTCCTGATGTTGAAGCTAGATTTGGTAGGGAACATTGTGTTTCTTCTTATGTACAGCAAAAGAGAATTTTCTCTGACATTATAAAGAAGGACAATGAAAAGAATCTAGATGAAATACCTGCAATTCATTATCCACATCATTTTCAGGTAATTCTTAAAACTCATCTTCCTACTCTCTACAATTCTTCTTTCTTTTGTGGTGAAATGGCTCAGGAATCTCATTGGAGGAGAACCCACCTGTGTCTACCCAAGTAGCCCAAAACATTATAGTCTCTGAAACAATTCAAGAACCAAATTTTGATCCACAGCCTATTGTTTCAAAGAAACCAACCTCTGGTGTTTCTCAAAAGACATCAGTTGTAAGGAAGAGAAGATTTGTTATGTCAAGTAGTAGTAATTCTAGTGAAGATGATGATGATTTAACTCTTGCTGAGAGAGCAGAATTGAAGGCTGCAATTCAACTTTCTCTGTTAGCACAAAGAGATGAAAAACCTAGTCACAGCCAGGCTGCAGTCTCCCAAAAGGCTGTAGTTCTTAAAAAGGGAAAACAGTTACTGGATACTGTCTCTCAAAAGACTGTGTCTATTGAACAAAGATCTCATCCCAAGATCACTTCTGTGTCTACACCTCTTGAGTCTTCTCAGGATAAATCTTTTGCTCACTATACCAGGAGAACAAAGAGAAAGATTCAATTGTCACCTACACACACAGAGTCTAGTCCAACTAATATCATGCAGGTCTCTACAAATGAAGCTACAATCAAGTCAGCAAATGACTATAGAGATCTGGATATTGATTCTTCATGGGAAACTACATTATCATACAGACTGGCTATGGGACTAATTTCTCTCAAAGTGAAGTTGTCAAGGCCTGTTCTAGATTTTTTGGTTGAAAGAGTACCAAAACTTTTATTTCCAGATGAATATGGACTTCTACATCAAAGACTTGACTTAATGAAGATGTATTTCTATGTATCTGTCAGAAGACAATTAGTCAGGAAATTTGGATTCTCGAAGCATGTTGCACTTCAATCACTTCATGCATATTTATTTGACAAAGATGTCATTATTGAAGATGCCTCAGCTCAAGGTGAACAACAGGAGGAAGTAGATAGAGGAATGCAGTCAACAGAAGATACTATTGCACCAGTGGTGAATAGTTGGAAAGATCATATCACAGTCACTGCAACACAAGAAACATCTAGTTAGAGGAAGGATGACTCAGGAGCTATGATAGCTGATGTTGAAAGGTCTTCTGTGATGACTGAAATTGCAAGTGAGATACCCTATGATATGGGAGGAATAACTTTGACTGGTTTTCTTGAAGATCAAACAAACATTGTTTAGTCGGAGTCTATCCACCTTGAGGGTGAGTCTCAGCAAACAACACTTAAAGACGGTGACATACTAACTAGGGTGTCTAATGAAGTATTACTGAAGACATTAGAGTCTAGTAAAGAACCTGAAAGTGGTATACTGGAGCCTGTAGTCTCTGGAAGGAAAGAAGATGATTGTATGGGTTCAGAGACTATAGCAGCTCACTCCTTGGAGAAAACCTCAAGCCCCTTGCCATATGAGGAACCCTCTCTCCATGTGAGTTCAGGTATGAAAACTCCTTCTAGCCCCTATTTTTCTGTAGGTCATGAGAGCACTTATCCAAATTTGAGTGATACACTTGAAAAGATGGACTTAGATCCACAATTTGAGCGGCTGGCTCCTGACCAGGCAAAAGGTGAGGTAGAAAGAGTGTTGACTTTAGCAAGTCAAAGTGAGAATGAGGGTATGGATGATCAACTCCATAGTAAGGGAGAGAAAATTAGGAAACCATCATTTGATTTCTGGGATCAGGTTTTTCCTGAATCTTGGTCTGAAAATTTCGGTATGGATGCTGGTACTTATTCATTTATCAAAATGTATCAGAAGAATGACCTAGTACATCACAATGCAAAGCCAGAAGTTAAAGCTCAGAAGCAAAAGGAGAGGCTTGCAGGAATCATTAACAAAAGAGGTGCCAGGATAAAGCAATCTCTTGATACATATGTACCAGATGAAGTTCCTAATGATCCTAGTGTTCCTTTGTATGTACTTCCAATATCAGCTAGAATTGAGACATCTACAGTCTCTGATCACTCTAAGGAGGAGTCAGGATTTGAAGATGTTAGTACACAGAATACTGGTGAAGGAGATGATGATCATGTTTCAGCTCCAGATCAGAAAGATGAAGATGTTGATACTTCTAATCAGGTTTTATTACTTGAATATCATACAACTCAAGCAACTTCTTCTACAAGACTTGAAGATACAGTTCTTTCTGATTCTGATTCTGAAGATACTAGAAGCACTTCCAACATTGAAGTTCATTCTGATGTTTTGAAAGATATTCAGAATTCTCAAATTGCTATGCAAACAAGACTTCAATCACTTGAAGATAACCAAGTCACAATTATGGAAAATCAAGCAGTTCTGATGAATATCATTTGTTCTGTTTCTGAATCTCTTGGAATTAATGTTGCTGATGTCAAAAAGGGGGAGATAAAGATAATTCAAAGACAACAACAACAACACCAAACTGGGGGAGATAAAGAGCAGACAAAGGGAAGTAAAAAGAAGAACTAGGAGTGACAGTGGTGAATCTCAGTTAGCGAGTGGTAAAGGAAGAGCAGCATTAATAGTTAAAATTCTTTCTTCTAAGTACTAGCTAAACGTCTACATCTGGGAGGAGGTACTTAACTTCATAATTCTACATTCATAAATTCTATTCTGGTTGTATTGTTATATGTTTTGACATCCACAACTTAGATTTATGCTTCAGATTTTAAAGCATAAATAGGGGGAGATTGTTAGGAATAATTCATAAGTTGTGATGTTAAGAATAGAATTTACACATTATACTTCTTGTAATCCTGATCTTATAAAGGATTTAGCACTATATATAGGATTTATGTGTAAAACAGTTATCTGTACAGTTTAGTCAGGAATGAACAGTGTATCGGAGACTACATGTCAGGAACAAAGAACAAATCCTGATGACGGTCTAATACTGATGATGATCAGATACTGATGATGCAAGATGAAATCCTGATATCAGTCGTGTTACTGATGATGTCATTATGGATGCTACAGAAACTGGCAAGTGCTATAAAACAGGATCGTTGTTTGAAGAACAAGCAAGAAGATATTATGAAGGAAAGAGTTTTCTATTGAAGGAAACTATCGACTAGAAGGCAGAACATTGTCATGTATAGATTATATCTTTCTGTTATTAGTTGATATGTAGCATTATAAATACTCTCTCTATATCATTGTAAAAAGTGTTCATGAGGTTTGTAATCGTGAGTATACGAGAGTACAAACAGAGAGAGAGATTTGTATTGTCAGCAGCTGCTAAAGGTATTGTACACCTTTGGTAGAGTTTGTATTTGATCTTATTAATACAAACAGAGTTTGATTCATTCGTTTATTCTTGTTCATATAATCAAGCAAAAAACAGACACGATTATATAACTTGTATTCAACCCCCCCCCCCTTCTACAAGTTATTCGAGTTAACATAAATATTGAATACAACTTAATAACTTTTTTTAAAACCGACACCCCTCTCATAATATACATGTTTAATAATAGTTTAAGAATTTATTTAATGTGAATATTAATTTATTTTGACACAATATAATGAAAAAATGGGCATATAATTTTTTATCAATTTAATCTTCCGATAAAATGGTTGAGTTTGTTCAATTTAATTAGTTTGGTCATAACTCATGTGTGTATGCGCATGATTTGTTTACAAATTTTAGATACTAAGTAAAGATCCATGTACTTCCATAATTTACTACGATTCCACAATCATTGATAATAAAGATTACTTGAGAAGTTGGTTAATAATGTTTTTTAAAACCGACAGCCTTCTCATAATAAAATATTCAATAATAGTATAAGAATTTGTTTAATTACAATAAAAAATTATTTCAACATAATATAACGAAACAATGGGTGTATAGCTTTTTTACAATTTTATCTTCCGATAAATGACTGGATTTGTTAAATTTAATCGATTTGATCATAACTCATGTATTATTTATTCATGTGCAAAATGAAAATCTATATGTACTGTTTGTATAAAATTCCAGATATTAAATAAATATCTTGTACTTCCATAATTTATTACGATTTTCACAACTATTGATAATAAAAATTGCTTGAGAAGGTAAGGTCGTGTACCCTATAATCATCCGAAAAGAAATTATAGGGATCTTGAATAGGGAATAAAAAATAACGCAATATAAACAATTGTTATTCATCTTTTTAACTAAAAATAAACATAACTATATATAATTAATATTTAATATTGAAAAAATAACTATAATGTTCAACTAAAGTTTGCTAATTTTTAAACAAATTAAATAGAGTAAAATTAATATATGTTTAATATGTGTAATTAATGACTAATTAAAATATAATTTATAGCTATTCAATGCAATAAAAGAATTTTAATAAAAAAAATCAAAAAAACGAAAATTCAAGAAAAATACCTTGAATTGTTCTAGTGCATTTCCGATCTCCAGGCATTATAATATATATAGATACAGATCAATTTTATCTTCCGATAAATGACTGAATTTGTTAAATTTAATCGATTTGATCATAACTCATGTATTATTTAGAGATGGGTCAGTCACTGAACAGGTTCCGTTGGATTAATCCCAGGATGGTTTTGATCCATTTGCAGGACCTGCTACTCAACTGCCCTCCCAGCTTGGCAGGGGTGTGGTGATCAACGATACTTCTCATTCTGAGGCTCAGCAGGTCCTTTGTCTCATAACTACCAAGATAAGGGCAAAGGCATTTTGTTAGAGGATGTAAGCTCTTCACCATCTTTAGATTGTCACTTGTTCAGTCAAGCACGGAGTCTTCAGCATGATTATCCGCTTTCTTCTTATGAAGTGGGTGGTCCATCCAACGATGTATCTAGTATCGAGGGAGTGATAGCTACCGATGGTTAATAGATGGTTGGTTCAGGCTCAAATTGTTTGCTTTCAAATAAGTTTCTTATCTTCTATGTTTAGGTAGCCTTTGCCCAGCTGGTTCTTTCAAGCTGTATCTAGATCTTGCTTTTGGTCTAGTAGTTTGTCTAGCTTTTTAGCTATCTTTTGTAAGTGCCGTTAAAGCTTTTCTAATGTTACTTGTGCTTATCAAAAAAAAATCATGTATTATTTATTCATGTGCAAAATTGAAAATCTATCTGTACTGTTTGTATACAATTCCAGATATTAAATAAATATCTTGTACTTCCATAATTTATTACGATTTTCACAATTATTGATAATAAAAATTGCTTGAGAAGTTAAGGTCGTGTACCCTATAATCATCCGAAAAAAAATTATAGTGATCTTGAATAGGGAATAAAAAATAACGCAATATAAACAATTGTTATTCGTCATTTTAACTAAAAATAAACATAACTATATATAATTAATATTTAATATTGAAAAAATAACTATAATGTTCAACTAAAGTTTGCTAATTTTTAAACAAATTAAATAGAGTAAATTTAATATATGTTTAATAGGTGTAATTAATGACTAATTAAAAGGTCATTAATAACTATTTAATGCAAAAAAAGAATTTTAATAAAAAAAATCAAAAAAAAGAAAATTCAAGAAAAATACCTTGAACTGTTCTTGTGCATTTCCGATCTCCAGGCATTATAATATATATAGATACTAGGAAACTTAGCCGCGCTTCGCGCGGTTAATAAATTTATTTTAAAATATTGAAAATATATTAATTGTATTTAAAAATTTATTGGTCTATTAAATTTTTTTACAAAAAATTGAATCAAAACAATTTACTTGAATTATAAGGTTGAAAATGCTCTCTTTATATATCTAAAATTTTCATAATTTCAAAAATATCATAAACATAAAAAGTAACAATTATAATACAAACGTAACCAAAAGTTAAAAATATTATATATAATAATACTTTTTAAAGCCGACGCTCCTCTCATAACATACATGTTCAATAGTAGTGTAAGAATTTATTTAAATAGAATGTTAATTTATTTCAACACAACATAATGAACAACGGGTATATAACTTTTTTAACTATTTAATCTATCAATAAAGTTGGATTTTTTCAATTAAATTGCTTTGGTCATAACCCATGTGTAATTTATTCATGTGTAAAAATAAAAACTCTTTGTATTATTTTTATTATAGTTGCTAAGCAAAAATTTATATACTTCTATAATTTATTACGATCATAATTACTAATATTGAAGATTGCTTGAGAAGTTAAGGGTCGTCTGTATTACAATTATTCGGAAAAAAAATTGGAGTGTTATTCGATAGAAAATAAAAAAGATGTAATGTAAATAATTTTCAGTCATCATTTTACCTAAAACAAACTTAATTATAAATGTAATTACTTTTACTATTAAAATAATAAATATAATGCTCAAATAAAGTTTTATAATTGTTTAATAAAATAAAATAAAATAAAATAATTATATATTTATTAGGTATAATTAATTACTAATTAATATGTCATTAAAAGCTGTTTAATGCAGGAAAATAATTTTAATAAAAAAAATTAAAAAAAACCAAAATTCAAGAACGCCATTTTGAACGCTTCTATTAACTTTCCGATCTCCAGGCATTATAATCCGCGCTTCGCGCGGTTTATAAACTTATATTTGAAAATATTGAAGTTAGATAAAATAATTTTTATTATTTTAAAAAATTTATCGATCTCTTAAGAATTTTCTAAAAAAATTGATTTAAAACAATTGATATAAATTATTAATTAGAAAAGTACTCTCATCGTATAGATAAAATTTTGATAATCTTAAAAATAGAATAGGCATAAAAATTAGCAATGACAATACGAACTTAATCTTTCCGATTAAAGTTATAAATATTAAATAGAATAACATTTTTTAAAGCCGACACCCCTCCCATCACAAAAATGTTCAATATTAGAGTAAGAATTTATTTAATTAGAATATTAATTTATTTCGACACAATATAATGAACAACAGGCGTAACTTTTTTATCCATTAATCCGCTGAAAAAATGGTTTGGTTGGTTCAATTTAATCGGTTTGGTCATACTCCATGTATAATTTATTAATGTGCAAAAATAATAATAGTTTGTATTTTTTTATACAAATCTCAATTGTTAAGCGAAAAATCTATATATTTTCATAATTTATTACGATTTCTAAATAAGTTATAATCAAAATTGTTTGAGAAGTTAAGATCATATTTACTACTTACAAGCGTTCGAAAAGAAATTAATGCAGTCTTATAGGGAATGAAAAAGAATGCGATATAAACAATTTTCTGTCATTATTTTACCTAAAAATACACTTAATTATAATTATATATATATATATATATATATAATGTTGAAATAATAGTTACATGCTCGAACAAAGTTTTCTAAATTTCTAGAAATGTGAAATAAAGTAAATTTTATATAGATTTAATAGGTGTAATTAATAACTAATTAAAAGGTCATTAAGAGTTATTTAATACAAGAAAATATTTTTAATGAAAAATCAAAAAATTGAAAATTCAAGAAAAATATTAAAAACGTTTCTGGTGCATTTCTGATCTCTTGGCATTATAATATATATAGATAGATATAGATTGTTTGATAAGTTAAGGGTCGTCTGTATTACAATTATTCGAAAAAAATTTGGGGTGTTATTCGACAGAAAATAAAAAAGACGCAATGTAAATAATTTTCAGCCGTCATTTTACCTAAAAATAAACTTAATTATAAATGTAATTACTTTTACTATTAAAATAATAAATATAATGCTCAAATAAAGTTTTATAATTGTTTAATTAAATAAAATAAAATAATTATATATTTATTAAGTATAATTAATTACTAATTAATATGTCATTAAGAGCTATTTAATGCAGGAAAATAATTTTAATAAAAAAAATTAAAAAAACCAAAATTCAAGAAAGCCATTTTGAACGCTTCTATTAACTTTCCGATCTCCAGGCATTATAATCCGCGCTTCGCGCGGTTTATAAACTTATATTTGAAAATATTGAAGTTATATAAAATAATTTTTATTATTTTTAAAAATTTATTGGTCTCTTAAGAATTTCCTAAAAAAATTGATTTAAAACAATTTATATAAATTATTAATTAGAAAAGTACTCTCATCGTATAAATAAAATTTTGATAATCTTAAAAATAGAATAAGCATAAAAATTAGCAATGACAATACGAACGTAATCTTTCCGATTAAAATTATAAATATTAAATAGAATAACATTTTTTAAAGCCGACACCCCTCCCATCACAAAAATGTTCAATATTAGAGTAAGAATTTATTTAATTAGAATATTAATTTATTTCGACACAATATAATGAACAACAGGCGTAACTTTTTTATCCATTAATCCGCTGAAAAAATAGTTTGGTTCGTTCAATTTAATCGGTTTGGTCATACTCCATGTGCAATTTATTAATGTGCAAAAATAATAATAGTTTGTATTGTTTTATACAAATTTCAAATGTTAAGCGAATATCTATATATTTTCATAATTTATTACGATTTCTAAATGAGTTATAATCAAAATTGTTTGAGAAGTTAAGATCATATTTACTACTTATAATCGTTCGAAAAGAAATTAATGTAGTCTTATAGGGAATGAAAAAGAATGCGATATAAACAATTTTCTGTCATTATTTTACCTAAAAATACACTTAATTATAATTATATATATATATATATATATATATATATATATATATATATATATATATATATATATAATGTTGAAATAATAGTTACATGCTCAAACAAAGTTTTCTAAATTTTTAAAAATGTGAAATAAAGTAAATTTTATATAGATTTAATAGGTGTAATTAATGACTAATTAAAAGGTCATTAAGAGTTATTTAATGCAAGAACATATTTTTAATAAAAAATCAAAAAATTGAAAATTCAAGAAAAATATTTAAAACGTTTCTGGTGCATTTCTGATCTCTTGGCATTATAATATATATAGATAGATATAGATTGTTTGATAAGTTAAGGGTCGTCTGTATTACAATTATTCGAAAAAAATTTGGGGTGTTATTCGACAGAAAATAAAAAAGACGCAATGTAAATAATTTTCAGCCGTCATTTTACCTAAAAATAAACTTAATTATAAATGTAATTACTTTTACTATTAAAATAATAAATATAATGCTCAAATAAAGTTTTATAATTGTTTAATTAAATAAAATAAAATAATTATATATTTATTAAGTATAATTAATTACTAATTAATATGTCATTAAGAGCTATTTAATGCAGGAAAATAATTTTAATAAAAAAAAATTAAAAAAACCAAAATTCAAGAAAGCCATTTTGAACGCTTCTATTAACTTTCCGATCTCCAGGCATTATAATCCGCGCTTCGCGCGGTTTATAAACTTATATTTGAAAATATTGAAGTTATATAAAATAATTTTTATTATTTTTAAAAATTTATTGGTCTCTTAAGAATTTCCTAAAAAAATTGATTTAAAACAATTTATATAAATTATTAATTAGAAAAGTACTCTCATCGTATAAATAAAATTTTGATAATCTTAAAAATAGAATAAGCATAAAAATTAGCAATGACAATACGAACGTAATCTTTCCGATTAAAATTATAAATATTAAATAGAATAACATTTTTTAAAGCCGACACCCCTCCCATCACAAAAATGTTCAATATTAGAGTAAGAATTTATTTAATTAGAATATTAATTTATTTCGACACAATATAATGAACAACAGGCGTAACTTTTTTATCCATTAATCCGCTGAAAAAATAGTTTGGTTGGTTCAATTTAATCGGTTTGGTCATACTCCATGTACAATTTATTAATGTGCAAAAATAATAATAGTTTGTATTGTTTTATACAAATTTCAAATGTTAAGCGAATATCTATATATTTTCATAATTTATTACGATTTCTAAATGAGTTATAATCAAAATTGTTTGAGAAGTTAAGATCATATTTACTACTTATAATCGTTCGAAAAGAAATTAATGTAGTCTTATAGGGAATGAAAAAGAATGCGATATAAACAATTTTCTGTCATTATTTTACCTAAAAATACACTTAATTATAATTATATATATATATATATATATATATATATATATATATATATATATATATATATATATATATATATAATGTTGAAATAATAGTTACATGCTCAAACAAAGTTTTCTAAATTTTTAAAAATGTGAAATAAAGTAAATTTTATATAGATTTAATAGGTGTAATTAATGACTAATTAAAAGGTCATTAAGAGTTATTTAATGCAAGAACATATTTTTAATAAAAAATCAAAAAATTGAAAATTCAAGAAAAATATTTAAAACGTTTCTGGTGCATTTCTGATCTCTTGGCATTATAATATATATAGATAGATATAGATTGTTTGATAAGTTAAGGGTCGTCTGTATTACAATTATTCGAAAAAAATTTGGGGTGTTATTCGACAGAAAATAAAAAAGACGCAATGTAAATAATTTTCAGCCGTCATTTTACCTAAAAATAAACTTAATTATAATAGTAATTACTTTTACTATTAAAATAATAAATATAATGCTCAAATAAAGTTTTATAATTGTTTAATTAAATAAAATAAAATAATTATATATTTATTAAGTATAATTAATTACTAATTAATATGTCATTAAGAGCTATTTAATGCAGGAAAATAATTTTAATAAAAAAAATTAAAAAAACCAAAATTCAAGAAAGCCATTTTGAATGCTTCTATTAACTTTCCGATCTCCAGGCATTATAATCCGCGCTTCGCGCGGTTTATAAACTTATATTTGAAAATATTGAAGTTATATAAAATAATTTTTATTATTTTTAAAAATTTATTGGTCTCTTAAGAATTTCCTAAAAAAATTGATTTAAAACAATTTATATAAATTATTAATTAGAAAAGTACTCTCATCGTATAAATAAAATTTTGATAATCTTAAAAATAGAATAAGCATAAAAATTAGCAATGACAATACGAACGTAATCTTTCCGATTAAAATTATAAATATTAAATAGAATAACATTTTTTAAAGCCGACACCCCTCCCATCACAAAAATGTTCAATTTTAGAGTAAGAATTTATTTAATTAGAATATTAATTTATTTCGACACAATATAATGAACAACAGGCGTAACTTTTTTATCCATTAATCCGCTGAAAAAATAGTTTGGTTGGTTCAATTTAATCGGTTTGGTCATACTCCATGTACAATTTATTAATGTGCAAAAATAATAATAGTTTGTATTGTTTTATACAAATTTCAAATGTTAAGCGAATATCTATATATTTTCATAATTTATTACGATTTCTAAATGAGTTATAATCAAAATTGTTTGAGAAGTTAAGATCATATTTACTACTTATAATCGTTCGAAAAGAAATTAATGTAGTCTTATAGGGAATGAAAAAGAATGCGATATAAACAATTTTCTGTCATTATTTTACCTAAAAATACAATTAATTATAATTATATATATATATATATATATATATATATATATATATATAATGTTGAAATAATAGTTACATGCTCAAACAAAGTTTTCTAAATTTTTAAAAATGTGAAATAAAGTAAATTTTATATAGATTTAATAGGTGTAATTAATGACTAATTAAAAGGTCATTAAGAGTTATTTAATGCAAGAACATATTTTTAATAAAAAATCAAAAAATTGAAAATTCAAGAAAAATATTTAAAACATTTCTGGTGCATTTCTGGTCTCCTGTAGATATAGATTGCTTGAGAAGTTAAGGGTCGTCTGTATTACAATTATTCGAAAAAAAATTGGAGTGTTATTCGATAGAAAATAAAAAAGACGCAATGTAAATAATTTTCAGTCGTCATTTTACCTAAAAATAAACTTAATTATAAATGTAATTACTTTTACTATTAAAATAATAAATAAAATGCTTAAATAAAGTTTTATAATTGTTTAATTAAATAAAATAAATATATATTTATTAGGTATAATTAATTACTAATTAATATGTCATTAGAAGCTGTTTAATGCAGGAAAATAATGTAAATAAAAAAAATTAAAAAAACCAAAATTCAAGAAAGCCGTTTTGAACGCTTCTATTAACTTTCCGATCTCCAGGCATTATAATCCGCGCTTCGCGCGGTTTATAAACTTATATTTGAAAATTTTGAAGTTAGATAAAATAATTTTTATTATTTTTAAAAATTTATTGATCTCTTAAGAATTTCCTAAAAAAATTGATTTAAAACAATTTATATAAATTATTAATTAGAAAAGTACTCTCATCGTATAAATAAATTTTGATAATCTTAAAAATAGAATAAGCATAAAAATTAGCAATGACAATACGAACGTAATCTTTCCAATTAAAATTATAAATATTAAATAGAATAACATTTTTTAAAGCCGACACCCCTCCCATCACAAAAATGTTCAATTTTAGAGTTTGAATTTATTTAATTAGTATATTAATTTATTTCGACACAATATAATGAACAACAGGCGTAACTTTTTTATCCATTAATCCGGTGAAAAAATAGTTTGGTTGGTTCAATTTAATTGGTTTGGTCATACTCCATGTATAATTTATTAATGTGCAAAAATAATAATAGTTTGTATTTTTTTATACAAATTTCAAATGTTAAGCGAAGATCTATATATTTTCATAATTTATTACGATTTCTAAATGAGTTATAATCAAAATTGTTTGTGAAGTTAAGATCATATTTACTACTTACAATCGTTCGAAAAAAAATTAATGTAGTCTTATAGGAAATGAAAAAGAATGTGATTTAAACAATTTTCTGTCATTATTTTACCTAAAAATACACTTAATTATAATTAAATTTATAAATATATATATATATATATATATATAATGTTGAAATAATAGTTACATGCTCGAACAAAGTTTTCTAAATTTTAAAAATGTGAAATAAAGTAAATTTTATATAGATTTAATAGGTGTAATTAATGACTAATTAAAAAGTCATTAAGAGTTATTTAATGCAAGAACATATTTTTAATAACATATCAAAAAATTGAAAATTCAAGAAAAATATTTAAAACGTTTCTGGTGCATTTCTGATTAAGTAAAAATCTGTATATATTATTTGTATTCAAATTTCAAATATTAAACAAAAATATGTAGACTTCCATAATTTATTACAGTTTCACAATAATTGATAATAAAATTGCTTGAAAAGTTAAGATCGTCTGGTTTACAATTATCCAAAAATAAATTGCAATGATCTTGAATAGGAAATAAAACACGATTTTAAATTGTTATTTTACCTTAAAAAATTAAATGTGTATAATTAATATTTATTATTGAAATAATAACTATAATGTTCAAATAAAGTTTGTTAATTTTTAAATATATAAATATAAGTAAAATGAATATATATTAAATAGGTGTAATTAATAACCAATTAAGATGTCATTAAGAGGTATTCAATGCAAGAAAACAATTTTAATAAAAAAAATTCAAAATAGTGAAAATTCAAGAAAAATATCTTAAACGCTTCTGGTGCGTTTCCGATCTCCAGACATTATAATATATATAGATAGATCAATTTTTATCTTCCGATAAATGATTGGATTTGTTAAATTTAATCGATTTGACCATAACTCATGTATTATTTATTTATGTGCAAAATTGAAAATCTATCTGTACTGTTTTTATACAATTCCAGATATTAAATAAATATCTTGTACTTCCATAATTTATTACGATTTTCACAATTATTGATAATAAAAATTGCTTGAGAAGTTAAGGTCGTGTACCCTATAATCATCCGAAAAAAAATTATAGTGATCATGAATAGAGAATAAAAAATAACGCAATATAAACAATTGTTATTCGTCATTTTAACTAAAAATAAACATAACTATATATAATTAATATTTAATATTGAAAAAATAATTATAATGTTCAACTAAATTTTGCTAATTTTTAAACAAATTAAATAGAGTAAATTTAATATATGTTTAATAGGTGTAATTAATGACTAATTAAAATGTTATTAATAGCTATTTAATGCAAAAAAGAATTTTAATAAAAAAATCAAAAAAATGAAAATTCAAGAAAAATATCTTGAATTGTTCTGGTGCATTTCCGATCTCCAGGCATTATAATATATATAGATCAATTTTATCTTCCGATAAATGACTGGATTTGTTAAATTTAATCGATTTGATCATAACTCATGTATTATTTATTCATGTGCAAAATTGAAAATCTATGTGTACTGTTTGTTTACAATTCCAGATATTAAATAAATATTTTGTACTTCCATAATTTATTACGATTTTCACAATTATTGATAATAAAAATTGCTTGAGAAGTTAAGGTCGTGTACCCTATAATCATCCGAAAAGAAATTATAGTGATCTGGAATAGGGAATAAAAAATAACGCAATATAAACAATTGTTATTCGTCATTTTAACTAAAAATAAACATAACCATATATAATTAATATTTAATATTGAAAAAATAACTATAATGTTCAACTAAAGTTTGCTAATTTTTAAACAAATTAAATAGAGTAAATTTAATATATGTTTAATAGGTGTAATTAATGACTAATAAAAATGTCATTAATAGCTATTTAATGCAAAAAAAGAATTTAAATAAGAAAAATGAAAAAAATGAAAATTCAAGAAAAATACCTTGAACTGTTCTGTTGCATTTCCGATCTCCAGACATTATAATATATATAGATCAATTTTATCTTCCGATAAATGACTGGATTTGTTAAATTTAATCGATTTGATCATAACTCATGTATTATTTATTCTTGTGCAAAATTGAAAATATATATGTACTGTTTGTATACAATTCCAGATATTAAATAAATATCTTGTACTTCCATAATTTATTACGATTTTCACAATTATTGATAATAAAAATTGCTTGAGAAGTTAAGGTTGCACATGAATAAATAATACATGAGTTATGATCAAATCGATTAAATTTAACAAATCCAGTCATTTATCGGAAGATAAAATTGATCTATACATCTATATACATGTTCAATAATAGTTTAAGAATTTATTTAATTTGAATATTGATAAGTGGATTTTATATCCACTTGGAGCATTCTAAATCGGCTTAAATTGATTGTCTTGGACTCAAGTTTGTGGTAGTTTTGATGTGTTTTGTTTAGTTGTGCAGATTTACAAGAATGTTGATTATGGTTGATGCTTCTATCGTTTTTGGAGAATAAATTAATTAAAATTCGGATTTCTGAGACGGTTGCGCAGTCTACACTGTTTTGGACATATATGGAGTTCTAGAAGTCCGTTTTCATCGATCTTACTGCCCACGCGAAGCCTGGGAGATTTTCTACAACTTGGGATAGGATTCCCAGGAGCAAATTGCGCCGGGTAGGAGCAATTTGCACGAAGAACAGACTGTTGGGCGCAAGTTGCACACGCGCGGCCCTGAAAAATTACAGTTTTTACTATTTTGGCCATATCTTGAGTTCTACAACTCCGTTTGAGGCCCGTAAGCTGTCCACGCGAAGATAACGAGATTCTCTATCATTCTATGATGGTCCAGAGGTCCAATTACGTTTGGAACGTTCCAGAATATCTGAAGAAAAGTCAGCTACGAATTTCCCTTTAAATCAGAATCAGTTTAGGAAACGTATTTTGCAGAAATTCTATTATAATTCTGATCTGGTATTTTCTTGCTGGGCAAGATGTCTAGAGCCTATATAAACACATCCAACCCTTGTAAATTGTATTAAGATCATTATCATCATTAGGAGAAGAACCATTACATATCAATTACTTAGGTTTATTTGTATATTTTCATACTTTGTTTTTATCATGGTTTCATCAGATCCCATGATGACGAGAGGTTCAATTATGAACTAATCGTTGTCATGGGATTCTAACGGATTTATTTATAGAGCTTTAGTATCTTGATGCTTTAAAGATCTCTGTGTGATGTATATCTGATATCCTCGTATGGTTGTGATTTATGAATTTAGATGCGTAGCTAACATCTAATTTGTTAATCTCTTGTGAAGCGAGAGTGGATCTTGAGATTTAGAACTTGCCATGCTAGCATAGGATAGGTTGATGTTTTAACATCATGATTTGTGGCATGATTAGAGATAATATGCTACCATATGTGATCAATGTGGATAACTTGTTCTTCAACCGTTATGTTTTCAAATTCTATAGAGATATAGGGTCTAAGCATAATTGGTGTCTATTCATTTTCTATCTCTTTTGTGGATGTATGTTTAGTTTAGTATACGTATACTGAGAAGTAGCGTGTACTTGTTTCGTGTTGTCCGATCAGATATCATATCTATTGCATATAGTGATTAAAGGCGTCAGATCTAAGCGAAGTATTTAATGAAGTTAGGATTCCATGGTTTTTCTTGCAGAAGTAATTAGATTTCAATTCTTGCTAGTTAGTTAATTTGTAGTTTTGTTAATTTGCTTTTTAGTTAATTTAGATAGTTAAAAACCATATTTGTTATTTGTCTTAGCAGTTATTAATAACCATACATTGTTGCATAGGTACAATACTTAATTAAAACTATAACCAGATCTCTGTGGGAACGAACTCGACTTATATCTGTATTACTTGTGACCACGTACGCTTGCGTGATTTAGTGCAAACAAGTTTTTGGCGCCGCTGCCGGGGATCATCGGTGTTTTATTTTTTGGTTTATGTGCTTGTCAATAGTGGTCATTAGAGTTCACTGACTCGGATTCTTTCTTATATAGTTGTTTAGTTTTATGTGTTGCAGGTAGCAATGGGAGAACCAGCAGCAGCAGCGAAAGCATTGATGTATTATTCTCAACCAAATATCAAGGACATCCAATTTAGTATTGTCAGGCCAGCTATTGCAGCTAATACTTTCGAAATCAAGCCTAGCATAATTCAGATGGTGCAGAATTCGGTTCAGTTTGGGGGTGCTCCGACTGAAGATCCTAACATGCACATCCGAAATTTCATTGAGATCTACGATACTTTCAAGATCAACGGGGTGTCGGAAGATGCTATCAAATTGAGACTTTTTCCATTCTCTTTGAGGGATAAAGCTAAGGGCTGGTTACACTCTCTACCAGCTTTTTCCATTACTACATGGGAGGATCTTGCTCAGAAATTTCTCACTAAATTTTTCCCTATGGCGAAAACTGTAGCAATCAGGAACGCTATTACTCAATTTTCACAGCAGTCTGAAGAATCTTTGTGCGAGGCTTGGGAGCGATATAAGGAGATGCTAAGGAAGTGTCGACATCATGGGATCCCTGATTGGATGGTGATTAACTATTTTTATAATGGCTTGGGTGCACAGTCAAGACCCATGCTAGATGCAGCATCAGGTGGAGCTCTATGGGCTAAGAGCTATGCGGAAGCTTATGAGTTGATTGAGATGATGGCTGCGAATGAATACCAGAATCCAATTCAGAGATTATCACAAGGCAAATTAGCAGGAATTCTGGAAGTTAATACAGTCACAGCTCTAGCAGCTCAGCTAGAGGCACTTAATAAGAAATTGGATTTTATGTCAAAACATGGGGTGCCTCAAGTTGCTAGTGTTTGTGAGCTTTGTGAGGGCGCACATGAGACAAGTCAATGCGCCATATCTTCTGAAGCGGCACAGTTTGTGAGCAACTTCCAGCAACCTTCGCAACCAGCTCTAGCAACCTATCATTCCAATTTCGGCTGGAGCAACAATCAAGATTTTCAGCAGCAACAGTTTCATGGGGATGATGGTCAATTTTCGAATGAAAAATCTGAATTGGATGAATTGAGGTTGATGATTGAAAGTCAGGCGGAATCTCTCAAGACATTGGAGAATCAGTTTGGGCAAATTGCAAGTGCCTTTCTCAACGGACCACAAGGAGTTCTTCCTAGTGCCACAGATGTAAATCCAGGAAAAGAAGCTGGCATGGAGCAGGTTAAGGCCATAACACTCAGATCTGGAAAAGTCACGAACGATCAGAATTCAGCAATTGAGGATGAAGAAGGAATTCATGATCAGGATCCTATAGAAAAAGAAGAACATGCTGTTTTGTCAGAACCTGTGGTGGATAGTGATGAGGAGGAAGAGTGTAAGTCGCTCGGCTTGGCTGATCTCTGGGATTCTAAGGTGCTGATTGATGAGGTTGTTTCATGGTCAAATCTTGAGGATAGTGCAATTGCGTCTTTTCTTGAGGAAGACAAATTCCAAGGTGAGGTGAGTGTTCACAAGCCATGTGAGGAATTTGATCATGCTAGGATGGTGGATGATTTGGAAAGGGCACTATTTGGGACAGACACTGTTGAGCTGCACAAATTTCAAGAATTGGTATGTGCGTACCAAGAGGCTGATGAACATGAGAAAGATGCAGGTCTTCTACTTGTCTCAGAATGTAAAGATGGAGGTAGCGCATTAGAGCCAATGGAGGAAGTTCTCTTTGAGGAACCAAAGGCTTCAGCAACTTACATTTACCCTCCTCCATTATATTCAAGCGAAGCCCGCGAGTGTGTGTTGTTCTACAAATTGACAGATTTTGGGTCAACAGATGAAGGCATTGGAAGAGGATATAGTTGCTACACGAATAGGTCAAGCAAGGAGAATGAGCAAAAAGTGTGCCACCAAGATGATGATGAAGTATCGCGAAGAGATGACCAGGCAAACTATTATCATCCTTAATGGAGGCTTGGAAGTAACGTCAAGCTATTGACGTTAAAGAAGCGCTTCTTGGGAGGCAACCCAAGGTATGTTTTCTACTTTCCCTTGTATTTACTTCCATTCAATGAGGACATTGAATATTTTAAGTTTGGGGGTGGTTTGAGGGATAAGTAGTGTATATATATGTGATTGTTAGTCATTGTGTTCATGTAGGATTTCATGTTTTGCATATTAGTAGTAGTAAATTATGCATGTTTGTTCGTGTTATTTACGTTTGTTTCATATAGGGCATTCTGTTTTTATTTTTTGTATATCATGTGAGTTCATAATAGTTGCATTTGCACCCATGTTTTTATGCTTGATAGGAATTTTGTGTTGTTGACGCTTTTGATTGAGAAGTGATATGCTTTGATCTTGTGCACACACATACACTAGTAAGTTGAAGCTAGTAGACTTATTGAATGTTGTAAGTGATTAGAAGGACATGAATATGTGCAAGATGATTTAGTTTGCATGCTTTGAATACAAGTAGGTGCGTTAAAGAGAATTTTTGCTTGGGATTGAGTATGTTTTTCTACCAAGTGAGTTTTTGAGCCTTATTGCATATTTGTTGCAATTTATTCGTTTGCTTGAGTGTCCACGGATTGTTTGCATTGCTAGCAGTTGTTTGAGGTCTTTCTTGAAACGCATGACATTATTTGACGATTAAAATGATAAAGGCAATAGGAATAACCACATATTTTCCCATATTACCACACCATATTTACATGATCAATTAGTTAACCCGTTGAGCTTAATCCTATTTTTTCGGTGACATACCACATTACTTGCCTAGACCTTTTTCTTGTATTAGCCTTCATTAATTTGAACCCACATTGTCAAAGGCTAGTAGAGTGTTTAAGGGAGTAATAAGGTGTGCAAGGAGGGGTTATTGTTGGTTATACTTTTGGGGGAAATATTGAAAATTGGTTGTTTACTTGATAGTCGACATGTGTAATAAATTGTGGGATCGTTGTTATTGTTTATATTATTGTTTTATTTAGCTCTCGAAAAAAAAGAGAAAGAAAAAAAAAAGACAAAAAATAAAGACAAAAAAAGAAAAAAATATATTATGAGAGCATGTTTGTGTTTGTTGTGATCCTATTTTAGTCGACTAGTCGAGTGTTTGTTTTAGTAAAAATTATGTGGGGGGAAAAATAGGGTGTTGTGTATGTTTTATTATGGTACTTAATAGTTTTTGACACTTCACCTGTTTTGGCTTATTTTACATACCTTGTCCCTAGCCCCGTTACAACCCAAATAAAGACCTTTTGATTATCGTCATTGATGTATATTGTGTTAAGAGTTAGATTGATACCAAATGTCAAGCATGCTTATGATTTTGTTGGAATTGAGTGATACACTTACCCTTGTTCTTGAGTGAAAATTCTTTTGTGAGTGGATTGTGAGTGTTTGCTTGTTTTTGCGTATGAGATCCCGAGTTTTGTCTCAAAGATGTACTCTTGTAGGCTTAGCATGTTTACTAACTTATTCTTACACTTGACATGGGCTTGTGAGAACTTATGCATGTTCATTGAGTAGACTGTGTGAATACTTGCACTTTCGACACCAAGACATTGCGTATTTACTTTGATTCTTAAGTTGATGTGGCATGAGAGGATTTGAAGATATGGTAGATTAGATTAATTGCATTTTCATATTAGTTGCATTCATGCAGTGCATTGCATTAGGTTAAATGGATTTTGTGGGTACATTCGCTATAGGCCCTCACGAGACCTTACTCGTCCACTAGGGCTGCCTAGGGGTTTAAAGGGCTTGTTGCATATGCCAAATGCAACCGTGATCACCTACGGAAGTGGTACTAGTTAGTTAGTTAGTTGTAATTGTTTATGCTTGAGGACAAGCATTGGTTTAAGTTTGGGGGTGTGATAAGTGGATTTTATATCCACTTGGAGCATTCTAAATCGGCTTAAATTGATTGTCTTAGACTCAAGTTTGTGGTAGTTTTGATGTGTTTTGTTTAGTTGTGCAGATTTACAAGAATGTTGATTATGGTTGATGCTTCTATCATTTTTGGAGAAAAAATTAATTAAAATTCGGATTTCTGAGACGGTTGCGCAGTCTACACTGTTTTGGACATATATGGAGTTCTAGAAGTCCGTTTTCATCGATCTTACTGCCCACGCGAAGCCTGGGAGATTTTCTACAACTTGGGATAGGATTCCCAGGAGCAAATTGCGCCGGGTAGGAGCAATTTGCACGAAGAACAGACTGTTGGGCGCAAGTTGCACGCGCGCGACCCTGAAAAATTACAGTTTTTACTATTTTGGCCATATCTTGAGTTCTACAACTCCGTTTGAGGCCCGTAAGCTGTCCACGCGAAGATAACGAGATTCTCTATCATTCTAATGTGGTCCAGAGGTCCAATTACGTTTGGAACGTTCCAGAATATCTGAAGAAAAGTCAGCTACGAATTTCCCTTTAAATCGGAATCAGTTTAGGAAACGTATTTTGCAGAAATTCTATTATAATTCTGATCTGGTATTTTCTTGCTGGGCAAGATGTCTAGAGCCTATATAAACACATCCAACCCTTGTAAATTGTATTAAGATCATTATCATCATTAGGAGAAGAACCATTACATATCAATTACTTAGGTTTATTTGTATATTTTCATACTTTGTTTTTATCATGGTTTCATCAGATCCCATGATGACGAGAGGTTCAATTATGAACTAATCGTTGTCATGGGATTCTAACGGATTTATTTATGGAGCTTTAGTATCTTGATGCTTTAAAGATCTCTGTGTGATGTATATCTGATATCCTCGTATGGTTGTGATTTATGAATTTAGATGCGTAGCTAACATCTAATTTGTTAATCTCTTGTGAAGCGAGAGTGGATCTTGAGATTTAGAACTTGCCATGCTAGCATAGGATAGGTTGATGTTTTAACATCATGATTTGTGGCATGATTAGAGATAATATGCTACCATATGTGATCAATGTGGATAACTTGTTCTTCAACCGTTATGTTTTCAAATTCTATAGAGATATAGGGTCTAAGCATATTGGTGTCTATTCATTTTCTATCTCTTTTGTGGATGTATGTTTAGTTTAGTATACGTATACTGAGAAGTAGCGTGTACTTGTTTTGTGTTGTCCGATCAGATATCATATCTATTGCATATAGTGATTAAAGGCGTCAGATCTAAGCGAAGTATTTAATGAAGTTAGGATTCCATGGTTTTTCTTGCAGAAGTAATTAGATTTCAATTCTTGCTAGTTAGTTAATTTGTAGTTTTGTTAATTTGCTTTTTAGTTAATTTAGATAGTTAAAAACCATATTTGTTATTTGTCTTAGCAGTGCATAATAACCATACATTGTTGCATAGGTACAATACTGAATTAAAACTATAACCAGATCTCTGTGGGAACGAACTCGACTTATATCTGTATTACTTGTGACCACGTACGCTTGCGTGATTTAGTGCAAACAAATATTAATTTATTTTGACATAATATAATGAAGCAATGGGCATATAGTTTTTTTTATCAATTTAATCTTCCGATAAAGTGGTTGAGTTTGTTCAATTTAATTAGTTTGGTCATAACTCATGTGTGTATGCGCACGATTTGTTTACAAATTTCAGATATTAAGTACAGATCCATGTACTTCCATAATTTACTACGATTCCACAATCATTGATAATAAAGATTATTTGAGAAGTTGGTTAATAATGTTTTTTTAAAAGCGACAGCCCTCTCATAATATACATATTCAATAATAGTATAAGATTTTGTTTAATTACAATAAAAAATTATTTCAACACAATATAACGAAACAATGGGTGTATAGCTTTTTTATCAATTTTATCTTCCGATAAATGACTGGATTTGTTAAATTTAATCGATTTGATCATAACTCATGTATTATTTTTTTTCATGTGCAAAATTGGAAATCTATCTGTACTGTTTGTATACAATTCCAGATATTAAATAAATATCTTGTACTTCCATAATTTATTACGATTTTCACAATTATTTATTGATAATAAAAATTGCTTGAGAAATTAAGGTCGTGTACCCTATAATCATCTGAAAAGAAATTATAGTGATCTTGAATAGGGAATAAAAAATAACTCAGTATAAACAATTGTTATTCGTCATTTTACCTAAAAATAAACATAACCATATATAATTAATATTTAATATTGAAAAAATAACTATAATGTTCAACTAAAGGTTGCTAATTTTTAAACAAATTAAATAGAGTAAATTTAATATATGTTTAATAGGTGTAATTAATGACTAATTAAAAGGTCATTAATAGTTATTTAATGCAAAAAAGAATTTTAATAAAAAAATCAAAAAAATAAAAATTCAAGAAAAATACCTTGAACTGTTCTGGTGCATTTCCGATCTCCAGGCATTATAATATATAGATCAATTTTATCTTCCAATAAATGACTGGATTTATTAAATTTAATCGATTTGATCATAACTCATGTATTATTTAGAGATGAATTTAGAGATGGGTCAGTCACTGAACAGGTTCCCTTGGATTAACTCTCAATCCCACGATGGTTTTGATCCATTTGCAGGACCTGCTACTCAACTGCCCTCCCAGCTTGGCAGGGGTGTGGTGATCGACGATACTTCTCATTCTGAGGCTCAGCAGGTCCCTTTGTCTCATAACTACCAAGATAAGGGCAAAAGCATTTTGTTAGAGGATGTAAGCTCTTCACCATCTTTAGATTGTCACTTGTTCAGTCAAGCACGGAGTCTTCAGCATGATTATCCGCTTTCTTCTTATGAAGTGGATGGTCCATCCACCGATGTAGCTAGTATCGAGGGAGTGATAGCTACCGATGGTTAATAGATGGTTGGTTCAGGCTCAAATTGTTTGCTTTCAAATAAGTTTCTTATCTTCTATGTTTAGGTAGCCTTTGCCCAGCTGGTTCTTTCAAGCTGTATCTAGATCTTGCTTTTGGTCTAGTAGTTTGTCTAGTTTTTTAGCTATCTTTTGTAAGTGCCGTTAAAGCTTTTCTAATGTTACTTCTGCTTATCAAAAAAAAAATTCATGTATTATTTATTCATGTACAAAATTGGAAATCTATCTGTACTGTTTGTATACAATTCCAGATATTAAATAAATATCTTGTACTTCCATAATTTATTACGATTTTCACAATTATTGATAATAAAAATTGCTTGAGAAGTTAAGGTCGTGTACCCTATAATCATCCGAAAAGAAATTATAGTGATCTTCAATAGGGAATAAAAAATAACGCAATATAAACAATTGTTATTCGTCATTTTAACTAAAAATAAACATAACCATATATAATTAATATTTAATATTGAAAAAATAACTATAATGTTCAACTAAAGTTTGCTAATCTTTAAACAAATTAAATAGAGTAAATTTAATACATGTTTAATAAGTGTAATTAATGATTAATTAAAATATCATTAATAGCTATTTAATGCAAGAAAATAATTTTAATAAAAAAAATCAAAAAACGAAAATTCAAAAAAAATACCTTAAACTCTTCTGGTACATTTCCGATCTCCAGGCATTATAATATATATAGATATAGATCAATTTTATCTTCCGATAAATGACTGGATTTGTTAAATTTAATCGATTTGATCATAACTCATGTATTATTTATTCATGTGCAAAATTGAAAATCTATATGTACTATTTGTATAAAATTCCAGATATTAAATAAATATCTTATACTTCCATAATTTATTACGATTTTCACAATTATTGATAATAAAAATTGCTTGAGAAGTTAAGGTCGTGTACTCTATAATCATCGGAAAAGAAATTATAGGGATCTTGAATAGGGAATAAAAAATAACGCAATATAAACAATTGTTATTCGTCATTTTAACTAAAAATAAACATAACTATATATAATTAATATTAAATATTGAAAAAATAACTATAATGTTCAACTAAAGTTTGCTAATTTTTAAACAAATTAAATAGAGTAAAATTAATATATGTTTAATATGTGTAATTAATGACTAATTAAAATCTATACTATTATATAAAAACCGAAACATTAAAAGTTTGGTCGGTCGGTACGGTACCTGTTGATTTTACTTATTTACCCTTACTCAATTACAGATAATCCATCCTACTAACTAATCAATTTCCTTTTTTAGGTTAAACATATTATCTTTCCTATTTTTCAATAACTAAATAATTTCCGTTTTCAGGTAAAATACAATATCTTTTATATTTTACCTAACTAAAATTTATCATTTATTAATCAATTTCTTTTTTCAGGTTAAATATATTACCTTTTCTATTTTTCAATAACTAAATAATTTCTTTTTTCAGGTAAAATACAATATCTTTTACATTTTATCTAACAAAAATTTCTCCTTTTTCGAGCAATTTTGTTTAATAAAATAACATAATTATATTATAATTACTATTAGCTAATCAATTATTTTTTCAACCAAACCACGTTACCTTTTCTCCTTTCTCTAACTAAAATCTCTTTTTTCCCAATTATATCATGTCATGTGGATGGTTACCTTTTTCAGCTAAAATACATTACCTTTTTTTTTTCTCTTACTAAAACCTCTCTTTTTCCAATTATATCACGGGCGTTTCTATTTAATAAAAATTAAATAAAAATATTATAATAGTAATAATTAACCGAATACCTTTTCAGCTAAAACGTATCATCTTTTATCTTTTATCTAATTAATTTTTTTTTTTCGATCTAGATATATAATGGACAACATTAATTTCTCATTTTCTAAAAATTATGAGCAATTTTATTTAGCAAAATAACATTATTAAATTATAATTACTATAAACTAATAAATTACCTTTTTCACATAAATCAAGCCATCTTTTTAATTTTTCACGTTACCTTTCTACTTTCTCTAACTAAAATCTCTCTTTTTCCAGTTATATCACAGGTGGTTCTATTTAATACAATAAACTAATAAAATTATAATATTAATAATTAAATGATTACCTTTTTCAGCTAAAACGTATCATCTTTTCTATATTTTCTAACTAAAATCCTTCTTTTAAAAGAAATATCATGGACAATATTAATTTCTCCTTTTCTAAAAACATTACGAGCAATTGTTTTTAGTAAAATAACGTAATTAATTTATAATTACTATAAATTAATCAGTTACCTTTTTCATCTAGAACATGTTACCTTTTAATTTTCTCTAACTAATTCCTCTCTTTTTCTAATCATATCACGAGAATTTTATTTAATAAAATAAATTAATAATTGTATAATTACTAATAATTAACCGATTACCTTTTTGACTAAAGCCTATCATCTTTTCTATATTTTCCAACTAAAATCCCTCTTTTTTTAGAAATATCACGGATAACATTTATATAATTATTATCAAATCATCTCACATAAAAAAAATTAAGCCTCCAAAAATCATGTTTAAAAAAATGTAAATTAATGAAAAAAATTCATATAATATTAAAAAAAAAAAATCCGTGCATCGCACGGGTTTTAAGCTAGTATCATTAATAGTTATTCAATGCAAAAAAAAGAATTTTAATAAAAAAATCAAAAAAACGAAAATTCAAGAAAAATACCTTGAATTGTTCTGATGCATTTCCGATCTCCAGGCATTATAATATACTAGCCAACTTATCCGCGCTTCGCGCGGTTTATAAATTTTTATATAAAAGTACAATAATAGATAAATTAATTTATATTATTCTTAATTAATTATTGATTTTCTATAAAAAAAATTAATTTAAAAATAATTTACATAAATTATTAATTGGAAAAATACTCTCATTATATATCTCAAATTTTGATAATCTTAAAATTATCACAAACATATAAAAATAAAAATTACAATATGAACGTAACATTTACGATTAAAAGTTATAAATATTGAATATAACTTCATAACGTTTTTAAAGCCGACACCCCTCTCATAATATACATGTTCAGTAATAGTGTAAGAATGTATTTAATTTGAATATTATTTTATTTTGACACAATATAATGAAACAATGGGAATATTAATTTTTAATAATTTAATCTTCCGATAAAATGGTTGGGTTTGTTCGATTTAATTAGTTTGGTCATGACTCATATGAAATTTATTCATGCGCATGATTTGTTTACAAATTTCAGATATTAAGTAAAGATCCGTGTACTTCCATAATTTACTACGACTCCACAATCATTGATAATAAAGATTATTTGAGAAGTTAAGGTTAATAATGTTTTTTAAAGTCGACACCCCTCTCATAATATACATATTCAATAATAGTGTAAGAATTTGTTTAATTACAATAAAAATATGTGCGTCCTTTTTTATTCACTATCGAATACCATTCTAATTTCTTTTCAGACAATTGTAGTACATACGACCCTTAACTTCTCAAACAATCTTTATTATTATTGAATATAAAAATAGTAATAAATTATAGAACTATATAAATATTCGCTTAACACCTTTAATAAAAATAATACAAATAGTTTTTTACTTTTACCCACGAAATTACACATGGGTTATGATCAAATCGATTAAATTGAAAAAATTCAATTTTATCGGTAGATTAAATCGATAAAAATGTTATACACCTGTTGTTCATTATATCTGAAAGTTCTATATACTTCTATAATTAATAACATTCCCACAACCACTGGTAAAAAAAATGCTTGAGAAGTTAAGGTAGTTTGTACTAAAATCGTCCCAAAAGAAATTGCAACAATCTTAAATATGAAGCACAATGTGAACAATTTTAATTCGCCAATTTACCTAAAAATAATCTCACTTTTGTACATGTAATTAAGCGCCTATTGCTAACTGAACTAAGTTTTAGGCGGCATGTACAACTTTTTTATCAATTTTATCTTTGTTAAATGGTTGAATTTGTTAAATTTAATCGATTTGATCATAACTCATGTATTATTTATTCATGTGTAAAATTGAAAATCTGTCTGTATTGCTTGTATACAATTCCAGATATTATTAAGTAAATGTTTGTACTTCCATAATTTATTACGACTTCCACAATTATTAATAATAAAAATTGCTTGAGAAGTTAAGGTCGTGTATCCTATAATCATCCGAAAAGAAATTATAGGGATCTTGAATAAGAAATAAAAAAATAACGCAATATAAATAATTGTTAGTCGTCATTTTACCTAAAAATAAACATAACTATATATATACACTTTAAAAAAAACATAACTTTATATAGTTAATATTTAATATTGAAAAAATAACTATAATGTTCAACTAAAGTTTGCTATTTTTTTTTCCGTTAAAAAAAAGTTTACTAATTTTTAAACAAATTAAATAGAGTAAATTTAATATATATATATATATATATATATATATATATATATATATATATATATATATATATATATATATATATATATATATAGGGTTGGACTCCATAAAGAACACCTTATATAAAGAACAACAAAGAACACCTCATATCTAATAGATCCATTGCCCCTGGCGGGGCCACCCAATACAAAAAGTTCTTATTTTTTTAGGCTCTATCCATCCAGCAAAAAAAAAAATTGAAAAATTTACTGTTCATCGATGACGTCATCAGTGACGTCATCATGAACAGTAAAATTTTCATTTTTTTTTTTTTTTGCTGGATGGATAGAGCCTAAAAAAATAAGAACTTTTTGTATTGGGAGCCCCTAGCGGGGCCAATGGATCTATTGGAATAAATGATTTTATAGTGTTCTTTATTGTTTGTTATATAAGAGTGTTCTTTATGAAGCAAAGGCCTATATATATATATATATATATAGGGTTGGACTCCATAAAGAACACCTTATATAAAGAACAACAAAGAACACCTCATATCTAATAGATCCATTGCCCCTGGCGGGGCCACCCAATACAAAAAGTTCTTATTTTTTTAGGCTCTATCCATCCAGCAAAAAAAAAAAAAAAAAAAAATGAAAAATTTACTGTTCATCGATGACGTCATCAGTGACGTCATCATGAACAGTAAAATTTTCAATTTTTTTTTTTTTTTGCTGGATGGATAGAGCCTAAAAAAATAAGAACTTTTTGTATTGGGGGCCCCTGGCGGGGCCAATGGATCTATTGGAATAAATGATTTTATAGTGTTCTTTATTGTTTGTTATATAAGAGTGTTCTTTATGGAGCAAAGGCCTATATATATATATATATAGGGAGGTGCTCAAATGAGACCCCTCTTATAATGAGACCCTCTCTTATAATGAGTCCCCCCTCATATTTCATCTATTTTAGAGGGCCCCGTCAGGGGCACCCAATACAAAAAAGTCTTATAATTCTACCCTCTATTCATTCATCAAAAAAAAAAATTTAAAAATTAATTTTTTTTTTCAAAAAAAAAATGATGACGTGACAACAGTTTTTTTTACTTTTTTTTTAAAAAAATTTAGAATTTTTTTTGATGAATGGATAGAGGATATAATTATAAGAGCTTTTCATATTGGGTGCCCCTGACGGGGCCTTTTAGAATAAAAGAAATATGATGGGGACTCATTATAAAAGAGAGTCTCATTATAAGAGGGGTCTCATTTGAGCAGCCCCTACATATATATATATATATATATATATATATATATATATATATATATATATATATATATATTTAATAGGTGTAATTATTGACTAATTAAAATGTCATTAATAGTTATTTAATGCAAGAAAAAAAATTTAATAAAAAATTTCAAAAAAACGAAAATTGAAGAAAAATACCTTAAACTGTTCTGATGCATTTCTGATCTCCAGGCATTATAATATACTAGCTTATAACCCGTGCAAAGCACGGGTTGCTTTTAATTTTTTATAATTTGTTTATAGTGTAATATAATATTATAAATATTAATTTTAATAATATAAATATTAATTTTAATTTGTTATAGTGTAATTTGTTATTTGTTTAATATATTTTTTAATATTAAAAAATAGGGTCGAACCAAACTACCAATTATCACATAGTTTATAGCCACACTGACACACGCCACTCCTCTCGATCAAAACTCTCGGCTAAATCTTTGTTTACCCGGGAATGTTTTTAGGTAGATAAAATATTAATTAAATTTATTTTTAATTGAACTAAAATTATGGCTAAAAAATAGGGTTGAACCAAACTACCAATTATCCCCTAGTTTACTTATTATAGTATAGTATAGATAGATATGTTTTTTAATATTAAAAAATAGGGTTGAACCAAATTACCAAACTACCAATTATCCCCTAGTTTAATACTATTATAAGCGAAATAGGATATATTTGATTGTCGATTTGGTACTCTTTTGTTGGTCACTCATTTTGGTCACTCTTTGATTTGCTTAAATCTTTATTATTAATAATAATAAAAAATGTAAAAAAAACACACAAAACACTCTCCTGTTAAACACTCTCCTGTTAATAAAATTAAAAAAAAACACACAAACACTGACACACACGCCACTCCTCTCGATCAAAACTCTCGGCTAAATCTTTGCTTACCCGGGAATGTTTTTAGGTAAATAAAATATTAATTAAATTTATTTTTAATTGAACTAAAATTATGGCTAAAAAATAGGGTTGAACCAAACTACCAATTATCCCCTAGTTTACTTATTATAGTATAGTATAGATATGTTTTTTAATATTAAAAAAAAGGGTTGAACCAAACTACCAAACAACCCATTATCCCTAGTTTAATACTATTATAAGCGAAATAGGATATATTTGGTTGTCGGTTTGGTACTCTTTTGTTGGTCACTCTTTGATTTGCTTAAATCTCTATTATTAATAATAAAAAAAATGTAAAAAAACACACAAAACACTCTCCTGTTAATAAAATTAAAAAAAAAAACACACACACACTAACACACACGCCACTCCTCTCGATCAAAACTCTCGGCTAAATCTTTGTTTACCCGGGATGTTTTTAGGTAGATAAAATATTAATTAAATTTATTTTTAATTGAACTAAAATTATGACTAAAAAATAGGATTGAACCAAACTACCAAACTAGCAATTATCTCTTAGTTTACTTATTATAGTATAGTATAGATAGATAGTATAGATATAGATATAGATTAATTGCAAAGATAAGTACTGAATCGTAATTGGTGATTAGTGATTGATGATTAATGTGAAGAAACATGGCCAGTGTCAAATTAATTAGCCTTCTAATCATGTCTGGTGGCGAAAATTCAACGACATATTATCTTATCTCTCAACTCTCAAGTGTCGGTACTAGTCATGATAGCATGGTTTACTAGGTATTAAAAACCGAGAGATACAACTAATAACTCATTAGTAAGCTCAAAGAAAAAGAAGGCAATTTGTGCGTGCACTATAATTACTGAATTTGATAGTTAAACAGCAGATATTTTGATTTTGACAGTTAAACAGCAAGATACATAGTATATTGATTGAAAGATTCATTTCACTTATTCTCAAAAGATTTATTTCAAGTTCTTTTTCTCTGCTCTCCTAGTATGTTCTGTGAGTGATTAATTTGTCACAAATAGTTGGTAGATGATAAAAGAAAATGGTAGGTATCCTGAAAGGGAAATGCTATGTTCCCCAAATTTTTCTCCCAAATTCCTTTCCCAAATGACATGGCAAGTAATTATTGGTTATAATTATAATGGGCCCGCCAGGACCATCCAATTAAAATATCCCAACATGCCACATCATTAGTGCCACATCATTTTAGAGCAATATTTGGGTACCATTTTTGGGTACCTAGCATTACCCATCCTGAAATAGTTCAAATACTAATATGGTACTTATATATTAGGTAATTTTTTAATAATAATATGGAATTGTACGTGTATTCATCTGCATTCATAAATTAAAATCAACCATGTATTATGTCATGTCTTTCAGGAATATTTTTGGAAAAATATTCGGAATACGTAGCACTACTCAATGATAAATGAAAAATGTTAGAAATTCAAACAAATTTTTCAAAAAAAAAATTCAAGTGTTAATGTCTTTCTACAATTGGTTGATAGAATAATGAATGAGATGGATTCCACGTTATTAAGATAAATATATGATTCTGATAAGTCCATTTCCTTAACAGCTTGAGATTTTAGAAGAACTGATAAATTAATGGGTTAAATATCAAATTGGTCACTGAAGTGGTGGTCATATATCACTTTACTCACTGATTTCAACGGGGTCTCATTTGAATCACTCAAGTCATAATAAATATCGAATAGATACCTATAAATATGTGATCGAGTATTAAAATAATTTTTTGTTAAGTTCTATACATATTTCTTCAATGACACCATAACCAAATGAAAAGTCATGAATTCTAATATTTTAGATAATATATTTAAAATTTTTAAAATTTATTTACTATTTATATTTAATTTTCTAGTTATTTTCTTTGATTTAATTAAAAATAAATAGTAAATAGATTTAAAAAAATTTAAATATATTATTTAAAATATTAGAACGCATGACTTTTCATTTGGTTACAGTGGCATTGAAGAAAAATGTATAGAACTTAACAAAAAAATTATTTTAATACTCGATCACATATTTATAGGTATCTATTTGATATTTATTATGACTTAAATGATTCAAATGAGACCCCGTTGAAATCAGTGAGTAAAGTGATATATGACCACGACTTAAGTGACCAATTTGATATTTAACCCATAAATTAATATGGTATCAGAGCTCTGGTTGTGAGAGGTGTTAGCTTCGAGTCCTTCCTACCCCCAATATTATTGAAATTTGAAATTGTATGCTGTGATGGCCCAGAAAAGGGATTAAAAATTGAACCGATCAGATGTAGAGTAAAAAAATACAAACAACCTAATAATACACTTTAATCCAAATAATGGGATTCCGAGTGAGGAGAATATAAGATGAATATATGAACTTGTGATAATTTAACAGACATATATCCATTTGAACCCATTAATTAAAACTCCTCATTTTACAAATTCAAGATTACCAAATTATTTTGGAATTTTGTTTGGAAGATTTTTTTTTTTTTGTTATCACGTTAAATCTCAATTCTGACGGTCGTTGATTTTGCTCAAACTTCTTTCTAACATTTTATAATGAAAGTAACAAAACCTGACACTGTGACTGTGTGTGTATATGGGCTCGATTACATTTCTAGTATAGTAGACAATTCAGTTTTCGTTTATGCTACATTTCGTTCAGCGTTTTCATTTCTGGTATAGCTGAGAAAATCTAATAGAAAACTCCACTTCCACTGGCATTTTCTGTTAAATTTCATTTCAACAGAAAACGCCACTAGAAGTGGAGTTTTCTATTAGATTGTTTGCTTTCCACTTTTCTCGGCACTTGGCATATTTGTAACTAAAAAATGAACTTTGCAATACTCATTTTCTATGGCTTAGAAAATATATTTTTGAATAAAATTTATTCATTTTTTTGCTTCGTATTAAAAGATTGATATTTTACTTTGGTATAATACGAAAATCTCGAAAAATTATTATGTCTAACCATCTTATTTTTTGGTCTGAACATGCCAACTCAACATCCAATTGTTAAAAATTCCTTCGAGTAGCCATGTTTAGGGGAATAAAAAATTTGAGTAGTCACGTCTTTTATTGCTTGTACGCAAAGTGCTCTAGTCACTTCACAATAACGCTTGTTTAAATTATTGAGGTCTTTTTTCATCAACAAAAAAGTAAAATAATAATCCAAAATTGGCTATAAAACCCAATTTGCTGCTTATTCAGAATCGCAACTTAATAGTTTCCTCTTAAATTTACTTTCTTCAAGACAATAGCATAAGATGGATAAGGGCAAAAAACCACAAACTAGTAAAACCGAAATCAAACGAACCAGGAAAAACACAAGGTCATACGATGTGCAGGCTGAGGACGCTAAACTTGCAAAACATTTTGAATTTGCTGCATAACAAGTTAAATTTAAAATGGAAATGGAAGCTCGAGCTGCAAAGGAACGTGAAATTGCAATAGAAGCTGAAGATGCAAAGGAACGTCAAATTGCAAGGGAAATTGAGGAAGCTGAGGACGAGAATTATGCTGTTGATCTCAGTGAATTTTAAGAAGTTGTATTGTGGTTCTCGTGTCAATGTATGCTTATTTTCTAATTTTCTGTTTTCAATTAAATCTAATTGTATGATGCTTCAATTTTCTGTTTTCAAATTGAAGTACTTGTATGATGTAGTATGTTTATTTAAAGTAATTGAATGTTTTCTAATATGTTTTTTATGCCCCTCAACGTAACTCCACCAAGGTTTTTTTTTTAAGAATTTGATGTGAAGTTGGCATATTCGGATGAAAATTTAACATAATAACACAAATTACTTTTGCCTAAATTTTGGTTTACGCAAAAGTACAACATCAATACTTGAATATGGAACAAAAACAACGTAAAAAAAACATGTACAAGTATATTTTTTATTCCCCTAAACATGCGTACTCGAAAGAATTTTCAACAATTTGATGTTGAGTTGCCATGTTCGGACTAAAAAAGAAGATAATTACACATAATAATTTTGGAGATTTTCGTGTTATACCAAAGTACAACGTCAATACTTGAATATGGAATAAAAATAACGTAAAAAAAAAACATGTACAAGTATATTTTTTATTCCCCTAAACATGCCTACTCGAAAGATTTTTCAACAATTTGATGTTGAGTTGCCATGTTCGTCCCAAAAAAGAAGCTAGTTAGACATAATAATTTTTGGAGATTTTCGTATTATACCAAAGTAAAATGTCAATACTTCAATACGAAACAAAAAAAATGAATAAATTCTATTTACAAATACTTTTTATAAGCCATATAAAATGACTACTACAAAGTTCATTTTGTGGTTACAAAATTATGCTAAGTGCTGGAAAAAGTGAAAATAAATAAATCTAATAGAAAACTCCACTTCTAGTGGCGTTTTCTGTTGAAATAAAACTCAATAGAAAACGTCACTAGAAGTGGAGTTTTCTATTAGATTTTCTTAGCTATACCAGAAGTGAAAAGTCTGAACAAAATGTACCATAAATGAAACATGAACTCAGTAATGTACCAGAAATGAAACCGAGCCTGTGTATATGTGTGTCCATGACAACATTTTTTATTGATAGTAGAACCAAACGTGCAGTGTAGAAGAAAGCATTTAGAACTGTTATGCATCACATCATGTTGAGAGATCACAAAACAGCTGAATAAAATGTTGCAAAACAAGCTTATCGAACTGAAAAAAATTAGAGTAAACAGAAAATAGAGGGGTGACAAATAATCTTTTAATTTTCTTTATTTTTGTTCTTGTTTTTCAATAATCTCCCATCTTGGTGAGACTTTTCCCAATTTATTTGGGTCTAGTTTATCTCTCCTTATGAGAGTTTGGTGTGTTCTTTGTGTGTTTGGTGTGTTTTAATATCTGGGATTTCAGATCTGCAGGATTTCTTTGGTTTTGATGGATCTTTATGGTTTTGATTTTGTTATTCGCTTCTTAATTGTGGGCGAGGGTCTTGATTTAGTGATGAAGTTTTGTACGGGATTGCAGCTTTGGTCGATAGCTCAAACGATAGCTCCATCGGGGCATGATGAAGAAGGTACCAGTAATCTAACGAGAATGCACGAAGTGGGTACTTGTATTTGTATATACTTTATCTTCAAAATATCGCCACTGTCTTTTCATGAGAACATGCAATTGCAAATTACTGTTTGTTCGACTCGATCATTGGTGTAGATGCCGTATGACTTTATTATTAGATTAATACCTTTATTTCAAAAAAGAAAAGAAAAAGAAAATGAGTTAATGACCAAGTTACATAAGCCCATTTTCCATGCCCAAACCAAGAATACTTTCTAGCCTAAATAGCCTTACCTTTTATAAGCCTACTTATAGGAAAAAAATAAAAATAGGCTTACGTCTAAATGTTATATAATAGTTTTTTTTTTTTTTTGCCAAAGCTTTTGCTTGTAATTCTAGTATCTGTTCTGATACATGCGATGGGAGAATCGAACCTTGGCGATTCAACATGGCATAGTACTCATTTACCATCTTCAAACGATAAAAAAATGTTATTTTATTGAATTTTTTACCTTATCAAGAACAAAATAAAAACTCTCATATTAATTTATGTTGTTTTTAATAAATTGTCTTAAAATTTGGGTTGGGCTGAAAGACTTCTGCACCTGCACCCAATGAATCAAACAAAACCGCTCCAGCCCATTTAAAAACCAGAAAATTGGGCCGAGCAGTCCACTCAAAACAATCGGTTTGAAACACTCGACCAAACCCAAGGAACCAGAAACTAAGTAGAAGACGACCATGGCGACAACACCACGAGCTGCGATCCGGTGTTGCGCGGTCGCATCGATCTTCGTGTTCCTTCTCTTGATCCAACCCTCACACTCTATCTACTGTGATGAAGATGATTGTTACGATCTCCTCGGGTATATTATATTCACACACACACACACACACTTTTAATTCTATTTATTACTTCATTTTGAGCTGCGTAATTATATTTTTTAATGTTTTTTTGTTGTTTTAGGGTTACACAAAGTGCGAATTCTTCGGAGATTAAGAAAGCTTACTACAAGCTCTCTTTGAAACAGTAATTTACCTCTCTCTCTCTCTCTCTCTTTGTGTGTGTGTATATTTGTGTAATTGATGATGTGAGTTTATTAATGTTGACTTGTGTTGGACTTTGTGATTGTTGTGGATAGTCATCCTGATAAGAATCCGGATCCGGAGTCCAAAAAGCTGTTTGTTAAAATCGCAAATGCTTACGAGGTAATTGCTTACCGAGATTTTACTCTGTTTTATGCTTGCTTTTTTTTTTCCATGTTCATTTAGTAGTGAGAAATGATTTTTTTGAAAATTACACGAGTAAGGTCCAATGGAGTATTATAGATTTGTCTCGTTTGTGGAAGGTTAACATTTTGCAGTAGCTTACTACTTACTAGTGTTGTTAGAAATTCAGGGGTGTACGATCGGAAATAACTAAAAACTGAACCGAATTATAAATAGTTGACCGAATACTGAGATTGGTGAAAATGTCTAATCGAGTAGCACACCGGAATTGTTGACCAAAGTTACTTAACAGAATACGATCATTGTTTTCTAAACCAAAAGGTTTACTGAAAAATACATGAGGTAGTAGCCGCATTTGGTTCACAACCTTCAACCCATATATCAATGGGTGTTTTAACCTCTTAGAGTATCTGCAAGAGACTCATTATCTTGGCTCCCAAGTTAAAATTTGAGGACTGTGTGCTCTAACTTTATTGTGTTTGTAGTCCCAGTCTAAAAAAATTAATTAATCATGATATTGTAAATGGCAGCATCTGGATCTATTTACCTCTTCTTCATCCCAGTAAGCAAATCTTAAGCTTTGAATTTTGGAATTATAGTTAAAATTCAACTTCTGTAGCTTATGTTAAGAATTCAGACATTTTAAAGTTTTGAAGTACATGTCATCATTACACAAGTTATTTTTGTAATACCATACAATTTTCTCTTCTAATATGAAGTTTGAATTATGTATTATTTTTTAAAATATTTATCATTACTTTAGTGTGTTGTAGCGAAATTATATTGTTGTGGTCTATGATTCAATTTTTGAAGTTTAAAAACTGAAACTGATTACTGAAAGGAACCTAATTTTAATGCACGTGGTCACCGTTTCTTGCAGATTTTAAAGGATGAAACTACAAGGGGACAGTATGATTATGCAATTGCACATCCAGAGGAGGTGAGTTAGTGCTCGTTAGACATGGATAAAGTATATTTGGATAACTACTCAATTCTTTCTTAGATGCCAACAGTTCTCCTACCATCCAAGTGGCCTGAATATGCTTCTGCCGTTTTGAGATATCCCTAAAAAAATTCTTTTTGCCATTAAGAGTTGGCAAAATTTTCTATGAATCTGCTGTTTAACAAAGTTCTCAAAATTTTAAAGTTTACCGGATTATCTGACTATCTTGAGTTTTTAACTCTTACTTTCTATGTGAATCTAGGTGTAATTTCTTGCCATTTCTTTTTGTCGTTGCGCAAACTTCCTGATTATTATACACTATATAGTTTACAAGAGTTTATACTTAACACAGTCTATAGTCATCATGCAAACACACTTCAGGCACAGGACTCTCGTACACTTTGCTTAAAATTAGTGGATTGTGGTAGCTCATTAGTTTTAAAGGCAGATCTTTTCTACTAGCAAGCAAATGTTTGCATAAATACTAATGAAAGATGAAACTGGGGCATGTTCCCTAAAGAGTTGTGCTTTGTTTTAGCATCTCTCATGTACTTGGTGTTGCTACTATTGGCTTTTAGACATAATATATATATACATATATGTGCTGAAACTCTCTTGTTACGTTTGGCATATATGCTTGTGCAAATGAGTCTGATTTAGCTTAATAAGCTACATACATTCCATGATCTTTGACCACTGGGCTAGTTGTTATCAAAGAGCAAAGAGAAACTCATTTGTAATATATTGTTTTCTTGGAGATTAATCATCCTGAAATGGGAATTAGTGTTGTACTAGTGACTGGCTAGTACGGTAAACTCATCTATTTGCTGAGATGTGTATATAGGCCTTTTATGGTTTTTGCACCTTTTCTCAAAAATAGGGATGTCAACGGGTTGGATTTGTGAGGTATCCAAATCCAATTTTTTTTGTCAAATCCAAATCCAATTGGATTTTAAACGGGTTGGATTTGTGAGGTATCCAAATCCAATTTTTTTTTGTCAAATCCAAATCCAATTGGATTTTAAAATTGAGATCTGAATCCAATCCACCGGATTTCGGATCAGGTTCGGTAGAATCCAATCAGGTCGGAATGGATCGGGTATCCATCGGATCGGATTTTTCTGCCATCCCTACTCAAAAATAAATCAATTATGCTATGAATTTTGTGTTAGCTTCCCTTTATTGTATCTCCAATCTAGTTACAAAGCTGCTATCTGAAATTATAGGTCATGTTTGTTTCAAAGGATTATAATCCCTGAACTATTACCTTCTAAAAAAGTAAAAAAAAAAAAAGGATTGTTATCCCATAGAACTAGTTTTCTAACATTTTTTTTGATTTATTTGTGTGGGATTGTAATACCTTCTCTCTTCTAGGTATTATAATCCCATGGAAGTAATTAGAAAGATGATAATTTAGATCTATGGGATTATATTCCTTTAAATTTGAGGTAAGGTAATAGTCCGGGGATTGTAATCCTTCGAAACAAACATTGTCATAGGATGCACGTTAATGATTAATGATCAGCAATCTATGTCTTAAGATTAGTTAAACTCTAATACTTTGGCATGTTAATTTACGTACTAAATATATTTTTTCATCTTCCTGTACAGGCCTTTTACAATATGGCTCGTTACTATCAGGCTTACTATGGTCATAAAACGGTAGAACTTTTTCCACTTTGATTATTTATGCGTCCAATCCACAAATTGATAGTATTTGTGTTATGTTTACATTAATTTATGTCTACTTTCTAGGATCCTCGAGCTGTCCTAGTGGGGCTTCTTGTGGTTCTGTCAGCATTTCAGTATCTAAATCAGTGGACAAGGTATAATCAGGTACATCACACATTGAATTTTTGTAGTACTTTAAACAGAAACACATCCGAAGTTTTAATCTAGTTATAATTATGCGTAGGCTAGGTATTGGTACCATCGCAAGGTACAAAACTAATGGCTGTAATTCTGAAATATTTGTTATAGGCAATTTTTATTCTCGGGCAAGTCTATTTCCTGATATTGTATTGTGTAGCAGAAGCTGTGCTTTCTAATGCAACTAAATTATCATTGTTCTCTCTATTATTATGAGAATATCTGCTAATGTTACTCAATTCCTTTTGAAACTCAGTATAGTGAGATGAAAGAGAAAAAATGTGAATCTTACGACACTCTATAGCACAATCTATCGTTACACTTCTTATTAGATTTTTGTGGTTGAATGTGGCTGTTTTTAAAATTTAACACTTGATTCTTATTTTATTTTAATTTTCTTAAAAAATAAAAAAAATATTCCATTTTGCCTGATTCAAATTTCTTGTCAGCTAGTTTTTATAATTTTATATGAATCCTTGCTGCAGGCACTTGACATGGTCAAGAAATCACCAGCATATAAAAATAGGTTGCGGGCGTTGGAACTGGAACGTAGTGGAGGTGTGACCAACAAGAAGAAGAGTAATAAGCAGACAAACAAGTACGATCTGAGTAAATGAATTTGAATTTTTTCCAGAGTTCAGATGCTTGGATGCATCTAATATACTTAGCCATGATTATAGATTTTCATTTGAATTCTTGGGTGAACTTGTTCAAGATTAGTCTCTTAAGAAATTCTTGTGTGTGCCTTTGTCTCAGAAAAGTGGATGATGATCTGAGCAAGGAACTTGATTTGCAGATAAAGGGAGCTGAAAAGCCATCCATTTGGGATCTGCTTGGTATCCGTTTCATTCTCCTGCCTTACACAATTGCAAAGGTAAGAGCACCAACATCAGTTAATGATTAATTCAGAATCACTCTTAAATTTTTTTATCAATCACCATAGCTATAGTATGCACATAAAATGTAGAAGTTGATCTACATTATGCAAATAAAGAATTACTAACCATTATGTTATACATCCAGTTATTGTTGTGGCATGGTGGTTGGTTCTGGAGATATCAGATTAAGAAAGCTCCGTATTCATGGGAAGATGCATCTTACTTGACACAAAGATCCTTAGGGGTGCCCCATGAGTCATGGCGGTATATGGGTAAGCATTCCTCATTTTCCTCTTTTCGATGGGGTTGTCAATCATTGTTTCATTCTATAGTTTTTTCTGTTATTTTTTGGATATATGACTTGAGGTTCCAATTGTGTTTGCTCTCTAAATTCAACCATAAACAGCTCTATGCTGTGAACAAGTACCTGCTTGAATTTGACTAGTTCTTCTCATTGACTTTCCCTGCCCTTTTTTGATGGCTGCATCGTGAACCATCTAAATCTTCAAGCATCAGCTGTTTAATTGACATGTCATTAGTGCTGTTTAGTAGAAGAAAAGGGGGGGGGGGGGGCTTGTGTTTTCCATGTTATTAGGTCCATTAAATGAAGAGAACCACAAATAAATGGTCACATGGTACCTGCCATGACCTGGGTATCGTATGCTCATGTAGTTATAACTTTAATCAATTCTGCATACTTTACTGATTAAGATTTCGGATTTGTCAACTTTCAGATGAACCGAGGAAGGATGATCTGATTGAGAGACGCTTGTGGGAGAAGTCCAATATGGACAGCTATGTGGCAGAGATGCGAAAAGAATCAAAGCGCAGAAGATAATAGCTTCGAAGAGCTTCATTCTTTGAGATAAAAAAGAAGAAACCGCGGAGGATAACAAAACAGTGGCTGCCACTTTGAGTTAGAATCGTCAAATTGGTTTTTTATAGATGCCGTCTAAATATTTAAATAGTTAAACCATTTGATTTCAGCATACAAATCAGAATATACTTTCAGCCAGCCCTTTAATTAATGGTTGGGTGTATAACAATGTACTATACCATATATGCAACTCCGAGGAATTGTCATAAATGAGAAGCTTTACGGGATAAACTGCATGTGTTTAATTATTTGCAACATTTTGGTTTTGGACGTCTAGGAGGCAATAATATTCATTTGGTTCCTTCTGTTTATTGTAATACAGTCTCAAATTTTTAAAGTAAGATGAACCATGTCTGTTGATTCATTGTTATTTATGAATGAAAGCTTTTGGTACTCGTAGTTTACAAGCTTACCTAAACTGTATACAGATGAATGAAAGTATAATTTTTTTTTGTCAGGATGAAAGTCTTTATTTGCTTAATCTTGCAACTTTTCTATGCTACGTAATAATCCGCTTCCTAGTTCCTGTACACAGGCACCTCATGAAATATATAAGGCTACTAGCTTATCTTTCTTAATAAGCAATTGTGCTTATCAAATCATTGATAGTGACTACTCCCTCCATCCCAAGGAGTTGTTTATATTTGTTTTTTGTACGGAAACCAAGATAGTGGGTGTAATATTATTAAAATAAGTGAGTTAGTGGGTGTAATAGTGATTTTATTGTTAAAATAAGTGAGTTAGTGGGTGTAATAGTGTAAAGTGTTGAAAAAGTGGAGTGAAGTAGTGGATGTAATAAAGTATTTTATTGTTAAAAGTTACTATTTTAGGAAACGTAAAGAATTGGTTGGGACATCCCAAAAAGGAAAGTGTAAAGAAATGGATGGGACAGAGGGAGTATAACTTTTCATAACAGAATTCAGTTACATTCTTCTGTATATATTTGGTTGTAAGCTTGTAGTTGAGACTAATTTTCATTTTTCTGTAACTCTTTCTTCTTACTGAGAAATGGATTATTTTCCTCCATAGATTCTTGCTTACACAATTACATACATCTATACACACACACATCTGTATGCGTATTTTGTAGAAGATTAACCTGATTCACAGGAATCTTAAGATGGTATCAGAGCGATATGTCTTCCGCCATTGCAATCGCAGTCTCGTTTTCAATCAGTTTCTTCAACATTTCGTGAGTTCTTTCTGTTTTTAATCTGTGTGTTTTAAGATCTCTATTTGTCAAGATTAATCATACTAGATGTGTTGATCGATCTGTGCTTGAGCGTTGTTGACAATCGTTGTTTGATCTGTATGTTCTTGATCGCAATTTGTTCTTCATTTTATTACGATTTCTTGATTGATTCGATCGTTTTGATCTCTGTTTCTCAATCGGTCTAGTACGAAGTTCATCTGTTTGTTGAAATTTGTCTATCAATCTGTTCTTCGATTGATCTCTATTCGTCAATTTGATGTTTACTTTATGAATGTCTTCACAAACATATGCTGATGCACTTCTGAGATCTCAAAATCCTATGGCTAATACACCTCCTCAAAATCGTACTGTTTCAACTCCTAATTCCACTTCGTCACAACAATATCCTCAATCGATTGAAAACAATGCACATCCTTTATTCCTTCATAACAATGATCAGCCAGGGATGGTTCTCATTTCAAAGAAACTCACTGGATCTGAAAACTATGCGTCTTGGAAACGTTCGATGCAAATAGCTTTGTCAGCGAAGAATAAACTTGTTATTGTTACTGGTGACTTTGTTGCACCAGAAGAGACTTCTCCTCTCCATGTTCATTGGAAGAGAGTTAATGATATGGTCATTACCTGGATCATTAATACCGTTTCAGACGACATTGGAAATAGTATGAATTACATGGATAGTGCAGCTGCTGTTTGGAATGAACTTGATGAACGTTTCTCAGCTGTTAGTGGTCACAAATATTACGAAACTCAACGTGAATTGTTCAAATTAGAACAAGGAAATGATTCAGTGGAATTGTATTTTCACAAACTTAAGGGATACTAGGATGAAATCAAAGCTTTGTCTCCTGTTATTCAGTGCACTTGTTCTGCTAGCAAAGACTGGGAACAACAACTTGAGAAAACTCGTTTAATACAGTTTTTAATGGGGCTTCACTCTAGCTATACAGCTGCCATAGGCCAATTGTTAATGATGTCTCCGTGGCCAACAGTAAACCAAGCTTTCATGCTCCTTAAACAGGAAGAAAGGCAACGCCAAACTCATAGTGTTATATCATCTCCTATCTCTATGATGGTAAATATGTCGAAGACCTCAAGTTCTTATACTCCTAATCGGTTCAGTGACCACTACGCCATAAATGGGCTATCGAAACATTTTTTTCATGGATGTTGCTAGAATATGTTACCTTAGCATGTTACTTTGGACCTACTATAACATTTTGTATTTTGTGTTACCTTAGCCACAGACGTAATGTTACTTTAGCTTTAAAGTGTTGAATGTTAGCAACATAGATGATATGTTACCTTAGATCATTAATAAACTCAATTTTTAATTTTTTAACCAAAAAATTGTTTAATTATTTAAAAATCACATTTACCTTTAAAATATTTCATTTTTATAAAAAGTAAGAGTTTACCAATCGACTGAGTTTTTATTTTTAAATATCTAGGTATTTAATTATTTTAACTTTTTAGGTTCTATTTATTTATTAAATATAAAATGAATATTTTAAAAAACAAAATCAAAAAAACAAAAAATTAATTATAAAAATAGAAAATTGAGAATGGCACGATTGCCGGTGAAATTTTTTAGCGGCCAAATATCCCGCCCCTCACACTTAAACAAAATTATGCTATCTACTCTCTCATAATTCTACTCTCTCGCTCTCTCGGCACTCTCTCTCTCTCTCGTAAATCTCTCTCATTTTTTGTTAATTTTCTTTAGTTAAACTCTTTGTACGTATTTGGCTTCTCAATTCAATTGATTAGTGTTAGTTACAGAGGCATGCCTGTACACATCTAATAACAAGCCTAATTGTTTGTAATGCTTTGCATTACTTACATGACCTCTTAACTGAGGGAACCTCTAGTTGTAGAGTCTCTGTTTGTATTGTACTTGTAATAGGCATCAAATCCTAGTTGTGTAACTGTACAAATAGAGTCTAGAATAATGCTTGAAAGAAGTTCCATGGTTCATGCCTCAAGCAAGGAGTTAAAGACTGCCAAATAATCACAGTTGGGATTTGAAGAAATGAAGAATTTGCCTAAGTACCAATTCGAGAAGTATATTTGTCTATTCGAGAAGTCCAGCATTCGAGAAGTCAGAGATTCGATATCTCAAGACACTATTCGATATCTCTGAATACACTGTTCGATATCTCATTCGATATCTCAGGGATTCGATATGTCTACTACTCTATTCGAGAACTCAAGAAGTCAACAAGTCAAGATGGTATTCGAGTTCTCAAAGAGTCAACAAGTCAAAGTTCCATTCGATATCTCAAGGACTCAGAAAGCTATTCGACAACTCGAGGATTCGATAAGTCAAATGTTCTATTCGACAACTCAAGGAATCCTGATGAAAAAGAGCTATTCGAGAAGTGGTTCGATATGTCTTTATAACAGTATTCGAGAACTCAGAGTTATCGATCAAGTCAATTCTAGTTCTCGAATCACTTACTTAGTCACTTCTCGAATACATTCTTGGAGACAAAATACTGAAGAAATTGTACAAGTCAGAAACCTGCAACAAGCCAATGCACTTTATGGACCACAATCTGTAACGTGCTCTGGAAAGCCTACAAGGAAGCTTGGAGAGATATAGAAGAGACAAGGAGCTAAAGAAGTGGATCTAAACAGGCTTTGCAAAGTCAAATCTGTAACCGTTTGGATGCTTACTCAAAAAGGATAGACAGACTAGAAAGTAATTTGTTTAGCTACCTTATTTGTAGTAAGCAGGCTGTATCCATGTTCTATAAGGACACAGCCTCACTTCATAACTTAGTAACTTTGTGAGTCAAGTTTTTCATACACTGTAAGCTATATCTCTCTGAGAAAAACGAAGCTGAGAATACTACCATTTGTATTCACAGATTGTAGCAACCTTTATCTAATATACATTAGATTAAAGTGATATTGTGTCTTGTGTTGTTTATTTATCCGCACCTTAATTTCTGCACACATACACACTTATCAGCTACACAGACTCAATCAAGAAAAGTTCAAGAATCCATTCACCCCCCCCCCTCTGTATTCTTTTATCGTGTTCAATACTCAACAAGTGGTATCAGAGCGGGCTGTTTATTCAAAAACAGAGAAACGATCATGAGTTCGAATACACCAAAGACTACAGGAACAGTGAAGGTCCCTAAGTTTGATAAAGAAAACTTCAACCTCTGGAAGATAAAGATGATGTTGTTCATCAAAGCCTCTCATCCCTTGTATCCTGAGATTCTCAAGAATGGTCCTTTTGTTCCACAACAAGAGATACCAGAGAAGACTGTTGGAACCATAACAATCCCTAGAGCTTATGAGGCCAAGGATCCATCAAAGTGGACAGAGTCAGAAAGGGAGAAGGTTGCTCTTGACAGTCACCTCATGTTGCTCATCATTGATTCCATGGATATGTCAATGTTTGCAAACATTGCATCATGCACGTCTGCTAAAGAGATGTGGGATCACATTGAGGTGTTGTGTGAAGGGACTGATGAGGTTAAAGAAAACAGGAAACAGATACTGGTCACACAGTATGAAGCTTTCATGGCACAGCCCAAGGAAAGCATCACTGAGATGTTTGAAAGGTTTCACAAGCTAGTTACTGAGTTGCAGATGAATGGAAAGGTTTACAGCACCAAGGAATTAAATATGAAATTTCTGTTGTCTTCACCAAATCATCTGGAGCAAAGAGTCATTTCCCTTAGAGAAAGAGATTTGAACAAAGTCACCTATGATGTACTCTATGGAGTCCTAAAGACTCATGAACTTGAGTTGCTTCAGAAGAGGGCTATCCAAGCCAACCAAGGTAGGATGATAAACACATCATGTGCCTTGATTGTCAACAAATCCATTCTGGACCTAGAAGCATCTACAAGCCAACTAAGGATAGAGGAGGTGGCAGATGATGAAGAAACTGAAGCTGGGGTGAGTGAACCTGTTGAGGAAAAGGGGGAAGAAGAAGAGGAGTTTTACACTCTGGAAGAACTTGATGGGATGGAAAATACTTCATATGCTTTCATGGCCAGAAAATTTCCAAACATCAGATTTAAAAGAAATCAACCCTTCAAACCCAAAACTCAAAACCATTCAGGCAACAAGAACAAGGCACCTGTGAAACCAAACAGAAATAAGTTCAAAACCGGTTATGTGGATAGGTCATCTGTAAGGTGTTATAGATGCAATGACCTAGGGCATTTTGCCAGTGAATGCAAGAAGCCTAAAAAGAAGGATAGAGACTATCTTGAGCTAGAAGCTAAGTATGAGGCCCTTCTGAAAAAGCAGACACATGGTAAGGCCTACATAGCTGAAGGGAAGTGTTGGGATGATTCTGAGAGTGATGAAGAGGAACAAGAATTCTGCAATTATGCCTTGATGGCCAACTCCAAGGATGACTCATCTTCATCTGATTCTCAGGTACCATCTCTCACTACTATAGACATGTCTGTTTCTGAATACAAATCCATGATTGAACAATTATCTGTTGAAATGTTTAATATTCATACTAGTATGACTGCTGCTAATGAGGAGATTGCTAAATTGTCAACTAGAAATGAAGTATTAACCAAAAAGAATGAGGAACTTGAGCTAACTGCTATGCAAGTAGAAAACCTTAAGAAAGAAGTTGAATATTTAGAGAACAAGGTTTTGTGTGCTAGCCAAGTAGAGAAGGCTCTTAGGGATGAATTAGCTGAGAATGAATTCAAACTTAAAACTTTCAAGAAATCATCTGGTTTAGTGCAATCCTACTGTGAGAAAATTGAAGCTAAACCTAAAGCAGCTATTGGACTTGACTATGACTCTCTCAAGCAAAGGAAAGGCTATGCTGTCATTGAAGAGGACACAGCTGTTCATGAGAAAGTGCCTCACATTTTGAGAAAAACTGAAAATCCAATTTTTAAGGAATCAACATTTGAAATTGATGAGGATGCCTTACTCATCAAACAAATGTTGAATGATGAGGATGAGGCACAATCTAGTGAACAGCTAGCATCCTCTAAGGGTGAGAGTGTCAAGTCAAAGACCAAGAAACCAGTAGTTGATAGGCCAAGACCTAAGAAGTTTGTTAAGTTTGTACCAGCTGGGAAGAGTGAATCAGAAAAGGAAGTGACTAAAAAGAAACAGAACAGAAATGGCAAGTTAGGGATTAACAAGGATAACAACTATGCTTATATGCCTAATGCCCCTAGGAAAACTTGTCAGAACTGTTTCAGTACCAATCATCTAACTCATGCATGCAAGAAACCTGTTGGTAGTGTGTCTAAGCCTTTCTATGATTGTTCTGTGCCTCTAAGACATAGAGATGCACCTTTCTGTGATAAATTTGACTGTATGCCATGCAATATGAATGTCATGACTAGTTGTTTTAATTTGAGAAGACAGTTCATTGATGGTTGTATCAGTCACAATTCACACACACACTACACAAGGTCAAAGTCTTCAAGTCCTCCTAAAGCTAGGAAGGTACCTTTGTCACCTAAGTCTGAGACCTCAGGTTCTAAGACTTCCAACAGTGACAAGAAGACTGACACTAAGAAAGTTAACAAGCATGTTGTTTATGATAAAACTGTCTCTAAGTCACATGGACCCAAACTAGTTTGGGTACCAAAGGAAAAGTAATACCTTTGTGTTTGCAGGGCAAAGAAAGTGAAAAGAAGGTCATGTGGATTTTGGACAGTGGATGCTCAAATCATATGACTGGTGATATGGCCCTGCTATCACAGTATGAGGAAAAGGCTGGCCCAATGGTTGCTTTTGGAGATGACAGCATGGGTAACACATTGGGATATGGCAAGCTGAAAGTTGGAAATGTCATCATTGAAGATGTAGCACTAGTCAAGGGGCTCAAGCATAATCTGTTAAGTGTTGGTCAGTTTACTGATAGAGGATTCAAGGTGAATTTTGACAAAGATGAATGTTTGATCACCCACAAGAAGACTGGTGATTTTGCTCTATCTGGAGTAAGGAAGGGAAGCCTGTTTGTAGCCAACATGGACTCTGCAAACAAGGACAAAATTTGTTGCTTTTACTCAAAAGCATCAAATGAAGATTGTTGGCTGTGGCACAAGAGACTATCACACCTGAACTTTAAGGCCATTAATTCTCTAGTCAAAAGAGAGTTAGTGAGAGGCATGCCCACACTTGAATTCTGCCAAGAAGGAGTGTGTGAGGCTTGTCAAAAAGGAAAAATGAAGAGATCAAGCCACAAGTCAAAGACAGTGACATCTGTAACCAAGCCACTACAACTTATCCATATGGATTTGTTTGGACCTGTCAACATAATGTCACTTGGAAGAAAGAAGTATGCCCTGGTAATGGTTGATGATTTTTCAAGGTATACATGGGTAGAATTTCTGGCATCAAAAGATGAGGCTCCACAAGTAATCATTGAGCATATAAAGAAAGTTGACAAGGAAGCAAAGGCAAACAATGCAAGTGTGATTGCATTGAGGAGTGATAATGGAACAGAGTTCAGAAATGCCACACTTGAAGCATTCTGCAAAGAGAATGGCATTTCTCAGCAATTCTCAGCTCCAAGGACTCCACAACAAAATGGAGTTGTTGAGAGAAAGAATAGAACTCTAATTGAGGCTGCTAGAACAATGTTACTTGATGCAAGGATGCCCACATGTTTTTGGGCTGAGGCTGTGAGCACTGCATGCTATATTCAGAATAGAACCCTCATCAACAAAAACACTGGAAAGACTCCTTACAACTTGATGACTGGAAAGAAGCCTACACTGAAGTATATTCATACTTTTGGAAGCAAATGCTTTGTACTTAAGGACAATTCTGAATATGTTGGAAAGTTTGATGCAAAAGCATTTGAAGGAATTTTTCTTGGCTATTCTATGGAAAGAATTGCATACAAGGTTTATGTCATCAGTCAAAAGAAAGTTATGGAAAGCACAGATGTAACATTTGATGACAGTAAACTACCTGGACTAGAAGAAGCCAATGATGAAGACAAAGATCCATTGAAGTTTGATAATCTAGATGATTCTGATGAAGAGACTGAAACTAGAGTTGAAACTCAAGTTCAACAAACTCAAGTGAATGATGATACAAGAGAAGAATTTGTCCCAATCAATAGTGGAGAAACAAGCATCCAAGACACACCTGTGAGTAATGGCAACTTCACAGGGGGAGGAAATGAGGATGATCATGATGAGGATGATGAAGCAACATCAAGAATGAGAAATCAGGCTGAACATTCAAGGAAATGGGATAGATCACACACTGCAGAGCAAATCATTGGAGATCCTAATGCAGGAGTAAGGACTAGGAGAGCAACTCAAAATGAGTGCCTCTATGGATGTTTTCTATCACAAGTTGAGCCTAAGAAACTTGATGATGCATTGTTGGATCCAGATTGGATTATTGCTATGCAAGAGGAGCTGAACCAATTTGAAAGGAACAAAGTATGGGAACTAGTGCCTGCACCAAAGAATAGAACCATTGTTGGAACAAAATGGGTTCTGAAGAATAAGATGGATGAAGATGGTGTAATAATAAGGAACAAAGCAAGGTTGGTTGCAAAAGGATACTCTCAACAGGAAGGCATTGATTATGATGAGACATTTGCCCCTGTTGCTAGATTGGAAGCCATTAGAATATTCTTGGCATTTGCTGCTCATTCAAACTTTAAAGTTTATCAAATGGATGTCAAGAGTGCATTTCTAAATGGAGAGTTGGAAGAAGAGGTTTATGTGCAACAACCACCTGGCTTTGAGGATCCACATTTCCCAGAATTTGTCTACAGATTGCTTAAGGCACTGTATGGACTTAAGCAAGCTCCAAGAGCATGGTATGATACTCTATCACAATTTCTTCTTGAAAATCAATTCACTCGAGGCACATTGGACAAGACACTGTTTTACAAGAAGCATGGTGATGATATGATCCTAGTTCAAATCTATGTGGATGATATCATTTTTGGTTCTACAAATGAGAAACTGTGTGAGAAATTCTCTAAACTCATGCAGAGCAGATATGAGATGAGTATGATGGGAGAGTTGACATTCTTTCTAGGGTTGCAAGTCAGTCAAAGGAAGGATGGTATCTTTATCAGTCAAACCAAGTACATCAAGGATTTATTGAAAAAGTTTGACTTGGAAGATTGTTCACCTGCCAAGACACCCATGGCCACTGCCACTAAGTTGGATGAAGATGCTAAAGGCAAGAGAGTAGATATCTCAGTCTACAGAGGCATGGTTGGTTCTCTACTCTACCTCACTGCAAGTAGGCCAGACATCATGTTTGCTACATGCTTGTGTGCAAGGTTTCAATCAAATCCAAAGGAATCACATTTGATTGCAATAAAAAGGATCTTTAGATATCTGAAGGGCACTCCTAACTTGGGATTATGGTACCCTAAGGACACAGGGTTCAATCTGGTTGGCTACTCTGATGCTGATTATGCTGGATGCAGAGTGGATAGGAAAAGCACCTCAGGAAGCTGCCAGTTTCTTGGACAAAGGTTAGTTTCTTGGTATAGCAAGAAGCAACAATCTGTGTCAACTTCTACAGCTGAGGCTGAATATATAGCTGCTGGAAGTTGCTGTGCTCAAGTGCTTTGGATTAGAAATCAACTTAGAGATTATGGACTTGTGTTAGAAAGAATTCCAATCATGTGTGACAACACAAGTGCAATCTCTATAGTTGCCAATCCTGTCAATCATTCTAGAACAAAGCACATTGACATCAGATATCATTTCATAAGAGAACATGCAACTAATGGAACCATTGAGTTGCATTATGTCTCTACAGATAAACAACTAGCTGATATATTCACTAAGCCATTAGATGAAGCCACCTTCACAAGGTTGGTAAGTGAGATTGGAATGCTGAATTCTTCAGATTCTGGCTAAGTGAATACATCATCTAGATTGTTGCAGCAGTAAACACTTACTTTATCTAAATCCTCAATATTTTTGAAGTAAGTGTTGGCTGAAATATGATTTATAAATATTTCAAATCTGTTGCATATGTTGAAAATCATATTTTTATTAACTTAAAATTTCTATGAAATTTTGAGAAAATCACTATTTGATTTGCTAGAATATTTTTCAATGAATATGTCTGGTAGATTTTAAAAGGATAGTGAAAATCAAATTTTTATGAGTGATGGGTATAGTTCGATAAGTCAGACTTCTCGAATGATTCACTATTCGACATCTCTAATAAGTCTCATTAGAGTACTCTTGAGTTCTCGAATAGAGTCTTTCTGAGATATCGAATAGAGGAATGATTGACTTCTCGAATATAGTAACCGAGTTCTCGAATGACTGAGTTCTCGAACACTATATTTGAGTTCTCGAATCATTTGAAAAGGCTGAATTCTCGCTGAATTTTAACCGATTTTGGATTTTTATCTGAAAATTTAATTCACTCATAAAAACACATTTTATTTAATTTAGAATTATTTCTAAGTTAGATAACTGCCAGCTGTGAGTTTCTATCTGCTTGAGTTATCGATTAAGCCATTCTTGACTTCTCGAATAGTTGTTTTCTACTTCTCGAATGCCTGACTTGTCGATACAAAACAGTTTGCTAAGCGACAATTCAAGTACTTCATACTTATACAATCTCACATCTATTCGATTCACTTCATTCGATTTCTCAAGCATCTACACTCTCTAAACCCCTGAAACCCTAACTGCGAAAAGCCAAATTTCTTCTTCAACCTTCAATTTCTTTTCTCTCTTTTATACAAATGGCAACAGTAAAGTTCAACACCAACTTCATCGCTCTAACTAGTGATGTTGAAGCACCCAATGCAAACTTTAAGTGCTTTGTGAAATGGATGGCTGAATCATACATCAAAGAAGCACTCTCTGCCAATCCAACTCTATATCTCGATATTCTGGAACAATTCTGGAATACTGCTATTGTGGAGGTTGTAGCCCTGGAAAATGCAATCACATCCTATGTCATCTACTGCAAGGTTCAAGATAAGGATATCACTATCACTACTGCAGACATGAACCAAGCACTAGGAATACAACAGGAATCATTTGATAGAATGGCCACTACTGCAGAGTTGGAGGAATTCTTCGAATTCATAAACTACTCAGATGGGATTAACCTTGGAAAGCTAAACAGAAAGAATCTGAGAAAGGAGTGGAGCTATGTGTTTGCAACTCTTCTTCAAGTCTTCACTGCCAGGAAATCAAGCTTTGATCAAATCAGTGCACCTGTGCAGCAAATTGGATATGCTTTGGCCTATGGAAAGAAGATAGATGTTGGCCAAATCATACTTCAAGAATTATATGGGAGACTTGGTAAGAACACAACCAAGAGAGGTACTGATATTTTCTTCCCTCGCTTTATTCAATCTGTACTTAATTATAAAAATGCTTCATTGATTGAATTGCCTGGGATTGATAAAAATAAAATAGGCTATCCTAAGTCCATGACCAAACTCATTTTTGGTAACTTGGAAACTAGGAATGATGTGGATGTAAGACTGAACATAACTCCCCATATGGAGAGTTTGTTTAAGACTTACCCCCACAACATGCCAACATTTGATGCAAAATCTAAGTTAGCACAGCCCAAGCAAGTAGAACAAACTGCTAACCCAGGGCCTGCTAACCAACCCTCTCAACCAAACACTCTCCCACATACTGAGCCAACTGCATCATCCTCTCAAAAGGGTGATGTTAGTAAAAAGAAGAGAAAGGAAGTAATGTCTGCACCATTAAATATCTTATCTGAAGCAGCATTAGCTGTTGAATTAGGGCTAGAAAGTGAGGAACCTGAGTCACCCTTACAAAGGCCAAAGAAGAGGAAAACTAAGACCACCTCTTCAGTCACACAAATGGCTGAAGTTGTAAAATCAGGGGCACACAGCTCACTAGGTGTATCCTCTCAACAGGGTGCACCTATAGAATCAAGCATTCTCCCCAATGCACCTTCTTGTATAGAGTCTGCACATGGGAGTGATAAGGCTGGCACAACACTGAGTGGAGAGCACATCACTTTTGAAACTCCCTCTATCTCTCAGGGGGAGTTGCCAAAATCTACTCTAGAACACACTTCTCTTCCAGAATCTAACTCTGAAATTTCTTTGGAACCTGCAACTCAGGCAACTGAGATGCAAGGTATTGATCATCAAGAATTCTTTTCTCTTGATGAGCCAATAATTTCAAGTGACTCAGTGCATGACACTTTGTTCACCACTCAGAACCCACATTTAGATGGTGAGGGAATGCATGCTGAGGCATATCCTAATGACACCATCACAAACACAGAGGTTCCCCTAGTTTTTACTAGAGACTCTGTGCCTGTGTCAACTGCTGGTGTAATTCATCCCACTTCTGTGGAGACACCAGTAGTAGAGTCCATCCATCCGGCTACAGAAGTTGCATCTGTAACTGAGGAGACTAGCTTGCCTAGCTCTAGCTCTGACTTTATGTCTAAATGGCTGAAGCCTGTGCAACATGACAGTGCTTCAGGATCAGGGTCTGTTCCACAACAATTGACGGTTGAAGCACTTCAAAGCTTAATTGTGGATCAGATTCCTGAGTTCACAAAGATTGCTCAGCACCTTCTCACTGCAGACATGCCCAATCCAGACTATGAGGCTATTCTGTTATGCCATAGGGATGATGTGGAGGTGCAGAAATCAAAGATCATTGATGATGCTGAGAGAGATGGCAACATAGATGCCTGGTTGCAAGGAAAATATGATATTACTCTCGATGAAGCACTTCAGTATCTCAGGGAGGAATACATCACTTCACTGGGCTCCAATGCTAAATCCCTGTCACCTGGTGAAGTGTATGAAGCTGTCAATGACTCCTACAAGGGTTTCCTCAAGGCTGCACACTATCTTGGCAAAGGAGTAAAAACTGAAGTCAACAGGGTATGTGATAAGACAGCCACTTCAGTAGCAGAAGTCAAGAGGGCCTTTGATGCTAAATTTCCCCACTTGGACAGTGTGCTCAAGGACATCAAACACTGCAACTCTACATGCATTAAGGTGGACAATGGGTTGGCTGTGCTAAAAGATGCTGTCTCAGGTCTGGGTCATCAATTTCAGAATCTATCTGGCCAGACTACAGATGCCAATGCCATGCTGAAAATAATGTTCAAGAATCTCTATGGAGATAGGCTGGTGACTGATGTTCCTGTGCATGAAATGTCTAAATATGAAGTGAAGAGACTGCAGGAACAATCTCTATCTGGTTTCAAGGCCAATGAACTCTTCACTAAGGTCAACACTCTTGAGCAAGAGGTAGCTACTCTCACCAAGACCAATGCTCATCTCACAGAAAAGGTTGCATTGCTAAATGATCAGTTGGACACTCAAGCATCCACCACAGCTGATGTCCTTCTGCATCAACAAACCATGTTAGCTGCAATGATGAAGCATATGGGTCTCTCTCTACCTGATGAATCTTCAATCCCAAAGGACATTTCTACAGCCTCTGTGCCTGACAACAAGCCTAAGGGGGAGAAGAAGGCTAGGAACTCAAATTCAAAGGGGGAGCCAAAGAGGGAGAAAGGCATAGTATTCAAAGAAGGTGGACAACAAAGGGCTACTAAGTCTCTAGAAAATGTGCCTGGCAAGGGAAAAGCCAAAGTAGATGAGCCTCCATCTATCTTGCCAGTTGTCACCTTACCAACTGTGCACATTACTACTCCTGGAGGACAAAAGCAATCAATAACTACCACAGTGGTTGCAGGGAGTATGCCATCTGACAAACCTCAAATTTCTATAGCTGAGAGTGCCAAGCCTGTAGAAGTCAAAGTTGTTACTGAGGCCAAGCTACAAGAAGTTGCTAACTCCAATGTCTATCATGATAAAGCCTTCTTGGAGTTTCTGAAAGCCATAAGGGAACAGGTTGGTGACACTCAGTTTTATCTGAGGGAGGTGAAGAAGCAGATAGACTACATCACTGTCATCCCCAAACAAGTCAACAATTTATGGGTCAAGGAGATAGTGATGGTGTCCAAACTAAAGATATGGCATCTAACATACCAGATTCTACAAGACTTAAAGCACTCAGAGATAGATGCCATACTAGAGCTCATTGAGAAGAAAAATGACAACAGCAAGAGTCTGTTTGATGACTTGAGGAATGGTCAACCTACAAGGCTACCAGAAGTGATCAAGAAGCCATGGACAATTATCTATCAGTCTGGTACCAGAATTGAAGATATCAAGCAACTGGTCATTCCTCATGATCTCACCTCCAGAAATCACAGACTGATCATTGCTATTATTGATCAACTTCAGAAGAAGGTTGGAGCCAGAAATGCTGAAGAAATTGAGGCACTGCATATCCTCAGAACTTATATTGCAACTGGTGGAATTCCAGAGATGGCTCAACCTAGGAGAAATAAGGATGATGATTCTGAAGACAAAGGTGATGGGAGGAGAAGACATCAAAGGAGAGATAAGGGTGATGAAGACAAGAAGAAAAAGGGGGACAAGGATGAAAAAGATGATGACCAGGGTAAGACATATGTGAGAAAGAGTGGAAGACAGCAAGCCTTAGGCATTGCTAGCAGTAACCTCACCACAACACAAGACTCTAAGTCTAGGGTGAATACTGTTAGTAGTGACCTAACAAAATCTACATCTATGGCTTCTGCAACTGTCTTACCATCTCAAGAAAAGAAGAAGATTCAAGTCAAGAAACCATGTGTATGTTTCAGAAAGCAATCTGCTAATGGAATACTACTATGGTCTACCAACCAAGGTCAAAGATTTCTGCCAAGCAACCATGTCAAAAGGATAAAGTTTAAACATACTGCAAGGAGAGTGAAGCTATCCAAATCTAGAGCCCTAACAATCATTCCAGGATTAAAGCTCCAGCCACTTGATGAAGACTTTGATGAAGAGCAACTGCTATTTCTAAGAGCTCAAAAGATATGCTATGCTGCAATTGTGGATGATCACCTTGTAATCAAGTACACTGATGGGAAAGAAATGAAATTCAAACAAGGGGGTTGTCAACATTGGGGTAAATTGTATGAGATAGAAAGAATCATTGCATTGCTGGATTCTAAGGACAAGGTGGAGAAAGTATGGAAGCTGGAATTGATTGACTTTGTAAAAATGAAGAAAGATTATGCTGAGAAGATAAGAAAGGGCTGCTATGAGAAATGGTTAGAAAGGGAGAAAGAAATTGATAGACTGGAGATTGAAGCAGAAAAGCTGAGGGCAAAGGGATTGTGTAGAGTTCAGTTTGATCCCTATGTGGTGAAGTATAGGAGGAGAAATGGAGATAATGTCAATATAAGAATGAACCTACTCAGTCACTATCCTGCCAACATTCTGAAGCCAGTGCTTGAAGATTTCAAAAACTCTATTATGATTGAAGAATTGGATGCTATGACAGAAATCATGAGAGCAGTAGATGAGATTGCAAGAAAGGAGAAAGAAAGGAAACAGAAAGCATATGATGATCTACAAGCCAAAGCAATGGAGATGCAATCAAAAGAAAATGGCTAGTACCTCATCATACTGTAAGAGTATTTATCTTGTAATTTCATTTATGTGTTCAATCAAAATACATACCTGTACTTTTAAAGTTTTATCTTAATGTATGTTAGGCTTGTTATCAGACATGAAATTGTGACTAAGGGTCTCACTCACAATTTGGGGGAGATTGTTAGTTACAGAGGCATGCCTGTACACATCTAATAACAAGCCTAATTGTTTGTAATGCTTTGCATTACTTACATGACCTCTTAACTGAGGGAACCTCTAGTTGTAGAGTCTCTGTTTGTATTGTACTTGTAATAGGCATCAAATCCTAGTTGTGTAACTGTACAAATAGAGTCTAGAATAATGCTTGAAAGAAGTTCCATGGTTCATGCCTCAAGCAAGGAGTTAAAGACTGCCAAATAATCACAGTTGGGATTTGAAGAAATGAAGAATTTGCCTAAGTACCAATTCGAGAAGTATATTTGTCTATTCGAGAAGTCCAGCATTCGAGAAGTCAGAGATTCGATATCTCAAGACACTATTCGATATCTCTGAATACACTGTTCGATATCTCATTCGATATCTCAGGGATTCGATATGTCTACTACTCTATTCGAGAACTCAAGAAGTCAACAAGTCAAGATGGTATTCGAGTTCTCAAAGAGTCAACAAGTCAAAGTTCCATTCGATATCTCAAGGACTCAGAAAGCTATTCGACAACTCGAGGATTCGATAAGTCAAATGTTCTATTCGACAACTCAAGGAATCCTGATGAAAAAGAGCTATTCGAGAAGTGGTTCGATATGTCTTTATAACAGTATTCGAGAACTCAGAGTTATCGATCAAGTCAATTCTAGTTCTCGAATCACTTACTTAGTCACTTCTCGAATACATTCTTGGAGACAAAATACTGAAGAAATTGTACAAGTCAGAAACCTGCAACAAGCCAATGCACTTTATGGACCACAATCTGTAACGTGCTCTGGAAAGCCTACAAGGAAGCTTGGAGAGATATAGAAGAGACAAGGAGCTAAAGAAGTGGATCTAAACAGGCTTTGCAAAGTCAAATCTGTAACCGTTTGGATGCTTACTCAAAAAGGATAGACAGACTAGAAAGTAATTTGTTTAGCTACCTTATTTGTAGTAAGCAGGCTGTATCCATGTTCTATAAGGACACAGCCTCACTTCATAACTTAGTAACTTTGTGAGTCAAGTTTTTCATACACTGTAAGCTATATCTCTCTGAGAAAAACGAAGCTGAGAATACTACCATTTGTATTCACAGATTGTAGCAACCTTTATCTAATATACATTAGATTAAAGTGATATTGTGTCTTGTGTTGTTTATTTATCCGCACCTTAATTTCTGCACACATACACACTTATCAGCTACACAGACTCAATCAAGAAAAGTTCAAGAATCCATTCACCCCCCCCCCCTCTGTATTCTTTTATCGTGTTCAATACTCAACAATTAGGGCTTCAGGTTGAGGCTTTGACTTCTTCAAATTGGGGCTTTTTCAATAGGGGATTCTTCATTTTCAGTTCAATACATTCAATTTCTTTACTTAAACTTTAGCTAATTGTTCTTTCTTTTCGATTTCAGGGCTTTTTCCATTTGGGCTTTGGATTTGGGGATTGTTTAGTGAATTTCGAGTTTCAATTTGAAGGTATTAACCCATTTTGATATGAATGCACACTGTTATATGTGTGTATATTGTTATATGATGTTATGTGATAAAATACCCCTCTCTATTACTCTTTGTCTCTTTATGCCTCTTTATTTTTTTTCTACGTATTTGTCTATATTATTCTGGTTATGTTAAGGTGTTAATGTATAATTGATTCAGGTCGATGGGGATGGAAAATTTCAGCGTGTTAGTGATGTAGGTGGTGGTAAATATTGGGGCCTGAGAAGGCTGCTAACCAAGTGCAAGAGGTCTGTTGATCCTACAGTAGGTTCAAGTTGAAAGGTGATTTGTTCTTTGTTTAAGATTTTGTATAGAAACAGTTGTATAATTGGTGTTGCCTGTGCTAATGATATGTATATGTCTTGTCCATAAAAGTCCATACTAAATGCTTTAATCCTACAGATAGGTCTATCGGCATCAACAATTGCTTCTAGTTTTGGCAAAACAATATCTGAAAATAAGGAGCTTGGTGATTACAGACCAGAAGACATTTCTCTATCTCTTTTGAGAATGATATCATATTATATTGGACAGGTTGGTTTTAATGTTATCGTATATTTCTGAGTGTGAATTTTGTCTGTTGGCAAATAAATGTGTCTGTTTATATCAAAAAAATTGGAAATGTAAAATCCTAAATGGATGAAACTTGGATTCTACTCTTTTGTCTGAATTCTGTTTAATATTAAAGATTTCATAGTTTTGTATTGTGATTCAGTCATGTCCCGCATTACTTTTGGTTGTCAATTACTTAAGTTAAACACGGTAACTTCATTCTTGAAGAAGCCAAAGCTGCCTAAAATATTTGTTCTTGGATGATTTATGTGAATTTAATATTAATTCTCAATTTTGTAGATAGCTTATCTCAATGCGCTGAGATTTGGGCTTAAGTGGATATTTTTCGGAGGATTTTTTATAAGAGGCCACGCTTATACCATGGACATAATTTCATTTGCAGTGCATTCTTGGTCATATACATAAATAATTTATTAAGAATTTTATAAGAATTTCTTTATGTGTGTCTCTAACATAATTTATTCCATTTATTCAATTTAGTATTTGAGCTTCTTCTTTTCCTCCATTGGCTAATTTAACGTTCATTTGTGCACCAGCCACTATTTATCAGAAACTGCTCTACATTTAGTCAAAGTAATGTTTCAGTTGTCCTGCTTCTTTCATGATGGTGCAGTGATATAATTTTCTTGACCAGGAAACAAATGTTCTTTGTTGGTTTTCTTGCTTTTTTACTAGCATTGGCAGCCTTTTTTGTTGGGTGATTCCAAGGTTAGTGATATAATTATTTTTTTATACTTGAGCTTAGACAAGCTGTAAAACCAAAATCTGTAGTCTTCGAGAAACTATACATGTCCTTGTTCAATCCATCCATCTTTAAGTGAGAGAAAAAGAGGAGCATATGTCTGTCTAATTCATTTGTCTCTCTTATCATCCACAATATGCAAATGACTTATATATTCCTGTTTCAGGTAAACCATTCTTGGGAGCCTCTGTTGGTTACTTCTCATTTTTGAACTGTGTGTGTATACAGGTTTAAAGTTTCTCCTGAGCTCGAAACTGGAAATTTTTTGCCGAAGCCAACGTCTTGTCCCTCATAGGTTTACTTTTCCACTCCATGGAGTAACTTTTGGATTGAGGTTCTTGTATTTATTCGACCTTTTAACATTTAACATTATCTTTTATGTTCCATGATATTGATTTCCATATAGGATGTGGTAATTTCTGCTATCGTAATTGGTGTAGGTGAAAAATTAGCATATGACTCCTGTGTGATTTGCATGTTATTTGATACTATCAATATTGTTCATTTTTTTTCCTGCGTACTTTCTTGAGTTATATTTTCCCAAATGAATTGTGCTACATTGAATTTAAAATCACTGTTCATTTTCACCATAATGGTGCAACTTAGCGTGCAGTGGGAGTGAGATTTACGCTAAGCTGGTGCAGAACAGGTATTGTGCAGATTATTGAAATTTATTAAAATTAGAGAAATAGAGGAGAGATAGATGCTGGAGGTAGAATGAAAACATTCACAATCTCGGTTATTGGCCAACTAATTATAGGGAAAATAAATTTACAATTGTTATGAAATTTCACTCCATTTAACATAAACAAATCTTCCTTTCTAGACTATATTTACCAATCTAAAGTCTTAACTATTGCAAAGTGCTACCATAATGATAAACACACGACATATGAAATCATTAGTGTCTTAGCTTCTGATCATATACCATGGACAGAATTTCATTTGCTGTGCATTTTTGGTCATATACATAAAGAATTTTATAAGAATTTCTTTGTGTCTCTAACTCTCTAACATAATTTATTCAATTTATTCAATTTTTCATAGGCTGGAGAACTTGTTGCTGCCTTGCCAGACTTGTGTCCTGGTACTAGTGTGGTGCCGGCCGGTATTGCTTCAAGCTATAGTCTTGGTTAAAGAAAATAAGGCTGGATTCGTAGAATTTCTAATCTAACTTGTTCTACCGTGCATGTGGTTGTTTTGGATCATGAATTATGTAATGTGTTGGATTTGGAATGAACATGATATTTAATTTGGAATGCATAATATGTATGTACAATTTTTTTCAATTTTTTCTGGAAAAGATGTTGCATTAGCTAATGGAAATGTTGCTAAATAGAAGTTAATGTAACAAAAAAAATGTTGCACTAGCTCAAATAATGTTGCCAACAAAAGTGGCTCAAACAGTGGGGACCACTGTGGGCCCACATTGGGGACCAGAATGGGCCCTAATGTGGGCCCCAATTTTTTTTAAAAAATTGAATATCTAAGGTAACACATATATTAAGTTGCCATAGACCTCACTTTTGTTGCTATAGCAAGCTACGGTAACATAAAATTGCATGTTACCTTAGGGATCAAAGATGTTACCTTAGACACCTAAGGCAACATGCTGAGAGCTATCATCAGAAAGATGTTACCTTAGCTACTTTATGGACCTAAGGCAACATATAATGTACCTGATGTAACATTTTTTTTGTGTTACAGTAGGCTATTTATGGTGTAGTGGACAGACCATCACCTCCTCTCCAAGAGTGTTCTCACTGCCACATTAAGGGTCACACAAAGGAAAAATGCTACAAGTTGGTAGGATATCCACTTGAGCATCCTTTTCATCCCAACAACAAAGGCAAACGGAGGCCACCTTAGAATTCTAGATATTCAAATGTTCAGTCTAAGGCTGCATTACAGGCTTCTGCCTCTGTTTCTTCGGTTCCAGATGGCACCACTGATTTGACTACAAAAATGGAAGAACTCCAGACTCAGCTACAATCAATAATGAAGAGCCTGAATCATACTCCTACTGCTCCATCTGCTCCTACACCTCAGAATCAGTTTAGCGTAGCCACACATTTGGCAGGTACTACTTTTTCCTGTTCTATTTCCACTCATATGTCTCCAAATGTTTGGGTTTTGGACACTGGGGCAACGAATCATATGTGTTATCACATTGATTTTATGCAAAATGTTAAACCATTAGATCCCCCTTTAACTGTTCAGTTTCCTAATGGTGAGAATGGTACTGTCACACATGTTGGTTCAGTTTTTCTACACTCTATTTCTGTCATCATTCCTGATGTTCTTCTAGTTCCCACATTTACTTTCAACTTACTATCTGTTAGTAAACTTTCTTCTCAGTTACAAACTACTATTCACTTCACTTCTACTACGTGTTACTTGCAGGACCAATCCCAGATGAAGGAATTGGTTCTTGGTAATCTTAGTGGAGGTCTTTATCAGCTTCATAACATCTCAGCATCCACTCCTCAAGTTTTTTCAGCATCCACTTCTTCAACAACATTTCTCTGGCATAGACGTTTAGGACATGTTCCTTTTCAGATTTTGTCAAAAATACCTACTCTTGATGTACAACATTCTACTGTTAAAAGTCATCAGAATTGTATTACTTGTCCATTAGCTAAGCAATGCCAGTTACCTTTCTCTTTAAGTCAGTCCAATGCTTCTTGTTCTTTTGAACTTGTACATTGTGATGTTTGGGGCCCTTATAGGGTTCCCACATACAATGGTTGTAAATATTTTCTGACTATTCTGGATGATTTTTCAAGAGCTATTTGGACCATTTTGTTACCTACTAAGCAACATGTCTTTCAATCTTTAAAAGATTTTTTTGCTTATGTTCATACACAGTTTTCTACTTCTATAAAATGTGTACGAACTGATAACGGGGGAGAATTTATTAATCATGATTTAAAATCATTTTTCTCTTCTCTTGGAGTTGTACATCAAACAACTTGTCCGTACACTCCCCAACAAAATGGGAGAGTAGAACGACGTCATCGAAACTTACTTGAAATGTCTCGTGCACTTCTTTTCCAATCACATCTTCCTTTATCTTTTTGGGGTGATTTTATACTAACTTCCACATATCTCATAAATGAGATACCTACTTCCGTTTTAGGTCATATTTCACCTTATGAAAAATTATTTGGCCAAGCCCCTTGTTACACTAATATGAGGGTTTTTGGATGTCTAGCACACATGACAGTTCATGATCCTGACAAACTAGCTCCTAGGGCCCTCAAGACTGTTTTCATTGGCTATTCTACTACACAAAAGGGCTATAAGCTTTTAGACCCTGTTACTCAGCACATACATTTCTCACGACATGTGATTTTCACTGAAAATGTCTTTCCTTATTTTTCTGATGATATTTTATCTCTTTTGCCTTTTACAGTTCCTTCACCTACTTATAATGTTACTACATCCTCTACACCTTTGGATACATTCATTACTCCTGACTCTGTTTTAGAATCACACTCACAAGGTTCTTTATTTTCTCCTGCATATTCAGCAACACCTACTCCACAGTCTACTTCACCACCTACTCCACAGTTTACTTCACCACCTACTCCACAATTTGTTTCCTCACCTAATCCTCAACCTACTATACCAGTGCCTCATAGAGTCTCTCTTCGACATAAAACACAACCCATTTGGATGAAGGATTATGTGGTCCCTTCTACTGTTCCTCAAGCCAACAGTATTTTACTCAACTGTCCTATAGATAATCATAAATACAGCTACTCTCACTATACACCACCACATGGGATTTATGCTTGTGCTGTCAGTACTACTACAGCTATTAAAGAACCTTCTACTTTTAAACAAGCACAGACAGATTCTCGTTGGATGGATGCTATGCACAATGAGTTGCTAGCTTTGGAGAACAATAATACTTGGACAGTTGTTGACACTTTACCCAATGGTAAACGAGTAATTGGTTGTAAGTGGGTCTATAAAGTGAAGTATAAAGCTGACGGTTCATTGGATAAATTCAAAGCCCGTCTTGTAGCTAAAGGCTATACACAAATTGAGGGCCAAGATTACAACAATACTTTTGCACCTGTAGCCAAAATGGCCACAGTTCGCACTCTCTTAGCTCTGGCTACAGTCAAGCAATGGGAGATTCACCAATTAGATATCAATAATGCCTTCTTACACGGTGATTTATCTGAAGAAATCTATATGGAATTACCTCAAGGTCATTCTTTGTATGGTACTGGTGCTGTCTGTAAACTTAATAAATCAATTTACGGATTGAAGCAGGCTTCACGTGTTTGGTTTGAGAAATTAGCATCGGTATTACTCACTTTGGGTTTCGTTCAAACAGTTGCTGATTATTCCCTTTTTACCTATACTAATGGCACTTCTTTCATTGTTGCTTTAGTATATGTAGACGATATTCTGCTCACAGGAACAGACATTGATTTCATCACTCATATTAAGACAGTTTTACATTCTACCTTTACTATCAAGGATCTCGGATTGGCCAAATACTATTTGGATCTTGAGATACATCGTACTTCTGAGGGCATGTATCTTCATCAACACAAGTTCATCTTTGATATGTTAGTTGAAGCTGGTCTAGAAGATTGTAAACCTCTCTCCCTACCTGTTGATATTACTGTTAAACTTTCACCTCATGACGGTGAGTTGCTTGATGATCCTTCAATTTACCAAAAGTTTGTGGGGAAACTCTTATACTTAACTGTCTCACAACCAGACATAGCTTTTGTTGTTCATCACTTAAGTCAGATTTTACAACAGCCACGAGTTCCTCATATGGTTGCAGTCCAAAGGGTTCTTCGTTACCTTAAAGGTACTTCTTTTCAGGGTATTTTCTACTCCGTTTCTTCATCTCTTAAACTTGAGGCGTTCTGTGATAGTGACTGGGGGTCTTGCTTGGATTCCAATGGTTTACTAAAGAGTGTTACTGGTATATGCCTTTTGTTGGTTCATCACTAGTTGTTTGGCACTCTAGCAAACAAAAAGTCGTATCTCGCTCCACAGCTGAAGCTGAATTACGAGCTATAGCTGACACGGCTTGTGAACTTTCTTGGTTTACTTTGCTTCTCTCTGAACTTCAAGTTTCTCAGGAATTGCCAATTCTAATTCATACTGATAATCAGGCAGCTCTGGACATTGCAGCTGATCCTGTATTCCACCCGAAGACCAAACACTTCGCTTTGGATTGTCACTTTGTTCGTCAACAAGTTCAGTCTTCCCTGTTAACGGAGGAATTTGGTGATAACAAATTTCGGAGGTTGCTAGAACTATGAAAATAGGGGGATTTGGGATTTTGGATGTTTGGGGCTGGACTTGAGAGGTGTCTCGATTTGTCTCGTGTATCGGATCCTTTTTCAAGATGCCTGCGTACCTTATATTTATAAGGATCAAGCCAACGCAGTTCTGTGAAAATGATTTGTGTCTATCCCTTAGAGACTTTAGGGATAAACTTCGTTAATCTGGGTAATTACTGATTTTATCTGATTTAATGTTATCATTGTGATATCTTCCTGATTTGAAGAATATCGTTTAGAGATATTTTCCGTTATTGATTGATTGAGATTGATTCTTTTCTCGTTTCAGGGAGAGGATAAAACTTAGCGATTAAGTTATAATTATTAGTCTGAATTAATAATTAATAATATTTGAAATTTGGGAGATATTAGAGGCAACCGAAAATATGGCGTAACAACTACCCCCCAGTTCTTCAGTGTAGCTTGCTGCAGTGGAGAACTAAGCATGTTTCAATCTTCCAAATTTCTTGAGTCACTGAAACAGCTAGGAGAGGAAGATTAGTAAATAATATAGAGCACCTAGGTGCCCGCAATACGCATGTAGATGTAAACAAGACAATATGTGAGATGTAAAAAAGAATAAGTTTTATAGGTGTGAGAGAATTTATCTTGGAGAGCCATCCAAGCATTATTCCACAAAGTCATCCAAAGCATATTGAGAAATATTATCATCCAGTCGAAGGTCATATCTACCATGTCTTCTAGAGGGTATCCCCCTCAAAGGGGGTCATTTTCCTCAGAATTTTATAAATTTAGGATATCCTCCTCAAAGGAGGTCGTTTCTTAGTTCAGAAATACCCTCCTCACAGGAGGTGGATTTTCCGAAGCTCGAACCTTGATGAGGCGCCGGAAGTACGGACATCCCCCCCGGAAGTACGGCTTTTGCAAGGATTTAATAATTTGAGATACCCTCCTCAAAGGAGGTCGTTCTCCATTCCAGAAATACCCTCCTCACAGGAGGTGGATTTTCCGAAGCTCGTGCCTTGATGAGGCGCCGGAAGTACGGACATCCCCCCGGAAGTATGGTTTTTGCAAGGACTTTGATAATTTGAGATACCCTCCTCAAAGGAGGTCGTTCTCCATTCCAGAAATACCCTCCTCACAGGAGATGAATTTTCCGAAGTTCTCTTCATTTTTCTTAAGACTCTCCTTAGAGGAGATCATATTTTAAATAAATCACGAAGACCCTCCTTAGAGGAGGTCGTCTAACATAAAAAATAAGGGAGGTAATCTTTCCAAAACCATATCAATATCCCAAGATTCTTCCAAAAAATATCAGCAACACTTGAAGGGTCTTTCAAAAAATATAAGCAATACCCAAAATTCTTCGAAAAAATATCAACACCCAAAGGGTCTTCAAAAAAAAATATCAGCAATACCCAAAGGTCTTCTAAAAATATCAGCAATACCCAAAGATCTTCTAAAAAATATCAGCAGCACCCGGATGGTCTTCCAAAAATATAACCTCACAAGAAAGGGTCTTCCAAAATATTACCCTCATTAAAAGAGAGTCTTCAAAATAATCAACTCTTCGAATAAGAGCCTTCCAAAATATTACCCCTGCAAAGGAGGACCTTCTAAAATATTACCCACAAAAGAGGGCCTTCTAAAATAATAAAATCTTCAATTAAGAGTTTTCCAAAATATTACCCCCATACAGGAGGTCCTTCCAAAATATTAACCACACAAAAAAGGGCCTTCTAAAATAATAAACTCTTCGAATAGGAGCCTTCCAAAATAATTATCCCTGCAAAGGAGGGCCTTCCAAAATAATAAACTCTTCGAATAAGAGCCTTCCAAAATAATAAACTATTCGAATAAGAGCCTTCAAAAACCCTTCAAAATTTATCCCTAGAAAAGAGGGTCTTCAAAAATAATAAATTCTTCGAACAAGAGCCTTCCAAAATATTACCCCATAAAGGAGGACCTTCTAAAATATTACCCACAAAAGAGGGCCTTCTAAAATAATAAAATCTTCAATTAAGAGTTTTCCAAAATATTACCCCCACACAGGAGGGCCTTCTAAAATAATAAATTCTTTGAATAAGAGCCTTCTAAAATATTACCCCTGGAAAAGAGGGCCTTCAAAAATAATATGTCGGTGGGTCTTCTTTTTTTAAGAATTCAATCCACAAATCCAAAATTAATTTTCAATATATGATGCAAGAGTATATGCAAAAATAAAAATAAATTTAAGACATAATTCATGCATAATAAACATGTTAATTTAAGCATGCATAAATATATTGTATCATATTTTTCAAATCGCAATAATTTTACAAGCATTAAAATATATTACTTGCACGAATTTTTTAAATAATAAATATTTTGTCTGAAAAAATATTAAAAACATGATATACATGCATGGCAAGATATAGTATTTAATTGACAGAAAATAAATTGAGAAAACAAAGTAAAACTTATCTCCGCAGTTTACACTTCCAGTTCTATGCAGTTAGCTGATGTCTTCACAAAGGGGCTTAGTCGACATGCTCATTGGTCCATTCTCTCCAAATTGAATGTTCACACACCCACATTCAATTTGAGGGGGGAATCATGAAATATATAAGGCTACTAGCTTATCTTTCTTAATAAGCAACTGTGCTTATCAAATCATTGATAGTGACTATAACTTTTCATAACAGAATTCAGTTACATTCTTCTGTATATATTTGGTTATAAGCTTGTAGTTAAGACTAATTTTCATTTTTCTGTAACTCTTTCTTCTTACTGAGAAATGGATTATTTTCCTCCATAAATTCTTGCTTACACAATTACATAAATCTATACACACACATCGCGTATTTTGTAGAAGATTAACCTGATTCACAGGAATCTTAAGAGCACCAGCCACCAGTTCCAAGCAAAACCTGCGTGGAGTTTCGGCATTTTTTTGGCCCGGGGTAGCTAAAAAGATTAATCGCATCAATTGTATATAAAGTTGCAATAAAAAGTTGCAACTTGTTGCATAATGGAATTACCAATTTAACTCACAAACTGATAAATTTGTTTAATAAAATAATTATAATCAATTAAATTACCAAAAATTCAATTTTAAAATTTACAAAATCCACCAAAATCATCCATCAACACTCAACAGGAACTTCGCCGCAATTAATCAAACACCAAAATCAATCATTTTTCCACCAAGTGTACCAAAATCGGAAAAAAAAAAAAAAAAAAAACCAGCATCGACTATCGTTTGAATGCAACTCTAATGTAACCAAATCAGTTTTGATTTTCGTCATTTCCTAATTATTAATGGCAAACTAACCTTCAAACTAGCATAAAAATCCGTGCGAGGCACGGGTCACTAGCTTAAATTGTATTTTTTAATTAAACTATTCATGATCAGTATCGATTGAAACATGTGATTGATTTTCATAGATTTCATCTTGTTACTGGCCTATGTGATTATTGTGTACTTACTTAAATATGTTCAAATTTGTACTTTGAAAATTAATATGAGTATTGATAGCAATCATGTTATTTTTGTTGTGGATCATAGAATATAATTTGAGTGTTTTATGGGTGTTGTCTAATTATTAATTAAGACGATTTTTCAAAGCACTTACATTCCTAAACTTTTTTCAAAAATGATGCATCCATTTAGCTGGATTAGGGGTGTCAAATTTTGACCCGACCCGAACCCAACCCGGAAAAGTACGAATTTGGGTCGAGTATTTTGAGTTTCGGGTCGGGTTTGGGTTGGGTAAAAATTTACCCGAAATATTCGGGTCGGGTTTAGGTTGACCCAAAATACCCGAATTCGACCCAAAAATTTAATATATATAATAAATTATATAAATTTATAATATAATTATATATATATGTAAAATATTTTCATATTATTCAAATAATTTAATTTTATATGTCATATAATAAATTACTAATACATATTTTAATATTTTATATAAAAAAATTAATTATTTTTAATTATTTTCGGATCAAAATGGGTCATTTTCGGGTTGATTGGGTACTAACAGGTCGGGTTCGGATTGAACATTTTCAACCCATTTCGGGTTCGGGTCGGGTTCGGGTCAACCCAAAAATAGGACCGGGTACAGCAAACCCGACCCGAACCCGACCCATTACCCGAATTGACACCCCTAAGCTGGATCTCCAATAATATTCAAGGTAGAAACTTAATAGTCTTCAAGATGCTGCATTCTGAGAATGTAGGTTTCAGCCTGATTCCAATCAAAAACCTTCGTAAATCTTCTAAAACTTCTCAGGTCTTGCGCTTTTACTTCTTAAAACTATATTTCTAACTCTTTTATTTATTTTTTTCTAATTTCTTCATTTTAAGAATTCTTTGCCTTTATTTCTCTTCCGATTTCCGTCTGACTTTCATTGAGTTACCTCCATAAATAATATATAATATATGGTCCTTTTTTCCCATAAAATGTCATATTTTAAATTGAACATTAACTAATTTGTATATAAAAGGTAATGTGTTATTTGTAGAATTCGTCTTTTTGAAGCCAAATATTTTTATGACCCAAATTGTTCGACTAATAAATTATTGTATCTGATTTAGTAATATAAAATTTTCATTTTACGTTAACACCTCAATATTTTTTACTATAATATATTGTTAGATAATATCCATCATATTAATTATAATATCGGTTTATAACCCAATTGTGTATTTTACGTAATTATTTTATCGATAAAATGATAATCATTAAATAGTCCAAAACTCATTTAAAATGCAGTACTATTTAATTAATAACATTTCATCAATGTCACATTGTGTGTATAATTTAAAATACATGTGAATATGTGATCTAATGGTATGAAAATGCACAATTTAACTCGGTGATCCACGTTCGATTATCATTAAAAATGATACTTCTATATATTAATAGGAACTTAGGAGTAAATTGGTGCTTTCAAATCAGTAATGAAGTACTTTAGTTATTGACTTGATCATATATGTAATATTTTTCATAAAAAATACATTATGCATTTCATATTGTTCTTCATATAAAATCAAATATTGCCCCGCTTAAGTGGTATACATAGAGATATCATGTGTATTATTGAAAACACTTATAGATGAGAGTTTAGGTTGTTTAAAGGAATAATTATATAGTAATTTTTTTTATTATTATTATGTTGATTATTATTGTTATTACATTTTATAAGATTATCAAACCATATATTATGTATCAATAATTTATATTTTAATTTAATATGTTATAGTTCAAATCAATAAATGTAAAGGCAACATGACAAAAAATTATTAATATGTCGCAATATTATAATATTAGAAAACAAATTCGCTAAAACAACACACACATACATCTTTTATGTGTATGATTTAAAACACATGTGATTGAGTGGTGTAGTGGTAAAAAGATTTGTTAATTAACTCGGGGATCCAAGTTCAATTCCCACCAACCACAACTTTTTCAAAAAATTGAGAATAGACGGATAAATTAGTAATCATACTACATTAAAAAGTCGCACAACACACACTTACATCTATAATGCGTATGATTTAAAACATATGTGATTGACTGGTGTAGTGGTAGAAAGATTTGTTAAATAACTTGAAGACCCAAGTTCAATCCCCTCAATCCCCACCAACCACAATTTTTTCAAAAATTTGAGAATAGAGGGATAAATTGTGATTGATTGGTGTAGTGGTAGAAAGATTTGTTAAATAACTTGAAGACCCAAGTTCAATCCCCACCAACCACAATTTTTTCAAAAATTTGAGAATAGAGGGATAAATTGGTAATTACAATACGAGGGATAAATTGGTAATTACAATACATTAAAAAATCTCACTATTTTTATCTAGTGTTGGCCTATTATATATATAATAGAATTACAATACGAGGGATAAATTGGTAATTACAATACATTAAAAATCTCACTATTTTTATATAGTGTTGGCCTATTATATATATAATAGATAGATTTAACACGGTTCGATTTCTTTGGCATCAATTTTTTCTTTTTAATCAATTCACAGTCGAATAAAAGTATTTATAAACACACCTATGTATGTGTGTATAACATTTGTGAATTTGAAATTAAACCTCCACTTCAATGTAGTATAAAAATTGAATGTTTTCCTTGAAAGAGTGTTAGTATAGATTTGTGTTACCGGAATCGAGTAAACCATCACCCAATCGAAACAAATTTATCAATTTTTGAACATGTCTATTGTAGTTGTAGATAAAAATTAAATAAATATACGAATAATGAGATGGAAGAAAAAATAGCGGGTAAGAGAATTAAAAAAAAATATAATAATGGAGGAGGGGGGAGACTGGAGAGTGATGTACAGAAGGTACAGAACGAGAGTAAGAATAAGATAGATTAGAGAAGTCAGGAAAAGGTCATAAGAATCGTGGAATTGCAATTTGCAAATAAAGTCAGGAAAGAATATGTATCATGTATTCATGTATGTAAAAGATGTATACAAGAGCAACTTACTAGTTACTTCAGTAGATTCTCAGTAAATTTCTTAAAAATATTATAATTAATAACTTTTTTTATTAATTTAGAATAAGTTTAGGAATATTTACTCCAATAACATTCCTTAATCCTTATATGTACTTCTTACTATTATATAATACTAGCTTACGGGTTGCTTATAATTTTTTGTAATTTGTTTATAAAGTAATATAATATTATAAATTTTAATTTTAATATTATAAATATTAATATTAATTTGTTATAGTGTAATTTGTTAAATATGTTTTTTAATATTAAAAAATAGGGTTGAACCAAACTACCAAACTACCAATTATCCCCTAGTTTAATACTATTATAAGCGAAATATGATATATTTGGTTATCGATTTGGTACTCTTTTGTTGGTCACTCTTTGATTTGCTTAAATCTCTATTATTAATAATAATAATAAAATGTAAAAAAACACACAAAACACTCTCCTGTTAAACACTCTTCTGTTAATAAAATTAAAAAAAAAACACACACACACGCCACTCCTCTCGATCAAAACTCTCGGCTAAATCTTTACTTATACGTGAATGTTTTTAGGTAGATAAAATATTAGTTAAATTTATTTTTAATTGAACTAAAATTATGGCTAAAAAATAGGGTTGAACCTAACTATCAAACTACCAATTATCCCCTAGTTTACTTATTATAGTTTAATAAAATTAAAAAAAACACACACACACGCCATTCCTCTCGATCAAAACTCTCGGCTAAATCTTTGCTTACCCGAAAATGTTTTTAGGTAATCATATATTCGATGCGATTGAACGGGCATGTCATCACACACATAATGATCTTCTTGCATAGTATTGTGTCGGCTATAGATAGAAGGGCCAAAAAGTTTGAAGAAAATGTGTTTAAGGCAAACATTTCTTGCTATCATTCGTAGCATTTGTATCAAATGAGGGATACCTTTAGCTATAGTTTGATTGCTTGTTGCCTACGTTAGCTCTCTAATTGCATTTGTTTTTTCTCTGCGGAGTAATAAATATTTACTACGTTTATTGTAATTTTAAAGAGCATGTGATTCTTTTCTTTCAATTCCCGCAAAGTTTCATATAACCAATTGTAGTGCTCAAATAGGTCACTATTTTTTTGTAGGATTATTCAGAATTGGACATAGAATATTGCTTCATTGTTGTAGTATAATGCAGCAATTATCAAGAACCGAGGTAACATATTATTGGTAGCTATGTTTGACTGGGTCAGTGCTTTTACTCTTAGGTTTTGGAATTTGTCAAAATAAAAGTGAAATTAAATTAGATTTAGGATTTCACTTAGAATCCTCCACAGGAGACGACATTTTCCGGTATCAAGTCAAATTGGTCAAATCTAAGCCAAAATCATTTTCCGACATATTTTCGACATCGACTTAGGATGAGAATATCATGTTAAATGGTGTTTTATATCCTAGGTTATTTATGTCAAAAGATTAGGCATCGGCTAAAGGCTCATATATCGAGAATTTTCAAACACTACTTTTACGAACCAAAATTGCTCATATTATTTAAAAGCGCGTCGTTCTTAAATGTTTTATTCTCAAATATTCTTGATATATTTGTTTAATATTTATATTTAATTTGCCTTTCCAAAAGCCATGCCAAAAGACCCTAAATAGATTTTTTTCCCAAAAAACCCGTAAATCCTATTTATCCGGATAAAATCTTTTTAAATTCAAACTTAAATATTCCGTGGACCTCATAGTCATTATTTCATAAGGAATATTATGTTTGAATATTTTCCAAGTCAAAACTTTTGTCTTAGTTGTCGGTAAAGACAAATGAATTTTTCGGTCGCTCCGGAAGGCCCTTTTAACATTCGAAAAATTCGTAAAAATACTTCCACGTATCTTTTTGACTTGAAACCTTGGATATTTCCTTAGTTTCTCCATAAGACATTTTAGAATAAGTTTCGGAAATTTTGGATGACTTTTTTCCGGGACCCCTTAAATCGATACGTAATTGATTTATTGGTCGCTTAAAAGTCATAGAAGGTCAACTCATTTCAAGGTGAAATTTTGACCATAATCCTCTGGGCACATTTCTAGGGGATTCCCAAAATTTCATAATTTGTCAATGATTTTTCGATTTATTGCGATTAAACCCATTTCAGCTTGTTGGTACGCACATTTTTCGAATTTTGTGCTTTCCATAAATGGTAAAAACATGTTGGCACACTTTTCCATGCATTTTTGAATTGTTGCACAGCTGCTAGGACATTTGGAATGTTCCCCCACACCTTCCTTTTTTGTGCATTTTTTCCATTTATTTTAAACCAAAAACCCTACTCCCTCCGTCTCTAAATAAGTTTCCCATTTGAGTTGGACACGTTTGCCAACGCATACTTTTGATCGTTAATATCTTTAATTTTGTATTAGTATTAAATATAAAAACTTCAGTGTATTAAAGTACTCATAAATACGAATTCAACAAGATCACTCATGATTATATTTGGTCTTATAGATTATGCGTAAATTAGTAATTTGTCTCATGCTATGAACAATCCCGACATATGAAATGAGAAACTTAATATGAGACGGAGGGAGTACTAAACTTTCTATATATACCCCCACTTCCTCTCATTTTTGTGCAAGCCTCCAAGAGCCACCAAGAGCCACCAAGAGCTGAAGAAACACTCCTAGAAACACTCTCTCTTCTGCATAAAAAGTTCAAAAATGTTTCTTGAGTGCTAGCCCATTTTATTTCATAGTTTTGCTCCATTTTGGCTAGTTTTCTTCATCTATTCTTGCTCTCTTCAACACACATTTGTTCACCAAACTTTTTGTGGTCTTTAGACCTTGTTTTTACAGTTTCTTGGTGACCTTTTAAGCCTCTAAAAGTCGGCCCCCAAGCCCCATATTCCGGCCATTTTCCGGCGAATTTTTCGGCGACTATTTTGGTGTGTTTTTGGCTTCGTAGCTAGCTTTTTCTCTTGTTTTCTCTTTAGATCTCAAGGGTTATAAGTTGGTTTCATATTGTTATATATATTTTTATATATAACCGAATATATAGCTTGTATATTGTGCTTGCTTGCTCATTTCTTACATATATTAGCTTATATTCATTTATCCTTGCACTTTGTCACTTATATACACTTGTTCTTGAAGTTTATTCGTGTAGTGTATATTTGTGCGAGTTGTAAGTTGATTCAAGAAGCATTTAAAAGATTATCCAAAGCTTCTTGGTAAGTCCTTGATATACCCACTTATTTTGGGTGAAGACAAGGCCATTTAACCATCTTTTGGTTTTGGTTTACAAAGTTATAATCTTGTTTACCTTAAGTGGTTTAAACTTGATTTTTATTAAGTAACCAAAAGATAAGGTTTTATTTTGTTCTTGTTTATCCTAGTCCTTGATCTTTAACTTGCTTTAAATATTTTACAAAGGACTAAACGGAGCAAGACGAATCGAATTTGTTTTCGTAACAAAATTCGAACCATTCGGCCCCTTTTAATACCATTCGGCCGAAGCCTTTTTAAGGCTTTTTATTTTTGTTCTTTGCTCTTGCTTGCTTGTTTGTGTGCTCTTACGTGTTTAATTTCTCGCACTAATTTTAACGCATAATAGCGGCCCTCGTTTTATTCTATAGATAAGCGAGTTACATTTCCGTACGTGTGAGTTGTGTTGTGATTAATTGTTGTGTGCTTGCATTCACGTTTAATTTATTGTCTTGCATATTTTTCTTTCGGTCCTCGCACTTGCGAGTTGAATATTTTTCTTTGGTCCTTGCACTTGCAAGTTGAATATATTATAATATATATATATATATATTAACCACCACTTGTACACACCACTAAAGTACGTAGTTTTTCCGTTTGGCGACGTGAAGAGCTCGACTTTAACTAATAACGAATCAATTATTTTAACGCGTAATAGTATCCTCGTGGCTAGTACCGTAACATACTAGTTTTGCACGGACTTATTATATATCTCTCTTTTATCGGTTGTTGGTTAGACTTGTATTATAATCTTTGCAGTGAGGTAAAGTGAAGTGAGGTGACTCTTGTTCTAAGACCCAAGTCTTAGGCGCACTAACGGGGAGTTAGTGGCCTTCGCACCGTGAAGAAAAGGGAAGACCCAAGACCTAAGATCTAAGATCCAAGACCGGCAAAGTTGTAGAAGTACATAGTCTTGTAAAAGGGTTACTACAAGTCTTTGAGGAGGTAACCAGGAGTTACGCTCCAAGATAATTCTTGTAGTGGGTTTTTGCTATTTATTGTGAGGAGGATACGCGTGTGTATTGCTCCAAGATAAATAAATAGTGGTTTAGGAGTTGTAAAGGCTTCTCCGCCTACTATAAAGGAGTTTCTTTATAGTGGAAGAAATCTCGAGTCCGGGGAGGAGCTCGGGGACTGGAGTAGGGGTGTTCGAATCCATTAGGGGTGGCGGGCATCGCGAACAAGGATAAAATCGACAGTGTTATTTTCTTTTCTATTTACTTGCTTCCGCACTCGATTTACTTGCTTACAAGTAACGAATTTTTAAAAAGAGAAAGGAAACTTCGAAAAAGCCAAGCTCTAAAATTTTAAAAAGGTGATAAGCTATCCAACCCCCCCCCTTCTAGCTTATCTAACCATATACGGGACCTATCAATTGGTATCAGAGCAGTGCTTTTAACCGTATTTTACGATTGTTGTGATAATCGGAAAATACAACAAAAAGTAGATCCTTATCAGGTTTATCGACTGTTGCGAAAGTCGATATATTAAACCGTAAAAAGGACATCTTTTTTATGGCTTATTTGAATACTACTGGTTGCGGAGAAGGACTTTCTAGTTCTCGACCACCACTTTTTGATGGCACTAATTTTGCTACTTGGAAAACAAGATTTAGGATTTATGCTAGATCCCAAGGAGTCAAAGTTTAGATGGACATAGAAGATGGTGTTGCCCTCCCTACGAAAGAAGTAGACGGTGAGGATGTCGAAAAGAAAGTTAGTGAATATACTCCCGACGAAGAAATTCGAATGAATATTGCCGCTAAGGCGGAAATGATTCTTACTAGTGCACTTGCAGAAAAAGAGTATAAACGCGTTAATAATTGCAAGTCCGCACAAGAAATGTGGAAAAAATTGGTTATTACTTACGAGGGTACAAAAGATATTAAAGAATCTCGGATGGATACTTTAATACAAGAATATGAGAATTTTAAACTCCTCAAAGGGTGAAACCATCATCGATATGGAAACGAGGTTCACTCGTATAATTGATGAACTTTCACAACTCGGAAAGGCATATACAACAAACGAGAAAAATTGAAGGATTTTAAAAGCCTTGCCTTCTAGTTGGAAAGTCAAAGTTACCACAATAAAAGAAATGCATAACTTAAATTCATACTCCATCGATAGCTTATTTAGAAATCTTCGTGCTTACGAGGAAGATAATATTCCGGAAAAGGCACTTCCGAAAATGGAAGATAAAAAGAAAATATGGCCTTAAAAGCTATACTTATCGATGAAGATGAAAACGATGATGAGTTAAACGAAGAATTATAAAATCTCGATGAACAAGAGATTGCACTTCTTTTCGAGACAACTACGTCGAGTTTTGCAGAGTAAAGCTCAAAGGTACGGAAAATGATTCCTTAAGTCGAGTAACCAACAACGCGTATTTAACTCGAAAGGAAGGCCTAATTATAAGAGTAACAATAATTTTCCAACCACGAGTTTTAACAAAGGCAAAGGTGTTCAACAAGGGAATATTGCTTATAACAATAATTCAAATTATTCGAATAATTATTCTCCACCTAAGCCGAAGGAATCGCCAACCGAAGAAGCACATGATGTGTGTTTCGAATGTAAACAACTCGGTCACTTTAAACGGGATTGTGCAAAATTGGCTAAAGGTAGAAGTCTTGTAGCCGAAAATGGATGGGATTTAAGCGAGGATGAAGAAGCTCCCGAACAAAGTGAAGAAGTTGTTAACTTGTGTTTGATGGTGATCGGTGATGAAGCTACACCAAAGGAAATCTCCACTACTAATCAAGAGGTAACCATAAACTCTACTAATAATGTGGCGTCTTGTAGTAGTGATAATTTATTTAATGTAGACCATGCAAATTTGGGTGTTTCCGAGCTTATGAATCTTGTAAAGATGTTGAAAACAAGTCATAGTGAAATTAGCCAAAAGTACATCACGGTTAGTTCCGAAAGGAATAAAATACGGGATGTGAATTTTGAGCTACAAAAAGAGGTCACTCGTTTGACCGATATCCATGTCAAAGATATGGAATATCACGAATTTATTTCATCTCAAAATAAGCGCTTGAATATTGAAAATTCTAAAAAGGATGAAATTATTCGAAATCTTGATATTGAGAATATATCCTTGGTTCTTCAAGCCGACGAGATGGAAAATGAAAAAGTTCAATTATCTACTAACACTAGTGATCTCCATGTTGAGATGTTAAATTCAAAAATTCGAAATGAATCTTTGATTCGTGAGAATGAGACACTAAGTGTAAAGATAAAAGAACTCGAACAAGCTCTAACGAGAGATATTGAGAAAGAACTACATGAAGCCCTAAAAGAAAAAGAATTAGATTTTCAAGTTTCGTTATCCATTAAAGATTTCGAAATTGCAAATCTTAATGGTTTACTCGAGACCAATTCAAAGGAACGAGAACATGTTGTCTCGGAACTTAAATCGGTTCTCGTAGAAAACAAAGGCTTCAAAATGATAATAGTAAGCTCTTGTCTCAAATCTCGGATCAAGCAAATTTCTTTAATAACAAGATTAATTCTTTGTTAGTCGAAAAAGAAAATCTTGAGAAAACCGTTAAGCAATTCACCAAGAGTAATACTATATTGGATAGTATGGTATTTAACTCAAAGGTATCATTTAACCGAGAAGGATTGGGATTTAATGTGAATTCTCCTCCTAAAAGAGAAGTTCCACCTCCTAATACTTCAAGGAATACTCCTCCTAATTCATCTTCACCTAAATGTTCATATTGCAATGTTAGTGGACATATAAGTCTTTATTGCAAAGCTAAAGAAGGTGAAAGAAATGGGAAGTATAAATGGATTCCTAAAGGTGAAAGTTCGAAAATTGGTAAGAAAACTAAAGTTGCTAAAAAGAAAGAAAATATGGTCAACAATGATAAAAAGTGTTAACTCGAATGACTTGTAGAAGGGGGGGTTGAATACAAGTTATATAATCGTGTCTGATTTTTGCTTGGTTATATGAACAAGAATAAACGAATGAATCAAATTCTGTTTGTATTAATAAGATTAAATACAAACTCTACCAAAGGTGTACAAATACCTTTAGCAGCTGCTGACAAAATAAATTTCTCTCTCTGTTTGTTTCGATCTTTCGAATACAAACCTTATACAGAGCTACGCATACGAACTACGACTAAAACGTTCGACTCTTTTTACAATGATATAGAGAGAGTATTTATAATGCTACCTATCAACTAATAACAGAAAGATAAATATATACAAGACAATGTTCTGCCTTCCAGTCGATAGTTTCCATCAATAGAAAATTCTTTCCTTCATAATACCTTCTTGCTTGTTCTTCAAACAACGATCCTGTTTTATAGCACTTGCCAGTTTCTGTAGCATCCATAATGACATCATCAGTAACACGATTGATATCAGGATTCCATCTTACATCAGGATCTGACCATCCCATCAGTACTTGATCAGTAGTTAACTTGACTTATCAGGATTCAATCTCAGTTCCTGACATGTAGTACTCGATGCACTGTTCATTCCTGACTAAACTTTACAGATAACTGTCTAACACATATTTCATATACAAAGTGCTAAATCCTTTATAAGATCAGGATATACAAGAAGTATAAGTAAAATTCTATTCTTAACATCACAACTCATGAATTATTCCTAACAATCTCCCTCTATTTATGCTTTAAAATCTGAAGCATAAATCTGAGTTGTTGATGTCAAAACATATAACAATATAATCAGAATAGAATTTATGAATTCAAAAATCATGAAGTTAAGTACCTCCTCTTTCAGATATAGACATAGTATCCAGTAATTAAAAGAAAGAATTCAACTATTTGATGCTTCTTTTCCTTTACCACTTCCATGATGAGATTCACCTCTGTCACAATCTTTATCTCCCCCAGTTCTTCTTTTATCCCCAGTCTGTTGTTGTTGTTGTCTTTGAATTGTCTTTATCTCCCCCTTTTTGACATCAGCAACATTAATTCCAAGAGATTCAGTAACAGAACAAATGAGATTCATCAGAACTGCTTGATTTTCCATAATAGTGACTTGGTTATCTTCAAGTGTTTGAAGTCTTGATTGAATTTCAACTTGAGATTTCTGAATATCTTATAGAACTTCAGAATTGACTTCAATTTTAGAAGTGTTTGGAATATCTTCAGATTCAATTCTTGTAGAAGAAGTTTCTTGTGTAGAATGATATTCAAGTAATAAAACTCGATTAGATTTACAAACATCTTCATCTTTCTGATCTGAAGCTGCAATATGATCATCTTGTCCTTCACCAGTATTCTGTGTACTAACATCCACAAATCCTGACTCCTCCTTAGACTGATCAGATACTGTTGATGTCTCAATTCTTGCTGATATTGGTAGTACAAACAAAGGAATACTTGGATCATTAGAAATATCTTCTAGTACTGATGGTGTAGAAGTTTGTCTTAGCCTTTCACCTCTTCTGTTTATAATTCCTGCAAGCCTTTCTTTTTGCTTCTGAGCTTTAACTTCTGGCTTTGAGTTGTGCTTTGCTAAGTCATTCTTCTCATACATCTTGATAAAAGAATAAGTACCAGCATCCATACCAAGATTATTAGACCAAGATTCAGGAAAAACCTGATCCCAGAAATCAAACGATGGTGGTTTCCTAATTTTCTCTCCCTCACTATGGAGTTGATCATCCATACCCTCAATCTCACTTTGACTATCTAAAGTCAACACTCTTTCTACCTCTCCTTTTGCCTGGTCAGGAGCCAGCCGCTCTGATTGTGGATTAATATCCATCTTTTCAAGTGTATCACTCAAATTTGGATAAGTGCTCTCATGACCTACAGAAAAATAGAGTTTAGAAGAAGTTTTTATACCTGAACTCACATGGAGAGAGGGTTCCTCATATGGTATATACCTGAGGTTTTCTCCAAGGAGTGAGCTGCTATAATCTCTGAACCCTTACAATCATCTTCTTTCCTTCCAGAGACTACAGGCTCCAGTATACCACTTTCAGGTTCTCTACTAGACTCTGATGTCTTCAGTAATACTTCATTAGACACTATAGTTAGTACATCACCGTCTTTAAGTGTTGTTTGCTGAGACTCACCCTCAAGGTGGATAGACTCTGACTGAATAATATTTGTTTGATCTTCAAGAAAATCAGTCAAAGTTATTCCTTCCATATCATAGGGTTTCTCACTTGCAATTTCAGTCATCACAGAAGACCTTTCAACATCAGCTATCACAGCTCCTGAGTCATCCAACCTCTGACTAGATGGTTCTTGTGTTGCAGTGACTGTGATCTGATCTTTCCTACCATCCACCACTGGTGCAATAGTATCTTCTGTTGACTACATTCATTTATCTACTTTCTCCAGTTGTTCACCTTGAGCTGAAGCATCTTCAATAATGACATCCTTGTCAAATAAATATGCATGAAGTGATTGAAGTGCAACATGCTTCGAGAGTCCAAATTTCTTGACTAATTGTCTTCTGACAGATACATAGAAATACATCTTCATTAAGTCAAGTCTTTGATGTAGAAGTCCATATTCATCTGGAAATAAAAGTTTTGGTACTCTTTCAACCAGAAAATCTAGAACAGGCCTTGACAACTTCACTTTGAGAGAAACTAGTCTCATAGCCAGTCTGTATGATAATGTAGTTACCCATGAAGAATCAATATCCAGATCTCTATGGTCATTTGCTGACTTGATTATAGCTTCATTTGTAGAGACCTTGATGATATTAGTTGGACTAGACTCTGTGTGTGTAGGTGACAATTGAATCTTTCTCCTTGTTCTCCTGGTATAGTGAGCAAAAGATTTATCCTGAGAAGACTCAAGAGGTGTAGACATAGAAGTGATCTTGGGATGAGATCCTTTTTCAATAGACACAGTCTTTTGAGAGACAGTATCCAGTAATTGTTTTCCTTTTTTAAGTACTACAATCTTTTGAGAAACTGCAGCCTGGCTGTGACTAGGTGCTTCATCTCTTTGTCCTAGCTTAGAAAGTTGAATTGCAGCCTTCAATTTTTCTCTCTCAGCAAGAGATATATTATCATCATCTTCACTAGAACTACAACTACTTGACACAACAAATCTTCTCTTCCTTACAACTGATGTCTTTTGAGAAACACCAGAAGTTGGTTTCTTTGAAACAATAGGCTGTGGATTAAAACTTTGTCCTTGAATTGTTTCAGAGACTATAATGTTTTGGGCTACTTGGGTAGGCACAGGTGGGTTCTCCTCCAAATGAGATTCCTGAGCCATTTCACCACAAAAGAAAGAAGAATTGTAGAGAGTAGGAAGATGAGTTTTAAGAATTACCTGAACATGATGTGGATAATGAATTGCAGATATTTCATCTAGATTCTTTTCATTATCCTTCTTTGTAATGTCAGAGAAAATTCTCTTTTGTTGTACATAAGAAGAAACACAATGTTCTCTACCAAATCTAGTTTCAATATCAGGAATAAAATGGTTAATAAACATTTGCATAAATCTATGATAATAAACCACTTTCCTGTTTTGATCTCTTAACCCAAGTTTAATACTCATCTGATTTTAGATAATGTGACCAATGTTAATTACTCTGTCATAAAGCAAACTGTAAGCAATATGTGAAGTAACAGAAGTAATTTGATCAAAAGAACTACATTTACCAGTAAAGCATTTAGCTAATTGATCAAAGAAGAAAGACCATTCTTTCCTAAGACAAGATCTTCTTAACTGGCTCATGTTATCTGTTGATGGAGGATTTTCGTAATCAACGTGATTTTCGGAGGCCCGCTGGAATTTACAAGTGTAACACATGTAATTGGTTGTTTTTATTGATTTGGGTGTGATTTGATGGTGGGGGTGAGCTGAGCTTGAGAGGTTACGAGAATCATCGCAGGTTCCATTAGCGAGATCTGTGTCCGTTCTCCCAAGGTGCCTACGTACCCTTGTTTATATAGGGATCAAGCTCACATAGTTCTAATGTGAAGCTGATTCTGCTTGACCAGATGTATTCGGTTGTCTAATTCGTGTTGGACTTAGGTCCCTTTAGAGACTTTCACGAACTAGTTGGCTAAGTAGAGTAGAACTCGAGTTCGTACCCTACTATAATTCTCATGTCTATTAGAGGCAATCTAGGATCAACTGCGCCCTAGAATTACACTCCAATAATAAGTCTATCTCTTTCTGGCTGGCTACGTTCAGGAACCTGGTGCTCAGGAACCTATGTCTCAGGAACCTGGTGCTCAGGAACCTATGTCTCAGGAACCTGGTGCTCAGGAACCTATGTCTCAGGAACCTGTTTCTCAGGAACCTATATCTCAGGAACCTGTTTCTCAGGAACCTCTTTTTAGGAAACTATACCTGCACAAATAACAAATATATTAGTCTGGAGAGCTTCTTTGTGGTTCCCATATGCTCTTGCTGTCTTCATTACTGCTGCTGGGCTATCTTGAACTCTTCTGCAGGGAGGAACCTGGTCCATTCGTAATCTACTAAGCTTCCGGTTCATCAGGAACCTCATAATACTTGTAGCTTCTTGACTGTCTACTCAGCGAGTGCTCATGTCTTCATGTCTGATCTTCATGGCTTGGATTGCATCTCTCTTTTGCTTCATATGGATTGGACCCTATAGCTTAATGGGCCTAAATCTAGCCCATGGAGATTTTGGGCACAATAACTACCCCCCGGTTCCTTAAAGTCATGCAATGCGAGAGGAACCTATTAAACTTTCTGATATGGGGTCCAATGCTTAATCACTTCTCTTAAAATGTATTACTTCAACAACACGTATCCAAGCTTACATGAGCTAACTCAGCATAAGAAATAGGACACATGATGTTTCAGTAAACATTGTATTGATCAACTTCTTTCTTGGTGAGGAATATGTTCTCTTCTTCTTCTTTGAAACTCATTCTTCTGACAAATCTTCACTCCTCAAATGCTAGTCATTCTCTGTCCATTCTTCTAATAACTTTGCAAAATCTCTCCAAGGACACTTCTGAGGTTTCGGGATGTTATCATACTTCTGTTTACTCTTGTATCTTCTTAGGTGATCTTTGTCTTCACATGTCTTTTGTATAACTAGGAGTCTTGAAAAGCGAGTGGCACCTCAACAGCTTCCAATCAAGAGGTTCAACCTTTATTTACTCCTTTTGGGAAAATGCATAATTTTCACATTGTGCATCCAAGCTTACATGAGCTAACTCGACGTAAGAAACAGGATACACTACGCTTCTGTATGTAGATTCCCAATTAAATCCTCAAATCAAAAATCAAGGGATCGTGCTGAAGACTAACCTGGAAACTTTTCTGAAGCCGTCTTCTCATAGATCATTATCATCAGACTGTGAAACTCGTCATAAATACTCTCTAATTGTTCAAGCAATACTTCTTTCTTCTGACTTGTATGAACTGATCTCTCATCCAATGTTTTCATAGACTACGTTGGTAGCTTGCTTATAACCCCAGGAGTCTCCATTATTCGTAGGATGAAACAACCCTGGAACCTCATGAACCATCTAAATAACTTCCTAGAAACCTCGGCTGCTTGCTCTACTTGGAACTTTCAAACCTTTGTAAACTTAGAACTTCTTGTCTTCATACTTCGAGTACTATTTCCAAAACCATAATCTAAACCATAACCTTTCTTGATAACTTCTTAACTTTTCATTGCTGAATAACTAGACCAGGTTCCTTATGAATAGCTGTTGATGACTACTAATCCTGCAAAGCAAACAATAAACATAAAACAGAAACTAGTTAATGTTAGTAAAATTTCTCTTGCATAATTCGGGTCAACTCTTGGAAAGGTCACCTGCTTGGTTCCCAGTCCTAAACTCTAGGTCCCAACATGCCTCGAGGCCTGTTGGTTCCTTTTTTTCTCTTGGAAAGGTCACCTGCTTGGTTCCCAATCCTAAACTCTAGGTCCCAACATGCCTCGAGGCATGTTGGTTCCTTTTTTCTTTTGCCTCGAGGCGATTCTAGGAACCTGTGCGCCGTTCTGGGAGTCCACACAGATTCCTCTTCTTCATGTGTCAGGCTAGACATCTTATGAAGGTAAATGCTAAGGAACTTATTCCTTCTTCCCATGTGCCAGAGGCGGTTCCACATGAGGGAGAGCTTATTAGGCTTCTCTTTAAGAACAAGTGTGCCGGTCTAGGCTCCACACAAGTTCCCACTTCCTCTCGTGCCAGTGGCGGCTCCACGGAGGGGTGAAACATATAGTTTCAGGTTCCTCTATGCCAGTCTCGGCTCCATACAGGTTCCTTTAAGGTGCTTTTTGTCAGGACTTTAGATGCCTTTTGTCAGGACTTTAGGTGCCTTTTATCAGGACTTTAGATGCCTTTTGTCAGGACTTTAGGTGCCTTTTGTCAGGACTTTAATTCAAGTGCTCAAGGAACTTGAGGCTTTTGGCAACAATGTCATGCTCAGTCAGCTGAGGCTTTTCAATCACATTTGCTCAGGAAGCTACCTGAGGCTTTTCTCGTGCCCAGGAAGCTACCTGGGACTTTTTTTTCTCGATGCCCAGGAAGCTACCTGGGACTTTTTCTCGATGCCCAGGAAGCTACCTGGGACTTTTTCTCGATGCGTGCTTGGGAAGCTACCCAAGACTTAATTCATATCAATCATTCATAGTCCACGTATTCTGTCAAATCGTATTCATACTTCGCTCATACTGTCAATGCTACAGAAACCTGTCAGCTCAGGTAACCTGAAAATACTGTCAATACTACAGGAACCTGTTAGTCAAGGTAACCTGTTTCAAAATACAAGTACTAAAACTAGCACTTAAAAAGTTTCAAATTGGCATGTGAAATAGCTAATCAAACATGCATATTATTGTCTAAGTAGGAATACTACCCCCAGTTCTTTTGGGTAATTACTGTTACGTAAAAGAACAATGACGAAGCTATAATCATCATCGTCATTCTAAGAATAAGGAAGACTAACCTCATCATAAGCAAAATAGATCTTCTTCTACTATCATCAATTCTTGCTAAAAGAAATGCCATGCTATCTAATCAGAATACTAATCTGGCGAAGACTTACGTGAATCCAATTGGATATTATGTGATCCTTTATGGATTGAAAGCTCTCGCGGTATATGTACCGGAATCTCTTCATATGAACCTGTTGGCTACAGGTGAACTTTGAAGTTGTTGCTGTGAGCTTCGAAAAAATACAATTGAACCTGAAATTACAGGTGAACAACATAAGATCTGTTAACTACAGATATATAATAAAGCGAATCCAATTGAGCTCTAGGTGAGTCCTGAGAAGGGCACTTAGAGAATCCATAGGGTGCAAGGTAAATCGTCTCAAATGCTAGGGGCACCAAGTGAATCCGGGCACATGGTGAATCCCTAAGAACTCTTGTTGTGTGTACACTTTCTTCTACTCAAGTGTCGACTGGCTAGGAACTTCTAGCAGGAAGCTACTAATCTAAAGCTCTCTACAACTAGCTTTTAATCAATATCAGTGATCCTGAAGCTGTCACATACAAGCTTCAGGTATATATGAATGATCCTGCAACATGTTAGTTACAAGAAAATAGCAAATAATCTACTAGATGCTGGTAAAATAGCTATACTTGGAAGCTATTACTAGAATATCCATACGAGTAACGTAGAACTTGTTTAGCTACAGGTAAATATAAATGAACCTGCGAGGTGCAAGTAAATAACAAGGAATCTACTAAATGTAGGTAAATATCAAGGTACCTGCGAGCGGCAGGTAAATGTGCATTATAACATCTAAAAACACAATCAAGACATAATCATAGCCTTATCTCATGTAAGACCTCAACAGCATAGATGCTTATGCATGATTTATGTATAGCAAGAGTTTGTTGCGCGTACCTGGGAGGTTTCTACGAATATGTAAGCATAAATGGAGAGGTGTCACCTGGATCTTTCTCTAGATTGATCTGCTGTGAAGTGGAAGCCTCCGTTAATCTTTGTATTTTTAGATTCGAAAACTCATTGACGTGTTCATCATGCAAGCATGCTGCTATTCAAGGTACTAAACCAAATCAATCCCAAGGTTTCTAAACCAAATCTAAGCTATGAGGTTCCCCGAACCTGATCGTGAGGTTCTTTAACCTGAATTCTCTTAAAATTTTGAAATCCTTGATTTTTGCAATAGTAATTATACTACCCCCCAGTTCTTCAGGGAAGCTTGTCTTCGGTGGAGAACTAGATTCTGGAAGCTCTATAATTCTTCATTAACCTTGAGGCAAAGTGCTCAATTTCTCTCATCATAACAAATGTCAACTTCTCTAGTCTTGCTAAAATCACGTCTATAGTCTTGTTAAATATTCATCTATGAAGCTTAGTAATGTGTGCTTTCTTCAGCTTGAGCTTCATTTCTTTTCCTTTTCAAGAGGTTCCCTTCTATCTAATAGGGGATCTAAACTGTTCAACTTTATCAAAGTTACTCTTGTCAAAATCAGATTCTTGCATCTACTCTTCATCAAAATCCTCAACTGTATCTGAAGCTTTCATAAATCTACATCATCTATGTCTATCAAGTCACTGAATGAGGTTCCTCTTCTGAGGTTGCTAGTTACCTAATCTCTTCTTCAAATCATACTAATTCTTTTTTAATGCTTTGTTCGATACTGTAACATCTTCGTGTCATTCTTGCTTATAGCTTTAACTTTTCATCTAATTTCTTCTTTGTCAGATGACCTCATGAGTGAGGTGTATTCTCCTCGAGACCTCGTCTTTCTGGCCTTCTTACTCAAATATCAACTCATCTGCAAAATTCTTGTGTGCGGGGGGAGACCTCTGATTGTGGGAACGTACCTCCTGCCAGTAGGTCTTTTTTTATTCTGAATCATCTTGCTATATCTCTTTCTCTCATTCTCTCATTCTTTTTCAACCTCTTATGACACACGCTGAGAGTGAACCTCTATATCAAATACAAAATATCCCAATACAACACCTCTAAGCTTACGCGAGCTAACTCATTGTAAGAAACAAGAGATGTTGAGAGAGACTATTTGCAAAGTATTTCCAGCAGCTCACTAAATTGAATGAAGCTCCTCACTTTGGTTTTGTAATGTTTAGCTAGCAATCCTGCATGATATCTCAATTTTGCAAGCATATATACAATGCAACAATATATATTCATGACATAATTAATGCACATTAGTGAATATGATAACTAGAACACACAATATGCACATGCATTTTATTAAGTATGTCTCATGCAAATATTTGTTTTAGGTCATATATGCATAATATTAAATCTAATTCTTTTTAATGACTTTCTTACTTTCATTATTGCTGGCATGCTAGTTGATCAAATAAATTCTCTTATTATGCTACTCCGCGGATCTACTGCTAGACTTAATTCATCACTTCTATTTTTCATTTCTATCTCTCTAGAGTGCATGCTATTCATTCTAGTTCATTTGTTTAACTATGTCTAGCATGGATTTTCTATATTTAATCAAGTACTTTAATGCATGCATGGCACAATATGCATATTTTTTAAAATTAAAGACTAAGACCAGAAGCTTATCTGCGTGTTCATGTTCTATTAGTTGCATGTGAGTATCCAGCATTAATTGTCTCCACATCTACTTCTGTTTGAGCTTTGACATTGTACAATGCATTCACTCTCCCGCCTCTGCTTCGCGCTCTTTGCCCAACTGATTTCCATGTGTTGCGTCCATTCATCGATTACAAATCACTTGCATCTTTCTCTTGCTGCGCAACTCTTTTTATTTAACACCATGTGTGCTTACGTTCTTATTGCTTTCCCTTTTGTCATCAGACTTCAAACAGCTGCTATCATACTTAATCTTCGGTTTTATGCTTCAACATCTTAATGCAAATATTTTACTCAGAAATGCACCATCCTGGACAGCTTGACCATCTCTTACTAAAAGTGGGATAAGTTTCTGTAGAAAACTTATTTTTACGAACCGTAAATTTTGTTGAAAACTAGACTCCGATATCTTTCCAACGGTATATCACACTGCACTTGGAACCTTCCATATCAAAGCAGTTTATTCTGCAAAGTTAGCTCAAAAACAGCTCCAAAATTCTGATTTTCTGCATCCACCATTCCGTGCTTTGATATACTAATTCTATCTTCACACCTTAGCTGCCTTGTCCATGCTCTGATATATTCATGTAACTAGTCACCATACAAAGCTAATCCTCAAATTCTAACACATGATAGTAGCTTCCTTTCTGACCATTGTTCTTCTTTGTTTGACATGGTACTACTAATTCTTTTTGTTGCAGCGACTGATTCTTCTTTGGTCGCCATGCAAATCACCTTCATTCTTAAGTATTCCATTGATTCTAAACAACCAGGAGCTTATGCTTTCTTATTTAATTAACATGGTTTCTTGCCGTCAAACATCACCAATGTTTTTTCACTCATAAAGAATTAACAAAAGCAGCTCTTGTTCTCTCCTGGAGGTCTTCTAACAGCTGTTCAGACTTTTATACATATATAGGTCGAATCATTATGGCTTTATTTAGTCCTGCGTGTCTTAAATCTCCACTGCATTCTCTAACCTATCACATCTCATCTTCTTTAGCACTCTCGTACTCTCTCGCTTGCTTTTTGTTTTATTACTCCGGAGATTAACATATGCGGTGCAGAAAAATAAAAGCTCCTCTCCAAATTTTGCTAAATTTTTAACGAGTAAATCCATGAGAGCCATGCACTTCTTGACTTCTTTTGCTTTTGAATTGCTCTTTCTTTAATTCTATACAGCGTTGCTTCTCCAACATGGAATCCAAATGTCAACATCTACCGCTAACAATATAAACATGCACCTGGTATCTCTTCACCCACTAACGAATTTGTTAACACCGTCGAAATTCGTTGTGGTTGTTGTCCTTATAACGTTGACACTATCGTGTTTCTTCGTTATGGTTTGTACTCTTCCGTATGTACGTACATACACCACGTATATGAGGCTCTAAATCACAACAGCTATGGCCAAAACACTCTCTGCATGATGCTCTTCTCTAAACAGGGGACGTTGCTGTTGGGAAGTCTATAAAAGATCCACCTTTTCCTCAATCTCGATGTCTTCATAGCGTGCTATTGTCTCATATTCATGCCACCCAGGTACCATCAGTGTTCAGTCATGGTTTGTACCCAGCTAGCTTTCCACCCGGAGGTTTAATATCGCTATTTGGTACTCGTTCAGCACCGCTGTTATAACCCATGGGGGTCTGTTGCCCTTAATCCTGGCAGTATCTCGTGACTCTACCTCCTCTGTCCATGGTTAAACTCTTTTTGATCAATACCCTTTCAACATGTCTCTGCACCATATTCTGCTGGACGATCGAGATCGTCATTGAATGCCAACACAGTACTACTGTGAGTCACCGAGTTGGTGTCCAGACCTCCCTAATCTTCATGAAACTACTGTTGTCTCAGAGATGAACCTTTGGCTTGATAAACCAAATACTCTCTGCAAGTAGTAGCCATAGCTATGAAATCCATGATCAATACTCCATGCTTATTATCTTTTCTTGGGTTGATGTCTTGACATTGTTGCTGCTAAACATCCTTGCTTGTTGTTGCTTTCATCTCAGTCCATAGTATTCAACGCCCTTAACCTTAATCTCTACACGTACTATACTTGAAACTTAACACCCTCAACCTTGAAGCTTAACATCATCATTCTCTCCACCTGAGATATAATCCTTGAATGAACAAGTGCCCACAAACTGTTCGGTCAATCTTTGTTGTAACTGCAGTCTCGGGGATATGCTTTCTCCACCTATACTCATAACCTTCACGATTTACTAGCACCGCGTGATCAACAAAACAACTACTACACTTCTTCTTGAAACGTGAGTGTTGGTCGACATAACGACTCCATCGATATATACTATATGTATCCATATACCAACATACTCCTATGCATAGCTACTATTGCTTCCTCTATCCAAGATTAAACCTTAAACACCTATACTTACATCGTCGAATCAATGCTGATTAACCTATATCCCTATGTCGTACTCACAATTTTTCTTCGTTCGATAGCAAACATGGTTACTGATTAAAGATTCTGGATTAGCTCTTGATACACCGCTGCTATCGTCAATATCTTCATCCCCTGGTACATGAAAAATCATCCGTCCTGGTTTACTACGCGACAAGTACTATTATATCTGTCTCATCGCTCCGTTTTGACAACCATCAGTACTTATGCTCGTTTGTGTATATATAGGCTAACGGGGAGAAGCATCACCATCTATTTTTATCTGCATCCCAAACATGTTACATTAAAGCGCGTATTTTTTTTTAACATCTGCCATGAACGTCCCTGTCAAGTAACCTATCCCCAGAATTAATTAATAAACACCCATCTTTTGGTTTGATTTCTCGTTTCTCGTTTGTCCTCCACAAACGAGCAAGGAAGCCCCTCCTTCTAGCGCCAATGTTGATGGAGGATTTTCGTAATCAACGTGATTTTTGGAGGCCCGCTGGAATTTACAAGTGTAACACATGTAATTGGTTGTTTTTAGTGATTTGGGTGTGATTTGATGGTGGGGGTGAGCTGAGCTTGAGAGGTTACGAGAATCATCGCAGGTTCCATTAGCGAGATCTGTGTCCGTTCTCCCAAGGTGCCTACGTACCCTTGTTTATATAGGGATCAAGCTCATGTAGTTCTAATGCGAAGCTGATTCTGCTTGACCAGCTGTATTCGGTTGTCTAATTCGTGTTGGACTTAGGTTCCTTTTGAGACTTTCACGAACTAGTTGGCTAAGTAGAGTAGAACTCGAGTTCGTACCCTACTATAATTCTCATGTCTATTAGAGGCAATCTAGGATCAACTGCGCCCTAGAATTACACTCCAATAATAAGTCTATCTCTTTCTAGCTGGCTACGTTCAGGAACCTGGTGCTCAGGAACCTATGTCTCAGGAACCTGGTGCTCAGGAACCTATGTCTCAGGAACCTGGTGCTCAGGAACCTATGTCTCAGGAACCTGTTTCTCAGGAACCTATATCTCAGGAACCTGTTTCTCAGGAACCTCTTTTTAGGAAACTATACCTGCACAAATAACAAATATATTAGTCTGGAGAGCTTCTTTGTGGTTCCCATATGCTCTTGCTGTCTTCATTACTGCTGCTGGGCTATCTTGAACTCTTCTGCAGGGAGGAACCTGGTCCATTCGTAATCTACTAAGCTTCCGGTTCATCAGGAACCTCATAATACTTGTAGCTTCTTGACTGTCTACTCAGCGAGTGCTCATTTCTTCATGTCTGATCTTCATGGCTTGGATTGCATCTCTCTTTTGCTTCATATGGATTGGACCCTATAGCTTAATGGGCCTAAATCTAGCCCATGGAGATTTTGTGCACAACATTATCTAAAGGTCCATTATAACCTAATGCAGATAACATAGTTCTAACATCATCATCAGATGGTACATTCTCATAATTCAAACTAACAGGTAAGTGAAGTACTGAATTAACAACAGATTCAGTAATATCAAAAGAATCTTGTCCTAAGTGTAGAACAATCTTACCTGATTGACTCTTAGTAGAATCAATTACCTCAGCATTCTCCCAAGCTTGTGTAACAGCTGCTTGATTAATCTATGGAGATGCTGTCAATGCATAACTTAATGGTCCATACGCCAGAAAGTTCATGATTGGATGAAAATAAGTTGACACTCCTTCCTTGTTGGTGATAGCTGCTACATGATTGTTCGTCATAAAATCGAAGTCACCAAACTTGAAGGCTACTGACTTAGGTAATCTTCTTTGAGCTGCCATTTTTGATCTGAAAAGAACTTGAAAAATTCTTGAAATGGATTAGTGATTTTGAAAACTCGAGAGTGTTTTTGTTTTAGAAAATGTGAAATTAGAGAAAACAATTACACGATTAGAGTTTCAAAACAAATATATTTCACAAATCTTTCAGACCACTATCCCACGTCGACACGTAGATTGACAGGTGTCAGTCCCTGAAAAGTGCGGTTACCCACGATTTTTGGAAAATAAAATCCAAAATTGATTTTCATGAAATAAATCAGGGTATTATCAAGATAAAAATCAATACTGATCAGCTTCCTTTTCCTATTGTGACCTCTCATCAAAATAATCACAAAATGCAATGTGATTTAAAAATAATAATTCTCAAATCCTGATGGTCACACTTGAAATCCTGATCAATATCATCCTGATTCCAGAGACTTAAATGGAGTTTCCACGTGGCATTTTTTTTATATCTGAAAAAGAAATAAACAATTAATCTGAACAAAATCAATTGGTTAGATATATTCAACATTTCTTGAAAATACAAGAAATACAATCACACGCGATAATTAGCATCTGACTTCATTGATAGTTCCAAGTGACTGTTCAGCTTCTCACATCTTTCTATAAAAGAAACAGACGCCTTATGCCATTCTCCATAAACCTTTCAATTTCTTTTCATCTCAACAATGATTCTCAAACCAAAATTCCATTCAAACCCATTCTTTAGGTTTTTCACAGTCGATGAACATCCTGTTCTTGATCATCTCTTTGAAGAGATGACTTTTCTCATCGAACTAGTCATGGATGGAGTAGTTTTAGATACTATCCAGAGGTTTCTCCTAGAACATCCATCTGTTGGATACAATCTTCCCCTAACCTCCTCAAAACTTGAGGATGAAGAATTTGGCCGAGAGTCTGAGGTTGATCTTGATGGGGATGCTATACATTTAAGTTAGCTACTCACATTCAAGTCGCCCAGACAAGGAATCCAAGAGTAGACAAGGCTGTTCAAATCCCCTGATGGATTTCTTGAGATGCTCCTTGTCCTGTATCTCAGAATCCATATCATTAGACAAGTACAGGATTATCAGTAGAAGTTAGACAAAAAGATGTTGTATTTCATTTCCATGTATGTAATGCTTTCAATTAATGAAAATACAATTTCTTATTATCTACTTGTCTTTTGATTATTGAATGATGTATAAATTATCAGTATGCAAATATTAAAACTTGCTGGTATAGACTTAATACAACACATAATTAGATTATTACACAAAGTAAACGTCAGGATCTGAAACAATTTTCACAATCCTGATACTGACACAATACTGATGACGTCAGCATCCTGATAACAATTCTAATCCTGATGATTATTAACAAGTCTAGCATACTGAAATTTATCAAGGCAAAGTGTTATAGCTAAAGCATTTAACAATCAAATATAGATCCTGACAAGAATATCAAGTCTATAAGCTAAAAACAACATACCTTGCTACTTTTGCAGATGTTAAAGATCTAGAAATTTAACATTCTTAACTCACTTACTAATCTACTGAATGTAGTCTCATCAAGTGGTTTAGTTAGAATATCTGCAAGCTGTTTGTCAGTAGGAACAAAATGAAGTTCCGCAGTACCATTCTCAATGTGTTCTCTAATAAAATGATACCTGACATCAATGTGCTTAGTCCTTGAATGTTGAACTGGATTTTCTGCAATTTTGATAGCACTAGTATTATCACAAAACATAGGAATATTACTAAGTGTCATACCATAATCCATCAACTGATTTCTTATCCAAAGGAGCTATGCACAACAACTGCCTGCTGCTATGTACTCAGCTTCTGCAGTTGAGGTTGAGACAGATTGTTGATTCTTGCTTGCCCAAGAAATCAATCTATTTCCCAAGAATTGACATGTACATGTAGTGCTTTTCCTGTCTATCTTACACCCTGCATAATCAGAGTCTGAATAGCCAATTAAGAAGAAATCAGATTCTCTAGGATACCACAAACCAAGATTTGGAGTTCCTTTGAGATATCTAAAAATTCTCTTCACATCAATTAAATGAGATTCCTCAGGATCACTTTGGAATCTAGCACATAAACAGGTAGAAAACATTATATCTGGTCTACTTGCAGTTAGATATAACAATGAGCCTATCATGCCTCTATAACTAGTATTATCCACACTCTTTCCCTTAGGATCAGAGTCTAGTTTAGTGGCTGTTGCCATGGGTGTTTTTGCAACTGCACAGTCTTGAAAGTCAAACCTTCTTAAAAGATCTTTGATATACTTTGACTGATTAATAAAAATACCAATCTCAGTCTGTTTGACCTGCAAGCCTAAGAAATAATTTAATTCACCCATAATGCTCATCTAATACTTAGACTGCATAAGCTTGCTAAACTTAGCACACAATTTTTCATTAGTAGAACCAAATATGATATCATCAACATAAACTTGAACTAGAAGCAATTCACCTTTTATCTTTCTAAAGAATAGAGTTTTGTCAATTGTACCTCTTGCGAAGCCATTTTCAAGAAGAAATTTAGACAAAGTCTCATACCATGCTCTTGGTGCCTGCTTTAGTCCATAGAGTGCCTTGTCAAGTTTGTAGACATGATTTGGAAATTTTGGATCAGCAAATCCAGGTGGTTGTTCCACATACACTTCCTCATCAAGTTTGCCATTTAGAAAAGAACTTTTTACATCCATCTGGTATACCTTGAATTTTGAATGAGCTGCAAATGCAAGAAACATTCTGATTACTTCTAATCTTGCTACAGGTGCAAAGGTCTCATCATAATCAATGCCTTCTTCCTGAGAATAACCCTTGGCCACCAGTCTTGCTTTGTTTCTTACAATCATACCAGATTCATCTAGCTTGTTTCTGAAAACCCATCTTGCACCAACAATAGATCTATCTTTAGGTCTTGGTACCAGTTTCCAAACTTTGTTTCTCTCAAACTCATTTAACTCCTCCTGCATTGCAATTACCCAATCATGATCCTGTAAGGCTTTTTCAACCTTCTTAGGTTCATTCTTTGAGAGAAAGCAACTATACAAGCATTCATTTTGAATTGATCTTCTAGTTCGAACACCACTATTTGGATCACCAATAATCAAATCTTCAGTATGATCCTTTGTCCATTTTCTAACAGGTGGTATATTGACTCTGCTAGTCTCTCCCCCTAAGTTAGTGGTATCTCTTGTAGAAGAATTTTCTCTGCCTTCAATAACTCCCCTTTTATCAATAGAATCAGTAGATTCCATATTGCTGCTAGTTACTGATCTTTCCTCAGTAGACTCTGAAAGATCAGTTCCTGATGGAGTAGACTCTGAATAGCTAGTCTGCTCCTGATGATCACTGTGTTCTCTTTGATTTATTTGCTCCCCCTCAACAGTAGCATTCCTTTGAGAAGCGATAGAAATTCCTTCTGGAGAACCTTCATCATCACTGGAGAGTATCTCAGAATTCTTCAGAATTTCAAATTCCAATTTGTCATGGCTCTCATCAGTTTGCAGAATTCCAAATTTCTTATCATCAAATGCAACATGAATTGATTCCATAACAATGTGAGTTCTGAGATTATAAACTTTGAAGGCCTTAGATGCTGAATATCCTAGAAAGATTGCTTCATCCGATTTGGCTTCAAATTTTCCAAGTTGTTCTGGATGAACTTTTAGGACATAGCATTTACATCCAAAGATGTGAAAGTATTTCACACTTGGTTTCTTTCCTTTGATCATCTCATAGGGATTTTTTCCATGACTATTTACCAAGGTACAGTTTTGAGTGAAACATGCAGTGTTAATAGCTTCTGCCCAAAAGTATGTTGGAAGTTTTGCATCTGCAAGCATGGTTCTTGCTGCCTCTATGAGAGTCATGTTCTTTCTTTCCAGTACACCATTTTGCTGAGGTGTACCAGGTGCAGAAAACTGTTGAGTGATTCCATTGTCTGCACAATACTCCTCCATTGTAGAATTCTTGAATTCTGTATCATTGTCATTCCTAAGTACTTTGACTTTGTACTCAGAGCTATTCTGAATATTCTTGACAAGTTCAATGATTTGCTGAGGAGCTTCATCCTTCTTATGTAGAAAGAACACCCATGTGAACCTTGTGAAATCATCCACTATCACTAGAGCAAATCTTTTCTTGCTGATAGACATAATGTTTACTGGACCAAACAGATCAAGATGTAGCATGTGAAATGGTTCAGTAATTGAATTTTCAGTCTTGCTCTTGAAAGTGGTTCTTCTTTGCTTTCCAAGCTGACATGCATCACAAAGTCCATCTTGCACATAATTTGCCTGAGGTAGGCCTCTCACCAGATTGTGCTTAACAAGTTGATTAAGCTTCTTGAAGTTGAGATGTGAGAGTTTCTTGTACCAATTCCAGCTTTCATCTCTTGTTGCTTTGCTGTAGAGACATCTAACAATTCCTTTAGATGTATCACTTAAGCTGGCTTCATATATGTTACCATGTCTTTGACCAGTTAGAACAATGTCTCCATTCTGCATATTCAAGATTTTGTATCCTTCTCTGTCAAAGATTGATTTGTAACCTTTATCACCCAGTTGACTTATGCTTAAAAGAGTATGTTTCAAGCCTTCAACCAGTGCTACATTTTCTATGATGACATTCCCCAAAACAATTGAGCCATATCCCAGAGTTTCTCCTTTGTTGCCATCTCCAAAAGATATTACTGGGCTAGCTTTCCTCTCAAAATTTGTAAGCAGGGACTTCTTTCCAGTCATATGTCCAGAGCATCCATTGTCCAAGATAATTAAATGCTTCTTTCCTGTGCCCTGCAAATAAAAAGTAACTAGTTAGAATTTTTTAGGACCCAACTTTGATTGGATCCTTTTTTACTAGATTTAGAAACAACAGGCTTTGAGGATTTTGCCTTTACTTTACCTGTTGCAGAGTCAACTTTAGACTCTGATTTCACAAACTGTTTGTGACTAGGAGTTTCAGATTTCAGAGAATAATAGTCATAATACAGTTCATGATATTCTCTACACATGTAAATGGAATGAAGTAAACTACCACAATGATAACAAGATTTTTGTGGTTGGTATTGAATTTTCTGAGTCTTGGGGAATCTGGACTCAGTTTTCCATGAAGGTTTTTGATTGCAGTCTAGGGCCAAATGATTATGATTTCCACACTTATAGCATTTTTTCCTAGGTGCATCAGGTACATTCTTGTAATTATTCTCTTTGTTAATACCTTCTTTTCCATTCCTATTTCTTTTGATCTTGCTAGACTCTGAAAGACCATCTAATCTCTGTTTCAACTGAGACATAGACAGAAACCCTATGTTTACATTCTTAGGTTTCTCTAACACTTTCTCATCTGAATTACTATTGTTAATCCTTTTGTGTACAACAGGGGTACCTTTTGAATTAACAAATTTAACATGATTAGGTTCAGAAATAATTTTCTTACCTTCAGATTTAGATGTGCTAGCTTCTACTTTACTATCATCATTGACAATAGCTACTTTTTCTTCTTGTCTAGCCTTATCAAAACCTAAACCATTAACCTTACCAAGAATTCCATTTTTGATGATTTCTTGTGTCTTTTTACCAGAAATGTTAATGGTCTTAATCACATCTCTCTCTTCCTCTAGTTCTTTTCTGACATAGTCATAAGCCTCAAGAATAACACTGTAATCATGCTTAGCTTTATCAGAACTTAACTTGTATTCTTCCATTTGAATTAACTCAGATTCAAGAAAATTATTTCTATCAACTAATTTATCATTCTTAATCTTAAGTTCACCTCTTTCACAAGTAAGAATTCTAAAATTAGTCATAAGATTCTTAAACTCAACATGGATAGATCTAATTTCATCAGAATTTAAGTTATCAAATGAATCAAGAGAGTGAAGTGATACCTTAACAGAGGATGGAGAAGTTTTCTTTGGAGATCCAGGTTTGTCTGAAACATTTGCCATCAGTGCAATGTTATCATAATCCAATTCATCTTCAGAATCACTGGAATCAGCCCAATCCTTCTGTGTGACCATAAGTGCATTACCCTTTCCTGAATTCATAGGCTTCTTACACTCACTAGCAAAGTGTCTAAGCTCGCTGCAATTAAAGCACTTGATCTTGGCCTTATCAAGCTTGACAATTGTACTTTTGCCTTTGTCACTCTTCTTCTCCTCCTTCTTTTGAAAAGGTCCTTTGCTAAATCTTCTCCTGTTGAATCTTCCTTTCTTGAAAGCTTTAGCAAACATAGCAAAGAGTTTGCATCTCAGATTCAGAATCATTGTTGTCAGAGTCCATATCAGTAGTCTCTGACTCAGAACTTTCTTTGCTTTTCTTCTTCCTTGAGTTCTTTACAGCAATCTCTTCATGCTGTTCTTCCGGAAGCTTCTTTAATTCAGATTGAGCAGTATGTTAGGTCGAATACACAATAAGTAATCAAATACTGTATGAGTAACTTAACAAGAACACACTGTTTAACAATTAAAAACTGTTTGGAATTAATAATTCCTCTCTCAGTGATGTAAATATCACAGAGAGCTGCTTAGGTTACAATCAATGAATTTCTCAATGTTCGATTACCCTTCTAGGGTTAACCTAACTGTATTTATAGAACATACAGCTTCGTACAATCAGTAACTGATTCTCCTAAAATCAAGCTATACAATTGATATCAATCACGATTGCTTCAGTCTTCCAAGTCAACTCAATCTCTTTGACAGCTTTCCAATCTTCAAAGATATTGCTTCCATATTTATCTTGCATCAACCTTTAAACACTGTTGACTCTTCAGACAATACCGCTACAGAGTTTAACAACCTCTGTTGCGCTTCCAGTCAGTGTTTAACTAAACTCTGACTGCTTCCAGCTAAACTCTGTTTTCTGACTTTAGCTTCCAAACACTGTTTTCATCAATCATTTCTAACAATCTCCCCCAACTTGTCCATTAGCAAGAATGTACAAGTTTTACAGTAAATGATGATGTCAAAACAAATACAAAGTTTTACAGTGTTTAACATACAAACAGAGTTTAAGCTATTACTTAACAAATTCTACAGAAAATAAGAAAATTCTTACAGACTTTAATTTCTAATCTCTTGCAGATCAGGCATTGTTCTGAGATAGTCTATAAGCAACCTTCTTTCAGCATTCTCAAGCTCTATCTGCATAGCTTCTTTGATTTCTCTCAACTGAGGATCATTCTCATCAGTTTGATAGATAGCATCTCTAAGATCGTAGATTTTGTTTCTTCTCATTTCATTTCCCAACCTTATGTATTTCACCTCTTCAGATTTCACATTAAAATCTAGAACAGTGATTCCAAGATCAGTCTTCAGTTTTGTAGTTCCCTTCTCCATTTCAATCAGATTGCCATTCCAATCTCTGTATTTAGGAACATACTTGCTGTTGAATTTCATTTGCCTTCTTGCAAGGTTTTGAATCATTCTTTGTTGAAGCACATTTGCAACTAATTGACCTCTTTGATTTCTCACTCTGAAAATATATAGGACATATTCAAGTTCTTCAGCATACTTTAATTCGATATCCTTTTCAGAGACTTTAAATACCGTTCCATCAGCCATGAAATATAGCAAGAAATCCTTTTCTAGACTCTTCTGATATACAAGCTGTACTGACTCCAGTTTGTCCAAACTCTCTTGAGTGACACCACGACCTGGAACAGAAAGTGAAGAAGGATCTCTAGGACCAACATATTGCCTTTTATCTCTGTGTGAGCCTATACCTTCTTTGTTGTATCCATCTTTACCAGATAAAGCTCTACCATCAGTAAAATCCATTGGAATTGTAGCTTCTAGTCTTGGATCATGAGGAGCACCCCTCTTAAATGTTGATTTCAACTGAGAAGACAATAATGGTGTGGTCACAACTTGTGCAGCAACAGAGGTTGTGTTTTCATTCTTCTGTACAACATGTGTATCAACAGAGGTTGTAACTATACTTTTCAGCTTTTGCTTGGCTTCTGCATCTGTTGGTTTTCTGAATATTTGCATTCTTTGATTTGTACCAACAGGTTCTTTGATTTGAATGCCTTTAAGAACAGGCTTTGCAGCTTCAGCAACTTTCACATTCTTCTTTGCTTTTACAGACTTTAGAGCTTTCAGATGCTTTTCTTGTAAACTCTTCTCTTCAGCTTTAGCATCTTCTATGGTCACTCCTTCTGCATTCTCTTCCATAAAAAGCTTAACAGCTAACTCCTCATCAGTCTTTGGGTTTGATGTTAATTCCAAACTCTTGGTCTTTGAAGTACCTTGAGTTTCAGTGTTTATTCCAACAGACTGTGATTTAAAAGATTTGCCAGATCTCAGAGTTTGCTTTTCAGAGTTTAAGACCTTGCTCTTTTCACTTGCCCCTCCATCTCCAGCATCATCCTTTTTAGTCAGAGTTTGAGAAACTTTGCATTGTGACTTAGCAACTCTCTCCCCCTTTTTGACATCATCAGGAATAAGGATTGATGTAATGAGCTCCAAAGAATTAGCAATGGAATCAACCTTAGCAAATAAAGCAGTCTGATTTTCTTCAACTTTTCCTAGCCTGGCAAAGAGAGTGTCTTGGACTTTAGACAGCTGAACAGCTTTGATTTTAGACTCTCTATCCATCTTCAATTCTCTTGACTGAATCTCAGTCTTCAAGGAAGCAATTTCTTGTTTAGTTTCAGCAAAATTTCCTTCCAGAGTCTTGACTTGTACTACAGTTGCCTTTAAACAGGATAAGATTTCTGGATTTGAAATTTACTTTGCAGTTTGCTTAACAAACTCAGATGCTCTTCCTTTTGGAAAAATGCAATCTTGTTTATACCAATTTTCAGCAGACTTAGCAAGATGCTCTACTTCAACTGCATGAGATGGACAAGGCTGAGCAAAAGGTGTATGCTTATTATCTGTCTGTGCAGGTGCACTCACAAAAGAGTCAGAGTTTGCACTACTAGCAGATTCATCTTCAGCACTTGCATCCTTAGATTGATCATCTTTTAAAGAACCACTGTGCTGAGCAGTGTCAGCCACAGTTTCTTCAATAACTGCTGCAACCTTTTCAATAATCACCTCATGTTGCACAGGCTCTGCAACAGAGTTTGCCTTTGTAGCTTCAACAGGCATGGATTCAAAAATTATCTTTGTTGCCTGATCAACTTCATCACCTTTGTCTTGAATTGGAGAAGATACTAGCTCTGTGGGTGATGCTTCAGCTTCAGGAACTTTTGCTGCAAGCTCATCAGCTACACCAGGAGCTTCAGTATGAACAATAGGTGAGATAGGATCAGAGAATGGTTCAAATGAGTCAAAAATATTATCCATTGATGAAAGACCATCTCTGTTATCCTCTACTACAGGCATTTTATCCTCTGTAGGTATTTCAACTTTGTCAGTGATAATATCCTCTGCAGGCATTTCAACCTCTGCAGGTATAGCAACATTCACTGTAATCTCAACAGTAGGTGTTTGCTGTGAAACCACCTCTGGAGCTTCAACAACATTTTCTTCATCTGAATCAGAAAGAATTAATCTCCTCTTCTTGATTGGAGGCACAACATTCTCCTCTTCATCTTCACTTGAGCTCTCTCTTGGTGGTGAAAGTGAAGGTCTGTTTGCTTTCTGTTTCTTCCTTCTTGTATAAACAGCTCCAGGTATTGTTTGTTTAGCCTTTGAGTGTTTAGTGTTTTGGGCAGTGTGTTTCTTTCTTTTTGGCTTGGTTTTGGGTTGTTCAGTAGGTGCTGGCTCAGAGTTTAAGGTTTCAGTGTTTAAGGTGTCAGTGTTTAATGGTTCAGTGTTTAAGGGTGGAGAATTTATTGGTGGAGAGTTTATGGTTTCTGTTTGTGGTTGATGAGATTTAGTAGGTACAGTGGGTGTGGGTGTTGTAGGTGTTGGTTCAGAGTTTATGGTGTCTATTGGGTCAGGCATTTGTTGTGGTGATTGAGAGTCTTGTGGTTGGTTTACATAGTTCTGTAAGGCTAAAGGCATAAACATCTCAGGTATTTGCTGTTTAGTGACATCTTTGTTTGTCAAATCAGAAAACATTCTCTTAGCAACTTGAAAAGGCTGAATAACATCAGCTTCATCAATTGGAATGTTAGGCACACAGGCAGTAAATAGCAGTTGACAAAAACGAGCAAAATAAACAGTAGTAGACTCAGACAAACGCTCTCCCAAGTTCATTAGTACTAGTCTACCAAAATCGAAGTTACCTCCATATAGTAGAGCATGACCAATTTGGAGAGTATCCAGAGGAAGTGCATCCCAGTTTGTTGTCTTCTTCCCAAAAGCCCTTGTTATGCAATCGAAAAAGAAACTCCACTCCTTTCTCAAACTTGGCCGTCTCAAAGACCCTATCTTGTTCAAGTTTCCTGCACATCCAATTTGTTCCAACATTGTCCTCAACCGATCATGACCAACAACACTGTAAGAAGTGTGTGTCTCAAAGTCCAAAGCATCCCTAACAGTAGTTGGAGTAATGATATACTCTGATTCTTCATGAGTGAAAATGATTGTTGGAGTGCCAGACTCTCCTCCATCATCATATTCAGAGTTTGTCCAGAAAGTAGCAATTTGTGAAGCAGATAGTGTAGCTGGTGCTGTTAGAGCCTTCCCTATTTCAGAGTCTTTCAAGAAATTTTGGAACACATGAAACGCCTCTGGAGCATTTACAGTCTCCAACGGTGCTGCATAGTTACTAGGGAGAAAAACTAACCCTGCTGCAGCAAACGCTTTAGTTGCCATTAGTAAAAAGTGATACGAAGATATTCAGAGAAAAGATGTGTATGCACTAAAAGTGTTTATCAAAATGTGAAAGAGAGTATATGAGAAGTGTGAAAGTGAATGAGTATGCAAGTAACTGTAAGTGGGTGAATGTGAATCGATATGGAGTAAGAGACTAAAGACGATTAGAGTAAAATTAAAACTCAATCGTTTATTTAGTAAAAACGCGCAACTGTTGTAGAGTAGTGTGTGAGTGGGACACAATCATGGGACACGTGTCAAACAACCAATGGATTACTTAATAATTACCGCTGTCATTCCTATAATCACGACACTTACACTAATTAACAGTTGTCAACTACCCCAATTACTGCAAAATAGTCAAATCATCTCAATGAGATTTTACCTCAGAGTACTTAACACAACTCAACAGTGTTTATCAATTTTCCAACTTTATCACTAAAACCCTTTCAAAAATTGCACAGTTATGAATTAAGTGTGTGTGAAGCAGAGTTTACTGAAATCAATTTTTAGAGCATCTAATATTTCATAGAATCCATAACAAAAATCAATAACCACTGAATGCACAAACTCTCATATTAAACACTGATTGTTTGATGAATGCTAAACTCTGTAGTTACTGTAATACAGAAATCTGAAAACTTCCATTCCCTTTGATGTCCATGATTATCCAAGTAAGCACACAGTCTTTAAAGACAAAAATATCAAGAGATTGAAATCAGAGTTTCATTCAGTGAATAACAGTCATGAACTGGATAATCTCACAAACTCTCAAACACAGAGGTGTTCAGGTGAAGTGTTTACACTCACATTCAATCAGAAATAGCAGAATCTACCATATGCTTGAATGTCCACCAATTCTACACTACTTTGAGTACATGTATTCACAAATCAAAAGGACTTTATTCAGGGTTGGAATGAGATAAGATCAAACAGATGAAAAAAAATATTTTATTCATGAGTGAATATCAAGCTGAACATTTCAATAAATCAAAGTGTTCAGTCGCACTGTTAGTAAATATTTGTACAAGATCAGTATATATGCCCTTTTTTTTTAGCATATATACTGAGTAAACTTTTTCTTTTCTTGAGAAACACTCATCTGTTTGAGAAAAAAAATATAACTGCTCTTAACACTTCAGAGTATAAGAAAAATGAGCAGTTAATAAGGCTCAAAGGGGTTTACTAAGGATGGAATTTATGAACAGTGTTTATACAGTGTTTGAACAAAGTTCAAAAGAATTTTTGAACAGTGTTTGAAGAAATGTTGAATCCTATTGCCTTTATCATTTTCATGCACACACATATCATGTAGTCTCAAAATGGTCTAATACAAGTTCTAGAGAAACATACTATCTGATGAATATCACACAACAATAAATACTGATTGATAGAAAATATATCAATCACTGATTTGGCTCAAACTCTCACAGGTTGTAGACATGAATCTGAACTCACCAAACTAATCAATGACACATCTCAAGTTTTATGGTTTTCACAAGTACAAACAAAGAATCATCATGAACCATACCTTTGGAAACAGAATGTCACTTATCAGAGTTTAGAGTTCATCAATAACCAAAATTATTTATGAGAGGCAATGCACACAATATTCATAGACTCAGAGTTTAGGACTGAATAAACTAAGAGATGCTATAAATATGAAACAGTATCATGCTGTGTTGATTTACTGCACAAAGTCTGATCAGATTCAGTGACTCAGAAAGAATCATGATTTATTTACTGAGAATCATGCTTCATACAATTTTCTTCATTGGTGTTTTCATTCAGACAATAATCAATTCTGAATTCACTGAGTGTATCTAACATGTTAACAGTGTTTAACAGAAAGACATGCTGACAGAGTTTAAAAAGTTTTAAACATAAACATGCATAACAGAGTTTAGTACTAAGGTTCACATAGCACTTAACAATTTACAGAAAACATGAGCAATAAGTTTTTGAGTCTAACCAACATCTCTAGTCAAAACTAGAGACCATTCCTAGTTCATTGACCAGTCTTGTAAATGTAGCTTCACTCAATGGCTTGGTGAAGATATCTGCAAGTTGTTGTTCTGTAGACACAAAGTGAAGCTCAATGTTGCCTTCCTCTACATGCTCTCTGATGAAATGATACCTTATGCTGATGTGCTTTGTCATTGAATGTTGCACTGGATTACCTGTCATTGCAATAGCACTTTGATTATCACAGTAAATAGGTATCTTGGTATACCTTAATCCATAATCCAGCAGTTGATTCTTCATCCATAAAATCTGTGCACAGCAGCTACCAGCAGCAATATACTCTGCTTCAGCTGTAGATGTAGATATTGACTTCTGTTTCTTGCTGTACCAGGAAACAAGTCTGTCACCCAGAAATTGACAACTTCCACTGGTGCTTTTTCTGTCTATCTTACATCCAGCAAAGTCTGCATCAGAGTAACCAAGAAGTTTAAACTCTGATTCTCTTGGATACCACAGCCCCAAAGTCATAGTGCCCTTGAGGTACTTGAATATCCTCTTTACTGCTGTTAAATGTGGTTCTCTTGGATCTGCCTGAAACCTTGCACACAAACAAGTTGCATACATGATATCAGGTCTGCTAGCTGTCAAATAGAGCAAAGAACCAATCATTCCTCTGTAACTTGTCATATCTACTGATGACCCTGCATCTTTGTCCAATTTTGTTGCAGTTGCCATGGGAGTTGTTGCAGATGAACAATCAAGCATACCAAATTTCTTGAGAAGGTTTCTGGTATATTTTGCTTGATTTATAAAAATTCCATCATCTGTTTGCTTCACCTGTAGGCCTAGAAAATAACTAAGCTCTCCCATCATACTCATTTGATATCTTGACTGCATGAGTTTGGCAAACTTCTTGCAGAGTTTATCATTAGTAGACCCAAAAATAATGTCATCCACATATATTTGAACTAAAAGCAAGTCACTACCATTTTGGAAGTAAAACAGAGTTTTGTCAATAGTACCTCTGTGAAATCCACTTTCTAGTAGAAATTTGGCAAGGGTTTCATACCATGCTCTTGGTGCCTGCTTAAGTCCATAGAGTGCCTTGTCTAATCTGTAGACATAGTCTGGATATTTTGGATCTACAAACCCTGGTGGTTGTTCCACAAACACTTCTTCTTCAAGTTTTCCATTCAAAAATGCACTTTTTACATCCATTTGAAATACTTTGAATTTCATGTGAGAGGCATATGCAAGAAAGATTCTGATTGCCTCCAATCTAGCTACTGGAGCAAATGTTTCATCATAGTCTATTCCTTCCTGTTGTGAGTAGCCTTTTGCAACCAGCCTTGCCTTGTTCCTTGTGATAACACCCTCACTGTCAGTTTTATTCGTGAAAACCCATTTAGTACCAACAATGGATCTGTTCTTGGGCCTTGGTACAAGTGTCCACACTTCATTTCTTTCAAATTCATTTAGCTCTTCTTGCATTGCTGTTATCCAGTCAGCATCTTTAAGAGCTTCTTCAACTTTCTTTGGCTCACTTTGTGACAAGAATGCATGAAACAGACATTCATTTGTTGTTGCACTTCTTGTCCTTACTTTTGCATCTGGATCACCAATAATTAAATCAGGTGTATGAGATTTAGTCCATTTTCTTGCAGAAGGCAGATTGCTTCTGTCATCATGTGATCATCCCCCTTGATCCATGCTCTCCTGATTTTCTTGGTGTCTTTCTTCATTTTCTGATGCTCCCCCTGAATGTGACTTCTCAGAATTATTAACAGAGTTTGAATCAACAGAGTTTGATTCAGAATTATCACTTGAGTCACTATCAGTGTTTGAATCATCACTTTGATGTGATTCTTCATGCTCCCCCTCAACTGGTTCTTCCCTTGTTTCTGATTGAAGAGTTTCTTCAGTATTTACCAGTAGAGGTTCAGAGTTTAGATCAACAGAGTTTGTCAAATCAGTCTGATCAGAGTTTACTTTTTCAGAGAATAAATCTTCATTTTCAAAGTGCAGTTGATCATGTTCATTGACATCTTCAAGTCCAGTTATTTTCTTGTCATCAAATGACACATGAATTGATTCCATGATCACTCTAGTTCTCAGATTATAAACTCTGAATGCCTTTGTTGACAGTGGATAGCCAACAAAAATTCCTTCATCTGCCTTTAGGTCAAACTTGGTCAACTGTTCAGGATGAGTCTTCAACACAAAGCATTTGCATCCAAAAATATGAAAATATTTTAGATTTGGCTTTTTCTTCTTCACCATTTCATATGGTGTTTTACCATGCTTGTTGATCAGTGTTGCATTTTGAGTAAAACAAGCAGTTTGAACTGCTTCTGCCCAGAAATATGTTGGCAACTTTGCTTCATCTAGCATGGTTCTGGCAGCTTCTATCAAGGTTCTGTTCTTCCTCTCCACTACACCATTTTGTTGTGGAGTGCCAGGTGCAGAAAACTCTTGTTTTATCCCTTTACTCTTGCAAAATTCTTCCATAGATGAATTCCTGAACTCAGTTCCATTGTCACTTCTGATTATCTTCACTTGATTCTCTGACCCTTTTTTCAGTTGTAATATATGTTCTGTCAGTGTTAATGCAGTTTCATCCTTCTTTGCAAGAAAATATACCCATGTGAACCTGGTATATTCATCAACAATGACTAGAGCATATTTCTTCTTTCCAAGAGACATTACATTCACTGGACCAAAAAGATCAACATGTAGTAAATGATAAGGATCAACAATTGAAGACTCAGATTTGCTTTTGAAGGAGACTTTTCTTTGTTTAGCCTTTTGACAAGAATCACACAGTCCTTCTACATTCAACAAGGACTTATGTAGACCTCTTACCAGATCATTCTTGATTAGCTCATTGATGTTGTTCAGGTTCAAATGAGAGAGTTTCTTGTGCCATTTCCAACTCTCTTCACTGGACATCCTTGTAGACAGACACACTGCTTTGCCATCAGTGTTTGTTGACAATTTGATTTCATAGATGTTATTGTGTCTGTTTCCAACTAGAGCAACTTTCCCTGTAGATTTAATGATCACTTGACAATATTCAGGCTGAAAATCCACATGATATCCTCTGTCACAGATTTGACTCACAGATAGCAGATCATGCTTGAGTCCTGGAACCAGAGCTACATTTGTGATGATGACATTTCCAAGATTAATATTGCCATATCCCAGTGTATGTCCTATGTTGCCATCTCCATAGGAAACTTCTGGGCCAGCCTTCTCCTCAAACTCTGATAGCAGGGCTTTATTTCATGTCATGTGTCCTGAACATCCACTGTCCACAACTAGGGTACTAACCCTGGTGCCCTGCAATCACAAACAATCACTGATTATTAGTTTTAAGGATCCAGACTTGCTTGGATCCTTTGGCTTTCTTAATTCTGTTAGCTTTTGCAGCGGAATTTTCATTAACAGAGTTTAAGCTAACTTTTTCAGAGTTTACATTTGCAGAGTTTACTTTAACCCATTTTAAATTTGGCTTGGGTTCATAGTAATTATAGTAAATAGCATGATAATCTCTGCAAGTGTAAATAGAAGGCCAAGTACTTCCACAGTGTTTGCATAAAGTCTGTGGTCTAGTTCTCACATAATCACTCTTTACTGCAGTTTTAGAGGGCAAAGAATTAATGTTCTTATTCTTACTGCAGAAACTAGCAAGATGATTAGTGCTACCACAATTAAAGCATGTTTTTCTAGGAGCTAATGAAGCAAGCATTGGCTTAATTCCTGATGTGATGCCTACTTTTCCATTTTTGTTTTTCTTAGGCAATCTCTGTTTGTTGACAGATTTTATTTCCTTAAGCTTATGCTTGAGTTGTTTATCTGTCATTAAACCAATGTTAGCCTCTTTAACAAAAGTTTTAGCATATGACTCTTTAACAGCCTTTTTCTGTGCTTCAGTCTTAGGTCCACCTGTTCCCATGACATTACCCTCAGATGAACAATGTGGTCTAACCTTTACCTGATTTTCAAATCTAAGTTCATCTCCTACAGAGTAACCTAGACCTACTGTGTCTGACTGAAACACTTCTTGAGTGTCTTTACCAGAGTGTGTCCAAGTTTTAATGATGTGTTTAGTATCCTCCAATTCAGATTCTAGTTGCTTATACTTACCTAGCAACTCCTGTTCTATAAACACTACATCATCTCTCTCTTTTTGAATTTTATTCATGTTCTCTAGCTGTTCCTCAACAAATTTATTTCTCTCTTTGAGTTGAGAGCACTCAGACTTTATCCTCTCATTTTCTAAAGTCTGATCCCTATAACTGATATGTAATGCCTTAAGATAAATTCTCAATTCAGTTATATTATCAGTGTTATAAGCATAGGTAGTTGGAGGTACCTTGAGATCATCATTTTCAGTTTGAGTAGTAGCCATGAGAGCATAGTTGACTTCCTCGTCTGAATCTGAAGTGTCTGCCCAATCTCTGCCTTTTGTGTAGAGTGCCTTTTCAGTTTTACCCTTTTTGCACTCAGGAGCATAGTGTCCCATCTCCTTACACTTGTAGCATTGAATTTCAGACTTATCTTTCTTACCAGATTTGAAGTCCTTTCCCTCAGCTTTCTTGAAATTCTTCTTGTCAGACTTTGAGTAGTCCCTGGAGAATCTCTTTCCCTTCTTGAAGTTCTTGTATCCCATCTTCTTGAAGGTCTTTACCATCAATGCAGCCATTTGCATCATCTCCTCATCATCTTCAGAATCAGATGATTCATCTGTGTTTGAGTCAACATCAGTGTTTGATGACTCATTCTCTGAATGTATGACTAAGGCTTTCCCTTTTGCTTTTCTCCTTGATGCCTCCTTCTTTGATGGTTTCTCCTCAACCTTAAGTACAACAGACTTTGACTTTCTACTTGATCTTTTATTTCTCTGCTCCAATTCCAATTCATGGGTTTTGAGCAGTCCATAAATTTCATCAATCTCTGTTTCACCAAGTTCATAATTATCTCTTATAGTGGTTGTTTTCACATCCCACTTTTCAGGTAGAGAAAGAAGAAACTTGAGATTTGAGTCTTCTAAATCATACTCTTTGTTAACCAATGACAAATCATTGAGCAGTTTACAGAATCTGTCAAATGTTTCTGTCATGGTTTCATCAGACTTTGCCTCAAAGTGCTCATACTCCTGAGTGAGTATATTTCTTCTGTTTTTCTTGATTGCAGGAGTTCCTTGACACCTAACCTCAAGTGCATCCCATATTTCCTTTGCAGTGGTGCAGTTAATCACTTTATTAGACATAACATTGTCTAATGCACTGTGAAGTAAATGTCTTACTTTTGCATCCTTTGCAATAGATGAAAGATCCTCAGCAGTTAGATCTTTCTTTTCCTTTGGAATGACCTTTGATTCCTCACCAGCAGCAGCAGCAGATAATTTTGTTGGTTTGTGAGGACCTTCATTTATTCTATCAAGGTATTCTGGATCTGTAGCCTCCAGAAACATGGTCATTTTCACCTTCCAAATTGCATACTCTGATGGCCTAAGTATAGGAACCCTTATTGTCTCATACCTACTAACAGTAGTAGGGGCTTTCTCAGATGGTGGAGGTATCTCTGCCATTGATTACTCTTGTGTTTGGATCTTTAACTGTAATAAAGTAACAGATTAGGCTCTGATACCACTTGTTAGGTCGAATACACAATAAGTAATCAAATACTGTATGAGTAACTTAACAAGAACACACTGTTTAACAATTAAAAACTGTTTGGAATTAATAATTCCTCTCTCGGTGATGTAAATATCACAGAGAGCTGCTTAGGTTACAATCAATGAATTTCTCAATGTTCGATTACCCTTCTAGGGTTAACCTAACTATATTTATAGAACATACAGCTTCGTACAATCAGTAACTGATTCTCCTAAAATCAAGCTATACAATTGATATCAATCACGATTGCTTCAGTCTTCCAAGTCAACTCAATCTCTTTGACAGCTTTCCAATCTTCAAAGATATTGCTTCCATATTTATCTTGCATCAACCTTTAAACACTGTTGACTCTTCAGACAATACCGCTACAGAGTTTAACAACCTCTGTTGCGCTTCCAGTCAGTGTTTAACTAAACTCTGACTGCTTCCAGCTAAACTCTGTTTTCTGACTTTAGCTTCCAAACACTGTTTTCATCAATCATTTCTAACACAGTAAGTGCAACAGTCTTCATCTTTCCTTCACTCCTGCTCTTCTTCTGCTGCTTGTCAAGTTCATAAGCTCTCAGTTTTCCATATACTGCCTCTAATGATATTTCATCCAGATCATTAGCTTCCTCAATCGCAGATATCTTCTCATTGTAGAAATTAGGCAAAGCTTTCATGAACTTTGTATTCATATCCTCCAGGTCATAATATTTACCATGCATGGCCATCTCATTGATGAGTTTTGTAAACCTATCAAAGGTATCAGTAAGTGACTCACCAGACTTGGATTCAAAGTACTCATACTGTTGTATAAGTAGTGTCCTCATATTCTTCCTGACAGGCTTAGTTCCTTCACAGTGAACCTTAAGATTGTCCCATATATCCTTAGCAGTTTTACAAGAGAGAACATAGTTAGTGAGAACAGAATCAAGACTGTTGAATAATATGTTTCTCACTTTAGCATCTTTAAGAACATTCTCCTTGTCCTTATCTGACCACTCAGATTTTGGCTTTTCTGCTGTATGTTCTGGAATAACTTGACCATCAATAGTTGCTTGTCCAACAACCTTAGTTGGGATAAAAGGTCCATCTCTGATTCTGTCAAGATAATCAGGATCTGTTGCTTCCAGATGATGCAACATCTTTACTTCCCATAGAGTATATTCGTTTCTCTTGAGCATAGGAATCTTATTATTCCCATCCTTGTAACCAGACATGATTACAGATCTTTATGATTATTCGAAATCAACCTGCTCTAATACCAATTGTTAACTCGAATAACTTGTAGAACGGGGGGTTGAATACAAGTTATATAATCGTGTCTGATTTTTGCTTGGTTATATGAACAAGAATAAACGAATGAATCAAATTCTGTTTGTATTAATAAGATTAAATACAAACTCTACCAAAGGTGTACAAATACCTTTTGCAGCTACTGACAAAATAAATTTCTCTCTCTGTTTGTTTCGATCTTTCGAATACAAACCTTATACAGAGCTACGCATACGAACTACGACTAAAACGTTCGTCTCTTTTTACAATGATATAGAGAGAGTATTTATAATGCTACATATCAACTAATAACAGAAAGATAAATATATACATGACAATGTTCTGCCTTCCAGTTGATAGTTTCCATCAATAAAAAATTCTTTCCTTCATAATACCTTCTTGCTTGTTCTTCAAACAACGATCCTGTTTTATAGCACTTGCCAGTTTCTGTAGCATCCATAATGACATAATCAGTAACACGACTGATATCAGGATTCCATCTTCCATCAGGATCTTACCATCCCATCAGTACTTGATCAGTAGTTAACTTGACATATCAGGATTCAATCTTAGTTCCTGACATGTAGTACTCGATGCACTGTTCATTTATGACTAAACTTTATAGATAACTGTCTAACACATATTTCCTATACAAAGTGATAATCCTTTATAAGATCAGGATATACAAGAAGTATAAGTAAAATTCTATTCTTAACATCACAACTCATGAATTATTCCTAACAAAAGGCAACCTAAGTTTACTCATCAACAAAGGCCGATTAGTTTTCAACAACGAAACTTGAACAATCAAGCTAGTACTAGTACTAACACTACTAGACCTTCGAAAGTTCCTAATCAAGGTTATAAAGCAAGAAATCCAAATGGTCATAATTATGCTCGTAATGTAAATGCTTATTCTATGCCTAGGAATGGAAGTCATTTTAATGCTAGATCGAGTCATCATGCTAATGTGAGTCATCATGCTTATCCTAGAAATTATATTGCTCATGTTAGGAATAATCGTGGTAATGCCTATGATCATTCTAGAGATTCCGTTATCACTATATTTCCCCGTAGTGATAGGAGTAATGCTTTTCATGGTAATTCTATATATGCTCCTAGAAGGAATCCCTATCATATCTCTAATAGGAATCAAGCATCTAGAAATGATATTGTTCATGTGAATGATTATCCCATGCCTCGATTTATATATGAAAGTACTCGTTTGCCTTATGATGTGCTAACACCCGGACCCTCAAGTAAAAAGGGTACCAAAAGGTTTAATTGATTCGTTGTGTAGGTGTGCCTTGCTGCTAAGAAAGATGTGTGGTACCTTGATAGTGGTTGTTCACGGCATATGACCGGTAATAAGTCTTTGTTGAACAACATTAAAGAGGTAACCGTCGGAGTTGTAACTTTTGGAGATAGTAGCAAAGGTGACATTATAGGCATTGGTGATATTGGCAACAAAAGTTTCAAAATATGTGATGTACAATTAGTCACTGGACTAAAGTACAGCTTGCTTTCTATAAGTCAACTATGTGATAATGGTTGCAAGGTAATCTTCTTTCCATATCATTGTGCTATTTACGATAAAGAGTGGAAATTGATTCTTAAATGTCCACGAAGTAAGAATGTGTATTCGTGTGACCTAAATGATTACGAAAATGTTTGTTTGGTATCCATGAATGAGGATCCATGGTTGTGGCATCGACGATTAGGTCATGTCAACATGAAACTCATCAAGACTATATGTTCGAGTGAACATGTACGTGGTTTACCAAAACTCAATTTCGTTAAAAGATCATATATGTGAAGCATGCGAAATTGGCAAACAAATTCGAGCATCTCATAAAGCCAAATTCATGGTGTCTACTACTAGACCACTAGAGCGTCTACATATGGATCTTATCGGACCCGTGCCCGTAAAAAGTCTAGGAGGAAGTTCGTATACTCTCGTAGTAGTCGATGACTTCTCTCGATATACATGGACGGAGTTCTTTAAAGCAAAAAGTGATGCCTTTGCATCATTTGTTGCTCTTTGCAAAAGGATACAAACTCAACAAGAGATGTTTATTGTTTATATAAGGACGGATCATGGTAAAGAATTTCAAAATTCCGAGTTTGTTGAATTTTGTGAAGCAAACGGTATTACTCATAATTTTTCTCCTCCTTATACACCTCAATCAAATGGGGTTGTTGAAAGGAAGAATAGAACATTACAAGAAGTGGCCAATACGATGCTAAATGAATATCGTCGACCTAAGTATTTTTGGGCCGAAGCCATGTCAACGGCTTGTTATGTTCTTAATCGAGTTTTACTACGACCTATTAAAATGAAGACTCCCTACGAGCTTTATAAGCTACTTCAAGGTTTTTGGAAGTAGATGCTTTATTTTGAATACAAAGGATTATTTAACGAAATTCGACCCTAAATCTAGTGAGGGTGTATTTCTTGGATATTCAAATACAAGCAAAGCTTATCGAGTATTTAATCTTAAAACTTTAACAGTGGAAGAGTCATTGAATGTTATGTTTGATGAATCAAAACCACTTTCAAAGTTTAAAGATTTAGTTGAAGAGGAAAGTGATCCTAAAGAAGATTGTCTAGAAAATGTTGAAAATATTATTAGACAAGTCGAAACTTTAGATCATGAAACCATAGTTCCAAATAATCCTCTTGAAATAGTTGAGGTTGATAATGGACTACCTTCGGATGTACCTTGGGTTAGAAATCATCCTATCGAGAATATCGTAGGTGATAGGAATAAAGGTGTCCAAATTCGATCTCAAGTTCAAAATATTGCTAGTCACTTAGCTTTTCTATCACAAATAGAACCCAAAATGGCAAAAGAAGCTTTATTAGACGAGGATTGGATTCTTGCCATGCAAGAAGAATTAAACCAATTTACTCGAAGCAAAGTTTGGGAACTAGTTCCACCTCCACCCGATTGTTCCACAATTGGAACCAAGTGGGTCTTTCGTAATAAGTTAGACGAAAGTAAAACCGTGGTAAGAAATAAAGTATGACTAGTAGCTCAAGGTTATACACAAATGGAAGGTATAGACTACGATGAAACTTATGCTCCCGTAGCTAGACTCGAAGCAATTCGAATGTTCTTAGCTTTCGCTTGTCATAAGGGATTCAAAGTCTATCAAATGGATGTTAAATCGGCTTTCCTGAATGGTGTCTTAGAAGAAGAAGTGTATGTAAGACAACCACCGGGATTTGAAGATTTAGAACATCCGGAATATGTGTATAAACTTTATAAAGCCTTATACGGACTAAAACAAGCTCCTAGAGCTTGGTATGAGCGGTTAAGCAAATTCCTAATTGCTAGTGGTTTTAAAATAGGAATTGCAGACACTACTCTATTTACGAAGTATGAAGGTGATGATATCTTGCTCGTTCAAATTTACGTAGATGATATTATCTTTGGTTCCACTAAAGAATCACTATGTAACGAATTCTCGGAAATAATGAGTAAAGAATTCGAAATGAGCATGATGGGAGAACTAAATTTCTTCTTAGGTTTGCATATTAAGCAATCTAATGAAAGCATTCATATATCTCAAACGAAATATTGTAAGGAAATTCTTAAGAAATTTGAGATGGAGAATGTGAAACCCCTTAGTACTCCTATGTCTCCTTCGGAGAAATTAGTTGCGGATGCTACCGGAAACTCGGTCGACATAAATAAATATCGTGGCATGATTGGTAGTTTACTTTATATCACCTCTAGTAGACCGGATATTCAATATAGCATTTTCAAATGTGCTCGATTTCAAGCGGCACCTAAAGAATCTCATTTATCCGCAGTTAAACGGTATTTAGATATCTTAAAGGTACCACGGAACTTGGTCTTTGGTATCCGATAGGTTTACCATTTGACGTGTGCTATTCCGACTCGGATTATGCGGGTCACTTAATAGATAGAAAAAGTACAAGTGGTACGTGTCAATTCCTCGGTGGATGTTTAGTTTCTTGTTTTTCGAAGAAATAAAATTCCGTGTCTTTATCTACCGTGGAAGCCGAATATATAGCGGCAGCAAAATGTTGTGCTCAAGTATTGTGGATGAAGCAAACATTAGCCGACTATATGATTAAATTCGATGTTATATCTATTTTGTGTGATAATTCAAGTGCGATAGATTTAAGTAAGAATCCGGTATCTCATTCTCGCACCAAACACATAGATATACGACATCACTTCTTACGTGATCATGTCAATAAAGGTGATATATTAATGGATCATATTGACACAGAAAATAATATCGCCGACATATTCACGAAGCCATTGCATTCCGAAAGATTCGCTAAATTACGATTGCATTTAGGAATGTTGGAATGCCCACAATAATTAAATATAGATTTTATTATCTATGTTTAATAATATTTTATTCGAAATATATGTCACTTGATTTTCTAGTCAACGCACTCAAGCTTACTGTGTGAGCGGATTTTCTTGAAACCTCGGTACTTGAAAATTCAGATTTCTCTGCAATAAAATTGTTTAAAAATAGACATTATTGTATATAATGTTTATGTTTTGGCTAAAAACCATGCTGAATTTATTTCAATAAAATATAAATAAATTTTAATTAGTTTCAGTTTTGCATGGCCTTGAAATACGTAATGTTTCATAAGTCGGGCAAAAAGATGAAACTAATTAAAATGTGATTAAAATATGAAGTTCTACTTTTAGAATTTTGATCTCATTCTTATGAGTATTAAAATATTTTCTGTGAAATTTTTATATCTTTGTATCTATTTATTACAATTTATTTTGTAATTTAAAGATATGAATTTATGAAATTAAAAATGAATGTCAACAGTCATTTTGCAAAAAATCAGATTTATACTTATATTTTATTCATTTCAGGTGTACGGATCTCAGACTTTTCTCTCGACTCTCTCAAACCCTAATTGCCGTTTTCACTGTTCCGGCCAAACCAGAGATCTCTCGGTCGAAATGACCACAGATTCGTGTTTCTTGTCATAAATTACATACAGTCTATACACTACCTCATCATTTCTATTCTAAAACTTCAAACCCTAGAAATCGCCTTTCGCGATTCATGATCAATTCGATGTTTTCTCGACCATTTCTCGTTCATTTCTTGTTGATTGTGATGTTTTAATCATCATATATCAAAAGCCCTTTGATTGGAGATTGATTTGTCAAAACCCTAGTTTTTGATTTTGAATCAATTCGAGAATTCTATGAACTGTTTAACATATTTTTTATATTTTGCAGGCAGTGTAAGTAGTTTTTGTATTAATACTAACTTTTTTGATGTGTAACTCGATGGTGACTCGTCGGAACTCAGTGAGTCAGGTGACTCAACTCGGACGATTCTTGAGTTTTATGTGGTTGATTGCTTATTGTTCTGTACGTATATATGTTTTTGGATGTTAAAACCATGTGTATTACCACCATGGTCAAGGTGCACTCCTTCTTGTTCATTCTTAGTCACTGTTTGATTGTAATAGTGCTTGTCGTATATATGTTTGTGCTCTGTTATGAAGTTATATGTCTCATTGTTGCTTTATCAAGCCTGTTGATTTCATATCCTTGAAAAATGTGACTGTTTACATGGTGACATTGTGTTTGCTCTGCTTAACAGCCTTGGTTTATACCTTGAGATGTTTGTGTGAGATGTATATCTCGTATACTAGAGTGACTTTGTATGTTCTATGTTCTTGGATTGATTCTAAGTCTATAGAGTGGTTTATGTTTTAAGTCTTGGTATTGTTTGTTTGTCTTGAGGAGTCTTGTGACTCTGTTCTTGGGAGAGAACCTATATGTGGTTTGTGTAAGTAATTCTCTATGTGAACTTAAGTGCATTGTATCGCTACTTGATATATTGATGCTCACTTAGTTCAATTCTGTGTTGCTAGTTGGAATTGGAGTATCTTAGTTCCTCTAGTTCGAATGCTAGTTGTGATACTTCTAGAAGCTGTGAAGTCTGTGTATCTTGATATTTCTTGAGCAGTGTGCATTGTGTCCTTGTGCCAGAGATATTTTGAATGGTTGATTTGATGTAAATGCTAATTGATATTTAAATCTTTATGGTATATGGTGTGCAGTTTATATGTATGTATAGATTATGTCTCTCAGTGCCTTGAGTGTGAGACACTTCTATGAGCATGCCCTGCAGTGTAGATTTATTCAATTTGCTTCAAATTGAATTGTGTGCATTAATGATAGATGTGCTGTGTTATATGCATATAATTGTTTAAGGTTTGGTTTTCCTCAATATTTGCACTCCAACTACTTTAAAATGACCTTATTGGATTACTTTTGCATCTGTTTAGCTACTTTGCAGTGTCTAAATGCCTTCTCTCCAAATTGCATTAAATGCATTTACTATTTTAAGTCATGGTTTATGTTTTCTGCTGGATTTTGGTAGTTATATAACTGATAGATCTTGTGATAAGCAGCCTTACCTCTTTGATGGACTGATGTGATTGTTGTACTATCCTGATTTCCTGTACTGTTTCTGCACTGTGTCAGCACTGTTTATAGTACTCTGTCTGCACATTCTTGTACCTTCTTGTACTGTTTGATACTGTAGCTTACTGTTCATATATTTAATTTTTGGATGTTTTACTGCTATTTAAGGACATGTTAGTGCAGTGCATTTACTTGCATTTTCTGTGTTTTCTCTACTTGTTTTCCTGCATTCATTTCTTGCTATAAATACCATGGGTGATAGTCAAGTAGACACCACACTTAATCTCTTTAGCTCTTCTCCTTCTGCACCTTCCACTTATCCTCCTGTTAAGATTAGGAAGAGAAGAACCAAGCTCTCTAACCCTAAGTTTGTCTCCTTGTCTACCTTAAACAGATCCACCAAACCTAAAATGATACCTGGTTGTCTTATTCAGTTGTCTAGGGATTCTGAGTTGCTTGCTAAGTTCAAACATGCTAAGTGGGATGTCTTGTTGTCTTACCCTACTAGGAAAGTCTGTTCCGACCTTGTCTCTGAGTTTTATTGTAACATGGGGGTTGGGAATGGGGTAAATGGGGTACATTACATAACTTCTGTGATCAATGGAACTCCAATGCTACTTGACCATATGATTTTGGGTAAAGTACTCAACATTCACCCTGCTGCTATGCGTCACAGTCCTGTGGACATCACCAAAACTTTTGTTTTTAACTCTGAAGAGAAAAGACTGTTTTTATCTATTTTCTGTGGTGGTGATGTTCCTGCAAATGTTTTTGAATCTCCAAATGGCTTAAACTATGAGCATTTTACCCCACTTTACCAAACCTTGGCTTTGATCATTAGGGCAAACTATTTCCTGCTCATACTGGTAAAATTGTGTCTTTTGTTGAGATGAAGCTTATGTATAAGCTTGTCACTCAAAGGATTGATTTCAACTTAGCCTATATGATCATTACCAAGATGATTTATGCTACAAAACAAGGGTATATGCCTTATGGTTTACTGCTAACTCAGGTTTTTGAACATTTTCACTTTGACACTAGCATCCCTCCTTTCTTCCATGTCTCAAATACTATCTCAGATAGGTATGCTAGGGTAGTTGTGCCTTTTAGAGAACCTAATGATGTTGTGGTCATTGGTATGCCTGTTAATGCTCCTATGAATGCTCCTATCTTGCCTGTGAATGCTCTTGCTATGCCTGTTAATGCTCATGTTATGACTGTTGTTGCTCTTGCTATGCCTGTTGTATCTGCTCCTGTTAATGTGCCTGTTGTGAATGCTTCTGTGCCTCCTGCTAATTCTTCTTCCAATCATCATGCTCAATTGCTTGCATCATTTACTGTCTTGGTTAAGCTGTCATCTCAAGTTGATGAACTTGACTCTGAGTTCAAGAAATTGAAAGCTCAGTTTGATGATTTAAGTGAGAAGTATACTCAGTTGTTGGAAAAGATGGACATTTTGATGACAGTGTTGGGTACTGTGATGGGGAGAGTTACAGTTCTTGAGAATAATCTCTCACAAGTTGTTCAGTTTCAGATTCAGTTGAACTCTCCTCCTCCACAGACTAATACTGTTGTTATTGAGTCTATTGACACTGACATTGAGGATGTTGTAAAAGAAAATGAGTATGGGAAAGGGAATGATCCAGGGCTTGATGTTGAGATTAGTGATGCTATGATAGATGTTGTGGTCAACTCTGATTCTTACAATCAAGTTGATTGAATTTTTTGTTTTATGATTGTGTTCCATGCTTGATAACTTTTGCTTATATTTGCACTATCTGTTAAGTGCTTATCCAATCAAGCTTTTATCTAAGTTATTTATGTATGCTGATGGGTGCCATTACCAAAATGGTTATGATGTAGTTCCTTGTTCTAGTTGAATGAATGAATGATGTACTCTGCTTTTGTTTTTAAAGATTGTATGCCTTTACAGTTTTATATCAATTCATTATGTATAAGCATTGCACAAACTAGGACACTTGGACCTCACCATACTGCTGATTCCATAGACTGCCTGAATTCCCTTAGAGAATTCTTGATCTGAACCCAGGATGAACCAGTCATATTTAGAATGCATGCATATTTCTATCTTGTCTAACCCCTGCAGATTTATTGAGATAACTTATATCTCCTTGGTTAACTTGTGATATCCTAAGGATGGGTGAGACTTGATGCCAGTCTCATGACTCACATTGGTTGAGCAAGATGAGACTGCTGATGGCTTGAGATACTTGCAAAAGAACCTTTACTAACTTAGTTTTCTTTGTTTGTTTTGCAGGTACTCCCCCCTAGTAGGGATGGGCATCGGGGTACTTCGGGGCCGGGGAGTGCTACCCCGCCCCATCCCCGAATTCAAATCCGATCCCCGTCCCCGGCCCGATCCCCGTCGGGGATTATTTTTTATTCCCCGTTTCCGGCCCAAACGGGTAACGGGGATCCCCGCGGGGAATCGGGGAATTTCATTTTAAACAAAAAAAATATTTTAAATAATTTTAAACAATAATTAGTAAGTTTGAAATAATTTTCTCTTGTGATATATAGTGAAATTAACAACTATAGCTAGATTAGATGTTAAGTTAAAAAATAAACAATTATAAATAACATGAAAGTGAATTTATTTAACTACTAGAAAGATAAATATATTAGATTAAAATATTATTTTGTTTGCAATATAAATTATTTGAAATTTGTATATATTAATATATATAATTATATATATTATAATGTGGTGAAAACGAGTCGGGGATTGAGAATCGGGTTGGGTGGAGAAAATCGGGGTGGGGTCGGGGATCGGGCCGGGGAGACATAGAATCCCGGCCCGCTCCCCGGTTTTTTTGAAAATTATCCCCGCTCCCCGGCCCGTACCCGAAAAAATCCCCGATTCCCCGCCCCATTCGGTGCGGGGATCGGACCGGGATCGGGCGGGCCGGGGTGAATGCCCATCCCTACTCCCTAGGGGTGGCTAAGTGATGTCAAAATTTCTTCCACAATCATTCTGATTGCTCTCTGATTAAATTCTTAGACTGATAGCCACTATAATCTTTTATGATCAATACTGACTTTGTTTTTTTTGGTTAATCTGTTTTGCAGGTCCCCCTCTTGAAACAGGGGTGGCTAAATGATGCTATAAGACAGTCACTATTGTCATGATCTAGCTATGATTTAATATATCACTCAGCTGATAGCCAGATATTTGCTAAAACTTCTTAAATGAAGTCCTTTAGCCTATATGATCACTTTAATTATCTTATCTTTGATAAGATCAACGCTACACTTGACTTTGGCCTTTTGTGTCTTAGTGGTATTTTGCAGTTTTATTGCTTGGAATTGCCTTGGATGTGAGCATGCCTTGGTCATGGCTCTCCACTGCACTAGAGCACTATTTGCACTTTCTATCCTTTTGCACTTTAAATTTCTATTAATCTTTATGAAAGTTACTAACAGTTTGCCATGTAGTGAGCAATGATGAGCTTTTTCTGAGCTCAGCCCTTCCCCTCCCCTCACAGTTTGCATGATTCAGTCACACACTCAATAAGTTTCCTTAGGTGACTTACAATGTTTGGTTCTAATGATAATTTCCTTGCAGGATATACCCCGTGACCAGCCTCAGTCAACTAGCTCCAAGCTTTCAAATTGTTGCAAATTCTTTACTTAGCTAGTTTTCAATGCATATTCTTTGAATTTAAATTTTGTAATATTAATTTGTAAATTACTTTAACACTTGGTGCAGGTTTATCTTTTTATGGTTGTAAAACTATACACTCGGGGTTGTTAAGTGGTTATGGTTTGTGATATTATGGGTCATGATTTTATGCTCTTAGATCCTAATGCTATACATTGCTTATATATCGAAACACAGGATACCTAAGTTGCAAAATTAGTTTTGTTCTTGAAAATGCTTTTTAATCGTGATTCATGCTATTAACTGATTAAATTTGAAAATCACGATCATATTCTCTAACAAATTCGATTCAATTTTTGCAGAAATATAAGGACAAAAGCATATGGAGTTTTCGAATTATGCTCTAAAATTCGAATATACCATCTTTCATTCGAAACTCATATTATTTTAAATTGTTACAAGCCTTCTTGAAAAATTTATTTTCTAACAATTTAAAATATATTTGCAGAAAATTTGATCTTTTAAGATCATATATTTCTCCCAAGGTCCACACACACAAATGGAAGATTGCAACAGGACCTATCAATTTTACAAGAAGAAGTCAACAAGCTATATTATTTTTCTTGTAAATTTGGGAGATAATTTATGTATTTGTAGGCTAGACTTAACAAATATGTAATTAATTTAAAACCAGTCCCTTATGTGAAGATTTGGGTAGTTTGACTGGTTCGGAGTGATAAGGAGTTGGTGGCAATTATTTGTAATAATTAGCTTTTTCTAATTCTCCCTCCTTATTTCCTAGATATTAATTTCACTTTTTGGCATTATGTCAAAAAGGGGAAGAGAATATTCTAAAGGAAAGTTTAAGGGGAAGAGAATATAAATCTCTAGGGGAAGAGTATATTAGAATGAAAATTACTGTGTGCTCGTACTAACCTATTTTTTTTGTAGAAAAGACGATGTTGGAATTTTGTGATAAGTACCGACACTTATCACATGGGGTAAAATCTAAACTCAAACTTTTGCATGCTTGAATGCTTGTATGTGATTCTATGTGCTTATACATGTTTGTGTGCTTGAATGCTTGTATGCGATTGTGTGCATATATTTAGGGGAAGTAACCCCAATTTTTATTTTGTATCATGCATACACTTAGGGGAAGTAGATCGCACACACTTATTTAATTTTCATGATTAGTTTTGACAAATACCAAAAAGGGGAAGATTGACTGGGTCAGTGCTTTCGCTCTTAGGTTTTGGAATTTGTCAAAATAAAAGTGAAATTAAATTAGATTTAGGATTCCACTTAGAATCCTCCCCAGGAGAAGACATTTTCCTGTATCAAGTCAAACTGGTCAAACCTAAGCCAAAATCATTTTCTGAATATTTTCGACATCGACTTAGGATGAGAATATCATGTTAAATGGTGTTTTATATCCTAGGTTATTTATGTCACAATATTTAGGCATCGGCTAAAGGCTCATATATCGAGAATTTTCAAACACTACTTTTACGAACCAAAATTGCCCATATTATTTAAAAGCATGTCGTTCTTAAATGTTTTATTCTCAAATATTCTTGATATATTTGTTTAATATTTATATTTAATTTGCCTTGCCAAAAGACCCTAAATAGATTTTATTCCGAAAAAACCCGTAAATCCTTATTTATCCGGATAAAATCTTTTTAAATTCAAACTTAAATATTCCGTAGACCTCGTAGTCATTATTTCATAAGGAATATTATGTTTGAATATTTTCCAAGTCAAAACTTTTGTCTTAGTTGTCGGGAAAGACAAATGAATTTTTCGGTCGCTGCGGAAGGCCCTTTTAACGTTCGAAAAATTCGTAAAAATACTTCCACGTATCTTTTTGACTTGAAACCTTGGATATGTCCTTAGTTTCTCCATAAGACATTTTAGAATAAGTTTCGGAAATTTTGGATGACTTTTTTCCGGGACCCCTTAAATCGATACGTAATTGATTTATTGGTCGCTTAAAAGTTATAGAAGGTCAACTCATTTCAAGGTGATATTTTTACCATAATCCTCTGGGCACATTTCTAGGGGATTCCCAAAATTTCATAATTTTTCAATGATTTTTCGATTTATTGCGATTAAACCCATTTTGGTTTGTCGGTACGCACATTTTTCGAATTTTGTGCTTTCCATAAATGGTAAAAACGTGTTGGCACACTTTTCCATGCATTTTTTAATTGTCGCACAGCTGCTAGGACATTTGGAATATTCCCCCACACCTTCCTTGGTTTTTGTGCATTTATTCCATTTATTTTAAACCAAAAACCCTACTAAACTTTCTATATACCCCCACTTCCTCTCATTTTTGTGCAAGCCTCCAAGAGCCACCAAGAGCTGAAGAAACACTCCTAGAAACACTCTATCTTCTGCATAAAAAGTTCAAAAACGTTTCTTGAGTGCTAGCCCATTTTATTTCATAGTTTTGCTCCATTTGGCTAGTTTTCTTCATCTATTCTTGCTCTCTTCAACACACCTTTGTTCACCAAACTTTTTGTGGTCTTTAGACCTTGTTTTTACAGTTTCTTGGTGACCTTTTAAGCCTCTAAAAGTCGGCCCCCAAGCCCCATATTCCGGCCATTTTCCGGCGAATTTTCCGGCGACTATTTTGATGTGTTTTTGGCTTCGTAGCTAGCTTTTTCTCTTGTTTTCTCTTTGGATCTCAAGGGTTATAAGTTGGTTTCATATTGTTATATATATTTTTATATATAACCGAATATATAGCTTGTATATTGTGCTTGCTTGCTCATTTCTTACATATATTAGCTTATATTCATTTATCCTTGCACTTTGTCACTTATATACACTTGTTCTTGAAGTTTATTCGTGTAGTGTATATTTGTGCGAGTTGTAAGTTGATTCAAGAAGAATTTAAAATATTATCCAAAGCTTCTTGGTAAGTCCTTGATATACCCACTTATTTTGGGTGAAGACAAGGCCATTTAACCATCTTTTGGTTTTGGTTTACAAAGTTATAATCTTGTTTACCTTAAGTGATTTAAACTTGATTTTTATTAAGTAACCAAAAGATAAGGTTTTATTTTATTCTTGTTTATCCTAGTCCTTGATCTTTAACTTGCTTTAAATATTTTACAAAGGACTAAACGGAGCAAGACGAATCGAATTTGTTTTCGTAACAAAATTAGAACCATTCGGCCCCTTTTAATACCATTCGGCCGAAGCCTTTTTAAGGCCGTTTTATTTTTGTTCTTTGCTTGCTTGCTTGCTTGTTTGTGTGCTCTTACGTGTTTAATTTCTCGCACTAATTTTAACGCATAACAACGGCCCTCATTTTATCCTATAGATAAGCGAGTTACATTTCCGTACGTGTGAGTTGTGTTGTGATTAATTGTTGTGTGCTTGCATTCACGTTTAATTTATTGTCTTGCATATTTTTCTTTCGATCCTCGCAATTGCGAGTTGAATATTTTTTTATTCTTTCGGTCCTCGCACTTGCGAGTTGAATATTTTTTTATTCTTTCGGTCCTCGCACTTGCAAGTTGAATATTTTTCTTTGGTCCTTGCACTTGCAAGTTGAATATATTATTATATATATAAATTAACCACCACTTGCACACACCATTATACGTAGTTTTTCCGTTTGGCGACGTGAAGAGCTCGACTTTAAATAATAACGAATCAATTATTTTAACGCGTAATAGCATCCCCGTGGCTAGTACCGTAACATACTAGTTTTGCATGGACTTATTAAATCTCTCTCTTTTATCGGTTGTTGGTTAGACTTATATTCTAATCTTTGCAGTGAGGTGAAGTGAAGTGAGATGACTCTTGTTCTAAGACACAAGTCTTAGGCGCACTAACGGGGAGTTAGTGGCCTTCGCACCATGAAGAAAAGGGAAGACCCAAGACCTAAGATCTAACATCCAAGACCGGCAAAGTTGTACAAGTACATAGTCTTGTAAAAGGGTTACTACAAGTCTTTGAGGAGATAACGGGGAGTTACGCTCCAAGATAATTCTTGTAGTGGGTTTTTGCTATTTATTGTGAGGAGGATACGCGTGTGTATTGCTCCAAGATAAATAAATAGTGGTTTAGGAGTTGTAAAGGCTTCTCCGCCTACTATAAACGCGTTTCTTTATAGTGGAAGAAATCTCGAGTCCGGGGAGGAGCTCGGGGACTGGAGTAGGGGTGTTCGAATCCATTAGGGGTTGCGGGCATCGCGAACCAGGATAAAATCGACCGTGTTATTTTCTTTTCTCTTTACTTGCTTCCGCACTCGATTTACTTGCTTACAAGTAACGAATTCTTAAAAAGAGGAAGGAAACTTCGAAAAAGCCAAGCTCTAAAATTTTAAAAAGGTGATATAAGTAAGGTTATCAATGTTGTAGTTCCTATCCCACACATGTAGTTCTTCAATATGGAAGTAGGTGTCCGTGTCCCTTACTTTTGCGTTGCTACTCAAATCTTAAAGAAGGTGAAGAAATCAACAAAAACTTATTGATGCTAGTTGTTCGGTTGTTCCAATATAAGTAAGGTTGGAAATATAGGCATTTCACTAATAGGAGTCATGATTTGGTTTGGGGTAGTGATTTGAGTTTATGGTGCTGTGAATTTAACAATGATGAGTAAAATAAAGGACGTGAAGATCTTGCGTGTTAGGTGATTAATATTTATATGTGGAAATTCATTTTGTAGATTACTTTTAATGGTATTAGATAATTGTAGAAGCATAGAATATGAATATTATTTAATCTCTATGTGTAGGTTCAGTTGAAGTTGATTAGCACGTAAGTGTAAGTAGAGTTGAAACATATGTGAACAATAAATATTAATATTGATTTGTAATGTATATTTAGGATGGTAAAAGTTACTAAAAACTATATATATTAGATAAATTTTGGAGTTTTTTAGTTGTAACATATGATTCTTATGTAGCTATACCTACAAATTATCTTCTTATAACTTTAATTTTTGTTGAACCTTAATCTGTTAAGTAGCCAACTCATCTAAAACCTTAACGTTTTAGAGGGAGGCCTTATATGTATCTTCTATTATATTTTAACACTCCCCTTCACTCGAAAACCCATTTTTGCGTCGAAGAGTGTGGATCACGAATGCCCATCTTTGGGGTATTAAGTTGCCTTCGTGTCCATAATAATTATGAGAATACTGAGGATGGCAGGGAGTCGAACCTATGTCCTCCCGCTAGCCTAAGCTCTGATATCATGTTAAGTAACCAACTCATCTAAAACCTTAAAATTTTAGAGGGATGTCTTATATGGATCTTATATTATATTTTAACATAATCTATCTTTCTTACATTGTGTAGATGGTGTGCTGAAAAATTAATATAAAATAAAATGAGTATCATCAATAATATAACAAAGATCCAGTTTCAATCTCAAACAAATGATAGTTTGGAAAGTCCTAGAGATCTAGGGGTACTAACGCTGGTGTTAATGGGCGATTGATGCAAGAATACAAATAATTTCAATTTTGAAATTTAGCTTATTTTTGTAAAAATTGTAACTCATCTTTTTCCATATAAACAAGAAATTCACATAACAGTACTTTTTGAAAGACTACTTTTATAAATTATCAATGCATTGCATCCCACGTGGTTGGAAACATGTGTATTACACAATTTTCAGGTATAAAAGCCAACTTCTATACTTTGACTTGGTACTAATCCATATTTTAATAGATTATTTATAATCAATAGTAAATTTTTCTAAATTGAAAAAGATGATTTGAAATCCCTTTTTGGTCAGAAAATTCGTATTAAATCCTCCCAAAATTTTAAAAATCTAAATTGAATACCATAAGATTTTAAAGGACCGTTTAAATTCTTTGTTGAATACACTCAGATTTGAATTTTTTTTAAAAATTCTATTGAATATCCCTAAACTTTTAAAATTAAAAAAAATCCTATATAATCTAAACTTAATACACCAACTCTAAGAATTATAGTGTTTTGGAACAAATGTTCCAGAAAATATTTTTCCAAATAACATGACAATAGTAATGTGGCAAAACGAAGTATTTTAATTGGCATACGTAATCATATATTGGATGTGATTGGATGGAATGTCATCACGCACGTAATGATCTTCTTGCATAGTATTGTGTCGGTTACAGGTATAAGGGCCAAAAAGTTCGGAGAATATGTGATTAGGGCAAACATTTCTTGATATCGTTCATAGCATTTGTCTAATCCAAGGGATACCTTTAGTAGTTGGATTGTTTATTGCCATCGTTAGCTTTCTAAATGCATCATGTTTCTTCTCCAATGAGAATTAAATATCTAATATGTTTATTGTAATTTTTGAGAGCATGTGATTATTTTATGTCGATTCCCGCAAAGTTTCATATGATAGTTGTAGTGCTCAAATAGGCCAATTTTTCTTTGTAGTATTATTTGAATTCGACATAGAATATTGCTTCATTGATGTCGTATGATGCTGCAATTTTTAATAACCGAAGTAGCATTTTTTTCGTAGCTATGTTGTAGTTCTTACGCCACATATATAGTTCTTCAACGGGGACGTAGGTGACCATATCCCTTATAGTATATGTCCTTTGCATTGCTGCTCAAATCTTAAAAAAAGTGAAGAAATCAACAAAATTTGTTGATGCCACCTGTTCCAGTATAAGTAAAATTGGATATACTTTCACTAATAAGAATCATGATTTGGTTTGGGGCAGTGGTTTGAGTTTATGGTGCTGCGAATTTAACAGTGCCAAGTGAAATGATGGATGTGAAGGTCTTGCGTGTTGGGTGATTAATATTCATAGCTGGAAGTTCATTTTCTAGATTACTTTTAATGTTATTAGATAATTGTACAAGTTTAGAATACCATTTGACCTCTATGTGTAGGTTCTGGTGAAGTTGATTAGCACGTAAGTAGAATTGTAAAATATGTGAACAATTAATTTTAATATTGATTATTAATATATTTTTAGGATTGTAGAGTTTCTTTGATGCAAAGAACCCATAGTAATAATATGCTATGTGGCACATGATATAGTCAATATGTAAAAAAAATAGCACTCCAGTGCATAATTCTCCTTTAGCAAAAATTATAGATAATCGTAGTTTATTGGTTAAATTTATCGAACCAAAATCCCCCTTAGTAAAAATTATACACAATTGTCATTATGTTTAAGCCCATCGGAGTTCCTTTTATGTAAAATTTTAACTATTTCCTATTTAATTTCTTTTCACCAACCATTATATTTATTGCCCTTGGAGATGCTCTTAAAGTTATTATATATATATATATATATATATATATATATAGTCTTACTCCACTACAAACTAAAATTAACTACAAACTAAAAACTAAACACTAATTCAACATTTCATGCTAATCTAATGATCAAACTAGGGGTACCCCAATACAAAAGATGTCAAAAATTCTTGGCTCCATTCAGCAAAAAAAAAAAAAAAAGAAGTTACTGTTCACTGCTGACATGGCAGTGACGTCAGCAATGAACAGTAAATTTTTTTTTATTTTTTTTTTTGTTGAATGGAGCCAAGAATTTTAGACCTTTTTTGTGAAGGTGCCCCTGGCGGGGCCATTAGGATAAATGAAATATAAAATATTATATGTTAGTTTGTAGTTTGTATTTAAGGATTGGTTTGTATTTGAGCAAAAACCTACATATATATATATATATATATATATATATATACTGAATAAATTTTGGTGTTGTTTAGATGTAACATGTGCTTCTTATGCAACTATACATACACATTATCTTCTTGTTGTTGGAGGAATTTCGTAACAACACGAAATCGGAGGTTTGTCAAGATGCCTACCTACCTATGTTTATATAGGATCAAGCCTACGCAGTTCTGTGCAATTGTGTCTCTCCCTGAAAGACTTTAGGGATAAACTTCGTTAATGTGGGAAATTACTGATTTTATCTGATTTAACACTTGTCGTTGTGATATCTTCCTGATTTGAAGAATATCGTTTGGAGATATTTTACGTTATTGATTGATTGAGATTGATTATTTCCTCGTTTCAGAAAGAGGATAAAACTTAGATATTAAGCAATAATTATTAATCTGAATTAATAATTAATAAATATTAGAATTTTAGGAGATTATTAGACAAGCCAAAAATATGGCATAACACTTCTCATAACATTAATGTTTGTTGAACCTTGATCTATCATTCTTATGTTTTGCTGATGATGTGATGTAACATTAATACAAAACGAAATGAGTATCATGAATTATATAACAAAGGTCCAGCTTCAATCCCAAGCAAATTAACGTTTGGATCATCCTAGAGATCTGGAGGTACTACCGTTGGCGTTAATGGGTGATTAATGTAGGAATATAAATCATCCTATTTTGCGATTTAGCTTATATTTGTAAAAACTATAACTCATCTCTTTCCCTATATTCAACAAGTTCACATAACGGTAATTTTTGAAAGATTACTTTTAAAAACTTAACAAAGCATTTGAGTATTACACTATTTTCATGTATAAAGCCAACTTCTATACTTTGACTTGGTACTAAAGTAAAATGATCCTATATTAAAGCGTGCATTAAAATTCACAACAATATCTTTACCTGTAATAACTTAATTTAGTCCCTTTTACATCTCTTATTTATTTACTTGGTTGAAACATTTTTCTAGTTTATGTCTCCAATTAATTAGTTATATATGATGTAGAGCTACTTTTGGTTTCTTTGCTCGTTTCAGGGGCTAATTTCAAATCTACCAAATGACTAACCTTAATTTGGATACATATAGCTTCGATATATAGTTATTTGACTTTTTAGGCATTATTGTACGCACCTGTAATTAAATCCTTGACTCTAATTTTTACGTTTTTAAAAAAAATAGAGGTCCACTCGTTAAGTTAAATATGTAATTACAACTTTTACATCTTTACCACTAAAATTTGCTACTCTCGAAATCATGCAATGAGCAACACAATTCTCAAGTAATGGGTATATAACACAATAATCCCTTATGAATTACAATTGACAAAATCGTAACAATACATAATTTAATAAAAACAATACCTTTTTGATAATTGTACTTAAAATACACTATCCCTATTTCTCTTTTCCTTCATTCCATGTTTATGTTGGAGAAAATGATACGTTGTTTTGCTAATTATTTTGTTGGGTTTATGCTACTACTACTCTATCTTGTATGTTCATGTTCATTTTGTATATCCCATATGTTTTTTCTTCTTAAGCGCAGAAATAGTAATAGTAATAGTTTGGATTTATTGTTTTACCCCTTGATGACCAAATCATTTTAAGTCCTTTATGCCAATTATATATAAGATATAATATAATTCATGGATTTCAATAAATGTTAGCTGGTTTAATGCTCTTCTTAGAATATATGTAGAATTCATAGAGTCCATGGAGAATTTTAGTGTATGTATAGCCGAGTCTAAATCTAGTAGAATGTCTTTTCAAAAAATTTCAAATATGCTATGAAACCCAACACAATTCATAGATTTTTTTAATTCTTTTAAAATCAATAAGGTTTTAAGTATCACCCGATTTACTATATCGTTCATAATCCATATTAAACCTTTTCAAAAGTTTCAATCTACATAACAAATAATATAAATATATTAGTTATACTTTTTTTAAAAAAAATATGAATGAGTGAATTAGGACTATTAGGTGTATAATTAAGCACAACCAAAATAACACCTTTTGCATTTCATTTCTTCTGTGTGGCTGTAACACTAAAAAATAAAGCTTCCAGAAAGATCTAACACCAAAGAGAATAACTTTCAAGAAAAATAAGTCTGACATACCTTCGTACCCACAGTAGTTAGTTTTATCAAATAAATATATATGCAGTAAATGAGGTGTTCCTCATGTGGTCTCCATTAATTACTCGAAACAAGCATTTAAATAAAAGGATAACGAGACAAGATAATTAAAAAGACATAAATTTCTTACCTCAGCAAGGCCACAATTGAAAGAGGCCACTCGCGCAATCACAGGGCAATAGGTTCTTAAGTTTGTGGTACACCAAAATGGTCATCAATGCATCTGATTCGGCTTGGTGCATCGTGCCCAAGAATGGAATGCCGAGCTTCACTGCATGCTCTCCTAAAGATGTCGCCCACAAAAGATAATTTGCAAACGGTAGCCATGGTCTTCACATCGTATACACGATTCCCAAAATAGCCGGTAACCAAGTAATTAAACTCAATAAGATTTTCAGGTGCGGTGCGTGACTTTTGAAATTTGGTAATTAGTAAACCCAGATCATAATTTCCATGAAGTACCACCCAAGTACGGGGGGGTACTCATTAACCATGGAACAAAATTCTTAACAAATTTTGAGCAAGGTATTCCTTGTTTTTTATGCGTCTCAAAGTCTATGTTACTTTTCTCGAGTACATCAATGGCTTTTTTACATATGAATGTTTTTCCATGTCAAATTTCAAATTGAAATTCCAAACAGTCCGTACCCCATCACTGAACAGTAAACATCTCCATTTTCCTTGGATAATGCAACTCCAACCTGAATCAAACTTGTTAAACCGATATTATGTTGCATCCCTTCGTAAACATCATGCGGTGAATATGCATATATATATATTGCGCAAATCCAGAAAATTCGGTGTCAATAGCAATAACCCGATATGAAACAACAACATCCTGGAATTCATAAAATATTTTCTCAAAATTTGAGTTGTCAATTTCTATATAGGAGGCCATGAATTTGTAACAGTGTAGTTAGAGAGATAAAATAGGCGAGAGAAGAAATAGGTTAGGAAAGAAGAAGAAAAGAGAAAGGTAAAGTTAGAGATTGAAAAAAGTAGAGATAAAGATCTAAAATGATAACTAAAAACAAATAGAATACTTGTTTTTTTTTTTGGGAAAAGTCACTGCAACATTAGCTTATACTCGTAGGTATATTAAGAAAAAAAGCTTCATGATTCATAATTAAAAAAAGTTAATCGTTTCAGGGGCTAATTTTAAATCTACCAAATTATTAACTTTAATTTGGATACGTATAATACTGATATATAGTTAATTGACTTTTTTGACATTGTTGTACACACATGTAATTAAATTCGTGACTATAATTTTCGTATTTTTTTTTAAAGCAAAGGTTCTCTCGTTAAGTTAAACATATAACTACAATTTTTACATCTTAGTCACTAAAGTTTACTACTCCTGAAATCATGCAATATGTAGCACAATTCTCAAGTTATGGGTATATTCATAAAAATACAATAATCCCATATGAATTACACATGACAAAAAACGTAACACTACCCAATGCACGTCTAAATAAAAACAATACCATTTTGATAATTGTCGTGAGAAGGCACTCTCATGATTCACTTTTCCTTCATTTTATGTTTGAGTTGGAGAAAATGATATGTTGTTTGCTAATTATTTTGTAGCGTTTATGCTATTATTACTATATCTTGTACAGTCATTCTATATCTCCTGTACGTTTTTTTCTTTAATGTAATAGTAGTAATAGTTTTGATTTAATGTTTTACCCTTTGACGACCAAATCATTTGAAAGATAAATCTTTAAAAAATATATCAAATTTATTTTTAAAAATAAACATTTGAAAAAAACACTCTCTTGAATATTTAAAACATTTTTGGTTCAAGAAGACGTATTCGGGAATATTTTGATATTTGTGCCTTGAGCCGTTAGCCAGATTAATGTGACAATATTCTTTAGGATAGAATATATAACTGATTATATATATCTTGTCCAAGTCAATATTTTTAGGTTCTAGAAAACGTTCGTTCTGACTCAAACTCGTAGATTGTCACTTCGAATATTCCTAATGGAGAATTTACTAGGTGGCGTAGTCAACTTACTATATCTAATTTAATTTTCACTTTTGTATTTGACAAATCACCAAAATCTACAAGTGAAAGATGTCTTTCAAGATTATTCATACAAAATATGCATGCAACACGACTTTTCTAGTTTTTATCCATCAAAAGTGGCTTGATAGAATTAGAGTGTCTTCTCATTTTTCCATGTCTCAAGCACCTAAACAATGTTGATTTTTCAACCTTTATTGCATAGGCTATAGATCAAATATTTGTCTGTCTAGACAAAGGAACATTTTTAAGTTGTTGAAGATCTATTTGTACTCTTTTACGATCACAGTTCTTTTTCTTACGATGTGAAACGTCAACTACTCCATTGGAAGTCTCCTTTACCCGTTTCCATATACGCTGAACAGTACGCATGCTAACTGAAAATTCATTTGCAACTGCCTTGGTTGTGCCCCATTTTATTTTCCATTTACACTTTTCTTTAACAAGGCAATGTAAATGGTGCTAAACTCATCATTGGATAATTTTTTTGTTTTTGATCTCACCATTTCTTTTGCTAGATTTTCACTACCTACAAAAGTATATAAACATACATATTGACAAAATAATTCAGCAAGAAAATTATTGTTAAAGTAACAAATACAATCCAAAATTTAAAATTGATATTTCACAAATCATATTTAATCTAAACAAACATAATTAAATAAAATTCTATGCATTTCTAAATTGGACTATTTATAACAATATTATAACAAATTATAATTTTTTTCCCAACACAAACAATAAAGAAATAATGCCCAAATACAATACTTTTGCTTAACCCCTGCCCTAAATACCAATGTTGTAAAAATTGCTAGGCGGGTCTAGGCGGTGAGCCTACCTTCTAGCGATTAATCGGCTAGGCAGCGATTAATCGGCTAAGCGGCGATTAATCGGAATGATTAATCGGAACATTAATCGGATGTATTAAAATATAATTTTTTATATAATTTAATTTTAATATTTAAAAATATAATTTAAACCGCCTAGGCACCGCCTAGGACCGCCTAGGCGCCGCCTAATCCCGCCTAGGCGCCGCCTAGGACCGCCTATGCATCGCCTAATCAAAAAAATGCCTAATGACCGATTTTTACAGATTTTAGGCGTTTAATGGCCGCCTAGCGCCTAGGCGCCGATTAATCGGCCGCCTAGGCCGATTTTTAGAACAATGCTAAATACCCATCTGCGTTGTGGACCGTTCTAAATACCCACGGTTTACGCATTCTGAGAATGCGTAGCCGAGGATACGCATGGTGAACATGCGTACCTCGGGTCACACATTCCCAGAATGCGTGATGACGTCATCACACGTCATTATCTCACATCATAGCCGGCGCTCTCTCTTCCCGGAAATCGCACCTCCCGTCGCCCCCCTCCGTTCTCCCAACTCCGGCCATCTCCACTCCTCCTTTTGGCATCAAAATAAAGCCTATACGTCCCTCTACATTAAACCATGTTTGATTTGTTGAGTTTGGCCCCGCAGGGGCGAGTATAGAGCTCGTCGCAGTGTTCGACATCGTCGAAATCGCCAAATGGGCGTTTCAAATCCAGCGATTCAATGGTATGATATTGGTATGTACTTGTAGAAGAGAGGAAGGCGATTATTTTGGTATATAGGATGCACGTGCTCGATGCCTGTAAAGGACGAACTTTGTGGTCAAAAATTTGTCGTCAAATTTTCTCCGGCGACTGCTCCAGAAGACGATGAACAGTTCGTCATATACGCATGTTGAACATGCGCATCATCGAACACACAAGTTCAACATGCGTGTATGTGGTTAATGTTCACAATCACAAAAATGAAATTAACACTGTCCACGCAGTTAACACATGCGTGGTCCAATTCCACGCATTTGCAGAATGCGTACCCACCTGTACGCATTTGTGTAATGCGTGAAAAAAAAACTAGTAAGATAAATTAACACCATCAACTAATGTTTGGAATTTTTTAAATATTTTATACACATATACATCACAACCTAAAATATTGATTTTTTTTTTTTGCGTGATCAATGTCAAAATATGTAAAAAAAAATTATTAAATAATAATTTTCTAACTTTTAATTTAAGCACAACCGATAATACTGAATTTTTTAATTGCCACTAGCATTCTATGGACTTCATTTTCAAAACTAAAAAACATAAACTTTGTCAATTAAAATTTATAAACTTGACATGAATAAAAAACATTAAAAAAAATTATATTTATAAATCAAATAATAATATTCAAATTTAGGTTTAAAACTTAACTAGTGTGTGAGGAGAAGGAGGAGGTGGAGTAGGAAGCTCTGAACGTGGAGGCTTATTCAAATCAATACCAGGAGGTTGGTTTAAATCAAAAATATAAATCTTGTTTTTCTGAGAGTGAATTCATTTTTCTTTCAAAAGTGTGAAATGAATTTTTTCTTGAAATACATTATCTTTACCATAATGAAATTACAAAAAACTGTGAATAACAACAAAATATGATAAAAGAAAACATAAAGATATGTGTTTTCTTGAATCATATATAGAAAATATTTAGCTTGATTGAGTGTTATTCCCAGATTACACACTTGTATAATTGTAGAAGGGGGGGTTGAATACAATTCTTGATATTTATAAATTTCTGATAAGAATCACAGAAATCTATAAGGAGATAATTGCTGTATAAGAAATTATTCACAAACACATAAAAAATCATGTGGTTAAATGTACCACCTGAGACTTTTATTCGAAAAAAACTCTGTGATACAAAAGTACACAGTTGCCATTTTACAACTCTTTGCTTCTAAGAATATTCAAGAAATATCTAAGCAAAATAAACTTACAAAACAGTTTTCTTAGTTTCTAAAGAGTTGCTACACTTGGTTATATATCCCAAGTTTACAAGTACTGCAGGAATAAGATAATATTAATCTAATTCAAGTTGACTTGCTACTCCACTCCAAATACACATGTAGCCGAAAGGTTGTCCTTGTGAACAGACATGTCCCTTGCACCTTTCTTGTTTTCACTGTGTAAATGGAATGCTTCTTTCTTCTACGTTTCCAAAGTATGGCTGCCATACTGCTTTTTATACCTACTATCAACCCATGTGACCTATCAGTCAAACCTGTCCTCATCAACTGCTAATTCCCATCTAGCATAAAAGAAACTGTTAATGATTATTCGTTGATGTTGTACACTGTCATCCGTTGATAGTAGTTTGAGCTATATCCGTTGATATTGTAGATTTGAGTTGTATCCGTTGATAGAGTCCTATTCTTATCCGTTGATACAGTTTCACTTAGACAGAATTACATAGCATAGCTTATTTACAATTTGCTACCCTATTCTGCCTATCCGTTGATGGTCAACATGACTCTGAATAAAAACACTATCAACTGATAAATAGAGATACTGCAGTATGCTACAAAACCTCATCCGTTGATGAGCTACCTGTCAACGGATAGAGTTATAATGTCTCATCCGTTGACAGTTACAAAACATGACTTATATAATTTTGTGCATAGAATGTGAAGTTATCAGCAAGTACAACATATTCCTAACAATCTCCCCCAATTTATGCTTGATGAACATAAAGCCATAAATTTAGGACCTTGATGATAACAAAAAATTTCCCTGGAGATATTTACTGATAGATGCATAATTGTATTAAGCTTCAAAATTTAAATACAGAAAGTTTGAGAAATTTACAAAGAAATGTTGCTCCTCTAGTCTGAGCAGATCATTAACGTTCAGCACTCTTGATTTTCCTTCCTCAGCAGAATTTGATTCAATCTGGATTTGGAGTTGCCTGTAGAAGGCTTCTTCTTCAGCAATCTTTGAATTCAGCTTTGATTTCAACCACCTAAGGTACTGGGTGCTAGTCTTAGATAGTTGGTCCTCCAACCTGAAGAATCTTTTGTTTCCACCTTCATCCCTGAATTCCATCATCCAATAAGGTTGAATGTGGATTTTCTGTCCATTGTATGGGATCTTCAATTTCTTGGGCAAACTTGATGGAGAATTCCATTCTGCTCTAATATGTTCAATCCTCTTGATTATCTCATGCCTGGCTACATTGGAGAACCCTGTATGTCTCTTAATGGCAGAGAATACGTTTGTTAAGATTTGATAATTTTCTCCAAGTACCTTTTGTAAAGGCCATGTCCTCTCTTTTCCTCCTTTGTAGACTAACACTAATCTCTCAGGTAGTTGTTTGTATTTGTCAATTCCTCTCACTTCTGACACTTCATCCATATATAGATTGATGCCAGAATATTCTTCTATTACTGCTTGATAGATGTAGTCTTCCTTGTTCTCAACAGGTGACTGTTTAACAATAGAGGGCACCTTAGATATTAGGATAGGCCCTTTTAGAGTTCGCTTTCTTGGAGCCCTTTTCTTCTGTGTTGATTCAAACAGAAATTTAGGAACCTCAATTTTGTCAAACTCCACTAGTTCCTCCTTTGGCTCTATTTGCTGTCCATGGAAATTTACAGATGGGCTTATTACCTCTTGAGGCATTTGAACTGGTAATTATGTGTCACTTGTTTCTCTAGATCCTTTCTGTGGAGAAATAGGTTTGTTGGGTCTTTGCTTTTTCTGTCTTTTCTGTACCCTGGCCTTAGTGCCACCTTTTCTCTTAACTGGCTTAGGAAGTTCCTCAGACTTCCTTTCGTCACTTTGTAACTCATCCTCTAACTCTTGAGCTAGCCTGGCTAGCCTCTCTTCTGAGTTTTCATTTGGATATTCAGTATTTGGATGAGCTTCTCTTAGCAGCCTTGAAGTCTCTTCCCTCTTGGCTTCAACAAATCTAGGATGGTTGTTGGATATGGTTAGAACTTTTCCATTCCTTAAGATTATAGCCATCCATTCTCTTACTCTTCTATTAGTCTTTTCCTTGAACTCCATGATTGCTCCTCCCATTAGCTTCTCTTCATCATCCTTGGGAAATGGATAGTCCAGTTGTAACTTGTTCTTCCCATTTGCTTTTGGTGGACAGTATGCTCTGGTTTTTATGATGGGTTCAAATTCTTTGACATAAGAAGGTTCAGCATCATAGTTGTAGGAGCCACAATTGCTGGAGTGAGTACCTTTAGAATTGTAGTAGATATTGTTGGAGCTGAGGTTTGGCTAGAGAACAGAGTTGATACAATAGATTCATTGATCAATCTTTCTGACCTCATTATCCTTTCATTTTGTTCCTCTCTTATCTTTTGTAGAGCTTCAATCTTGGCTAGCTTTTCCTCTATGTCATGTTTGAGAGATCAAACTCTTCAGATAGAGCTACTGGTAGGGGTTTGGATTTGCTGGGGGAAGCTTTGACAATAAAGTCCTGTGGATTGACCACTATGGTAGGCTGCTGTTCCCCCTCACTTGCTGCTTCTCTTCTTTTAGAAATTATGATTTGACTTATAGTTGCCACAGCCTCTTCTACTTTCTCCCCCTTTTTGTTAGCATCAAGGGTTTGAATAGAAGTAGGGGCTGCAACCAACTTTTCCAAAAGTTGAGTTTGCAGTTTCTGATGTTGAAGAAATTGCTCCATCTGGGATTCCATCTTTTCCACTCTTGCGGTGAGTTGTTGCACAGACTTAGCCAAGCTGTCTTCTTTGATGAATCTTTATTGCAACACCCTCTGAGTGGTTGTAGGGGCCAACTGCTCTAACTTGGAATCCACAGAAATCTTCACATCTTTGATTTCTTGCTTGACCTCCTCTAAGTTTAATTTTTGAATCACCATTTGCATCTTTTGCAACTTGAGAGAGTCAATTGCTTGTTGAAGAACAACCTTTCTTTGTGGATAATCACTTTGGTGCTCAACCATGGCAGATTTATATTGCCTTATGATCTCCACATCAAGGTCAAGATAGGTGTAGCTAGTAGCAAATTTCCAATCATGAATACTGCTAGCACCTTCATCCTCAGTGCTCTGGCTGGCTTCACTGTCAAATTTTTCAAAGTCTTCATCTTCAGCAATGGATGGCAGAGCTTCTAAAGATTCCTTAGCTCTTTGTAGTGACTGTGAGGTGTGCACTAGGTGCATTGCCTCCTCTGCTTCCATATTGCTTTGGCGTGCCAGAACTTGATAGGCAGGTGGAGGAATAAAGGTTTCAACATCCAAAGAAATGGAGTCAATCATTGATTGATATTCTTTTTGATATTCCATGTCCTTGGTTGCAGCATCAACCTCAATTGGCTCACTTGCAATGGCTTCTCCTTCCAACCTTATATCCCCTGTAGTCCCTTCTCTCCTCTCATCTCTCTTTTCTTGCATCAAGGGCTCCCCTTGGCTCACACCTCTCACACCCTCACCTTCACCTACTAAGGTGGAACTCTCAATCTCTCCTTTTCCCTGACCGGAAGAAATGGTCAGTCTCTCATTATTTTGCTTTCCTTTTGCCTGCTCTAAAGGCAGCCTCTCACTCCCTTCCCTCATTCCTAGAAGTGCTTCAACTGCCACTAGCTCTACTCCACTTGACACTGGAATGTCAGATAATTCAGTTTTATTATGTGGAGAATGAGCTATCAATGAATAAGAGATATCCGTTGAGGAGGTAGTTATAATTGTCAACGGATGGCTTGATGTAGGCACATCCGTTGATGGAGAAACACTTGTCAACGGATGAAGGATATCCCTTGAAGAAGAAAAAGGTTTATCCGTTGAAGAGAAAACCAACACTGAATCTGTGGAGATTGATTTTAAGTTTGAGGCCACAGTTTGTGTTGAGAATTCTGGAAAAGTAGATTGATGATCCAACAAATCATCTAAAAGATGATGACCACCAATTTGAGAGTGGGGCTTCTCCATGAGTCTTAAAGATGGAGAATCAGGAATTGATGTGGAAATCATGTCCACATCCAGAGAAAGAGTTGGTGATGATGGATTGTCATGTGTTTCGATTTGAAGGTTAAGATCAAGGGGCTGTGACTCCACATTTATTGGAGCCACATCAACCTGAGTTTGAGAAGGTACAGTTTTCTGTACTTTGTGTGTACCCTGTGATTCCCCTATGGTTTTAGATTTTACTCTTCTTTCATAGATTTTTGAGATGGGACTAGCTGTGTCTCTGACCCTTTTGTGCAGTGTTCCTTGTAGGGAACTTGATTCAGTAGTCACACCCTGTTGAGAGGATGTACGTAACTAGAATTTGGCTTGTAGGTTCATTAAAAGTCTTTTGAGAGACTGAAATGTTGGTTGCACCTGCCTCACCTTCCTTATCCTTAGGGCTTCTATGATGTTCACCCTGTCCCTCACCACTCACTACCACCTTCACACTCCCCTCAAGAGTTTTGGTAGGTTTTACAACATGTGTCTTTTGAGAGATACTTGAGGTTTGCTTTTTAGAATGTGGTTTTGAAACTTTGGATTTGGTCACTTTGGTAGGAGCCTGTTTAGTCACAACTACAGACTCCATTGTGACACAAGAAGGCAAAGAAATTTGGGGGTTAGAGATAGGAGTTTCAGGGTTAGAAACAGTTACCTGAACAATTGGTAGATATACCAATTGTACTTTTGCATTTGAGTTCATTCGAATTAAATCACTTAAGACTCTCTTCTCCTGAACAAAACATGGGAACTTGCTATCCGGGTTAGCAATGGATAGCTTATTCTCAGATACATGCAGTGCTAAGAGCATCAAAAATCTAGCAAAATAGATATTCTTGCTCCTAGTTTCCTTTTTTACCTAATTTTGCTGCTATCTCATACATGACTAGTGTGCCAAAATTATAGAATTTATCAGTCAAAAGCATACACATCATAACTAGCATGGAATGGGTAACATCATCAAAGTTACTAATTTTGCCTGAAAAAGATTTAATGAAGGCATCACAAAAATAACTCCATTCTTTAACCATACCTTTCCTAAGAATTTTCCCTAAGTTCTCAGTACTAAGGGCATAATTTATGGAATTAAGCATGGCAACAATTTCAGCATTACTGGGTACTTCCAGACAGTTATTCTCAGGCAATTTTAAACAAGCAGTTATCACATCAGAATTAACTACATAGTTTTTACCCTTTAAAGAAAAAATAAGTATACCGTCTGTGCCAATGTACTCAGCAGATGCCCACACCTCTTCAATTACCTCGTGGATTAGAGGAGTGGTGGCAGTCATAGCATATGATAGTTTACACTTCTTCACGAAATTCATCAAGGTGTGATAAGCTTCTGGAGCATTCATTGTATCAACAAAGGCCGCGAAATTGTTCTTCTCATAGGTGAACCCAGTGGAAGACATCATCTTAACAATAGGCGCCATTGAAGTGTTTGAACTTTTGTTGCGGAGAGTTTTAGTGAAAAAGATGCAGTTTACTTATGAGATTCTTGAAAATGGATAAAAGTGAGATGTGAGAGCACAAGACAGCCTTTTATATTTTTCAAGAGTTAAAAATGAAATAATTAAAAGTAATTACTCCATTGGTCAAAATTAACTGTCAGATAATAAAAGAAAAGAAAAGAAGTACAGCCATGACAAGATATACACGTTCACCAACGGCTATAATTAAAAAGAAATGTATATCAACGGATATACAATGAACGGTTGAGAAACAGTTTATCCATCGATGACGTGGACAACCTGTTATCCGTTGACATACGAAAATCTAGTAATGAGTTAATACTACCAACGGATAAAAGGATATCCGTTGATAAGCTAATTTTCCCTTAGACAAAATTTCTGCAGAAAATTTCTCTGAGAGTTTTTAATTCTCAAGAAAATCAAAACACATTTCTAGCTGCGATGCAGTGTTTATTGCAAATATGTCTAGGAAAAAGAGAAGTTGAGCATACCTAGTTCACCTACCAATCTTGTGAATGATGATTCATCAAGAGGTTTTATGAAAATATCTGCAATCTGCTTTTCAGTTGGCACAAAGTGCATTTCCACAGTACCATTCATCACATGTTCCCTGATAAAGTGGTATTTGATGTCAATGTGCTTGGTTCTCGAATGTTGCACTGAATTTTTAGTGATGGCAATAGCACTAGTGTTGTCACAAAATTGGAATCTTGTCAACTTTAAAACCATAATAAAAAAGTTGATTTCTCATCCAAAGAATCTGTGCACAGCAGCTTCCAGCAGCAATGTACTCAGCTTCAGCTGTAGAAGTAGAGACTGAGTTCTGTTTCTTACTGAACCATGAAACAAGCTTGTTCCCTAGAAATTGACAGGAGCCTATTGTACTTTTCCTATCAATTCTGCAACCTGCATAATCTGCATCTGAATAGCCAATCAGATCAAAACCAGTATCCCTAGGGTACCAAATGCAAAGATTTGGTGTTCCCTTGAGATACCTAAAAATTCTCTTAATAGCAATCAGGTGAGACTCTCTAGGGTCAGCTTGAAATCTAGCACAAAGACAAGTAGAAAACATTATATCAGGTCTACTAGCTGTTAGATATAGAAGTGAGCCTACCATGCCTCTATAGCTCGAGATGTCCACACACTTTTCCTTAGTATTCAGCTCAAGTTTAGTTGCAGTGGCCATAGGTGTTTTTGCAGAGGTGCAGTCCATCAAGTCAAATTTCTTTAAAAGGTCATAAATATATTTTGTTTGACTTATGAAAATGCCCTCATTAACTTGCTTCACTTGTAAGCCAAGAAAGTAAGTTAATTCACCCATCATGCTCATTTCATAACTACTTTGCATAAGTTTGGCAAACTTTTTGTAAAGTTTCTCATCTGTAGACCCAAAAATAATATCATCTACATAGATCTGAACAAGTATTGAAGAACCATTGATATTCCTATGAAATAGGGTTTTATCTACTGTACCTCTAGTGAAGTGATTCTCCAAAAGAAATTGAGATAAAGTGTCATACCAGGCTCTTGGTGCATGCTTCAAACCATAAAGTGCTTTCATGAGAAGGTATACATATTCTGGAAATTCTGGATCTATAAAGCCAGGAGGTTGATGGACATAAACCTCTTCTTCCAGTTCCCCATTTAGAAAGGCACTTTTGACATCCATCTGATAGACTTTGAAATTCGCATGTGCTGCATAAGCTAGGAAGATTCTAATAGCCTCAAGTCTTGCCACTGGAGCAAAAGTTTCATCAAAATCTATACCTTCTTCTTGAGAATAGCCCTTTTCCACTAATCTAGCTTTATTCCTCACAATTATGCCATTTTCATCTGTCTTATTCTTGAGAACCCATTTAGTACCTATGACACTTCTATCATCAAGTTTGGGCACAAGTTTCCATACTTTACTTCTTTCAAATTGGTTTAGCCCTTCTTGCATTGCTAAGACCCAATCTGGATCTGGAAGGGCATCTTCCACTTTCTTAGGTTCCTCTTGAGACAGGAAACTACTGTATAGACATTCTGCTTGAGTGGACCTCCTAGTTTGGACTCTTGAATTTGAGTCACCACTAATTAACTCGAAAGGATTATCTCTAGTTCACTTTCTTGTAGGTGGAAGGTTTGATCTGGATGAGGTTGCTTCATCTATATGAGCATGTTCTTGTTGATTGGTCATTGAGTTTTGACTTTGAGAAACTCCCCCTGAGTCTGTTGTCCTTGCGGAATTATGAAGTTGACTGTCAACGGATGCATCTCTTTGTCTATCAACGGATGCTCCATTTTGCCTGTCAACGGATGCATCTGATGCTCCAATATGACTGTCAACGAATGCTTCATTTCCAGTGTGAGCATCACTTCTAGTTGGACTAACAGCTCTTGGTGAATTACCATGGTCATGAACTTCATTTTCTTCATCATCATCATTGTACATTCTTCCTTCTACCTCATTTTCAAATTTCAACTTTTCATGGAAGCCTTCATCATTTAGACCTAGAATCTTTTGATCATCAAACACAACATGTACAGATTCCATAACAATGTTGGTTCTTAGATTGTAGACTCTATAGGCTTTCCCTGCTGCATATCCAACAAAAATAGCTTCATCTGCCTTTGCTTCAAATTTGCCTAAGTGATCTCCTTGATTCCTTAGCATAAACCACTTGCATCCAAAGACATGAAGAAAAGCTAAAGTTGGCTTCTTGTCGGTCAACAACTGATAAGGAGTCATTCCTCTAGCTTGATTGACCAATGAGATATTCTGAGTGAAACATGAAGTGTTGACAGCTTCAGCCCAGAAATATGTTGGCAATCTTGATTCACTTAACAGTGTTCTAGCTGCTTCAAAGAGAGTTCTGTTTTTCCTTTTAACAACCCCATTTCGTTGAGGTGTTCTAGGAGCAGAAAACTCATGGACAATTCCGTTCTCTTCACAGAAAACCTTCATTGTGGAATTTTTAAATTCAGTGCCATTGTCACTCCTGATTCTTTGTACTTTGACTTCAGAACCATTGTTTAGTAATCTGAGATGATTGATGATGATTTCACTTGCACAATCTTTGGAGTACAGAAAGAAGGTCCATGTAAACTTAGAAAAATCATCTACAATCACCAGACAGTATTTCTTCTTTGAAATGGACATGACATTTACTGGACCAAATAAGTCCATATGCAGCAATTGAAGTGGCTTAACAATGGATGACTCTGTCTTGCTCTTGAAAGATGATTTCTTTTGTTTCCCTAATTGGCAGGCATCACACAATCCATCTTTGATGAATTCCAAATGAGGGATTCCTCTAGCAAGATCGTTTCTTACCAAGTCATTCATAACTTTAAAATTCAAATGTGACAGCTTCTTATGCCATAGCCAACTCTCATCCTTGCTTGCTTTGCTGAAGAGACAAGTAATGGATTCTGAGCATACTGAATTGAAGTCAGCTATGTAAACATTTCCTTTTCTAAAGCCTGTCAACCACATTGTTGTCTTCCTTGGCAGAAACAACACAGGCTTCTTTTGTGAACCTTACTTCATAGTCTTTATCACAGATTTGACTGACACTAAGCAAATTGTGCTTCAAACCTTCAACTAAGGTCACTTCTTCAATGATGACATTGTCTTTTGAAATCAAGCCATATCCCTTAGTATATCCTTTGCTGTCATCTCCAAAGGTAATTCTAGGGCCAACTGCCTCCTTGAACTCTGTGAGCAGGGTTGAATCTCCTGTCATATGCCTAGAATATCCACTGTCCAGGTACCATAGATTCCTTCTGTTCCCCTTCACACATTCCAAAAACAAATCAAGTTGATTTTGGTACCCAAGTTTCCTTGGGTCCTTTCTTGTTAGCCTTTGATTTTGCACTCTTGGCATTCTTCATTTTGGGTGTAGATGCATGAGTGATAGGGTTAGATGGATGCTCATTTGCATAAAAATTTGGTGCATGCATTTGTGGAAGATTAGCATACATGTTATTCATGCTTGGAATGTTCCATGTCATTTGTGGCATATTCACAGATTGGAAATAAGGATTAGGGCCACATGGCATATTCATATAAGGATTTGTAAAATGAGCATTCTCATACAGACCAGGCATAGCAGGCATACATGGTATAGATTGAGGTATATGAACAGTGCCCTTTTTAACAGACTTGCAATTAGAAGATATGTGATTGACACTATTACAATTACCACAAGTTTTCCTAGGGGCAAACTTGTCAGGAGTATAATTGTTTTTCTTGTTGATAGCTATCTTACCATTTCTGTTCTTTTTCTTTTTACCCTCACTTTTTACCTTTTCATTATCTGATTTACCAACAACCTTTTTGTTGTGTAAATCTCCTGCTTTAGCCTTCTCACTTGATTTGGCTTGGCTACTTTCACCAGAAACAAAGTTCTTGGTGACTGGACCATACTGATTATTCAGTTTCTTGAGTTCCTTCTTACTAACAAACTTTTTGTTAGTCAACGGATACCTCTCATCCGTTGATGGTTCATCTGTCAACGGATGATCACTATCCATCGATTCACAAATAGTGTCTAGATCCTTAAGGCAGAATTCTAGCTCCTTCTTCTTTTTATTCCAGGTTTCTTTCACAAATGATTCTATTCCCTGGACTTCTACGATGTTCTGTGAAATGTTCCTACAGTTTTGAAATTTAGCAATTATCCCTTGTTCTTTTTCAAGCTGTTCTCTTAAAATTCGTTCTCTTTTTAACACAGCTTCAAGTTCATTTTTAGCATCATTGCAATCAACTCTCATTTTCTCAAATTCTAGAAATTGAGTTTCTAGAGCAGCATTCCTATCACTTAAAAACAGATTAGTCTCTTTAATCCTATTGTTCTCTTTAGTAAGAGATTTAAGAGTAACACTCAAGTGATATAGTTCAGTAGACATTTCATCTATAACACTATTGCATTCCTCTTTGGTGTGCTCAGAGAGATTAGTGGAAAATATCTGATTGCTAGTTGAACTTGCTTCCTGTGACAGCCCCCAAATCCGGGGTCAAGGATCCGGGCCGTCACGGTCCAATTTCCATTCAATATCAATACCTCCTTAACTTTTTTTTTTTCATTTAATATTTATGCAGTTGACCCCGCATTAATACACACAAACACCAGTCATATGCTCAGAGAACAACAACCACGATATTAAAAGTTTAACGTTAAAGGAGTTATTACAAACCAGGATCATACTTAGATACATTGTTGAATAATACTTCGACATGAAGCATTTCAACAATCAAAAGTTATTACACCAACTTACACACTTAATGTACATAATCTATCAATACCCAACCGTCCGATAGCTACCTCGGGAATCGTTGCCAACACTCTCTCAAAAGTTCGTCTTTCCCGTACCCTCTTGCGGGTGTTCTGCGTAAAATCGGCATACCTAGCTGTATATACATAAGTAGCAAGGATGAGCTAAAATAGCTCAACAAGATAATTTCTATCAACTATCAACACATGAAAATAATCATCATGTATATATTTTAATAAACAATTTTCAGATATTATGTAAGGAAAATTTTATTTCCGTTCAAGACATATACTTTTCAATTATCTTTGTACGAAAAGAAATATATAATATTATAATCTCAGTCTCATTTCTAATATCATATAATAACTGGAAAAACAATTATAGACTTTGAGAAAAAATGACATTCCTATTTAATAATACATCATCCACTTTCTATTATAAGAAAAGAAAGGCACAACAATATAATATCAATTGCTCTTCTGTATTCAGATAATAATTCACACTTCTTCTAAATATATTATCTCAAGATAACATAAAAATTTGAACCATATCTCTCATTATAATCCTTCAATTTCCTTTTTACACAAAAATTTTATACCATAGTATAAAATCAGTTTCTCTTCCATTTATAACACAATTCCTTCTTTTCATATCATTTTTCTGTTTTCAGTATAAAAATCTGAAAACCATTTTCAATTCTTTCTTTCAAGTTTTGGGGATCTCTGCTGGCGCCAGATACGTAGGACGATGATCAGTCGCCTGACCGTATCTGCTCTCTGTTTACTACTAGTAGAAGGGATGATCCCTACCTGGTAATCAACCCTGGAGGAAGGCTACCTGTTACATCCTCTCTTGGCATCTTCGTGCCGAAATAAAATATTGGATGCTGGACTGTGCCACTACCACATAGCCTCTTACGCTTACTGTTTCAATCCCCCTTTTTCAAATCATCAATTAGCATTTCACATTTTCCATTTCCATTAACATTTCCATTCACATATATCATTTCCATTTCCATTTATCATCACCTTTAAAAATTTATATATGTCATAATACTTTGATTATGACTCAGACATCTCCTCTGTATTCAATGAAATCAATATGCTTTTATATACGTAGATTATTCCATTTATCTCAAAAGTATTAAATACCATTCAATAATATTTATTAAATCACAATACTTAGAAAGAATATAATATTATAAATCATATAACCCTAGATAATAACTGATACCATTCCTTTATATATCTTTAGATAACAACTAATACCATTCCTTTATATTCCCTTAATCATAAGGCATGTTCACTTCATGCATAATCATCTCTATGTATATTCATATCCATCTCATACTCATATCCATATTCATATCCATATCATACTCATATACCTCTCCTTTTAATATCCATAATCACGGAAAACAAATTCTTAACAATATAGTAACAATAGCATCACATGTATATATTCCATGAAATCCAATTTCTTTAAAGATAAATAATTTCCAAGTAGGGATAGAAAAGATCTTGCCTCGATTTCGGTATCCTGACAGTATGGCTCGTCCATCTTCCAGAACTTCTATAAACACAAAAGGACCGTCGTTAGAATACCACATCTCTTACTCACTACACTCTTGTATAACATTACCCTTGACACTTTAATATATGTTTAACGTATCACTATTACCCCAAAGGTTCGAGAACTTAACCATTTATAACCTCAATCGAAGTTTCAGGGGTTTTCACCATTTCCCCTAACGACCACACTTAACTGTAAAAATTCTCAGAAAATATGGATTTCGAATTTTACCATAAAGCCAACTGGTAATGTCTCTTTGACTACTCTACTACCATATACCAAAATTTTATAATTTTCAAGAATGTCTAAGTATGGTAGTTATAGCCTCAAAGTTAACAAAATTACGGTTTCTCGGTTTTCGAACGTCTTTCACTAAAACTGACTTTTCTCCTAAATCGTTCATCAGATTTTAGCGCACCTTATATCAAAATGATCTATGAACCAAGCTCTATCTCATCATGGTCATTTGGGGGTCTGGACAGTAGCCTACCGTATGGGTTCAGGGTCCAAAAACAGGGCAGATTCTTGGTCTAACGAAAATCGGACATTATAACGGCTATATTTTCATACTTTCCAAAATCAAACTCCTCCAAATCAATCATCCACCTTATACACCATCACCTACACCATGTGGTCATCTTACCAACCATGGTTACAAGCACATACTCCTTCCATATTCAACTTTAATCACTTACAAACACATATAACATCAAAATCTTAACATTTACACCACTAAATCACTAATTAACTCAATATCCATTATAAATATAAAAGGGCAAGCATGTTTATACCTTCTTGAAGCTTTGACAACCCTTAATAATCCTTGATATATCCTTAATCAACCTTATACTAGCTTGAATCAACTAAAAGAACCATAAAATTCAAGTTAGTTTCTAAGGGTCACTATTCATCATCACTTTTGTAAAAATCATAACAAATCGAAAAAAAATAAGAGTTTGGCTCTCAAATTTTTACCACATCTTTGCCTCTGTATAAGCTTTGATTTGAGCTATAGATCACCAAAAACAAAGCTTCCTAGCTATGGTTTTGAGCTCCATCTTTCCGCTGGACAGAAACTGGACAGATTGGGTTCTCCAACTTTGAGCATGGATTTGACTAGGCTATACTACTTTGTTGGCCATGAAATTTTGCACGAACCTTACACATGGAGTGGAGAAGTTATGGTTAAAATTTGGTGATTTTATCATGGATAGAAATGGAGATATGAATTTTTCTTTGTGCTTGGTTCCTGTTTGGCAGATTGGAGAGATTGATGTTTTCTTGCTTTTTCTCTTGAATAATGACTTGAAAGGCTTGTTTTTATTCTTTTCATCAGCTGCCTTATCTCTTAATTAAGTGGGTTTGAAGTCCACCAATGAGAAAGAGCCAATTGTTGGCTCCTTGTTAATGCTTATCTTTGAATTTTGCAAGAAAGTCCTTAGCTTTATGTAAATTGCATCCAACATCCTTTAAGTCTTATAATTCTTCTACTTTGGTAATTCCCTTCTTAATCCACTTAAAATCATCCCTTGAATGTGATTGGCCAATGTTAAGGCCCATATCTTGTTATTGGTTTTATACTTGGGCCTTGTCCAAGAGTTTCTAGTTGTTGGATTCATCGAAGGATTTCTGTGATCGTCTCAGTGGTTTCTCCTTTGTAAATTCCTTGGATATATAATATCCTCTCCCACATCATATATTAGTGTGTTAGGGTGATTCTAATCCTCAAGTAGGTATTAGATCCAATATCCTTGGTATATTCTCTTTTTCTCAGAAGTTGCTCTCCCGGTTATCTCTCGGGTTCTCAAACTCGTTTAACAACCTAAATTCCCTTGGCATTTCCTTGACTTGATCACTCCTTGGTTTAATCTAATTTCACTAATTCCTCAATATATAATTTCCTTAAATATCTCCATGCTCCTTAATATCCAATAGAAGCTTATTCGAAATCAAAATCCTCAAAATCCATATTCAGGAATTTCTGAAATCTATCGTCATTTCGAGTCACTTATTTTCATGGTATATCCCTAATATGGTTTCTGTTTATTCATTTTCTGTTTCAAGTGTAGAGTACCTACATACCATTTCTCTAAATCCTCAAAATTTACTATTCATGGGGTCACTGTAGCTTTGCTAAAGTTAGGGTTATTACAGTCTTCCCCCTTAAAAGGATTCCGTCCCGGAATCACGCTGAAGATATTGACAAATACCTTTCTCACATTACACCTTCTAATTCTCATATTATTCCCTCCATCATTTAGTTTCTCCTTAAACATCTCTATCTTGTTTATACAGAAATACACCAACATATACTTGCTTGTCATTCATCAACATGCCATTTAGCTTATCAATAGCAATACTTTCACTATCTTTTCCTTGCAAATCTCCTCCTGTATTCAGTCATTCTATATTATCTCATTTCTCTTTCCTCTTTCGACTAAGGGTATCGGCCACCACATTGGCCTTCCCTGAATGGTAGTGTATCTCACTATTGTTTAACTATGTTTTGATCTCTATCATGACATAAATATTAACACCTCAATATTCCTATATCTCATCTCTGTAAAATTTTCCAGAAAATAAGCTATAATAATATTTCTTGAAACTATTGTAAGAAAATATCAATTATAATATATATTTCCTGTTCGTACTTATACGGGCAGATAATTTCCCCATTATTCCCAAATCTCCTTTTTATAGAGTTCTCTGACTCTTAACAGATATTGATTTGGATGACACGAGAATAACTCACTTTCTTATATAACCATAGTTTACTTTCTCACAGATAGATTATTCTTATCTATTTTATCAGCCCATTTACACCATTCATTGACTTAGTCGATCCCTAACCAAACATTTACACTTAAGAGGTCAAATTAGCGCGTATTTGCAATTTCCTCCGAATACCTTATCCCATATGTCTATTGTTCACTATACGCTCTTTACATCTTACTGATCCACCTTAGTTCCTTCATGATATACTATCTATTCCACCTCTGTAATTTCCCTTTATTATTCTCATCAAAATCTTTACCTCAAGTTTTACTCATTCACACTTTTTGGATTAATCCTTTGAATACTTAACATCTTTAATCTCTATCTCTCTCTACTTAGGGTATTAGTCACAATATTGGCCTTCCCCCACTAATAGTTATTGCACCTCGAGTCCTTCATTAATTATCCCTACTTCCTTTGTTTATCCTTATTCTGACTCTATCCTCAAAATACACCTTACTTTCAATAGTAAATCTCAATTATGCCTTAAAATTCCTCATTTTCTTTTCTCTTACTAATCATCAAATATTCCCATTTCTTCTCACGAAATTCCTTTCTCTCTTATATTGAAACGCTTCTAGCTCTAATTATCTCTTATTGAAATTTCCCTTGGAATCTCAAGTTTCCTTTTATAATCACGTATACTCTAAACCTTGCTTCCAGTATCCCATCCATTAATGAAATCTTCTATATTCGAAACAATTTATAGAATTTAAGAAACTTTGAATTGGAAACGAACCCAGAAACAAGCAAGGGTCCCACAACAATTTATAAGATTAAAAGTTTTAAATAACTTTTATTCAAGACAAAAGAATATTTGAGAAATCAATATGATGGAAGAACCCGTATGTCACACAAGTGAGGGCGTCCCCTCCGACTTTCAATCACACAGACAGATCGTCCTTGTGTATACATATAGGATTGTTCCTCTTAGTTGGAATAAGAAGTATAAAGAAAATTTTTAATCACGATGATAAATTCCATCTTCCAAAAATAATCTTTGGGAAATATTTTGAATAAAATAGATAAAATACAATTTTGAAACACATTCCAAAGGTACCAGAAAATTTTGAAAAGATACCGACCCTTAATGAATAAGAGGTACCAGATCACAACCGAATTTACCCACCAGTAGAGGAAAATTTGAAACTCAATAATATAATTTAGCAGGGCTTTAGAAAATTTAAGAATAGGTACCGTTAATAGCCTCTGCCCAATTTAAAATCCCAATAATGAAAAGTTTTTCCTCAAATACCATTTATATCTTAGACTGCGTACTCTCCAAAATTTCTTAAATTTGGCACTCACCATGAAGCCTCAACCTATCGTCTGCTATTCCCAATTATCTTCATTTACCTAGTCTTGACTTGGCTCGATACTTTCTGCCTTTATCCATAATAGAACACAACCCTCTAATTGATATACTTACGTAAAATTGATCGTCTTAGCCTGACACTGCTCCGGTATCAAGGACCCTTCAAATTATACTTCTAAATTGTATATTCTAACATACCACACATACTCACAATATTTTCTAACGTACACTTCCCGATACATCAAGTATTTCCTTTCTCATATCGATCTCGTGTGCTACATAAACTTAACACTTTTGGCATAATAACCTTTATTAGCAATAATCTATAAAATTATAATCACTACTTAGAATAAACGCTTCGTTCGATAAACCCCCTTGAACTCGATGTGAGTTCATATTTTATACCATTACCTATATATCTATATGCGTATATTACTATCATTCTTGTTCCTGAACAATATGACTCTAAGCTCTGATACCAACTGTGACAGACCCCAAATCCGGGGTCAAGGATCCGGGCCGTCACGGTCCAATTTCCATTCAATATCAATAACTCCTTAACTTTTTTTTTTCATTTAATATTTATGCAGTTGACCCCGCATTAATACACACAAACACCAGTCATATGCTCAGAGAACAACAACCACGATATTAAAAGTTTAACGTTAAAGGAGTTATTACAAACCAGGATCATACTTAGATACATTGTTGAATAATACTTCGACATGAAGCATTTCAACAATCAAAAGTTATTACACCAACTTACACACTTAATGTACATAATCTATCAATACCCAACCGTCCGATAGCTACCTCGGGAATCGTTGCCAAAACTCTCTCAAAAGTTTGTCTTTCCCGTACCCTCTTGCGGGGCGTTCTGCGTAAAATCGGCATACCTAGCTGTATATACATAAGTAGCAAGGATGAGCTAAAATAGCTCAGCAAGATAATTTCTATCAACTATCAACACAGGAAAATAATCATCATGTATATATTTTAATAAACAATTTTCAGATATTATGTAAGGAAATTTTATTTCCGTTCAGGACATATACTTTTCAATTATCTTTGTACGAAAAGAAATATATAATATTATAATCTCAGTCTCATTTCTAATATCATATAATAACTGGAAAAACAATTATAGACTTTGAGAAAAAATGACATTCCTATTTAATAAAACATCATCCACTTTCTATTATAAGAAAAGAAAGGCACAACAATATAATATCAATTGCTCTTCTGTATTCAGATAATAATTCACACTTCTTCTAAATATATTATCTCAAGATAACATAAAAATTTGAACCATATCTCTCATTATAATCCTTCAATTTCCTTTTTACACAAAAATTTTATACCATAGTATAAAATCAGTTTCTCTTCCATTTATAACACAATTCCTTCTTTTCATATCATTTTTCTGTTTTCAGTATAAAAATCTGAAAACCATTTTCAATTCTTTCTTTCAAGTTTTGGGGATCTCTGTTGGCGCCAGATACGTAGGACGATGATCAGTCGCCTGACCGTATCCGCTCTCTGTTTACTACTAGTAGAAGGGATGATCCCTACCTGGTAATCAACCCTGGAGGAAGGCTACCTGCTACATCCTCCCTTGGCATCTTCGTGCCGAAATAAAATATTGGATGCTGGACTGTGCCACTACCACACAGCCTCTTACGCTTACTGTTGCAATCCCCCTTTTTCAAATCATCAATTAGCATTTCACATTTTCCATTTCCATTAACATTTCCATTCACATTTCCCTTCACATATATCATTTCCATTTCCATTTATCATCACCTTTAAAATTTTAAATATGTCATAATACTTTGATTATGACTCAGACATCTCCTCTGTATTCAATGAAATCAATATGCTTTTATATACGTAGATTATTCCATTTATCTCAAAAGTATTAAATACCATTCAATAATATTTATTAAATCACAATACTTAGAAAGAATATAATATTATAAATCATATAACCTTAGATAATAACTGATACCATTCCTTTATATATCTTTAGATAACAACTGATACCATTCCTTTATATTCCCTTAATCATAAGGCATGTTCACTTCATGCATAATCATCTCTATATATATTCATATCCATCTCATACTCATATCCATATTCATATCCATATCATACTCATATACCTCTCCTTTTAATATCCATAATCACGGAAAACAAATTCTCAACAATATAGTAACAATAGCATCACATGTATATATTCCATGAAATCCAATTTCTTTAAAGATAAATAATTTCCAAGTAGGGATAGAAAAGATCTTGCCTCGATTTCGGTATCCTGACAGTATGGCTCGTCCCTCTTCCAGAACTTCTATAAACACAAAAGGACCGTCGTTAGAATACCACATCTCTTACTCACTACACTCTTATATAACATTACCCTTGACACTTTAATATATGCTTAACGTATCACTATTACCCCAAAGGTTCGAGAACTTAACCATTTATAACCTCAATCGAAGTTTCAGGGGTTTTCACCATTTCCCCTAACGACCACACTTAACTGTAAAAATTCTCAGAAAATATGGATTTCGAATTTTACCATAAAGCCAACTGGTAATGCCTCTTTGACTACTCTAATACCATATACCAAAATTTTATAATTTTCAAGAATGTCTAAGTATGGTAGTTATAGCCTCAAAGTTAACAAAATTACGGTTTCTCGGTTTTCGAACGTCTTTCACTAAAACTGACTTTTCTCCTAAATCGTTCATCAGATTTTAGCGCACCTTATATCAAAATGATCTATGAACCAAGCTCTATCTCATCATGGTCATTTGGGGGTCTGGACAGTAGCCTACCGTATGGGTTCAGGGTCCAAAAATAGGGCAGATTCTTGGTCTAACGAAAATCGGACATTATAACGGCTATATTTTCATACTTTCCAAAATCAAACTCCTCCAAATCAATCATCCACCTTATACACCATCACCTACACCATGTGGTCATCTTACCAACCATGGTTAAAAGCACATACTCCTTCCATATTCAACTTTAATCACTTACAAACACATATAACATCAAAATCTTAACATTTACACCACTAAATCACTAATTAACTCAATATCCATTATAAATATAAAAGGGCAAGCATGTTTATACCTTCTTGAAGCTTTGACAACCCTTAATAATCCTTGATATATCCTTAATCAACCTTATACTAGCTTGAATCAACTAAAAGAACCATAAAATTCAAGTTAGTTTCTAAGGGTCACTATTCATCATCACTTTTGTAAAAATCATAACAAATCGAAAAAAAATAAGAGTTTGGCTCTCAAATTTTTACCACATCTTGGCCTCTGTATAAGCTTTGATTTGAGCTATAGATCACCAAAAACAAAGCTTCCTAGCTATGGTTTTGAGCTCCATCTTTCCGCTGGACAGAAACTGGACAGATTGGGTTCTCCAACTTTGAGCATGGATTTGACTAGGCTATACTACTTTGTTGGCCATGAAATTTTGCACGAACCTTACACATGGAGTGGAGAAGTTATGGTTAAAATTTGGTGATTTTATCATGGATAGAAATGGAGATATGAATTTTTCTTTGTGCTTGGTTCCTGTTTGGCAGATTGGAGAGATTGATGTTTTCTTGCTTTTTCTCTTGAATAATGACTTGAAAGGCTTGTTTTTATTCTTTTCATCAGCTGCCTTATCTCTTATTAAGTGGGTTTGAAGTCCACCAATGAGAAAGAGCCAATTGTTGGCTCCTTGTTAATGCTTATCTTTGAATTTTGCAAGAAAGTCCTTAGCTTTATGTAAATTGCATCCAACATCCTTTAAGTCTTATAATTCTTCTACTTTGGTACTTCCCTTCTTAATCCACTTAAAATCATCCCTTGAATGTGATTGGCCAATGTTAAGGCCCATATCTTGTTATTGGTTTTATACTTGGGCCTTGTCCAAGAGTTTCTAGTTGTTGGATTCATCGAAGGATTTCTGTGATCGTCTCAGTGGTTTCTCCTTTGTAAATTCCTTGGATATATAATATCCTCTCCCACATCATATATTAGTGTGTTAGGGTGATTCTAATCTATATTCTCTTTTTCTCAGAAGTTGCTCTCCCGGTTATCTCTCGGGTTCTCAAACTCGTTTAACAACCTAAATTCCCTTGGCATTTCCTTGACTTGATCACTCCTTGGTTTAATCTAATTTCACTAATTCCTCAATATATAATTTCCTTAAATATCTCCATGCTCCTTAATATCCAATAGAAGCTTATTCGAAATCAAAATCCTCAAAATCCATATTCAGGAATTTCTGAAATCTATCGTCATTTCGAGTCACTTATTTTCATGGTATATCCCTAATATGGTTTCTGTTTATTCATTTTCTGTTTCAAGTGTAGAGTACCTACATACCATTTCTCTAAATCCTCAAAATTTACTATTCATGGGGTCACTGTAGCTTTGCTAAAGTTAGGGTTATTACACTTCCTGTTCTCCAGAATCGGCCATCAATGCTAGATTGACATACTCAGTATCATCATCAGAATGATTTCCATCAGCATCACAGTCATACTCTTGGGTCATGAATGCCTTTCCTTTCTGTCTAAGAAGATCAAAATATTTCTTTTTGTAGTCAATAGCTTCAGTTGACTTTCCCTTGTTCTCAGACCTAGACTTCCTGCACTCATTTATCATGTGACCAGCAATTCCACAATTGTAGCATTTAATTTTGGATTTATCCATAAATTTGCTTGTGGAGAAATCCTTGTTAAATGGCTTGGCCATCCAAGAGTTTCCCTTGAATTTCAGTTTAGAGAATCTCCTAGATAGAAAGGCTAAATGTTCATTTATCTCATCCAATTCATCCTGCTGAAGGTCATTCAATTCTTTAGACACCTTTTCCTTGCTCTTGTTCGATTCTGCTCTACCTTCACAAACCTCCTTGTTTGGTGTAGAATGAGTAACCTCTGTCCTCTTCTCCTCCTTCTGCTCCAAGCTGGCAACAAGTGCAACTGACCCACTTTTCCTTTGAGTCTTCTCAATCTCTTCATCCTGCTCCATTTCTAGCTCATATGTCTTTAAAGTTCCATAGAGCCTTTCAAGAGTAAATGTCTTGTACTCTTGAGTGTTTCTTAGAGAAACAGTCATTGGCTTCCACTCTTTGGGCAGTATCTCAGAATTTTGAGATTAGAATCTTTCACTTGGTAGATTCTTCCATACAGTTTCAAGCCATTTAGTAGCTTTTGAAATCTATTAAATGTGTCATTCAATGTCTCTCCATTCTTGAAATGGAAGTGCTCATACTGTTGGATCAGTAGTTGCATCTTGTTCTCCCTTACCTGTTCTGTACCTTCACAAAGGGTTTGAACAATGTCCCATACTTCCTTGGAGGTAGTACAATTGATAACATTGTCAACCATGTCTGTTTCTAAGCCATTAAACAGAATATTCATGGTCTTTTTATCTTTGTGGACTTCTGCCGAATCTTCAAGACTCCACTCAGAAACAGGTTTGGGAATGCTAATGTCAGGCGCATCTTCAGCAAGGCCAACTCTTGACGGTGTCTTCATTGGAACATGAGGACCCTTCTCAATGCAATTCACAAAACCCTCATCAATAGACATGAGATGTATGCGCATTTTTACTTTCCAGTGAAAGTAATTCTCTCTATCAAGAACTGGTATCTTTACTCCATAATCCTTCTTAGATATGATGGAAGTGTGTTAATCTTAAACTTCAAATATGTTAGAAGCTTGCTGTGATACCAATTGTTATTCCCAGATTACACACTTGTATAATTGTAGAAGGGGGGTTGAATACAATTCTTGCTATTTATAAATTTCTGATAAGAATCACATAAATCTATAAGGAGATAATTGTTGTATAAGAAATGATTCACAAACACATAAAAGAATCAGGTGGTTAAATGTACCACCTAAGACTTTTATTCGAAGAAAACTCTGTGATACAAAAGTACACAGCTGTCGTTTTACAACTCTTTGCTTCTAAGAATATTCAAGAAATATCTAAGCAAAATAAACTTACAAAACAGTTTTCTTAGTTTCTAAAGAGTTGCTACACTTGGTTATATATCCCAAGTTTACAAGTACTACAGGAATAAGATAATATTAATCTAATTCAAGTTGACTTGCTACTCCACTCCAAATACACATGTAGCCGAAAGGTTGTCAGACATGTCCCTTGCACCTTTCTTGTTTTCACTGTGTAAATGGAATGCTTCTTTCTTCTGCGTTTCCAAAGTATGGCTGCCATACTGCTTTTTATACCTACTATCAACCCATGTGATCTGTCAGTCAAACCTGTCCTTATCAACTGCTAATTCCCAGCTAGCATAGAAGAAAGTGTTAATGATTATCCGTTGATGTTGTACACTGTCATTCGTTGATAGTAGTTTGAGCTGTATCCGTTGATATTGTAGATTTGAGTTGTATCCGTTGATAGAGTCATGTTCTCATTCGTCGATACACTTTCACTTAGACATAATTACATAGCATAGCTTATTTACAATTGGCTACCCTATTATGCCTATCCGTTGATGGTCAATAAGACTCTGAATACAAACACTATCAACTGATAAATAGAGATACTGCAGTATGCTACAAAACCTCATCCGTTGATGAGCTACCTGTCAACGGATAGAGTTATAATGTCTCATCCGTTGACAGTTACAAAACATGACTTGTACAATTTTGTGCATAGAATGTGAAGTTATCATCAAGTACAACATATTCCTAACATTGAGATTAACATAGAATTGGGCTGATAAAAGTAATCAAAAAATAAAATACAGTTAAATGAAAACAATGTTAAAAAAATATACGTATAAAAGAAAAAATGAAAAATTACTTACTTTCATTGTTTTGTGTAGTTTCTTAACAATCAACCGAAAAGTTCAAAGCAAAACTATATCTCTGGGTTCATTATTCACACCATGAATATATTTATATAGTTGCTTGAAAATGTATGCATCTTTCCTTGAATATATATACTGTAGAGGGTGAAATGGAGGTAAATTTAAAATGATAAAATGTAAATTAAAAATAATTCAAATTTAGATTCAAATTTTTGGAGGGAACATAAATTTTACAACAACCAACATTGGTAAAAAAAATTGAAGAGTAGAAGTAGTAGAAAGGAAAAAATGTGGAAGAGTCACCCATTTAAAAATTCAAGAATATTTAATGTATGCAAGCAAGGTCATAATGATTAAAAGTTTTAATAATAAATAATTACACTTGATAGTTATTTTCAACAAAATCAACCTGATAGTTAATGATTCTTAATATGTGTACAAGAAAAAAGCGATTATTAAACTCGGACAGAAAGAATATAATTTATATTAAATACCTTTAAATTTAAAAAAATTATTTGTAATCCGATTTTTTTGTCAAGAAATCCACATTTAAATACTCATATTCAATTCCTTGTTTTATTTTTCGTAGAGCAGTCCATCCCTATTCAGGCCCCGTTTGGTATTTTTGTTGAAAATATCAATAGTAGCTTATTTCTGAAACTCAGTTAAAATAGTGTTTGGTAAACTTTAAAATCAGCTTTTTGGAAAAGTGCTTTAGATTAAAAAACTATTTTTAAAGAAAGCATGTGCCCCATGCCTTTGAAAAAAGCTACTTCTCAGCTTTTACGGAGCAGCTATTAATTTCAACATCAAACCAGCGTTGTAAAAAGTGGGAATCAAACTTAATTGCGATTAATCGGGGATTAATATCGATTAATCTCGATTAAATCAGATAATCCCGATTAATTCCGGTTCAGAGAGGCACCGAAAAGCGATTAATCATCGCTTTTTAAAACACTACATCAAACCTTACGAAAAATATTATTTTTAATAAATTATAACCAAAATATGCATATATCAAAAATATCGCTAAGCAATTATCTAATTTCGTAACAACACTTTTTTTAATAATATAATAATTTTTAACAACAATTCCAAGAGGCTCATTTTCCCATTGAAACACAATCCAAAGCTATTTTTTTATGTAAAAATTCAAACACTAGAAAAGAAAAATAAAGTGTTCGTTTTATTCCCATTTGATTTTCTTCCCGTCCGTTGGACATGATATTTTTAAGAGCTATTTGCAGTTTGTAACCCCTAAGTTTGGTCCATTTTCGGTTTGCACCTCATATTTTAATTTTCGGCACTTTGCAACCCAAACTTTTAATTTGCCTTCACTTTGCACTCCTTCCGTTAAAAATCCGTTAACTTTCAAATAAGTAGTCCCTTTGACTTTTTACACGTATTTTAAGGTGCATAAAAATGATAGTTGCACATATTATTTTTTAAAATTTTCCTTTTGGAAAAGAAAAATTAATATTTAAACTTTAATTAAAATGTATTATGGTTTAAAAAATATTATTCAGATATTAAATTTTTCGTAATAAATTTTTATTAAATTTTAAATTTTAATTTTATTAAAGTTTAAATATTAAATTTTTATTTACAAAAAATAATTGAAAAATAATATGTACAAATATCATTTTTATGCACCTTAAAATACGTGTAAAAAGTCAAAGGGACTACTAATTTGAAAGTTAACGGACATTTAACGGATTTTTAACGGAAGGGGTGCAAAGTGAAGGCAAATTAAAAGTTTGGGGTGCAAAGTGCCGGAAATTAAAATATGGGGTGCAAACCGAAAATGGACCAAACTTAGGGGTTACAAACTGCAAATAGCTCTATTTTTAATGGACATGTTGGAAAGTGGGAATCTTTAAATTAATAAAATAAGATAAGATAGTGGCATCAAGCCGGCCCCACCCACCCTAAACCAAGAAACCCATTGAAATGAACAAACCCATTGACCCACTCTAAACAAAAGACCAATTAATTACACACACCCAATTCATTACTCCATCCGAAAATTCTTCAAGTCGGTCCTAAGTCCTTTATATTTTCACAATAATTTAAAATATTTTCAAATAATAACAAAAAACATTTTAATAAAAAATATTCCTAATTTTTTTTTGGGTTCTTTTGAAAAATAAATAGGAAAAAGTAAATTTTTACACATTTGCTTTTGTTAAGAAAGACTATTTGCAATTTTACTAAACTAAGTTTCAAATTACAAAAATACTAACCCTAACCCTAATTCTCCCCCTCCCCCTTCCATCAATTTCTCTCTCCTCCCCCATCAACATACGCTGCCGACTTCGGGGGTGTTTGGGGTAATTATTTTCCAAAATAATTCAACTTATTTTAAGTTGAAAGTTAAAAATCCTAATTTTCCAACTTATTTTCCAACTTATTTTTGCAACTTATTGAATCTCAAACATACATTAAATACTTGTATAATTTTTTTTTATCAAAATATAAAATTTTTACCCGAAAATAAGTCCATAAGTCCTTAGAATAAGTTAAGCCAAACATGCACTTCAATTGTGTCCTTTTTTTTTTTTTTTAAAAGGTGCTGGCTATTTTGGTGGATTTGGCTTTCCTGATCCCGCAGGGGCATATTCAACTAAATTTGCAACTAATTGCAACTGAATGCAACTAAATTTTTTTTTTAAAATTTTTAAGGTGGGGGCTATTTTGGTGGATTTGGGTTTCCTGGCCCCGCAGGGGCATATTCAACTAAATTTGCAACTAATTGCAACTGAATGCAACTAAATTTCTGATTTCAAGTTCAATTTGTCAGTTGTCATTTTCGACCTCATTTTTAAACTCTATTATATATATATATATATATAGGGTTGGACTCCATAACAAACACCTTATATAACAAACAATAAAGAACACCTCATATCTAATAGATTCATTGCCCCTGGCGGGGCCACCCAATACAAAAATTTCTTATTTTTTTACCCTCTATCCATCCATCATATCAAAAAAAAAAAATTTAAAAAATTAAAAAGTTACTGTTCATGACGATGACGTCATCAGTGACGTCATCATGAACAGTAAAATTTTTATTTTTTTTATTTTTTTTTGCAAGCTTGATAGAGGGTAAAAAAATAACAACTTTTTGTATTTGGTGCCCCTGGCGGGGCCAAAAGATCTAATAGATCTAAGGTGTTCTTTGTTGTTTGTTATATAAGAGTGTTCTGTATGGAGCAAAGACCTATATATATATATATATATATATATATATATATATATAGGCAAATGATCAAAAGAGAACTCTTTTTTTGAAGAAAACTAAGGTACTAATCCTAACCATTGGATGTATTATAATCAATGGCCCCGCCAGGGGCACACACACTAATCAAATACACCCTCACACACACAATCCCACCTAATCCCCTCCGTTTTTAATTTGATTTTTCCCGTCAATCGGTGATATTTTTTTAAAATCTAATTTCACCACATTTTTCTCCATCTCCCAACGATCAGTTTGAATACCATATGTGCTATATTTTAATTTAGTTTTCTAAGTTCTCCATTTAAAGGGGTTTTCTCTAGATCCCTACTCATATAGGGTCCATATGTGACAACCCGGGTCAAATCCCGAGTCTTTTTCGAGAATCGGGTCGAGTCCCGATTTTCGAAAAAGGCTCGGGATTTGACCCGGGTTGTCACATATGGTATCAGAGCCGACTCTCGAAAGCTTGATTCGTCGAGTTGCCGGAGGTGGGGACACGAAGGCTGGTGGTATTATCCCATAATGGACAGAGGTCCGGAGGTGGGGACACGAAACCAGCCGGTATTATCCCACAATGGCTAGAGAGGAACGATCTTGGACCTATGGGATTTCCGTTTGGCCTGACGAGGACGTCAGGAGTTTAAGTGGAGGAGTTTGTAACACCCCAGTCCCACATCGAGGAGATTTGGGACTTCTGTTCAGTTTTTAAGGCAAAGTACTACTACTAATTGCACCAACAAATCATGATCTTTTGGGGGCCTGTGGTGGGCTTGTGGATTACCCAAGTTGGATGCATTTGGGCCAGTTTGCTTTGGCTTATTTCGGATTCGGAATCGGGACTCGACCCGATTTTCGAAAAAGGCTCGGGATTTGACCCGGGTTGTCACAATAGGCAAGTGCTCAAAAGAGAACTTATTTTTTGAAGAAAACTAAGGTACTAATCCTAGCCAATAGATGTATTAAGATCAATGGCCCCGCCAGGGGCACCCACACACTAATCAAATACACCCTCACACACAGAATCACACCTAATCCCCTCCATTTTTAATTTGATTTTTCCCGTCAATCGGTGATATTTTTTTTAAATCTAATTTCACCACATTTTTCTTCATCTCCCAACGATTAGTTTGCATACCATATATGCTATATTTCGATTTAGTTTTCTAAGTTTTCCATTAAACGAGGTTTTCCCTAGATCCTTACTCTATATATATATATATATATATATATATATATATATATATATATATATATATATATATATATATATATATATATATATAATAGAGTTCAAAAATGAGATCGAAAATGACAAATGAAAAATGGAACTTGAAATCAGCAACTTAATTTCTGATTTCAGTTGCATTCAGTTGAATATGCCCCTGCGGGGCCTTGCAACCCAAATTCACCAAAATCACCCAAACCAATAATATGTAGTTGCAACTAGTTGTAACTAGTTGAAAGTAGTTGAAAATAGTTGCAACTAGTTGAAAACAGTTATAACTAGTTGAAAACAGTTGAAAATAGTTGATTTGGTTGAATATTGCCCCTGGCGGGGCCTTGGAACCCAAAATAACTCAAACCAATAATATGTAGTTGCAACTAGTTGTAACTAGTTGAATGTAGTTGAAAATAGTTGCAACTAGTTGAAAACAGTTGAAAAGAGTTGAAAATAGTTGATTTGGTTGAATATTGCCCCTGGCGGGGCCTTGGAACCCAAAATAACTCAAACCAATAATATGTAGTTGCAACTAGTTGTAACTAGTTGAAAGTAGTTGAAAATAGTTGCAACTACTTGAAAATAATTGAAAATAGTTGATTTGGTTGAATATTGCCCCTGGCGGGGCCTTGCAACCCAAAGTCACCAAAATCACCCTACCTTTTTTTTTTAAAAAAGAAGTTGAATGTGATTGCATTTAGTTGAATATTGCCCCTGGCGGGGCCTTGCAACCCAAATCCACCAAAATCACCCCACCTTTTTAAAATCCACCAAAATCACCCCACCTTTTATAAAAAAAGTTGCATTTGGTTGCATACAAAAATCCACCAAAATAGTTCCACCAAAATAGCCCCCGTCTTAAAAAAAAAAAAAGTATAGAAGTCGGCAGTGGGCTGAAAGGATGGAGGGAGGGGGAGGGAGGGGGAGGGGCTGGGAGGAGGAGGAGGGGGAGGGGGAGGGGGTGGGGCTAGGAAGGAGGGAGGAGGAATGTGCCTTGTATTTTTGCAATTTGAAACTTTATTTGGTAAAATTGCAATTTATTAAGGAAGGTGGTATTTTTGCAAAAAGAAACTTTAAATCTAGTATTCTTGGTAAATATCCTTTTTTTTTTATCATCTTAAATAAAATTCAATCAAAAATCAAAAACCGCCTTTAAAGTAAAGGACAAAATTAATTTACCAAGTAGTCCTTCTTCAAATAAAAATCATCAACATCTAAATCACTCCAACCACTATTCCTAAACGTTGCCGTGCAGCTACTTCGATTAATATGAACCGTCCACGTGTCACAATCATAACCATTCAAACAAAACACCTCTCCTTCTCCGTAGCCGTCTCGGAGACATATTCACCCCTCTTTTTTCCTATATAAGCACCCCCTATCCTCCTCTTTTCTTCACAATTATCTTTCTCATCTCCTCCTCCTATACATACAACTCTTCTGTCTCTATTCATCATTTTCAAGGTATGTTTTCTCCACAAATCCTTCTGTTTCTTTCGATTAGTTGCTTAATTCATGTTTATACATGTTAATTATTGATTTATTGTTGATATAGATCCATGTGTTTTGATGTATACTAATTGATCTAGCGTTGTTACGGTTAAGTTAGTGCTAACTTGATGATTTAATTGAGTTTTTGTACATATACGTGTATAGATCCATGTTTTTTGACCTAATTAGTTGTTGATTTTGTTTGATTATGATTAAATTAGTTCCAATTTCTTGATTAAGTTGTGTTTGTATGTATATAGATGTGGATAATTATGTTTTTGACCTTAATAATCGTTGATCTATGTTTATTACGATGCTGCTAATAACAATTTGTTGATTTAATGTGTTGTTACGAACGGATGTATATAGGTGCATCGATTTTGATCTGATTAGTAGTTAATCTAGGTTTGTTATTGATGAATTAGCGGTGATTTGTTTTAATTGTGTTTATATATGTAGGATGCAGATTCTTGTTATATGTATGTATATACTTGTTTTTGATTTGATTTGTAGATAATCTAAGGTTGTGTTATGATTCGATTAGTGTTAATATGTTGGTTTAATTGATATATGATGTTGATCCTTGTTTGTTTGCTTAATTAGATCATCTCTGTATAATATAATTGAGCGAGTTCTAAATTGATTGTGTTAATGTGCAGATGCAAATCTTTGTGAAAACTCTCACCGGTAAGACCATCACTCTTGAGGTCGAAAGCTCTGACACTATTGACAACGTCAAGGCCAAGATCCAGGATAAGGAGGGAATTCCCCCAGACCAGCAGCGATTGATTTTCGCTGGTAAGCAGTTGGAAGATGGCCGAACCCTAGCTGACTACAACATCCAGAAGGAGTCGACTCTCCATTTGGTGCTCAGGCTCCGTGGTGGTATGCAGATCTTCGTTAAGACCTTGACCGGAAAGACCATCACCCTTGAGGTTGAGAGCTCTGACACAATCGATAATGTGAAAGCCAAGATCCAGGACAAGGAGGGAATTCCCCCAGACCAGCAGAGGTTGATCTTCGCTGGAAAGCAGCTTGAGGATGGCAGGACCCTTGCTGACTACAACATTCAGAAGGAGTCAACTCTCCATTTGGTGCTCAGGCTTCGTGGTGGTATGCAGATCTTTGTCAAGACCTTGACAGGGAAGACGATTACCCTCGAGGTTGAGAGCTCCGACACCATTGACAACGTTAAGGCAAAGATCCAGGACAAGGAGGGAATTCCCCCAGACCAGCAGAGGTTGATCTTCGCTGGAAAGCAGCTTGAGGATGGCAGGACCCTTGCCGACTATAACATTCAGAAGGAGTCTACCCTCCATCTTGTCCTCCGTCTTCGTGGTGGTATGCAGATTTTTGTGAAGACTCTCACGGGAAAGACCATTACCCTTGAAGTGGAGAGTTCTGACACCATTGACAACGTCAAGGCTAAGATTCAGGACAAGGAAGGAATCCCACCAGACCAGCAGCGTTTGATCTTTGCTGGCAAGCAGTTGGAAGATGGCAGGACTCTTGCAGACTATAACATTCAGAAGGAGTCCACTCTCCACCTTGTGCTTCGTCTCCGTGGTGGTATGCAGATCTTTGTGAAGACTCTGACCGGAAAGACTATTACCCTGGAAGTGGAGAGCTCCGACACCATTGACAACGTGAAGGCCAAGATTCAGGACAAGGAGGGTATTCCTCCAGATCAGCAGAGGTTGATCTTTGCTGGAAAGCAGCTTGAGGATGGAAGGACCCTTGCGGATTACAATATCCAGAAGGAGTCTACCCTTCACTTGGTGTTGCGTCTCCGTGGTGGTGATTTTTAAGTTTGTTTGAAGCTTGGTCTTCTTGTTGGTAGTGTTGGTTTACGTGAAGTGGTTGGTTTATGTTGGGGCTTTGTTTTTAATCAAGTTTGTTTTAAGTGTCTCCCCTGTTGTGGGGAATGAACAATGTTTTTTCAAGTGTTAACAAAGATCTGGGATCGGTTTAATAAGTATTTTGCTATGGTGTGTTGAAGTTTCAGAATTTAACTTGTTTAATTGTCTTGTGAAGATGCTTATGCTTTTCTAAGGTCGATTGTTATAATGTTGTGAAGCTACCTCTTTTCTGGACAATCTGTATAATACTTTCATTAGGATCAATATGGGTTTGTGTTTCTTAAAACAATTGTGCGCTCGGTTTTCCTGGAAGATTTTTGTTACATGTATGTCTTGAGTGTTTTTAATTGCGGATAAATTAGTGTTACAGTAAAGAAAATACAACCTTGGAACAGGTAGGCTGTTAATCACTAGGAGACTGACCAAAAATGCTAACATGCTGTGCAGAACAGATTGGCTGAGGCTTGGTTTACTCGGGGTAAATAATGCAGGAACAATAAACTGTCATTGTTCTGGTCAAAAGGATTCATAAACTTTGTTATTGTTCTCTGGTCAAGGAGTTTTAACAAAATGCAAAACAAACATCCTCGCAAACAATACCGATGTTTCTGTCAAGAGACAACAGACAGCCAATGATTACGCAGATGTAATTTTCCCCGAGAGGCTTGGCTGATCAGTGATCACTGCCATGAAATGAGCGGAATTAAATCCATTCTCAGGGCCGCATGGGTTGTTGGTCTTCCCAAAGGCTAATGCATCAAGAGGAAAGAGCTTCGTGCAGACTTAGTTGATGATGTCGTATTGTGGAAAGATGGAAATCTCAAGAACCAACCATTCTGATTCGACATGGAAACATTAAATCTATGTTGTACTGTGTTATGCCCGAAAAATGGCTTCTTATTTTTGGACCTTTTCTTGGGCCTCGCCCCTACTTGGATCTCGTCCATAAGCTCATTATGGAGATCTCGCCCTTTCTGGTGGCTGGGCCCAATTATTATGATACCTCGCCCTCATAGAGAAATCAAAGGTTATGGACCGCAGATAAGGTCCTCGAACGACAAGTCGCTAGATCTTGACCATTTTTTGATCTCGCCCTCATTTAGTTTTCAGGATTGCCTTGTGGCTATTTTATCTCCGTAGCCTAGGGAAGGTCCGTAGCCTAGGGAAGGCGTTGACCCCGGAAATACCGGGTCAATAGCTTGACCGTCACGCTCCGAGAAAATAGTTGGGCCTTGAAGTCCATATCAAAGACGGCGGTCACGACCTAATGGGCCTCCTGAATAAGGAAACCTAGCCCATTACGATTACTTGTTTCCCAAGAACTACGTTTGGCTTGATTCCTATAAATAGGATACGTAGGCACATTGTATGGAAGGATGCAAACTCTTGCGAATAAGAGAGAATACACTATTCGATCTATATTGCAATAATCACCTCATACAATCTCAGCCGTTCCCAAATCATAAACCCTAATCCTAATTATCCTACGCCAATCGCCGCCATCAACCACCACCACAGTTCCAGCAACCCTCCCCAAATTTGTTTTCCCAAATTCCTCCGTTAACATACTGTAATGGTAATACATCTGTTCCAACCCAAATAAAGATGTTGATTTGGCTCAGAAGCACCTTCCAAGTGTTGACTCCTCATGTTTTGAACAAACCAAGACGTTCTTATGAATATATTTGCTTGAAATAGTCAATTTAATCTATGAAGAAGCTTACATTGGGGTACTAGGCACTTTAACATTATGTTCAAGAGGTTGGTCCAACAAATTTGAGATGGTTTATCCCATCGTTCCAGTCCAGCCACGAGCGAATATATTATTCCTGTTCTTCCACCAGTAACTTAGAATGGAGCGAATCACATTACTCACAAGATGATGCAGATTTTATTCTATGTTGTCATGCCTCAGTTGTGATTTTCACCACATTCCAGGATTTGCATAACTCTATAGGAGAACATGCTGGAGCCTGTTGTAAGAAGTTGAGGTTTGAAATTGTTCTGTGACATGGTCAATGTTAGGAAATCTATTTTTATTTTGAATTACTACCTAAATAAAGAGGGAAACAAAAGGCATCCAAAAAAAACAATAGATTCTGTGCTCTTACCTGGTGTGTTTTTCACTTTTTCTATATCTTTTGTGAAGAACTAAGCTAAAACCCTAAGATTAGTTTGGATTTATGGCCACTTAAGGGTATCCATTCTCTGCTAATAATAGTGTGCGGATTTTTGCAAGCCTTGAACCATCCGTCATGCCACACATGCTACTTGTTGTGTTCAGTCTCTCTGGCCGCTTTTCTGGAACTCGTGCCAAGCAATTCATAAGAGATTGTCTTCTTCATATACCAAATAAGAAAAGAGTGAAAGATCATATGAAGGGCAATATACATCAAAGGTCACAGATTTTTGGTTTAATTTCAAGTAATCTTCACTTATAAAAAGACTCGTATATAGTAGTTTCAATTTTTTTTTTTTTACAATCACCTTAACCACACCCTATTACCACGATAACTATTTCCGTCCTCTATCTATTGTGTTAGTTTGTAGTACTTCTGCAGTTCAATTTCACTTTGTTTCTTATTTCACAACATATAACCCTTTGCTTAAACAATTAAACGAATGAAGTTACATCGGACTAGCTGGTCCATTTACCCACATTTTGCTTTCATGGAAAAAGAAAAGAAAATGAAAAAATTGCACGTAGGGAAAAAGGAAAGAAAAGAAAAAATGGTTTTTTAATTGCACGTGGTCTAAAAATACATAACAATTCATAGAAGATCGTCTTCATATATCAAATTAAAATAAATGTAACATATTGTTAGACAGCAGCCTTAAGGCTGTTGTTTCTTTCACAACTCTTTTTCACCAAACCCCCTCCCTCCACCTACCTCATTTTGCCTTCCTATAAATATTCTCTCCCCTTCATTAGTAGAATTACACCAAAATTCTTTTTTCTCTCTCTATAGCTGCTAGATAGTCCGTCTAGTAGGAGAGCCGGTTTAGCCCGCTTTCAGAAGTGTCGGGATAGAAGGTTCTCGTGCATAAACTATTCCTTAGGGTACTTGGGTCTGACTGCAACCATCGAAGGTGGTCCCGCTGCAGGGGGTCTCTATCAGGTTGTGTGGCACTGTCCGGGTTGGGAGAGGGAGAGAAGGAAAGGTTGTCGAGAAACAGTGATAGGGGGAGGTTTTGAGATAAACACTTCAGTGAGTTGGGGATATACATAATAGGTATTGTAGGGCTGAATTTTTGTATGAAATTCAAGGGGCCGGATACCCGGATATTGTAATCTCTTTTATCTAGTGTGAAGTTGTTACTCTTGTGGATGTAGGCTGGGCCGAACCACGTTAAATCTCTTGTCTCTTTTATTGTATTGTTGGTTTGTTGCTTCATTACTATCACGTATATTTGTGGGATCTAAGCACACATATTTACCAAATCGCTTCCGCATTCGTAGGGAATCGGGCAGATTCCTAACAGTTGGCATCAGAGCTATTTGTGTCTAAATTATTGGTGCCGAAGGAAAGTCGTTAAGAAAAGTGGTTGTCTAATTTGGCGCCGTTTTGACGGAAGTGCTCCCATTGTTTCTTACACTTACCTGACCAATTGATTTAGTTGTTTGGATTGGTTTGTGTGTGCAAACGGAGATCATGGCAAGTATTAAAGGATTCACAGTGACTCCATATGATGGTAAAGGAAGTTTTACTCTTTGGCAGAGAAGGGTAAAGGATATCCTAACCCAACAGAAGCTAGCAAGAGCTTTGAAGGGGAAGGAGGGAAAACCAACAAAGATGAGCGATGAAGATTGGGAGGATGCTGAGTCGCAATGCATGAGTACCATCAGACTATGCATTGCTGATAACATTATCAATAATGTTGTTGACGAAAGCACGCCGAAGGAATTATGGTCAAAGTTGGAGACATTGTATCTCGGGAAGAACTTGACTACAAAGTTAAATCTGAAGCGCGAGTTATACAAGCTGAAGATGGAAGCTCAAGGCAATGTTATTGAGCACATGAATGTGTTTAACGGTATTGTTGATCAACTTGAAAAGGTTGATGTAAAATTGGAGGAGGAAGATAAGGCCCTTATTCTTCTTACTTCGCTTCCGGAGTCATTCGATCATTTGGTCACAACCATTTTGTACGGAAAGGACACGTTAAAAATGGAGGAGGTTCAGTCAGCACTTTTGTCAAATGCTGGAAGGAAGAACCAGGATGGTGACAAGGACGAAATGACAGTTTTGGCTTTGCGTAGTCAAAATAATAGAGGAAGAGGTGCTGTGAGAGGATCTACCAATAGCAGGGGTAAATCCAGATACAGGGAAAAGGGCATGCAGTGCTTTGGTTGCAAGGAGTGGGGTCATATTAGGCCGAATTGTCCGCTTAATAAGAAGGATCCAGATGCATCATTGGCTGTGGTTACTCTCGATTGTGAAGATGTTTGCACCGTCTTCAATCGAGGCATTAGTTCTCCAGGAGAATGGATATTAGACTCAGGGTCATCTTACCATGTATGTTCCGAGATGGGGCATTTTGACAAATTCCAAGATACAAAGAATGAAACAGTTTCTTTGGCTGATGGATCTACTTGTGAGATCAAGGGGATTGGAATTGTGAAAATCAAAATGTTCGATGGAATAGTTCGCAGCTTGAACGGGGTAAGATATGTGCCTAAGATGAGGAAGAATCTAATATCTTTCGGTCGGTTGGCTTCAGAAGGCTACAGATGCTCTGTAGTAGGGGGAGCTATGAATATCAAAAGAGGCCATGTGGTTCGGATGAAGGGAGAGCTACGTGGGGGAATATATCGTCTGATTAGTACGTGGCCAGAACGTATTGGAACTTCGAAAATCTGGTTATCTCGTGCACGAGGGAAGAGTGACTTGAAGGATATTGCTGCGGTTGTATTGCCTTCCAGTCTAGACGATGGTGCAAAGACTGCTGGGATGGATGCTTGGTCGAAGGGCTTCCACGACATCAACGAGTAGTTGGTGTGTTGCAGCTGCATATGGGCATCGATCAACACGAATCAAGTGAGCAGTGAACCATGCAACAGATTGATTTGTTTGATATGCAGTTGGGGAGTAAATGAAAGATCGATGGTCACACTTGTGTGTGTGATGGTCACACTTGCGTGTGTGATGGACTACATATGGGATTGGCCGACGTGAATCAAGTGAGTATGTGTGTATACAACAGATTGCTTCACACGTATGTAGTTGGACAAATAGAGGTCAATGGTACACTTGTGCGTATAGCAAGTGGGCATTCGAGAATGAATGTGCAAATGATAGAGTATATTTTTATATATATTTTAGATGATTTTATTCTCATATTTATTGTGTTTTGCATTGATTTGGATTTTTATTTAATAGATTTGATTGTTTTATTGTAGGAAATAAAGAATTCATGACTTGGAAGGATTTGGAGCAAAAAGAGCTATTTTGGAGATAAAATAGGAGAAAATTCGTATTATTGGGCTACACGGGCTGTGCTGCACTGTTTGGGCTATATCTTGAGTTCCAGAAGTCAGAATTTGACGATCTTACTGTCCACGCGAAGCTTGTGGAATTTTCTTTAATTCAGAGGTGGTCCAGTAAGCAAAATCGAACTGGAAGAGCCCAGAAACAGAGGAGAAAAAGAAGTGACGAATTTTAATTAAGGAATCCTATTCAGTTATGGAATCCTACTTGTAATTTATTTAGAGTATTAAAATAATTTTATTGGGCAAGACTTTTAGAGCCTATATAAACACATCTAGGGTAGGATGTAAATTATTAGGTATGTAATATTAGATCAGATAATATAGTTTTAGAGTAGATTAGTATTATTATTAGTTGGAGATGTAGAGAAACACCATGACTCTTCTTTTGGGTGACAACATTGAAGTTTGAAGGTTTTCTTCTCTTAATCTTTTCTTTGTTCTTATTAGTTTAATTATGTTTTCTTGTTTTACTAGTTGTTTTACTTGTTTAATTATTAGCGAGTAGTTATTTCTAGGGCTTAAAGGGAAGCCATGTTTGCACTAATATTGGCATGATTTTCATAGTGGTTTGATTGGTTATGGTTAATTCTGATTGATATGTTTTAATCATTAATTTGTGTAATTGGCCAATATCATGGATTAATTATATGCAAATAGGGGTATGGATCGAGAGATTTACTTACTAGAGGCACACATACGATTAGCAGAATTGAATTTGAGTGCGGAAGCATCATTGGATTTCTGAGAGTGTTAATTCTTGGAAGAGATTAACTTGACTCTAATTACCTGATTGATTGAATTACTAAAAGTGGTTAATTGTATTGAATGTTTCGAGAGTGTTGATGCTTGAAAGAGATTAACATACTCTAGTTATAGGATCACATTGATTGCTTTAGCTTAAGAGCCAATTGTGTAAGCATGGTGGACCTGATTGCCCTAGGTTTTAAATAATTTGTTTATCATCTGTTTAATTAGTGTTAATCTAGTTTAATTAGTTAATTAATAATTCTTCAATAATCGTTTGACCCTTGAAACAATTAGCGATAACTGAAAAGGAATTAGTAGAACCTGTCTCCTTGTGGATTTGACCCGCTTGCCATTTGTACTAGCAATAGACACCGTTTAGAATGACATGAATATGTGCAAGATGACTTGGTTTCCATGCTTTGAGTACAAGTAGGTGCGTTAGAGAGTCTTGTTACCTGGGATTGATTATGTTTTGTCACACCAAGTGAGTTTTGAGCCTATATGCATATCTTTTGCATGATTTTTCGTTTGCTTGAGTGTCCACATGTTGTTTACATTGCTAGCACTTACTTGAGATCTTTCTTGAAATGCATGAGTACAAGTAGGTGCATTAGAGAGTCTTGTTACCTGGGATTGATTATGTTTTGTCACACCAAGTGAGTTTTGAGCCTATATGCATATCTTTTGCATGATTTTTCGTTTGCTTGAGTGTCTACATGTTGTTTACATTGCTAGCACTTACTTGAGATCTTTCTTGAAATGCATGGCATTACTTGATGATGAGATGATAAAGGCACTTAGGTTTTACCTCGTATTTCCCATATTTCCACACCTTTGAAACATGATCAATTAGTTAACCCGTTGAGCTTAATCCTATTCTTTCGGTGACACACTACGTTACTTGCCTATATCCTTTTCTTGTATTGGCCTTACCGTAATTTTTGATCCTAAATTGTCAAGGGCTAGTATCGTGCTTAAGGGAGTAATAAGGTGTTCATAAAAGGGGGGGGGCTATTGATGATCATACTTTTGGGAAATATTGATTTTGGGTTGATGCTTGCTAGTCGAAATTCATAAAAATATCTATGGATCATTGTGCTTATTCCTTAGCTCTCACAGAAAAAAAAGAAAAAAAAGAAAAAAAAAGAATAAATTTGAGAGCATTCTTATGTTTGTATGATCCTTCTTCATTCGACTAGTCAAGTTATTATGTAAGGGTCATTGAAAAATCCAAGTGTGGGGAAGTATTTGTTTTAATTGAAAGGGAATTGAATAATGATTATTGTTGGGTACTAGCTTTTGACATTTAACCTGTTTTAGCTTTACTTGACATACCTGGTCCCTAGCCCACGCTACAACCCGAATAAAGACCTTTTGATTGTCATCAGTGATGTATGTTGTGTTGAGAGTGAGATTGATTGCGAGTGTCAAGTTGTGTTTATGATTTTGTTGGAATTGAGTGATACACTTAACCTTGTTCTTGAGTGAATATTCGTTTTTGAGTGAAAGGTGAGTTATTACTTGTTTTGGCATAGGAGATCCCGGGTTTAGACTTAAAGATGTATTTCTTGTGGGCTTAGCATGATTACCAACGTTTTTTACACTTGACATGAATTTTTATGACCTGCTGCATGTTGGTTGAGTAGATTATGTGAATACTTGCACTTTCGACACCAAGACATCGTATGTTTATTTTGATTCTTAAGTTGATGTGGCATGAGAGGACTTGTGTGTGTGGTGTTGTGTTAGCATTGATCTTTTGCATGGTTAGATGAATTTTGTGGGTACATTCACTATAAACCCTCACGAGACAACACTCGTCCTACTAGGGCTGCCTAGGGATTTAACGGCTTGTTGCATATGCTCAATGCAATCGTGTCATCTACGAAAGTGATGTTTGTTAGGACTTAGTTTTTATTTCACTTATTTGCCCGAGGACGTGCAAATGCTAAGTGTGGGGATGTTTGATAGAGTATATTTTTATATATATTTTAGATGATTTTATTCTCATATTTATTGTGTTTTGCATTGATTTGAATTTTTATTTAATAGATTTGATTGTTTTATTGTAGGAAATAAAGAATTCATGACTTGGAAGGATTTGGAGCAAAAAGAGCTATTTTGGAGATAAAATAGGAGAAAATTCGTATTATTGGGCTACACGGGCTGTGCTGCACTGTTTGGGCCATATCTTGAGTTCCAGAAGTCAGAATTTGACGATCTTACTGTCCACGCGAAGCTTGTGGAATTTTCTTTAATTCAGAGGTGGTCCAGTAAGCAAAATCGAACTGGAAGAGCCCAGAAACAGAGGAGAAAAAGAAGTGACGAATTTTAATTAAGGAATCCTATTCAGTTATGGAATCCTACTTGTAATTTATTTAGAGTATTAAAATAATTTTATTGGGCAAGACTTTTAGAGCCTATATAAACACATCTAGGGTAGGATGTAAATTATTAGGTATGTAATATTAGATCAGATAATATAGTTTTAGAGTAGATTAGTATTATTATTAGTTGGAGATGTAGAGAAACACCATGACTCTTCTTTTGGGTGACAACATTGAAGTTTGAAGGTTTTCTTCTCTTAATCTTTTCTTTGTTCTTATTAGTTTAATTATGTTTTCTTGTTTTACTAGTTGTTTTACTTGTTTAATTATTAGCGAGTAGTTATTTCTAGGGCTTAAAGGGAAGCCATGTTTGCACTAATATTGGCATGATTTTCATAGTGGTTTGATTGGTTATGGTTAATTCTGATTGATATGTTTTAATCATTAATTTGTGTAATTGGCCAATATCATGGATTAATTATATGCAAATAGGGGTATGGATCGAGAGATTTACTTACTAGAGGCACACATACGATTAACAGAATTGAATTTGAGTGCAGAAGCATCATTGGATTTCTGAGAGTGTTAATTCTTGGAAGAGATTAACTTGACTCTAATTACCTGATTGATTGAATTACTAAAAGTGGTTCATTGTGTTGAATGTTTCGAGAGTGTTGATGCTTGAAAGAGATTAACATACTCTAGTTATAGGATCACATTGATTGCTTTAGCTTAAGAGCCAATTGTGTAAGCATGGTGGACCTGATTGCCCTAGGTTTTAAATAATTTGTTTATCATCTGTTTAATTAGTGTTAATCTAGTTTAATTAGTTAATTAATAATTCTTCAATAATCGTTTGACCCTTGAAACAATTAGCGATAACTGAAAAGGAATTAGTAGAACCTGTCTCCTTGTGGATTCGACCCGCTTGCCATAATTTGTACTAGCAATAGACACCGTGCGCTTGCGGTTAGGTATAATTTGACATATCAGCAAACTAGGGTATAGTTTGGAGTCTTGGACTCGGGGGGAGTTTTGTCGTATGGAATGATACGGATCGAGGAAAAGTTGGAGTTGTGCCAACAGGGCGCAGGTATGGAGTGCAAGTGAAGAGCTGTGAGTTTGGAAAGAGGGGGAGATTGTTAGGCAGTAGCCTTAAGGCTGTTGTTTCTTTCACAACTCTTTTTCACCAACCCCCCTCCCTCCACCTACCTCATTTTGCCTTCCTATAAATACCCCCTCCCTTTCATTAGTAGAATTACACCAAAATTCTTTCTTATCTCTCTATAGCTGCTAGATAGTCCGTCTAGTAGGAGAGCCGGTTTAGCCCGCTTTCAGGAAGTGTCGGGATAGAAGGTCCTCGTGCCTAAACTATTCCTTAGGGTACTTGGGTCTGACTGCAGCCATCGGAGGTGGTCCCGCTGCAGGGGGTCTTTCTATCAGGTTGTGTGGCACTGTCCGGGTTGAGAGAGGGAGAGAAAGAAAGGTTGTCGGGAAACAGTGATAGGGGGAGGTTTTGAGATAAACACTTCAGTGAGTTGGGGATATACATAATAGGTATTGTAGGGCTGAATTTTTGTATGAAATTCAAGGGACCGGATACCCGGATATTGTAATCTCTTTTATCTAGTGTGAAGTTGTTACTCTTGTGGATGTAGGCTGGGCCGAACCACGTTAAATCTCTTGTCTCTTTTACTGTATTGTTGGTTTGTTGCTTCATTGCTATCACGTATATTTGTGGGATCTAAGCACACATATTTACCAAATCGCTTCCGCATTCGCAGGGAATCAGGCAGATTCCTAACACATATGGCATGATGTCATGACTTGTGAGAAGACAAAGTGTGTGTTTGGGATATGTTAAAATAAGTAGCTTATGACTTATAAGCATTTATGTCGTATAAGTGATAAGTAGAGTAGAGATTAGAGTGTTTGGTAAATTAGAACTTATAATCAGTAGACTGTTTGGTAAATCAGAACTTATAAGTTAATTTTTTTTTTATAATTTTCAAAGTATTTGTTTTTTTATATATAACAATGGATATCAATGGATAGATCTCGATGAATAGGGAAATTTGATATATACATATCAATTTTTTAATGAATGGATCGAGAGATATATGGTTTTGAAGATTTGAAGGATATTATGAGCCTGTTTGGGCTTTCATTTCACTGTGTACTTATGGCTTATAAGGCCATAAGCACTTATAGGGGGTGTTTGTCAAAATAAGTTTTGGCCCAACTTATAACTTATAATCCCATAAGTTGAATGTTAGGAAATCCTAACATTCAACTTATGCTTATAACTTATTTCTCGATATACGCAATATATAATATCTTTCAAATTTTCAAAATCATATATCTTTCGATCCATTCATTAGAAAATTGATATGTATATCTCAATTTTCTCTACTCATCGAGATCTATTCATTGACATCCATTGTTAAATATAAAAAACAAATATTTTGAAACTTATAGAAAAAAGTTAACTTATAAGTTCTGATTTACCCAAACAGTTTACTGATTATAAGTTCTGATTTACCAAACACTTTACTGACTTATAAGTTATGCTCTACTTATCACTTATATGACATAAGTGCTTATAAGTTATAAGCTACATTTTTTAAGATACCCCAAACACCCACTATATATTGCGTATATCGAGAATAAGTTATAAGTTATAAGTTGAAAGTTAAGGATTCTTAACATTCAACTTATGAACTTATAAGTTATAAGTTTAGCTAAAACTTATTTTGACAAACATCCCCCATAAGGACTTATGGCCTTATAAGCCATAAGTTGCTTAAAAAATGAAACGCCAAACAGGGCCAAAATACATTTATTTTATAAATACTACTACTCCCTCCGTCCCATTTTATGTGAACCTCTTTCCTTTTTGGGACGTTCCAAAAAGAATGAACATAATATATTTACTATTTTTGAACACTACTTTTCATTATTACACCCACTACTTCTCCACTTTTTTATTAAATAAACACTATTACACTCACTACTTCTCCACTTTTTTATTAAATAAACACTATTACACCCACTATTTTTCTCCACTATCTCAAATTCATTATTAAATATTTATAGGTCCCACCACTTTATCCACTTTTCAACTAACTTTTTTCTTTTTTACTACAGTTTCTTAATCTCCGTGAAAGTCAAACAGGTTCATTCATTTTGGGACGGAGGGAGTAGCTTATAGCCCGTGCAAATGGGGATGGAAAAAAACCGATCCGACGGATACCCGATCCAATTCGACCCGATTGGATCTTACCGAACCCGAATTTTTGGATTCGAATTTGGATTTGATTTTTAAACCCGAAAGAGTTTGGATTTGGATTTGGATATTAGCCAAATACAACCCGATCCAAACCCGAAATCCAAAATCCGATCCAAACCCAAAACCAGAAAAAAACCTGATATATATATATATATATATATATATATTATAATTTATTCCTTATTCCTTATTTATTTTTATGTCTGTGAAATCTGAATATTTATTTACAATTATAATTTTAATTTTTATGAAATTTAGCTTCAAAAAAGTATTACTACTTATTTACAAGAATTCAAAAATTCGGGTTTAGATAAATCCGAACCCGATCCACACTTGGTGGATCGAATTTGGATTTTGAATTTCCAAATCCAATTGGATTTGGATCGGGTTTGGATTTGGATTTAAAATTCGGGTTTGGATTTGGATATCACAAATATCCAACCCGATCCAACCCGTTGCCATCCCTACGTGCAAAGCACGTGTTACTTTTAAATATTTTTTAAAATTATATGATTAAATAAAATAGAGTATAATATTTTATTATGAATATAATTTAACTTTGTAATATTAATTAATAAAACTATTAGTAATAGTGATAGTTATTTAATAAATGACATGTATTGTTTAAAATTAATAACATAAAATCTTAATGTAAATTTATTGTTGACGGATTCGAACCTTCAATCTTTAGAAAAGGGATTTAAATATAAAATATTCCTTATTATTAGATCTAACGATTATCATCTATTTACTAAATATCTAACGATCACTATTCTTTTAACATTTGATTGAACCAAACAACTAAACTATCAATTATCCCCTAATTTGCTTATTATATATTAGTATAGATGTATATTATCAATTTCCTCCTCTCTTTTTTATTTTAATAACCACCCCTTGCTATTTTACAACACCCGTACCATATTGTCCCAAATTACTTTGATCGTGAAATAATTCTAAATTATAGTAACTTACTAACTTGTAAATATAATGTGTGAAACACACACAAAACACCAATATGTTTGATGTACTCATCAAATTTTCTTGCAAAAAATATCACACTAACAGGATGATATGGACTTATAAATTAGTGTTAGTTTAGGGAATAATAGAGAGAGAGAGGGATGATATTAGTTTTTAAATGTTCGTCGTAGTAATAAAGTATTGCAGAGAACTATGTTGTAATAAATTATAATACTATTGGTCATGCGTTTGTGTCTGTTTGTATTATTATCTTAAACACTTAAATGAGCAAATAAAAATATAATTATTAAGTGGAACATATGTGAATGATAATATTGATCTTATCAAATAAAATTTCAAAATTAAAATAAATAGTTCAAAAAAGTACATCTTATTAACTTTTAACTTTAAGTTATTTTTTCAATTTTAAGCTATTTTTTCACTTGAGAAAAATGGGCCTGAGGATGTCCTCAGGTAGTTCTCCTAAGGTTATAAGACAAATAACCTATAGAATAAGTGGCCCCGCAGGGGCATTTTTGTAATATCAAATTTTTTATCAGTAAATTTACCTAAATACCCTTAAAATTGTATTGGAAACCTTTTAACCTCAGGGTTCTGCCTGAGATCATCCTCAGCCCTCAGGCACATGAATCCCTTTTCACTTTTACATAATTTTTTTTTTAACTTAAAATCAAAAGTGACTTTAAGCTCTTGGCTTTATGAAAAATCTAAGAAGCTCCGTCTGCCCCTTTCTGCTTGTCCAAGATTCTACTAATTTATACTCCTATTGTAAGAAGTCTCTTAGACTTGTTTAGTATAATATATTTATGCTAAACAAGTATAAGTTAAAATTAAGAAATAAAAAAAAATTAAGAATAAAATTATGAAGTTTTTATTTGATTTAGGAATCATAAAAAGATATGACATGAATATATATTGATCAAGTTTAAGTGTATAATGATTTTGATTAAAAAAAAGTATATAATGATTTATATTGAAACAAAAATAAGAAAAAGATAGTACAAATAAGAGATAACTGTAATCCTATAATAATGGTCGTGACTTTTGTAGTGAATAAGAACGTAAGCCAATATTTATTCATTTACCTATTATTGGTAAAAAAAGAAGTCAGTACATTTTGGCCGTTGCAGCCTAGATTTTCTGCGTATGTCACTAACTTATTAAAAATCTAATTAAAATTTATGTTCGATAGTCTCTCAATTAAATGTTATTCCCTCAGTCCCATTCGATTCTTAACACTTTTTTTGTTATTTTCTGGCACGCATTTTAAGGTGAATTTTAAGGATAGTTTCATAATTTATTTTTAAAATTTTCATTTTTTGTATAAAAATAGGATTGTTCTATTTTTATAAAAAAAAAATTCAAAAATAAGTTATGGAAGTATACTTAAAATCTATCTTGAAATGCGTATCAAACACTCTATTTTGAAATGTTAAGAATCGGCCGGGACAGATGGAGTAGGAGACTAGGAGTATTAGTTTCTCTTCAGAACGAATGAGAACAAATAAGAACAAATAAGTAGTATAATTTAATGGAAGATAACGACACATTGTAAAATCATGGTATGAAAATATAACGGAAAACTCTGCTCTTTTTGATGGTTATCTATTGGAGTATAATTTAGGATCTTAGGGTCACATTAATCTTTTATAATACTTTTCCGTTCACAAAATTGTAAATATTTTGTGATTTTTCTTTACTACATTTTGTTTTATTATATAAGTTCTTCATTCTTTCGTATAATGATTATTATATTGATAATAATTAAATAAAAGAAAATTTTCAAAAAGTATATATACCATCAAACTCTACAAAAGGTAATTATTTGGAAATACAAATTGTACTATGTACAACACTCCTCCATTTTAAAAAGATGTGAGTTTTTTATGAACAAAATTAGTTGCACATCTATACTATTATATTAAAGCCGAAACATTAAAAGTTTGGTTGGTTGGTTGGTAACTATTGATTTTACTTATTTACCCTTACTTAATTACAGATAAAATCTTTTTTTATATTTTATCTAACTAAATTTTTTTCTTTACTAATCAATTTCCTTTTTCAGGTTAAACATGTTACCTTTAAAATTTTTGCTTTACTAATCAATTTCCTTTTTCAGATTAAACATGTTACCTTTTTTTTTTTAATAACTAAGCAGTTTCCTTTTTCAAGTAAAAGATAATATCTTCTATATGTTATCTAACTAAAAAGCATATTATAATTACTAGTATTAACTAATTAATTAATTTCTTCATTCAAATTATCTTTCCTCTTTTCTCTAACTAAAATATCTCTTTTTCCAATTATATCACGTGTTATCATTTAAAAATCTTCTTTTATATTTTATTTAACTAAAATTTTTACTTTACTAATCAATCCACTTTTTCAGGTTAAACATGTTACCTTTTTTAAATAACTAAGCAGATTCCTTTTTCAGGTAAAATGTAATATCTTTTATATTTTATCTAATTAAAAAACAAATTATAATTACTGTTACAGTGTTACCTAATAAATTAATTTTCTATCTTTTCTCTAACTAAATAATTTTTTTCCCAATTATATCACGGGTTACCTTTTTCAGCCAAAACAAGTTACCTTTTTTATTTTCTCTAACTAAAATCTCTCTTTTTCAAATTATATCACGGGCGATTCTATTTAATAAAAATAAAATCATAATATTATAATGTTATTAATTAACCGATTACTTAATTTCTCCTTTTCTAAAAACATTACGAGCAATTTTATTTTGTAAAATAACATAATTAAATAATAATTACTATAAATTAATCAATTACCCTTTTCACCTAAAATATATTAGCTTTTTAATTTTCTCTAACTAAATCCTCTTTTTTTTCCAATTATATCACGGGCATTCTATTTAATAAAACAAAATAATAATTTTATAATTACTAATAAATAACTTATTACCTTTTCAACTAAAACCTATCGCATATATTTTCTATATTTTTTTAACTAAAATCATTCCTTTTAAAGAAATATCATGGATAACATTTATATAATTATGATCATCATCTCATTTAAATATTTAAGCCTCCAAAATTCATATTTAAAAAATGTTAATAATTTTTTTTTATAATATTAAAAAAATTCCGTGCATCGCACGGGTTTTAAGCTAGTCTACATAAAATTGTGAAGCACCGGATCACTTTTTAATATAATATAAGCATAAAACAGTTATAAATTTTGACAATTGAAATTTTTTAGTAAAAAGCTTAAAATTAATGGTATCGTGTATTTTCATTTATATTAGATGATTTTTCTGGGTGTTTCATATGTGAAATGTGAGTTTATTGAAAGTTACCTGTCATTTTTAGCGAATATAGTCGGCTAATATCCAAAGTAGCTTACCGTAAAGATTCTCATTGTCAAAAAAAAAGGTGGTTAAGATTCCAAATTGGCTTGGCCTGTTTCTTCTTCCTCACCAAAAGGGTATCAGAATCACACAGTCTCATCAGACCAGCGACATCTTATCCTAAAGAAAAATATCCCAAAGAACCATAATATAAAAAATATTATATTATAGTTTCAGAAGTAAGTGAAAAAAAATTGAAGAACCAACCTAAAAGATTTTTTTTTTTTTTGAAAAGCAGGAAAATATATTGATAGATCTCCAATTACAGTAGGAGAGGGGAATAGACTGACAAACAACACGTACAAACAGGACAAGTACGAATTGCCAGACTAAAACATAAAACTAAAACAGACAAGAGATAAGGAAATCTAAGGACTAAACAACCAGACCCAGACACAACCAGACCCAGACACGAAAGCCCAGCAATACCCTAGCGTGCAAAAATTTAAATTTCCCGTGCACATCGTAACACTAATTTAGGAGAGAAGGCAGCTGAACAGAGCTCCTTTTACAGGTTCCAATACGGACAAAAAGCCGTTGCCATACAAGAATAGCAGACAGCATTATTTCAAAGACTAGCACCCTATAGGCTAAGTATCCCCTGTAGATATGAGCCACTTGGAAAACTACACCCAGCCTGCCACCAACTTATTCCTGTCTCTTCCTTCTTTAGCTAACCTGTCAGCAGATATATTCCACTCTCTCTTAACGTATACCACTCTCATATTTTTGAAATTACAACAATTGTTTTGGAAAAAACCAAACATATGCAGGGTGTCTAATCTTCCCGCCTTAGCTCTAAGAACAAAATCTACAACAGCCTGGGAATCAACGCAAATAAGATACTCTAAGCCTAGAGTTTCCAACATCTCCCTAGTATGAATTAACGCTAGCATTTCTGCTTCAAAGGGATTTTTAGATTCGCAGGGTCCCGAGAAAATATATAGCAACTGCATCCTGTTATTCATCACCACTCCCCCTATACCACCTTTGGCTTGACCTCCCTGGTTCTCCTGCCAAGATCCATCTGAGAACGCAACTAATTGGTATTTTGAGAAAACCTTTCCTAAGAAATTTACTTTAGCTGATTTTATATGATTAACCATTGCTGCCCCCGGGTCACAAAACCATAAATTTTCCATATTTGCTGATTGACTGCATGCTGCGATACACCATTCCCATGCCCTTCTTTTCGTATTAAACATAATACTATTAGGGTTGAAAATAGCATTATTGAAAATACGATCGTTCCTATGTTGCCAAATACTCCATAGTAACGCTACAACTGACACTTGCCACGCGACCTTCCAACCTGAATGCTTGATTACTTTCAAAATATAATGAAGGTTAAAACCAGCAGCTTGAATTTTTGAGGGGCTAATCGACCACCATTTGCAAAACTCTTCCCATACTCGCATGCTGAGAGGACAATTCCAAAAAAGATGATCAGTGGTTTCTGAATCTTCAAGACAAAAAAGACATTCTTGAAATACTCTCTTTAATCTGATCGCTAGCAAGGCCCTTGTAGGAAGAATTCTATGACAGATTTTCCAGACGAACATTTTAATCTTGTATGGCACTTTCAATTTCCAAATAAGAGGCCATGGACCTTCACTGATGTTGCTATTCTCCATTAAAGAATAGCATTTTTTGATTGAGAACATTTCTTTATCCTTGTTCCAACTTAGATAATCCTAAAAGATGATATTCATTCTCTAAAAGAAATTAAATATGCATTAATTATAATATCCAACTTCTAATACAAATAATTATACAATTGTTATACTATATCATGATTTGGATATTTTATACATGAATTGTCAACAACCCATATTCTATATCATGGATCATCAGCAACCCATATTTTATATCATATATCATCACTAGTTCATAAATATATTTGGGCATCAAAAACTCCCGCCAACAACTACACAATAATGACATAATTCTAAGTCTAAGTACAGTTCATTATCAACACAAATCCCTTTTTATGATACTTACCACAAACAAGGATCTAGAATCCTAAAAAGGTAACTTGCCATTAACGCATAAAGATAACTTTCTGCCAATACATAAAGATAACTTGCCGCCAACTATACAGATAACTTACCGCCAAAGTATAGAATGAGTTGGGCATAACTTACCGCCAAAGCATAGAATGGGCTGGGATTAATACAAATTATAATCAAAATTGAATAGAACTACGTGGACTTAATCCCTATAAATAAGGATATGTAGGCATCTCGAGTGGGATCCGAAAATCATTATTAATTAACATATTTTCAAGAGCAGTCCCAAAAACTCCAAAACCTTAATTATGTTCTTATTATTCATACCTATTCTTCTTATAATCTCTATACGAATACTCAAAATAAATTTAATATTGACGTTTAGTCCGTAACAAAAATTGGCTTCAAAATTTGGTATCGTCTGTGAGAATAGTTTAGAGAAAATAGAAGAAAACAATCAATGAATTGTCAAACCTCCTATCAAACTCCTGGTCGCACCTACAATCCATTCATTAAACGACATCTCTCAACATGGAAAATCCACCATCACCCGAAATAAATTTAATATTAAAACTTAGTCCATAATAAAAAATGGCTTCAACAACAATATCGAATTGTAAAAAAAAAATAAAAAAAATATCGAATTGTAAACGAATAGAACCATTCGTGAACAAAACTTAATTTGGATTCGTTTTGATGGAGGAGAGCTCAACTCCGTTCGTTTTAGTACGACTCATTTATCATAATTTAAAATTACATTTTTACCATTTTTACCAAATAGCAATATCTTAAAAAACTAAATATGTCGAATACAATTTAGTCACAATCACTTTTAATCTTTTCTTAGTGTGATGAAATAACTCAAATAATTTATGTTTTTAAGTTTATTTCTTATCATTCCATCCTAGATTTCGATTCTCGATCATTCAAAATTTATTGAGTACATATATTCATTGTAAATCATATAAATTTGCTTATTCAATTTTTTTTTAAAATCTTTTCTATGTTATCAAACGGTGAATTAATGAATCAATTATCATAATGTATAGTACCATATTCCCTTAGTCTATTTACATTTGTTATGCCCAAAATTCGGTTCGGGTATTTTAAGATGAATTCGGATCAAATACGGGTTCAATTTGGGGAATTCTAGGATTAATTAGGGTTTTGACAGAAAATGGAGAAGTCAGGATGCGCCCTCTCTTTCTCTACAAAGAGGGCGCGCCCTAAATACTAAAACATGATAAAGACTTATATTTACATTTATTTTCCAAGAAGTCACTGAAGAAATCTCTCCTGGGATTCTACTCAAGTTGGGATTCTACTCAGGTTGGGATTCTACTCAAGTTGGGATTCTACTCAAGCTAGGATTCCAGAAGTTGAAGAATTCCCTCCTGTCGTATCTCAGGAGGGGGATGACCGTCGTAGAAGGCCTCTAGGGGTTTTCCTAGATTTAGGGATCTTTCTTATACACTGAGGGCATGTTCTCCTCGGTGCAAAGATTGGTCTCTCTCTGGTGTGTGCTTTGGAGCTCTGTTCCTGTACTCAATGGGCGCGCTCTCATTGGGGAACTTTGGAGTAATCCGCACTTTGCACCCAAAAGCTACGGATCACCTGTCCTGCTATCTGGTGGGTGCTTCTCATTCGGGGGACAGGGATGCGTTCTGCACTTGGGGTAAACCATGGCTTTACCTGCATCCTTGAAATCAAGAAATAGCTTGTAGCGAATAGGACTAGTCCTCGACGGGGGAAGTTTCCATATTCGTGAAGTCTTGAGATCTTGGATGAGCCTTGGGCCTTTTGTGGTTAGGCCTCATAGTAGAACATTTCGGATGCTGGACCGATATCCAAGCCCATTTGGGTTTCTTGTTCTCCAAGAACTACGCCTGGCTTGATCCTCTATAAATACAGAGGTACGTAGGCAAATTGAGGGGTTGGAAGTCGAGAGCTCTGAATAGCCGCCACTAACCCTCTCAATCTCAGCCCCCAATTCATCACAGCCACCACACTCCGGCGACTTTTCCGGCGAAGAGCCACCATCATAGATCTTGATTCCGGCGACAGACTTGTTACCAAATTCCTCCGTCAACAAATTGGCGCTAGAAGGAGGGGAGCCAATCAAGATCTTCATCTTAGGAGGAAAAGATGTCTCACAATCAAGGTGGAGGTTCTCATGAAGAAGATGGTTATGATTCTGAAGATAGCTTGGGGGGTGACCAAGCTCGCCATGAAGCTTATGTTTCGGAGGAGATCTCTGTTCCCCCGCACCACCAAGGAACTGCAGTCGCCGCCGGATAGCTGCCCGTTCTTATCAGTAATTCGTAGTTAATGGAGCAGTTGCATCGTATGGGAGATGCCATAAATAACTTCGGGGCAAGATTGAGTTCTTTGGAGGAAGTGCAAGAAAGTAGGAGAAAATCTCGGAGTATCCCACAAAATCATCGCCGAACAGGGAAAGCCCTCCAAGTTAAGGAAAGTTCTCGAAGAGGTTGTTGGATCCTCAAGAGAGGGCGCGCCCTCACCCTCACCGCTCTGGGCGCACCCCTAGTGAGATTCAGAGTAATGAAGAAAAGATGATTTTCACGTTGTTGTTGCAAGAAGATGGTTCCGGGTATGTTCAAAGGCGGTGGTTTCCGGTCAGCGACGTTGAACTAGATTTTCCAAGGGAAGATTTCAAATATGATTCGAAGAAGGATGTTCCAGGAAAGAGGTACAATTATCGGGAACTCATCCACCATCAGGGCGCGCCCTCACTATCAGGATGCGCCCTCACGGTAACACTTGTTTTGTCGTGATTTCCACTATTTGTTCCTTCAACTTTAGCAGGAAGAAGATTGTGAAGGAGAATCCCCAAGAAATCTCAAGGCGCGCCCTGAGGGTGGTATCCAAGGTTCAGATGATTTCCAACAAGTTCTGGGAGAATTCGATGACTAAACACGCTCTCTTTAAGGACTAGCCCTCTCTAAGGACTAGCCCTCTCTCAGGACTAGCCCTCTCTAAGGACGAGCCCTCTTTAAGGATGCCTCCTCCAGGTAACATCTAAGATTTTCCTTTAGACGAATAGTTGCAGGTGGGACATCTACTTCAGAAAAGATTTCAAGAATATGTCGAGTGCAAAATTCCAATTTGTGAGGATGCTCCTTCAGAATGTTAAATATTCCCAAGAGGCATCTCCCTCTGAGGGCGCCCTCAAGTAACATAGGTCAGGGCGCGCCCTCAGTGAAATCCGACGAGATGAGGTGAACCTTGCTGGAAAGAGAAAGCTGCAAATGGTGAGTTTTGCTAATTCAAGCAGAGCATGCTTCAGAAGACTATTAAGAAGCGCGCCTTCCCCTGACTGGGCGCGCCTCCAGGTAATATACAACCTCTATATTATTTTACTCCATATATTTATTGCATGTATAAATTACAGGGGTTTACCTGATGAGAAGGCCTCCAGGGGTTTACCTGATGAGAAGGCCTCCAGGGGTTTACCTGATGTGAAGGCCTCCAGGGGTTTGCCTGATGTGAAGGCCTCTAGGGGTTTTCCTGATGAGAAAGCCTATAGGGGTTTGCCTAGCTAGAAAATAGAGAATTTGGAATCATGGCCCCGTGATCCACAGCGCGTGCCCCCTGATTAAAGGTTGAGGCCCCTTGGACATGAGCGAGCCCTTCCTCGAGGTCGTGATCCACAGTGCGTGCCCCCTGATCACAGGTCGAGGCCCCTTGGACACGAGAGAGCCTACTTCGAAGATTTCGTTGGAAGATAATGAATCCAAAGAAGTGGGAATGACATTGTTTGGCTTAGTCACCAAGTGAGGAATAGCCCTACGACTGTTCTCTTGATTTCTCATAGTACGGCTAGTGGAAGATAGGGTGAGAATCCTCAACCCCGATGAAATGCTCTACATCAGGACTCAACTTCAAGAAAATTCACGACTTCAGGAAAATCCTCCAACATAGGACGCGCCCTCAAGGAACTCTCCCTTAGAGGACCTTTCTGGTTAGGGCGCGCCCTCAAGGAAAGATGCAAATGCTCAGGCGGAATCCAATATCTACGAGGGTAATTTACTGCTTGGATTCTAGAAGGAAAGAAGCTATTGAGTTGTGGCCCCACGAACCATAGAGTGTGCCCCCTGATCATTAGGTTGTGGCCCCAAGGTCGTGAGCGAGCCCCTCTATGAAGAAACAATACTTTGCTACAGAGGACGCGCCCTCGTATCTACAATGACCTGAATGATAGGCATCAGGGCGCGCCCTAACTTATCAACCTCATGTTGTGGCTTCGTCTGCAAGTATGATCACAACAATCCATGGCACATCTTTTGCTTGAAGAAAATTGCATTGATGTGCGGCCCTATGAATCTTAGAGTGTGCCCCCTGATAGGCAGGTTGAGGCCCCAAGGTCATGAGTGAGCCCCTTTACACAAGAATGACATTCATCCGAACTAGAAGAGACTTTGTCATTACCCTCGTCCTCAGCAACTCCAACGGCTCTCTCTTAAAATTCACCTTTAATGGATGCCTCCTAGTGAAATGCCTTTTCATGAGATGCCCTTTAATGGATGCCTTCTAGTGAGATGCCTCTTCGTGAGATGCCCTTCATAGGATGCCTCCTAGTGAGATGCCTCACATTGAGATGCCCCTTTATGGGATGAGATTTGGAATAGCTCGTGACCGGAGAGTGCTCACTACCATTTTGTAAAACATTTTAGGGTGAGGTTTATGACCCCACTATCAATAGGATGATACTCTGGTTCCTCGTTATACCAGTAATTGATCGAAGTAGGGTGATGCCTGAATAGTAGACTACAAGGTAAATTAATTACCTCCTAGTCTAGGGGGTAGTCCATGTACACTTTCCCTAGTCTTAGTTGAGTGAAATTTTCAACTTTTTCGAGAATGCAAGATTGTGCCGGTAGAACGCGCCATGCATGGGGTCTATTGGAGGATTGAAAGCATTTGCCTTGGTAGAAGTCTCCTCCATGTTTGAGTAAGAATTGCTCTTGTCCTCACCATTGTCTTTAGTAGGTGGAGTTGGGATTTTGGCCGATCGCAAAAGTCTTCCCTCTTTTGAGGATGCGCCCTTCATCTCAACAGCCTTTTGAAGCCCTAGTGCAATCCTTTTAGATTTGATGGTTGCAGCTTCTCGAATTCTGAAGTCATCAATCCACTTGATAGTATCTTGGTCAAAGAAAGCTCTTGAAGAGGGGAGGATGTGCAAGATAGGAGGATTCAACTGGTGACTCCTTGAAGATGGATTATTTTGAAGAAGGAGCCCCTGTTGTTGAACATCCTATGGAGAAGTTCGTGATTGTAGGATGCCGGCTGTTCAGGAGAAGGCGACCCCTAACCCACATTGGTCAGGGCGCGCCCTCAGCGAAATCTAACGTGACAGAGGCTTGCTAGAGAAATTAGAGATTTTGCTAGCTTAAAGGAATGCCTAGGTATAAGGCTTAATGACGATAATTTAAGAATGGTACTCCTTGAGCATCAGAAGAAGGAAAATCACTTGGAATCGAGGCCCCGTGATCCACAGCGCGCGCCCCCTGATTACAGGTCGAGGCCCCTTGGACATGAGCGAGCCCTTCCTCGAGATGGTAATCCATACCGCGCGCCCCCTGATTACAGGTCGAGGCTCCTTGGATATGAACAAGCCCCTCTTCAAGGTGATGCTGGAAGAAGAAGTAGCTGAGACCATGAAGATGGGAGGATGAAGAAGTGTCTAGGAGAGAGGCGACTCCACAACAAAGAGAACGTGCCCTCAGGAGATAGATCTCCTCGTATCACTCAAATTCCTTCAATTACGTGTAGTGAAGTGAGGTTGAGGGCGCACCTGAAGGAATTTACGGACGAGCGGAAGCATGGTATAACAATTATTTCCGTAAAAACCATGTATCGTGCATATAGAAAAACATATAAAATCAAGAGAGCGGAGGAATCGAAACCTTACCTTGAAAAATCGAAGCTTTATAATCTATGGTTGCTAGCAGTTGCTTCTCAGAGTGTGAAGCACTCTACCGGTATCCACCAAGATTGATTCTTCGATGAAGCTTTTATAAAACTCGAAGCTTTATAAAAATGGAACTTTTCCTTCTTGAGAGAGAGAGAGAGATGAAGAAGATGGAGGCTAGCTCCCTTTTGGTTTTTCACAAAAACACAAGTGTGTACTTAGAATGAACTATCTCATTCTATTTATAGGGCACAAGTAGGTTTTAGTATAATTAATATATCAATATATATTAATATATAAATCACACACTTTATCTTATAAAATGTTTAAATAATAATTAAAACTATTTTAATCATTATTATTTTTCTAAACTCTTTAGAAAATAACTTGCTCTCTCAAAATACCTTCATCAATAAATTAATCTTTTTATGGTGTGACCCTGTAGGTTCAATATTAAGCCGGTAGTAGAAATAAATAATAATAAACTTTTTATTTATTATTTATATGAATTCTAAAATTCATTAAATATAATTAACTGATTAATTATATTTATTCTACATCGTGAGTGATGCTTCTCAACATATCGCGACTATCCGGATAACATGAATTCACTGCTTAGAATACCAAGAACCTGTCAGTGCTAGTTACCGTACAATCAATTCCTTCTACCCTACAATATCCAGATTAAATACAAGGCATGGATCTCGTGTCAAGCATATCAAATTTAATCATATGATTTCTTATTCATAATGCAAAGTTCATATTAATGCACATTAGAAACTCCTTTCTAATTTCATTCACTCTGGCCAGAGATTCCAGAACTCGCATACTAAGAATAACATAGGATATTCACTTCCTTACTAGAAGGGGTAGATCCTTTATTGACCGTTAACTATCTCCATACACAAATCCCTATGCCCAGAATAGACCTAATGGATGTCCTTGAGACTAAGGACTAAACCAAAGCACAGTTCATTATATACAAGATTACTCTAACGATCTCAAGTCTAAGGACACTTGTACAACTATCACTCAGTGAACAACTATCGACACGTGAGTAAACTCCATTAGTTGTTCAACTTATCGAGTCATGTTCAGTGAACTTATTCCCTAATAAGCACCTACATACTAGCTATAGTGTCACCACACAAATGCCTATGAGAACAGACATCCTCCTGAAAGGAGCAAGCATAGCATGTACCAATCTTTGCGGATTCACTAACTTCCGATTAGTTATCCTATGATCAGGAACTGTTTAAGTTTAGAGTTATCATCTTCTAGATCTCACTATTATAATCTCATTATAATTCTAGAAGCTTTACTTTAAACCATGGAATATCTTATTTAAAACACTTTAAATAGATAAGGCCCGTAATAAAAACAAATAAGTCTTTTATTAATATTAATGAAATCAAATAAGAGTACAAGAAAGTTCTTCCTAAATCATCACATATGATTGGATTTTAGGACAAACTCTTTCAGCACCCTCCCTCTAAAGGAAAGCATCAAGGAGGTTCTCAGGGGAATCCACATATTGAAGAAAATCCACAAGCTCAAGGTCAAAAGGAACAAACTCAGACTCAAGAGGTAATTCTCACACAACTTTATGCCGGAGTTCCAGGTAATGCTCAAACAACGGCTCAACCTCCACCCTTGGGGGGTATTCAGTCCAGTGCGCAACCACATATCCAAAATATTCATGGGGTTGGAACTTTCAATATAGATGACTTGAAGAAGCACTCTGCTCACTTGGATGGAGGAAGCATATCCGCCACTGCTTAAACTTCTTCTCCATTTTCGGCGGAAGTTAGAGAAGCACAACTCCATACTGGATATAGGGCTGATACACGCTAATATATACAAGAATTAGACGATAAGAATGATCGTTAGAAGAGATGCAACAAAGAAGGAATATTTTGGTTAGAGATAAGAAGATGTTCAATAATTTACATTGAAACTCTCAAGGCCTTTACATGAATAGTAGTGAAACTCAAGGCCTTTACTCTGAATCTCAAGGCCTTGAGCTCTGAGGGAAATTGGAGTTTTAAGGCTTTCTTAATTGATCTGGTGGAATTCTTAGGATGTTTTGACATTGAGATGGATGCTTACCAAGTAACTGACTTGGCTAGATATCGTCTGCTGGCAACAACTTTCAGGGAGAGTGCTTAGCAATGATTTCAAAAGCTTGGGTCTGGAATGATTACCTATTGGGAGACGATGAAGACTTTGTTCTTAACAAAGTTGCAAGCAACAGTGAAGTATGCTCTTCCCGTTACAACTCTGGCCAACATCAAGCAGAAAGAAGGAGAAAGTCTTCAATCTTACTTCAAAAGATTGAATGCAGAATCCGCTTTGGTTAGAGGAACAATCGATGAGACACTTAAGAATTTCTTGATAGATGGTTTGCAAGTGGAAATGGATTTCTGGAAGCGTCTTCGAGAAAGGGATTCAGCTATGTTGATTGATGTTTTTGCACATGCTGAATCTTTTAAGATAGTGAAGCAATCCTTGGTAGAAAATCGGAAGATAGAAGCTCATGGAACGCTAAAGAGAAGATTACAATTCCTGTATATCGTACCGGAATCGACGCTAACGGAGTAAATGCAACTAGTGTTGGAAGAGAATGGGGAATTCCAGATACGTATTCTCATGATCGAAGGACAAATAATTACACTCCGTTAGTGGCTTCGATTGAATACATTTTTGAGGTGAACAAGAATAAAGGGCTTTTTAAGAAGTCGGTTCCTTTGTCTACCTAAGCAAGGATAAGAAGAAGCACGGTGAGTACTATGATTCGACAAGTCATAATACTCATGAATGTCGTCAACTGAATGAATGTCGTCAACTGAAGGATGAAATTGAAGATCTGATCAAGGAAGGATACTTGACCGATTGGATTGTCAGAAAAGTCAAGAAGCATAAGGAGAATCCTGAGAAGAACGGAGGGCGCGCCCTCCGTGATGAGGACAAAAATGTGGAGAAGAGATTTGTCAAGGAAGGAAGTGTACACATTATCTTTGGAGGACATCACTTGGGGGGTGATAGCAACAATGCTTTGGAGAGATATACCTCTCACCGATGTGAATAGCTTGGGGTTGAGGCCGCCCAAATTGTTCAAGGAAGAATGTGCGGATATCACATTCACTGAAGATGAAGCTAGATAAGTGCACCACCCTCATAATAATGCCTTGGGTATAGATTGGCTCTAGGAACGTGCATCGGGTTTTTGTATACAATGGAAGTTCGGTGAATATTTAGTATTACGACACTTACAAGAAGTTAGGATTTCCAGACAATGCATGGATTTATGGTTTTTCAGGAGAAGTTGTGAAGTGATCGATGCAATCAGGTTACTAGTAACTCTTGGAGAAGGTTCTCTCTCAGTAACTCGGATGATGGAATTCATGGTTTTGGATCAGGAGTCAGCTCACAATACCCCAGTAGGGCGCCCCTTGTTGAATGAAATGAAGGTAGTGACTTCCATTTTTCATCTTACTATGAAATTTCCTACACCAAATGGTGTGGGCACTATTCGGGGATCGCAGCATGATTCAAGGGAGTGCCATCACAAGGCAAATAAAAGTTTCAGGAGAATAAAGGAATGGAGGGCGCGCCCTCATTGAAAGAAGTTCTGGAGGAATCATGAACAACATCAAGGTAGGAATTCATGCTCATTATTTTATTCAAGAATCAGAGGATGAGGCGTCCACCCAGAGGGCGCGCTCTCAGCATTAAAGGTAAAAAGATCAAGGGAAGAAGAATGTTATTGGAAGGCTTGGTGAATGCCCTTGTCGAGGAAGACTTCCCTCTCAAAGAGGATGTGCCCTCCAAGGATGGTGCCATGATTGAAGACCCTCGAAATCTTGATTTTGATATTGATCCAAGAATGCCTCAACCGGTGGAAAAGACAGATTCGACAAAAGATACAATCTCAATTTTGGTGTATGTTGGAGATTCAAGTAAAATTTTGAAGATAGGTTCTTAGTAGAATTCTAAGTAGAGAGAGCTATAGCGTTGAAGGAAGATCAAGGTGGACAGAATATTAAACGTTGGATTGTTTAAAGAATTCTACTAGCAAAGTGATTGATCGGTTAGTAGATATAACAGCAGGGCATGTTCTCTTGAGTTTCAAGAACGTTTATTCGGGTTATATTCAGATTCCCATGTATGCAAGCATACTTCTTTCATTACAGATAGAGGATTATACCGCTACATTGGAATGCCTTTTGGCTTGATTAATGCGAAAGGAACTTGAGAAGACCATAGAAGTGTATGTGGATGACAGCTGAAGGGGTCCGTACGCCTTAATATCATAAGGCGCGCCCTCTGAATATATATATATATATATATATATATATATATATATATATTTAGCTTTAGTGCGAGCCCTGTAAGAGGCTTACACTTGTGCATAATATCTCTTGTTTCTTACGCCTAGTTAGCTCATGTAAGCTTAGAGATGTTGTGCATTTGTGTTATTCCTCTACGAAGAAGCCAAAATTAGAGATGAATGAAAAAGCTTAGAGATATGGATTGAAGAATTTAAGGACGCGTCCTCCACATAGAATCTTGAAGACAAGAAGAATAAGGACGCGCCCTGAAGAAGAAAAGCTACAAAATTTTTGGTGTTATTTAAGATTGAAATTCCATGCTTCATCTTTGATTTTGCATGGAATTGGGGGGTAGTTATTATGCCCAAAATTCGGTTCGGGTATTTTAAGATGAATTCGGGCCAAATACGGGTTCAATTTGGGGAATTCTAGGATTAATTAGGGTTTTGACAGAAAATGGAGAAGTCAGGACGCGCCCTCTCTTTCTCTACAAAGAGGGCGCGCCCTAAATTCTAAAACATGATAAAGACTTATATTTACGTTTATTTTCCAAGAAGTCACTGAAGAAATCTCTCCTGGGATTCTACTCAAGTTGGGATTCTACTCAGGTTGGGATTCTACTCAGGTTGGGATTCTACTCAGGTTGGGATTCTACTCAAGTTGGGATTCTACTCAAGTTGGGATTCTACTCAAGCTAGGATTCCAGAAGTTGAAGAATTCCCTCCTGTCGTATCTCAGGAGGGGGATGTCCGTCGTAGAAGGCCTCTAGGGGTTTTCCTAGATTTAGGGATCTTTCTTATACACTGAGGGCATGTTCTCCTCGGTGCAAAGATTGGTCTCTCTCTGGTGTGTGCTTTGGAGCCCTGTTCCTGTACTCAATGGGCGCGCTCTCATTGGGGAACTTTGGAGTAATCCGCACTTTGCACCCAAAAGCTACGGATCACCTGTCCTGCTATCTGGTGGGTGCTTCTCATTCGGGGGACAGGGATGCGTTCTGCACTTGGGGTAAACCATGGCTTTACCTGCATCCTTGAAATCAAGAAATAGCTTGTAGCGAATAGGACTAGTCCTCGACGGGGGAAGTTTCCATATTCGTGAAGTCTTGAGATCTTGGATGAGCCTTGGGCCTTTTGTGGTTAGGCCTCATAGTAGAACATTCCGGATGCTGGACCGATATCCAAGCCCATTTGGGCTTCTTGTTCTCCAAGAACTACGTCTGGCTTGATCCTCTATAAATACAGAGGTACGTAGGTAAATTGAGGGGTTGGAAGTCGAGAGCTCTGAATAGCCGCCACTAACCCTCTCAATCTCAGCCCCCAATTCATCACAGCCACCACACTCCGGTGACTTTTCCGGCGAAGAGCCACCATCATAGATCTTGATTCCGGCGACAGACCTCAAACTTTGTTGTTACCAAATTCCTCCGTCAACAATATTTTCAAATAAAAAATAAACATAGACTATTTCATATGTTTTATAATAAATTCATTTGAAATAAAATATTTAATTTACAAAATTACTTATTTAGGTGAAATATTAGTGGAACAACAAAATATTTAAACTTAAAATAAAAAATATCAATTATCTAACATAAAATTGGTAAATCAACTCTTGTACATCATGAATTGATACTGATTGAACGAATCTAGACATCACCATCTCTGTAACATTGCTTATTTTTGACTTTCAAGAATCTGACATATATAAACTAGCTAGTTATTATGTTCATCATTTATCTTATGATGACAAGAATAAATAAAGGAAGTTGGACTTGGTTTAGAGGGTGTTTGGCAACAACTTATTGCTTATTCATAAGGTTTTAAGTTCATTTAGATGTGTTTGGGTATTAGCTTATTCGGCGAGTTTAAAGTCATTCCAAGCCCATAAGGAAAAAGCTTAGCAGAGGTACTTCTAATTTATTGCTTCTCACTTATGTAGTTATCTATGTAGCACAAACCAGAAAAAATACCAAATTAAGAATATGCCAAGAAAAATATCAGAAAAATTAAATTCTATACATAAACACAAACCAAATTCTAAACGGATGATTACAAATTAAATTCCGGCCAAAACCAAGAATTCCGGAGAATAAAAAATACGCCCAGAAAAATACCAAAAAAATGTATATTGATCCATATACAACGATTTATGCATATATGAAATCAAAAACAACAAACAACCCACCGAAATTCAATATTGAAATTTGTCGAAAAATAAAATTTACCGAAACTTGGTTTCGATGGCATAAAGATGTAGAGGAGGAAGAGAGGAAGAGTTTGACTATTTATACGCTCGATTCGGGTTCCGGAAACATGAAGAACAAAACTTTGATTGTGAATAAGAGAGGAGAGAAAGAGACGGTAAAGAAAGAGAGATGAGGGGGACGGGGAAAAGAAAATCGGGGGTGGGTGTTAGCATGGGGGGGGGTGGTTGTCGGGTAGATTAGGATAAAAAAGTAAAAGTTGGTATATATTATTTAAAGTTTTTATGATTTTTATGAAATTTTTATGAAATTTTAATAAAAATTTACTATTTTTAATGTTTTTATGAATTACAAAAATTATTTTTTATAAATGTTTTATTATTTTTTACCTTAATTTTAATTCATTTAAATAAAATATGAAATTATTTTTTAAGTCAAAACTTACTTTTAGTCACAATTTACCAAACACTATAATTAACTTTAAGTAATTTTAAGTAAAATTATCCAAACACACATATTTAATTTAAAGCAAAAAATTTTACTTTTGACTTAAAATTAAAATACTACACTTTAAGTTATAAATAACTTATTTTAAGTTAATTCAAACGGTTTGTTAGTTATGTTTACAAAATTTAATTTATGATTACAATTTAATATACTTTTAGCATTGAAGATGGCCACATGTTTACGCGAATCTATTTATAATTTTGTTTAGAATAAATGACAGTTTGTACCCCTTATGTATATGGGTTTTGTCAAATTGGTCTAGATTTACGTTTTTTAGCACTTTGCAACCCCTATCTTCAAATTTCGCTTCGAATTACAACCCTTCACTAATATTCTAGACCAAAAAGGAAGGTTTTTATTGATGAATGAGACAGATGCATAAAGGTTTAAGAGGTACTATGTTTGTCTTGAACCCTTAAAGGCCTACATCCATCAAGAAAGGCTTCCTTTTTGGTCTAGAATATTAGTGGAGGGTTGTAATTCGAAGCAAAATTTGAAGATAGGGGTTACAAAGTGCTAAAAAACGTAAATCTGGACCAATTTGACAAAACCCATATACATAAAGGGTACAAACTGTCATTTAGTCTTTTGTTTATGTGTAACACCCCCAGATCCAGGGTCAGGGATCTGGTCGTTACGGTCTCAATATCCATCCATAAAACCAACATAATTTAAATTACAACCTTGTGACCCAGAACAACATCATAAAACACACCCGTTATAGTCCCAGAGATGAAATCAGAGTAACCATCAATATTATTAATCACAAGATTGAGTTCTTACAACCCAAAGAATTACAATTTTACAATTACATGCTCTTTGCCATCCATTGGTATATGTCATATATATATAAATACATTTGATGTACAAATGCTAACAACTAGCCTACCAGAGGCTGCATCCTTAGCAATGGTAGCTATGACCTCAGCGGTTAATCCTCTGACGGCTGACACCTGCCTATGCTGAGTACGCCTTGCGCGGCCATCTGAACTAGCTGTTGTTGTGATATAAATAAATAAAGCAAGGGTGAGCAATAGCCCACCAAAAATATAATTGAACAGTGATAATATATAACAGTCCAAAATATCTTTGAAACCATATGCCATGCATTAACGATGTAGTACCAACATAAGGTATGAGATGAAGTTACAAGGTAACTCAAAATATATTTGTTTTGAATAAATATCTGCTATGTCAAAGATGAGCAAGATATTATCAACTTTTCATAATAGAGGAACTTGCAGGAAGAGTATTGCAATTCCAATTCAAACACTTTTCAAACCTGCCAATAATGATAAGGTTGCAGGGAATTTCCAACATTGAGAGATGAACTAACACAGGAGTTTGACGCGCCAGGAGACATAGCATTTACACGATGATCAGTCGCATGTTATGCTCCCCACATCTTGTTTACTACATGTAGAAGGAAGCACCGACGGATTTACTTGTCTACCGCCCTCTGGAACCCCCCGGCCAACGGTTGGGCCATTTGCTGGACCGGCGCCACTGGGTCACTTACGCATCTCCTAGTTCATTTCACATCCATAACTTTAAAACGTAAAGTTCCTCCCCCTTTCCCCAAGTATATTACTTGTTGATAGGACTCCACAAAGTAGTCGTATCTATTTGGAAAGGAAAAATCACCAATATTTCCCAAGCTGATGCTTGTTAATGGATATAAACTTGTTCCATCAATTCTTACCCCTCGAGCGTTGAGGAGGTAACCAAAAAGATTCATATCGATGTTTGAAAGAATCAAGATGTGAGTAACAAGATAGTTTAGCAAGTATAGGACCGGGCAGTCCAATAAATAACATATCTAAAGTGAGGTCCCCTTATATATGTTTGGAAGTTGAGCGAGTATTTAAATCTTCTTTAAGATAGATTTAAATGAAAATAAAGTTTGGGAACCTCCCCTTGATAAGAATAGTCATAAAATACTCCGAAATATTTTACACCTTATCTGAAGGTGATAGATAATCTTTGAATAATATGAATCATCATAAAAAGAACTTAAAAGAATTTAAATCAATATTCCAAGAATATTTATTAAATCATTAATAATTAAGGAACACGAATAAATCATAATATTGCTCGTAAGTAATCCTCGAATGAATATATAGAATTATTTACTAAATAACTCTCTTCTTTAAATGAATATTCAAAATAATATTCATTAATTAAATTAACTCAAGTAAATGTTTAAAATAATATTCACTAAATAAATCAAACCTTAAATGAATATTTGAAAATAATATTCATTTAATAAATAATATTCTAAATAAATATCCAAATAATATTCTTTTAGCAATCAAACTTTAAAGGAATATTCGAAGCAATATTCCTTATGTAAATAGAACTTCGAATGAATATCTTAAAATAATATTCATCAAGTACATAAAATCTTAAATGAATATTCACGATAATATTCATTAAATAAATTTCCAAGAATATTAAAGTAATTACTCATTGAATAATCAAACTCTAAACGAATATTCGAAACTAATATTCATTAAGTAATTAAAGCTCGAATGAATATTAAAATAATATTCAGCAAATAAATATATGCGAATGAATATTCAAAATAATATTCATATAGTACCTCTCGATTGAGATAATATCCAAATAGCATTCCTCGAATAATTTCCAAGTATTCAATACTTTATGAAAATATAAATAATGTTCATAAATAACATTCCTCAAATAAACTGTCACTGGAATCCCTCCGGGTTTCCACGACTAACTCTATATCCCAAAATATCGACTCCCGGTCTATATTGAAAGAATGAATATCATACGCCCTTCACTAAGGGTCTTAGCAAAACAATCCTGCTTATAACTGATAATTCATATCTAGTCTATAAGCCAATATCAATTCAGGGAACAAGCATATCAATAGACTTGAAAGTAGGCATGCATGCTATGGCATATGTATACAACAATCATTATATATATTATCACAACAACAGTTCCAAGTATTGGAAACTTGCCTGGTAATCCTGTTGGGGTAGTGTGCCTCGTGTCAATCCAGTGATCTATAAATAGTCACAATAACCGAGGTCAATCACTGAACATTTCGAAGGTTAAGTATAACTTAACTTAAGTCATGTAAGCTTAGTCCAAAACACACCTCGAACCTATCCTTAATGTCGGATCTTTACTATTCACACCTCTTTCACTAAAACGTTCATAACTCGGTAACCGTTAACTCAAATGACGCACCGTTTTCGCGTACATGATCTAGAGAATGTCTAGAAGGTAGCTAACCCAAAATTGGACTTAGATAAGAAGATTAATTTTTCGGATTTTTGCTAAAACAGGGCAGGAGGTTTTAGGGAATAGTGTTACCTCCGAAAAGTGGTTTCTTCGCACTTAGCCTCGATTCGAACTTTTTTATAAAATCGGAAAACGATCCATTTTACTTGTGGTTTTCTCTCACGCCTTCCTTTTTACCTCTAATATTTAATTATCAAGATTCGCCACTGATTTCGTGGTATTAAAGGGGTCCAATTTCAGTTACGAACTTTCATTTACGGTTTCGAACCACTTTTACGAATTTAATCATAACTCCTAAACCGTAAGTCCATTTCATACGAACTTTATATCAAAACGAAGATTATAACATAATCTAGCTTATCATGGCAGAAATCGAAGCTTAACAGTGAGTTAAAGCTACTGTGATGCACGGTTACTTAAGGTTAAACGAAAATCGGGCATTACGACGGCTATAAATCGAACCTTTCCAAATTCCAAACTTTCCAATAATCATAGTTTCCATTCCAAACAACATATACATATAATTTAACCATGAACTAAGGCCAAGCAATGCCTTTCCGTTCATCTAAACTATTTTAATCCTTACCAAAATCCCAATCATAATCATGCTTATAGTCACTAATTATCATAACTAAGCTTAAATCCATCAAGAACATGCATAATCTCAAAGTAAGACCTAGGGTTTCAAGTGTGTTATACCTTCCTTGGGGTGAGTATGCACTTAGTAAGCCTTGTATAGTCCTTGTATAGCCTCCATGAAGCTTGGATCATCAATCAAAATCAAGATCCAAAAGTTTTGTTCTTGAGGTTACTATTCATCCTCCTCTTTGATGATTTTATTGAAAATGGAAAAAATGGTGTTTGAGGCTAAGATTTTTATGGTATCATTTTTATGAAATATAGGATCTAGGATAAAAATTTGGAGATCAAATAATGGTTGGAACTTGGATTTTGGTTCTTGAATTTCTTAAAAATTCGAATGGCATGAAGATGGGGGAGAGATGGAGTTGTTTGCCTTGCTCTTTGACCTCATCTTGTTCAAAATGAATTATTATGGAAATATCTAGCATAAAGCTACTTTAATAAAGGTGTGATGCAATGGATGATGAAAATGGAGAGACAAGTGTTGATCTTTTAATGGTTGTCATGTAACTAGTAGTTTGATTTGCTAAGTACTTGGTTGATCTCTTGATTCTAGTTACTCTTGTAACTATGTTGGTTACTAGATATTTTCTAGTGGCTTGCACAAGACTCTTGCTCCCTCTGCTTGTTTCTTTGTCCGTTTATTGCTTAATTCGTTGATCGTTCGAGGGAATAACTCATTCGTTTCTAATTAGGGTTTTACCAAAAACCTTCTTAATATTTCTAATACTATTCTTCATCTTTCTTAATACTTCTCGAATTTAAATTCCTTAATTCCCTTTTTATAAATCCTTAAGTCTTGCAGTGTCCAGGGAAATCTCGGAGAAAATAAAAGTGCTCTTTTTCTGAATCCGACAGCTTTTACATACACTTATTTTCCTCCTGGATCACTAATACGAGCTCAAAAATCCGTTCCGAATACCGGGTATAACATTATTATAATAATATTCCCAATTCCACCAAAATCACTATTCATCACTTATTTTTATTTAATTCCTATATTTAGGAAAATGAACCTGGTTCACCCTCGAGTGTTCCTTAACCTTTTTACGGAACCGCTGGACTTATAATAGATATTGATTTGGATGACGCAAGAATAATCTTACTTGAAATAATATCGTTATATCCTTAGGAGATAGATCATCCTTATCTATGCTGTCAACCAAAAGTATTCTGCATGACATATAAATAATTGAATTCAAATCCATTCCATTCATTTAATAGACATTCGTTACATCGCAGTCATAACCACTATTCATTCCCATACTATTACATAATAAAAAGTTTTAATTCTACCCAAAAATCTGGGTTCTTACAGTCTCCCCTCCTTAAAAGGATTCCGTCCCGGAATCAGGTAGAAGACAATTGGATATTTGTTGGTTATTTCATTTTCCAATTCTCTGGTCAATCCTTACACATTCCAATCTTTCTAAAGTGCCTCGTACTGGTGTTACAATACACCCCTTATACGTTCTACCAATTCTTTGGTACTTTCACACAACACATTATCCGGTATACGCTCTTGTCCGGTCTTATACTATTAACCTTATTGGTACGTGCAGTGACTTCGGTATCACTAACGCGCTACGAATTCCGGAGATAACCTCACTCGTAATTTTGCAATTCCTGATCGCTTTAATCTTCGCAATCTCGACGTATATATATTTAGGTGGAAAAATTTATCGAGAGATCACTGTGATCAATGAACATTTGTTACATTGCATAGCTAGTACAGAAGGGGGCCAGCCTTTAGTACTTGACAAGCAATTAAACAATTAATGGCATTCCACTTAGACTTCTATCACACAGACAGAGAGTCACGTAGTAGTACCTCCCCTCCTTAAAGGGTTGTTCTTCTCAATTTAGAAGAAGATAAATAGGAGTGGAGAAAAGATTTTCAGAGAATTATAGAAATTTTTCATGATCGTTAAATATCATACTTAAAATTTTCCTCTGAACTATAGAGGTTTATCAGAGAAGAAAAATAATCGTAATCGTATCAAATACCACTATATCGTAATCTCACAAGTCAACATATCCTCGCTGCTCGACCCATCATTCTATGGACGTATGTTCTTGTTCAATCTTAGCAACACTCATCATCAAAAATCTTTCAACCTCTCAGGTTAAATCTTAGATTTCTCGCTTGACATTATTATTACTGACATTTCACGCCATGACACTGGCCATTTCATATTCATAATTCTAACACCATCAGGTTGTCATTCCGAGAGCTCGTTAGGAAAACCCATTGATCAATCCATTCATAACATTCTTTGCTTCACATTCCATAATTAATTCCCAATCTTTTCTTTATCAATCACATCCTTCGTATTATCTAATTCTTATTTACTTTTGTTGTTTTTCTCCACCGTCATCTCAGGGTTGAGGCACTCGTCACCTTTATTCAATACGTGTTACACGTTTGGGGCCAAATTTTCCTTTGTTCACCCATCTAGATTTCACTTTTTCATTCCATGAGTTTCTTTATTACTCAATCAATCTTTTCCGTATTTCCTCGAATTTTCCAAACTTAAAAGGAGTCAATTTGTATGTCATTTATGTTCCTAATTCCAACTTTCTGTTTTGGTCAATACCCTTGCACTGTCAATTCCATACTTTTCTCGCTTTATTACTGGAGCTTCTCATGAGTCCTATCTGACTCTCTTATTGATTTTCATCTCTATCAGTCACTTGTCTTCATTTCTACTATAATCATTCTATGAACCATCATATCCGGATTATTTATTACAAATATCTCGTCGTCTCCAAAATTAAACCACCCGAAACTGACCTGGATGATTTCTCTAACTTAGATTCAATTCAACATTTCCACAGTCGTAAACACTTAATTTCTCAGAAGGGTCATCATTGCTTATCATTTACGTCGTGTTTGAATCACTAAACATGCGGGTTTCATAATTGTCAATTCAAGACCCTCTAGGAAAACAAAATAATCAATATTCCCTATCCATAGGGAATGCTTCCTGAACTTGGCGTAGATATTACATGAAGCAGATAAAATTGCAGAAGAGCTTCAAGCATCGTAGCTATGCCAAGTTGATGGAATTATCAATCATATTTCTTTAGTAGAAGACTGGAAGCTAACGGTTTACTTAGTTAATTTCGCACCAGGTCCTGGTTTACCTTGACATAGGACTTCCTAACGCAGGTAATATGCTTAAGACGATATCAGGAATCGAATCTTTACTTAAACTACTCTTATGGTTGATTCTTGCACAATCATTAGAGGGAATGTAAATTCCTCCACCACTTTCTGACCTTCAAAGTCCTTCTCAATACCATTCCGTTTCTTTGGTATGAGCATTTATACCTACTTCCTTATACTTAAAGTGTCGGCCACCTCATTGGCCTTTCCTGAATATAATAATTTCTTGAAGTCAATGTTTTCTGGATTTATTCCAACTCAGGGTGAAAGCATTCTCCCTTAAATTCTGCTGAATGGGAGGAAGCGTATATCAGTCTTTTCCAATAGTCATTGCTTCCACCTTTCTGGTGTGAACTTTACTACAGGTACTCCCCATCATATCTAGGATATTTCCTTACTTAACTCCCTTCTCGTTTTAGGATAATCTCAACCTTATTGGTTCAATCCATACTTCCTCATGGTTTCACACATGCTTCATCTGGCCTTATTATTACTATGTCATACATTCCTTACCAAACTTCCCCCTTTGAAGTTCAGAACATTACCTCTTCCCTTATAGGGTTTCTTAGGTCATTGTCATCATCCCTCCTGTATCTTCTGGGTACAGGGTATATCGAACATCAATAATCAATTTTATAACAATTCTGTCTATGTACTTTTCGAGATTCCTTTCCACAAATCCTTACAGGTTCTTTATACTTTGGTCGATTCAACTTATATCGTCTGAATTCAAAATGTCTTTATTAGGGGTGATGCTATCCTTTGTGCATCCCCAGGGTTCGTCTTAATTTATGGATGCTCTACCCTCAATTCTATTTTCAAGGAATACTTACATTACCCTGAAATTGGCAATCAAATCATGTACCCTTAATAAGGGTCTGTTTTCAATCATTCTCATTTTAATAATCTATAGGTAGCTCATGTTAACCTTTCTTTCAAACGAATGTCGGTCTACATGACCTTCCAAAAGACAACATATGTCTATCTACTCTTTCATACAGAACTTGGTAATGGTAGAAAGGATGTTCTGGAAGATATTGGTCGTGTTCAATGTGAATCTCTTAGCGCCTAATGCTCTTTTTGAGGACACTAAGCTTCAGATAACATTTATGCATCATACTGCACTGACTTTGGCAATCTTCGTAACTTTTCAGTGGTCACTACCCTCAATCCTAATACGTCCATGGTATATATAAAATCCATCATCCTGTATCTCAATTCAATTTATATCAAAAGCCCTCGCGGTTGGCACTTGATTTGAAGCACCCCGCTTTGTCCTTACGTTGCTGGTTCAGTCACTTGATAATCCTTAGTGACTTGGCCCCCATCTGGCCATGCTAAATATGTGAGCTTAGGGGTCGGCTAATAGCATTACTTTTCTAGCAATTGCTGGCATATTGCCTTCTACTTTGATACATTTTGATCTTTCCAGAGCTTTACTCCATATAAGTCTCACTCGACTTCTCGGTACCGTCTCCGGTCACCTTTCCTTCACTTTTATTCTTTCAGTTAATCTTATCAATTCCACGTACCACAAAAGCTTAACATTTCTGGCATAACAACCTTTTCATTTAAGTCAATCCCGAACTTTCTTAGTCCGGCTTGTTTCTTAATTACATTTCCCTTTTTCCGTCCAATCTCAACTTCATAATTTTGTCTCTACAATCAATCGTAATAATTGGGATCTATCTACCAATCCGTGTAGCGGCTACCTTACCCAATTCATAGGGTTTGTTTCAGTTTCCACTCTCTTCAGTGATGTATTCAGATAATCAGAAAGACAAGGTTTGCCAAATTTTGTCCAATTCCTTTCCAGGATTAGGGAATTTCAGTCAATCTATCCATCCACTGGTTACATTAAGAAAATCCATTTCGATACCCAAAGAATATTTCTATGAACATCCGAGCTGGTCGAACCATAAACAGTTACAGTAGCGAAATGATTGACATAAAGCTGGGAGTTTAACCATTAGAAGGAAACCAAATATACATCGTCCCTAGAAGGGGAATCAAAAGTTTCAAACTAAGCATGCCGTACCTCCCCGATACATGTTTATCCTAATAGTCGATACTACCGAATACCAGTCTACTTAACAACTAGTCTAAAAAAGGAACACTACCATCGGGGTCAGTCGCTTCCCAGAATTGGCACTACCAAGGTCATCCGAATCTGGTGAACCGTGTTGTCCAATTGTATTCGAAAATTATGTTGTCATGTTGCACAAGCACAACACCTAAACCTGTACTAGGTGCATCCTAATATATTCCAAAAATTCTCCTTCTTTCCATTAGGTAACGCCAATGCTGGGTCGTCACCAGTTTTTATCTTTAACTCCAGGGAGATTTTCCCCCATTTATCTTGTCCATTCAAACTTTTATTCTTACAATAAGTCGGGTTACGGGACTACACTCTCTGTAAAGTCCTGAGCAAATCTTTGGTAATACCTTGTGAATCTTATGAAATTTCTCACCTTTGCCGGTGTGGTTGGCCAATCTCCATTTGAAGCTGTCTTTAATTTAGTGGGGTCAATCAATCACTACTTCCTATTAATTATATGTCCTACTGTCTGGACTTTATTTTGCCAAAACCCTCACTTCGAGAACATGGCCTACACCTGTTCATTCAGGTTTCATCTAAAAGCATTCTCAATTTCATCTCAACCACTGCTTGCCTTACTCAATCCATTTATGATTCAGTGTCAAAATAAACCTAAGATAACTACCATAATCCATTCAAGGAAAAGAAGGAATTTAATATTCCTTTGAATCACATGCATCTAATGTTTCTGGTTCATCATTCCACTGAATTGAACTAGACTTATACTTGGTTCCTGACGATAGCCTTGTTACTAGTTTATCACAGACTCATTGGTCTTCTCCTCTTGTAGGTTCTGAGATCATTGTCTCGCTTACTACTTCCTTATATACTTTATCCAATCATGCCATCACCTTCCTATGTCTTTATTTTTCTAAGTTGATCCATTCATAAAATGAACATTTCCCTGAACCAAACCACCTTACCAATCTCAGTTTGACTTTATAAATTACGACCTATGAAATCTGCCCTCTCATGGCGAATTATCATTAACAATATTCACACTAATCCATTTATCACCTGATATGGCACTTGCTGCCTCTATCTTAACTGCTCCTGGAGACTCTGCTTCCTATCCTCTGTTGTTGTCTTTGATAATCATGTATCACTCTAACTCTTTTCTCTTTAATATGAAGGTCTCTATGGATCTTTACCTATCCTCATATAAGACCTCAAGTAATCCTTCCAATTTGACTTAATTGCTGGTACTTCATCCGGCAGTCCATCTATGAATCCATTATGCATCTTTAGTTCTCTTAATAATATCTCAGTTCTTTACGCTCCCTTCTCTGGGTACTGTACCTTAACTCTTACAGTCTCTCTGGCTGTAGCCCTCATTTCCTTAAGGGTAAACTCCTTATACTTATCAATATTCCCTTCCTCTGCTGGGTCCTCAACCGGGTCCTCAGTAGGGTGCTCTATCGAATTCACCATCCGATCTTCAACATCAAAACAAGCATCATTATGTTACTGCTCGTAATCCCCAAGGTCTGTCGCCTTACTAGTCCATACAAGAACGAGCTAAGTTACTATCATGATACTTTAGGGTTCCCATAAGGGTTTTATATGTCAATACTACATTATGTAGTCTGACTATGAACTTGGCAAGAGTTCTTATTATCTTTATGAATTTATTGTTTTAACGTCACGTCATCTCTGGGATTTATAACGCTCTCTCTGATACCATTACTGTAACACCCCCAGATCCAGGGTCAGGGATCTGGTCGTTACGGTCTCAATATCCATCCATAAAACCAACATAATTTAAATTACAACCTTGTGACCCAGAACAACATCATAAAACACACCCGTTATAGTCCCAGAGATGAAATCAGAGTAACCATCAATATTATTAATCACAAGATTGAGTTCTTACAACCCAAAGAATTACAATTTTACAATTACATGCTCTTTGCCATCCATTGGTATATGTCATATATATATAAATACATTTGATGTACAAATGCTAACAACTAGCCTACCAGAGGCTGCATCCTTAGCAATGGTAGCTATGACCTCAGCGGTTAATCCTCTGACGGCTGACACTTGCCTATGCTGAGTACGCCTTGCGCGGCCATCTGAACTAGTTGTTGTTGTGATATAAATAAATAAAGCAAGGGTGAGCAATAGCCCACCAAAAATATAATTGAACAGTGATAATATATAACAGTCCAAAATATCTTTGAAACCATATGCCATGCATTAACGATGTAGTACCAACATAAGGTATGAGATGAAGTTACAAGGTAACTCAAAATATATTTGTTTTGAATAAATATCTGCTATGTCAAAGATGAGCAAGATATTATCAACTTTTCATAATAGAGGAACTTGCAGGAAGAGTATTGCAATTCCAATTCAAACACTTTTCAAACCTGCCAATAATGATAAGGTTGCAGGGAATTTCCAACATTGAGAGATGAACTAACACTGGAGTTTGACGCGCCAGGAGACATAGCATTTACACGATGATCAGTCGCATGTTATGCTCCCCACCTCTTGTTTACTACATGTAGAAGGAAGCACCGACGGATTTACTTGTCTACCGCCCTCTGGAACCCCCCGGCCAATGGTTGGGCCATTTGCTGGACCGGCGCCACTGGGTCACTTACGCATCTCCTAGTTCATTTCACATCCATAACTTTAAAACGTAAAGTTCCTCCCCCTTTCCCCAAGTATATTACTTGTTGATAGGACTCCACAAAGTAGTCGTATCTATTTGGAAAGGAAAAATCACCAATATTTCCCAAGCTGATGCTTGTTAATGGATATAAACTTGTTCCATCAATTCTTACCCCTCGAGCGTTGAGGAGGTAATCAAAAAGATTCATATCGATGTTTGAAAGAATCAAGATGTGAGTAACAAGATAGTTTAGCAAGTATAGGACCGGACAGTCCAATAAATAACATATCTCAAGTGAGGTCCCCTTATATATGTTTGGAAGTTGAGCGAGTATTTAAATCTTCTTTAAGATAGATTTAAATGAAAATAAAGTTTGGGAACCTCCCCTTGATAAGAATAGTCATAAAATACTCCGAAATATTTTACACCTTATCTGAAGGTGATAGATAATCTTTGAATAATATGAATCATCATAAAAAGAACTTAAAAGAATTTAAATCAATATTCCAAGAATATTTATTAAATCATTAATAATTAAGGAACACGAATAAATCATAATATTGCTCGTAAGTAATCCTCGAATGAATATATAGAATTATTTACTAAATAACTCTCTTCTTTAAATGAATATTCAAAATAATATTCATTAATTAAATTAACTCAAGTAAATGTTTAAAATAATATTCACTAAATAAATCAAACCTTAAATGAATATTTGAAAATAATATTCATTTAATAAATAATATTCTAAATAAATATCCAAATAATATTCTTTTAGCAATCAAACTTTAAAGGAATATTCGAAGCAATATTCCTTAAGTAAATAGAACTTCGAATGAATATCTTAAAATAATATTCATCAAGTACATAAAATCTTAAATGAATATTCACGATAATATTCATTAAATAAATTTCCAAGAATATTAAAGTAATTACTCATTGAATAATCAAACTCTAAACGAATATTCGAAACTAATATTTATTAAGTAATTAAAGCTCGAATGAATATTAAAATAATATTCAGCAAATAAATATATGCGAATGAATATTCAAAATAATATTCATATAGTACCTCTCGATTGAGATAATATCCAAATAGCATTCCTCGAATAATTTCCAAGTATTCAATACTTTATGAAAATATAAATAATGTTCATAAATAACATTCCTCAAATAAACTGTCACTGGAATCCCTCCGGGTTTCCACGACTAACTCTATATCCCAAAATATCGACTCCCGGTCTATATTGAAAGAATGAATATCATACGCCCTTCACTAAGGGTCTTAGCAAAACAATCCTGCTTATAACTGATAATTCACATCTAGTCTATAAGCCAATATCAATTCAGGGAACAAACATATCAATAGACTTGAAAGTAGGCATGCATGCTATGGCATATGTATACAACAATCATTATATATATTATCACAACAACAGTTCCAAGTATTGGAAACTTGCCTGGTAATCCTGTTGGGGTAGTGTGCCTCGTGTCAATCCAGTGATCTATAAATAGTCACAATAACCGAGGTCAATCACTGAACATTTCGAAGGTTAAGTATAACTTAACTTAAGTCATGTAAGCTTAGTCCAAAACACACCTCGAACCTATCCTTAATGTCGGATCTTTACTATTCACACCTCTTTCACTAAAACGTTCATAACTCGGTAACCGTTAACTCAAATGACGCACCGTTTTCGCGTACATGATCTAGAGAATGTCTAGAAGGTAGCTAGCCCAAAATTGGACTTAGATCAGAAGATTAATTTTTCGGATTTTTGCTAAAACAGGGCAGGAGGTTTTAGGGAATAGTGTTACCTCCGAAAAGTGGTTTCTTCGCACTTAGCCTCGATTCGAACTTTTTTATAAAATCGGAAAACGATCCATTTTACTTGTGGTTTTCTCTCACGCCTTCCTTTTTACCTCTAATATTTAATTATCAAGATTCGCCACTGATTTCGTTGTATTAAAGGGGTCCAATTTCAGTTACGAACTTTCATTTACGGTTTCGAACCACTTTTACGAATTTAATCATAACTCCTAAACCGTAAGTCCATTTCATACGAACTTTATATCAAAACGAAGCTTATAACATAATCTAGCTTATCACGGCAGAAATTGAAGCTTAACAGTGAGTTAAAGCTACTGTGATGCACGGTTACTTAAGGTTAAACAAAAATCGGGCATTACGACGGCTATAAATCGAACCTTTCCAAATTCCAAACTTTCCAATAATCATAGTTTCCATTCCAAACAACATATACATATAATTTAACCATGAAATAAGGCCAAGAAATGCCTTTCCGTTCATCTAAACTATTTTAATCCTTACCAAAATCCCAATCATAATCATGCTTATAATCACTAATTATCATAACTAAGCTTAAATCCATCAAGAACATGCATAATCTCAAAGTAAGACCTAGGGTTTCAAGTGTGTTATACCTTCCTTGGGGTGAGTATGCACTTAGTAAGCCTTGTATAGTCCTTGTATAGCCTCCATGAAGCTTGGATCATCAATCAAAATCAAGATCCAAAAGTTTTGTTCTTGAGGTTACTATTCATCCTCCTCTTTGATGATTTTATTGAAAATGGAAAAAATGGTGTTTGAGGCTAAGATTTTTATGGTATCATTTTTATGAAATATAGGATCTAGGATAAAAATTTGGAGATCAAATAATGGTTGGAACTTGGATTTTGGTTCTTGAATTTCTTAAAAATTCGAAAGGCATGAAGATGGGGGAGAGATGGAGTTGTTTGCCTTGCTCTTTGACCTCATCTTGTTCAAAATGAATTATTATGGAAATATCTAGCATAAAGCTACTTTAATAAAGGTGTGATGCAATGGATGATGAAAATGGAGAGACAAGTGTTGATCTTTTAATGGTTGTCATGTAACTAGTAGTTTGATTTGCTAAGTACTTGGTTGATCTCTTGATTCTAGTTACTCTTGTAACTATGTTGGTTACTAGATATTTTCTAGTGGCTTGCACAAGACTCTTGCTCCCTCTGCTTGTTAGTTTGTCCGTTTATTGCTTAATTCGTTGATCGTTCGAGGGAATAACTCATTCGTTTCTAATTAGGGTTTTACCAAAAACCTTCTTAATATTTCTAATACTATTCTTCATCTTTCTTAATACTTCTCGAATTTAAATTCCTAAATTCCCTTTTTATAAATCCTTAAGTCTTGCAGTGTCCAGGGAAATCTCGGAGAAAATAAAAGTGCTCTTTTTCTGAATCCGACAGCTTTTACATACACTAATTTTCCTCCTGGATCACTAATACGAGCTCAGAAATCCGTTCCGAATACCGGGTATAACATTATTATAATAATAATCCCAATTCCACCAAAATCACTATTCATCACTTATTTTTATTTAATTCCTATATTTAGGAAAATGAACCTAGTTCACCCTCGAGTGTTCCTTAACCTTTTTACGGAACCGCTGGACTTATAATAGATATTGATTTGGATGACGCAAGAATAATCTTACTTGAAGTAATATCCTTATATCCTTAGGTGATAGATCATCCTTATCTATGCTGTCAACCAAAAGTATTCTGCATGACATATAAATAATTGAATTCAAATCCATTCCATTCATTTAATAGACATTCGTTACACCGCAGTCATAACCACTATTCATTCCCATACTATTACATAATAAAAAGTTTTAATTCTACCCAAAAATCTGGGTTCTTACATTATGATTCATTCGTTTCCGTCTAATAACGTACGGCTTTGCAGAATGAGGATAATTAATTGTGAATTTGTGACTCAACTCGGCTGGCCAGTAGAAGAACATGCATCAGCTTGAGAGAAACTATAAATATCTTTATATAATTTAAATTGGAGGTTCTTTAAAAAATAATAATATAAATTGGAGGTAAAAAATTGTTGGGTTTGCTCAGCAGACCTTAATTCCACATTAGTTATTGTTTGATGTGGGTCGAACCCGCACGAATTTATTTTTGGACATATCCCAAAAGGTCTCATGATAATGGAGTTATCTGGCTGCTCTATATACAAGAGAACTATATCTTATTTTCTCAATGTGGTACTTGGGTTGACACCACCCAACAATACTTCCCTCAAACCAAGAACCACATAACCCGTGATAAATCTATATACATCTTGCACCGCCGCTATACCCGTAGAACCTGTCACCTTAACACCTTTCAGTAAGACTTTTGACACAAGAAACCCAACAGATTTCCAATCGTCACCGAAGGGAACCTCCCACATCGAACAAGCCTTTTTTTTCCATTCTATCATTTGTTTGATAGCTTAAACTAGGCCCCACTTTAGATAGGTTTTCGGTCTTGATCAAGATAGGACAAGGGCGTGCCGGAACGGTCGGTAGCTGCTTAGTCTCATCCGAGAGTCTAATCTCCTTGTACTACTTTTTTTCTTTAAAAAAAAGAAATCAATAAAGAAGGGGGTTGATTTAAGCTACTTCCTTTCCATTGCATAGCTGCGCTAGCAGGTACTACGAGCCCTCTATCCCACGCATCTAACCAGCTTTCGCGGGTTGGACCTAGCGAAAAGGACTCTAACTTCGTGCAAGCAAGCGCGAGAGAAGCAAGCAAAGTAGAAGCTTTGCCAAAAGTAAGACGGGGAAGCGCGCAGCCCATAATCCCTAGGATCCAACTACTAAACCATGGGTTCTGATACCACTTGTTGGGCTTACTCATCAGACCTTAACTCCATATTAGTATGATATTGTCCGCTTTGGACCGAGCCCGCACGAATTTGTTTTTAGACATATCTCAAAAGGCCTCATAATAATGGAGTTATGTAGCTGCTCTATATACAAGAGAACTATCTCTTATTTTCTCGATGTGATACTTGGGTTGATACCACCCAACAAAAACTCCTCGATTCACATGGATTAAACTTGAACTAAAATGGAGGAATTACCAACTAGCTTCAAGTAATTACACGACATGAAAAAAAATATATTTCTTCCGTCTCATGGTTTAATTTTTTGATAGTCAATATTTTTAAAATTTTACTAAAAAATTTAAAATTGTAAACAAATCGAGTTGTTCATGAAGAAGCTCAAGTGTAGTTTGATAAGGGTTCGATTCGTTAAAAACTAGAGTTCAAGTTCGAACACAAATATATGTGCATTAAGCTAACGAGCTTGAACCGAACTAGTAGCATATGCGGCTCGAGCTTAAAATGCTTTGTTAAAACTCGATATATATACACTATGATTTTTCATATTATTTTTCATTTTAAGTTTAAAACTATAACGCAAATATCTAAATTACGAATTATTTGAAAATAATATATTAAAATTTGAGATTGGCTTGAGTCGAAACTGATAATTAGTTGAGTTAAATGGGTTTAAACCTTCTTTTTTTCAAGTTAAATTTTACTGTTCAGGAATTGTTTTGTTAAAGGTCCGAGATAAGCCCGGTTCGGTTTTGTTCAATAAAGCTTAAGTGCAACTCGGTTTGTTAACAAACTCGAGCTCGAAGATCTTTTTTGTATGATAAAAAAGCTCGACTCGACTTGTTAAAAAAAACATTAAACTCAATTCGTTTACAACCTTTAAAATTTAATATATATTTATATAAATGAAAATAATAATAAAAAATATATCATAAAAAAAGTATATTCAATTTAATTTTAAATTTTTTTTCAATTTTTTGAAATCATAAAAAAGTAATTCTTATTTATCTATTAAAATAAAAAATTTGACTTAAAAGAAAATCAAACATAACAAGTTGAGATCAGCTGAGATCATGGTTCTAAAAATCAGCAGATATGCTGATAAATCGATCGATAAATCGTTAGTAGACAAGCCATCGATTTGTTCATAACAAATCGTTGATAAAACATTTTTCAAGTAAAATGGTTAAAATCATCAAAAAAAAAATTAACTGATCGATAATAATGATTCTGTGTGATGCCAATAGACTAGATAGTTCGGAAGAGGAAGAAAAATGATAATGAGATTGTAAGTTTAAAGGCAAGAAGATTATATATACTAGCATGGGTGCCCGCTCCGCAGGGCTTTTGTTTTTTTCTAATTTCATTAAAACAATCAAGTGTTTACGTAATATAGTTTCAATAGTTGATGAAAATTCCTGCTGTCTGATTAACAAAAGATGGATTGGAAAAAAGTTACATAATTTGGGATAGAGTTGTCTTGTAGCTTAGTTACATATGCATTACCCAAAAAACTGAACCAAAAGCATTACATGATTGTTTCTTCTTGTTTTGTTTAGCCCTGAGTTGTTTTACTGGTAAGTGGGGAATCAAAGTTGAGTTGAGACATTCCATCCAGGTGGTAAGACGAATTTGATGCCTGTTGAGCAAATGATGAAAAAGAAAATATAAATTGATAGAAACTAACATTTGCAAATTGCAGTGAAAATACTTTAGCTGCACTGACCTCTGCAGTGGTTTTGTATAATGAGCTACTTGTTGTTTCGTCCTTGTCTTCGTTTGGATCAACGAAGCCTTTACAAATGTTAGTTGTCCAGTACATTGGAGCGTTGTTGACAACATTAACTTCTTTGATGAGGAGCATAATGGTAACTTTTTGTTTTGCCAAGTTTTTAAGTTCCATCGGAAAGCTTTTATCTTCTCCCAGCTGTAAGCATAATTTTACAATGTTATGGTATGTCTAAAGTAAGTTAACTTTGTTATTTAGGAAAAATTTAAAAACCTGTTTTATGATGTGGACTGCTCTCTTTCCAACCATGCTTCGAATTTGTTGATCACCTAAGATAAGCTCAATGTCACCTGTATCATCTCCGGCAACAGCTGAAATGTTGAATCTGTAAAAGAAACCAACGGATTTCAATGTACAGAAATAGTAAAATAAATGGTTGTTGTATTAAATTGTTTAAAGTGAAGTAAATTACTTCTTATCTGGATGTGGCAATATTCGATCACAATTATCGTAGTACCAATTTCCGTCATCCAAACGTATGTTCTGCTCATAATCAGTACAGATTGTGGAATACCAATTTTGTTGTTCATCGACATACTGTATGTTCAAATGCGCACAAACTTCTCTCTACAACATAAAGTATCAATTGTAATCCTTAATTAAGTGTTGTAGTTAAAAAAAGAGTAGAAGTTACCATAATGTAATCCTTTCCCAGTTGCTTGATTGCAGCAACCTTCAGCAAATCAACTTTCCTCTGTTTGTCTTTCCCATACATTTGCATTGCAAATGCTGGTTCTGTTAACCTAATATAAATGCTAGTTGTGTTAACCTAAGTTCGAATGCAAATTACTTGATTTGTTTATATTAACATGTACAGTACTTACATTTTCCTGAGTTGGACAACACTGTAATGGTTATAGTTTAGGTAACACTGAGTACCTCCTACACTGGATAAATCCACCTCATCTGTTGGTTAGTAGACAGATGTTTGGTATTATAGTGTTGTAAAATTTGTTGAGTATAATGTCTATTTAAAGAGTAAGTATGATTACCATTCCATATTGAAACACGGCTACTTGCTATGATTAGAATAACTGGTTTTTCCAAGACCTCGCTCATTTGTTGTTCGAATTTTTCAGCAAAGGAATCCCAAAAAGTTACATTGACCGAAGACCTTCAAAGTATAACATGGAATGTAAAGAATATTAAGTACTGGTAAAGAAAAACATGTAAAGAAAATTTAGTAAAGGTAAAAAAACAAAAGCAACATATTTCGTATGAAGTAACCTTTCATCTGTAAGGATCAATTTGACTTGTTTTTGTGCATCCCCAAATCTGTTTACCAATGGTGTTAAAGGTTGATAATGCTTGACTATGCCTATAACATCTGCAGAGTATATATCATAGAAAGGTATAGTTAGTTAATATTTACCTAATGTACGAAATGGTATGTTAAGTAATCACCTGCAAGGTATGTTTTCTGTTTTGCCAGGTCTTTGAGCTCACTATGGTCGTAGAAATCAAAAGCATTTTCTTCAATACTAATTCCATCATCAACAATCTCTTTTATCTGTGTTTCGTTTGAAAAAACCAACTGGACGTCGTTTCTTAGACATCTGAACTTATCTTCTGCCTTATACGGCTGGACTTTAAACTTCTTTATTATGCAAATTTTCCCAATAGTAAGTTTGTCTTCCATTTTATCCACACAACTTCCCGGAACAAAGGCGTGAATCCTATTGTTTTGCATGGGATTTTGAAGTCAGTGATAGTGAACACAGTAAATATGTTGACAACAGTTTGATCTAAGCAAAGAAAAGTGGTTACCTTCTGATCCAATAAGATTATGTTGAAACCTTTGAAAAGTTCACCTTTTTTCGTGGCTGCTCTCCATAGCCTAACGATCCGTGCTTTAATTTTTCAGTCATATCTTCCTTCAGCAATAGAACTCAGTTCATCAAATTTCATTTTCGACATTTTCTACTTTTGCTTATGCACTAAGTTTGTAAAGTAAGATTAAAGTAGATAGGTATATGAGTAATGGATGTAAGAGATGAAGTTTATGGGTAAATGTTATCAAGTACCAACATAACCATTTATGTTGATTTGATAGGTTTGAAAATGGTGGAAGCTTGTAATTAAGTTTTTTCTTAGAGCGTGGTAAAAATATCTAATGTTTTGGTTAGTAAAGTTTATACCAATTTTCAGCTTTTGTTTTATTTTATAGGGCCATTCAATTACTTGGATCTTTTGTACGAAAAAGTTAATTTATACATTTTACATTCAAAGTTGATCCTTGTTACAAAAATGGTATATTGTTTGTTTCGATAGTAAGAAGTTGTTTGCATTGAAAAGAAATGGTTACTTAGATAAGAGAATATCAGGATTAACAAAAGTAAGTCAGTGCTACATCCATTCTTGAGTTTGCAAATTACAAAATTTAACAAAAGTTGAAGAAAATTATTGCATTTAGATCGCCTTTGAGATTCTTCACTTGGTCTTCTTCTTCTGCATGCGAAAAAATTGACATTATGTTAGTTCTTGGTAGCAAAAAACCATGCTATAAATATTAGTAATATACTCTTTCACTTACCTTGTCAGTTTTGAGATTCTTGAGGGTTTCTTCGTCTGCATCATCATATGGCACTACTGATTTATTCTTTCTTCCTCGAATCTTTCTGGTGTTTATTGATCTTCCAGTTTTCGGAGTTTCTTTTGCATCGACTTCAGTGTTGGTATCCTAGAATTTATGATATAATGTACGTATTACTGTAAGGTTTGAAATGTGAAGGAATGTTGTTTTGATTGCTCAGAAACTTACAGTCATAAGGTTGTACTGATTATCTTCAAAGCTTTGTTGTTTCAATGGCGTAAAAGTGCCAGTCGACTCCGTAACTTCTTCCATCTTAGTAGCTTCATAGGTTTGACATCCTTTAAGAATATTATCAGCTTTGACTTCAATTGTCATGGTGTATTTGCGGTTTTCAAAGAGTCGCAGGTATTGGGGGAAGTAAAGTTCTCTCAGTTCCTAATTATAAGTATAAAGTGAAAGAATTAATAGTGGAAGTAAAATATTTATTTGACACATGGTTAATGTTCTTCCATCTTACTAAAAATGTTGGTTACCTCTTTGATTGGTGAGTATAGATCTTCCACTCTCTTCTCTGTAATCTTACTAACTTCTAAATGAGGTAGGATTATAGTCACTGATGCTGTGTTATCAGTGCACAATGTTTGTACTTGGAAACTGGAAAAAAAATTGCATGCACTGTCACGTCTCCAATGTTTGTAATCTATATTCATTCCTAACAGTACATACCTTCTTTTTGGGTGAGGTATAATCCTGTTACAATTCTCGCATCTGAATTTCTCTTGGTCATATCTCAGTTCATTTGAGCACTTTGTGCAGCTAGTCAAGTACCATTTCTTCTTCTCCTCAACTTTCTTGACCAAAACCTCGCAGCATACATATGTCTACCATTTGTGGTCCCAATAAAATTAACTTAATTGTTAAGACAATATTATTATATGAATCATGATGTAATTCTGCAATACCTCAATATGTTCTTCAGTGAGAGCTGTGAGCTCTTTCAAACTCAATATGTTCAGCTCTTGTTCTTCACAACTGGAGAGGTCCGACATTTCCTGCACTCTAGAAAAAAAAAGAATTTAAACATTGACCAAAAGATGATAGTACGTCTTATTCGCATTTTAATATTATAGTACCTGCTTTTGAGGTTGTCAACACTGTAATGATCAGGATTAATGTAGATTCTGGTAGCAGGGTAATTGCTTAAATGAGGTTTTCCTTTGTAAGAAAATGCAATAAACAAATTCAGTATAAGTTGAAAAAAACAATAAATGTGACTATTTCTTGGGTGATTATACCTTCAAAACGATTAACTTTAGCAGAACAAATTAAGAGCACAACATCTTCATGCTCATTCACTGGCAACGCTTTGTCTAATTGGATCGCAAACTCATCAAACAAAGTAACTTCCACGCTATCTCTGTAAACAAATGTTGTTTTCCATTATATCAAAATTAAACAATCAGATTTCGTTTCAATTAAATTACAAACCTTCCATCGACTAAATCAAATTTCAGCCGATATTTGTCTTGATTATTTTTGTTTGAAGTGATTATTGGTCTACGACTCTTCATGAATCCAACCATGTCTGCCGAAACACATGGAAGTTAATATAGAATATTATACAGTAACGAAAGCAAAAATAATTTTAGTTTTATATTATACACTTACCCACTAAAAATCTATTGTCGTTTGCCAACTTTTCAATTTCCATCATATGGAAGAGATCAAAAGCGTATTTTTCAATTTTCAATCCTTGATTGTTGTCTAGCTTTAGTTTCGTGTCCATGGTGAAATAAATATGTTTCTTGTTTCGTACTGGATGAAATGTTTCATCTCCTAGGAAATCTTTAACTTTGAAGTTTGATATGATGTAAACTTCACCTTCGATCAAATCTTTTTCAAAATCAGCACAATATTTGGCATTTGCAAAAGCATGTATTCTGGTATTCTACAAAAGAAAAGAAAATGTACTTAGATTAGAGAGGATCTATATGTAAATTACATGTACAGTTACATTAGAAGCCTAAGTAAACATGTACACTTACACAATCATCTATTAGAAGCATATTTAATCCCCAGAATTCGTGCGTTTCTCTGTTCATGCCTTTCCACACTGCTTGGGCTCTTACTCTACATTCCCATTCATAACTTGACACGTCTAACTTACTTAATTGATCATACTTGTTAAGTTCCATACCTGAAGGGATTATATACAGTACATATTAATAGCATTTATAAACTTGATTGCAAAGTAGTTGATTTACAAAGTGATTTAATATTACTTGCTTCTTGCTGCTTTAATTTCTTTCAGATTAGCAGTCAGAGTTCAAAGGAGAGTAGATGCTTTCCTTCTTTTGGAGATAAGGTGTGGTAGTTGTGGTGTCTTTAATGTATGTTTGTGTTTAGTGATGATATTGGTATTTGTGCATATGTCTGTGAGTGGAGAATTAAGTATTAGGTAAACAGATGTTCAGTACACCGATTGTAAACTTTAGCACAATTCTATCAACTTTTCTTTGAAATCAAATATTTTTAGTTAGGGAATTTGAAAGAATACTTGGAGTCCTTCTTTTGGAGGTAAGGTGTGATAGTTGTTATTTATTTGTTGGAGTAAATTAAAGATAATTTTCGATTATTACTTTATTAGTAATCTTTTATGTTAAATCACATGCTTCGAACTATTAAATGACATGGTCTTCTAAGTTTTGTTTTTTTTAAAGACATTCGGTTTACCAAAATACGGTCATTAGTTGTTTTAGTACAACGATTAAGAGATAAAAACAACGAAATATAGGATTGTCCGAAATCCGTTAATATTAGTCTACAAAATAGATTAACTTTGTTAACCAAAATAAGCCTTGAACCTTCTTCTTGACAATAGTCCAGTGCTTAACATAAACTTTGAATTCTTTTTTTCCATAAGAGTTTCCTTCTCTGGTACTGAATAAAAGACAACGTCAGGAGCTACTGCTGTGATGAGTTCCCAGTATTCTTGGCTGAAATTGTTATTCATTGTGATTATGCACAGAAATCATTAACATTACATTACATAATAGAAAATTCAGCAAATATACCTCAGTGCATTCATTGCACATTGGATTGTTTGCCACCACCAGCTTATCTACTTGTTGGAGGGGTAGTTTGTTTGGGTTGCCATTGCATATATCCAGACGAAGAGGACTAAAAAGAGTAATATAAAACCTTGATTGTCCAAGATAATGAAAGAAAATGAAGAAAGAAGCTGTCACTTTGTACTCCGAGAATAAGTCCTTCAACCCATATATTAAATTGCTCATCCTACAGTAATTGACTTGGTATTCCTTCCCATCACCCATTAGTAGGGTCAAACTGTTATGGAGTGCAAGTCCAAAACAATGCATGAATTTCCTTGGCAGTTCCTACGCATTTCAAAATGCAAATAAGTTCATGAAATATGCATGTTTGAACATGTTTTAAGTTGATGAAATTTCTTACCAAATCACCGCTTCGCAACATATCATCAACAACAATTTTGAAGCATTTGTTGCTTGAGTTGGTCAGTGCATTACCTGACAAATGCAATTCACTGTAAGTAACATATAGAGATATAAACATTTATAAAGATTCATATAAGTAATTGATATACTACACCTGCCAAATCAAATTCAGTATTGTGTTCTTTCTCTAATATAGTTACTTTCAACTTTTGAGACTCCAAACAACGTTTCATAACACAAATATCTCCTTCTCTTAAGTTGAGGGCTTTAGTAAAGTTTTTCCAGTTGTCGTTAAACAACAATGTGTTACTCTCCCACTTCAAGTTGATGAACCATTTCCTTCTATCGTCATTCAAACTTAACTCAATCCAACTAATCTGGTCATTCAAATGTAGCTTTGAAATTCCGTCTTCCAAAAGAACCTAGTGTTAATGTAGAAATTTACCAATATTCACAACCATTGCAGTAATATATGTGAGGACTTGTACATGTCAAATTCAAAATAATAATTTACCTGAACAAACGTAGTCTCTCCTAGATGTTCTTTGTTGACAATAAGCTCATAACTATCTCTTGAATCGCTCGAAGCATTGTAGTAGAATTTTGCAGCCATTTTATCAGATTCAATACTACTAAAACTTTCTTCAATGACACGTGGTTTGTTTACTGAAATTCTTCTCAAAGGATAATAAATCTCAACAGCATTATGGTCAAAAATCTGGCTTCTAAAATTCCCACCACCATTATATTCAAGAATGAAAACATAGTAAGGCTTGATACCATAAAAATCCATCATCTTACTCAAGTTTTCAATGGTTGATTTGTTAGGATTAAAAACCCCACACCAAGTATCACCATTTGTAAAGCCTAAGTAAATGCAGTTAGGAATTTTATTACCAAACTCAGAACAGAATTCGTACGGCAAGTGCTGTTAATATCCGTCAATCATAAAACCACAATCAGTTAAGTAGATATATATTTCTACCATAATAAGAAACTTAACTAAACAATCAACATTACCAGTTCTCCTTCATTAGTAGATGAAGAATTGTGGGAGCACAACATTTGAATTCCATTTGCTAAAGACATTACAAATTTCATTCTGTCAAAACCATTTCAAAGAGCATATTAGTTAAAAAAATGCTAATGTTAAGTTTTATTTGTTGTATGTGAATATCAATAATCCTTTTATAGACAGGAAGATTAGGAAACTGACCTAATTGATAGGATATCTACCTTACTTTGGGTAGAAAAAGGAGTTGGATACCTTCATCAACCAGTCTATAGTTTGGGTGTGTACTCTTAAGTTTACTACCTACATAAGTCTTCATCTAATTTTAGAAAAAATGTGGTGGCCAGCTAATAAAGTACTCCCTCCGTCCCGATAGGTTCTTAACATGGTGATCGGGCACGGAGACCAAGGATAGTGGGTGTAATATTGTTAAAATAAATGAAGTAGTGGGTGTAATAGTGATTTTATTGTTAAAATATGTGAAGTAGTGGGTGCAATAGTATAAAGTGTTGAAAAAGTGGAGTAAAGTAGTGGATGTAATAATGTATTTTATTGTTAAAAGTTACTATTTTTGGTAATGTAAAGAATTGGTGGGACATCCCAAAAAGGAAATTGTTTAGAAATGGATGGGACATAGGGAGTACATGAACTTATTCAATGAGTTCAACAACCACTTCTGCATAGTAAAGTTTGCTATTTTCGTTTTTTTATTAATTTTGTTCTGATTACTAATACCAAATTTTTTTGCCACTTTAAAATCCAAAAGTAGTACCAGTACCATTGACATTGACATACACCAAATACAACTTAACATTACCATTGTTGCCCAGTTGCAATAATTGTTACGATTACATTCCTAGCTACCAAAATAGATCATCACAGTACATGCATGTTAAGGTCTAAACACCCCTTTTCATTCCCTTCCTCAGTTTGCATGCTTCGATCCTTAGCTTCTGAATTTCTTTAAAGAGTATCACAATACTTTACGGCTTGAGTAAATTTATCATAATCATTATTTTATATCATTTTAGCCAATCAATTTAGCTAATACCATTGGAGATGCTCTTACTTAAGTAATTTTTTTCCCAAATATCTATTTTCAAATCTCTACTGAAAATGACCCATGCAACATTTATTAATCAATACTTATTCCCGATTAATCACCGAATTGTACAAAAGTTTTTGTACATGATTTATATAATTGTAAAAGGAATATTATTTTAATTTTTTTTAAAGGAGGAATATTAATTTATATTCGGCATTTTATTTTTTGAGAGACCATTCCTAACACCTAGATAATAAACTTAAAAAAACTCTACTTATGTCAACATTAGCTAAAGTCGTACTCTACTTGTTTAGAATGTAACACCTAGATATATAGCCAAATCCGTCGGAGCACAATGCTTTACAACTTCAGTAAATTTAACATAATCATTATTTTATATCATTTTAGCCAACCAATTTCGCTAATACCATTGGAGATGCTCTTACTTAAGTAATTTTTTTCCCAAATATCTATTTTCAAATGTACATTTTGAATATTCATTAAAATGACCCATGCGACATTTATTAATCAATACTTATTCCCGATTAATCACCGAATTGTACAAAAGTTTTTGTACATAATTTATATTATTGTAAAAGGAATATTATTTTAAAAAAATTTTTAAAGGAGGAATATTAATTTCTATTCGGCTTTTTTTTTTGAGAGACCATTCCTAACACCTACATAATAAACTTAAAAAAACTCTACTTATGTCAACATTACCTAAAGTCGTACTGTACTTGTTTAGAATGTAACACCTAGATATATAGCAAATTCCGTCGGAGCACAATGCTTTACAGCTTTAGTAAATTTAACATAATCATTATTTTATATCATTTTAGCCAACTAATTTCGCTAATACCATTGGAGATGCTCTTACTTAAGTAATGTTTTTCCCAAATATCTATTTTTAAATCACTATTTTGAATATTCATTAAAATGACCCATGCAACATTTATTAATCAATACTTATTCCCGATTAATCACCGAATTGTACAAAAGTTTTTGTACATGATTTATATTATTGTAAAAGGAATAATATTTTAAATAATATTTTAAAGGATGAATATTAATTTATATTCGGAATTTTATTTTTTGAGAGACCATTCCTAACACCTACATAATAAACTTAAAAAAACTCTACTTATGTCAACATTAGCTAAAGTCGTACTCTACTTGTTTAGAATGTAACACCTAGATAATAAACGGTGTGGTTGAAGGTATTCAATGTAGATTTCAATATGTTTCCCATAAAGTAGTGCGTTTTCCTCCATTTATGTCAACTGTGTTTTTTCTCCATTTATGTCAAACTGTTACTTGAAAAACAAAGCTAACTTCAGTTTGTTTGGGAGAAAAAGGTATGCAACTTTCGTTCTTTTTCTGGTTAACAGCACCAAAAGTTATATTCTTCCGTTAGTTTCATACGGTTAACTGCTTTCATTCGGAATCTAATTGGATACTGGTTTCGTTTTTTCTGTAGGTTGCATTCGAAATTCCATTATGAAACGAATTGATTTGTTATGTCAGATTTCTCCTGCTTCTCGTAAAAATGGTCTACTGGTAACTTTCAAACATATGCCTTTTATTTTCTACACTTTGATGCTATATATGTTCAATTCCACTTATTTTATATCCTTTTCAGATTTTACCAACTGTTTTCTGCTCTGAATTGGGTGACAAAATCCCGGAATTTGTTTATCTTTGTGTTCAAAACTGTGATTCTTGGCGTGGTAATTATCGTCCTAATAATGCATGCATTGAAAATTTGGGCTGGATGATGTCGTATTATAACGTAAAACCTTACAATCTAGTTTTACTTCAATACAATGGCAAAGGAATTTTGAAATGCAAATCTTTAATGATAATACTGTGGAAATCGATTATCCGATGAGGAAAATTGGAGTGAAGAAAGCACGTTTAACAGAAAATGAAGAAATCTTTAGTGATATTGAACTCGAGAAATTGTCTGCTAAATTCTCCTATAATGCTTTCAAAAATTCAAGGATTAGTCATGAGGTTATTATAAAAACAGAACATCTCCAAGATGCTGAATTCATACAGGTACTTTGTTAGTTCCTTGTCATTATAGTTTGGATTTTATAATTGAGTAGTTTATTACAATATTAGTATATTAAATTATCTACAATTTCAATATTAGGTTTTGTCAAAGGAAGGCATTTCAAAATTACGTTTACATGATGAAATGAGCTGGATTGAATTCGTTTTAGACACATCAAAATGGGTTATACAATTGAAGTGGCAAAACGGCCAGCTGCTATTTTACAAAGAATGGATTAACTTGTCGAAACTGTTAAATTTGAAAGAAGGAGATAAATTTGTTCTCGTTCGAGGTATTAATTTCCAACAAATCAAGGTTGCAATTCTTGAAAAGATTGATGGAAGTAAGTCTAATGAAAAAGGTAGTGTTCAAGTTTTGGTTTGTATCATTTAATATTATCGGCTTAAGCCTTTCTATGCATGTACATAACCCTTGCTTTTTATTGCAAACTGCCAGTTACTGGTAACTGTCTGTCCACATGCAAATGCTTTAAAATCCTTAACAACGAAATGTTGGAAGGCGGTGAACTGGTAATTTTTTGCTATCTTATGACAATGTTTGATGATTGCATTCAATTTAAATGGATTTTCGTCTTTCTTTTTCACTTAATATTTATTGTTTGGCAGGAGATCCCAGAAGCTTTTCTGCAAGCTTATGGTCCTATGCTAAGCAACAAAGTCACCGCATTCATGGGTGACGGGTCAAAATACCAATTAAGCTTCTGTAAACTGAACAACTTATTGTTTGGTTTGAGAGGAATTTTTTCCAAACATGCATTAGGAGAGAACTTCTATGTTTTCTTTGATTATGTTGGTCCATCTCATATGTATTTATCATTTTATAATTTGTTTTGTATGAATATCTTCCATGGTAACCCTAATCAAAAGTTCTTGAAAGATATTCGCACATACTTTGTGTCTGTACGAAGTGACTCAACTGATAGCACTGATGAATCTTCAGATTTATCTGATTCTTCAGATTAATCTGATTCATCAGGTACTTTTTAATTTATTTCTCCAACTATGAACTCGTGATCAGATTTTAAATTTTTTTAATTGTATTCGGTATTTCCCTTGCAGATTTTGTATATGTGGAAAGAAAACTACAGGGTTCACAGCTTTTAACAAATACTGTGAATCGAGGTTCAACAAACAGATTCAATCAAGGTCTATTGTTTACTATTAGTTGTATGCTTACCAAAACTATTCTTCCCTTCACAAATGTTTTGTTTTCTGTTTTCCTCCTTAAAACTTTTATTACCTTTTAAATTGCTTTTACAATTCCTACTTATTTTTTATAATAGAAAACATTCAAGCAAACAGATCAAGAGAAGTTGAACGTGCAGAGGAGGTTAATTATTTCTCTGTAACTTTAACTGTTTCACAAGTCAATCAAACAGGACATGGTGTGGTACATAAAATCAATCTACTCCATCCATTTTAGTACTATTTCTTCTCGCATTTTTTTAAAGTTGTAACAATAATTATTGTTCAATAATGCAGTACTTTCCCAGACACATGTTGAGAATATACCGACCATGGAGAAATGGTACTGTTCTGTTCTTGGTTTGTGGTGAAGGAAAGTGGAACGTGGCTGTGCATCGCAAGAAGAAAATGGCTAGATTTGGTTTGGGATGGAACGATTTTACAAAAGACAACGAATTTACTGTGGGACAGAAATTGCGTTTTGTTTATGAGGGAAATCTTACTTTGCAAGTTGTATCTCTCCACTAGATTTCTAATGTTTAAATCTTTGTTGTTATTTTGTAAGAACTTCTGTAGTGGAACTTCTCTACTTACAATCAAAACCAAACTTGCATTTCCATGCTAAAGTTCTGTTTAAAGTCCAATCTGTTTCGCTCCTTAATCTGAAGTACTAACTATAAGAACATAGTACATATTCCAATGTATTTTACACATGCCATACAGAAACTGCAACACAACAAAAACCCCATACAGATTACGGAGTAATACATAGTGGAATTCAAGGTTTTTACAACTTAAGCATGCGGTAAGTTATAGAAAACTTCTTTGTAAACCACATTCTCAGTAATATTCGTAGATCCTCCAGTTTCATCGTCAACAAAAATAGTAAACCCTGCTGGAGAAGTTACCCTACTTATTGCAACATAGAATTGACCGTGAGTAAAAACTGACTTGGGCAAATACAATCCAACATTTTGAAGAGATTGACCCTGCGATTTATTGATAGTCATTGCATAGCAAATCTGCAAAGGCATTTGTTTTCGCACCAGTTTGAACGGCATCTTCGTATCACTTGGAGATAACTCCATACGTGGAATAAAATGCTTAGTGCCAACAAAGGTTCCACAAATGACTTCGCATTCCACACAGAACTTCAAACACTTGGTAACCATCATCCGGGTGCCATTGCACAAACCTAAAGTCTGATTCAAATTACGCATCAACATTACAACTGCACCTACTTTCAATTTCAACTCATGAGGTGGCAATCCTGGAATGTTCATAGAATTTAAGTACTCAACTGGAAATGCTGCACTCAAATCCTCATCTGTGCCACCAAATTCTTCCGCACTATCAACACTGAAATACGAAATTGATTCACCAGGCAATTTCTCAACAATAAGGGAGTTAAGGTGTCCCACTGTTTGGTTAGTGGGAGTCAGAATAGCTCTTTCACTCAAATACTTGTGATCCTGCCTATGTTTATTAAAGTTAGGAAAAGTACTTAATATCATGTTGTCAACAGAATTTTCTGTTTCCAAATCACAATATTTTGAAGGGATTTGAATCTGATTCTCAACATTGCTCACCTTAGATTTCGAAGGAGGAGGTACTTCACCATTACCAATATCTAATACCCACTTGGCAAAAGCTTTCAATTCTTCAATCTCCTTAACAGATCCACCTTGTTTCACACGCATGTTCTGTGTTAGTAAGAAAATGCGGCGAATGGACCAAAGACGTGACCTAGTTATGCAAGCACCAACAATTTCTCCGCATTCTCCATGGGTTATTACAGGTAAGATTTGTCAGAAATCGCCTCCAAGAACAACAGTAATTCCGCCAAATGGCAAAGAGAATTTAGCTTGATCAACAGATTTCATGATATCCCTCAATGATCGATCTAAGCACTCAAAAGCATACCTATGCTGCATAGGAGCCTCGTCCCAAATTATGACTTTTGTTTGTTTAATAAGTTGAGCAATGTCTGAATCATGAGCAATATTACACGTCGAGAAATCATCAAGAACAATTGGAATTTTGAATCTGGAGTGAGCAGTTCAGCCTCCTGGCATTAAAGTTGCAGCTATCCCAGAAGAGGCAACATGAAGAACAATCTTTCCTTGCGAACGTAATCGGCAAATCAGAGTTCTCCATAAGTAAGTCTTGCCACAACCTCCACTACCATAAACAAAGAAAAGACCGCCTGATCCACTTTCTACAGACATCAACACAGCATTGTAGACTTCTTTTTGTTCATTCGTACAATTTGCCAACAATTTTACACATTCCTTCTCCATTTCAACAATGTCATAATTTGTTTCTTCAATAATCAAGTTATTGGATCCATTATTCAAATAGCTGGATGGAGGTTGTGGCAACTGGTCAAATTTCTTCAAAGATTTCCCAATAGACCTCAGCAAATCATCAATTTCTACAGACCACCATAAAACTTATTTGATTATAAATTTTTCATTAATTTCTATCTTGTTTAAACAAAAAAAAAAGTTGTAAAGATTTACTCTGTTGTAAAATGGAACTTCTTACCTGCAAGTGCATAGAATTGCAGCTGCGTGTCATTAAGAATCAAGTTGGCATTAGAGGTAATTTGACGACGCCTCAACAAAATGTCATCCACCATGTTCTTCCAATGACACAACCACAGGTACTTCAGATAAGTTACTTTGCAATTTACTATGATGTGTACAAATAGTTGTCTAATCTGAGGAGGTAAACCACATAGAGCACATTGAGCTAATACTTCATGCCACTCTTTGTCATCGTCCAACAAACCGTACTCTTTACAGGCATCGTGAAAAGAACTGTAAACTACACCGTTTACAGTTCTCAGAGATTTAAAAGAAGTTGCTCCACGAACCTTAGTAAGTAATAGACGCAGGAACCAAGGTTCTCCACTACTATGATGAGTATAACACAATCTTCCGATATGTAATCCTCTTTTTCTAGGAGTCCATCTCCTTTCCATATCATTCCACACAAAATGCATAGGAATTTCATCGTACGTGTACTTACGGGCAATAACATCAACAGTATTCATATAAAAAAAAGCCTCAAGCTTACTGAATCTATATTTCTCTCTAGCAGCAACCTTTTCCAAAGATTCATGTGCCCGAAATGTGCAGCTTCTGGCACCTGGTAAGTGAAATGGGAGCCGTTCAACAGAAATACTTCTATGATGGATAGGAAATCCAAAAATCCGATATGCAGCTTCAGCACCACAGAGATATCTTCCATCTAAGTATGCATTGATCTCATCAATTTGTTGGTCATCCGTCTGTTGTGATCTTTGTTTCTTCTTTCTATTCACATGCACAGTCGCTCGATCATGACCTTTTAGGCAATATTTAAATAAATATTTAAGACTTCGTGCATGACAACAAATTTCAACATTCATATGACATTGATATTTAACCAACAAATCCCGGTTATACGGAACAACCCATTGGTTGTCCAAATCAGTCTTACGAACATTTACTGTAATGCTTTGTCTACGCCGCATATAAATTGGGAATCCACTTTCATCAAAGGTCGTTCGAGTGCAGTACCTACACAATTATGCTAATCTTATTTCAGTATCCTTATTTTCACTGATAGTACGAATGTATAAAATGAATAAATTGATTATAACTCACTTCTTCGGAAAATGCCGAATACAATGCAAATCCTTCATGCAAGCAGATTTGACATTTTGCAATCCACACGGTCCATGAATCATGAACTCTTTAACAGCAGCATAACCAACAGGATCTAGTAGAGGGTCCGGAATTTCAGCAGAAACAAATTTGTCTACATTTTCTTTGAGATACTTCTTTGATGCTTTATCAAGCCAAATTAACATATGCACATGCGGAAGACCTCGTTTTTGAAATTCAACAACATTCATGACTGCAAACAATTTTAAAAATATTTAACATTCTAAACAGACATCCCATAAAAATTAAGGAAACTATGCATGGAATTCAGAATTAATACCTCCAATACATTTACCAAAGTATGCTTTATTCTTGACGTCATCCATTAGTTGATCAAGCTTCAATCTAAATACTCTGGAAATAATGTCAGGACAATTCGGTGCAATGCAGCCAGGAACAAACTCCATCATTTTCTGTATTTCATCCCATACAGGATTGCATGTCATTGTCAGGAATATATCTGGATGACCAACGTAATGGCACACAGCCAATGCATCTTGAAAATTCTGTTGCATGTAGCATTTAGATCCAACAAACCCAGCTGGTAAAATGACACCTTTACCTGTATTTGATGCGTCAGAATCACCTCTACGAACAGAGTCACATATGTGACTATATAATTCGTTACACAAAATAGTTTGATGAGTACGCAACCACCAAAGTCTTGTTTGTTCAATAGAGGAGAAAGCATCAACCAAATACTGTTGGAACAGTCGTCCACCTAATCGAGGAGTCAAACCTGAAAATAAAGGAGTGGTCATTAGCATAAAATACTACATTTATTACCAATTCGTTGAAGAAGACGGATAGTAAGTAACATTGGTACTATGACATTTACCGTCATTCTCTCTGATTTGAAGTGAATATGAGTAATAATCCTTCATTGATATATAATCACGAACTTTGGTTGAAGTCTCGCCATTTCTTTGGAACTTTATTCTGGGATGGAAGCCATCTTCACCTCTCGGAAAGAGTAATGGATATTGCAAAGCCATTAATTTCGGATGTACATATGACACACGAACCAAGCCTTTTATTTTGTCACGAACAATAATATCACGCTCACCACATGTGTCTTCAGTGTCTCCAATCATTATTCGAGCAGCTTCATCACTACTTGCCATATGATTTTCTCTCCCACTCTCTGATCGACAAACTTTAAGAGTTATTTCAAGATCAATAATTTCATCACTTTCATAAATATCACGTTGCTGCCTAAATTCCCCAACCAATTCATTAGTTTCATCTAACATAGTTATCAAACCTTGCACTACATCAGTATCAACACATTTCCTATCCTCAACATTTACCCAACGAAGACGATTCTCAACTTCATTCACAGTATCATAGATGTACAGCTGACAAAATTTGGGTGTCTTGCTGTTATTGGGGATTAATGATCCAAATACATGGTGGTTTTGGCCATTCAATCTATAAACATAAGGTGATCTTCCATTATTAATAGAATGATCAATGTTCCCTCCAGAAGACGTGAAAGCAAACATCGAATTATACAAACGTATCATCTTTTGGAACTGTGGACCTTTTTGCTTGTCATTATACAAATCCATTAGGTAACGGGGAGTGGGCGGTACCTCTGGCAACTTCACAGCACCCTTCATACAGCAGAGAGAGAATATTGGGATGCCTTTGGTAACATTTTTGTTCACTCTTTCTTCTTTCCACATCCGAGCATTGCACTTCGAACATATGGCAGAGGGCGTTCCAAGAGATGAATACTGTTCAGGAACTATACGTTTGCCACGGGTTGTTCATTTTACAGCTGTAAACTCATTTGTCTTCTCATTTCCTGCATAGGAAACATCAGTTTATAATGTCAGATATAACATGAAAAAATACTGAAAGGGAGTAAAATTAACTAACCTTGCTTTTTCTGACAAAAAAAACTAACCTTCCTTTTCATTGCTTTCACTATCTTCATCAAAAACATAATCAGACTCACTTAAATAATCTCCATCTTCTGCATTACTCAAGTATGTTGGTATTGAAATTTTTTACCTCACAATACATCATAATATAATCAACAATAACTTCACCATTACACATACTTTCCTTACCAGATGATTCATAATCTAAATCTTCAGATTCATCGCCATATAATGTTTCACCAGCAATATTGGGACCTTCATTGAAATCATTACTTTGCTCAACAACATCAACCAAATCATCAGTAAACAATGTCCTGCCATCGCACGAGAAATTTTTCTTTGCTTTTCGTTTAAGAATTTCACGTCTCATAGACGGCTCAGCAGCAGCCGTTAGTATGGATTGTGAACATTTCTCATTTGGCTGGCTGTTATCACTTCCTCCAATAAACGTTTTTCCATGTATAACTTCATCTACAACAACTACATGCTTAGCTAAATAACTTTTCAAAAGTAGGCAATAAATATAAAAATTAACAACCTGTACTCGTTGCATTTGCTTTCCTGGAGTTAGAAGTGCTCAACATGTTGGTAATGTCAGACAAAGGCGTTCGATACAGAGTCCTCTCATCAAAACCTGCTTCTTTGGATGTAGCTGTCCGAAAAGAATGTTTTCCAATTAAATTTTTATATAAGCGAATATTTATTACAAAACAATTAAAACAAATCTTTATTTTCTAACAGCATTGTTTACTCCTTAACCAACTTACATTCATTACTCCTTTCAGACAAAGGAGAATTAAATCCAGTAACTTTTGTTTGACAATGATTGCTTAAAACAATATTTCGTTCATTGTTGGTAGACCTTTCAATGTTTGCTGCTTAGAAGCAATCATAAATAACATTAAAAGATTAAAGGATAGAAGATAGTTTTCCGAATTCATTTAACTCACATGAAGAGAATGAAAAAATTCCTTACATTTGTTGCCAATTTCAGCACCTGAAGAAGAGCATCCAGCAAACCTTCTGCTACGTCTCAGTGGCAATTCATTTTCTTTCCACATGTTTGACAAAGGTTTTTTTTTGGTTTTCAGATCATAACCCTCGATCAAATCACCAGAATCAAAAAGATGCCAGGATTTTTCACCATCCATAACGTACGCCACGCTTGATTACTCGGATTTTTAGTTATTTCAACTCAACTTTTGAATTTCCATTGGCAACTTTTGACAAATAAACAACGAAGCTTTGAGCTAAAGTTTTCAATTTTCAAAATTTAAACTGAAATGAGATTAGATAAGATTAGAAGTAAGCATGGTTGGCTCAGTAATCAATGTTATTAGGTTCGTATTACATTTTTCAAAATGAGTGGTCATGATTGTTCAAGTAGTATTATACAGAAACTTCCTACATAAGCCTATAATAAATCCCACTAATGTTGTCATTTTAATTTAAATAATCCAACAGTGGTACGTCTGAAGCTGTGCTGCACATGTGTTGAGCGGCAAATTCAGTCTTTGCATTAAATCTCCAAAACGTAACCATGGCATTTTGCATAATTATAACCAAATGGAAGGGTAAACATGCTGCAGAGGCCAATCACTATTCATAAGAAGCAGCAGGACTGTTCAAAAGAGGCTGTAGGAACTATTATATAGTTGATATTAGATGAAGAAGATAAAAATATTGAGGATATTTACAACACATACAGAAGAGTGGCTGCCGTCAACTTCCGTTAAATTTTCACCGTTAACTAATATATTTAAAGAATAAGTTACAGAATGGTGGCCATACTTTACAATGATTTTCAAAATATTGGCTATTTAATGATTTTCACCGTTAATTATTTTGAAAATCATTTTAAAGTATGGCCACCATTCTGTAATTTACTATTTAAATATATTAGTTAACGGTGAAAATTTAACGGAAGTTGACGGCAACCACTCTTTTGAAAATCGAAAAGAAAAGTTGGCCACTCTTTTGAGAATCTGAAAATTTGGCCACTATTTTGAAAATTGGTGTAAAATACAGGCATCACTATGTAATTTACTCTAAATTTTAACATGGGTGCTAGAACAGGGAGAAGAGATTACACACAAAGTGGTCGTCAGGATAGACCATAGTCACATAAGGTTATTGGACCTGTAATTTATATATAAAAGACATTAGTACTGGATAATACGGGTCGTTATTGCCAATGTTTCGGGTCGCGTTCCACAATGTTTCGGGTCGCGTTTATTCCCGATTCGGGAACGAAGTATCGTGTTAGCAATACGTGGCTACGTCCCACGTTTCCTGTAACTATGGGATAGACATCCCAGTGGGTTGCCAAGGCCATATGGTGATCGAAGTCGGGTTCAAGGTCGGGCCACAGCAGAAGAGGTAGTTCCAGCACTAAAAGGCAGGATGCAGATTTTGGGAAACGGAATGATGATGGATTGGACAGTTTTCCTGGTGCCAGGGTTCAAAATTCACCAGGAAAGGAGGCTTTTCCTGGTGGTTGGGGGTAGCCATGGTAATGGTTAAGGTTCTAAGGTGAGAATGAACTGAATGGTAGCTGCTGGGTTAGAAGTGGTGGTTAATTGTTGTGACAGGTCACAATCACAACAATTTTATTATTTTGTGACCTGAATAACATTTGTAACTTGATGGATACTTGATGAGACTACTCTTTTTAAGAAGTTTATAATCCTTTGGTTGCCAAAAGAAAGGGTCGAGTAATTAATTAAGTCTCCCACCTAACAAATTAAACACCGTAACATAGTTGCTGAAACATAGTAAGCACACAATAATTGATTGACACCTCAATTAGTTAATCTAAGTGTGTATATATACACACACACAAGCACAAACTAAAATAAGAGATGGAGTTTGAAGAAGACATATTAGAGCCTGTGAGTCCTATGGGACAATACTTAAACAGCTCAGTGTTATCTCTCACTATATTAGGTGTTTTAGAATCAGAAATTCCAATTGACGACTTGCAAACTCTTTCCTTACTTGGAGATTCATTCTTACCCATCAATACTCGATTCTCTTCTATTATGGTATCACCAAGCATCTTTCTCCATATGTACTATTGTCACTCTTTACTTACATGCATGCATGCTACTTATTTTCGTTGTAATTATATCTCCAATATTAGACAGATGCTTCTCCTACTCCTAGTACTTGACCATATGATCATGTATGCAGTGACGGATCCAGAACGAAAAAATTAGGAGGGGGTCCAAAAAATTTCAAGCTTGTTAATGTAACTTTTTTTTATTAACGCTTTAACTACATAAATTTATAAAAAAAATTGTGATAAGCATTATTGAAAAATAGTAAGTTACAAGGTCACTGAGAAGTAACAGATTTGCAGAAGGACTAAGAAAACAAGTTGTATTAATTTCTGATGTGTAAAAAACAAACACATGGATCAACTGAGCTACACTTACAGTAGTGAAATGATGCATATATGTACGAATTTCAGGGAGGATCAAGGACCCCCCCTGTTCCATATGTATTTACACTGAAAAAAAATTCTGTTTGGTTAAATGTTAAATGTAGTGCAAAAATTAACCCTAGCTATAACTGCAGGTTGGTGAGAAGAATGGGGTGAAGAAATGGAAGAGAGTTGAGGTGAATCTCGCGGAGCACGTAAAGGTACCCATATTACCTGACGGCATGTCACTAGAATATTACGATGATTGTTTAAGTAATTATTTGTCGAAACTAAGCATGGATCTACTTCCACAAACCCGGCCACTGTGGGAAGTTCACATGTTCCAGTACCCGACAAGTGATGCAGCTGGGACTATAATTTTTAAGCTTCATCATGCACTCGGAGATGGCTATTCACTTATAGGAGCTCTTCTCTCTTGTCTAAAAAGAATGGACAACCCTTCCGTTCCTTTAACCTTTCCTTCGCGTCAATCCAACTCCTCAACGAAGCTGCCAAAAAGCAATGGCATTTCCAGCATTTTCAAGCGTGTAATTGGAGTTCCATCTTCCTTCGCTACAACTGTATGGGACTTTGGATCCAGCCTTCTCAGGAGCAGCATTATTAAAGATGTTGAGTCACCCATCCGATCTGGTCATGACGGTAGGGAATTTCAGCCCATGGCAATGACGACAATGGAATTTTCTCTAGATCACCTCAAGTATATTAAGAACAGTCTCAAAGTGGTAAATATTTAGGCACAATATATAACTTTGCTCACATACGCTCATAAATATATGATATATGCAGCGGAGGACCAGATCTGAAGCAAATTCGGGCCTAATTAGCCCCAACTCATTTAGGAAATTATTTGTGTAAGCAGCACTCAACAGTTGGCTTCATGTTTATTATTGCAGAGTATCAATGACGTGATAACTGGAGTAATATTACTAGGAAGTCGGTTGTACATGGAAGGAGAAAGCAAGAATTCCAGCAACTTCCATACAAATGCACTGGTGTTATTAAACACTAGGAATCTTGATGGTTACAAGTCTGTAGACGAGATGCTTAAACCCAAGTCTACAATGCCATGGGGTAACAATTTCACATTCCTACACGTCCCTATTCCCAAATTAATATCGGCCCATTTGTCAGATCCACTTAAATTTGTGTACGAAACACAAAATACTGTAAGGAGGAGGAGAAACAGCGCGGGCATCTTTCTTACCAGTGTAATGTTAGATTATCTCACAAAATTTACAGGCCATGAGGTACGTTTCTTTAAAAACAGCTTTTGATATGGTTTTACCTAGAATTGAAGTTAGTTTTTCGGGATAATTTGAGAGTCAGCCTTTGAATCTGAGATCAAGGGATGATCTTGGAGATTTTGGGGCCTTAAACGGATTAAAATGGTACCCTTTTTTTAAGAGGATGTAAAAACAAAAATTAAGCATATTCATATCAAAATATTCCTAAAATTATTATATACAACAAGGGGTGAGCAATGGTCGGGTTGGGCGGATTGAACGGACTAACCCACCCAACCCATATTTTATGTTTTTGGAATTTAGCAACTCGTTACCGTTAGTACTAAATAAAACCGTCCAAATTATAACGGTTTGGTTTGGACGGGTTGAGTTTTAACCCACTTAAAAAATTTTAAACTTTGCAAAAAATTAATCGACACAAATGTACAATGCATCAATGGACTGACAATATCATCAAAATCTGGTAATTAAGTTACAAAGTCTTACGAATCAGCAAAATAACGTACAAAGTCTCATAAAATATAATCATATATCACCATTCAAAGTCTTACATAATTAAAAATCGGATATGAAATGCACAAGTCTTCAACCTGTCGCCTCTTTCAACAGGACTGTAACCTTAAACATTAACCAAAATTATAAAACAAAACACTTCGCATGTAATTAAGTTGCACCAATAGTTACACTCGATTGTAAAACTAGCAAACCAGTAGACCAAATGATGTGACATGAGAACAAAACAATTCTCAAACATGCTTTGTGACTTAGTAGTGTATCTTCTTAAATTCTCAAATATTTCTTAAATAATAATAAAAAATAATTAATATATAATATTATATATTCTGGTGGAATGGGTTATATTGGTCGGTTTGACAAGGCAAACCGAACCCAACCATTATTTTTCGATTTTTAAAAAATCGAAACCATTACCAACCCGAACCGTTATGAAACCATAGATTCTGGTTTGGGCCGTTTGGATTGGACGGTTTGGGCGAGTTTGGAAAATTTTGCTCACCCCTATATACAACAATAAAATTAAAAAAAATACATTTTTTTTACAAATTCACATCTACTAATATATATATTGCATTAAATATTTTTTTGGTGCTCCTCTTGCATATATAGAGTGTATAGAGTGGATAGAGTGGTTCACCAGACGGTTGCCTTGGTATCTTTAATTACTCAAGGATGGACCCTGTGGACCGAGATTGTGTTTAGCGCTATACTGATATTGTGTTGCAGGCATTGACACAACATTTATTTGCTAATGCTTGTCTAATCTAAAAATACTTATGCATTTACACAACACCCCTGGTCAAGAAATGCTTGTCTGGTAAGATTTATCACACAATGGTTTTGGCCCATTGTGTGAATGTGGGATTAGACAATACTTTTTCGAGTAGGAAAATACCAGTTGTGTGATCATTTCGAGCAACACTTTTTTCCATGGGTGTTGTCTGATACGTGTGGTCTATTGCGAGATTTCTTGTAGTGTGATGTGAAATGCATGATGTGTTAATGAAAAGAAGGATAGCACTGTTGCTTTTCAACTGATTGATGGTCTCCATGCACCAACGCCAACTAATTACAGATGGTTTATTATAATTGAGATTTTATATACATGCTGCTTGCTTAATGTCAAATTAGTTTCTTGTTCATCATCGATTATGTGGCAGGCAACCTCTAAATACGTTCGCAACACATTGATCAATTCAAGCATAACCTTGACAAATCTGATTGGACCAGTGGAACAGATGAGTTTAAGTGATCATCCAGTCAAAGGTCTCTACTTCTTCGTGGCAGGTGTGCCACAGGTATGTATATACAACTATGAGCTGATATGTATAAAACGAATTAGGACTTTTCGCAATGTTTTCAAATTCGTCCGATGAACCTGACAGCTTAATGATAAGACTTTTATCCCCGGCCAGCTCGTTTCCAAATAGCATGTGATGGAATCCTCACCATGCATCCTTGTAACATGAAAAATCCAATATATTGAAGATTATGTTAAAATGTTGGTATTAATTAATTACTGTAAAACTGATTAGCCCTTGTGCCTATATGCAGAGTGCTCAAGCAACAATACTGAGCTACGTGGGAAAGCTTAGACTTGGAATTGGAGTTGAGAAAGACTTCATAAATCCACTCAAGTTCAAGTCGTGCATAGCGACTGCGTTCGACATGATCTCTAAAGCTGCAGCTGTCCCATAAAACCTGCAAATCTACCAAGATCAGCATGCATATGCCCGAATTAAAGAAATTTATCAGTGTCTGAGGTTGTATTAATAAAATAAGAAGGTGTGTTTGTCTGTATGACTGTATCTTTGTCTGTTATTCCCAATGTAAGGGGGAAAAAAACACCTGAGGGTGCTTTTACATTATCTGCATGTGATCACAAAATTTACCTGAACAAAGGAAATTTACCTGTATCTGAGATTCTTCTTTTCCAACAAACAAATGTATATGTATAAGGTTAATTCTTTCTTGGAAACATGATTTTTTTTAAAATAATCCTATCTGTTATAACAATTTCTGAATCAGAACAAAAGATTAACACTTATATTCTAATCCAAATGATATAAATTTAATCAGTTTTTATTTTTTTTGAAGATTAACCTGTTGTAATTTTAAACTATCTAATTTATACTCATATTTTTTTATTAAATTTTATTTTCATATTTCAATGTCTTTACTCTTTATATTGATTGAAATTTAAATATACTTAAATTCTTGTAGTTATAACGCCTTAGAAATTTCGATTTTATTTAAAAATTATTTATTTATTATACATTATGAATTATATTATGTGAATATTGTTGTAAAGGTGAAAAATATGTGAAGTTGTGTTTATGTGTTTATATGATGATTTGTGTGAGCTGTGAAGGTCGATGTATTTTTATTTGTATTTTTGAGGATTTAAAAATATTTAAATCATGCATTTTTGATCCTCTGTAAATTTTATAAAATTATCGGAGGGATTAAAAATCATGAAATCTTTTGAAATATTATCTTTATAATATTATTTAGTTTTTAAAATGGTTGGGTGAATTAACTTGGATGTTTCGGTATTTTAAAATGATTTTAAGAGTTTTATTTTATTTAAAGGATCAAAACTTTGAAAATTCATATTTAATTCATTTTTGATCCGAAAAATATTTTAAAAATATGGGCATGCTTGTAAATTTATGTTCTTTATTTTAAAAATGGAAAGTTTAATTTTTCCGAATTTTCTATCTAATGTTGATTTATAAAAATTTGTTTATTAGTTTTAAAAGGGAATGATTAGTATTGCTATTGGGCCAAATTTAAGTGTTGGTAGTGATTTAAGGTATTGGGCCAAGCCCAATAACTCACAAAAACGCAGCTGTCGAGAACCTTCAAGAAAAGCGGGAGAGTAGAAGAAAATAAAAGGAAGAAAAGAAGAAGAAAGAAAGGGAGAAAAGAGATTGGGGGAGGAATTGAATGGGGAGATGAGTGATACACACACATATATATATATATATATATAAAACTCGCGTGTATGTGTGTGTATATACAAGGGTGGCTATGCGTGCGTGTGGCAGTGTAGAGAGCGCAGCGGCGGTGAAGAGAAGGCGCGTGGTGGCTGAGCTGCACGGTGGGGAAGCAGCGGCGCGCCAGTGGGCCTGGTGGTGGCGAGTTGATGACGATCAGTTGGTAGTGGTGGTTGTGCAGCCGCGGTGGAGAGAGAGGGAGAGAGATGGAGGGAGAGAGATGGAAGAAGAGAGAGGGAGAAGATCGTGGTGGAGATGGGTTTGTGTGCGAGTCGAATCAGACCAAAACGAAATGGTATAATTTCGTATTTTTGTTATTTAATTTTCGTACTTAATTGGTTGTAAATTCGATTAATATTATTAATTGTTGTAATTAATTAGTTTAAATTGTGATAATATTGTTTTAATTTTCGTAGTTTAATTCGGAAAGTTTATAGTTAATTATAATTGTGGGATTAATGGTGAATCCGATTATATGCTTTGTTTAAGTTACTCATATTAGCGAGCAATTTATATTATTGGTTCGGGTATTTAGTTCGGATATACTGGTTGAATTGTTAATTGGTGATTGTTAATTGCTAATTGCTAAGTGTAATTGTCAGAGTTAATTATGGTCTCGTTAATATTCGAGTCTAATGATTGTTAGTTGTTAATTATGATTTTGGTATTAAATTGTGGGATTCGATATATATATTCAAGCTTAGTAGTAATTAGTGGGTGATTATTAATTGTTAGATTCATTTATTATGTATTTATTTATCGTGTTTTAATTAGTTAATGGTGGTAATTAATTTGTGGTAATTGTTAATTGTTAGTCATTAATTGTTGAGGCTAATTGTGGACCCGATTATGTGTTCGGGCTAGTAGTGGTTAATTATTAATTGATGAATGATATATTGAGATATATGGTTTTATCGAGCTATAAATGTTATGTACTAAATGTATAAAGTCAAGTTATAGTAATTGTTGGATATCTTACTTGTCGAGTATTTGGTGGTAAATTATATGTGGTGGTGAGCTATTTGTATGGTTTTAAAATGTGATTTATATCAAAGATTAATAGTTAGATTTATTTGATTATGTGATTATCTGCGAGGAGTTGCAATGAGATCACAAGTCCTAAATGTCAATATTTAAGGACTTGTGTAATTCTCTTCAACTAGTTCCTCGGGCTTACGAATAGCAATGATTAACTATCACGAGTATAATTAATATACTTGAGTGATGTGATCATTGATATAACGTAAGTAATAGTTAGTGCTAGGGGTTGTTCCCTAGGGCTTACGAACATCAATGATTGATTGTCACGTGTATCATTAAAATGCGTGAGAAATACGATCATTGGTGTAGCGTAAGTAGTAGTGTTAATGTAAATTATTATGTGCTAGGTGCCGCATGTTTGGGCGGGTACTTTTCTTACTTGTTTATTTTTATGCTGCTGCAAGTTGAGGCAGCTTTATTTTTGCTAAAGCAGGGTTGAATTGTACTTGAGGGGCTGTGCCCATAGTCCGATAAACGAATACTTCATGCCGAAATTTTCTAAAAATCCCCTGCAAGTTTATTTACAAATCTATTTAATTTATTTGATTTCAAAGTATATGATTTTCGAAAGTATAAATGGATGTGTAATAGTTGGCGTGAAAGTTGAAGTGTGATTTTACTGAATTCCTCTGTAAAGTACCATTTTATTTAATATTTATTTTATTAATTTTTAAAAGTAGTCAAAAGAAATTTTCAGACAGAGGAAATCCAGGATTTGAAATCTTATAAGAATCTTTCTTCATTAATCATGAGTACAACATCTTTTTAACCGATGAACCTCCTTCAAGGGAACTTTTCTTCAACTTATTTGCAATTGATTAGCCCGGAATTATTTTACAACTATTCGTTTTGAATCACTTAACTTACTTAATTTAGTTCAAACTTACAATGTGTTGGAAAAGTTTTATTAAATAATTAGCACTTGACTATATTCTTGTTTAATCGATTATTCTCAGTTGTTGTAATCAAGTTGTCAGTGAATCCTTTCTTTAATTTTCCAGTACTGATATAACTCAAACTATTCCTAGTTAAATGGCTAATATCTTCTCGAGATTGATGTTCTTTAATTATCACCCATGTTATTGTGTCGAACTCCTCGACACTTGTTGATGTTATTGTTCTTTCTTTATCCCCTGTGTTGTATCGAACTTGTCGATACTAGACAATGATGTCGTTTCTTATTAACTTCTAATTTTGAGTTGTTATTCTGGACTTGAGTTTCCAGTGGTTGGATATCAGGGTTGTCGATTGTCCCGACACCTAATGCGTTTGACTTAGAATTGGAAATGTTTTTAAAATTGATGTCCCTTCGGGGAGACCATATTATGGTCAACGGATGTCCCTTCGGGGAGACCAGTTTAATGGTCAACGGATGTCCCTTCGGGGAGACCAGTTTAATGGTCAACGGATGTCCCTTCGGGGAGACCAGTTAATGGTCAGAAGTTAAGGCCAATGTGTGCCATGGATCCAATTAAGGACATTGCTGTGTGCGTTTGTCCGGGGTTAGTGCTGACTGATCAGCAGTCTAACCTTGATGTTTTTTTTAAAATAAAAAAAATTCCAATTCTAATCTATACTCTGATATTGAGATGTTGGTTCTTGACTCCTTGGAAGTCTGTTTTTATAATATTTTTGATATCGGAACTCTCATCAGTTCTAGTTCTTGATGTACCTCATTAGTGTAAATTGTGGCCTCGTGGCAATCTAAGGTCGATATAACTGCTTCTTTCATAGAATGAGATGAAAATCTTTTGTTTATCAAAATTGTCGTCGTTATTGAAATTGTCATCACTATTTACACTTGCTGAGTATTGTTGGCTCACTCTTGCTTCTGTTTATTTCTCCAGTTGTTAGAGATGATCAGAGGTACTAGTGGTCAGTTGGTATTGCTCTATAGGCAGCGAGAGGAGACGTTCGAGTTATGGATTTCATTGGATAGTGGATTGGGATTTGCCAAGGTTGGATACGTAGTTAGATAGTGGTTTTGTATATTCATAGAATTGTATAGTATTTTTATCCTGAGATTGAGTTGTAATAAAGTAATTCGATAGTTTGTTTCACACCATAACATGTATGCGATCTTGGTTAAGGGGTTTATATTATTAAATGATTGTTTATATTCAGAGATGTACAATATTGTTTGTGGTTAGTGGCCCCATATCAGTACCCCGGATTTTGGGACCGCTACAAGTTGGTATCAGAGCTACAGGATATGGTCACTGAAATAAATAGGAAGGTTTGGGTATGCGTATAAGATAGATGTCGGGTAGAATGGTTTAGGACGAGGATTGCGTTAGGATACTTCGGCAAGCGCTGCAACATTAATTGGTCTTTCGGCATATCGCGTGAATAGAAGTTCGAATCGTTTAAGGATCGAGCTATTAGTAAAACAGCAAACCCGAAGCGGCATAAGCTAAGTGGGCAGCTGGAGCTATCAGTCCGGGGGACGTTATCTCGAGATTTGTAACACCCCCAGATCCAGGGTCAGGGATCTGGTTGTTACGGTCTCAATATCCAACCACAAAACCAACATAATTTAAATTACAACCTTGTGACCCAAAACAACAACATAAAACACACCCGTTATAGTCCCAGAGATGAAATCAGAGTAACCAACAATATTATTAATCACAAGTTTGAGTTCTTACCACCCAAAGAATTACAATTGTACAATTACATACTCTTTGCCATCCATTAATAGATACCATAATATAAATACATTTGAGGCTCAATTGCTAACAACTAGCCTACCAGTAGTTGCATCCTCAACAAAGGTAGCCAAGACCTTAGCGGTAAACCTCTGACGGTTGACACCTGCTTACGCTGTGTGCGCCTTGCGCGGCCATCTGATCTAGCTGTTGTTGTGATATAAATAAATAAAGCAAGGGTGAGCAATAGCCCACCAGAAATATAATTGAACAGTGATAATATATAACAGTCCAAAATATCTTTGAAACCATATGCCATGCATTAACGATGTAGTACCAATATAAGGTATGAGATGAAGTTACAAGGTAACTCAAAAATATATTTGTTTTGAATAAATATCTGCTATGCAAAAGATAAGCAAGATATTCTCAATTATCATAAAAGAGGAACTTGCAGGGAAAATATTGCAATTCCGGTTTCAACACTTTTTCACCTTGCCAACACCAATAGTGTTGCAGAAATTTCTCACTTTTAGAAGATGAACTAATACGGGAGCATTGCCGCGCCAGATGCCCTGACGTTTACGATGATCAGTCGTATGTCATGCATCTCATCAGTCGTTCTCTACATGTAGAAGGTAGCTCCGACGGATTTTCTTGTCTACCGCCCTCTGGAACTCCTCAGCCAATGGTTGGGCTATTGCTGGACCGGCGCCACTCGGCCACTTACGCGTCTCCTAGTTCGAATATCATCCATGACTCTGAAACGTAAAGTTCGTTCCCCTTTTCCCCAAGTGTAACACTTGTTGATAGGACTCCACAAAGTAGTCGTATCTAATTGGAAAGGAAAATTCACCAATATTTCCCAAGCTGATGCTTGTTAATGGATATAAACTTGTTACATCAATCATACCCCTCGAGCGTTGAGGAGGTAACCAAAAGACTCATATCGATGCTTGAAAGAATCAAGATGTGAGTGACAAGATAGTTTTAGCAAGTATAGGACCGGGCAGTCCAATAAATAACATCTCCAAGTGAGGTCACCTTATATAATTTTTGGAAGTTGAGCGAGTATTTAAATCTTCTTATAAGATAGATTTAAATGAAAATAAAGTTTTGGGAACCTCCCCTTGATAAAATAGTCATAAAAGACTCCGAAATATTTTACATAATATCTGAAGGTGAAGGATAACCTTTGAATAATATAAATCATTACAAAAAGAATTCAAAAGAATTTTATTAAATATTCCAAGAATATTTATTAAGTCAATAATAATTACGGAATATTATTAAATCAATATATTGCTCGTAAGTAATCCTCGAATGAATATAGAATTATTTATTAAATAAATCTCTTCTTAATGAATATTTAAGATAATATTCATTGAATAAATAAACTTAAATAAATATTTAAAATAATATTTACTGAATAAATCAAACCTTAAATGAATATTTGAAAATACTATTCATTTAACAATTAACATTCCAAATGAATATCCAAATAATATTCATTAAACAAATAATATTCTAAATGAATATCCCAAAATAATATTCATTTAACAAATAATATTCTAAATGAATACCCCAAAATAATATTCATTTAACAAATAATATTCTAAATGAATATCCGAATAATATTCATTTAACAAATAATATTCTAAATGAATATCCGAATAATATTCATTTAGTAATCAAAACTTTAAAGGAATAATCGAAGTAATATTCCTTGAGTAAATAGAACTTCCAATGAATATTTTAAAATAATATTCATTAAGTAAATCAAACCTTAAATGAATATTCGAAAGTAATATTCATTAAATAAATAAAGATCAAATGAATATTTCAAATAATAATAAGTAAGCCAAATGAATATTTGGGAATGATATTCGTCAACCAAATAACTCTAATGAATATTCAAAATAATATTCATTAACTAAATAACTCCAATGAATGATCAAAATAATATTCATTAAATAAATGACATTCTAAATGAATATTAAAATAATATTCATTAAATATTCCTTCACTGAGGTAATACTCAAATAACGTTCCTCGAAAGATTCGTAATCGAATAAAAATCCTCGAAGTAATAAATTTGTCGCTGGGATCCCTCCGGGTTTCCACGACTATTTATATATTACAAAATATCGACTCCCGGTCTATATTTGAAGTATGAATATCATACGCCCTTCGCTAAGGGTCTTAACCAAACAATCCGGCTTATAACTGATATTTCATATATAGTCTATAAGCCGATATCAATTCAGGGAACAAGTAATTCAATATTAACTTGAAAGTAGGCATGCATGCTATGGCATATGTATAAAACAATCATCATATATATTATCACAACAACAGTTCCAAGTATTGGAAACTTGCCTGAGAATCGAGTGCGGGTAGGGGTAATGTGTCCCGGGTCAGCTCGACAATCTATAAACAATCAGAATATTTAAGATTAACCAATTAACGCTTATTAAAAGGCTAAGTATAAACTCCACTTAAATCGAAACATGTTTTCGAGTTATCTCGTTACGTCTCTTTTAGTGTAACTCTTTTTATCACCGATACGATCCGACATTCGTTCGTTATCAAGACATGTCATCATGCTTATACTTGGTATATACTTAAGTCGTATAAGTTCTAAGGTTGGTCGTTTACGAATCAAGATTATACCTTGAGTGTTATCGCCCGTTTTCTAAGTTATAACCAAAGTCATACCTTTAAGGGGTTCGTTCGCGTTTAACCTCGATTCAAACATTTTTATAAAATCGGAAAACGATCCATTCGACATGTGGTTTTCTCCCACACCTTCCTTTTTACCTCTAATATTTAATTAATAAGATTCGCCACTGATTAAACGACATTTAAGGGAATCAATTTCAATTACGAACTTTCGTTTACGATTTCGAACCACTTTTACGAATTTAATCATAACTCCTAAACCGTAAGTCCATTTCATGCGATCTTTATATCAAAACGAAGCTTGCAACATAATCTATCCTATCATGGCAGAACATGAAGCTGTACAGTGAGTTATAGCTACTGTGATGCTCGGTGTTTAATAGTCTAACGAAAATTCGGCATTACGACGGCTATAAATCGAACGTTCTAAAATTCATAACAATCAATCCAAGCCACACCGGGCATACTATACATGGTTTTCATCTTAACCAGTCCAAGAAGGTTTCAATTAACCATCATAATCATCAAAACTCTTAAATCATCACCACTAACTACATAATCATGCTTTTATGCATATAACAACACCATAATCTTAACTAATCTAAAACCATCAAGAACATATATAAAACTCAAAGTAAGATCTTGGGTTCTTAAGAATTATACCTTCCTTGGAGAGTGTACAAGCTATAATAACCCTTATATAGTCCTTGTATGGCTTTAACAAAGCTTAAATCATCCAAAGAAACCAAGAAATCAAAGTTAGTTTCTTGAAAACACTATTCACCCTCATCTTTGAGGATTTATTTGAAAATGAAAAACATGGAGTTTGAAGCTAAGATTTCTAGGAGATCATTTTTATGAAATATAGGACTCACCATAAAAATTTGGAGATCAAACAATGGTTGGAAGGTGGATTTTGAAATCTTAAAACTCCAAAATTCGAAGTGCCTTGGTTTTGGGGGAAAAACAGTGAACTTCTCGAATTTATTTACCCATCCAAACGATCTTCAAAAATTATGAAATTAAATCCCCAACTTCACCTTGATGTGTAGAAGCTCCATGAATTTTTTCATGATTTTTAGATGAGTAGATCTAGGTGAAAAAAAATTGCAAAGACCCCTGCCCTGGAAAATGCAAACTGCTGGAAAAATGGGGGAGAGGTGGTGTTTTTTTGATCTTTCTCTCCTTTTTCTCTTTTGACTTGTTGGTGAAATGATTTTGTGATATTTGTGGGGTGTTATGGCTGCTAATACACTCTAATTACAAGTGTCAAGACTTGATGGTGTGTTAGAAAAGAGTGGTGACATGAAGCCTTGTTGTTTCATTCTAAATCACACACCTCATTCTTGCTTTTTCTTTTCTTTTCTCATTTCTTTTCCACCAATCTAATATTAGTAAACCCTAGATGATCATGTGGTGTTTCTCATCTCATTATATATTTAATCCGTAATTCGTTTCACGTTCGCTTTATCGCTTAATCTCGTTATAAAGTTCTAGCGATTTCTAAAACGCTTATCATTCTAACTCGAGGATTTTCATTCTAATTTCTCAAATCATAATTAAATAAAATCCTTAATTCCTTGACATAATAAATCTCTTATCTACTAGCACATGGTTGCCCCTTGGCCCTCTGCTTGATTCTTTTGTCCGGTTATTGCTCAATTCGTTGATCGTTCGAGGGAATAACTCATTCGTTTCTAACTAGGGTTTTACCGAAAACCTTCTTAATATTCCTAATACTATTCTTCATCATTCTTAATACTTCTCGAATTTAAATTCCTTAATTCCCTTTTATAAATCCTTAAGTCTTGCAGTGTCCAGGGAAATCTCGGAGAAAATAAAAGTGCTCTTTTTCTGAATCCGACAGCTTTTACATACACTTATTTTCCTCCTGGATCACTAATACGAACTCAGAAATCCGTTCCGAATACCGGGTATAACATTATTATCATAATATTCCAAATTCCACCAAAATCACTATTCATCACTTATTTTTATTTAATTCCTATAATTAGGAAAATGAACCTGGTTCACCCTCGAGTGTTCCTTAACCTTTTTACGGAACCGCTGGGCTTATAATAGATATTGATTTGGATGACATGAGGGTATCTATTTCTCTCTAGGGAATCTTATCTTAACTTTCTAGGAGATAGATTATTCTAGTCTAAGTTATCACCCAGTAGCATCCTTCAGGCCATATAACCTTGGAATATATATCCTTTCATTATTCATTCTTTAAAGCCAGTATTACATTGTAGTTGTAACCACTGTTCACTCTTACTTCAATACATAATAAAAGTTTTAATTCTACCCAAAATCTGGGTTCTTACAGTCTCCCCTCCTTAAAAGGATTCCGTCCCGGAATCAGGAAGAAGGCAATTGGGTACTTGTTGGTTATTTCGCTTTCCAATTCTCTAGTCGATCCTTACACATTCCAATCTTTCTAAAGCACATCGTACTGGTGTTACAATACACCCTTTATCCGTTCTATCAATTCTTTGATACTTTCGCATAACACATTATCCGGTATACGCTCTTGTCCGGTCTTACACTATTAACCTTATTGGTACGTGCAGTGACTTCGGTATCACTAACGCGCTACGAATTCCGGAGATAACCTCACTCGTAATTTTGCAATTCCTAATCGCTTTAATCTTCGCAATCTCGATGTATATATATTTAGGTGGAAAATTTTATCGAGAGACCACTGTGATCAATGAACATTTGTTATATTGCATAGTTAGTACAAAAAGGGGGCCAGCCTTTAGTACTTGACAAGCAATTAAACAATTAATGGCATTCCACTTAGACTCCTATCACACAGACAGAGAGTCACGTAGTATTACCTCCCCTCCTTAAAGGGTTGTTCTTCTCAATTTAGAAGAAGATAAATAAGGGAGAAGAAAAGAACGAATTTCAAAGAATCATATATGAAAGTTTTCATGATTGTCAAAATATCATACTTAGAATTTACCTCTGAACTATAGAGGTTTATTAGAGAAGAGAAATAATCATATTCGTCTCAAATTCCACTTTTTCGTAATCTCACATATCACATGTCCCTGCTATTCTGTCCATCATTCTATGGACCTATACTCTTGCTTGATATTAGCACCACTTACTTTTTTTTTTTTTTTTTTTTTTTTTTGGAAAATCCTTCAACCTCTCAGGTTAAATCTTGGATTTCCCGCTTGACATTATTATTACTCACATTTCACGACCCGACACTGGCTCTTTCATACTCATAATTCTAACACTATCAGGTTGTCATTCCGAGTGCTCGTTAGGAAAAACCCATTCATCAATCCATTCATAACATTTCTTGCTTCACATTCCATAATTATTTCCCATTCTTTTCTTTATCAATCACATCCCTCTTATCATCTAGTTCTCATTCACTTCTGTTATTGAACTCCACCATCACCTTATTAGGGGAACGCGTGTTACCTTTATTCAATATACGTGGCACGTTTGTGGTCAAACTTTCCTTTGTTCAACCATCTAGATTTCATTTTCTCATTCCATGAGTCTCTTTTATTACTCAATCAAACTATTCCATATTTCCTCGGATTTTCCAAACTTAAAAGGAGTCAATTTGTATGTCATTCATGCTCCTAATTCCAACTTTCCGTTTTGGCCAATCCCCTTACCTTGCCAATTCCATACTATCCTCGCTTCATTACTGGAGCTTCTCATGAGTCTGCCTATCTGACTCTCTTATTAATTCCCAATTCTATTTCCATCTCTATCAGTCTCTTGTCTTTATTTCTACTATAATCATTTTATGAACCATCATAACCTAATTCTTCATTTCAAATATCCCGTCGATCCAGAAATTATACCATCCGAAATAAACCTGGATGATTTCTTTAACTTAGATTCACTTCGACATTTCCACAGTCGTTACCACCTAATTTCTCAGAAGGATCACCATCGCTTATCGTTTACTTAGTGCTTTAACAACTAAGCATCATAATTGTCAATTCAAGATCCTCTAGGAAAACAAAATAATCACTATTCCCTATCCATAGGGAATGCTTCCTGAACTTGACGTAGATATTACATGAAGCAGATAAAATTGCAGGAAAGCTTCCAGCATCGCAGCTGGAACAGGCTGGTGAGATTATTAATCATATATCTCCGGTAGAAGACTAAAAGCTTAGCGGTTTGCTTAATCGCTTTCCAATCTCATAATTCTCTATCTTGTTTGCACAGAAATACACCAACATAACTTGCTTGTCATTCATCATCGTGCCATTTGGCTTATCAGTATTTGTACCATCTCTGTTTCTGGTCATTTACTACCAATTCATTGTTACTTAACCTCCCCTCTCTTTCCAAAGAAAAGGCGAGTCTCTTGGGGAATTTGGTCTGGTCTGTCGTAGAACCTCCTAATGTCGGTAATGTGCTACCGGGAACATCAGGAATCGAATCTTTACTTAAACTATCCTTATAATTGATCCTCGCACAATCATCAGACGGAATGTAACTTCCTCTACCACATTATGACCATCAAGGTCCTTACATTATCATTCTATTTCTTTGGTCTGAGCATTTATGCCTACTCCCCTATACTTAAAGCGTCGGTCACCTCGTTGGCCTTTCCTGATTATAATAATTTCTTGAGATCAATGTTTTCTGGATCTATTCCAACTCAGGGTGGAAGCATTCTCCCTTAAATTCTGCTGAATGAGAGAAAGCATCTATCAGTCTTTTCCAAAAGTCATTGCTTCCACCTTTCTAGTGCGATCTTGACTACAGGTACTCCAAATCATATCTAGGATATTTCCTTACTTAACTCCCTTCTTGTTTTTGTTTTGTTTTTTTTTTTAAGGATAATCTCAACCTTATTGGTTCAATCCATACTTTTACATGGTTTCACACATGCTTCATCTGGCCTTATTGTTACTATGTCATACATTCCTTACCAAACTTCCCGTTTGAAGTTTAGAATATTAGCACTTCCCTTATAAGGTTTCTTAGGCCATCCTCATCATTCCTCCTGCATCTCCTGGTTACAGGGTATATCAAACATCATTAGTCAATTTTATAACAATTCTGTCCATGTACTTTTTGAGATTCCTTTCCACAAATCCTTACAGGTTATTGATACCTTGGTCGATTCAACTTATATCATCTGATTTCACAGTGCCTATTGTTAGGGGTGATGCTATCCTTTGTGCATCCCCCAGGGTTCGTCTTAATATATGGACATTCTATGCTCAATTCTAGTTTCAAGGAATACTTATATCCTGTACTTGGCAATTCAATCATATATCCTTAATAAGGGTCTCTTTTAATCATTCTCATCTTGATAGTCTATAGGTAGACTAATGCTAACCTCTTCTTTCAAACGAATGTTAGTCTATATGACCTTCCAAAAGACAACACATGTCTATCTGCTCTTTCTTACAGAACTTGGTAATGGTAGCAAGGATGTTCTGGAAGATATTGGTCGTGTTCAACGTGAATCTCTTAGTGTCTAATGCTCTTTTTGAGGACACTAAGCTTTAGATAACATTTATGCATCATACTGCACTGACTTTGGCAATCTTCATAACTTTTCAGTGGTCACTACCCTCAATCCTAATACGTCCATGGTATATATAAAATCCATCATCCTGTATCTCAATTCAATTTATATCAAAAGCCCTCGCGGTTGGCACTTGATTAGAAGCACCCCGCTTTGTCCTTACGTTGCTGGTTCAGTCACTTGATAATCCTTAGTGACTTGGCCCCCATCTGGCCATGCTAAATATGTGAGCTTAGGGGTCGGCTAATAGCATTACTTTTCTAGCAATTGCTGGCATATTGCCTTCTACTTGATACCTTTTGATCTTTTCAAAAACTTCACTCCATATAAGTCTCAATCGACTCCTCGGTACCATCTCCGGTCACCCTTACTTTTCTTCTAGTTACTCTTATCAATTTCACGTGTCACAAAAGCTTAACATTTCTGGCATAACAACCTTTTCATTTAAGTCAATCCCAGAATTTCTCAGTCCGGCTTGTTTCTTAATTACATTCAACTTCATAATTTTATCCCTACATTCAACTGTAATAATCGGGGTATGTCTACCCACCTGTATAGCGGCTACTTTACCCAATCCACAAGGTTCGCTCCAGTTTCCACTCTCTTCAATGACGTCTTTTGATAATCAGAAAGACAAGGTTTGCCAAAATTCGTTGAATTCCTTTCCAGAATTTGGGAAAATTTCAGTTAATCTTTTCACCCACTAGTAACATGCCACATCTTCCCGATACATATCCGTCCTATTAGTCGATACTACCAAATACCAGTCTTCTTAACAACTAGTCCCAGAAGGAACACTACCGTCGGGGTTAGTCATTCCTCAACATTGGCACTACCAAGGCCATCCGAATCCGATGAACTGCGCTGTCTAAATGTATTCGAAATTATGTTGTCATGTTGCACAAGCACAACACCTAAACCTGTACGAGGTGCATCCTAGTATATTCCAAAATTCTCCTTCTTCCATTAGGTAACGCCAATGCTGGGTCATCACCAGTTTTTTTTATCTTTAACTCCAGGGAGATTTTCCCCCATTTAGCTTGTCCATTCAAACTTTTAGTCTTACAAATAAGCCGGGTTACGGGATTGCAATCTTTGTAAAGTCCTGAACAAATCTTTGATAATACTTTGTGAATCTTATGAAATTTCTCACCTTTGCCGGTGTGGTTGGCCAATCTCCATTTGAAACTGTCTTTAATTTGGTGGGGTCAATCAATCACTACTTCCTATTGCTCATATGTCCTACTGTCTGGACTTTATTTTGCCAAAACCCTCACTTCGAGAACATGGCCTACACCTGTTCATTCAGGTTTCATCTAAAAGCATTCTCAATTTCATCTCAACCACTGCTTGCCTTACTCAATCCATTTATGATTCAGTGTCAGAATAAACTTAAGGTAACTACCATAATCCATTCAAGGAAAAGAAAGAATTTAATATTCTTCTGAATCACATGCAACTAATGTTTCTGGTTCATCATTTCACTGAATTGAACTGAACTTATAATTGGTTCCTGATGATAGCCTTATTACTAATTTATCACAGACTCACTGGTCTTCTCCTCTTGTAGGTTCTGAGATCATTGTCTTTGATAATCATGCATCATTCTAATTCCTTTCTCATTAATCTGAAAGTCTCCAAGGATTCTTATCTATCCTTACATAAGATCTTGAGTAATTCCTCAAATCCATCTTACTTGCTGGCACTTCATCCGGTAGTCCGGCTATGACTCCAATATGCTTCTTTAATTCTCTTAATAATATCTCAATTCTTTAAGCTCACTTCTCTGAGCACTATACCTTAACTCTTACAGTCTCTCTGGCTGTAGCCCTCATTTCCTGAAGTGTAAACTCCTTATACTTATCACTATTTCCTTCTTCTGCTGGGACCTCAACCGGGCCCTCAGTAGGGTGCTCTATCGAATCCATCATCTGATCTTCAACATCAAAACAAGCATCATTATGTTACTGCTCGTAATCCCCAAGGTCTGTCGCCTTACTAGTCGATACAAGAACGAGCTAAGTTACTATCATGATACTTTAGGGTTCCCATAAGGGTTTTATATGTCAATACTACATTATGTAGTCTGACTATGAACTTGGCAAGAGTTCTTATTATCTTAATGAATTTATTGTTTTAACGTCACGTCATCTCTGGGATTTATAACTCTCTCTCTGATACCATTTCTGTAACACCCCCAGATCCAGGGTCAGGGATCTGGTTGTTACGGTCTCAATATCCAACCACAAAACCAACATAATTTAAATTACAACCTTGTGACCCAAAACAACAACATAAAACACACCCGTTATAGTCCCAGAGATGAAATCAGAGTAACCAACAATATTATTAATCACAAGTTTGAGTTCTTACCACTCAAAGAATTACAATTGTACAATTACATACTCTTTGCCATCCATTAATAGATACCATAATATAAATACATTTGAGGCTCAATTGCTAACAACTAGCCTACCAGTAGTTGCATCCTCAACAAAGGTAGCCAAGACCTTAGCGGTAAACCTCTGACGGTTGACACCTGCTTACGCTGTGTGCGCCTTGCGCGGCCATCTGATCTAGCTGTTGTTGTGATATAAATAAATAAAGCAAGGGTGAGCAATAGCCCACCAGAAATATAATTGAACAGTGATAATATATAACAGTCCAAAATATCTTTGAAACCATATGCCATGCATTAACGATGTAGTACCAATATAAGGTATGAGATGAAGTTACAAGGTAACTCAAAAATATATTTGTTTTGAATAAATATCTGCTATGCAAAAGATAAGCAAGATATTCTCAATTATCATAAAAGAGGAACTTGCAGGGAAAATATTGCAATTCCGGTTTCAACACTTTTTCACCTTGCCAACACCAATAGTGTTGCAGAAATTTCTCACTTTTAGAAGATGAACTAATACGGGAGCATTGCCGCGCCAGATGCCCTGACGTTTACGATGATCAGTCGTATGTCATGCATCTCATCAGTCGTTCTCTACATGTAGAAGGTAGCTCCGACGGATTTTCTTGTCTACCGCCCTCTGGAACTCCTCAGCCAATGGTTGGGCTATTGCTGGACCGGCGCCACTCGGCCACTTACGCGTCTCCTAGTTCGAATATCATCCATGACTCTGAAACGTAAAGTTCGTTCCCCTTTTCCCCAAGTGTAACACTTGTTGATAGGACTCCACAAAGTAGTCGTATCTAATTGGAAAGGAAAATTCACCAATATTTCCCAAGCTGATGCTTGTTAATGGATATAAACTTGTTACATCAATCATACCCCTCGAGCGTTGAGGAGGTAACCAAAAGACTCATATCGATGCTTGAAAGAATCAAGATGTGAGTGACAAGATAGTTTTAGCAAGTATAGGACCGGGCAGTCCAATAAATAACATCTCCAAGTGAGGTCACCTTATATAATTTTTGGAAGTTGAGCGAGTATTTAAATCTTCTTATAAGATAGATTTAAATGAAAATAAAGTTTTGGGAACCTCCCCTTGATAAAATAGTCATAAAAGACTCCGAAATATTTTACATAATATCTGAAGGTGAAGGATAACCTTTGAATAATATAAATCATTACAAAAAGAATTCAAAAGAATTTTATTAAATATTCCAAGAATATTTATTAAGTCAATAATAATTACGGAATATTATTAAATCAATATATTGCTCGTAAGTAATCCTCGAATGAATATAGAATTATTTATTAAATAAATCTCTTCTTAATGAATATTTAAGATAATATTCATTGAATAAATAAACTTAAATAAATATTTAAAATAATATTTACTGAATAAATCAAACCTTAAATGAATATTTGAAAATACTATTCATTTAACAATTAACATTCCAAATGAATATCCAAATAATATTCATTAAACAAATAATATTCTAAATGAATATCCCAAAATAATATTCATTTAACAAATAATATTCTAAATGAATACCCCAAAATAATATTCATTTAACAAATAATATTCTAAATGAATATCCGAATAATATTCATTTAACAAATAATATTCTAAATGAATATCCGAATAATATTCATTTAGTAATCAAAACTTTAAAGGAATAATCGAAGTAATATTCCTTGAGTAAATAGAACTTCCAATGAATATTTTAAAATAATATTCATTAAGTAAATCAAACCTTAAATGAATATTCGAAAGTAATATTCATTAAATAAATAAAGATCAAATGAATATTTCAAATAATAATAAGTAAGCCAAATGAATATTTGGGAATGATATTCGTCAACCAAATAACTCTAATGAATATTCAAAATAATATTCATTAACTAAATAACTCCAATGAATGATCAAAATAATATTCATTAAATAAATGACATTCTAAATGAATATTAAAATAATATTCATTAAATATTCCTTCACTGAGGTAATACTCAAATAACGTTCCTCGAAAGATTCGTAATCGAATAAAAATCCTCGAAGTAATAAATTTGTCGCTGGGATCCCTCCGGGTTTCCACGACTATTTATATATTACAAAATATCGACTCCCGGTCTATATTTGAAGTATGAATATCATACGCCCTTCGCTAAGGGTCTTAACCAAACAATCCGGCTTATAACTGATATTTCATATATAGTCTATAAGCCGATATCAATTCAGGGAACAAGTAATTCAATATTAACTTGAAAGTAGGCATGCATGCTATGGCATATGTATAAAACAATCATCATATATATTATCACAACAACAGTTCCAAGTATTGGAAACTTGCCTGAGAATCGAGTGCGGGTAGGGGTAATGTGTCCCGGGTCAGCTCGACAATCTATAAACAATCAGAATATTTAAGATTAACCAATTAACGCTTATTAAAAGGCTAAGTATAAACTCCACTTAAATCGAAACATGTTTTCGAGTTATCTCGTTACGTCTCTTTTAGTGTAACTCTTTTTATCACCGATACGATCCGACATTCGTTCGTTATCAAGACATGTCATCATGCTTATACTTGGTATATACTTAAGTCGTATAAGTTCTAAGGTTGGTCGTTTACGAATCAAGATTATACCTTGAGTGTTATCGCCCGTTTTCTAAGTTATAACCAAAGTCATACCTTTAAGGGGTTCGTTCGCGTTTAACCTCGATTCAAACATTTTTATAAAATCGGAAAACGATCCATTCGACATGTGGTTTTCTCCCACACCTTCCTTTTTACCTCTAATATTTAATTAATAAGATTCGCCACTGATTAAACGACATTTAAGGGAATCAATTTCAATTACGAACTTTCGTTTACGATTTCGAACCACTTTTACGAATTTAATCATAACTCCTAAACCGTAAGTCCATTTCATGCGATCTTTATATCAAAACGAAGCTTGCAACATAATCTATCCTATCATGGCAGAACATGAAGCTGTACAGTGAGTTATAGCTACTGTGATGCTCGGTGTTTAATAGTCTAACGAAAATTCGGCATTACGACGGCTATAAATCGAACGTTCTAAAATTCATAACAATCAATCCAAGCCACACCGGGCATACTATACATGGTTTTCATCTTAACCAGTCCAAGAAGGTTTCAATTAACCATCATAATCATTAAAACTCTTAAATCATCACCACTAACTACATAATCATGCTTTTATGCATATAACAACACCATAATCTTAACTAATCTAAAACCATCAAGAACATATATAAAACTCAAAGTAAGATCTTGGGTTCTTAAGAATTATACCTTACTTGGAGAGTGTACAAGCTATAATAACCCTTATATAGTCCTTGTATGGCTTTAACAAAGCTTAAATCATCCAAAGAAACCAAGAAATCAAAGTTAGTTTCTTGAAAACACTATTCACCCTCATCTTTGAGGATTTATTTGAAAATGAAAAACATGGAGTTTGAAGCTAAGATTTCTAGGAGATCATTTTTATGAAATATAGGACTCACCATAAAAATTTGGAGATCAAACAATGGTTGGAAGGTGGATTTTGAAATCTTAAAACTCCAAAATTCGAAGTGCCTTGGTTTTGGGGGAAAAACAGTGAACTTCTCGAATTTATTTACCCATCCAAACGATCTTCAAAAATTATGAAATTAAATCCCCAACTTCACCTTGATGAGTAGATCTAGGTGAAAAAAAATTGCAAAGACCCCTGCCCTGGAAAATGCAAACTGCTGGAAAAATGGGGGAGAGGTGGTGTTTTTTTGATCTTTCTCTCCTTTTTCTCTTTTGACTTGTTGGTGAAATGATTTTGTGATATTTGTGGGGTGTTATGGCTGCTAATACACTCTAATTACAAGTGTCAAGACTTGATGGTGTGTTAGAAAAGAGTGGTGACATGAAGCCTTGTTGTTTCATTCTAAATCACACACCTCATTCTTGCTTTTTCTTTTCTTTTCTCATTTCTTTTCCACCAATCTAATATTAGTAAACCCTAGATGATCATGTGGTGTTTCTCATCTCATTATATATTTAATCCGTAATTCGTTTCACGTTCGCTTTATCGCTTAATCTCGTTATAAAGTTCTAGCGATTTCTAAAACGCTTATCATTCTAACTCGAGGATTTTCATTCTAATTTCTCAAATCATAATTAAATAAAATCCTTAATTCCTTGACATAATAAATCTCTTATCTACTAGCACATGGTTGCCCCTTGGCCCTCTGCTTGATTCTTTTGTCCGGTTATTGCTCAATTCGTTGATCGTTCGAGGGAATAACTCATTCGTTTCTAACTAGGGTTTTACCGAAAACCTTCTTAATATTCCTAATACTATTCTTCATCATTCTTAATACTTCTCGAATTTAAATTCCTTAATTCCCTTTTATAAATCCTTAAGTCTTGCAGTGTCCAGGGAAATCTCGGAGAAAATAAAAGTGCTCTTTTTCTGAATTCGACAGCTTTTACATACACTTATTTTCCTCCTGGATCACTAATACGAACTCAGAAATCCGTTCCGAATACCGGGTATAACATTATTATCATAATATTCCAAATTCCACCAAAATCACTATTCATCACTTATTTTTATTTAATTCCTATAATTAGGAAAATGAACCTGGTTCACCCTCGAGTGTTCCTTAACCTTTTTACGGAACCGCTGGGCTTATAATAGATATTGATTTGGATGACATGAGGGTATCTATTTCTCTCTAGGGAATCTTATCTTAACTTTCTAGGAGATAGATTATTCTAGTCTAAGTTATCACCCAATAGCATCCTTCAGGCCATATAACCTTGGAATATATATCCTTTCATTATTCATTCTTTAAAGCCAGTATTACATTGTAGTTGTAACCACTGTTCACTCTTACTTCAATACATAATAAAAGTTTTAATTCTACCCAAAATCTGGGTTCTTACAAGATTTTTGCGTAGAATCTAGAACTTTCTACGATATTAGTTTCTATGCGAACGTTTCGGAGATGGTACGAGGAGGTTAAGAATGCGAAGTGAGAAGCGAGTATTAGCAAGGATTGAAGGTTAAGCGTAATGGTGCACCCCTAATTATTGATTTGTTTAAAGTTATTACCTGAAGAAATTTCCTATTCTTTCTTTGAATTGTCGTAAATTAATTCCCGGTTGGCATCGTTGCTGAGGCATTCGTTGCGCAGTGACGGTTTAAAAATCAAGAATGAATTGAGATCTTCTTATTTATTCAACTCATTATTGTCAGGCCGGTTTGGCAGCTAAGTATAGTAGTGCTTAGTCGACAAGAGTGAGACTGAATAATTAGGAATTTCTTAAAGGTTTGCCTAATCAGTAGTTGATGCTACAGTTGAAAAGTCTAATACCCATCAATTGATGATGAGTTTCGTACATCAAATTTATTCGAATTCAATTCCATTCTTTTAGAAATATTTAGATTTCCATATGATACTTGATCCATCTTTACAGAAAGATTTTTTTTGAAACTCTTGAATCCTTTCCATTTTCATGAATACTTGAATTTCTCTGTTCCAGCTGAGATGAACAACATATGCAGACAAGGGATTCAGGGACATCTTATCTTTGTGATAGAAGTCCAGTGGGACGCCACTGATTGTGTTTGTCATGAAAGTACTAAGGACTGGCCATCCTTATGTACTATGGTGGTTAACCAAGTGACAAATGCAACCTAAAAATAGTTCAAAGATCATATTGATCTCTCAGATAAATTCCTTTATAAATTTTTTGTCAAACAAACTCAGTCCATATTCATATTTGATGCCCCATTCAATTTGTTGACCTCCTATGTCGGAGATTCGATGATTTCAGAATTACTAGGGATGAAAAGATGTGTAGATAGACGCGACGACGTCTTAAGTGATGTAACTACAATGGTGCTGATGAATAACTGGTTATGTAAGTTCAAGAATTTGGTGGTTAAGACGGATGTGTTATGTCAAATGGGAATAAGTACTGATTCAAGGAATCATGAACAGGAGTTGAGACTAATAAGAAGTGAATAGCGGAAAAGAGCAGTAAATGAGAGCACATTATCGCAGATATTGTATAAGGGCGAAAAGAAAATGGTGATGGAGATGTTGGTAAAGATGTTCAATGTTAAAGACGGATTGTTTTAGACCTCTATTGTAAGGTAGAGGTAGTAAATGGAATACCATAAGAAGGTAGAATCAAGGAGTGATGATTTGAGTAAAACAGAGCAAAGTAGAATGAGAAGGTTTGTAAGGATTAGTAAGAAAACAATCAAGACTGAATGAGGGGTAAGGTGAATACGTGGAGTAAATGACTTATGCAAGCCCGTGTAGAAAGTCACGATTATCAAGGATGGTGGAAAGTTAATCAAGATGAAATAAAATGTCAGTAAGGTGGAAGGCAGAGAAACCAGAGAGTTTCCAGAAGTGATTAAATAAGAAGACATGCAGGATCTAGTTAAGAAAAGAATGTGGAATCCCGAAGATTCGGAGTTAGAAGAGCAAGGGCACCGTAGATGCCTATCTAATGAGAATTATGAGGGATTAACGAGATCCCATGATCAGAAAATAAGATTTCGGGAATAGGATCCCTAGAGATGTTATTAAGATAAATGTGGGAAGTTGTGACTGTAATCAGAAGGGTAGTGTGGTAACAAGAAGCAGAGTCAGAAGTTAAAGCTATATGTTATGAGATTGGAAAATGGGAATTTTTGCTAGAAATAGTATCATATCAATCTTGGTGGAATTTATGATGAGAGCGATAGGACTGCTTCCCTAATTATTAAGAATCTAGAAATTCAGTACGATTATGAAGAAAGTTAGTAAGAAGTGGATTGTGCTGACTATAAAAAAAGGAGTTAAGTATGACCCAGGATTGGATTTATTTCATATCTATAAAATACTAGTAAATTGTGAGAACGAGTAAATGAGACCTTGATTTTCAAAAAGGGTAAAAGCGGTGTCTTGAGGCCAAAAGCAGATGTTGAAATCTTAATGATCAGGCAGATCAAGAAAATGCTATATCGAAAGTGTAAAGTTGTTTTGCCCAAGAAAGAGATATCAGGGAAGAAATAGTTATATCGAAGCATATTCCATTGAATAAGATTTCAAACGACATTCGGACAAAGAATTTAATATGATCGTGGATCACATAACAAGATGATCGAAGATTCAGGAAGCGTATGCAAATCAATTGAGAGTGATTTTAAGAGTTTACAAAAAAAAAAGGAAGAAAATTTTGCATAAGAGTTCTAGTGTGAATTTCGAATGTTATGATTCTGTGGTTAATGATAGTGATGTTAAACGATGGAGTTGTAATGGGAAGAGTCAAATTCGAGGACTCGCCAAGTATGCAAAGTTATGATTTGGAAGGAACTCTGAGGATGCAAGACAGTGAAGTCGTAAGCAAGTTTTAAATATGTTGTACCATAAGGAATTAGGTCGAAGCCAAGGTCATGGTTTGCTAATAGATTTTTTAAAATTTTCAAAAATATTTTGGTTCAAAAGGCTTTTTGATTAAAACCTTATTCTTTTAAATGTTTTCTTTTAAAATGATTTTCTAAAGTATCTTTCAAAGGGATTTTCAGTTGGTTCAAATGGTTTTTAAATTGCTTTAAATCAACAAAATATTTGAGGCTTTCTTTCGAATGTTTTAGCAAACCGGTGTTGTAAGAAGGTAGAATTGAGTGTTTAACCGAATGATGGTTGGCGCGAATGCCATGCTGTAAGAGTTGATCGAGTTGATTGCGTTCAAAATGCGATTGGGAATAGGTGATATAAGGTTAAATTTTTTTAAATCGGTTACTCAGTAAAACAATGAGATGAAGAATGGATAGAAGTTTCCGAGTATTCCCTTCTCAAGTAACATTGCACGTGAAAGAGGAGTGAGAATGATTGAGGATTTCTTGATATTCTTTTCTCAAAATTTTAGTTGAGTAATGTCCGTTTTAAGAGATGTAAATGAGTGGTGATGCGTATTAAATTGAAGATTCATGTTGATACAGGCGGGAGCTTGTTGGAAATTGTTGAAGAATTGTTTTATGATTAGTATCGAGGGAAGCTGTGACCTCGGGAGAATTAGTAATAAATTGGATATTTCAATCTTGTTCTTGTATTGAGTGAAGTCACAGTCAAGGTGACGGGTGTATTAGTTTTCAAAAGCTGCAAATAATCAAGGCTATATTTCAAAATATTTTGCAAACCAGAATGTTTTATAAGAGTGAGAATCGAGTTGTTAAATAAATTATGCTTGATGTGCATCTAAGGATGTACGTGTTGATTGTAGTATCTGATTGCAAGGATGCGACTGAGAATGGATGAAATAATGTTAAGTTCCCAAATTGGGCGCTCGATAAGAATGTGGGATTAAAGACGAGAAGAAACTTTTGATTATTCCCTTCTCGATCGACATAGTACTTGAAAGCGGAATGGAAGCGATCAGAGAATTTCTGGAGATTCTTTCTCGAAGTTCTCTTTAAAGTCGTGTGGTTATAAGTAAAGCGTGAGAATGATACCAAGCGCAAGTGTAGACCGTGGTAAATATAGGCAAAATGCACGGCAGTATTATTGCGAAAGATTTACGTGGTGATATAACTTTTGACGCAGAGTATGGTTCACTATGCGAATAAGTATATCGATTGTCGAGGAAAGATATTCGTTTCCGTGAGTTAAACGTCTAAAGTTAAAAAGACTCGGAAGTCAAAGTTTAAAGTTATTTCGGAATTGTAGGGCTCGTAGAATGAGCTTATTAATGAATGAGTTAGTATGATGGAATCCTAGAGGTTGAAAGATACAACCTAGGAGTGGAAGTAAGATGTTGAGAAGATCAGGATTGTTATTTGTGTCCTTAGGATTGATTCTGAGGACAGAATCCTATTAAGGGGGGAAGGATATAACGCCTTAGAAATTTCGATTTTATTTAAAAATTATTTATTTATTATAAATTATGAATTATATTATGTGAATATTGTTGTAAAGGTGAAAAATATGTGAAGTTGTGTTTATGTGTTTATATGATGATTTGTGTGAGCTGTGAAGGTCGATGTATTTTTATTTGTATTTTTGAGGATTTAAAAATATTTAAATCATGTATTTTTGATCCTCTGTAAATTTTATAAAATTATCGGAGGGATTAAAAATCATGAAATCTTTTGAAATATTATCTTTATAATATTATTTAGTTTTTAAAATGGTTGGGTGAATTAATTTGGATGTTTCGGTATTTTAAAATGATTTTAAGAGTTTTATTGTATTTAAAGGATCAAAACTTTGAAAATTCATATTTAATTCATTTTTGATCCGAAAAATATTTTAAAAATATGGGCATGCTTGTAAATTTATGTTCTTTATTTTAAAAATGGAAAGTTTAATTTTTCCGAATTTTCTATCTAATGTTGATTTATAAAAATTTGTTTATTAGTTTTAAAAGGGAATGATTAGTATTGCTATTGGGCCAAATTTAAGTGTTGGTAGTGATTTAAGGTATTGGGCCAAGCCCAATAACTCACAAAAACGCCGCTGTCGAGAACCTTCAAGAAAATTGGGGAGAGTAGAAGAAAATAAAAGGAAGAAAAGAAGAAGAAAGAAAGGGAGAAAAGAGATTGGGGGAGGAATTGAATGGGGAGATGAGTGATACACACACACACATATATATATATATATATATATATATATATATATATATATATATATATATATATATATATATATATATATAACTCGCGTGTATGTGTGTGTATATACAAGGGTGGCTATGTGTGCGTGTGGCAGTGTAGAGAGCGCAGCGGCGGGGAAGAGAAGGCGCGTGGTGGCTGAGCTGCACGGTGGGGAAGCCGCGGCGCGCCAGTGGGCCTTGTGGTGGCGAGTTGATGACGATCAGTTGTTGGTGGTGGTTGTGCAGCCGCGGTGGAGAGAGAGGGAGAGAGATGGAGGGAGAGAGATGGAAGAAGAGAGAGGGAGAAGATCGTGGTGGAGATGGGTTTGTGTGCGAGTCGAATCAGACCAAAACGAAATGGTATAATTTCGTATTTTTGTTATTTAATTTTCGTACTTAATTGGTTGTAAATTCGATTAATATTATTAATTGTTGTAATTAATTAGTTTAAATTGTGATAATATTGTTTTAATTTTCGTAGTTTAATTCGAAAAGTTTATAGTTAATTATAATTGTGGGATTAATGGTGAATCCGATTATATGCTTTGTTTAAGTTACTCATATTAGCGAGCAATTTATATTATTGGTTCGGGTATTTAGTTTGGATATACTGGTTGAATTGTTAATTGGTGATTGTTAATTGCTAATTGCTAAGTGTAATTGTCAGAGTTAATTATGGTCTCGTTAATATTCGAGTCTAATGATTGTTAGTTGTTAATTATGATTTTGGTATTAAATTGTGGGATTCGATATATATATTCGAGCTTAGTAGTAATTAGTGGGTGATTATTAATTGTTAGATTCATTTATTATGTATTTATTTATCGTGTTTTAATTAGTTAATGGTGGTAATTAATTTGTGGTAATTGTTAATTGTTAGTCATTAATTGTTGAGGCTAATTGTGGACCCGATTATGTGTTCGGGCTAGTAGTGGTTAATTATTAATTGATGAATGATATATTGAGATATATGGTTTTATCGAGCTATAAATGTTATGTACTAAATGTATAAAGTCAAGTTATAGTAATTGTTGGATATCTTACTTGTCGAGTATTTGGTGGTAAATTATATGTGGTGGTGAGCTATTTGTATGGTTTTAAAATGTGATTTATATCAAAGATTAATAGTTAGATTTATTTGATTATGTGATTATCTGCGAGGAGTTGCAATGAGATCACAAGTCCTAAATGTCAATATTTAAGGACTTGTGTAATTCTCTTCAACTAGTTCCTCGGGCTTACGAATAACAATGATTAACTATCACGAGTATAATTATTATACTTGAGTGATGTGATCATTGATATAGCGTAAGTAATAGTTAGTGCTAGGGGTTGTTCCCTAGGGCTTACGAACATCAATGATTGATTGTCACGTGTATCATTAAAATGCGTGAGAAATACGATCATTGGTGTAGCGTAAGTAGTAGTGTTAATGTAAATTATTATGTGCTAAGTGCCGCATGTTTGGGCGGGTACTTTTCTTACTTGTTTATTTTTATGTTGCTGCAAGTTGAGGCAGCTTTATTTTTGCTAAAGCAGGGTTGAATTGTATTTGAGGGGCTGTGCCCATAGTCCGATAAACGAATATTTCATGCCGAAATTTTCTAAAAATCCCCTGCAAGTTTATTTACAAATCTATTTAATTTATTTGATTTCAAAGTATATGATTTTCGAAAGTATAAATGGATGTGTAATAGTTGGCGTGAAAGTTGAAGTGTGATTTTTGCTATAAAGTGGATGCCTGGATAGTATTCAAGTGTTAAGAGGATGTATGTGTTAGATGCTTATTTGATCTAGTTGATTATAGTAGAACTATTCTATGAATATAATTGGATATGTATATATGTGATATATGTATAAGCGCTATAGGATGCGCATGGGTAGAATAGAGCAAATAAGATTTTGCTTAATTGGACATTGAAACGGTACTTGAATTTGTAAAGGTACGAGTAAGAGACCAGTCCAAGAGCAGTGCGTGGGAAAATGGAAAGACGAATAGAAGAACAAGTATCAAAGCCAACGGGTGAATTGATGTGAAAGTGGTGAGTTATGAAGTAGAGTTGGATGTTGAGCCGAGTAAGAGGTCAGCATATAAAGAAGTAAAGACTGACGTGAAATTGAGTCGAGGATCCATGTTAGGATCGAGAACTTCGTAAATCGAGGCAAGTGTTCTTGCTAATCACTTATTGTTCAAGTGATACAATTTTATTCATATCGTTCATAAGAATGTTTCTGTTAAGTTATGTTTATAAAAATGACGTACTTCTTCAAAGAACGCAATGTTCATTTTCTTAACCTATAGTCAAGTGCAAACCTTCAATTAACCTTGTGAGAAATCTTTACTCCAATAATGTTTTAACACCGAGTATTTTACTGAATTCCTCTGTAAAGTACCATTTTATTTAATATTTATTTTATTAATTTTTAAAAGTAGTCAAAAGAAATTTTCAGACAGAGGAAATCCAGGATTTGAAATCTTATAAGAATCTTTCTTCATTAATCATGAGTACAACATCCTTTTAACCGATGAACCTCCTTCAAGGGAACTTTTCTTCAACTTATTTGCAATTGATTAGCCCGGAATTATTTTACAACTATTCGTTTTGAATCACTTAATTTAGTTCAAACTTACAATGTGTTGGAAAAGTTTTATTAAATAATTATCACTTGACTATATTCTTGTTTAATCGATTATTCTCAGTTGTTGTAATCAAGTTGTCAGTGAATCCTTTCTTTAATTTTCCAGTACTGATATAACTTAAACTATTCCTAGTGAAATGGCTAATATCTTCTCGAGATTGATGTTCTTTAATTATCACCCCTGTTATTGTGTCGAACTCCTCGACACTTGTTGATGTTATTGTTCTTTCTTTATCCCCTGTGTTGTATCGAACTTGTCGATACTAGACAATGATGTCGTTTCTTATTAACTTCTAATTTTGAGTTGTTATTCTGGACTTGAGTTTCCAGTGGTTGGATATCAGGGTTGTCGATTGTCCCGACACCTAATGCGTTTGACTTAGAATTGGAAATGTTTTTAAAATTGATGTCCCTTCGGGGAGACCATATTATGGTCAACGGATGTCCCTTCGGGGAGACCAGTTTAATGGTCAACGGATGTCCCTTCGGGGAGACCAGTTAATGGTCAGAAGTTAAGGCCAATGTGTGCCATGGATCCAATTAAGGACATTGCTGTGTGCGTTTGTCCGAGGTTAGTGCTGACTGATCAGCAGCTTAACCTTGATGGTTTTTCTTTTAAAATAAAAAAAATTCCAATTCTAATCTATACTCTGATATTGAGATGTTGGTTCTTGACTCCTTGGAAGTCTGTTTTTATAATATTTTTGATATCGGAACTCTCATCAGTTCTAGTTCCTGATGTACCTCATTAGTGTAAATTATGGCCTCGTGGCAATCTAAGGTCGATATAACTGCTGCTTTCAAAGAATGAGATGAAAATCTTTTGTTTATCAAAATTGTCGTCGTTATTGAAATTGTCATCACTATTTACGCTTGCTGAGAATTGTTGGCTCACTCTTGCTTCTGTTTATTTCTCCAGTTGTTAGAGATGATCAGAGGTACTAGTGGTCAGTTGGTATTGCTCTATAGGCAGCGAGAGGAGACGTTCGAGTTATGGATTTCGTTGGATAGTGGATTAGGATTTGCCAAGGTTGGATACGTAGTTAGATAGTGGTTTTGTATATTCATAGAATTGTATAGTATTTTTATCCTGAGATTGAGTTGTAATAAAGTAATTCGATAGTTTGTTTCACACCATAACCTGTATGCGATCTTGGTTAAGGGGTTTATATTATTAAATGATTGTTTATATTCAGAGATGTACAATATTGTTTGTGGTTAGTGGCCCCATATCTGTACCCCGGATTTTGGGACCGCTACAGTAGTTATTTATGCTAAATCCAATATTTTAAATTCATTTCAAGTTCCAAAGAAGCCATGTTGAAACAAATACAATCTCACACATATATTATAGTATATTAGACTAGAATTAGACTAGATTAATTCTTATCTGATTCACGAATTACTTTTATATCAATTATTTTATTATTTATATTTTAATATAAAGTTCTTTATTAAAATACAAATTGAGTGATAGAAGAAAACAAAATTTAATATAATAATATGCGATTAATGAAATTTGATCAATGTACCTTTTTTATCTTTAAAATTAATTTATAATATAAATGTGTAACGTAAGTTTACTTCAACTGAATGGGAATGAAATTTGTACTTTTATTTGGGGAAGATTGGAAAAAGTATTTAAATTTTTATTTCTTACTTCATTCTTTTCCATACAATTTAAACTAAAATTTTAACCCTCATTATTTGGAAGAAATGCTCCATTCTTCATTACTATCATTTTCTTTGCAATCTTCATTATAAGAAACATCTTCCTCTTCATATTTGTTCACTAGTTCTCCAACATTTCTTCTTTCTTTATAAAATTTATTTATAATTATTCATTACATTCTTACCTCATTCCAATTTTGGCAAGTGAATACAACCATAGTATGCAATGCAAGTGAATATAACCATAATATGATGGCTTGGAATCTTAGACTGTAACAAATTCAAAATTGAATATCATATGAAAATCGTAATAACTTTATCGACAACAAATGTTTTGGTGACAACCAATGATAAATAAGATTTTTGATGTGAATATATAAGATCATGATTATTTACAATTGATATAGAATATTAGAGAAATTGTTTGTCATAGACCATTATCCTGTATATACACTACCAGAATCTCGGCTAAATTCGACTGTCAATTTGCAGTCGAATTGCAGTCGAATTTAGCTAAATTCGACCGACTCCATTCGAATTTAGTTAAATTCGACTGCAAATTGGCAGTCGATTCTAGCTTATTGGAATTTAGCAAAAAACAGTCGAATTTAGCTAAATTCGACAGCTCAAATTCAACCAGTCGAATTTATAAATTCGATCGCCTTTATAAATTTGACTGTTTTTGATTGAGCTTATAAATTCAACTGGTTCCGGTCGAATTTATAAATTCCACTACCTATAGTCAAATTTATAAATTCGACTGCCTTCGGTTTAGTTTATAAATTCGATTGCTTTCGATCAAATGTATAAATTCGACCAAAATCAGTCGATTTTAATGTACCATATCTGGAACATTCAACAACTTTCTTCGTCCACCACTACCACCGGACCAGAACCCAACTGAGCCGCATAAATATCTGGAAAATTTCTTCCAATCATTTGCAAACTCTATGATCAAAATGGGAAACATTAATGTACTCACTGGAAAAGAAGGAGAGGTAAGGAAGAGTTGTAGATTTGTCAACTAGTTGGTAGCTTGTTGAAAATGGCACTAAATTCGAACCATCTGATGTGTTTTGTTTTTTTCAGAACTAGAAATTAATTAAAATTTCCAAATAAAGAACATAACTGGTGGTAAGTTATTATACAATTTTAGAAAAAAAAAAAAGTTAACTCAAATAAATGAATACTTTGGTGTTACTAAATGCACCAGAACCCGCATCATAACACCACCACTACCACCATATTAGCCGGTTCTACACCCACCGGACCAACTGAACCCAAACATCTCCTTCCTCTCCTTGCATTTTGTGATGCACGTCACGACCGCTATCATTCCAGCGACCTCGAATACCACAAATCAAACCCACAAATCTACCAGCAACCGCCGCATATCAAACCCACAAATCTAGACCACCGCGCCACCGTCGCATACCACCCTAATCGCAAGCTTTCTTCGTCGACCCGACGAACGGCGACCACCGGTGCCACACAACTCCGGTCATCTGCAATCAATAAATTCCATTCATTACATACACATATAGGATTATTAAATCAATGATTTAAATCCACAAATATCAAAACCCAAAAATTAATTTACTCTTTTTTTTAAGAAAAGCTATGAAAAAGAGTAAGTTAATTTATTGAATCAGAAAATAGCAATGCTGTCCTAAACACTCAACTCAACTCCACGAAGATCTGCAATATCGCAGATTTTCATAACGTAGTCTGTGATTAAATCGCGTATTGTTTCACTCCAATACAATTGTTTACTTAAATCTCCTAGTTTATCTGTACAAACAATATTAGCATATGGCATAACATAGCAAATTAACTTACTCTTTTTATGCCTTTTCTTGAAAAAAAAGGTTTCCCTTCTCCAGGTCGTGTACATCCAGAGACCTGAAGAGAAGAGGTGATGATTGATGAGTAAGAATAGAGAATGAAAAAAAAATTGAATGGTTCATATCTTGTTAATGCATCCAACGGCTCCCACTTGTTTAAAGAAGCACAATCCATGTGCTCAAGTGTTATCCAATAGTAATGTGACACGTGGCCTAGCATGTAGATTTGGATGTCCTGTAAACTACTCTATGAACTAGGATGTCACTGACTTACACTATGAACTAGAACTCTAGAAGTACTAATTACACACTGGAGTATCGATTTAAAAAATAAATAAATTACACACTGGAGTATCGAGTTAACTAGAATTACTATAGCTTATAATCCGTGCAATGCATGGGTTTTTTTTGATATGTTATAAATTTTATTTTATTCTATAATTATATTTTTATATAAACATTAATTTGAAAAATTATTTTAATAAAATTTAAATAAATTTAATAAATGATTTGCATGATTTAAAATTTATATAATAAAATTTTAAATTAAATATATAGTTGACGGGATTCGAATCTTGAATATTTAGTAAAGTAATTTAATCATTAAATATACCTTATAATTACATCTAACGGTTCTTATTAATTATAAAAAATCTGACGGTAATATGGTGTCATATTTTTTGGTAAAATTATGTTTTAAATTAAAAGGTGGTGTATTTAATTAGAAAAGAAATATTAATAATTGGAAGATTATGATTGCAAAATTATGTTTTAAATTAAAAGATAACTTGTTTTAATTGGAAAACAAATATTAATGATTGGAAGATACGATAATTCAGGTGTGTATAAAGGGTAATATGTTCAATTAAAATATACTATATTGTATAGAACTCGTAACTAGTGCTTTGTTCCAGATTATTGTTTCTATTTTTTAAAAAACATTTATCGACGATCCAACCGTACGGATGTCAATATATATCTAAAATAATGATATTCCCAAATTTTCAAAAAATAAAATATTAATTTGGTTGGAGATCTTAGTTGTTGTGGCATAAAATCGAGGGTTTGTAAATTGCGGCTAGGGTTTGTATGTATTAAATACAAAGGATGGTGAGCTTCGAGCTTTAATGGCTGTTTCCGTGTTCGAGACTGATTGGTCCTCACAGAGTGCCTACGTATCTCGTTATTGAGAATCAAGCCAAGACGTAGTTCTAGGTGATGGTGCCCTCGAGGCTATGGCGGCGAGAGCTCACCTAGGACGCAGTGGCTTGTATGTCCTTATTCGAGGATCGAGCCAAAACGTAAGTGACGCATTGACCTCTGCCCAACCACCTTCTTCTGAGAATGAGGGGGTCAGACCCTTATATAGGCTGAGAAGCCTTAGAATTATGGTAGGAGTAGGTGACTTGGTGGGCAAGCCACCTCCTCTAGGAAGGTTCTAGACTCCTTCCTTGTAGGAGTTAGTTTCCATGTTGAATTAGGTGCCTTGGAGGCTAAGTCAGGCAGGAGTTATATCCTTATTTGACTCTTATTGCTGAGCTGTTTATTACCCTTAATATTAATTACGAAATTAATATTAAATTAGGGGTTTCAGGCCTCATTAATGGGCTTCATATTTGGACCAAGTTAGGTCTAATTAATGCAACATTAAATGTGTCTTTAGGGCTTATTTTTAACCCATATCATTAGTAGAATACTACTATATTGTCTAGAACTCGTAACTAGTGTTTTGTCCCGATTATTGTTTCTATTTTTCAAACAACATTTATCGATGATCCAACCGTACGGATGTTAAAATATATCTAATTAATTGACATTCACAAATTTTCAAAAAATAAAAAATTAATTTGGTTGGATATCTTACTAGAACACTACTATATTGTCTCGAACTCGTAGCTAGTGCTTTGTCCCAGATTATTGTTTCTATTTTTTAAAAAACATTTATCGACGATCCAACCGTACGAATGGAAATATATATCTAAAATAATGATATTCCCAAATTTTCAAAAAATAAAAAAATTAATTTGGTCGGAGATCTTAGTAGAATACTACTATATTGTCTAGTACTCGTAACTAGTGTTTTGTCCCAGATTATTATTTCTATTTTTCAAAAAATATTTATCGACGATCCAACCGTACGGACGTTAAAATATATCTAATTAAATGACATTCCCAAATTTTCAAAAAATAAAAAATTAATTTGGTTGGATATCTTACTAGAACACTACTATATTGTCTTGAACTAGTAACTAGTGCTTTGTCCCAGATTATTGTTTCTATTTTTTAAAAAACATTTATCGACGATCCAACCGTACAAATGTCAATATATATCTAAAATAATGATATTCCCAAATTTTCAAAAAATAAAAAATTAATTTGGTTGGAGATCATAGTAGATCACTACTATCTTGACTAGTACTCGTAACTGGTGCTTCGTTCCAGATTATTGTTTCTACTAAGATTTCCAATCAAATTAATTTTTTATTTTCTGAAACTTTGGGAATATCATTATTTTAGATATATATTAACATCCGTACGGTTGGATCGTTAAAAATATTTTTAAAAAATAGAAACAATAATCCGTGACAAATATAAAATCAACACTTTATTTACATTTGTTAAAAAAAAATTGTCGTAAGTGGGTAAAATAATTTTGTCTTAAGTGGGTAAAATAAATTTTAACCTGTAGCTCATCTTAATGAGGATATTGTGGTAATTTTATTTATAATTTAAGGATTGATTTTATAATTTTTTAAAAATTTTGGAAATTAATTTTCTAATTAGAATGATTGATTGCAGTCAAATTTATAAATATGACTGCTTTCAGTCGAATTTAATTTTAAATATTTTGGCAAAATTTAGGGGGGAATTTTCCCGCTTAAACTTAATTTCACGCGAATTGTTGACCTGACAGTAAATTCGACTATTTGCAGTCAAATTTATAAATTCGACTGGTTACAGTCAAATTTATAAATTCGACTGGTGCAGTCAAATTTATAAATTCGACTACATCCGGTCGAGTTTATAAATTCGACTGGCTAGATTTAGGCGGGAAATAAATTCGACCGGTTAAATTCGACCGAACCTCTAAATTCGACCGCTTAAATTCGACCGCTCTTAAAATCGACTGGATGCAATCGATTTTGTGTTTGACCATTAATTAATTGGAATTGACCCTAAATTCGACTAGATCCGGTCGAATTTAAGCAGTCGTTTTTACCCGAGTTTTCTTGTAGTGATACAAGGTCGATCTTAAGATATTTAAAACTCCATGCGAATTAAAATTAATTTTGTGCCATAACAGAAAAATGTAAAAAAAATGAAATGGATAATGTTAATATCAGATGAACCAAAAATGAGGAAAAAGTTATGATAAATAATTATCCTGGCATAGCAAAGAAATTTATTTCCATTCAACGGGTCTCCTATGTAGTGCTTTGTTTGGACGTCATCAGTTACGGACCTAGAACATAATACGAGGGGATCCAAAATTTTAAAAAATTCGAATTGTGTGAAGTGCGGATTTTTTTCCCACTAAATCATGTAAAAAATGAAAATTTTTCACTCAATCATGCAAGAAATGGATATTTTTTATTAAATCATACAAAAATAGATATAAAAGAAGACAAATAAACCATCTAGCTGGAAAGGTCCAGAAAAAATAAATGATAAGTCATACAAAAATTTTCATTTTTTTTACTTTTTAAAACCTAGAAGAGGCCAGGGACCCTGGACCCCAGATCCGTCCCTGGACGTCATTGAATAACCCACTGAGAAAAATTTGTAATGCATATTCCTGATTCCTGAGCACACAACACAAGGTAATCCATATCACCTCATCCTTGGTTGCATTAAGGAAAAAGCAACCTTCAGAATTTTGGGACCTAAATTGTGCCCATAAATTTTATTTTTTGTGCTTAATTGTATTTGTAACTATTTTTTTTCACTTTTATTAAAAAAAATGTGTCCATAAATTTTCATTTGTTTTAGATGTTTCCATTCAGTAATATAAGAGCATCTCCAATGGGGTTGGTTAAAGTGATTGGCTAAAATGATAGAAAATATTGATTATGTAAAATTTACTGAACGTGTAAGGCTTTGTGTTTTGATGGTATTGGATATATTGATTGGCTATATTTTAAAAATGGTATGTTATTATTATTTTAAGTTATTATAAATAGAATATATCATTTGAATATGGTAAGAGATGATGTGGAATCTTCTTACAGGTCTCTAGAGGTTCGACAAATATAGCCAACATGGTAAAAAATATAGACATTGGCTAAAAATATAGACAAGGGAAACGATCCATTGGAGTGAATTTTTTTTTACATAATCTCTATAATTTTTATTTATAATATGTTTCAATTATTTTTAGCTAAGGGTTCAACATGGTTGGAGATGCTCTAAGCGGGTTGATCTTTGGCTCTTTGTATATATAACTTGTTTAGGTAGTTGCATATACAGGTTTTTTGAACCTGAGTTTGTGATTAAAATTTTAGTTTAAATTATGTGAATAGGAATGAAGTAATCCAAAAATTTTAGTTTAAATTGTGTAAAAATGGATGAAATAAGAAATGAAAATATAAATATTTTTTTCCAATCTCTTCATTTCATTCTTCTTCTATTCCATTCAATTGAAGTGAACAACTGAACACACTCTAAGTAAATAAGGATGGTATTAAATAATTTAGGCTATGTTCACTTGGATTGAATGGAATGAGGGGAGAATGGAATGAAATTTATACTATTATTTGGGGGAGATTGGGGAAAGTGTTTATAAATTTCATTCTTTGCTTCATTCCTCTCCAAATAATTTAAACTAAAATTCTAACCCACATGTTTTGGAAGGAATGCTCCATTCCCAATCTTCATCATTTTCCTTGCAATCTTCATCATAAAAAACTTCTTCTCCCTCATATTTGTTCATTATTTCCCCCAACATCCCCCTTTCTTCATAAATTTTGTTTACAATTTTCATTCCATTCCTACCCCATTCCATTCTTTCCAAGTGAACACACCCTTAAAGATACGTGGTACTATTACGATATCAGAATATTCTAAATGTGTTTTGTGCATTATCGGTTGCAGGTAATATGTAACATCTATATACATTCGAGAAATGCTCAAAGTTAAATTTATGTACTAACTTTTAAGGAAAATGAATTTAAAATACAAAATTTCAAAAAATATAATTTGACTCAGCCTATTCTAGTTAGATGTGTCTTTACAAAATAGATATTTAGTGTATGTTTGGCTCACTTTAAAGTGGGCTTATTTGAACTTAAAGTCGGGTCCGACTTATTTCTAATGTTTGGCTTCCTCAGTCCATTGGGCTATATCCGACTTATAATATCAAATTGAGAAGTTGGACAAACCTAACTTTCATCTTATTTCTCTAACTTATTTTTTTGATATACGTAAATATAATATCCTTCAAATCTTCAAAATCATATATCTTTTGATTCGTCCATTAAAAAATTATTATTATATATATATCAAATTTGTCTACTCATCGAGATCTATCCAATGATATCCATTATCATATATTAAAAAATTAATATTTTAAAAAAAAAATTAACTTATAAGTTCTGATTTACCAAACACTCTACTGAATTATAAGTTCTGATTTACCAAACATTTTACTGACTTATAATTTCTGATTTACTTATCACTTATAGTCAACTTATTAACTTAAAATAATAAATTACTTTTTTTAAGTTACGCTAAACGACCCCATAGTTAGATTTGCTCTTCTCAAACTTTTATTTCTTGTACGTTACGTGTCAAAGAATTGGTATCTGTTAGACTACTCGTCTATATGGCCCTGCAGGACCATGTCGGCCGAACCCGAGAAGCCAAGCCAATAAATATTGATATATCAATGTATAAAAGTGAAGTATTTAAAATAGCTTAATGGAGATGGGCTGTTCACGAACTGAGCCGAGCCAAGTTTTGATCGAAACGAGCCGAGCTTTGACCTTAACGAATCGAGCTGAGCTTTGATCTTAACGAATCGAGCTGATTTCTTAACGAATCGAGCTGAGTTTTGACCGAACCGAGCCGAACTCGAGTTGTTCACGAACAGCCTCGAGCCGAGCCGAGCTCGATCGGAGCTCGAGCTGTTCGCGAACAATTAATTTGGTTGGAGATCATAGTAGATCACTACTATTTTAAGTAGTACTAGTAACTAGTGCTTTGTCACGAATTGTTGTTTCTATTTTTCAAAAAATATTTCTCGACAATCCAACTGTACGGATGTCAAGATATATCAAATTTAGTTATATTCCCAAATTTTTTTAAAAAAAAAATTAATTTGTTTGGAGATCTTAGTAGATCACTACTAATTTAACTAGTACTAGTAACTAGTGCTTTGTCACGAATTGTTGTTTCTATTTTTAAAAAAATATTTTTCGACGATCTAACCATACGGATGTCAAGATATATCTAATTTAGTGATATTCCCAAATTTTCAAAAAATAAAAAATTAATTTGGTTGGAGATCTTAGTAGATCACTATTAATTTAACTAGTGCTAGTAACTAGTGCTTTGTCACGAATTGTTGTTTCTATTTTTTTAAAAATATTTCTCGACGATCCAACCATATGGATGTCAAGATATATCTAATTTAGTGATATTCCCAAATTTTCAAAAAATAAAAATTAATCTGGTTGGAGATAAAAAAATAAAAAGTAAAAATTTTGATTTTTTTCGAGCTTTAACGAGCCACTGAGCCGAGCTCGAGCCGAACCGATCTTGAGCCGAACCGAACCGAGCACTTATCGAGCCGAGCTTAACGAACAAAAATCTTGTTCGAGCTCGAGCCGAACCGAGCTTTTATCAAGCCGAGCTCGAGTTGTTCATTAAAAGTTTTGTTCGTTTACAGCTCCCTATTCTGGAAAATTGAAGTTTCTCCCAGTACTGCATTTTCTTTGAATTAATAGTTAGTATATCTTATTAATTAGTTAAATTTCGTTTTAATGATATTTCTTCATAGATTCGTATCTCGTGGAAATATTGAAATTTTGGTGTAATTATAATTTTTTTATCATAAATTACTGAGTTTTGTAAATAACATAGTTTTCTTTTATAGTTTTATAAGTTTATAAATGATGTTTTATAATAATGGATTCATGTGCCTGAGCATGAACTCAGCCTTATGTTAAAAGCTTTGCAATACATATTTAAGGGTGTTTAGCTAAATTTATTGAGAAAAAAAATCATATTTACAAAAATGTCCCTGCGAAGCCACTTAATTTATAGGTGATTTGTGTTATAACCTCAGGTAGGAGTGAGCATTTTTCGGGTTAGAACCGGGAACCGAACCGATCCGAACCGAAATTTCGGGTCCGGTTCGGGTTTTGTATAATTCGGGTCCGGTTCGGTTCTTGAAATTGAGAAAAGTTCGGTTCTCGGTTCGGTTCGGTTCTTGACATCCAAAACCCGAAAGAACCGAACCGAACCGAAATTATATAATCTATTTAAATAATATATTAAATATATAATAATAACATATATTATTAATTATATATTATTACCAAAATTATAAAATCTATTTAAATAACATATTAAATATATAATAATAATATATATTATTAATTAATTATATATATTATTCATTATATATTATTAATTATATATTAATATATAAATATATACATTTCGGTTCTTTCGGGTTGGAACCGAACCGAACCGTAATTCACGGTTCGGGTCCGGTTCGGTTCTATCACAATTTCGGGTCCGGTTCGGTTCTAAAAAATTGTCATTTTCGGTTCTCGGTTCTTTCGGGTCCGGTTCGGTTCGGTTCGGGTCCGACCCGTTGCTCACCCCTAACCTCAGGAGAAATTCTTGTGAACAACCTCAAGCCCATTTTTCTCTTATCTTATAATAAATGAACTAATCTTTATAAGAAAATAATAATAAATAACTAATTTAAATAAATTATCGATCATGCTCTACTATATACACAATATACATAAGGGTATCATTCTATTTTACCAACCAAGGTATGGAATATTCTTTACCATACCTCGTAAATCCGATTATGGATTCCAAACTCATACCCTTCTAAGAACCAAATGACCCGTAATTGTTGTGCAAAACCAGATTAACATGCATCCCTTTAAAATCTACGGTACAATTGTAATATCTTTACTTCGATCATGGATTACCCAAATAGGTACTACTTTCGCATCCAATAACAGAACTAGATTTCAAGATATTTAGGGCTGGGAAAATTTATTAAACTAATTTATTCATGAATTCAGAAATGGCTCATAAGCTTTTCTAAGTACTTTGACTCCTTACATTTCTAAGAATCCAAGACGCGCGTTCTTATGGTCACGATCTTGACTTGGGAATCGGCAATAAAACCTAAGAAGAAGCTAGCAATTAGGACTAGATACTCTTAACTATATATACCTTGAGGACGAGGTTGGTCCAAGAAAGTGAAGAAGGTGACTGATCTCATTTGTTCCACCATGAGCCAAGTATACAAGTCATTCAGTACTAAGCAACATTATGCTAATGTAATTTTTATTCTATGTTGTCAGAAACCTATACTGGAGGACATATTCAAACATATTTATATCCTATACTCCCTCCGTCCCAGCCAGTTCTTTACATGGTGGCTGGGCACGGAGGTCAATGATAGTGGGTGTAAAGTGGGTGTAATATTGTTAAAATAAATGAAGTAGTGGGTGTAATAGTGATTTTATTGTTAAAATAAGTGAAGTAGTGGGTGTAATAGTGATTTTATTGTTAAAATAAGTTAAGTAGTGGGTGAAATAGTGTAAAGTATTGTTAAAATAAGTGAAGTAGTGGGTGTAATAGTGTTAAAACTTACTATTTTGGGTAATGTAAAGAAATGGTGGGACGGCCCAAAAAGGAAATTGTAAAGAAATGGATGGGACAGAGGGAGTATATAATAAGCACCACCGTCCACCACTACCGCGAAATAAATATTGATCGTTAGATCTAAACTTCAATTAATGGCTTAAATTATATCCTATTTATTTTAATATTTAAATACTAATATAGTAATATTCTAAACAGACTCTGCCACACCCGCGCAGAAGCCTATTCTAATTGATATAGAAGAGAAAAATTATGTCCTAACAGATTTAGGTAAAATATAATTCCACATACATAAATAATCTAAATTGTGTAAAATAGTTTATATACTTGAACTAATTGAAATATAAATTTATTCGCAAATTTTATAAATTTTAGAGACATATTATACAAATTAAATAATTATCAAAAATCTTGATACTCACATGAGAGGAATATATTTTTTAAATAATATAATCTTCATAAATCTTAATATTTATAATCTTCATAAATCATAATATTTATGTGATTAATGATTCTCAAATAATCTAAATTGGATTCTTATTAATATCATATAAAAGAATAAATTTAATAAATACTAGAGAAATATAATTCAAATATAAAAGTTGGTCAATATAGAACTAAAACTAAAACTAATTTAACATAATAATTTCAAAAAAGCATTCAACAAATATGAAATTAAAATTAAAATTTTAAATTTATTCAGCAAATGCATAATACTATATTATGATCATCATGTGACATGTAAAAAATATTGTAATAAGATCTTGATATAAAATTTCATAATTTTTAATTTTCATAATTTTTCTATTTAATCCAAGTCTAAATGAATAACTTTTCTATATTATTATGATACTCTTAAATTCTATGTTAATACAAGAATTTTATTAAACGAATTTGACGAAAGACTAAATTATACATAATATCATTATTATTTTAAAAAATTTGGATCACATCAACCAAAGTATTTGATATAATTATTTTAATAAGTAATTATATGAATATTAATTGGGGATTAAGTATATTTGAATATGTATATAGGTGGGATTAATTAATTAGAATCATGCTCCTATGTGATATAATCCTAACAGTTTATTTTTTATTCAATGTACCATCCTTTAATTAAACCAATTTTTATTTTATAACACTCATTAATCAATCCATATCCACATCCTTAGCGTACAATCACCACATTCAACACAGTAATCACTATAATCAAATCATTACAATTAAGCAATAATCACGCAAATCAACACAATCAACACACAACAACCACATTCGGTCACGTCCTCCCTGTCACCACATCCGGCCATCACCTCTGACAACATCAATATCATACCAAAATCACTTGCTTTAAATAATAATTTTAAAAAAATGAATCAAAATTACCGTTAAATTCATGTTAGAGTTCACTAGATCTGTTATCGTACAAAAATCATTGCTTTAAATAATAATTATCAAGATATTGAATCAAAATCACTGCTAAATTCATGTTAGAGTTGGCCTGATCAGAATTTGCTCTTCGTTAAAGTTAATAGCATCATCGTCACAATCGACTTTAGATTTCCGATAAATATTTACAATTATTTGTACATCTACCCATATGTGTACGTACCAAGAAAGAAAGAGATTAAAAATTTATAAAGAAGATTAGATAGTGTAATTATAGGAAAATGAAATGGGTGATCGGAAATTGATGGTTTTAGCAGCCGGAATTTGACGGTGGTGGTCAAAGTTTGGTCCGATATGATGGAAGAAAGATGTGGACTAGAGAGGAAGAAGAGACATGTGATGATTAGAGCATCTCCGAGGATACACTCTTTCCTTAGCCCCTAAAATAAAGATTATTAATAATATAGGAAATCAAAATGATATTTCACTCCAATGATAATCCCTATATAGATACCCTATGTTTTAAAAGTTTAATTTTTAAAATTTAAAAGTTTGAAATTTAAATAAATCAACCAATGGGAAGGGGAGCAAATGACGTGGAGAAAGATAGGAGCTGATATTTGGATCCTCACATGTAGGGATCTATTTTCTCTCCCCTAAAATATATTGGGAAGGGGAGAAGTGGTTGGAGAATGTTTTTTGGAAGAAAATCCCTAAAATTGGTAAGGGGTGTGCATCCTTGGAGATGCTCTTAATAATATAATCTTCATAAATCTTAATATTTATGAGAATAATGATTCTCAAATAATCTAAATTGGATTTTTAATAATATCATATAAAAGAATAAATTTAATAAATATTAGAGGAATATAATTCAAATATATAAGTTGGTCGACAAAATATAGAACTAAAACTAAAACTAATTTAACACAATAATTTTAAAAAACCATTCAACAGAGATGAAATTAAAATCCAAATTTTAAATTTATCGAACAAATGCATAATATTATATTATGATCATGTGACATGTAAAAAATATTGTATTAAGAACTTCATATAAAATTTCTTAATTTTTTCTATTTAATCCAAGTCTAAAAGAATAACTTACCTATATTATTATGATACTCTTAAATTCTGTGTTAATACATGAATTTTATTAAACAAATTTGACGAAAGACTAAATTATACATAATATCATTATTATTTTTAAAAATTTGGCCCACATCAACCAAAGTATTTGATATATTTATTTTAATAATAAATTATATGAATATGAATCGGGGATTAAGTATATTGTGAATATGTATATATGTGAGATTAATTAATTAGAATCATGCTCTTATGTGATATAATCCTAACAGTTTATTTTTTATTCAATGTACCATTCATTTAATTAAACCAATTTTTATTTTATAACACTCATAATCAATCCATATCCACATCCTCAGCGTAAAATCACCACATTCAACACATTATTCACTATAATCAAATCAAATCATTACAATTAAGCAATAATCACGCAAATCAACACAATCATCACCCAACAACCACATTCGGTCACGACCTCCCTATCACCACATCCGTCCATTACCTCTGACATCACCAATATCGTACAAAAATCATTGCTTTAAATAATAATTATCAAAATATTGAATCAAAATTACCGCTAAATTCATGTTAGAGTTGACCGGATAATAAAAGGTAACGTGTTTTATTTAAATGGAAGTTAAAATGTTTTAATTAGATAGAAATATTAATGATCGAAAGATATTGTATGATTTATGTTTTTAGTTATTTATAAAGGATAATAATTTAAACTAAAAGGGAATCGAATCTTAGACTTTTCAATATAACAACTTTTAATATTGTTATATCTAACGGTCATGATCTATTTGAGTTGAAGATTAAACGGATCTAACGGTTATGAATAACTTGGTTAACCAAACTACGAACTACAAAAGACCTCTAGTTTGCTTAGAATAATATAGTACAGATATAGATATATTGGTCATTACTCAAAGAAGAACACCTTTATATAAAGAATAATAAAAAACACTATAAAATTCATTATAAAAGTTCATATAAAATTAATTTTAAAAACAATTAAGTTTTGATTATGAATAATAAAAGAATCTAATATTAATTTAGCAACAATTTGAGATTAAAAACAACTAATTTCATTGTTATAAAAATATATGTATGATTCTATCATAGATTCTCTGATATTTGATTTTCAAATTTTAGATGAGATTATTTATATGCAATCGGCCCCGCCAGGGGCACCTATTTTAAATTTAGTTATTCTAATTTTAACAATCCATTTCATTTTTTTTCAAAAAATAATTTGTTTTGATCGTATTCTTCTTTATTCTTTATATAAAGTGTTTTTTATGCAGTGCAACTCTATATATATTTGAGTTTATATCCAAAGTAATTTGATTTAAACATAATACATCAGACATGTTTGTGTTATGGTCACTTAACTGTAGAGATTCTCAATAGGCTTTGGCATATCTCTTGATTCTCTTCCACGCCAGAACGGGTGTCCGAATCACAAAGAGAATATCACACTAGCGACATTTGATCCTATAAAAAGTAAGCATTATGATTTTGATGGGCTATGAAATATCTACAAGCTGATAAATTAATAACAAGCCACAATCTTGATTAGGAATAATGTATTTTTCATATCTCATAGACCTTTAGAGGTTCTTTTCTTTTCATCAAGTTGCATCCCTTTCCAAGTAAGATGGTACAAGATTATTTATAGAGGATCCCTTGTGGGTCCCTCCCTAACCACCTTTACTTAGAGGGTAAGCTATAATAGTTTATTTACAAGCTTTGGGCTTCGAGGCCCATTAAGGAAAATGAATACAGTTGGGCCTATATACAAACTAACCATTATTGGACCTAATTGCTAACTATAATTATACATAATATTCTAGGTAATGTTCCTGGCCCAACATTTGTCCCCCACTTTAGTTGTAGCAATATCTTTAGATTTGCTGATTTCCTTTTCGAGGAAATTTATACTTTGTTATTATTATTATTTTGAATTTCTTTGAAAATTAGTATTTGGTTTTAAGAAGGGCGGGACGTTTGAGTCCTGCATAGGTGTTTGAAAGGTTAAGGGGAGTTTGCGTCCTTTGATGTTGATTGGCACCGTTCCAATGTATCTTCTTTAATTGGTTTGACTGTGTGACTGTTTGGTTGTTATAAAAGCGGGGAACTCCTTCCTCTGAATTTATCCCAAGGTGTCCTTATTGTTCTGGCTTTATTTTTAAACTTTATCCTTGAGAGATTAACACTCGTGCAAATGGCCTGGGAGAAGCCAACAGATGGGTTTTACAAGATTAACGTGAATGGCGTCTTTGATTGGGAGAAAGGTGTCTGTGCCATTGGGTGCGTCATGAGGAACGACGATGGTGATTTCTATCGTGGCTTCGGGGGAGTGTTCCGCTATTCCGACCCTTATGTGGCGTCTTTGCAAGCCATATGCCATGGGCTTGAGTTTGCCTAGAGGAAGGGTAAGAAATAACTGATTCTTGAGACTGACGATGTTGCGGCTTTGGAAAAGGTTCTTCATCCTGATTCGAGTTACAAGTATTGGGCCCTTGTCGGGGTTATCGACCAGCGTATGGACGACGATTGGGAGAATTTGCAGATGGTCTGTGTAACACCCCCAGATCCGTGTCAGGGATCTGGTCATTACGGTCTCAATCTCCATCCACAAAACCAGCATAAAAATCAAATTACAACCTTGTGACCCAAAACAACAACATAAAACACACCCGTTATAGTCCCAGAGATGAAATCAGAGTAACTACCAAATTTTATTAATCACAAGATTGAGTTCTTACAACCCAAAAGATTTACAATTTAACTATTACATACTCTTTGCCATCCATTTGTATATGTCATATAATAAATATATTTGATGCTCAAATGCTAACAACTAGCCTACCAGTAGCTGCCTCCTCAGCAATGGTAGCTATGACCTCAGCGGTTAATCTTCTGACGAATGACACCTGCTTACGCTGAATGCGCCTTGCGCGGCCATTTGATCTAGCTGTTGTTGTGATATAAATAAATAAAGTAAGGGTGAGCAATAGCCCACCAGCAATAATATAACAACATAGTGATATATATGATAGTTCAAAAGTATATTTTGAAACCTTATGCCATGCATTAGCGAAAATAGTGCCAAATCAATATAAAGGATGAAGTTACAAGGTAACTCAGAAGGTATACTCCGTAGACATATATGCTTTGTCAGATATAAGCGAGATATCATCATATTTCACAAAATGGGAAATTGCAGGAAAAATATGCAATTCCAGTTCTGAACGATTATCAACCTTGCCAACGCTGATAATGTGGCAGAAAATAAATAAATTCTGGATAGTGAACCAATACTGGAGTATGTCGCGCCAGATGACACCGCCTTACGATGATCAGTTGTAGGTTGTGCATCTCAAGATTTATTTCTCTACATGTAGAAGGAAGAACATATGGACACCACCATACGCCGGATCTCCCTAGCCAACGGTTGGGCATAGACGGGACCGGCGCCACTCGGACCCTATTTCAAGGATGGACTGTCCCACAGCCTCTTACACCGATTTTCAATGATGGACTGTCCCACAGCCTCTTACACAAATACTCCTAGTTCGAGTTCTGAAACGTAAAGCTCGTCCCCCTTTCCCCAAGTATAATACTTGTTGATAAGACTCCACGAAGTAGTCGTATCTAGTTGGAAAGGAAAATTCACCAATATTACCCAAGTTGATGCTTGTTAATGGATACCAACTTGTTCCAACGTTCTTACCCCTCGAATGATGAGTGGGTATCCCAGAAAACTCATGTCAATGCTTGAAAGAATCAAGATGTGAGTGACAAGATAGTTTAATAAGTATATGACCGGGCAATCAAGTAAATAACAGTTCTCAAGTGAGGTCCCCTTATATGCTTTTGAAAGTTTGAGCGAGTATCTAAATCTTCTTATAAGATAGATTTAAATGAAAAATAGAGTTTTGAGAACCTCCCCTTGATAAAATCGTCACAAAAGACTCCGAAATATTTTACATCATACTTGAAGGTGAAAGATAATCTTTGAATAATATAAATCATTATAAAAAGAGTTTAGAAGAATTTAAATAAATATTCCAAGAATATTTATTAAATCAATAATAATTCAGGAATATTACTAAATCATAATATTGCTCGTAAGTAATCCTCGAATGAATATATAGAATTATTTACTAAATAAATCTCTTCTTTAATGAATATTCAAAATAATATTCATTAATTAAATAACTTAAATAAATGTTTATAATAATATTCACTAATTAAATCAAACCTTTAAATGAATATTTGAAAATAATATTCATTTAATGAATAATATTCTAAATGAATATCCAAATAATATTCTTTTAGTAATTAAAACTTTGAAAGAATATTCGAAGTAATATTCCTTAAATAAATAGAATTTCCAATGAAAATAATATTCATTAAGTAAATAAAACCTTAAATGAATATTCGAAAGTAATATTCATTAAATAAATAAAGATCAAATGAATATTCCAAATAATATTCATTAAATAATTAACTCAAATGAATATTTGGGAGTGACATTCGTCAACCAAATAACTCTAATGAATATTCAAAATAATAATCATTAACTAAATAGCTCCAATGAATGTTCAAAATAATATTAAATAAATAACTTTCTAAATGAATATTAAAATAATATTCATTAAATATTCCTCCACTGAGGTAATACTCAAATAACGTTCCTCGAAAGATTCGTAATCGAATAAAAATCCTCGAAATAATAAATCTGTCGCTGGAATCCCTCCGGGTTTCCATGACTATTTATATATTACAAAATATCGACTCCCGGTCTATATTTGAAGTATGAATATCATACGTCCTTCGTTAAGGGTCTTAACCAAACACTCCGGCTTATAACTGATATTTCATATATAGTCTATAAGCCAATATCAATTCAGGGAACAAGTATTTCAATAGACTTGAAAGTAGGCATGCATGCTATGGCATTGTATAACAACAAACATATATATTATCACAACAACAGTTCCAAGGTATTGGAAACTTGCCTGGTAATCCTGTAGGGGTAGTGTGCCTTGTGTCAATCCGGTGATCTATAAATAGTCACAATAATCGAGGTCAATCACTTAACACTTTTTAAAAGCTAAGTATAACTTAACTTAAGTCGAAACACGTTTTTGAGTTATCTCGTTAAACACCCTTTAGTGCAACTCTCTTTATCATCGCCATGACCCGTCATTCGTTCGCTACTAAGACACGTCGTCATACTTACACTTGGTATATACTTAAGTCGTATAAATTTTAAGGTCGGTCGTTTACGAATCAAGATTATACCTCGAGTTTATCGCTCGTTTTCTAAGTTATAACCAAAGTCATACTTTCAAGGGGTTCGTTCGCGTTTAACCTCGATTCAAACTTTTTTATAAAATCGGAAAAAGATCCGTTTGACATGTGATTTTCTTTCACACCTTCCTTTTTACCTCTAGTATTTAATTATCATGATTTGCCACTGAATAACATAGTTTACAAGGTTCAATTTCAGTTACGAACTTTCGATTACGGTTTCAAACCACTTTTATGAATTTAATCATAACTCCTAAACCGTAAGTCCATTTCATACGAACTTTATATCAAAACGAAGCTTATAATATAATCTAGCTTGTCATAGCAAAATACGAAACTGGACAGTGAGTTTTATCAACTGTGATGCTCGGTTTCTTAAGGTTAATGAAATTTCGGCATTATAACGGCTATAAATCGAACGTTCTAAAATTCACAACAATCAAGCCAAGCCACACCGGGCATCCGTACATCATTTATACATGATTCTCATCTCAACAAGCCCAAGAACATCATGCTTTACCATAATAATAATTATGCTACTTAAATCACTAAATCATTAACCAAGCATGCTTATAACATGAACATAATCATAACTAAGTTAGATCCATCAAGAACATGCTTAAAACTCAAAGTAGATCTAGGGTTCTTAAGGATTATACCTTACTTGGAGAGTGTATATGAGTCTAACAAGCCTTGATCTAGTCCTTAGAACTCCTTACAACCTTAAACTAGCAAGAATCATCAAGAACATAATTAGTGATTTCGGATCTGCTATAACTCAGTGGAAAGATCATGAAAAACGAGGGCCTTACCGAGGTTTTCTGGACAAGGCTTCTAAAGGAGAGTTGTAGAACATCCAACCAGCTTTCCAACAAGCTAAAGAACACCAAATTCCATTGAGTAATGAAGGAGATATGACCGTTTGAAAATCATCACAGAAACTGCCAACAATCTGGACAGTTTGTTTCTTCAACTTGGGGAGATGATTTTCCTAGGCTATACTACTTTGATTGCTATGAAATTTGGAGAGAATATTGCCCATGGAGTGGAGAGGCTGTGGTTCAAATTTGGTGATTTTATCATGGATGAAAATGAAGATATGAATTTTCTTCTTGGAGATGTTTGTGCTGGGCAGTTTTGAAAGAAATGGAGAGATGGAGTTTTTGATCTTGGATTGCTTGGTTCTCTTGCATAATACACCACATCTTGATAATATCTAGCTAAAGTAGCTTTATTAAAGGTGGTATGTCATGCATGAGGTAAATTAAGGGGCATGTGTCTTGATCTTGTGGTTTGATGATGTAATTAAGCTAAACACTTGGTTAGGCTTCTAGTTATCCTAGTTCCTTTGGTAACCAACCTAGTTACTTGATCTTATCCACTTGCACATGCTTGTACCTTGGCTATTGATAAGTGGATTTATATCCACTTGGATCATTCTATTTCGGCTTAAATTGGTGTTTTGTATCTCGAGTATTGGTGTGTTTTAATCCATTTTTGTGAAGATTGTGCAGGTTATAGTTTTTATGTAGGTGTGGAGGTTTCGTTGAATAAACAGAGTCTTTAAGTTTCAAAGTGCAAGTGCTTCAAGTTGCAAAAGAAAGCGGAGAGGAAATTAGCACAAGGGAAAAAATCAGACAGCAGTGCGCGCGGGCGCGCTCAGATATTGCACACACCGCGCGCGGGCGCGCTCAGGATTGACAGATTTTTCTTCCGCGTGGGCGCGCTGGAATTGAGCTGCAGGTGCGCGCGGCCGCGGCCAGATCTGACAGAAACTTACTGGAATTCGGTTTTAAAGAGGAAATTGCTGATTTTCTTTTCCTATTCAATATGGAAGTTGTTCTAAACGATTTGAAGCTTCTGGAAGTTAATTTAAACATGGGAATTGCAATTCTAATCCTATCAAAGATGGAAAATTACCGGAATTCTATCCTATTTCAATTACGGTAATTACTTGGTCAAGGAGGCACTTGGGGCTATAAATACACACCTTGGGGCACATAAAATTCATCACCCCCACCTACACATCTACACACAATTCGTTCAGAGCACGAGAGAGAGAAGCCAAGGCGAGGATCGTGACGACAAGAAGATCTAGATACAGTTTTCTTGTATTCATTTGTGGAGGCGTATCTTTTGGATGCTTGTTACTTTCACGGATTTGTTCACTAAACCTTATTCTATTATTGATTTATTCATCTTCATCTTCATTATCTTGTTTTATATCATGCTTTCATCAAATCCCATGGTGACGAAAGGTTCGATTATGAACTAATCGTTATCGTGGGATCCTAGTGGATTTATCCATGTAGCTTAGTAGTTTGCATGCCTTAAAGATTTATGTGTGGTGAATTCTTGATATCCTCGTATGGTTAATCTTAATGCTTTTAGATGAGTAGCTAACATCTAAATTGAAGTGTTAATCTCTTGCTAAACGAGAGTGGATCTTGAGATTTAGAACTTGCCATGCTAGCATAGGATAGGTTGATGTTAAGCATCATGATTTGTGGCATGAATAGAGATATTATGCTACCCTATGTGATCTAAGTGGATAACCTGTGCTTCAACCTTTATGTTTTCAAATTCTATAGAGATATAGGGTCTAAACATAATAGGTGCCTATTCATCTTCTATCTCTTTTGTGGATGTATGTGTAGATTGGTACTAGTATACCGAGAGGTAACTTTTACTCTTTTCGTGTTATTCGATCAGATATCAAATCCATCGCATGTTTTAATTAAAGGCTGCAACTCTAAGTGAAGTAGATAATGAAACTAGGATTCCATGTTTATTCTCACATAAGTAATTCGATTGTTATTCTCGTTAATTGTTTAATTCTTAGTTTATAAATTTGCACTTTAGTTTAATTTAGGTAATCAAACCCATATTTGTTATTTTTCTTAGCAGTGAATTAAAACCATACATTGTTGCATAGGCATATTTATTGAATAGAACCATAACTTGATCCCTGTGGGAACGAATTTGGACTTAACCTTATATATTACTTGTGACCACGTGCGCTTGCGTGAGTTTAGCATAACAAGTTTTTGGCGCCGCTGCCGGGGATCATCGGTGTTTTTATTTCAGTTTATGTGTTTGTCAATAGTGGTCGTTAGCGTTCACTGAATCGGATTCTTACTTAGTTTGTTTGTTTCGTGGTGTTTCAGGTACTTGAGTTTGTATGCAAACACGTTCGCAAGCTCGTTTACAAAGACTGGCAGAAGACGATCTTGTAGAGAATTTAGAGAATAAGGAAGAGGAGACTGAAACTACAGTAGCAATGGCAGATGCAACAGCAGCAGCTAAGGCTTTGAAGGAGTATTCTCAGCCGAAACTCAATGACATCCAGTCTAGCATTATTAGGCCAGCTATTGCAGCGAACAACTTTGAGATCAAGCCGGGCACAATTCAGATGATGCAGAATTCAGTCCAGTTTGGGGGAGCTTCTACGGAGGATCCTAACATGCATGTTCGGGACTTTATCGAAATCTGCGACACTTTCAAGTGTAATGGTGTAACGGATGATGCTATCAGGTTGAGGCTTTTCCCATTCTCTCTGAGGGATAAGGCTAAGAGCTGGCTACACTCGCTACCACCTGGTTCCATTACTACATGGGAAGATCTTGCTCAGAAGTTCCTTACTAAATTCTTCCCTATGGCAAAAACTGCAGCAATAAGGAACCAGTTGACTAAATTTCAATAGCAATCTGGTGAGTCCTTGTGTGAGGCTTGGGAACGCTACAAGGAGATGCTAAGGAAGTGTCCTCATCATGGCATGCCTGATTGGATGGTAATTATGGAGTGTCCTCATCATGGGGCGGAGGACTGGACTTTTAAGGCCAGGTCCGAGGTTGACTTAGATGAGGTGGTGGCACGTCTGTGTGTGCCAGGGACGACATGGAAATTGAAGGTTGGGTCGGCTGAGAAGGCTACATTCGCATCTGCTTCGATGAACAGATATGCTAGGGCTTGGAATTCATTTATTTGTGCTAATCTGTTGCCTACTACGCATACGCATGAGGTGACAGTTGAGAGAGCTATCTTGTTGTGGGCCATTCTGAATGGGCATTATATTGATGTTGGCTATTTGGTGAATCAGAGTATGCTGCGATTCTTGAGGGGGTCTACAGGGGCAGTTCCTTATGGCTCTATTGTTACGAGGATGTGTTCGATGGCTGGGGTGACATGGTCGTTTGAGGAGCAGATTCAGATGCCAGCTGGACCCATTGATGTGTCGAAGTTGGGGGAATGGCCTGGCGGCATTCCTCATCCTAGGGGTCTGGGCTATGAGATTGTTGGTGCTCCTCCAGTTCAGCAGGCTCCTGTTGCCATCTCGAGTGCTTCACATGATAGGCGGATGATGAGGCGGATTGATGCACTGTATGAGAGCCAGAGCCGTTTTTCAGCGAGGTTGACACAGGCTTTCAGTTCTGTATTTGGAGCTAGTGGTGCCCATATTGATTGGCCAGTCTTTGGTTCGGACACTGTTTATCCACCTCCTGATTCTCCACCCGAGGAGGGTGATGACGCTGCGGCGTAGGTATGTATTTACTTTCCCTCGTATTTACTTCCATTCAATGAGGTCATTGAATATCTTAAGTTTGGGGGATGGTTTGGGGGAAAAGTATTGTATATGTTGTATATGTTTCATTGTGTTCATGTTAGGATATCATGTTTTGCATATTAGTGTAAGTCATGCATTTTATGTTCGTATTATCTTCGTTTGTTTCATATAGGACATTTTGTTATTGTTTGTTTGTTACCATGTGAGTTCATATTAGTTGCATTTTCATGGCATGCATTTTTCATGATCCCTTAAAATGAGCTGATTCTGATTGATAGGTAGATGTTGATTTGGGTGTGATGAGGATGAGTAGAGGGCTGATTTATAGTTCCTAGGTAATTGACTTGCATGTTTCGGAAACAAAATTATTACACAGTCTCATTGGGGTGCTTTTTGGGTTAGGTTGGAGTCATGCCTGTTGGATGTTTTGAGATTTAATCACTTGTTTATTCTTAGAATTTTCATTATTCCCTTTATAGCGTAGGAACATTAAAATCTAAGTTTGGGGGAAAACAGGAATTTCATGCTAGTTGTTAATATTTGTCAATAAAGGCTAGGCGTCAAATGGCTAGTAGCCAGCTCATATTTATATGAGTAGTCTAGGGTTGGAAATGAGAAAGGCTCATTCCAGACTGCGAAAAAAAAAAAAAGAGAAAAAAAAGAAAGAAAAAAAAAAGAGTCAAAAGTCCAATTATTTATATGCAAAATTAACCAGAGTGAGCTCTTTAATACTCGAGTAATTAAGTCTGAGGGGACTTAGTCCTAGTGACCTAAGGCTTTATAGTCTGGGATCCACTGAACCAACACTCGCTACATGGGTATTATTGTATAAGCCTTTTGGGGTCTCATTCATTGCACGGTTAAATAAGCATGCTTATTGTATATGTAGTGTTGTAGTATAGTAATAAAGCATGAGTTTCTGTCTACCTTGGATAAGGGTGGAGGTGTTCCTAGGTTATGGAGTGTCTACAGTCTATTCTGTTGATAAACCTGTGATTGTCTTGACTGAAGGCATGTATGATTTTTGACCTAGTTCTGGGGGTATTTCTGATGAGCATTGCACACACGCACGTTTCTGTTCATGTATTGTTAGTATACGGGGACTTAGTCGAGCTCTGCTTGGATTTGTTGCATTCGTTGAGATATTTGCTTGTTAGTTGGTTTTGGTGAGTTTGAAGGGGATCTTTGCATTTTTCATATTAGTTGCATTCATGCATTTGCATTGCATTAGGTTAAATGGATTTTGTGGGTACATTCACTATAGACCCTCACGAGACCTTACTCGTCCACTAGGGCTACCTAGGGGTTTAAAGGGCTTGTTGCATATGCTAAATGCAACCGTGATCACCTACGGAAGTGGTACTAGCTAGTTGTACATATTTTTGTCTGTTTATGCTTGGGGACAAGCATCGGTTTAAGTTTGGGGGTGTGATAAGTGGATTTATATCCACTTGGATCATTCTATTTCGGCTTGAATTGATGTTTTGTGTCTCAAGTATTTGTGTGTTTTAATGTGTTTGTGTGAGATTCGTGCAGATTGTATTTCCAGGTGTAAGTATTGTATTCAGTGGTGACATGGTGTTTTTAGTGTCAAGAAAGCAAGAGTTTAGAGTTGCATTCGGAAGCGGAGGTAAAATCAGGATAGGAAAAGAAGTCAGGCTGTGCTGCAACAGGTGGGCGCGGGCGCGCCTGATCTTAGTACAGTTGCGCGCGGGCGCGCGGGCGAGATTCTGAGTAATAGATGCGCGCGGGCGCGCTGGCATTATACATGTAGAGCGCGCGGCCGCGCCTGGGCGGCAAAAATTCCAGAAGTTTTCCAGAAACTGATTCAAACAGGGAAATTGATGCAAATTCTTCTCCTATCCAACATGGAATTAATTGGGACGGCCAGAAACTTCCAGAATCATACTTAAACAAGGGAATTGCAATTCTATTTCAATTAAAGATGGAAAATTACCGGAATTCTATCCTATTTCAATTACGGTAATGGCTTGGTCAAGGAGGCACTTGGGGGCTATAAATACACACCTTGGGGCACAGAAAAATCACAATCTACACATCCTACACACTAAATTCGTTCAGAGCAGAAGGAAGAGAAGCCAAGGCGAGGATCGTGACGACAAGAAGATCTAGACATAGTTTTCTTGTATTCCTTTGTTAGGCGTATCTTGTGGATGCTTGTTACTTTTTCGGATTTGTTCGCTAAACCTTATCTTATTATTGATTTATTCATCTTCTTTATCTTGTTTAATATCATGCTTTCGTCAAATCCCATGGTGACGAACGGTTCGATTATGAACTAATCGTTATCGTGGGATCCTAGTGGATTTATCTATGTAGCTTAGTAGTTTGCATGCCTTAGAGATTTATGTGTGGTGAATTCTTGATATCCTTGTATGGTTGTACTTATTGAATTTAGGTGCGTCGCGAACATCTAATATGTTAATCTCTTGCTAAACGAGAGTGGATCTTGAGATTTAGAACTTGCCATGCTAGCATAGGATAGGTTGATGTTAAGCATCATGATTTGTGGCATGAATAGAGATATTATGCTACCCTATGTGGTCTAAGTGAATAACTTGTGCTTCAACCTTTATGTTTTCAAATTCTATAGAGATATAGGGTCTAAACATAATAGGTGCCTATTCATCTTCTATCTCTTTTGTGGATGTATGCGTAGATTGGTACTAGTATACCGAGAGGTAACTTTTACTCTTTTCGTGTTATTTGATCAGATATTAAAACCATCACATGTTTTAATCGAAGGCTGCAACTCTAAGTGAAGTAGATAATGAAACTAGGATTCCATGTTTATTCTCATATAAGTAATTCGATTTTAATTCTCGTGAATTGTTTAATTCTTAGTTTTATAATTTGCATCTTAGTTTAATTTAGTTGATCAACCCATATTTGTTATTTTTCTTAGCAGTGAATTAAAACCATACATTATTGCATAGACATATTTTCTGAGTAAAACTTAACCAAGATCTCTGTGGAACGAACTTTAATTGTATTACTTGTGACTACGTGCGCTTGCGTGAATTTAGCATAACAAGTTTTTGATGTGATAAGTGGATTTATATCCACTTGGATCATTCTATTTCGGCTTGAATTGATGTTTTGTGTCTCAAGTATTTGTGTGTTTTAATGTGTTTGTGTGAGATTCGTGCAGATTGTATTTCCAGGTGTAAGTATTGTATTCAGTGGTGACATGGTGTTTTTAGTGTCAAGAAAGCAAGAGTTTAGAGTTGCATTCGGAAGCGGAGGTAAAATCAGGATAGGAAAAGAAGTCAGGCTGTGCTGCAACAGGTGGGCGCGGGCGCGCCTGATCTTAGTACAGTTGCGCGCGGGCGCGCGGGCGAGATTCTGAGTAATAGATGCGCGCGGGCGCGCTGGCATTATACCTGTAGAGCGCGCGGCCGCGCCTGGGCGGCAAAAATTCCAGAAGTTTTCCAGAAACTGATTCAAACAGGGAAATTGATGCAAATTCTTCTCCTATCCAACATGGAATTAATTGGGACGGCCAGAAACTTCCAGAATCATACTTAAACAAGGGAATTGCAATTCTATTTCAATTAAAGATGGAAAATTACCGGAATTCTATCCTATTTCAATTACGGTAATGGCTTGGTCAAGGAGGCACTTGGGGGCTATAAATACACACCTTGGGGCACAGAAAAATCACAATCTACACATCCTACACACTAAATTCGTTCAGAGCAGAAGGAAGAGAAGCCAAGGCGAGGATCGTGACGACAAGAAGATCTAGACATAGTTTTCTTGTATTCCTTTGTTAGGCGTATCTTGTGGATGCTTGTTACTTTTCCGGATTTGTTCGCTAAACCTTATCTTATTATTGATTTATTCATCTTCTTTATCTTGTTTAATATCATGCTTTCGTCAAATCCCATGGTGACGAACGGTTCGATTATGAACTAATCGTTATCGTGGGATCCTAGTGGATTTATCTATGTAGCTTAGTAGTTTGCATGCCTTAGAGATTTATGTGTGGTGAATTCTTGATATCCTTGTATGGTTGTACTTATTGAATTTAGGTGCGTCGCGAACATCTAATATGTTAATCTCTTGCTAAACGAGAGTGGATCTTGAGATTTAGAACTTGCCATGCTAGCATAGGATAGGTTGATGTTAAGCATCATGATTTGTGGCATGGATAGAGATATTATGCTACCCTATGTGGTCTAAGTGAATAACTTGTGCTTCAACCTTTATGTTTTCAAATTCTATAGAGATATAGGGTCTAAACATAATAGGTGCCTATTCATCTTCTATCTCTTTTGTGGATGTATGCGTAGATTGGTACTAGTATACCGAGAGGTAACTTTTACTCTTTTCGTGTTATTCGATCAGATATTAAAACCATCACATGTTTTAATCGAAGGCTGCAACTCTAAGTGAAGTAGATAATGAAACTAGGATTCCATGTTTATTCTCATATAAGTAATTCGATTTTAATTCTCGTGAATTGTTTAATTCTTAGTTTTATAATTTGCATCTTAGTTTAATTTAGTTGATCAACCCATATTTGTTATTTTTCTTAGCAGTGAATTAAAACCATACATTATTGCATAGACATATTTTCTGAGTAAAACTTAACCAAGATCTCTGTGGAACGAACTTTAATTGTATTACTTGTGACTACGTGCGCTTGCGTGAATTTAGCATAACAAGTTTTTGGCGCCGCTGCCGGGGATCATCGGTGTTTTTATTTCAGTTTATGTGTTTGTCAATAGTGGTCGTTAGCGTTCACTGACTCGGATTCTTACTTAGTTTGTTTATTTCGTGGTGTTTCAGGTACTTGAGTTTGTATGCAAACACGTTCGCAAGCTCGTTTACTAAGACTGGAAGAAGACGATCTTGTAGAGAATTTAGAGAATAAGGAAGAGGAGACTGAAACTACAGTAGCAATGGCAGATGCAGCAGCAGCTAAGGCTTTGAAGGACTATTCTCAGCCAAAACTTAATGACATTCAGTCTAGCATTGTTAGGCCAGCTATTGCAGCGAACAACTTTGAGATCAAGCCGGGCACAATTCAGATGGTGCAGAATTCAGTCCAGTTTGGGGGAGCTTCTACGGAGGATCCTAACATGCATGTTCGGGACTTTATTGAAATCTGCGACACTTTCAAGTGTAATGGTGTAACGGATTATGCTATCAGGTTGAGGCTTTTCCCATTCTCTCTGAGGGATAAGGCTAAGAGCTGGCTACACTCGCTACCACCTGGTTCCATTACTACATGGGAAGATCTTGCTCAGAAGTTCCTTACTAAATTCTTCCCTATGGTGAAAATTGCAGCAATAAGGAACCAGTTGACTCAATTTCAACAGCAATCTGGTGAGTCCTTGTGTGAGACTTGGGAACGCTACAAGGAGATGCTAAGGAAGTGTCCTCATCATGGCATGCCTGATTGGATGGTTATTAATGGTTTCTACAATGGGTTGGGAGCACAATCTAGGCCTTTGCTAGATGCAGCATCAGGTGGAGCTCTGTGGGCAAAGAGCTATGATGAAGCTTATGAACTTATTGAGATGATGGCTGCTAATGAATATCAGAATCCAACCCAGAGACTTTCTCAAGGCAAAGTAGCAGGAGTTTTGGAAGTAGATACAGCTTCAATGATTACGGCTCAGTTGAAGGCTCTTGCTATGAAAGTGGATTCTCTTGCTAATTATGGAGTTCAGCAGGTGGCTAGTGTTTGTGAGTTATGTGCGGGCGCACATGAGACGAATCAGTGTGCTATCTCTTCTGAATCAGCACAGTTCGTGAGTAATTTCCAGAGACCTGCTACACCAGTTCCAGCCACTTATCATCCTAATAACAGAAATCATCCCAATTTCAGTTGGAGCAACAATCAGAATACTCAACAATCTTATCAGCAAGCGAAGCCGTACAATCAGGGCTATCAACAACCTTATAGGGCACCATATCAACCTCCGGGATTTCAGCAGCATCAACCTCAGAATCAGGTGGGGCAATCATCTAATGATAAATCTGATGAGATGTGGATAGCATTGAAGAACCTACAAGCTGGTCAGAAGCTTTTGGAAACTCAGATAGGACAAATTGCAAGTGCTTTAGGTAGTAGGCCACAAGGAACTCTTCCTAGTGATACGGAAGCAAATCCAGGTAGGAGGGACTTCAAGGAGCAGGTGAAGGCCGTAACTTTGAGATCAGGAAGGGTCACATCAGATCCTAAATCAGCCACTAATGAGGATGAAGAAGTGGAGAATCAGCAAGTCGAAAAATCTGCATTGCCCGAAGTTGAGAAATCTGACTTGGTAGCTGATCAGCTTGAAGGTGAAGAAGAGAAGAGTAAGGAATCTGTTGAGAAGGCTTCTCCGGAGTTGTCTACAAAGAATAATCAGATCTACCCTCCTCCTCCATATCCTAGAAGACTCCAGAAGCAGAATTTGGATAACAAATTTGCTAGGTTTTTAGAAGTGTTCAAGAAGTTGCACATCAACATACCTTTTGCGGAAGCTCTTGAAGAAATGCCGAGCTATGCCAAGTTCATGAAGGGTATTCTCTCGCGTAAGTTGAAGCTCGATGCATTAGAGACCGTTGCCTTAACGGAAGAGTGTAGTGCTGTTCTGCAACAGAAATTGCCTCCAAAGCTAAAGGATCCGGGTAGTTTTACTATTCCATGCATGATTGGTAATTTATTCTTTGAGAAGTGCTTGTGTGACTTGGGAGCTAGCATCAATCTCATGCCCTTGTCAGTATTCTTGCAATTGGGTCTACCGGATCCAAAGCCAACTAACATCTCGCTACAGTTGGCTGATCGTTCAATTACCTATCCTAGAGGCATAGTTGAGGATGTCTTGGTGAAAGTTGATAAACTCATCTTCCCTGCTGATTTTGTTATCTTGGATTTCGAGGAGGATAAGAAGATTCCTATAATCTTGGGAAGGCCATTCCTAGCTACGGGTAGTACCTTGATTGATGTGCAGAAAGGAGAGCTCACCATGAGGGTACAAAATCAGAATGTCACCTTTAATGTGTTTAATGCTATGAAGCTTCCATCTGATGAAGAAGAATGTTTCAAGGTTGATTTGGTTGATTCCGTGGTAGCCAAGGATCTTGATCATTTGTTGCTAACAGATTCTTTGGAAAAAGCATTGAGTGGGAACTCTGAGGTGAAAGATGAGGATGAAGTAATGCAAATTCAGATGTTGAATGCAAATTCGTGGAAGAGAAAATTTGACATGCCTTTCGAGTCTCTTGGGTTAAAGGAGCTGGAAAAGTCACAAGTCCGTCTTAAACCATCTATTGAGGAGGCTCCTACTCTTGAACTCAAACCTTTGCCTAATCACTTGAGGTATGCTTTTCTTGGTGATACCTCTACGCTACCTGTTATTATTTCTTCTAATCTGTCAGATGTCGAGGAAGAAAAGCTCTTGCGTATTTTGAGGGAATTCAAGACAACAATTGGTTGGACTATAGCAGATATCAAGGGAATCAGCCCTTCGTATTGCATGCATAGAATTCTGCTAGAGGAAGGAGCTAAGCCTACTGTTGAACATCAAAGAAGACTCAATGCGATTATGAAGGAGGTGGTGAAGAAGGAAATTCTAAAGTGGCTTGATGCGGGTATTATCTATCCTATCTCAGACAGTTCTTGGGTGAGCCCGGTTCAATGTGTGCCAAAGAAAGGAGGCATGACAGTTGTTGCTAATGAGAAGAATGAGCTCATCCCTACTCGAACAGTCACGGGGTGGAGAGTTTGCATGGATTATCGGAAGCTCAACAAAGCCACAAGAAAAGATCATTTTCCTCTTCCATTCATTGATCAGATGCTAGACAGGATGGCTGGGCACGAGTATTATTGTTTGCTCGATGGTTATTCAGGCTATAATCAGATTTGCATTGCTCCGGAAGATCAAGAGAAGACCACATTCACATGTCCTTTTGGCACTTTTGCTTTTCGTCGAGTTTCTTTTGGACTTTGTGGTGCTCCGGCCACTTTTCAAAGGTGCATGATGGCTATTTTCTCAGACATGATTGGCTCGAATGTGGAAGTTTTTATGGATGATTTCTCAGTTTTTGGTACATCTTATGATGAGTGCTTGCACAATCTTGGTTTGGTCATGAAGAGGTGTGTAGAGACAAATTTGGTGCTTAATTGGGAAAAATGTCACTTTATGGTACAAGAAGGAATTATTCTTGGGCACAAGGTATCTAGTAAGGGACTTGAAGTGGATAGAGCCAAGGTGGAGACAATCGAGAATCTTCCTCCACCTATTTCAGTTAGAGGAATTCGCAGTTTTCTTGGTCATGCGGGATTCTATAGGCGATTCATTCAAGACTTTTCGAAAATCTCTAAACCGTTGTGCAATCTGTTGGAGAAGGATGTTCCTTTTAAGTTTGATGATGAGTGCCTTGCGGCTTTTGAGTTGTTGAAAAAGAAGCTAACTACTACTCCTATCATTACCGCACCCAATTGGGAGGAACCGTTTGAGCTTATGTGTGATGCTAGTGACTATGTTGTTGGAGCTGTGCTTGGGCAAAGAAAGGAAAAGATTTTTCATGTGGTTTACTATGCTAGTAAAACCCTCAATGAGGCTCAGCTTAACTATACCACTACAGAGAAGGAGTTGCTGGCAGTTGTCTATGCTTTTGAAAAATTCAGATCTTATTTGCTTGGTACGAAGGTGATTGTGTATAAGGATCATGCTGCTATTCGATATCTCATGTCGAAGAAGGATTCGAAGCCTAGATTGATTCGTTGGGTTTTGTTATTACAAGAATTTGATGTGGAGATCAAGGATAGAAAGGGCACGGAAAATCAAGTAGTTGATCATCTTTCACGTTTGGAGGACCAAGGTAAGGATTCATATGCTAAGTCTCTAATTAATGAATCTTTTCCAGATGAGCAACTTTTTGGGGTGAAAGGTGAAGAGCCATGGTTTGCAAATTATGTGAACTATCTTGTTAGTAATGTCATTCCTCCGGAATTCTCTTATGCTCAAAGGAAGAAGTTCTTACATGATGTGAAGTGGTACCGTTGGGACGAGCCATTCCTGTTCAAACTTGGTATAGATCAGATTTTGAGGAGGTGCATTCCGTATAGTGAGACGGAGAGTATTTTGCATGATTATCATTCTACCACATATGGAGGTCATTATGGTGGTAATAAAACAGCTCAGAAAGTACTTCAGGCGGGATTCTATTGGCCAACTCTGTTTAAGGATTCTCATCGTTTTGTGATGAGCTGTGATCGATGTCAAAGAGTTGGTAATATCTCTAGGAGGAATGAGATGCCTTTGAATTCTATTCTCGAAGTTGAGATCTTTGATGTGTGGGGGATTGACTTCATGGGTCCGTTTGTTTCATCTTGCAATAATCAGTACATCTTGCTAGCTGTGGATTATGTGTCTAAATGGGTTGAGGTGAAAGCCTTACCAACCAATGATGCTAAGGTGGTGCTGAATTTTCTTCACAAGCAGATTTTTACACATTTTGGGACTCCACGAGCTATAATCAGTGATGAGGGGACATACTTCTGTAATCGTCAATTTACTGCTATGATGGCAAAGTATAATGTGACGCATCGTGTTGCCACTGCTTATCATCCCCAAACTAATGGTCAAGCGGAGGTCTCGAATCGTGAAATCAAAAGGATTCTTGAAAAAGTGGTGAATCCGTCTCGTAAGGATTGGTCGTTGAAGTTAGATGAGGCGGTTTGGGCTTATAGAACTGCTTACAAGACACCTCTTGGGATGTCACCTTATCAGTTGGTGTTTGGTAAGGCTTGTCATTTACCGGCTGAGTTAGAGCACAAGGCTTTTTGGGCATTGAAGAAGTTAAATTTGGATATCTCAGCTGCGGGTGAAAAGCGTCTACTTCAGTTGAATGAGCTTGAGGAATTTCGTGAGCAGGCTTATGAGAATGCGAAAATGTACAAGGAAAAGGTTAAAAGGTGGCATGATAGAAAGTTGGTGCACAAGGCATTTGTGCCGGGTCAACAGGTTTTGCTTTACAACTCTCGCCTTAAACTTTTTCCGGGAAAGCTCAAATCAAAGTGGTCTGGTCCGTTTACAGTTAAGGAGGTATTTCCACATGGAGCGGTGGAGATCTTTAGGGGGTCTATCAATGATGCTTTCAAGGTAAATGGACATCGACTGAAGCCTTATTATGGAGGAACGGTGAACCATGAGACGGTTGCCTCCGTTTTGTCAGAATTGTGAAATTTCGGAAGTACGTCAAGCTAATGACGTAAAACGAGCGCTTCGTGGGAGGCAACCCATGGTGTTAGGTATTTTTGTAGAAGTCAGTAGGTAGGTATTCATTTTTTCTTTAAAAAAAAAAGAAGAAAAAATTTTTCTGGAAAACAGCTGGGCGCGGGCGCGCGGGGATTACACTGCAGGTGGGCGCGGCCGCGCGGAAGGTCTGGAACGAGAAAAATATATACAGAACAGGGCAGTTTGTTTCTAATCCCAGTTCTTATTTTTTCTTTCCCCAACCCAAACCCTAACTACTCTAAATCATCCCTACGTTCAATCTCTAATCCCTCCATAGCATCTCATCATCATACACATTCATACTCACCTATACTTACATCTTTAAATATACACATACACCCATTCATCTCAATTTTCAAACCCTAATTGGACTCAAAGGAGGCTGTGATTTTCAAGTTTGGGGGGACTGATTTTGCGAGTACTACCTCTACTGTTCGAATTGGTAATCTCTTGTTCTCATATTTTTTTTAATTCGAATTGTAGTGCTTGTATTTTGGGGATTTTTGGTATTGGGCAGATTGTTGGTTCGAATTTGGGCAGTTTGTGGTGATATTTTGTTGTTGTTCTTGATTACTATGGCACCTAAGAGAGCTCGGGTTGTTGGTAGTAGTTCCCGTGGACGGTCATTGTCCGGTTCTGACTCGAGTTCGGGAGATGAGGATATGGGTAAGTTTCGTTCTGAGGAGGCTAGGGCTGAGTATGTGAAATTGATGACTCGGTCTGTGGCAAAGGATAGGATTTGGTTGCCTGTTGCTGCTGATGGTGAGATTGTGGCTATGATTGAGGAAAGGGCTTGGCAGAATCTGTGTGAGCTTGCATCCGCTGTCCCGTTGAGTATAGTTCGGGAATTCTATGCTAATGCTAAGGAAAATAGGGATGGTTATTGATTTGGTTGATTCCGTGGTAGCCAAGGATCTTGATCATTTGTTGCTAACAGATTCTTTGGAAAAAGCATTGAGTGGGAACTCTGAGGTGAAAGATGAGGATGAAGTAATGCAAATTCAGATGTTGAATGCAAATTCGTGGAAGAGAAAATTTGACATGCCTTTCGAGTCTCTTGGGTTAAAGGAGCTGGAAAAGTCACAAGTCCGTCTTAAACCATCTATTGAGGAGGCTCCTACTCTTGAACTCAAACCTTTGCCTAATCACTTGAGGTATGCTTTTCTTGGTGATACCTCTACGCTACCTGTTATTATTTCTTCTAATCTGTCAGATGTCGAGGAAGAAAAGCTCTTGCGTATTTTGAGGGAATTCAAGACAGCAATTGGTTGGACTATAGCAGATATCAAGGGAATCAGCCCTTCGTATTGCATGCATAAAATTCTGCTAGAGGAAGGAGCTAAGCCTACTGTTGAACATCAAAGAAGACTCAATCCGATTATGAAGGAGGTGGTGAAGAAGGAAATTCTAAAGTGGCTTGATGCGGGTATTATCTATCCTATCTCAGACAGTTCTTGGGTGAGCCCGGTTCAATGTGTGCCAAAGAAAGGAGGCATGACAGTTGTTGCTAATGAGAAGAATGAGCTCATCCCTACTCGAACAGTCACGGGGTGGAGAGTTTGCATGGATTATCGGAAGCTCAACAAAGCCACAAGAAAAGATCATTTTCCTCTTCCATTCATTGATCAGATGCTAGACAGGTTGGTTGGGCACGAGTATTATTGTTTGCTCGATGGTTATTCAGGCTATAATCAGATTTGCATTGCTCCGGAAGATCAAGAGAAGACCACATTCACATGTCCTTTTGGCACTTTTGCTTTTCGTCGAGTTTCTTTTGGACTTTGTGGTGCTCCGGCCACTTTTCAAAGGTGCATGATGGCTATTTTCTCAAACATGATTGGCTCGAATGTGGAAGTTTTTATGGATGATTTCTCAGTTTTTGGCACATCTTATGATGAGTGCTTGCACAATCTTGGTTTGGTCCTGAAGAGGTGTGTATAGACAAATTTGGTGCTTAATTGGGAAAAATGTCACTTTATGGTACAAGAAGGAATTATTCTTGGGCACAAGGTATCTAGTAAGGGACTTGAAGTGGATAGAGCCAAGGTGGAGACAATCGAGAATCTTCCTCCACCTATTTCAGTTAGAGGAATTCGCAGTTTTCTTGGTCATGCGGGATTCTATAGGCGATTCATTCAAGACTTTTCGAAAATCTCTAAACCGTTGTGCAATCTGTTGGAGAAGGATGTTCCTTTTAAGTTTGATGATGAGTGCCTTGCGGCTTTTGAGTTGTTGAAAAAGAAGCTAACTACTACTCCTATCATTACCGCACCCAATTGGGAGGAACCGTTTGAGCTTATGTGTGATGCTAGTGACTATGCTGTTGGAGCTGTGCTTGGGCAAAGAAAGGAAAAGATTTTTCATGTGGTTTACTATGCTAGTAAAACCCTCAATGAGGCTCAGCTTAACTATACCACTACAGAGAAGGAGTTGCTGGCAGTTGTCTATGCTTTTGAAAAATTCAGATCTTATTTGCTTGGTACGAAGGTGATTGTGTATACGGATCATGCTGCTATTCGATATCTCATGTCGAAGAAGGATTCGAAGCCTAGATTGATTCGTTGGGTTTTGTTATTACAAGAATTTGATGTGGAGATCAAGGATAGAAAGGGCACGGAAAATCAAGTAGCTGATCATCTTTCACGTTTGGAGGACCAAGGTAAGGATTCATATGCTAAGTCTCTAATTAATGAATCTTTTCCAGATGAGCAACTTTTTGGGGTGAAAGGTGAAGAGCCATGGTTTGCAGATTATGTGAACTATCTTGTTAGTAATGTCATTCCTCCGGAATTCTCTTATGCTCAAAGGAAGAAGTTCTTACATGATGTGAAGTGGTACCTGTTAACTCGAATAACTTGTAGAAGGGGGGGGGGGTTGAATACAAGTTATATAATCGTGTCTGATTTTTGCTTGATTATATGAACAAGAATAAACGAATGAATCAAACTCTTGTTTGTATTAATAAGATCAAATACAAACTCTACCAAAGGTGTACAATACCTTTAGCAGCTGCTGACAATACAAATATCTCTCTGTTTGTTTCGAACTCTCGAATACAAACCTTATACAGAGCTACGCACATTCACTAGTTCGACTCACAACTTCGTCGCTCTTTTACAATGATATTGAGAGAGTATTTATAATGCTACCTATCAACTAATAACAGAAAGATATAATCTATACATGACAATGTTCTGCCTTCTAGTCGATAGTTTCCTTCAATAGAAAACTCTTTCCTTCATAATGTCTTCTTGCTTGTTCTTCAAACAACGATCCTGTTTTATAGCACTTGCCAGTTTCTGTAGTATCTATAATGACATCATCAGTAACATGACTGATATCAGGATCTTTACACTGCATCAGTATCTGATCAACCATCAGTATTGGACCGTCATCAGGATTTGCTCTCTGTTCCTGACATGTAGTCTCCGATACACTGTTCATTCCTGACTAAACTATACAGATAACTGTTTTACACATAAAACCTATATACAGTGCTAAATCCTTTATAAGATCAGGATTACAAGAAGTATAATGTGTAAATTCTATTCTTAACATCACAACTTATGAATTATTCCTAACAATCTCCCCCTATTTATGCTTTATAATCTGAAGCATAAATCTAAGTTGTGGATGTCAAAACATATAACAATACAACCAGAATAGAATTTATGAATGTAGAATTATGAAGTTTAAGTACCTCCTTCTCAGATGTAGACGTTTATCTAGTACTTAGAAGAAAGAATTTTAACTATTAATGCTGCTCTTCCTTTACCTCTTCCTAGCTGAGATTCACCACTGTCACTCCTGGTTCTTCTTTTTACTATCCTTTGTCTGATCTTTATCTCCCCCAGCTTTATCATCCCCAGTCTGGTGGTGTTGTTGTTGTTGTCTTTGAATTGACTTTATCTCCCCCTTTTTGACATCAGCAACATTAATTCCAAGAGATTCAGAAACAGAACAAATGAGATTCATAAGAACTGCTTGATTTTCCATAATTGTGACTTGGTTATCTTCAAGTGATTGAAGTCTTGTTTGAATAGCAATTTGAGAATTCTGAATATCTTTCAAAACATCAGAATGAACTTCAATATTGGAAGTGCTTCTAGTATCTTTAGTATCAGAATCAGAAAGAACTGTATCTTTAAGTCTTGTAGAAGAAGTTGCTTGAGTTGTATGATATTCAAGTAATAAAACCTGATTAGAAGTATCAACATCTTCATCTTTCTGTTCTGGAACTGAAACATGATCATCATCTCCTTCACCAGTATTCTGTGTACTAACATCTTCAAATCCTGACTCCTCCTTAGAGTGATCAGAGACTGTTGATGTCTCAATTCTAGCTGATATTGGAAGTACATACAAAGGAACACTAGGATCATTAGGATCTTCATCTGGTACATATGTATCAAGAGATTGCTTTATCCTGGCACCTCTTCTGTTAATGATTTCTGCAAGCCTCTCCTTTTGCTTCTGAGCTTTAACTTCTGGCTTTGCATTGTGATGTGCTAGGTCATTCTTCTGATACATTTTGATGAATGAATAAGTACCAGCATCCATACCCAAATTTTCAGACCAAGATTCAGGAAAAACCTGATCCCAGAAATCAAATGATGGTTTCCTAATTTTCTCTCCCTCACTATGGAGTTGATCATCCATACCCTCATTCTCACTTTGACTTTCTAAAGTCAACACTCTTTCTACCTCACCTTTTGCCTGGTCAGGAGCCAGCCGCTCAAATTGTGGATCTAAGTCCATCTTTTCAACTATATCACTCAAATTTAGATAAGTGCTCTCATGACCTACAGAAAAATAGAGTTTAGAAGGAGTTTTTATACCTGAACTCACATGGAGAGAGGGTTCCTCATATGGCATGTGGCTTGAGGTTTTCTCCAAGGAGTGAGCTGCTATAGTCTCTGAACCCATACAATCATCTTCTTTCCTTTCAGAAACTACAGGCTCCAGTATACCACTTTCAGGTTCTTTACTAGACTCTGATGTCTTCAGTAATACTTCATTAGACACCATAGTTAGTACATCACCATCTTTAAGTGTTGTTTGCTGAGACACACCCTCAAGGTGAATAGACTCTGACTGAAAAAAATTTGTTTGATCTTCAGAAAAATCAACCAAAGTCATTCCTCCCATATCATAGGGTATCTCACTTGCATTCTCAGTCATTACAGAAGACCTTTCAACATCAGCTATCACAGCTCCTGAGTCATCCTTCCTCTGACTAGATGGTTCTTGTGTTACAGTGACTGTGATCTGATCGTTCCTACTATTCACCACTGGTGCAATAGTACCTTCTGTTGACTGCTTTCCTCTATCTACTTCCTCCAGTTTTTCACCTTGAGCTGAAGCATCTTCAATAATTACATCCTTGTCAAATAAATATGCATGAAGTGATTGAAGTGCAACATGCTTCGAGAGTCCAAATTTCTTGACTAATTGTCTTCTGACAGATACATAGAAATACATCTTCATTAAGTCAAGTCTTTGATGTAGAAGTCCATATTCATCTGGAAATAAAAGTTTTGGTACTCTTTCAACCAGAAAATCTAGAACAGGCCTTGACAACTTCACTTTGAGAGAAATTAGTCCTATAGCCAGTCTGTATGATAATGTAGTTTCCCATGAAGAATCAATATCCAGATCTCTCTTGTCAAATACTGACATAGATGTAGCTTGATTTGTAGAAACCTGCATGATATTAGTTGGACTAGACTCTGTGTGTGTAGGTGACAATTGAATCTTTCTCCTTGTTCTCCTGATATAGTGAGCAAAAGATTTATCCTGAGAAGACTCAAGAGGTGTAGACACAGAAGTGATCTTGGGATGAGATCTTTGTTCAATAGACACAGTCTTTTGAGAGACAGTATCCAGTAACTGTTTTCCCTTTTTAAGAACTACAGTCTTTTGGGAGACTGCAGCCTGGCTGTGACTAGGTTTTTCATCTCTTTGTGCTAACAAAGAAAGTTGAATTGCAGCCTTCAATTCTGCTCTCTCAGCAAGAGTTAAATCATCATCATCTTCACTAGAATTACTACTACTACTTGACACAACAAATCTTCTCTTCCTTACAACTGATGTCTTTTGAAAAACACCAGAGGTTGGTTTCTTTGAAACAATAGGCTGTGGATCAAAATTTGGTTCTTGAATTGTTTCAGAGACTATAATGTTTTGGGCTACTTGGGTAGACACAGGTGGGTTCTCCTCCAATTGAGATTCCTGAGCCATTTCACCACAAAAGAAAGAAGAATTGTAGAGAGTAGGAAGATGAGCTTTAAGAATTACCTGAACATGATGTGGATAATGAATTACAGGTATTTCATCTAGATTCTTTTCATTGTCCTTCTTTGTAATGTCAGAGAAAATTCTCTTTTGCTGTTCATAAGAAGAAACACAATGTTCTCTACCAAATCTAGTTTCAACATCAGGAACGAAATGGTTAATAAACAATTGCATAAATCTATGATAATAAACCATTTTCCTGTTTTGATCTCTTAACCCAAGTTTAATACTCATCTGACTTAAGATAATATGACCAATGTTGATTACTCTGTCATAAAGCAAACTATAAGCAATATGTGATGTAACAGAAGTAATTTGCTGAAAAGAACTACATTTGCCAGTAAAACATTTAGCAATTTGATCAAAGTAAAAAGACCATTCCTTTCTAAGAAAAGACCTATTCAACTGGCTCATGTTATCTAGAGGTCCACTATAACCTAATTCAGACAACATAGTTCTTATATTATCATCAGATGGTACATTCTCATAACTATCAGTAACAGGTAAGCAAAGTACTGAATTAACAACAGATTCAGTAATGTAAAATGAATCTTGTCCTAAATGTAGAACAATCTTACCTGATTGACTCTGAGTAGAATCAATTACCTCAGCATTCTTCCAAGCTTGTGAAACAGCTACTTGATTAATCTGTGGAGATGCTGTCAATGCATAACTTAATGGTCCATACACCAGAAAGTCCATGATTGGATGAAAATCAGATGATACTCCTTCCTTGTTGGTGATAGCTGCAACATGATTGTTTGTCATAAAATCAAAGTCACCAAATTTGAAGGCTACTGATTTAGGTAATCTTCTCTGAGCTGCCATTTTTGATCTGAAAAGAAACTTGAAAAATTCTTGAAATGGATTAGTGATTTTGAAAACTCAAGAGTGATCTTTGCTTTAGAGAATGTAAAATTAGAGAAAGCAATTACACGATTAGAGTTTCAAAACAAATATATTTCACAAATCTTTCAGACCACTATCCCACGTTGACACGTAGATTGACAGGTGTCAGTCCCTGAAAAATGCAGTTACCCACGATTTTTGGAAAATAAAATCCAAAATTGATTTTCATGAAATAAATCAGGGTATAAATACTCAATACTGATCAGCTTCCTTTTCCTGTTGATCTCTCATCAAATCCTGATGATCACACATGAAATCCTGACCAATATCATCAGAGACTTAATATGGAGTTTCCACGTGGCATTTTTCTTTTATCTGAAAAAGAAAATAAACAATAAATCTGAACAGAAAATCAATTGGTTAGATATTTTCAATATTTCTTGAAACAAGAAATACAGTCTCATGCAATAATTAGCATTTGACTTCATAAAAACTTCCAAGTGACTGCTCAGCTTCTCACGTCTTTCTTTAAAAGAACCAAACGCTTTATGCCATTCTCCATAACCTTTCAATTTCCTTTCTTCTCAACAATGCTTCTCAAACCAAAAATCCCTTCAAACCCATTTTCCAGATTTTTCTTGATCGATGAACATCCTGTTCTTGATCATCTCTTTGAACAAATGACTCTTCTCATTGAACTAATCATGAATGGATTGGTTTTCGAAAATATCCAGAGGTTTCTCCTAGAACATCCATCTGTTGGATACAATCTTCCCCTAACCTCCTCAAAACTTGAGGATGAAGAATTTGGCCGAGAGTCTGAGGTTGATCTTGATGGAGATGCTATTCATTTAAGTTAGCTGCTCTCATTCAAGTCGCCCAGACAAGGAATCCAAGAGCAAACGAGACTTTCATTCCCTGATGGATTTCTTGAGATGCTCCTTGTCCTGTTCCTCAGAGTTCATATCAAAGACAAGTATAGAGTAGAAATTTAGACAAAAAGATGATGTATTTCATTTCTATGTAATGATTTCTATTAATGAAAATACAATTTCTTGTTATCTGCTTGTCTTTTGATTTTTTGAATGATGTATAAATTATCAGTATGCAAATATCAAAACTTGCTAGCATAGACTTAACATATCACAGAATCAGATTATTACACAAAGTAAACGTCAGGATCTGAAACAATTTTCATAATCCTGATACTGACACAATACTGATGACGTCAGCATCCTGATAACAAATCTAATCCTGATGATTATTAACAAGTCTATCATACTGAAATTTATCAAGGCAATGTGTTATAGCTCAAACATTTAACAATCAAATATAGATCCTGACAGGAGTATCAAGTCTATAAGCTAAGAACAACATACCTTGCTACTTTTGCAGATGTTAAAATCTAAAAATTTAACATTCCTAACTCACTTACTAGTCTGCTGAACGTAGTCTCATCAAGTGGTTTAGTTAGAATATCTGCAAGCTGTTTGTCAGTAGGAACAAAATGAAGTTCCACAGTACCATTCTCAATATGTTCTCTAATAAAATGATACCTGACATCAATGTGCTTAGTCCTTGAATGTTGAACTGGATTTTCTGCAATTTTAATAGCACTAGTATTATCACAAAACATAGGAATATTACTAAGTGTCATACCATAATCCAACAACTGATTTCTTATCCAAAGGAGCTGTGCACAACAACTGCCTGCTGCTATGTACTCAGCTTCTGCAGTTGAGGTTGAAACAGATTGTTGTTTCTTGCTTGCCCAAGAAATCAATCTATTTCCCAAGAATTGACATGTACCTGTAGTGCTTCTCCTGTCTATCTTACACCCTGCATAATCAGAGTCTGAATAGCCAATTAGAAAGAAATCATATTCTCTAGGATACCACAAACCAAGATTTGGAGTTCCTTTGAGATATCTAAAAATTCTCTTCACTGCAATTAAATGAGATTCCTTAGGATCACTTTGGAATCTAGCACATAAACAGGTAGAAAACATTATATCTGGCCTACTTGCAGTTAGATATAACAATGAGCCTATCATGCCTCTATAACTAGTATTATCCACACTCTTCCCTTTAGGATCAGAGTCTAGTTTAGTGGCTGTTGCCATGGGTGTTTTTGCAACTGCACAGTCTTGAAAGTCAAACCTTCTTAAAAGATCTTTGATATACTTTGACTGATTAATCAAAATACCAGTCTCAGTCTGTTTGACCTGCAAGCCTAAGAAATAATTTAGTTCACCCATCATGCTCATCTGATACTTAGACTGCATAAGCTTGCTAAACTTAGCACACAACTTTTCATTAGTAGAACCAAAAATAATATCATCAACATAAACTTGAACTAAAAGCAATTCACCTTTTATCTTTCTAAAGAATAGAGTTTTGTCAATTGTACCTCTTGTGAAGCCATTTTCAAGAAGAAATTTAGACAAAGTCTCATACCATGCTCTTGGTGCCTGCTTTAGTCCATAGAGTGCCTTGTCAAGTTTGTAGACATGATTTGGAAACTTTGGATCAACAAATCCAGGTGGCTGTTCTACATACACTTCTTCATCAAGTTTTCCATTTAGAAAAGCACTCTTTACATCCATCTGGTATACCTTAAATTTTGAATGAGCTGCAAATGCAAGAAACATTCTGATTGCTTCCAATCTTGCTACAGGTGCAAAGGTCTCATCATAATCAATGCCTTCTTCCTGAGAATAACCCTTGGCCACCAGTCTTGCTTTGTTTCTTACAATCATACCAGATTCATCTAGCTTGTTTCTGAAAACCCATCTTGCACCAACAATAGATCTATCTTTAGGTCTTGGTACCAGTTTCCAAACTTTGTTTCTCTCAAACTCATTTAACTCCTCCTGCATTGCAATTACCCAATCAGGATCCTGTAAGGCTTCTTCAACCTTCTTAGGTTCATTCTTTGAGAGAAAACAACTATACAAGCATTCATTTTGAATTGATCTTCTAGTTCGAACACCACTATTTGGATCACCAATTATCAAATCTTCAGTATGATCCTTTGTCCATTTTCTAACAGGTGGTAAATCAACTCTACTAGTCTCTCCCCCTAAGTTAGTGGTATCTCTTGTAGAAGAATTCTCTCTACCTTCAAAAACTCTCCTTTGATCAATAGAATCAGTAGATTCCATATTGCTGCTAGTTACTGATCTTTCCTCAGTAGACTCTGAAAGGTCAGTTCCTGATGGAGTAGACTCTGAAACATCAATTCCTGATGGAATAGACTCTGAAAGACTAGTCTGCTCCTGATGATCACTGTGTTCTCTTTGATTTATTTGCTCCCCCTCAACAGTAGCATTCCTTTGAGAAGCAATAGAAATTCCTTCTGGAGAACCTTCATCATCACTTGAGAGTATCTCAGAATTTTTCAGATTTTCAAATTCCAATTTATCATGGCTTTCATCAGTTTGCAAAATTCCAAATTTCTTATCATCAAATGCAACATGAATTGATTCCATAACAATGTGAGTTCTGAGATTATAAACTTTGAAGGCCTTAGATGCTGAGTATCCTAGAAAAATTGCTTCATCCGATTTGGCTTCAAATTTTCCAAGTTGTTCTGGATGAACTTTTAGGACATAGCATTTGCATCCAAAGATGTGAAAATATTTCACACTTGGTTTCTTTCCTTTGATCATCTCATAGGGAGTTTTTCCATGACTATTTACCAAGGTACAGTTCTGAGTGAAACATGCAGTGTTAATAGCTTCTGCCCAAAAGTAGGTTGGAAGTTTTGCATCTGCAAGCATGGTTCTTGCTGCCTCTATGAGAGTCCTGTTCTTTCTTTCCACTACACCGTTTTGTTGAGGTGTACCAGGTGCAGAAAACTGTTGAGTGATTCCATTGTCTGCACAAAACCCCTCCATTGTAGAATTCTTGAATTCTGTACCATTGTCACTCCTAAGTACTTTAACTTTGTACTCAGAATTATTCTGAATATTCTTGATGAGTTCAATGATTTGCTGAGGAGCTTCATCCTTCTTGTGTAGAAAGAACACCCATGTGAACCTTGTGAAATCATCCACCATAACTAGAGCATATCTTTTCTTGCTGATAGACATAATGTTTACTGGACCAAACAGATCAAGATGTAGCATGTGAAATGGTTCAGTAATTGAATTTTCAGTCTTGCTCTTGAAAGTGGTTCTTCTCTGCTTTCCAAGCTGACATGCATCACAAAGTCCATCTTGCACAAAATTTGCCTGAGGTAGGCCTCTCACCAAATTGTGTTTAACAAGTTGATTAAGCTTCTTGAAATTAAGATGTGAGAGCTTCTTGTGCCAACTCCAGCTTTCATCATTTGTTGCTTTGCTGTAGAGACATCTAACAATTTCTTTAGATGTATCACTTAAGCTGGCTTCATATATGTTACCATGTCTTTGACCAGTTAGAACAATGTCTCCATTCTGCATATTCAAGACTTTGCATCCTTCTCTGTCAAAGATTGATTTGTAACCTTTATCACCCAGTTGACTTATGCTTAAAAGAGTATGTTTCAAGCCTTCAACCAGTGCTACATTTTCTATGATGACATTCCCCAAAATAATTGAGCCATATCCCAGAGTTTCTCCTTTGTTGCCATCTCCAAAAGATATTACTGGGCCAGCTTTCCTCTCAAACTTTGTAAGCAGGGACTTCTTTCCAGTCATATGTCCAGAGCATCCACTGTCCAAGATAATTGAATGCTTCTTTCCTGTGCCCTTAACAGAGAATGGAGAAATTTTCTTTGGAGATCCAGGTTTGTCTGAACTATTGGCCATCAATGCAATGTTGTCATAATCCAATTCATCTTCAGAGTCACTGGAATCAGCCCAATCCTTCTGTGTGACCATAAGTGCATTACCCTTTCCTGAATTCCTAGGCTTCTTACACTCACTAGCAAAGTGTCCAAGCTCGCTGCAGTTAAAGCACTTGATCTTGGCCTTATCAAGCTTGACAATTGTACTTTTGCTTTTGTCACTCTTCTTCTCCTCCTTCTTTTGAAAAGGTCCTTTGCTAAATCTTCTCCTGTTGAATTTTCCTTTCTTGAAAGCTTTAGCAAACATAGCAAAGAGTTCTTGCATCTCAGATTCAGAATCATTGTTGTTAGAGTCCATATCAGTAGTCTCTGACTCAGAACTTTCTTTGCTTTTCTTCTTCCTTGAATTCTTTACAGCAATCTCTCCATGCTGTTCTTCAGGAAGCTTCTTAACTTCAGATTGAGCAGTAAGTGCAATAGACTTCATCTTTCCTTCACTCCTGCTCTTCTTCTGCTGCTTGTCAAGTTCATAAGCTCTCAATTTTCCATATACTGCCTCTAATGAAATCTCATCCAGATCATTAGCTTCCTCAATTGCAGATATTTTCTCATTGTAGAAATCAGGCAAAGCTTTCATGAACTTTGTATTCATGTCCTCCAAGTCGTAATATTTACCATGCATGGCCATCTCATTGATGAGTTTTGTAAACCTATCAAAGGTATCAGTAAGTGACTCACCAGACTTGGATTCAAAGTACTCATACTGTTGTATAAGTAATGTCCTCATATTCTTCCTGACAGGCTTAGTTCCTTCACAGTGAACCTTAAGATTGTCCCATATATCCTTAGCAGTTTTACAAGAGAGAACATAGTTAGTGAGAACAGAATCAAGACTGTTGAATAATATGTTTCTCACTTTAGCATCTTTGAGAACATTCTCCTTGTCCTTATCTGACCATTCAGATTTTGGCTTCTCTGCTGTATGTTCTGGAACAACCACACCATCAACAGTTGCTTGTCCAACGACCTTTGTTGGAACAAAAGGTCCATCTCTGATTCTGTCAAGATAATCAGGATCTGTTGCTTCCAGATGATGCAACATCTTTACTTCCCATAGAGTATATTCGTTTCTCTTGAGCATAGGAATTTTAGTATTCCCATCCTTGTAACCAGACATGATTGCAGATCTTTATGATTATTCGAAATCAACCTGCTCTGATACCAATTGTTAACTCGAATAACTTGTAGAAGGGGGGGGGGGTTGAATACAAGTTATATAATCGTGTCTGATTTTTGCTTGATTATATGAACAAGAATAAACGAATGAATCAAACTCTTGTTTGTATTAATAAGATCAAATACAAACTCTACCAAAGGTGTACAATACCTTTAGCAGCTGCTGACAATACAAATATCTCTCTGTTTGTTTCGAACTCTCGAATACAAACCTTATACAGAGCTACGCACATTCACTAGTTCGACTCACAACTTCGTCGCTCTTTTACAATGATATTGAGAGAGTATTTATAATGCTACCTATCAACTAATAACAGAAAGATATAATCTATACATGACAATGTTCTGCCTTCTAGTCGATAGTTTCCTTCAATAGAAAACTCTTTCCTTCATAATGTCTTCTTGCTTGTTCTTCAAACAACGATCCTGTTTTATAGCACTTGCCAGTTTCTGTAGTATCTATAATGACATCATCAGTAACATGACTGATATCAGGATCTTTACACTGCATCAGTATCTGATCAACCATCAGTATTGGACCGTCATCAGGATTTGCTCTCTGTTCCTGACATGTAGTCTCCGATACACTGTTCATTCCTGACTAAACTATACAGATAACTGTTTTACACATAAAACCTATATACAGTGCTAAATCCTTTATAAGATCAGGATTACAAGAAGTATAATGTGTAAATTCTATTCTTAACATCACAACTTATGAATTATTCCTAACAGTACCGTTGGGACGAGCCATTCCTGTTCAAACTTGGTATAGATCAGATTTTGAGGAGGTGCATTCCGTATAGTGAGACGGAGAGTATTTTGCATGATTATCATTATACCACATATGGAGGTCATTATGGTGGTAATAAAATAGCTCAGAAAGTACTTCAGGCGGGATTCTATTGGCCAACTCTGTTTAAGGATTCTCATCGTTTTGTGATGAGCTGTGATCGATGTCAAAGAGTTGGTAATATCTCTAGGAGGAATGAGATGCCTTTGAATTCTATTCTCGAAGTTGAGATCTTTGATGTGTGGGGGATTGACTTCATGGGTCCGTTTGTTTCATCTTGCAATAATCAGTACATCTTGCTAGCTGTGGATTATGTGTCTAAATGGGTTGAGGTGAAAGCCTTACCAACCAATGATGCTAAGGTGGTGCTGAATTTTCTTTACAAGCAGATTTTTACACATTTTGGGACTCCACGAGCTATAATCAGTGATGAGGGGACACACTTCTGTAATCGTCAATTTACTGCTATGATGGCAAAGTATAATGTGACGCATCGTGTTGCCACTGCTTATCATCCCCAAACTAATGGTCAAGCGGAGGTCTCGAATCGTGAAATCAAAAGGATTCTTGAAAAAGTGGTGAATCCGTCTCGTAAGGATTGGTCGTTGAAGTTAGATGAGGCGGTTTGGGCTTATAGAACTGCTTACAAGACACCTCTTGGGATGTCACCTTATCAGTTGGTGTTTGGTAAGGCTTGTCATTTACCGGCTGAGTTAGAGCACAAGGCTTTTTGGGCATTGAAGAAGTTAAATTTGGATATCTCAGCTGCGGGTGAAAAGCGTCTACTTCAGTTGAATGAGCTTGAGGAATTTCGTGAGCAGGCTTATGAGAATGCGAAAATGTACAAGGAAAAGGTTAAAAGGTGGCATGATAGAAAGTTGGTGCACAAGGCATTTGTGCCGGGTCAACAGGTTTTGCTTTACAACTCTCGCCTTAAACTTTTTCCGGGAAAGCTCAAATCAAAGTGGTCTGGTCCGTTTACAGTTAAGGAGGTATTTCCACATGGAGCGGTGGAGATCTTTAGGGGGTCTATCAATGATGCTTTCAAGGTAAATGGACATCGACTGAAGCCTTATTATGGAGGAACGGTGAACCGTGAGACGGTTGCCTCCGTTTTGTCAGAATTGTGAAATTTCGGAAGTACGTCAAGCTAATGACGTAAAACGAGCGCTTCGTGGGAGGCAACCCATGGTGTTAGGTATTTTTGTAGAAGTCAGTAGGTAGGTATTCATTTTTTCTTTAAAAAAAAAAAAAAAAAAAGAAGAAAAAATTTTTCTGGAAAACAGCTGGGCGTGGGCGCGCGGGGATTACCCTACAGGTGGGCGCGGCCGCGCGGAAGGTCTGGAACGAGAAAAATATATACAGAACAGGGCAGTTTGTTTCTAATCCCAGTTCTTATTTTTTCTTTCCCCAACCCAAACCCTAACTACTCTAAATCATCCCTACGTTCAATCTCTAATCCCTCCATAGCATCTCATCATCATACACATTCATACTCACCTATACTTACATCTCTAAATATACACATACGCCCATTCATCTCAATTTTCAAACCCTAATTGGACTCAAAGGAGGCTGTGATTTTCAAGTTTGGGGGGACTGATTTTGCGAGTACTACCTCTACTGTTCGAATTGGTAATCTCTTGTTCTCATATTTTTTTTAATTCGAATTGTAGTGCTTGTATTTTGGGGATTTTTGGTATTGGGCAGATTGTTGGTTCGAATTTGGGCAGTTTGTGGTGATATTTTGTTGTTGTTCTTGATTACTATGGCACCTAAGAGAGCTCGGGTTGTTGGTAGTAGTTCCCGTGGACGGTCATTGTCCGGTTCTGACTCGAGTTCGGGAGATGAGGATATGGGTAAGTTTCGTTCTGAGGAGGCTAGGGCTGTATATATTTCGTGTATTCGTTTCATTGATCGTTCGGAGTAATATCTCAAGTATTTCTTGTTAGGATTTTACCGGAAACCTTCTTAATATTTATACTAATATCCTTGATCCTCCTTTAATATCCTTGAATTTAAATCCCTTAAATCTCTTAAATAAATCCTTAAATCCTTCAGTGTCCAGGGAATTCTCGGAGAAAATAAAAGTGCTATTTTTCTGAATCCGATATCGTTTACATACACTTATTTTGCCCCTGGATCATGAATACGAACTCAGAAATATGTTCTGAATACTTCTATATAGCGTCGACTAATAATATTCTTATTTCCACCAAAAATACTATTCATTCTTTATTCCATCTTTAATCCTTATATTTATAAAAATGTCCTTGTTCTCTTTCGGGCATTCCTTAACCCTTTTACGGAACCACTGGACTAACAACAGATATTGATTTGGATGACACCAGAATATCTCCTTCCTCTTTGGAGTGCCAAAACTTATTTCTTAGGAGATAGATTATTCTAATCTAGGTTTTCAACCCATTGCATTCTTCATGACATATAATCATTTAAATCTATACCCATTCACATTCATTGTTAATACCTTGCAGTCGGAGTCACTGTTCATTCTTTCATCAATATATAAAAAGTTTTAATTCTACCGAAAATTCGGGTTCTTACAGTCTGTGTACGTCCCTCTGCAAATGGCGCTGCCGTTGCTTTGGCTGATTACTATCTACAGATTAAGTTGGATTTTAGCGAGATGGACGAGTGTCCAAACGTCGTACAAGCGATAATCGAGGCTGAGAAGTGATGGATTGTTTGTGTGTCTTTGTGTGACTTTGTGATGATGACATATATATGTATTGTGATTGATCCCTTCGGGGTGTTTTTAAATGAATTGTTTGCTTAAGTTTCTTCTGCGATTTGGAGTTATCTTTGATGTTCTTGTCCTTGTTTCTTTTGATTTAGCTTTAAGCTTTTGAATTTTTCAATTATTTAAGCTTTTCTGATTTTGAGAAGGCTAATTGTCACGGTATCATCAATCAACTGTAAATCTTTTTGTAAATAGAATGATAATTATGCGGGTAAAGATGCAGAAATGCAGGGACAATATCTTTTAGATTTGTTTTATATAATTTTGAAATTTTATTGGAGAGGATATAATAGTTTTATTCTTATTGGAGAGGGTCTAATTTTTCGATTTGATGATTTTTGTTTGTGCATATATATTTTTATTATAAATATCTGAAATTACAGTTTTGTGCACTACTTGTTTGGAGTGGCGGTTCGTTTTCCAAGATTTTGCTACCAAAGGTCCTTGCTTTTTCTCTCTAGGCGAGAGGTAATTGTTTTTATTTTACTTTCTCTCATTCTTTTATTACCGTTATTACTTTCCCGTCGTATTTTTCCGATTAAGGTGTCCACTTTTTCCTGTGGTTTTTTTAGTTTAACCATGTCTGACCCTTTTCATTCCTCCTCTTCACGAGAATGTTCTTCTCGGAATGTTGGTAAATTACCAATTAAGGAAGAATCTGTTGATTCTTTCCCCAATTTGGATGATTTGGAGATTCCGAATAACACTTCTCTACACTCTTTCGGGTTTCTTGATGACCCTGAAGAGCAACTCTTCCCTGATTCTCCACCTCTGAGCCCCAATATCATTGCCCTGCGGGCAGAGGTAGTACGACAAGCAGGGGAGGTAGGTAAAATTGAGTTTGTGAATAACCCTAGTTTATCTTATACTAGTATTTATGCTAAAAACCCCATTGATTGTAAATCCCTAAAGTCTTGGGTTGATCTGGATAATGGTTGGAAGTGTGTGACTCCTAAACCTGAAGACCAGGTCTGGTTTACGCCTGAATTCGGAATGCAAGGGATTCCGTTTGTCTATTTTGAGTACGGGTTGCGTCTTCCGATGCACCCTTTTCACCTCGCCATCTACGAAGCCTTAGGTTGTGGCATTGTACAGTTAACCCCGAACTCTGTTGCACAAGTGAGTGGTTTTATTGCTCGATGTGCTGAGTTGGGTCGTGTTCCGTCTTTACATTTGTTCATTTCTATCTACGGGATCAAACATTCTCAGGGTCAAGTTTATTTTGACAAGAAGTCTGGTAGGTCCAGGTTGGTTGATGTAAAATCTTCAAACTCTGGTTACTAAGGTAAGTTCTTATATTTCAACGGTCCCGACCTGGAATTTGTCAAGCCATGTGGGAGAATATCCCGAGAAGCCCTTAAAGGTTATCTAGCTTGGATAAATATGATACTGAGTTTTTGGATAGGTTTCAGCGCCAAAGTCCCTTGTATGATTTCAACCAGTTGAAAAATACCAAGTTCCTGGAAACGCATAATCGTAAATTTTCATTTCTATCTTTTTTTTCTTTTCGACGTTATTGTTTCTCGATTTATGTTGTATTTACATTTAGCTCACCATTTGCATTTTGTTTGACTTAGTTGCTGGTGAGTCCTTAAAGGCCATTTTTTCAAGTGGTTTGCGAGAAGAAATGGATCGTGCATTGATTTTGTTAGCGAAGCAATCCACTTTTGCAAAGATTACTGGAGGAACTTCGAACTCAAAGGCGGTAGGTGTTGCTTCAAAACCAGTGGTTCCTATCAACGTTGAATTGGATGGTGAGGGTGGGACGGAGAGTGAGTCTATTGTTTCTAAGTCGGCGGAAGATGTCAGGCTTCGTGATAGGAAGCGTTCTCGAGAACATGATGGTACCTCGTCCCGGCGCCTCGTTTTAAAGAGGTGTGATGATTCAGGTCGAGAGACTTTATCTAAGGACTTCGTTGCTAGTGAAAAGAGCAATCTTCCTCCAATTTTCCAGCCCGTGGATCCTATTTCAGCAGTGGGGTTTGAGGTTTCTCCTAATCAGCGTTGGACTGCTGGTCCTAACGCCCCTGTTCAGGTGTTCCAAGCTTTTGACCTTCCACAAGATCTAAGTTCGTATGTAAACAAATCCCGTGCTGAGATCGCTGAGAGATGTTTAACTCGCGGTGGCAGGGTATGGTTATGCTTATTTACATTCTTTACCATCATTTATTTGTTTTGGTTTATTTATGCTTTGAGTAATTATTATTCGTTTATTTGTAGTTCTTGTCAGATTTGACGCATATTATAAATGCATACAAATCTGACGGAGATCGCCAAAGAAACGACCTGATTGCTCGAGAGCTGTCTTCGATCAGGTCGGAGAAGCTCGAGGCCAAAAAGTGAGCTGCAGATGCTGAAAAAAGAGAGGTTGAAGCTGCTAAGAAGAGTTTTGCCGACAAGACGAAGTTAATGGAAGAGCTTCGAGTATCCAAGGATAAAGTGACCGCATTAAGTGAGGAGATAACGAAGGTCAAAGGTGTTGTGGACTCCGAGGGGAAAAAGCGTTCTGATCTTGAAAACGATTTGAATCGAGCTCGTGATGAGCTAAAGGGTCTTAATGAGGAAAATGATGTTTTGAAGGTGGAGGTTGATAAAGGTATGGCCGATGTGGCAAAGGCTCTAGGGGTTGGGTATGGTTATTGCTATGATCGTCTGAAGGCCGATGGTGTTGACCTTGCGGGCCATGCTTTTGATGACTATTGTTCCGATCTAGCAAAGACCATGCCTAATTCAGAAATTGAAGGGGAGAATCCAGAGTCCACCTGAAGGCGAGGTATGCCTCGTTATTATGTATTCTTGATGCCTTTTGTCTCGTAAACTCATTTATTTGTCCAGGGTACTGTTTGCACTAAATCACGCAAGCGTACGTGGTCACAAGTAATACATAAGGTTAAGTCAAGTTCGTTCCCACAGAGATCTGGTTATGGTTTTAATTCAGTAAACGCACCTATGCAACAATGTATGGTTATTATGCAATGCTAAGACAAATAACAAATATGGGTTTTAACTATCTAAATTAACTAAAAAGCAAATTAACAAAACTACAAATTAACTAACTAACAAGAATTGAAATCTAATTACTTCTGCAAGATAAACCATGGAATCCTAACTTCATTAAATACTTTGCTTAGATCTGACGCCTTTAATCACTATATGCAATGGTTATGATATCTGATCGGACAACACGAAACAAGTATACGCTACTTCTCAGTATACGAATACCAAACTAAACATACATCCACAAAAGAGATAGAAGATGAATAGACACCAATTATGCTTAGACCCTATATGTCTATAGAATTTGAAAACATAACGGTTGAAGAGCAAGTTATCCATAAAGATCACACAGGGTAGTATAAGTATTTTCATCTCACACCACGAATCATATTGATAAACAATTATGAACCTATGCTAGCATGGCAAGTTCTAAATCTCAAGATCCACTTTCACTTCACAAGAGATTAACAAATTAGATGTTCATGATGCATCTATCAATTAAGCATAACCATACGAGGATATCAGATATACATCACACACAGATCTTTAAAGCAATCAAGATACTAAAGCTCTATAAATAAATCCGTTAGAATCCCATGACAACGATTAGCCCATAATCGAACCTCTCGTCATCATGGGATCTGATGAAACCATGATAAAAACAAAGTATGAAAATATACAAATAAACCTAAGTAATTGATATGTAATGGTTCTACTCCTAATGATAATAATCTTAATACAAATTACAAGGGTTGGATGTGTTTATATAGGCTCTAGAAGTCTTGTCCACCAAGCAATTGCCCTTTTTAGAGTTAGAATAGAAGAATGGCAATTTCCGTTCTTGAATGAGAATAGAATTGCAAATTCCATGTGTAGATCTGATTCTAGAATGTTCTAGCCACCCAGAGAAATTACCATACTTATTAGAAGTAGGAATTATAGCAATTTCCTTGTCAAAGTTGAATTTCTGCAGTTCGGCACATAATACGTTTCCTAAACTGATTCTGTTTTGAAGGAAAATTCGTGGCTGACTTTTCTTCAATATTTCTGGGCCGTTCCATTTGTAATTGGACCTCTGGACCACTTTAGAATGATAGAGAATCTCGTTAGCTTCGCGTGGACTGCTTATGGGCCCCAAACGGAGTTGTAGAACTCAAGATATGGCCAAAATAGTAAAAACTGTAATTTTTCAGGGGCAACTTGCGCCCAACAGTCTGTTCTTCGCGCAGATTGCTCCTACCCGGCGCAATTTGCTCGTGGGAATCCTATTCCTAGTTGTAGAAAATCTCCCAGGCTTCGCGTGGGTAGTAAGATCGCTGAAAACAGACTTCTAGAACTCCAGATATGTCCAAAACAGTGTAGACTGCGCAACCGTCTCAGAAATCCAAATTTTAACAAATTTATTCACCAAAAACGATAGAAGCATCAACCTTAATCAACATTCTTGTAAATCTGCACAACTAAGCAAAACACATCAAAACTACAAGAAACTTGAGTCCAAGACAATCAATTTAAGCCGATATGGAATGCTCCAAGTGGATATAAATCCACTTATCACACCCCCAAACTTAAACCGATGCTTTTCCTCAAGCATAAACAATTATAACTAACTAACTAACTAGTACCACTTCCGTAGGTGATCACGGTTGCATTTGGCATATGCAACAAGCCCTTTAAACCCCTAGGCAGCCCTAGTGGACGAGTAAGGTCTCGTGAGGGCCTATAGCGAATGTACCCACAAAATCCATTTAACCTAATGCAATGCAATGCAATGCATGAATGCAACTAATATGAAAATGCAAATAATCTAATACTATCCTACCACACCTTCAAATCCTCTCATGCCATATCAACTTAAGAATCAAAGTAAATACGCAATGTCTTGGTGTCGAAAGTGCAAGTATTCACATAGTCTACTCAATGAACATGCATAAGTTCTCACAAGTCCATGTCAAATGTAAGAATAAGTTAGTAAACATGCTAAGCCTACAAGAGTACATCTTTGAGACAAAACTCGGGATCTCATACGCAAAAACAAGCAAACACTCGCAATCCACTCACAAAAGAATATTCACTCAAGAACAAGGGTAAGTGTATCACTCAATTCCAACAAAATCATAAGCATGCTTGACATTTGGTATCAATCTAACTCTTAACACAACATACATCAATGACGATAATCAAAAGGTCTTTATTTGGGTTTTAACGGGGCTAGGGACAAGGTATGTCAAATAAGCAAAAATAGGTGAAGTGTCAAAAGCTAGTAAGTACCATAATAAATCATACACAACACCCTATTTTCCCCCCACATAATTTTTACTAAAACAAACACTCGACTAGTCGACTAAAGTAGGATCACCACAACAAAAAAAAAAAACAAACATGCTCTCATAATATATATTTTTTCTTTTTTTTTTTCTTTCTTTTTTTCTTTCTTTTTTTTCTTCTTTTTTTTCTTTTTTTCGAGAGCTAAATATAACACAAACAATAATATAAACAATAACAATGATCCAACGAATTTTATTACACATGCCGACTATCAAGTAAACAACCCAATTTTCAATATTTCCCCCCAAAGTAAGACCAACAATAAACCCTCCTTTGCACACCTTATTACTCCCTTAAGCACTCTACTAGCCTTTGACAATGTGGTTTCAAATTAATGTAAGACCAATACAAGAAAAAGTCTAGGCAAGTAATGTGGTATGTCACCGAAAAAAATAGGATTAAGCTCAACGGGTTAACTAATTGATCATGTAAATATGGTGTGGTAATATGGGAAAATATGCGGTTATTCCTAAATGCCTTTATCATTTTAATCGTCAAATAATGTCATGCGTTTCAAGAAAGACCTCAAACAACTGCTAGCAATGCAAACAATCCGTGGACACTCAAGCAAACGAATAAATTGCAGCAAATATGCAATATGGCTCAAAAACTCACTTGGTGGAAAAACATACTCAATCCCAAGCAAAAATCTCTCTAATGCACCGACTTGTATTCAAAGCATGCAAACTAAATCATCTTGCACATATTCATGTCCTTCTAATCACTTACAACATTCAATAAGTCTACTAGCTTCAACTTACTAGTGTATGTGTGTGCACAAGAACAAAGCATATCACTTCTCAATCAAAAGCATCAACAACACAAAATTCCTATCAAGCATGGGTGCAAATGCAATCTATTATGAACTCACATGATATATGAAAATAAAAACAGAATGTCCTATATGAAACTAACGTAAATAACACGAACAAACATGCATGAATTACTAGTAACATGCAAAATATGATTCCTACATGAACACAATGACTCACATATAACTACTACACACTACTTATCCCCCAAACCACCCCCAAACTTAGAATATTCAATGTCCGCATTGAATGGAAGTAAATACAAGGGATAGTAGAAAACATACCTAAATAAAATTGCCGAAAAACGTGGGTTGCCTCCCACGAAGCGCTTCTTTAACGTCAATAGCTTGACGTTACTTCCAAGCCTCCATTAAGGATGATAATAGTTGGCCTGGTCATCTCTTCGCGATACTTCATCGTCATCACGGTGGCACACTTTCTGCCCTTTCTCCTCGCTTGGCCTATTCGTGTAACAACTATGTCTTATTCCAATGCCTTCATCTGTTGACCCAAAATCTGTCAATTTGTAGAACAACACACGGGCTTCGCTTGCATATAATGGAGGAGGGTAAATGTAAATTACTGAAGCCTTTGGTTCCTCAACGAGAACTTCCTCCATTGGCTCTAATGCGCTACCTTCATCTTTATACTCTGAGACAAGTAGAAGACCTGCATCTTTCTCATGATCATCAACCTCTTGGTTCGCACATACCAATTCTTGAAATTTGTGCAGCTCATCAGTGTTTGTCCCAAATAGTGCCCTTTCCAAATCATCCACCATTCTAGCATGATCAAATTCCTCACATGGCTTGTGAATGCTAACCTCCTCTTGGAATTTGTCTTCCTCAATTAAGCATGCAGCACCTCGCTCCAAGTCATCGTTATTCTCTGGTATTGCCTCTGGTATGAATTGATGTTTCTCTTGTTCCAAGGCACTCAAAACTTGAGCAGCTAGTGTCACCATAGAATTGATAGACTCCTCAGTACTCTTTAAAAGCATCCTAATCTCCTCCATAGCATCAACCTCATCTGACTGAAAATTAGGAGTAGGTTGCTGATGTTGAAACTCTTCACTCCCAAAGAAATATGACATATCTGGAACATCTTGCTGGTACTGTTGAGGATGGTATTGAAAATATGGTTGTTCCTCATAATTGACATATGGATCAACTCCTTCGTAGTAACAATACTGTGAGGGATCATGAACGCCCAAACACCGCTCACATTGATAAGGTTGTTGAATACGACCTTGGTTGCTCCAGCACTGATACGTCTCATGTGCGCCCGCACATAGCTCACAAACACTAGCCACCTGCTGAACTCCATAGTAAGATAGAAAATCCATCTTCAACGTCAACGCTCTTTGACAAGTATCTGAAACACCAACGAACTATACAAGAATAGATGAGAAAAAGAAATCCGAGTCAGTGAACGCTAACGACCACTATTGACAAGCACATAAACCAAAAATAAAACATCGATGATCCCCGACAGCGGCGCCAAAAACTTGTTTGCACTAAATCACGCAAGCGTACGTGGTCACAAGTAATACATAAGGTTAAGTCAAGTTCGTTCCCACAGAGATCTGGTTATAGTTTTAATTCAGTAAACGCACCTATGCAACAATGTATGGTTATTATGCAATGCTAAGACAAATAACAAATATGGGTTTTAACTATCTAAATTAACTAAAAAGCAAATTAACAAAACTACAAATTAACTAAATAACAAGAATTGAAATCTAATTACTTCTGCAAGATAAACCATGGAATCCTAACTTCATTAAATACTTTGCTTAGATCTGACAACTTTAATCACTATATGCAATGGTTATGATATCTGATCGGACAACACGAAACAAGTATACGCTACTTCTCAGTATACGAATACCAAACTAAACATACATCCACAAAAAAGATAGAAGATGAATAGACACCAATTATGCTTAGACCCTATATGTCTATAGAATTTGAAAACATAACGGTTGAAGAGCAAGTTATCCATAAAGATCACACAGGGTAGTATAAGTATTTTCATCTCACACCACGAATCATATTGATAAACAATTATGAACCTATGCTAGCATGGCAAGTTCTAAATCTCAAGATCCACTTTCACTTCACAAGAGATTAACAAATTAGATGTTCATGATGCATCTATCAATTAAGCATAACCATACGAGAATATCAGATATACATCACACACAGATCTTTAAAGCAATCAAGATACTAAAGCTCTATAAATAAATCCGTTAGAATCCCATGACAACGATTAGCCCATAATCGAACCTCTCGTCATCATGGGATCTGATGAAACCATGATAAAAACAAAGTATGAAAATATACAAATAAACCTAAGTAATTGATATGTAATGGTTCTACTCCTAATGATAATAATCTTAATACAAATTACAAGGGTTGGATGTGTTTATATAGGCTCTAGAAGTCTTGTCCACCAAGCAATTGCCCTTTTTAGAGTTAGAATAGAAGAATGGCAATTTCCGTTCTTGAATGAGAATAGAATTGCAAATTCCATGTGTAGATCTGATTCTAGAATGTTCTAGCCACCCAGAGCAATTACCATACTTATTAGAAGTAGGAATTATAGCAATTTCCTTGTCAAAGTTGAATTTCTGTAGTTCGGCACATAATACGTTTCCTAAACTGATTCTGTTTTGAAGGAAAATTCGTGGCTGACTTTTCTTCAATATTTCTGGGCCGTTCCATTTGTAATTGGACCTCTAGACCACTTTAGAAAGATAGAGAATCTCGTTAGCTTCGCGTGGACTGCTTATGGGCCCCAAACGGAGTTGTAGAACTCAAGATATGGCCAAAATAGTAAAAACTGTAATTTTTCAGGGGCAACTTGCGCCCAACAGTCTGTTCTTCACGCAGATTGCTCCTACCCGGCGCAATTTGCTCGTGGGAATCCTATTCCTAGTTGTAGAAAATCTCCCAGGCTTCACGTGGGTAGTAAGATCGCTGAAAACAGACTTCTAGAACTCCAGATATGTCCAAAACAGTGTAGACTGCGCAACCGTCTCAGAAATCCAAATTTTAACAAATTTATTCTCCAAAAACGATAGAAGCATCAACCTTAATCAACATTCTTGTAAATCTGCACAACTAAGCAAAACACATCAAAACTACAAGAAACTTGAGTCCAAGACAATCAATTTAAGCCGATATGGAATGCTCCAAGTGGATATAAATCCACTTATCAGGTATGCCCTGTGTTCTTGTCAACCTAAATTTTATCCTAACTTGGTGTTGGTTGTGAACTCAGTTTTTTATTGTTGATTCTGAATGTCGTAGCTTCCCTTTCGTGATATCTTTTCTTTATGTGTTAACTTGATTTATTATGCCTTGAAAAATCATGCTACGTAAGTGTCTGTGAAATCATGCTACGTGATATCATGTCGTAGTTGCCTTAGGATTTCTGAGTGTCTTAACCTCTTGTTCATGTTATCTTACTTTACGTGTTTCTTTATGTTAAATGAGCTTTGCTCCTTTTTCCTGTTTTCTTTTGTGTATCGTAATACTGCGATGTTGTAGGGAAAGAAATCATTTCATTGTTCTTTATGAGTTTGTTATTTTGAAAGGGGGGTAGATTTAAAAGGAAAAGAGTTAGAAACATTTGTTAGATAGATGTTTATAGACTATAGCTTGTGAATCTTTCGGTCTTTAAGATTGATTTTCCTTTATCAATCGTGGTTTTAACTTGGTTTTATCTGTGGTAACTGTTGATGAGTGGATTTCGTAACAACTTTTGAGAGGTTTATGGTGAGTTGTGAAGGCTAACGATCAACTTATCTATGGAGAATGGGGTTTTTTTGTGGGGGTTGAACTGAGCTCGAGAGCGTTTACAAGAATCTCACGAGTTCCCTTGAGGCTTGTGTCGTGTGTTCTCAAGAATCTCGTAGGTGTATTGCGAGGCTTGTAAAACATGTTCTCAAGGTGCCTACGTACCCTTGTATATATAGGGATCAAGTTCACGTAGTTCTTTTTAGACTAGAAGTTTGGTTAGGTGGCAAGATGCTAGGTTCCTAATTCGTGGGGACCTCCTTTTCTCCAGATTCAGCCACGAATAGGCGACCTAAGTCGAATAGAACTCGAGTTCTAGTCTGGCTAGGAATGTATTTACAAGTTCTAGTCCTATTAGATGTATTCAAGGATCATCTGCGCCCAAGGAATACATTCCAATAAGGAGTTGATGTTCATAACTTGTCCTAAAGAATAGGAGGCTTAATCATACTATAAATCTGCTGGCATAAACTTGTTTTCGTACAGGAAGCTGTCTCTCAAGAACCTGTCTGCAGGAACCTGTTTCTCGGGAAGCTATCTGCAGGAAGCTGTCTCTTGGGAAGCTGTTTCTCGGGAACCTGAACCTGTCCAGATCCATTTCACATGCTATTTAGCCCCATTTAACTTAAGGGACCTCAATCATAACTCATATTACTCATACGGATTGGATCCTTAAGCCTAATGGGCCTAAATCTAGCCCATGGAGATTTTGGGCACAACAAGTACCCCCCGGTTCCTCGAAGTCATAGGATGCGAGAGGAACCTAAATAGCTTGATATTTTAAGGTCCAATCCCTTCAGTGCTCCCATGTTTCTTCTGAGTGAACCATGCAGATCTTTATCTTCTTGCTTGAATCGTGACAAGGGCACAAAGTGAATCCAATTAGGCGCTGAGTGAATCCTTTGACAAGGGCACAAAGTGAATCTAATTGGGCACTAAGTGAACCTTAAGAATGTCAAGAGAACCAAGTGAATCCAAATAAGGGCATAAAGTGAAACTAATTGGGCGTTATGTGAACCTATGCTGAGGGCACAAAATGAATCCAATATGGCACTAAATGAATCCTTAAAAGGGACAAGGTGAATCTTAAGATTGTCAAGGGAACCAAGTGAATCCAAATAAGGGCATAAAGTGAACCTAGTTGGGCATTATGTGAACCTATGCTGAGGGCACAAAACGAATCCAATAGGGCACTGGATGAATCCTTAAAAGGGTACGAGGTTAACCTTGAAAATCACAACTTGATTGCTCAAGACGTTGCTTCATCTTCTAAGCTGCTTTTTGTTTGACTATCTACTATCTATCTATTAGAGGTACTCTAGGATCAGCTGAGTCTTAGGAGTACTCTCCAATAATGAGTCTTCTTCTCTCTAGCTGGCTTCTTGATCTCTCTACGATCTATGCTCAGGAACCTACGTCTCGGAACCTGGTTCTCAGGAACCTCTATCTCGGAACCAGGTTCTCAGGAACCTCTCTACAGGAAACTGTACCTGCACAAATAACAAATTTGTTAGTCTGGGGAGCCTTTCTGTGGTTCCCATGTACTTCTTTCTATCCTCATTGTTGCTGCTAGGCTGACTCGGGCTCTTCTGCGAGGAGGAACCTGGTCCATTCGTAATCTGCTCAGCTACTGGTTCATCAAGAACGTCTTGATACTCATAATCTGTTGACTATCTTCTCAGCTAGTGCTCATTTCTATGCATTTCGTCTTCATATATGATACTGGAAACAATCTGTCTCGTGGCTCATACAATACTTGTTGATCGGAACCTATGACTTAATTGGTATAAATCTAGCCCATGGTGATTTTGGGCACAACACCAAGAAAACTAGAAAAAAATAGGTTAGTAATACGAGCTGAAGAGCTCACATATAAGTGATGCATGTATGCAAGTATGAATGATTATCTATGTTATATATATCGCTACCTTCTCAAGTGGCATATCAATTATCTACTTGACTGATTTAACTAACAAGTTCGAGATCATAAACTAAGCATATACATTGCGTAAACTATAAACCTATAGGGCATGATAACATCCTAAGCATAATTTCACATAAATTTCATTTCTAAAGATCATGCAGTATGCATATTAAACGCTATATGTATCTAAGCATGATAGAAATATAAGCTCTCATTAACAGGAAATGTGCATGATAGTTAAGGATATAAAGGGATAAAGTTAGAACTTATCTATGCTTCATCGTGCTTGTTTGTATTTAGGTTCCGTTACTGAACCTAGAAGATGGAAGCTCTTCTGTGTGTAAGCTCACAAAAGTAAGACATAAGGAAATGAGCTACCCCCCGAGCCGTCATAACATTTGAACCTCCTATAGCTTATTGAAGCGATTGACTGAAAACTACTTGTTTCGGCTGAATATCACTGAACTTGGAAGTTGTAGCTATAAACTGGAAGCTTCTGATGATCATCAAGGATGCTGTAAGCTGCTTTATCAAGAACCTGTTAGTAGTACGGTACCTGTTTCGATCATATACAAGCTTTATAAAAATGAGAGTATTCATCTATGTATCACTTTGATGAGGGCACAAGGAGAATCCAATTGAGCTCTAGGTGAATCCTGGGAGAATTCAATTGGGCGCTAAGTGAATCCTTGACAGGGCATAAGACGAATCCAGTTGAGCTTTAAGTGAATCCTGAGAAGGGCACTTAAAGAATTTGACTGGGCGTCAAATGAATCCTTTTTGGCTTTAGGGAGCACGAAGTGAATCCATACGGGCTCTAGGTGAATCATGTCAAGAGCACGAAGAGAATCCGGTTGGGCACTAAGTGAATTCCTTTGTGGCATCAAGTGAATCCTTATAGGCTCTAAGTGAATCCTAAAGAGGGCACAAAGAGAATCTATAGGGCACATAATGAATTATTTCAAACTCTAGGGGCACCAAGTGAATCTGTAAGGGCACAAGGTGAATCCCTTCAAATGCTAGGGGCACCAAGTGAATCCGTATGGGCACAAGGTGAATCCCTTTAAAGGCTTTTCAGGTACAATCAAACTCTAGGTTAGGTTACCCGTGATTAGGTTCCCAAAACCTTTAACTAGGTGCCCACATGCTTATGGGACTTTTGAATTGTGCCTACGATTCATAGGGCTTTTCGATGTGAATCTCTCGTGCTTGCAAGTCTTTTCTAGCTATCGAGTGCCTGTAGCTGACAGGGCTTTCAAAGTGAATCTTTCTGGGCTCTATGCAAATCCTTGTAAGGGCATAAGGTGAATCCAACTGGTTGTTTATGTGAACCTCTGCTTAGGACAAAAACCGTAACCAATCGGGCACCAAATGAATCCCTAAAAGGGTACAAAGAGAATCCATTAAGATACCAAACAAATGCGCGTGGATGCATGAAGCACCAAGTGAATCCTTTTGGGCTCTAAGTGAACCTATACGGGTACATAGAGAATACATAAGGGCACTGGGTGAATATATGAAAATTCTTAGGGAACCTAGTGAATCCTTCTGGGCTCTAAGTGAATCCTTGAATGAAGCACAAAGAGAATCCAAAAGGGCACTAGATTAATCTTCTAAAGGCATGGAGTTCTTGCTGTAAGTACACTTTATTCTATTCAGGTATCGGCTGGCTGGGAACTTCAAGAAAGAAGCTGCTAATCAGAAACTGTCAACAATTGGCTTCTAACAAATATCAATGAACCCGGAAGTTGTTACATACAAGCTATGAGCTTCAGGTATATAATAATGAACCTGGGAGGTTTTTTACGAATATGTAAGCATAAAAGGATAGGTATCACCTAGATCTTTCTGTAGACTAATCAGATGTGAAGTGGAAGCATCCGTTAAGATTTGGAAACTCATTGACGTGTTCATGATGCAAGCATGCTGCTCTTCAAGATACTAGACCAAATCAATCCTCAAGGTTCCTGAACCAAATATGAGCTATGAGGTTTCCAAACTGCATCCTAGCCGTGAGGTTCCTGAATCAAATCGCGAGCTTCCTGGACCTGGTGGTGAGGTTCCTGGTCTGAATTCTCAAAACTTTGAAATCCTCAACTTTCAAAGTACCATGTGCTATAGTAATTGTAATTGTACTACCCCCCAGTTCTTCAGGGAAGCTTGTCTTTGATGAAGAACTAACTCCAAGAAGCTTCACAATTCTTCGATAATTTCTAATAAGTCGTTGAATATTCATCCATGAAGTTGAGTACTGTGTGTTTTCTTCAAGATGCTCATATCATATTCTTGTAGATACTCTTCATCAAAATCTTCAACTATGTCGAATTTTCTTTAACGCTCGAATAAATACTATAACCTCTTCACATCATTCTTGCTTGTAGCTTTAACATGTCTTCTCCTTTCTTCTTTATCTTCTTACGAAACATGCTGAGAATGAACCTCTATACAAATATCCCAATACAGTACCTCTAAGCTTACGCGAGCTAACTCATTGTAAGAAACAAGAGATTAATTGTGAGGTATTTCTCGCAGGTCACTGAATTGAATGAGGTATGTTCCTTGTTTTACAAGCTAAATATAAGCTCATGTATGACGTAATACAAGGAAAAGAACTACTCATAATTTCATTGAAAACTACTCGAAAGAAATAGGTTTACTTGCTAGGAAGGTATACATGCACTACCCCCCAGTTCTAAGAAGGAAATACATATATAAATAAAGGTCTCTCAACTATACTTTAAGGAAGCTCTCAAACTTTCAACTACTGGTCACCTCGAGCTATCCATTCCGCGAGCTTCCCGGCTTTAATCAATTCCTCAATTTGGTCTTTCAGTGCTCTACATTCGGAAGTATCATGGCAATTATCCTCATGGAAGTCACAATATTTCTTCAGATCTTTCCTTGCTCCTACAGGTAAAGGTGTAGGCTTCACAAATATTCCTTCTTTCCCATAAACCGTGAAGATGTGGTCTACTGGAGCGACCAAAGATGTATAATTGTCACATTTTGTCTTCAATTTTGCTTTACTTCTTTTGGAGGAAGCTCGATCCCCAATAACATATGCTTGCGGGCTTGGAGACCTCTCTCGCTTGATTCCTTTATGACTAGCTTCATATCCAAGATCTTCTGTTTCTCTCAACTTCAACAAGGATTCTTCCACACATTTATATAGTTCAGCTTGTTTGTAGAACTCAGCTAGTGTACCAGGTTCACGTACTTGTAGCTCCTTCCAGAAGTCTGAACCAGCTCTAAATCCACCAATCAGGAAGCTCATAATGACCTCGTCAGGAGCTTTCTTAACTCTGGGAACCTCTGCATTAAAACGTTTGAGGTACTCTGTCAAGGTCTCATCTGCTCTCTGCTTGATGTTGGCCAAGGTATTGGTTGGGGGTGCAAAAGTGATGGAAGCTCTAAACTGAGTAACGAAGAGTTTCCCCATATTCACCCAGGAATTTATAGAATCTGATGGTAACCTCTTAAACCACTGATGAGCTCCACCATAAAGGGTTGCAGCCAATAATCTACACCTTGTTGGCTCCTTAACTTGATAAACATCCATCTCGGTATTGAAACGACCCCGATACTCCACAGGATCCGTAGTGCCATCAAATTTAAACTCGTTTGACATACGATAGAATTTAGGTAACGGGGATTTTCTAACCTTCTTAGTGAATGGAGATGAGGTCATCGCACATGTTATTGACTGCTTTTCTTCCTTGAGTTTCACTAGAATCTTCTTGATGTCTTCAGCATTCAAATCACCAGCTCCACCGTCCTTTGCTTCCTTATCTTTATCATCGGCTTCCTGTGAATCTGCTATACACGAATCGTTCACGATCTCGATTGAACTTAAATCATCTTTAATTATCTCGATGGAAGGTTCCTTAACAAGAGGTTGTTTATCCTTCGGTTCACCATCTTCTTCACCTTCAGTATCTTTCTTTGGGTCTTTGATCTCCTCCTCATCCTTTTCTTCACGTTCTTCTTCATCGACGCCAAACTGCTTGGGATTAATCTTAGATTTTTTACCCTTCTTACCAGCTGTTAACTTCGACTTCTTCTTCTTCTTCTGTGTTATTTGTTCGAGGGTTGTAAGCCTTTCTTTAATCGACTTTAAATGCTCTAGGACGTCAGCAGGAGTAATCTTCTTCACTTTCGGGGTTTGATCTTCTCCTTGGGGTACCTTTCCTACAGATTGTGTTGCTTCGCTATCAGAACTGCCTGACATCTTTCCACTCTTAAGATGATAACTCTCCCCCTCCTTCTAGCGCCAATGTTGATGAGTGGATTTCGTAACAACTTTTGAGAGGTTTATGGTGAGTTGTGAAGGCTAACGATCAACTAATCTATGGAGAATGGGGGTTTTTTGTGGGGGTTGAACTGAGCTCGAGAGCGTTTACAAGAATCTCACGAGTTCCCTTGAGGCTTGTGTCGTGTGTTCTCAAGAATCTCGTAGGTGTATTGCGAGGCTTGTAAAACATGTTCTCAAGGTGCCTACGTACCCTTGTATATATATGGATCAAGTTCACGTAGTTCTTTTTAGACTAGAAGTCTGGTTAGGCGGCAAGATGCTAGGTTCCTAATTCGTGGGGACCTCCTTTTCTCCAGATTCAGCCATGAATAGGCGACCTAAGTCGAATAGAACTCGAGTTCTAGTCCGGCTAGGAATGTATTTACAAGTTCTAGTCCTATTAGATGTATTCAAGGATCATCTGCGCCCAAGGAATACATTCCAATAAGGAGTTGATGTTCATAACTTGCTCCTAAAGAATAGGAGGCTTAATCATACTATAAATCTGCTGGCATAAATCTGTTTTCGTACAGGAAGCTGTCTCTCAAGAACCTGTCTGCAGGAACCTGTTTCTCGGGAAGCTATCTGCAGGAAGCTGTCTCTCAAGAAGCTATTTCTCGGGAACCTGAACCTGTCCAGATCCATTTCACATGCTATTTAGCCCCATTTAACTTAAGGGACCTCAATCATAACCCATATTACTCATACGGATTGGATACTTAAGCCTAATGGGCCTAAATCTCCCATGGAGATTTTGGGCACAACAGTAACTTTTGGTCATTGATTCGTTCTGACATTTTTGTCGTATTAGTCATGTTTGTCCTTGAGCATTTGAAGAAAAATTTCATGAATCTCTCGATACGTAAAGATGTTAATAGTTTATTATGGATTTCGGGTGGGAGAATTGTGTTGATAAATTTCATTATTCTAAGATAGAAAAATGCTGAAGGAATGTAGCAAGAACAATTTTATTGAATAAATTAATAGGGGTCTAAGCGAGGATCTCCTATCAACCCTTTTTCACTTAGACCAGATTTTTAAGCGGGAATAGGTGACTTTTCCTTGTATAACGAGATACTACGACATTATTGATAAAATTTCTTAAGGTGGATTCCATTCCACGTATTCTTGATGGGTTCACCATTGAGGTGTTCCAGCTCGTAGGTCCCGAGTAGGCTTGTCAACGGGTCGGATTCGGATCGGATTATTCTAAATCCATATCCGAATCCATTAAGTTTTTTCGGGTTCGGATCGGATCGGATCAGGGGCGGATATATTTTAGTTCGATCCATACCCGATCCGTTCGGGTTTCGGATTTTCGGATCGGAGGTCCGACCCATTTAATTAAAAAAAATATTTTTTTGAAAAATTTTTGTTAGTATCTATTTCAAAATATTTTTATTGGAATTTTTTTATCTATTTAAAACCTAAACCGTAAACCCAAGCCTAAAGGGTTTCCATATTTTTCAAAATATTTCTCGATGATCCAACCGTATCGATGTCAAAATCCATCATTTTTAATGTTATTGCCAAAATTTCAGAAAAAAATAAATTCATTCGATTTGGTAATATAACGATCAACTAGTACTTTGACTAGTATCCCTAACATGGTTTCGTCCTTGATTCGTAATGAATATAGTATATTATATAATACATATAAATAATAAATACAACATATTATATACTCCCTCCGTCCCAATTGATTCTTTACAGTTACTAATTTGGGACGTCCCATGGATTCTTTACATTACCCAAAATAGTAACTTTTAACAATAAAATACATTACACTTTACACTATTACACCCACTACTACTCTACTTTTTCAATACTTTACACTATTACACCCACTACTACTCTTATTTTAACAATAAAATCACTATTACACCCATTACTTCATTTATTTTAACAATATTACACCCACTATCCTTGGTCTCCGTGCCCAAACACAACGTAAAGAAACCACCGGGACGGAGGGAGTATATAATATAGTATAGATATGTAGATATATTTTTGATATTATATATTATATATAAATATATTATATATAATATATAAAAAATATAAAAAATATTTAATATATAAATATATTCGGATCGGATCGTTAACGGATTGGATCATGCTAAATCCATACTCGCTCCTTATCGGATCGAATCCTTATTGGATCGGATTCTTAACGGATCGGATATTTTTTTGAAGGATCCATACCCGCTAATTTCGGATTGGATCGGATCGGATTCTTGATCCATTGACAGGCGTAGTCCCGAGGCTTAAAAACTTCTTGATCTTGTACGGACCTTCCCACGGAGCTTTGAGCTTGCCGACTTGTGTCGGTTGTGATGCAGCGGCCTCTCGATGCACGAGGTCATTGACTTGGAAGCTTTTCGTTTTGACTTTCTTATCAAAATACTTGGCTGTTCTATTCTGGTACTCGATTAAAGCCGTTCTGGCACTATCTCTCATCTCCTCCGTGAGGTCGTTGTCTAGGCATAAGCCTTCGACTGAGCTCTAAGGATCAAGGGCCTCGACTCGAGGTGACCCAAGGCTTACCTCAACAAGTAGCATTGCTTCTGTTTCATACGCCATCTTAAAAAGGGTTTCCCCCATAGAGGTGCGCGGAGTAGTGCGATTATTGACCTCGACCTGTCCGTTGGCCTGAGGATATGCCACTGATGATTTTAAATGCTTAATTTTCAGCTCATTAAGAGCCTTCTCAAACTTCTCTCCCACAAACTGTGTTCCGTTGTCAGTGACAACTATCCTTGGAATCCCAAAACGGAACACTATGTGTTTCAAGGATTGAGGAATGAACCTTCTCAAAGGCTGTTTAAGGTCAGCCTCGATGCCTCGTTGAGTGAGGAGAAATCCGAGGAACTTTCCCGAGGTTAAGCCAAAAGGGCATTTCGTTGGATTCAGTCTCATTTGATGTTGTCTTACATTTTCAAAGGTTTCTCGAAGATCCACGACGTGTCATTTCACTCTTTTTGATTTTGCAATCATGTCGTCGACTTCGGGAATCCCAGGAATGTCTTTCGGATCCCAGGCGAAAATGTATTTGTATTCCTTGATCAATTGAATTATGTTTTGGCGGAGATCGGGGTCGAGGTTCTTTCCAACCTTGGTGACCTTTGTTGGGTCGCTAACAATTACCTCAATCTTCTCGGTATCTTCTACTGTCATGCAGCTTGATTCGTTTGGGACCTCGATGAGGTCTCGGGGATCCAAGTCCAGAACTTGATTTATGGAATTATCTTCAACTTTCTTATTCCTGGGGATTGAAATTGTTAGATAGCATTGTCGAGCTGCGATCTGATCGCCTACGACCTCACCTACCCCAAAATCAGTAGGAAACTTCATTTTTAGATGGGGAATAGACGTGATAGCCTTCAGGGCTATGAGTGTCGTTCTTCCCAAAATGGCGTTAAACTGGAGACTGCATTTATGACATGAAATTTAATCGTTTTCCAAGTTTGGCATGGGAGAGAGCCAAAAAGAACTGGGAGATCAATCATTCCCACGACCTTGACCTCATTCCCAGTGAACCCGTATAGGGGAATGTTTACGTTTTCCAGTTTTCTGTCTCCAATGTTCATTATGGAGAAAGCATTATGGTATAGAATGTCCACAGAGCTACCATTGTCCACAAGAATCTTCTTAACAGTATTAGTTCCCACTTTTGCCGTAATCACCAAGGCATCCTGATGAGGCTCAATCATCCCGGGAGGATAATCCTCATCCGAGAAGGAGATAATTGGAGTGGGATTAGGCCTTTGGCGTTTTTGTGGTTCTGGATGAACACTGAATACTTCACGAGCATAAAATTTCTTGGCATTATTGGAGGATCCACCAGCAGCGTAGCCTCCGATTATGACATCAATAACTCTATCAGGGTCGTGCTGGCGATTTCTTCGAGAATTGATGTCGTTTTCAATGTAATGGACCAACTGTCCTTGCTTTATCTTTTCCTCAATGAGATTGCTTAGTTGGAAACAGGCCTCTGTAGTATGGCCGTGATCTTCATGATACTCACAATATTTTGAACTCGGAGGTCTGCCTGCCTTCATCGGCCTCGGGGGTCGATAGTCTGGCTCTGTTTTTAAAATGGCAAGTATAGTGGATTTGTCCACTGTTAATTTTGTGAATTTTTTTTCCTTTTTTTCTCGGGGCTTCCACGACCTATCAGATCGAGGTGTTTTCTCGGATCGAGGGCTTCTTCTATCCCGAGACCTCGAATGGGAGTCACTTCCCTTCCTGTAATCTGATTTTGAAGATCGGAATCTAGAGTTTGAACCCTTCTCCCATTTATGTGGATATTTCCTGGGCGATTGAATGCCTCCTACGGCCTCCAGGAGTGACATCCTGTGCTCCACGATCTCAAAAGAAGTTTGAAGTGATCGTGGGCTCTTTTCAAAGTATTCCTCCAACAAGGAGCCATGTTTGTGTTTATCAATTCCTGCACCGAGGTAATTGATGGCGAGCTCTTCCACGAGGTTAGGGATTTCTGCTACCTCAGCTCGGAAGCGAATTAGGAATTTCCGTAATGACTCGTTGTAGCGTTGTCTGACATTCATAAGTGAAGCGGTGATCTTTCCACCTTTGTAGTTACTAGAGAATCTTCCTTTAAACTTAGTTTTCAAAAAGTCCCACGAGTCTATGGATCTCGGGGGCAAGTTATTATACCAACGCAAGGCGATTCCTCGAAGACAGGTAGAAAAGAATTGACATCGAGTGATTTCTGAGTGTCCACAAAATTTCATCCTCCCATCGTAAGTATTCAAAAACTCGCTAGGGTCTGTGGACCCATCAAACTGGTTAAGTGACGGAGTTTTTAAATTTCTATTGATTCGTGCCTTTTCAATTCGTACCGCTAAAGGGCTTTCGGCCGGGACCTCGGAGCCAGCTTGGCTTCGAATAAACTTTTTACACATCGCCACATCGTTCTGTAACTGAGAAATCTCTTCCGACCTGTAAAAGTCACTCGATTCACTTTGCCTCGGAGCCATCCCCTGGGACCTCGTCTGCCTCCGTATTGGAGGAACCTGGAACGATCTATTGGACTCCGTTTCGTCCTCATAACTTGCGTCATCCTCATACCCCCCGCTATTGTACCCAGGGGATCGATATTCCACAGAGCGAGATGGAAGGGATGTTTGTTTTAACTCATGCTGAAGACGTCGTATTTCCCTTTGTTTTTCCAGTTTCAGCTGCAACCGTCTCCTCTGGGCCTCGAGGGCCTCCAGTTCGTCGTCAGACTCATTAAAATCCTCATCATTTTCTTGAGCTCCCTCGTGGGGGTTTTGCCTCCTCATTTTTTCGAGGTGAAGACGGGCATCGCTCGTCAACACCTGTTTGCCCGAAGCTGTTGGAACCCTTGTACGGGTATCAACTCGAACTCTCTTTCTACCTTGCTCTGTAGCAGGGGATTCTTGAAAATCCTCTACCTCTTCATCATTTCCGTAATCAGAAAATAACCGTCTCGGTTGCAAAGGTTGTCTTAAGGTCCCGTCGTCTTCACGGGGGATTGTTCTTATTTCTTCCTCCGTGAGACGTTGAACGACTGGTTCACCATCACAACCCTCCATTTTTCGATGCAATCGTTGATGAAAGACCTACTTCTAGCGCCAAATGATGGGCTATGAAATATCTACAAGCTGATAAATTAATAACAAGCCACAATCTTGATTAGGAATAATGTATTTTTCATATCTCATAGACCTTTAGAGGTTCTTTCCTTTTCATCAAGTTGCATCCCTTTCCAAGTAAGTTGGTACAAGATTATTTATAGAGGATCCTTGTGGCACTACAAGAATTTTGCCTTCAGACGACACACATCAGACAACGCTTCGACGAAAAAGCGTTGGCCGAAATTTTTACACAACGGTTTTTTATTCAAGTTTTTCTGTCTATTGTCTGATAGTGAACTTGACGACAGTTTTCAAAAGTGTTGTCTGAAAGATCAAAATCGACAACAGTTTTACAACGGTTTTGGAAAGTAGTGTTGTCTAACAGGTTGTCTTACAATGGTCTGAAAAAGCGTTGTAAAACTTAGACAAGTGTTTTTACCAGATATTGCTTCAAAAGTAGTCACACAACGGTGACTAAATACTATTGTCTGATTTTAACAACGCTTTTTGAAAGCATTGTTTGAAGAAACTTCAGACAATGCTTTCAAAAAACGTTGTTAAAATCAGATAAGTGTTTTGATAGACGTTGTATAAAATGTAATCAGATAATGGTTTATACAAGCATTTTATAACTAAACCGTTGTCTCATGTGACAGCCCGTGATTGGTGGAAAATCTTTCACCTGGATTGCTGAAGTGGCGAAATAAGAGCCCTTGATTGAAATGAGATTAGATATTAGCCGTTAGATTAAGAAAATATATATACATGTTCACACAACGGGTTTGTACATAAAACCGTTGTCTTTAACACTATCAGACAAGCTTTTTCAAATTTAAACGGTTGTCATAAACTTATCTATACAAGCGTTTTACAAATAAACCGTTGTCTGATGTGAAAGCACGTGATTAGTGGAAAATCTTTCACCTGGATTGCTGAGGTGGCAAAATAAGAGCCCTTGATTGAAATGAGATTAGATATTGGCCGTTAGATTAAGAAAATATTAGCTGTTATAAGACAACGGTTTATTTTGTTAATTTATATTTATATGTTCAAAAAAACATGACTAGTGTCAGACAACGGTATCTTTATAACATATCGTTGTCTGAAGTTTCACATTACAACTGTATTTGTTAAAATACCGTTGTCTGTTATCAGACAACGGTTTATTTGTCCAAAATTGTTGTCTGGTATCACTCGAGACAACAGTATTTGACAAATAACCACTTCGTTTAGCAAGACCACTTCGTTTATTAAATATTAAATTTTACAAACCAAATTAATTTTTTATTTTTTGAAAATTTGTGAATATCATTATATTAGATATATCTTGACATCCTTATGGTTAGATTGTCGAGAAATATTTTTAAAAAAATAGAAAGAACAATTCGTGACAGAGCACTAGTTACGGGTACTAGTCAATATACTATTGATCTACTAAGATCTCCAACCAAATTAATTTTTATTTTTTGGAAATTTCTGAATATCATTATATTAGATATATCTTGGCATCCGTATAGCTGGATCGTAGAGAAATGATTTTTAAAAAATGGAAACAACAATTAGTGACAAAGCACTAGTTACGAGTACTAGTCAACATAGTAGTGATCTACTAAGATCTCCAACCAAATCAATTTTTTATTTTTAAAATAATTGGGACTATCAATATATTCGATATATCTTGACATTCGTACAGTTGGATCGTCGAGAAATGTGACCGAATATATTACTAAAAATTTTCAACTTTATTATGTTTATTTATATTTATGTTAAAAAAACATAACTAGTCTCAGACAACGGTATCTTTATAACATATCGTTGTCTGAAACTTCACATTACAACTGTATTTGTTAAAATACCGTTGTCTGTTATCAGACAATGGTTAATTTGTCCAAAACCATTGTCTGGTATCACTCGAGACAACAGTATTTGACAAATAACCACTTCGTTTAGCAAGACCACTTCGTTTATTAAATATTAAATTTTACAAACCAAATTAATTTTTTATTTTTTGAAAATTTGTGAATATCATTATATTAGATATATCTTGACATCCGGACGGTTAGATCCTCAAGAAATAGATTTTAAAAAATAGAAACAACAAAACGTGACAAAGAACTAGTTACGAGTACTAGTCAATATATTAGTGATCTACTAAGATCTTCAACCAAATTAATTTTTTATTTATTAAAAATTTGGGAATATCATTCAATTAAATATATTTTAATAGAAAGCTAATTAATTTAATATTTCATAAATAAAAATTAAATTGAAAAGCTACTAAAAAAATTATTTTTTAAAAGATTTTATTTTCATTTCCCTCTTCTATTTCCCCCTCTAGCAAAAATTTCCCCCCTTTAGAATATTTTACAAGTCCCGCTTCTCCATCGACAAAATTTCCCCCTTAAACAAAATTTCCATTCCCCCCTTTTACCATAGTATCTCTCTCAGCTCTCTCTCTCTCTCTCTCTCTCAGTGCTCTCTCTCTATGAGTTCTCTCGCATCTCTCTCTCCAACAATTTCCTTCTCCAATCTCAATATCGCTATCTCCATCTCCTATCTCTATCTTACTATCTGAAAACCTAATTACTCAATTGTAGAATACATAAACCCTAATTAGCACTCTCCATCTCACAGATTCAAAGTAAAAAGCTTAATTAAACATGAACCCAACTTGGAGTTTGTTCTATTTGTGCTAAATAATCTTCATTACAGCTTGTTTGGTTCGATTTGTGTAAATTAGTACTTTGTTTCAAATCTTATTTTTTGATTTTTAAAAGAGCTTTGTTCACAGGTGTAGAGCTTCGGATTGGGTTTGTTCATAGTAAGGTATTCCTCAATTTGTGAGGTTTCATTGCATGCATATATATATATATAGGCAAGTGCTCAAATACAAACCAATCTTAAAATACAAACCTACAAACCAACACTAAATTAATTATATTTCATGTATTCTAAGGTTTCCGCCAAGGGTACCTTCACAAAAAATGCTTAAAATAATTGGCTCTATCCAACAAAAAAAAAAAAAAATTCCAAAAAAAAATAAAAAATCTTGCCGTGGAAATGCGAAGCATTTAAGACAGTAAACGGATGAGTTAGGTAGTCATGAGGGCCGAAGGCTCTCGACACACCCGTCAATCGTCTATTGCCTTTACCATTGATTGTCATTCCTTACAACTTTAGAATGATAAAGGCGCGAAGCGCCGTACAAGAAGGTGCGAAGCACCGTTAACCAGTGAAATCCACTGCCACGTCATCACGTGAACAGTGATTTTTTTTAATTTTTTTTTTTTTTTTTTTGGTTGGATAGAGCCAATTATTTTAAGCATTTTTTGTATTGGGGTACCCCTAGTTTGGTCATTAGATTAGCTTGAAATATTAGATTATGCTTGGTTTGTAGGTTTGTATTTTAAGGAGGTTTGTATTGGAGTAGCCCCCTATATATATATATATATATATATATAGGGGCTACTCCAATACAAACCTCCTTAAAATACAAACCTACAAACCAAGCATAATCTAATATTTCAAGCTAATCTAATGACCAAACTAGGGGTACCCCAATACAAAAAATGCTTAAAATAATTGGCTCTATCCAACAAAAAAAAATAAAAAATAAAAAAATAATAATAAATAAATCACTGTTCACGTGATGACGTGGCAGTGGATTTCACTGGTTAACGGTGCTTCGCACCTTCTTGTACGGCGCTTCGCGCCTTTATCATTCTAAAGTTGTAAGGAATGGCAATCAATGGTAAAGGCAATAGACGATTGACGGGTGTGTCGAGAGCCTTCGGCTCTCATGACTACCTAACTCATCCGTTTACTGTCTTAAATGCTTCGCATTTCTACGGCAAGATTTTTTTTTTTTTTTTTGGAATTTTTTTTTTTTTTTTGTTGGATAGAGCCAATTATTTTAAGCATTTTTTGTGAAGGTACCCTTGGCGGAAACCTTAGAATAGATGAAATATAATTAATTTAGTGTTGGTTTGTAGGTTTGTATTTTAAGAGTGGTTTGTATTTGAGCACTTGCCTATATATATATATATGTGTGTGTGTATAAACTTGTATATATACATATATTTATATTTATATATTTTTCTGTTTACTTACCTGCAATAACCTTGAACTCTAATTGCAGGACAAATCTCTGGAGTGTTGGTGCCATTTTGTTTCGGCTTGTGACTGGAAGAACCCAATTTACAGGGAACAACCAAATACAGGTTTGTTCTACTTGCCACTATATCAAGTCTCTTATATTGTTTGTCATTTCTATAGATGAAAATTCTCTTTATTCTTGATATAATAGTGAAGAAGTTTGTTTAGTATGCAGAAGTATGGGATCTTTGACAATAGATTGTTTTCTTTTATGATGTAAACAGCTCCTAATACCGGCAATGACTTGGATATGGAGAACTACAGTTGGGATCAGTCTCTGCAGACGGTCACTATCAACAGCTCCTAATACCGGCAGAAGTATGGAATCTTAACTTAAAAGACATGGACGCATCCCCGCAACTGCAGAACAAATCTAAAACCAACTAAATCTGGGAGGCACATTCCCACTGAGTTTTCTGTTTTTTCCCTTCAAAATAATATACCATTTGGCTTTCAATTGCATACTCATTTTTGAGTATTGCCTTTTTTACTTTTTTTAACAGTCTTCAGAAAAAACGTTGGATGCTCCTGATCTAGTAGACGATTTCTACCTGAATTTCCTGGACTGGGGTAGTGGCAACTTTCTGGCTATTGCCCTTGGGAATATAGTGTATCTGTGGAATGCCGTGAATGGTGATACACCTGTACTTGTTGAGGTTGATGATGATATTGGGCCTGTGACAAGTGTCGGATGGGCACCAGATGGAAGACACCTTGCTGTGGGCTTTGCTGATTCCCGGTATCAGTAAAATGGTAAGCATTTCTTTCGTTCTACAGATTGTATCTATTTGGTCTTCCACCTGTATTATATAGATAAAGCGTGTGGTATATATTTAGTAGTAACAAAACCTAATGGCTGTATTTATAAATTGATATAAATGTAGTAAGCCGACTTTCATGTCCGTTGTTTCACTGAAATGCAAAGAAATCATGGTTCATATCTTTGTTTGTTCAAGTAACTATACTTTCAAGTGATGTAGTTCATAAATAAAACGGTCAGGATTGAAGTCTTCCATAGGGGGTGGTTCTATGATCTTTTAGAAACAAAGCAAATTTTAGAAGTATCAAGCCTACGAATAAACCCTGAAATCGAGCGTGTCAGATAAAAGGATCCGATTTCTTAAACAAACCCTGCAAACAAGCATTTCATTACAAAACCGAGCAGAACTTTTACAAATGAAAGTTGTCACTTGTCAAAATAGATAACTGCAATCCCTTTTTAGCACTATCTATACTTTGTCTGCAACCTAGGACGAAATGCTGCTATAGTTTTGTAAACCAATTTTCACTTGTATTAATAGTTAGTAAATTATTCCTATTTACTTTACATTCCTTTTCTTACATTCTGTACCAGAAATCATCGTTTTAATATATGTTAGTTTTATTGTATGATATGTTTGCTTCAAGAATGGTTTAATAGTATTAGGCAAATAGTGCATATTTTATATGCATCTCTAGAATATATAGGTAGTACTAAATTGCCCTAAAAAAATGTAGTACTAAATTATCTGGCAGTTTTAAATAGTATTTGAAAATGGAACTTTTTATAGCAGATAGTTTGATTATTGTTGATTATGATATGTAGGTCATTGTTCCATGGAGAACCATCTTACGTGGAGAACCACTTAAAATACATTATAATTGCTTTATATATAAGGGCCCCGCAGGGGCATCTTTACAAAAAAGTCTTATAATTCTATACTCTATCTATTTATAAAAAAATTACAAAAAAAAAAATTTTTTAAAAATTTTCAAAAAATGATGACGTGGCAACATTTTTTTAAATTTTTTTAAAAGTTTTTTTTTAAATTTTTTTTTTGATAAATGGATAGAGGGTAGAATTATAAGACTTTTATGTGAAGGGGCCCCGCCAGGGGCCTTATCTAAAGGACTATTTTAATGCATTTTAAGTGGTTCTCCACGGTTCTCCACGTAAGATGGTTCTCCATAGAGTGGGACTCATGATATGTAAGCTACTTAAGCTGGCTCTCTGCTAGCAAGTTGGATGCTCGCTTCACAGCTGTTGAGAGTTCTCCAGATTGTACACCCACATGCAAATCATTCCTGGTAATGCACTAATGCTTTTGATTGCCACCCCCCTTCCTACCTTCTGCTTACCCTAATTGTGGTTACACTTCTTTTAAATGCTATTTAATGTTGTGTTATGTGGCAATACTTCATGTCTAACACATGTAGCTCAAAATATTCCCGCTTAGCTAAAAGAATTGAATGCCTTTCATTAAGCCACATCTAGGACATTGTCCCTGAATTTTTTTTTGATACTTGCAAAGCTAAAGTAACTGAAGAAATGCTACTAAATATTCCCGTGACCTATTTTTGAAGATCGTCGTACTTATGCATCTCCCGCAGCTGTAAGTAGAACTATATAATTATTTCGTTTGCTGAAGTGTTCGTTTAAATTGATTAATGTGCAAAGCCAAATCCTTTTTACATTTTTCTTTACCCTATGCCTACACATAAAAGTTTGTGTTATTTCTTTGTCACAATGGACTCCTATAAATATTATACCGTATTTAATGTTTTGCTGCAAGATTTTCTTTTTAAGTAATGGCATAAAAAATGTCTTAAAAAGTGCTTACTTCAAATTTAGGTTAGTGTTAAAGAAAGTTTGTGCCAATCTTTGGAAGAGGATATGTTACCACCATTAGCTGGTGGTATAGATCTAGTTGGCTGCATGTACAAACAACGCTTCTGCCAACAAATGTTTGTGTAGTAGGAGGTATGGAGGTTTTGATGGCAGGCATGCACTTATCAATTAAGTCCAATCCTGGAGAAGTGATCAAGCCTGGTATGTTGATCCTTAGCATTTGTTTTTGTTAATTTCAATGACGTGTAATTTATTTTCAGGACAATAATGCTAATGTTTTCCTCTGAATGTGCAGATCAATTCAAGTAGATCAGTGATGAGGGTATGCCAATGTATCAGAGGGGCTTCATGAAGGGCTATCTTAATGTTCACTTCAATGTTTTCCTTTGCTTTAACAAGAATTGTTAACAAGAATTGAGTTGTAGAGTTGATTGAAATTGTAATCTTTTGTAGGCTATATATAACAAAATCACAGGAAGAAGTTGCTTATTTGTGTTTGTGAGAACATTGTAGGTTAAACATTTACACAATGCTTTTGCAAAAATGAAAACGTAGTGTCTTATATATTCAGACAACATGTAGTAAGCACAAAAGTGTGGTGTACTTAAAACACATACAACATAATAACGAAATGAAAATGTTGTAGGTTACACATTTACACAATGCTTTTGCAAAACTCAAACGTAGTGTCTTATGCATTTAGACAACATGTAATAAACAAAGAAAGTGTGGTGTAGTTATAACACATACAACATACGAATGAAATTAAAACGTTGTAGGTTACACATTTACACAATGCTTTTGTAAAACTCAAACGTAGTGTCTTATACATTCAGACAACATGTAATAAACAAAGAAAGTGTCGTGTATTTCTAACACATACAACATACAAATGAAATTAAAACGTTGTCGAACTATATTTCATACAACACTTATTTTACAAAAAGACCATTAATTGTCTATACCATAAATAAACAATAGATTATATTTTATAAACCATGGACGTAGGTGAAATTAGACAACAGTTCGACTCCAAGAAACACTTGAGCTACGTGAAATGATACAACCGTTTCTTGTTAAACTATTGTCTATACCAGCTTTCAGACAACAGTTTTGAAATCACGTATGTTATCTGTCTGCAACACAGACAACGGTTAAGCTGCTGTTGTCTGATACACATAACAGACGGCATCTCAATAGACCACGGAAAATCAGTGCTTCACACGACGGTGTAAAACCTTTATCTGAATCAAAAAATCTTGTAGTGTGGGTCCCTCCCTAACCACCTTTACTTAGAGGGTAAGCTATAATAGTTTTTTTACAAGCTTTGGGCTTTGAGGCCCATTAAGGAAAATGAATACAATTGGGCCTATATACAAACTAACCATTATTGGACCTAATTGCTAAATATAATTATACATAATAATATTCTAGATAATGTTCCTGGCCCAACAGATTCAAAGGCTTGAATATTTGGATTCTCTCTTGATCCTTTCTGTGTAGAGTAACGCAATCTGTATGTTTCGAATTCGTAACTACGTACTATGTTTTGGGAATTGCCTTTCAAATCCAGTTCCGGTGGGCTTGTAGCATTACAGATAATAGCAAGCAGCGTTTGTGCTATAATTGAGTATGAAAACAAGATGGAAATATACACGTACGTCAAAGTTACAATCAAGGGTCACTGCAGATTAGTGGGATCAGATGTATTACTCTGGATAAGATATATTTTTGATCATGATCAGAAATGAACCGTTCAAGACATAATTCATAACGATTTTGACAAGACACTCTAACATGTCACGTAATGTAATCGGGATAAACCAGGTCTTTGTAACCAAATTAAAGTAAGATTTTCCCTCACCTCCAAGATATTCGATATCATCTCAAGCTGATTTCGACGCAAGCCAACGAGTACACAACAGTTTTGCAGTGAACGTATTTTTTCACATATATGCAATGAAGGTATTTTTTCACATAAATTCATAATATCATAAATTCATCAGGTGGCCGGGTCTTATATGCATATTTTTTCACATATAACAGTTTTGCAGAACGGTATTCATCTTGAATTTGTTTTCTTGACAAAAAAATTACTATTTGCACTGAAGATGGAGGTAAAAACTCACGAATTAATTATACCAGCTTATAGCCCGTGCAACGGGTTATTTTTAAATACTTTTCAAATTATATGATTAAATAAAATAGAGTAAAATAATTTTTGGATATAATTTAACTTTGTAATATTAATTAATAAAATTATTAGTAATAATAATAGTTATTTAATAAACGATATGTATTGATAGAACTAATAATACAAAATTTTAATGTAAATTTGTTGTTTCTTTATTATTAGATCTAACGGCTATCATCTATTTACTAAATATCTAACGGTCAATATTCTTTTAATGGTTGGTTGAACCAAACAACCAAACTACCAATTATTCCCTAGTTTGCTTATTAAATTAATATTTTTTATTATTAATAATAAAATAAATGTAAAAAAATACACAAAACACTCTCCTGTTAAACACTCTCCTGTTAATAAAAAAAAAAAAACACACGTCACTTCTCTCTATCAAAACTCTCGGCTAAATCTTTGCTTACCCGGGAATGTTTTTAGTTAGATAAAATATTAATTAAATTTATTTTTAATTGAACTAAAATTATGACTAAAAAATAGGGTTGAACCAATCTACCAAACTACCAATTATCCCCTATTTTACTTATTATAGTATAGTATAGATAGTATAGATATAGATAGATACAGTTTAAATTAGAGGTAAACACTCACGAATTTACATAGATTAAAATTTGAATTAAAATATAGAGGAATTACACGACATGGAAAAGAGATGCGTAAGACATGAAGTCTTCACAACTTGGATTATAGTCTATCAGTACTAGCTATCAAGGAGTAATTACCCAGCATAGAGAAGACATAGACAATGTGACATCCACGTATTCATTCATACACCACTAGTTGCTAATCCGTAGAAAATACACAATAGTTTCACACCTTAATCTAAATGTGTATATATACGGACGGACACACATGCAATAAACTGAAATAAGAGATGGAGTTTGAAGAAGAAATATTAGAGCCTGTAAGTCCTACGGGACAATACTTAAACAGCTCAGTCTTATCTCTCTCTATATTAGGCATTTTAGAATCACAAATTCCAATTGACGACTCACAAGCTCTTTCCTTACTCAGAGATTTGTTCTTGCCCATCAATTCTCGTTTCTCTTCTATTATGGTATTGTCTATTACAATCGTTTTCCATATGTACTATTATGCATCGATCTTAACTTGCATGCATGTTACTTTTGTCGTAATTGTGTCTATTATAAACATGCTTCTAGGACTGCAGCATGAGACCACATGATCATATCTTTACTATATTATTAAAGTCCAAACATCAAAAGTTTGATAATCCATTGATCGATCGATACAGTACTTATCTTTTGGTAGTCGGACTAATTTATTACTTATATCAATTCACCAAGATAAAAAATATACTATCTCTGTTATGTTAGGATAAGTATACATTAGTGTATCGATACTAATTCTTAAAAGATGTTTTAAAGGTATGTTTAAGGCAGACAATCGACTTAATAAGGTATTTAATATGTTATTAGGTGTATATATATGTGTAATTAAATAGTGTATACAGCCTGTTAATAGTATGTACTTAACTAAATGCAGGTTGGTGAGAAGAATGGAGTGAAGAAATGGAAGAAGGTTGAGGTGAATCTCACGGAGCATGTAAAAGTACCCATATTGCCTGATGGCATGTCACTAGAATATTACGACGATTGTTTAAGTAATTATTTGTCGAAACTAAGCATGGATCTACTTCCACAAACCCGGCCACTATGGGAAGTTCACATGTTTAAGTACCCGACAAGTGATGCAGCTGGGACTATAATTTTTAAGCTTCATCATGCACTTGGAGATGGCTATTCACTTATGGGAGCTCTTCTTTCTTGTCTTAAAAGGATGGACAATCCCTCCATTCCTTTAACCTTTCCTTCGCGTCAATCCAACTCCTCAACGAAGCTGCCAAAAAGCAATGGCGTTCCGAGTATTTTCAAGCGTGTAGCTGAAGTTCCATCTTTAATTGTGAATACGGCATGGGACTTTGGATCTAGCCTTCTCAAGAGCAGCGTTATTAAAGATGTCGAGTCACCCCTTCGATCTGGTCGTGACGGAGTGGAATTTCAGCCCATGGCCATAGCGACTATGGAATTTTCTCTAGATCGCATCAAGAATGTCAAGAACAACCTCAAAGTGGTAATATTTTGGTTACTATATGAAACTTTATTCACATAGTATGCGAGCACATCATGATGTATGCAGTGGCGGAACTAGAGAAAGCCTAACTCAGGCCCAAGCTCCTGGCATGCACAGTTAAAAAAATTAGAAAAAGTAATCAATTTTTAGTCTCGTGCTGTTCTTGAAAATCAGAGGAATTTTTTTTAAGAAAAAAAAAACCATTCGTATGCAAATAATTTGTGTCTTTCCTAGTTTGCTTTCTATAACTAAACTTATACATTTTGAATCATTGAATGTACTACTGTTCCATTCAACAGTTGGCTCTGTGTTTATAATTGCAGAGTATCAATGACGTGATTGCTGGAGTAATATTATTAGGAAGTCGGTTGTACATGGAAGGAGAAAGCAAGAATTCTAGCAACTTCGATACAAATGCACTGGTGTTATTAAACACTAGGAATCTTGATGGTTACAAGTCCGTGGACGAGATGGTTAAACCAGAATCTAAAATGCCGTGGGGTAACAATTTCACATTCCTACATATCCCTATTCCCAAATTAATATCGGCCCATTTGTCAGATCCACTTAAATTTGTGTATGAAACACAAAATACTGTGAGGAGGAGGAGAAACAGTGCGGGCATCTTTCTTACCAGTGTAATGTTAGATTATCTCACAAAATTTAGAGGTCATGAGGTACGTTTTTATTCAAACAGTATATATATTATATGGTAGAATTGATGAAGTTATTACATTCTTCGGGATAATTTCAGTGATCATTATTGGTTCTAAGATTGTATAAGGCTATATAGCACTACTGATGTGAAATGCATGATGTGTTTGATCAAGTTACGATCCTAAATTACTGATATATATCTCTCTTGCTAACGTCAAATGCGATAAGTAGAATACGATTGTTGCTTTCGAACTAATTAATAGTCCGCACCAACACCTAACTAATTACAGATGGTTTTTAGTTTAGAATTTATATGTGAAGCGGCATCAGATTTATTATATGTATTGTTCATCATCGATTATGTGGTACTAGGTAACATCTAAATACATTCGCAACACTTTGATGAATTCAAGCATAACCATCACGAATCTGATTGGACCGGTGGAACAAATGAGTTTAGATGATCATCCGGTTAAAGGTCTCTACTTCATCGTGGTAAATGCCCCACAGGTATGTATTTCAACTATCATGTTTCTTTCCACATTAAACAAATTACGACTGATGTATGACAAAAAGAATGAGGACATTTCTACAATGTTTAAAAGTAAACGGCCTATAAACCGTCGACAGTAATTCTTGTGTGAATACGCAGAGTGCTGAAGTGACAGTAATGAGCTACATGGGAAAGCTTAGACTTGGAATTGGAGTTGAGAAAGACTTCATAGATCCACACAAGTTCAAGTCATGCATCGGGAAAGCATTCGATATGATCTCCGAAGCCGCAGCTGCTGTCTCATAAAATCTGCAACTTACAACAAGCACCATATATATGTCCATATCCTCCACCAGCATATTTTGTGCAGTTGTTGTAACCCTAATGAGTGAAAGTACAACTAGAGAAAGAAAAGTGGGTGTGTCTCAGTGTCTGCAAGCATCGCAGTTTATGCGAAATGAGGAAAGTCATGTGCTTCAGAACAATATGTTTGATTGCTTGTCTTTTTGTCTGCTACTTCGTACTAAAAGTAGGGGAATATGTTACTACTTAGCAAATTGCAATAATAGGAGTAATAAATACAAAAGCATTCTGCTACCGCGAGGGCCGGTCCTAGGATAAGGCCATCAAGGCGAACGCCTAGGGCTCCATCCCATCAAGGGGCACCAAAAAAATAATATATATGTAATAGATAACATAAATTTAGATATATAAATTGATATGCTTGTTAGAATATTTGAATAAATTTGAATTGTACATTATTATTATTTTTGTAACCTCTATATCTTAATGATTTTGTAACTCCTATTTTAATGATATAAGTTACAAAATTAATTATGTAAGTTACAAATCTTTTTACTCCTATATAAGGAGACTTGAGCTTCTTTGTTTTATATAGAAAAAGACAATCCCTAAAAATATTCCTCATCTTCTTTAGAGAGCTCTAGGTGCAATTCTGTGAGATAGAAGCGGTATTTGTTTGGTTCGTAGAAGGCGGGTCTTTAAGTGCTTGAGATCACCTTTGTTCGTTGTATCCTGGGAGACGGAAGCCAACATACCTTCAAGCACCACACGGAAGGGGCTTATCTGTTTTAAGGACAGCGTGGTTTTCACGTGCCTCGAATAATCTTTGGTATTTTCTTATTGTTTTCTTAATTTCAGGTATAATCTTTCTATATACTTCTTACAAGCTTAAAACAGATAACCTAATTCATATGAGTTAGTTTAGACAGTAAACTGATTTGTTTGGATTAATTTTTTTTGTCTCGGGAGTATAATGTGTTAATGCCACTGTGATTCTTTTAGTGACTTTACATTTATATGCATGGTGCTCTGTTTAGCCTAATTAAACATGCAGTGGTGGTTTGACTTTGATACCTGGAGTAGCTCATGGGTGTGCTATATTTATAAGTAAAAAAAAATAAAAAATGTTATCAGTCATGCCATTGATATATTTATTTTATTTCAGATGACATAACCTCCATGTGTACATGTGATTACAAGTATCTATCTTGCCATGTTTTAACTCCTTGTTATGTCATTCTCTGTATTTCTAATTAGCATGCATTTATAAGAGTGTTAAGTTTCATTTTGTTAAATGTGCTATGTATTTACTGGTTAAAAGGAAAAAAAGGAGAAGGTTTTGTACTCATGTCATCTGAAGTTCATGTGAGAAAAAAAAATTGATGAAATTCCTTGCATGAATATATATTGATTGGCATTATTAATTTGTAAGTTTTATCTTTTGATATTCTTGCATGCTCTTTATGATTGTCTTAATTGACAATTGATTTATTAATTGTTATTTCTGTCGTAAATAACATGTAAGTGGTAATTTTTTGTTAATCGGCTTGATTTGCATGCTAACTCGTAATTATTAGAGGAATAATTTTTTTTTAATTAACGGTAGCTTTTAAAATGTAATTTGACCCGCTTTTAAAGATGCGTTCATTTTATTTTAAAAGATGGTTGTTTAATTGAGAGGCCTATTTTGCATTTTGTGACCAATTTTTAATGGCATGATTTGTAAGTGAAATTAGTTAATTTCATGTGAATTAAATATGATGCCATGATATTATATGTATTTTTGTGTGGATATGCATGTATATTAAAATATGTTATATGCTTGAAAATTGTTTGTTTAAGAGGTTTGAACCCATAATCTCTTACATGGAGGAGTCACACACTTACCACTCTAGCAATAGGTTAATTGTGGTATTTATTGGCATTAAAATTTATTAATGATAATCAGTTTTTTTTGTAACTGATATGATATGTATGCATTAATATGGATGTTATGAAATTTATTGGCATTAAAATTTTTAAATGCTGGGTAATTTTTTGTTTCATAGCTGATGGAGATTATGAATATATTTATGTGAATCAAATGTGCTAATTTGATTATGAAATTTTTTTTTTTTGGAAAAAAAAAAATTTTGGACAAATATATATGTATATATGTTATTTTGGATATATTTTTCTGGAAGAATATACTATTTTTTTGATATTGATAGAAAATAATTCTGTCCAGGAGTTGGTTATTAAGTGGGACCGATGTGACCCCTCCAACCCCTGGGAATTATTTATGGAGGTATCAAATTTGATGTATTTAATTCGAAAAAAATATAATCCCTATTTTAATATCAAGCTAGTGGTTTTTGGGGGTTTTTTTTTCCCTTGAGAAAAAAAAATTAGTTTTGATGTGTTTGATAACTGTACATGGCAAATTTGTTTTTTGTTTTTTTTTTGAAAAAAAAATTATATATTTTTTGTGGAATTTTGCAAAGTACAAATTTTATATTTGTTCTATATTTGTCTTGTGACGGGCGTGTGACTGCAGAGACAGTGAATGTGCCTAATGCGGCGACCCTTGTGGTGCCAAATACGGCTGTACCGGTAACCGCTCAAGCGTCAAACCGGAAAAATTTAGTGCGTTGAATTTTGTGAGGTTCTTGACCGAGAATGCACTTAAGCTAAAAGAAGATGAGTCTGATGTTCAGCTTGTTAGTGCAGTCCAAGCATGGAATCACTCGAATTTCTTGTGTAGCCGTTATTGTTGAGAAAGTTCATTGGAACTAAAACCCTTTGTGGATATTCAGTACGTTAAAAACCTAACGAATCTTGTACCTATGGAGTACGGGTTGTGGGTCGGCATGAAATATATATTTTTCAACTAGATTCGGAAAAATTATTATATCTCATGTTGGTGTCGGTCTGTTGAGACATTGACACACGAGCCTATTATGATGATCCGTGTGATACCTAATACGGCATTGCGATCAGCTCTGTATGCTAAAATTTGGAGAAATCCAAAATGTTGTTAACCCTAACGCATCAGTTGATCAAGGATCACTGAATGGGGGTTTATTGAAATTTTATGTTCTTCCTCGAACCTCTTCTGGTTGTACCAGTTGATGAGCTAGAAAATTAGGTTCTTTTGTGAACCAAATTGGGGGAAAAAAGAATATTCAATAGTTGAATTTTTCAAAAATAGAAAAGTTCTTTGAACATGATATTAAAATCTGAGAGATTTTAATGAGCGACGTGAAACCTGCTCTAGTGAGAGGTAATAACACGTTGTATGATTACTTTATAGTAATACATTGATAACATGTACTCGTTAAAGAGTATAAAATGAAGCATTATAGAAAAGAAATACTCTATAAGCTTGAGGTTGAAAACCAACTTAATAAAGAAAATTAAGATGCTAATTAGTGATTTTTGTGGTGAATGTTCACTGGGTAAATTTGTGAGGCCGCTGCACTTTACTCGCATTAGATGAATGGAGTAGCTACATGCATGAGTTGCATTCAAACGGGAAATGCAAAAATGATTGTGATCAGTTGCGACTATCACTAAATATGAGGATATTAGTTATGAAGAGACTAATCATTCCTCAAACAAGATACCATGAAAGAAAATAATTGGTTCCTATTAGTTTTGGAATGCATTTTGAATTTCTTAGAAATATTCGAAATGTGGGGGTATCTTGAAGATGTCTTCATACCTATACCTATTAAGGTTAAAAGAGATCCAAAAACCAATTGCGGTATTTGGGATGGAAATATAGACAACGTTTGACTCTAATGATATCTTTTAGTATGCAGATGAATCTAATTTGTGAGATCATTAAAATGCAATTACGGAATCTAGGAATGCTTCTTTGATGAGCTAGTAGTTCCTTGTAAATCTGTAATTAAAAATTTATCCGAATAAACTTATGAGTTATTAGATGAAATGAGGTTGAACCTAGAAAGAGCAAAAGACTTGGAAAATTTGTTAATCCAAAAAAAGTCTAAAAATAGACTGATAATTAGAGATTACAGTCAAAAGTAAAGATTTAACGTACTTCATGATTATTCTTGAGTTACAAGAATATGGTTCATCAAGATGTTACTTAAATTATCGACATTGTGAAATTTGAAGTACATCAATGAACATTGAGACAGTCTTTCTAAATGAAGAATTGAAGGAAATCTACATGAGATAACCATAGGGTTTCTTTGCTAAGGCAAATGTAGAAAGACTGCGATTTGGTGATTATATTGAGTGAAACAACATAAACACGAAAAATGGCATATGAAATCCTGATATTGTTGCGAAATGCAATGGCTTCATAATAAATAATAGCTGCCATTTTGAGGAGGCTCAAATTTGGTAGTTAGGTGCATGAGTATTGTCAGTTTAGGGACGCTTAAACTTGATAATAAGATAATTTGACGTTATTATTTTTTGGGACGCTAAAAATTGGTAATGTCAATAACAAATTGAAGCCTTGGTTGATGGTTGGTAAAGTGATTACCAAAATGTGACATATGCCGAAGTGAAGATACACAAGTGTAGTGAAAGTGTTTGTAATGGAATGTCGAAACATATTTGTCGGCGACACAATTCCGTTAGACAACTACTCTCAACGAGAGTTATCACTATTGATCATATTAGGTCAAAAAGATAACACTGCGGATCCGCTAACCAAAGGGTTAACAAGAGAGTTAGTTGAGAAATCATCGAAAGGAATGGGACTAAAGCCCATAACAAAAGTCGATACAAAGGAAACCCAACCTTGTTGACTGGAGATCCCAAGATCTTGGTTCAATGGGACAACCTAACTGTAAAGACTTAGTGAGATCCCTGTGGGGGTTTTACTCCCGGGTCCATTCCTATGATGAAAAACAGTGATAGAATTTGGGTAAGGCTAAGCTATTCTTTTAATGATCCTTATGTGTCGATATGTCGAACAAATAATACTTTTGTATTGTTCAAGAGATCACCTATGTGAGTGAAGTGGGGTCGCTTCAAGAAGGAATTGTGGGGCCAATTCTGGGAAAAACTCACAGAACCAGGCTAAAGCTCAGGACCAAAATGGGCTTAACAGTGAGAACTGAACAAATATATGGAAATACTCCAGTGGGGGATGTATCATCATTTCACAAAAAAGAATGGCAGTTCAAGGTCAACGTGACTACTGAAATTCTAGAAATGTAAATATGTTCTTACAAGGGAAGGTTCAAGGGTGTACGCCTACCTATCCTATGCTGGTTTCTACCGCGCGCTCTATCTCCGTGTCAAAATGTTGTTTTGCAATGTCAATTTTATTCATGTGGGGGATTGTTAGAATATTTGAATAAATTTGAATTGTACATTATTATTATTTTTGTAACCTCTATATCTTAATGATTTTGTAACTCCTATTTTAATGATATAAGTTACAAAATTAATTATGTAAGTTACAAATCTTTTTACTCCTATATAAGGAGACTTGAGCTTCTTTGTTTTATATAGAAAAAGACAATCCCTAAAAATATTCCTCATCTTCTTTAGAGAGCTCTAGGTGCAATTCTGTGAGATAGAAGCGGTATTTGTTTGGTTCGTAGAAGGCGGGTCTTTAATTGCTTGAGATCACCTTTGTTCGTTGTATCCTGGGAGACGGAAGCCAACATACCTTCAAGCACCACACGGAAGGGGCTTATCTGTTTTAAGGACAACGTGGTTTTCACGTGCCTCGAATAATCTTTGGTATTTTCTTATTGTTTTCTTGATTTCAGGTATAATCTTTCTATATACTTCTTATAATGCTTGCATTTGAATGTGTTTTTTTTTTTTTGCTAAGATCATTTGAATGTGTTTTTGAATACTAAATTTTTTTTTTTCAATTTTATATATTGTTCGGTTTAACAAGTATTGTTTTGAATATGGATAATATTTTTCTTCACGATTTTGAAAAATAGGGATACCATCTTAAAAATTCATCCAGGACGTCCAAATCTCTAGGACCCGCCCTGGCTACCGCTACTGTGCTTAATCTGTGATCAATGATTAGTCATCACAGATAGGTAGTTTACCTGAATACAAGAAATTACATGTCATGGAACATGGATACTAGCTGCCTCCTTCCCTTGATGAATAAACAAAATTGATTAGACAATAATAGAAAAAATCTAATTTTTGAATATAAAATTAAAGAAGACGGCTTATCTTATTGTTTCCGCACATATTTAGTACCGTTAAACTATTTAAAAAAATTAATCTCATTTATGATATTTTGAATATCAAATTACAAATCTATACAAATTGATTTGTACCATTCATAAGACCGCTTATCTTATTATTTCGGCATATTTAGTAAAGTTAAACTTATCACCAATGCTTTTCTAAAATATTAAATTAAAGAGTAAATTACAAAGCGGTGACCGTACTTTATACCGATTTTCAGAAAGGTGGTCAGTTTTTCAATTTTTCAAATTAGTGGTCAACCTTTGACTTTGTCTTTCAGAACGGTGGTCGGTCTTTCAATTTCTCCAATTAGTGACTAATCTTTAGTCCACCTTTCAAAAAAGTGGCCAATAGTAGACTAATTATCTCTAAATTGACTACTTTTTTAAAACGCGAAATGAAATGTTGATCACTAATTTGAGAAATTGGAAGACTGGCTACCGCTTTAAAAGACAAAGTAAATAGTTGGTCACTAATTTGAGACCAACTATTATATTTAAACTATTATATTCTTATTATCCTGTCCTGTTTTATATTTAAAATTGTTTTGTGAAAACTCAATTATTTTATTTAAGTTCCTATTGTTTCCCTTTTTCACTTTTTCAGCTTTAAGCTTCACAAAAGTTCTTTTTTAGAAATAGAATAAAAACGGAAAATTTAGAATTTTTTAAAATATTTTGGAAAAATAATAATATTGAAGGAAGAAATTAGTTCATTGTTAAATGTTATGAATTTTTGAATAATGATATTCCCTATTTAAATATGAATATTATTTTCACATTAAACATTTTGCTATAATTGTTTCCATACTTGACAAAAGATTTCGTTTTTCTAAAAAATACTACTATTTTGTTCGAAACTTAAGTTATTTACGACAAATAAATGGAGATTTGGTAGCCATTTTTGTAAACTAAAAACAGAGCACGAACTTGTCTATCTGTACAAAATTTAATTAAAGATGGATGGAGGTCCAAAAGCAAAAGAGTGATGCTATAAAATTTGTATATATTTTCTAAAAATTACACATTTTGATTTGGGATGCATACATATATACTAAGGGTTTGTCTACTGTGTGCCCAAGGGCAGATGCTAAAAATTCGTGCTTGATGAGTTGTCAAAGTTTGATTAGTGAATATTTATGTAAATGTAGGGGGCCATCATTATTAGTGAAATCCCTACCAATCAAAATTTGACAACTTAAATAATACGGATTCTTAGCATGTGCCCTTGGGCACACACTAGAAAATTTGATATACTAAATATCTCATATTTTTATTAAAAAAAATTACCTATTAAAAAGATAACACATAATTATTTTTCGATCTATTAATTTTTTTTCTTAAATAATGGTTCTTTACAAAAATCATTTCCTTACGATATCTTAAATTTAGTAAACAACAAAGATATCATTTTCAAGTTACTGTTAAAGAAAATATGTCACTTAGATGATGTTGCTCCTAGATTTTTGAATATACTTTGACCTTTTTTTTAAGGACACATTTTAGTATTTGTTCAAGATACATTTCGATATAAGTGAGAATCGAATTCAAGGGGACGACTGATGTATAACTCTACCGCTACTCTCAACCCATTCTTATCGTATTTAGTATGATTTGATTTAATGCAAGTATGATTATTTAAAAAAAGGTACTACATTGAGGTCGCTGTAAAAGAAGTGGAAAATAAGTGACTAACAGGGTTCGTTTCGGTTTTTGGGTAAAATCGGAATCAAAATCGAAAGTCTTCAGTTTTAAAAATCGAAAATCGAAACCGCAGCCGAACCATCGGTTTCGGTTTCGGTTTTAAAACACCGATTCGATTTTTATCGGTTCGGTTTCGGTTTTAAAACCGAATAAAATAAAAATAAGAAAATATTACAAATTAATTAAAAAAAAATAATTCTATCATAAAAACATAAACCGTACAAAAGTATTTATACAATAATTTTCAAAACTTGAAACAATAAAAAAAGGTGATAGAATTCGATTATTTAGTAAAAAAAGTAGTCTACCAACATTATTTGTCCAGGAAGCAGTGATCCCTGCATGCAACAACTTCATTTTCACTCTGGAACGAAAACATTCTTCATTTAGAGAATGCTAATTCTGGAAAACATAGTTACTGTCCAAAGAAACTAGAACTTGCTAAATTTGATAGAATTACAACAAGATAAATAGTAACATTTGCTTCTTTACTTCTAAATTGCAACAGAATTACTTGCTTCATTTTCATTGCTTCTTTACTTTCTAAATATATATATGTGAATGTGCTTAATTTTAAATATCTATGAAAAATATAAATATTTATTTATTTATATAAATAATCGGTTCGATTTCGGTTTTTTTCGGTTCGGTTTGAACCTATAACCGGAACCGGAATCGAAAGTCTCGGTTTTCAAAATTCAAAAACCTCAACCGCCGATTCGGTTTCGGTTTTTTCAATTCGGTTTTGACCGATTTCGGTTCGGTTTCGATTTCAATTCGATTTTTTGCTCACCCTAATGACTAATTAAGCACTATGCCAGTTCACTAGTTGAGAAGTAAAATGCAGATTGGTTTGTTCAATACGTTAATATCCTAAATCACTACGTAATCACTAATACTTGAAATACTAATCAAAAAAATAAATGAAGTCGGTTGATTTTCAACTAATTGTGGTGTGCCAACTAACTAAATGGGGATGGTATTAAATAATCGAATTTTCTAGTATGTGTCCAAGGGCATATGCTAAGATTTCGTGCTATCTTAGTTGTCAAATTTTGATTGGGGGAGATTTCATTAATAATGATGGGCCCCCTGCATTCACATAAATATTCAACAATCAAAATTTAACAACTCATCAAACACGGATTTTTAGCATATGCCCTTGGGCACACACTAGACAAACCCTTAAATAATTAAGACCTAAGAGATTACGTGGTACGATGGTAACGACTCATCAGATAAGTGTGGTTTGTGCTTCATCGATCATGTAGTTTTATTTTATTTTTTATTTTTTATTTATTTATTTTTTTTTTCCTCCTCCTCCTAATTACATCGATCACGTAGTTATGAGCCGATAAATCTGAACGCATGTCTAATTCCTGTTTTAAAGTAGCCGGGCTCAAGGACTAGGACTGACAATTACTACGAGGACCAAAATGTACTCCCTCCGTCCCGATAGGTTCTTAACATGGGGATCGGGCACGGAGACCAATGATAGTGGGTGTAATATTGTTAAAATAAATGAAGTAGTGGGTGTAATAGTGATTTTATTGTTAAAATAAGTGAAGTAGTGGGTGTAATAGTATAAAGTGTTGAAAAAGTGGAGTAAAGTAGTGGATGTAGTAATGTATTTTATTGTTAAAAGTTACTATTTTTGGTAATGTAAAGAATTGGTGGGACGTCCCAAAAAGGAAATTGTAAAGAAATGGATGGGACAGAGGGAGTATGTGTTTTCCTTGAGCTTTTATATCTTCCACATTAGTTGTCGAAGGACGGCAATCTGTCCATTTATCATGCCATTTAGTCGTATTAAAAGGATATTCCTTCCATGCCTTCCAATTGTTTACATTTTCCAATTGACTAAAAATAGGTATATCAATCATCTCGGTTGAATCTGGAACCTAACTAAGTATAAATAATTGACTCTTCATATATTAGTGTTTCCGTCTCAAAAAAATATTCATCTGACTTTTTCATGTAATTTAATACGCTCGGTTGAGATACTTGTAAATAATATTTTTTTTAATTTTTAAATTTTATTTTAAAATATAGATCCTAATATTTTATACAAAATAAAAAAAATTAAAAAATATAAGTACCCCAATCGAACACATGTGTGCAAAAAAAAATGATTCACACTTTTGGGGAAGGAGGGAATATTTATTAATATACTAGCGGCCTGTTTGGCAAATTTTAGTTTTAACTTATAAGTTACTTATTTCGAAAAAAAAATTTCATATTTACATATTTTTTTTAGAAAGAAATGTGTATAGGGAGTTTAATATTCGTTATCTTTCAAAAATAAGTTACCCATTTCATAAATAAGTACATATTTCCTGACTTTTTTTCTAGAATAAGTAACTTATTTCTAAAAAATAAGATTTTCCAAACGGGCCCCAGATATGCAAAAAAAAATTCAAAATATTGATGTATCACAAGTGATCGAACTTAATAATTTTTCTAATAATAAAATAGAACGTCATGTGCTAATATACGCTATTTTATCACACAACAATGCACATAAAAATAAAAATAGAACATAAATAGTAATAAAAATACCAGCTGGCAGCTAGCTCCAGCTGCTTATCACGCCTCACATTTGCACAAACAACCCTGACTTCTGAAAGTTTATAGACTGTCCATAACACCTCTCGTACTTAATCAGCAGTGCTTTAATAGCATTTTTTTTTCTAAACAGCAGAGCTTTAATAGCATTAGTTACCAAGTTCTATTTATTAATGCACACGACACCGGACACACAACATTAGTGCTGAACAGCATGAATAAAAAACACAAATTTTGTAGGATGTAATCCGTGCTAATTTAGTTGTCAAATTTTGATTGCGAAGGATTTCGTTAATAATCATGAACCCCCTACATTCACATAAATATTCACCAATTAAAATTTGATAACTAATCAAACACGAATTATTAGAATGTGTTCTTGATTATTATGTTCTTGGGCATACACTAGAAAAACCCTAATAAAAATAGACTCCGCATAATAGGTATGAGCAATTTTTAGAGAAAACTTTTTAAAGGTGTTAGATGGCTATGAGCATACTCCCTCCGTCCCTAATTAATAGTCCATTTTGAAAAAAAACACATCTTAAGAAATATTAATGTCATATTTTGTTTACATAGTTGTCCCTATTTATTGCATTTAATAATAATTTTTGAATGTACAATTAATTATAAAGTCAAACATTGGAAATAGAAATGTAGGGGTAATTTTGGAAAAACTTGAAAAACATGCATTGAAATATGAAAAAAGATAACTATTTAGGGACAAATTTTTTTCTGAAAATGAATTACTAAATAGAGGAAGTATCTTTTAGAGGTGTTTATCAGTGTAATAGGTGTTTTTTTATCCATCAATCAAATTGATGGTTATCAAATCATCAATGGTTTTAATAATTTTTGATGAAGTAGTTAATGAATTAATGATGTTTAATTTTATTAATTGATCAATAAAATATTACTGCATTATTAAATTCTGGCGACATATTAATTGATTTTTCAAACGAATCAACTAGTGTACTACTCCCTCCGTCCCAAAATACACGTCCGTTTTGTAAAAAAAATTTGTCCCAAATTACATGTTCCTCTCTTTTTTCCATACAAATATCTCTTTTTTCTATACAAATTTAAGTCTAATTTTCCAAAATTACCCCTATATTTGTATTTTCAATGCTTGACTTCTTTAAAACTTAACTTTTTTTTGGATAAGCAGAAATATATTAGAAAACTGGGGAAGGTTACAAGAGATAGCAACATTAAAGAGTTGCTCAACAGCAAAAGGAACCTACAGCATGGGTAGAACACCTTGTTCCTGTACTAACAGGACTAACAATAGTCAACCCACTACCAACTATGACTGATTCTTGAAAATTGACATAGGTGACAAGGTATAACATTGCTAGATGACCTATGAAATGTCCTACTCAGCTTCTACTCCACTTCTGGGGGAAGCTCGTCACCCTCCTTTGGAACATTTGACGGACCACCTGACTCAAACTTAGTAGAAAATGAAAACCTTGGATAGGCAATTTGCTGAGCAGAACATTTCTCCTTGCCTTTATCATTTTGAGGTGGCAGAAACAAAGGCAGAGAGGCAGGTGCTGGGTCATGCCCTGAGATCAGAGAGTTGGCATGTCTCGAAGGCAAAAACTGATGTGGGTTTGCCATGTGTGTGACAACACCGGAAGGCGTCGAGAGGGGAACAGTGTTAGGCCTTGGAAGGGGGTGACACAATTCACCATGACCAAAGTTTGGGAGAATTTCAAAGGCATTTGAGTGTGGTCCCAAGCCATTGTCCAAGTCCAGTAGTTCAGCTAGCCTACCAAATGGAGACGGAACCTCCACTAGTTCGCTGCAGTGTCGAAGGCCATACTCTTCCATGAACGCAGGTGCACTGTTTCTTGTAGCAAAAACAGAAATGATTTTGCAACTTCTTTGAAGAGAGGAAACATCTCTTTTCTTGTTGAACTCAGCGTGAAGAGTGTTGATTTGCTGAACAGCTGCAACTAAGTTAAGTCCCTCCAATATTTCTTGATCCTGCTCGACAATCAGATCAAAGGCTTGGACGTTGTCACACTCGATGCGCACATGGGGGATATTCCTAGCAAAAGCCTGCCTCATGGCTAAGTGAATGGCCCATACTTGAGATTGAAAGCCCTCCAAACCAACAAGTGGACCCATAATACCCCAGAGATAGCGACCATCATGGTCTCGGGCAACTAAGCCAATCCCATTGCTATTACCATTCTCCAAAGGGTGTTCATCAAAAACTCCATGGACATTTATTTTAACAACATTTCTGGAGGGAGGAAACCAAAGGTTATGCATGTCGAACAAGGGAGAGAAATGCAGAGAGGAAAAGCAGCAAACTATCAGAAAGAGGTGATGGGGGACCCTTCTTAAATAGCAAGAGAAACCCCAGCCATCTGACCAGAAGGGCACTAAATACCATTCGCCAAAAATCTCTGTTGCAGCTAGGGGAATACTAAACAATATCGTACCTATATCCATGCTCCAAGTAAATGAAACCTCTTAGCCCCTTCTTTAGCTAATCTGTCAGCCTCAGCATTAAAATCCCTAGATACATGCATAAAGTTGACAAAACTATTCAAAGGGAAAAGGTGTTGCAAGTCTCCATACAACCTCCTTTTAATAAAGAGATTTACTGTAGATAAAGAGTCAGAGCAAAATAAGATTTTGGACCTGTTTTGCTGCACTAAATGAACTGTAGTCACTAAATGCTCAAGTGCTTTAACCTCCGCTTCTAATACACTATCCACATGTACAGGCCCAGAGAAAATATATTTCAGTGTACCTATGTTGTCCCATACCATACCTCCTATACCAGCTTTAACATTATTAACTGTTTGAGCAAATGATCCATCAGCAGAGCAAACCAAATCGTATTTGTTAAAGAGATTGTGCCAGAAATCCGAGATCCTTTCAATTGAACTGAGTCTTAAAGCACCAGTTGGATTGACTTCCCAGAAGTTGCCATATTTATTGCTCAAGAGGCCCACTGCTTCCAACCATTTAAAAGAATGGTGAAAGATTAATTTATGACAAACTTCCTTTTTGAGTTTCTTTCCATGAAATACAAACTCATTTCGTCCCAACCAAATAGTCCATAGCACAACTGCAATCAATATGTGCCATACCTTTTTGCCAAAAGATTTGCAGTCATGAGATAAGAGATACTCGAGTGATAGAGGGAATCTGTCTCGAGAAATACTCACATCGCACCAATTGTTAATAAATGACCAGCTCCAATTTGCTAGCTCACATGAGATGAATAAATGATCCAAAGATTCCTCATGACCTCCACACCACTTGCAGTTGGATTCAAAATTGGTTAAATGCAATCGAGAACCCAAGAAGGAATTGGTAGGCAACACTTTATGTTCTAATTTCCATAAAAAAACCTGAACCTTGGGAGGCACTTGAATATTCTAAATTAGAGACCAAACTTTTGAGGGATTTGAAGAGGGGATTAGAGAGCGATAACATTCTTTAGAAGTAAAAACCTGATTATTATGAAGCCAAACCAGTTTGTCTCTGTTGATGTTAAGGTCTAATTGTGCCACACTGCCAAGTGATTGTGCAGCAGCTTCCTCCCATGCTCTGAGCGGACGGCTCCATAAACCTTCCCAATGGCCATTTGTAGAAGACCAGAAAGATTTAAAAGTCTGAATGGATGAGAACTTGAGTGAGGATAGAGCATAAAGTCTAGGAAATTCCTCCTTTAATGGTCTTGATCCAGTCCAGAAATCTTCCCAAAACAAAATCTGGGAGCCCTGACCAACCTGCCATCGAAATTTAAGATTGATTCTCCCACTAGCAGCCAATTCTAAACCGGATTCGACTATACCTCTAATGATGTAGGATGCAGCTAAATTCGAGTGGAGACTAGAAAGATTAACCGAAAAATCTAAACCCTATTTATTTTGCAGAAAAACGTTCCAAAACTTGTCTCTATCCTCACTGCATCTCCACCACCATTTGAGAAGGAGTGCTGAATTGCGATTCTTTAAAGAAGAAATACCTAGACCGCCCATCTCTTTAGGCCTGCAAATTTTTTCCCAGCTTATTAAGTGCAGTTTAGAGGTCTCTCTATCATTATACAAATTGACCCCCCAGAAAAATCTCTTACGAATACGATCAATTTGGTTCATCATCGTCTGAGGCATGAGAAACAAACTGAACCAGTAAATCGGCATACTGTCCAAAGTAGCTTGTAGAAGAATCCTCTTTCCAGCTTGGTTTATATATTTACCCTTCCACAAGGCCAATTTCCTACGAATTTTGATCAAAAGTGGTTCCCAGAATTTTACATATCTGGGAGAAGAGCTAATATTAGCACCAAGGTAGAAGATGTCATTATCTCCAACCTCACACCCTAGAATTGAAGCCCAGAAGTTCATGTCATTGCTGTCCTCACGGAATCCATACAACTTACTTTTCTGAAAGTTTACTTTTAGACCGGAGAGTATAAAGAAACTCTGGAGAACACTCTTCACTCCCTCAACTGACTTGGTGTCATTGTTAAGAAAAACTATGATATCGTCTGCATATTGCAGATGAGAGATAGAAGCACCTCTATTCCCTATTGACACACCCCTAAAAATACCTGATTCCTCCGCTTTGTTAAGCATAACATGCAGTACTTCCATTACAATATTAAACAAGAGTGGAGATAAGGGGTCACCTTGTCGCAGACCTCGACTTGGTGAGAATTCTCTTGTTGGAGATCCGTTAACTAGAACTGAAATTCTTGTTGAGTGAAAGATAGATGTTAGCCAATCAATCCATTTTTGTAGAAAATTCATTTTCTCTAATAAGAGAAAGAGGAAAGACCAATTTACGGAGTCAAAAGCCTTCTCAAAGTCGACTTTGAAGATTAGACCTTTGCTTTGTTTACTTTTAATGCTACTCACCACTTCACTTGCAACCAAGATACTATCTGAGATGTTACGTCCTTGCATAAAGCCAGATTGTTGTTCCGAAATTAAAGTTGGCAAAGTCTTTTTCAGTCTTTCGGCCAACAACTTGGTAACCAGCTTCATACAAGAGTTGATCAAGCTAATCGGTCGAAAGTCTGAGACCTTAACAGGATTAGTGCCTTTGGGGATAAGAATAATGAAGGAAGAGTTCATTCCTTTAGGAATATGCCCATTTCTGTGGAAATTATTAATGAACGAGAACACATCTGGTCTGAGAAACGACCATAATTTCTTCAAAGCTCCCATGCTCAATCCGTCCGGACCGGGTGCTTTCTCAGATGGACTGATCTTTAGAACCTCATCTAATTCCAGTAGAGAAAAATCTTTATCTAAAGATTCTGAGACCTCCATGGATAAAGCGGGTAAGGTTAAGTCGCCTAAACTAAGACAACTAACTCCTGAATTCTCGTCCAAAAAGGATTGAAAGTGGCTAAAGAAAGCATCTTTAATATGATCCGGAGTAGAGACCCAATTTTCTTTCCAGAATATCCCCAAGATTTGGTTTTTTTTCCATTTGTACTTGACTATATTGTGGAAGAACTTGGTATTCTTATCACCAAGGAGAGACCACTGTAATCTAGCCTTTTGTCTGAGCATGTCATTTCTCAATCTGTATTGAGTTTCCAAATTTTGAGCAATCTCAACTTTTCTAATATCTGACAAACCCATTTCATCCGCTCTGAACTGCTCATTTTCCAGCCTTTTAATGTTGTGGTCAACATTGCCATTCACTTGAATATTCCATTGTTTGATTTTTTGGCGAATTTCCTTCAACTTCGAATGAAGATTTAAACTCCCAAGTTCTAACCAGCATTCACTCAGAGACGATTTCAGTGCAGTGTCATCTAGCCAACAGTCAAATACTTTAAACGATCTTGGTCCCCAATTTTCTTTACTTGTTGTGAGAAGCAATATAATGCTCTATGGTCCGAATTCTTTCTATCTAACACTTGAACTACCCAATCTTGCTCGAACCACTGCCAGTTTACTAGCACTCGATCTAACTTACTTTGCTTGCCCTCTCTTCCACACCAAGTGAAGTTGGAGTTCATGAATTTAATGTCTAGAAGTTCATTACTGTCGATGAAGTCGTTAAATGCTACTGACTCTGACTCCCTATACAAACAGTTGGATCTTTCTGACATGGTTCTAACACAATTAAAATCCCCCATAATGCATATAGGTTCCTCTGAACATTCTAGAATTCTAGCACTTAACATATTCCACAACAGCACTTTTTCATTAAATTCCTGGGGTGCATAGATAACCAGGATAGAGGCTCTTACCGTTTGGCACATAATTACCTTTCAATCCCAACCAGTTTTTCCCTGACTATTTGCATGAGATTGATATGATGGATGGATCCCAAAAGGATATAATGCCACCCGAGAGACCATCTACTGCCACCTCTGCTCAACAAGAGTCATTATACACTCCCAATGATCCTTTAGCTATTGTACTGAGATCCTTACACATTGATTCTTATAGACAGACCATCCCCGGCTTGTACATTTTTACAAAGTTCCTTACATTAGATCTATTTTGACTAGAAGCCAAGCCTCGGTCATTCCAATTTAAAATTGTTAACCAATTCATGATACTAACAGAGTGAGAGATGAAAAAGAAGAGGTTCTTACTGCAACCTTTTAGCAATGCTTTCTAGAGCTTCTTCTCTGCCACAGTCTATTGACAAACCCATTAGCAAACTTGACTCTAACACCCGTTCTGCCTCCTGGTACTGGTTCTTGGCAACTTGATTCTTAACCAACCTTCTGCTAATTTTTTTTGGCAGTTGAAAAGCCTTCACCAACTTGTTCTGATACTTCCTAGGTCTCCCTCTTTTTTTGATAACCTTGAGTTTATCAAAGTTTTGCAAAACAGAGCCTAAAGAGTTGCCAGAATTGATACATGTGTTTGTGTCCAAGGAAGTAGATTGGATGACTCCTTCTTTACTAAACGAAGAAAATGAAGGATCTGAAAGATCCCTAACTTTCCAGGCTGCAGTGGAAACATGCTGTGTCATGTGGTCCTCTGTGCTTGGACTGCCTTCTGAAGGAAGTTTTAGGCCAGGTTCTATAATTGGTTGTTGACTTACAACCTCTTGTCCTTTTCCTGGGGAGTTTGATATAATAGACGACTCGTAGGTCTCTTCGCTATGGTATCCTTCCTCTCTAATTTGCATATTAATTGGATAAATCTCTTCACTTGCGATATCTTCATGATTTCTCAGTTCACCGTAGTCATTACTAACCGTCAAATTCATTCCATGCTTATCCACCTCCGATAAGCATATATCAATGTCTTTAAGATTAAATCGCACCTTAATCTTAGAGTGTAACTTTTCTATGATAGAAGTACGGATTCCTACTATCGGGTTTTGGAAGAGAAAATCATCATCAAGCATATCTGACGATCCCACAATATCACCCCAATCCTTAGTTAATTCCTTAAACGTCTGCAAACACCAGCAAGAGATAGGGAGACCCGCAATTTCTACCCAGGCAACACGTTGAATGAATAAGTCTTCCTGACATACCTGATTGCAGCTTATAAAACCAAGTCCCAGTAGATCCATGTCTAATTTATCATACTCCATCTTGTCCATAAAGGTCAGCAAGAACTTGTATCTAGAAAGGCCTCTAACCAAGATATTATCAAACCCCAGGGCATCTAGTTGTGACATTACCTCCGTCACCATGTTCGGGTTAAGCGTTTGAACAACCACGCTACTTTCCAAATCCTTGCTCAACTCCTTATTAGTGGATACCTTATTTCTAACATCATCCTTTTCTAAGATGATAACTGAATTAGATGCCCTCTCCTTCTCCCTATGATGTTGAGATTTAGGCAAGGGTACTCCAGCTTTAGCACTTCTTTGGCCCTTAGCCTCCAAAGAGGAGGGTGCTCTGCTCTTCTTCTTATTCAAGGCAAAATCCAGTCTTAAAATGTGACCTTGAAAGCTTTTGCCTGATAGCCTACGAATCAGTTCAGATGCCGCTAGCCCCGACTGTAGTTTGACAAAACCAAACCGTTTGCCGAACTTGTCCAGTTTATTTGGTAGAGTTATATCTCTGACCGTACAATTATTTTTGAAAAAGGACCAAATATCTCTTGTTTGAGCGTTAACCGGCAAGTTTGATATAAAAACCACCTTATGCTCCTTGTTTCTACTCTCACTTCTAGCAGATGGAGAGGCCAACTTAATAGGCTCAGAAGACTTAATAGGCTCATAAGTGGGATTTTCAAGGAGTACCTCTTTAAAGGATTTACCCGAAACAATGCTAACTACAGGGGAAGCGGGAATTGGATGCTCAGAGAAATGAGATAGCGCTTGAGTACCATCTAGCGATCTAGAATGGATTTGAAATAGAGCTCTGTTGATGTAAAAGTCTATACCTTTAATCGCTTCCTCCCAAATCCATCTGTCCACTAAGTGTTTATTGTTGAAGATGAAATCCAACTCAATACGAGCCTTTCGCGACTTATCATTAGAGCGATCTTTCAGATGAAGGTTGGACGATCCAAATCGCTCACTTCCATCACCGAAAGAAGTGACCTCAGGTATCTTGGATGATCTCTTCCTGCTTTTCCTATTTAATACTTTTACCCATCCCTGGTCCTTTTCCACCTTGTTTGCTCGAGATGCCGTGTCCATGATATGATCAGGCTTTAAAGACTTCAAGTCTCTGGACATCTTGAGGGAGCCATAGTGGATTTGGTTAAGAGCCATTCTTAACCCCTCTCCATCTCTTCTATACACCATCCTGATCACATTAGGATGTATCATGTGCTTTTTGCTTAAAATGAAATTAACTAAATCATCCTCTTCATTCTTCACTCTTTGCTCATGTTCTTCACCATAGTAGTAACCTACAGATTTGAGATTCAAATTCCAAGCTTTCTCCCACCAACCTTGGTTCATGAAGAACCAATGAATTTGGCATAAAGCCTCTTCATCCCCATCGAGCCCTAACTGAAGCAGTTGCGGATCTACCACTTTTTTTAGAAAGTTGATCCTTGCCCATGCTAAATCCAACAAATCCGACCTACCCTTAGCCAGCGCATCTTTTAATTCCTTATCGAGTAGGAACCAATACCTTAGAGCCTCTTCAATACTATTCCGATTACCATCTTCATCTTGCAAGCTTGAACTGGAAATGACCGTTGAGAAATTGAAATTTGAAGCTTTTTGGTTTCTCTCTCTCTCCATCGAACCGACGTATTTTCACCGAGTATTCCACCGAGTATTCACCCTTTAAAACTTAACTTTATTCTTATTTTTAACTTTATTCTTCTTTTTTAATGCATTTATTAAGGTTATTTATTAAAAAATCTTATCCAATCAAACTTTTTCTTAATATGCGTATTTTTTTTAAAGGCACATGTAAATTGGGACAGAGGGAATGTATTTTAGCATTAATGAAGTATGTTCTAAGAATCTAACACATTCTTTGTGAATGTTAACGACCGCAAAGGAACAAAACCAGGAAAAAAATTTGGAGGAACGAAATGAAGAAAAAAAAATTGAAGATAAAAATTAATGAGACATTTTAGATTTTCAAGAACAAAACTATGAATTTATATGCATAAAATTCAAAAATATATGAAAATTGTGAATGTATTTAGAAGGACCATCAAAATTTATAAATTTACAGAAGGACTAAATATACTTTACAATCAATTTTAATACCTGTTGGGGCTGACCATGTCGAGATCACAGGTTCGATTCGAGCTGAGCGCATGGAGATAAGCGAGACACCCATATTTAATTGTGATGTGTGTAAGCTGGCCCAGATACCTGGTAAAAAATAAACTTAACAAAAATAGCAAAAAAAAATTAATACATAAAATTGAAGCAATACAAATTTTCAAGGAAGATTTCGAAGCCCCCTTAAATCCATCCGTCTGATAGTTCCATATTTTTTATACCTGTTTTATGTCCGTTTTCATAATTTTATTAATTAATAAATTGTTTTATTTTGTTTTGTGGAAAATAAATAAAAACAGAATTCGAGCAGGAAAAGATGTAAAAAGGCAAGCAGGTGGAAATTACTTGAGGTCAAAAAAATTGGAGAAAAAATCGAATAATTATCGGAGAAGAAAAAGGAAATTGAAGAAATTATATTCGGGATCTGATTTGTAATTGAGGGCTCAAACTCATTATTTTTCCCTATATTGAGACAACAATTTAGACACCCATCTAGATTCATAATTTAGGAATAGGAGTAGATTTAATTATCTTTCAATACAAACACTTTTTATTTTGTTCAAGCACTTTTTTTATTATTTAATTTAGCAATTTCAGTCTGTTCAATTTCTTCGGCGTTGGCCTATTTAATCGGTGACAACGGTTATTATTTCCAATCGACCAGGAAGTGTTCTTTACTTTATTAATATTGGTTTTGACCACTCTGCTCATATTCACAATTCACGTGCTTATGTTTAGATTTTATTTGTCATGTTTTCTTGTTAAGTTAGTGTACTTATTATTCGTGCATGCTATATTATAATCATCGTTTTGTTTATATTATAAATATGTCTAGCTAATTCTCGTGTCCTAGGATGAATAGGAAGTTAATTTAATTATTTTTTATTTCTTCTTGTTCCTATTAATTAATTTTCATAATTTTTCTTGGTACTTAATTGTTCGATTAACAAAGTGATTTTGATATATTATTGTTACCGGATTTATTTTTCATAGCATATGCTTGCTCCTTGAAGTTTTGATAGGTTATTGTTAGATAACAAGTTTTACAGTATAAGTTTGTCTCGTTAATTGATATATCTTATTTGTGAAGAAAGAGGATTAATTTTAGGACGAGTTGATATTAATTGTAATTGATTAATGGATTCGGATTCCTAGATTTTCCATATTATTTGATAATCTTTGTTAATTAGTTTAATTAAATCTCATCTCAAATCTTATTGTCTAGTTCGCCTAAGTTAATTATTAGGGTTTTGAAAATTCATAATGTCTGAGGATCGATCTATGATTGCTATAACTAAATACTGTGCGCTTGCAGTTATTTTACACGTCAAGTTTTTGGCGCCGCTGCTAGGGACTATTGGTAATTTTCCACTCCTTAATATTAATTCTTCGGATTAGTTTCTTGTTTTCTTTTGTTTTTTTAGGGAATTATGAAGCGGACAAAAGCTTGGACAAGAAGATCGTTGGAAGGCCTCGCTGTCTCTTTTGAAACTTTTGGAAGTGCTTTTCAGTATTCCATATCACCTCTCTCTATTTTTCTTTTCTTCATTATTATTGAAAAAACACAAAAAAATTTGAAAAACCCAAAAATATTAGTTAGTTAATTGATTGTTAAAAACCAATCTACTGCATCATTCATTCTCTCACATAGGATCACATCATCTAGATTTATTTATTGTATTTATTGCTTTCCATCCTATATTACTGTGGTGATTGCTGGAGTAAAGAGGTACGTACAATTTAGAATATAACACGTAGTGTAGTGCATCCATAACTATTTACCTTCTTGTTCTTTGTGTGTTGCATCATCCAATCAATCTTAAGCGTGCCATCCAATTACAAGATAAGGTGAGGGATTTCATCACCCTTTCCTGGGCCCACAAATCACTAATTCGTTCATCCTGCATTCCCTTTCCTTAATAAAATTAAGTAGACGTTGGCCCCTAGGATCTCGCGCTCAATTAGGAACAGAATCTAGGAGTAACAAATCACTAAGTATTCTTTCATTTGGTGTCTAGGCAAGCGTGACGCTTACCTGGCTATTTTGGATTGGTGTCTAGAAAGGTGTTTAGGCTCTTGGAAATGCTTGCACCTGCCTGACCAGTCAGGACGAATGTTTTTTGAGTTTTGACTTTTAGTAGTATCTTATTGTTAGAAGTAAGGTCTAGATTTTTCTTTTTAATTTTTTTTTTTTTGGTGTTTACTTATAGCTCTTGTCTGCTACGTGCTTATTTGATTACTTATTTTGTATGCAAAGTGCTTGGGTTCGAGACACTACATCTAGATTAGTAAGACAAACTAATATGTCATCTCCTAAAGTAGTAAGACAACTTGAGTTCTCTTCACCCACTAGAATTGAGTCAAAAGAATTAGAAGTTCAACCCGTAATCATGGCTGTTTCACTTAAAGACCGTTGTTACCCCATTCGTACCGCTCAACCCTCATGCATAGTCTTACCCGCAGTAACCGCGAATAATTTTGAAATCAAACATCACAACATTAGCATGTTACCTAGGTTTGTTGGGGTAGAGGGAGAGGATCCATATCTTTTCATTCGAGAGTTTGAGGAAGTGTGTGCATTGCAAAAACTTCAACAACTAAGTGAGGATTCCATTAGGCTCAGACGTATTAACTTTGCTTTAAAAGAAGATGTTAAACAGTGGTTGTATAGTCTACCCGTTAATTCTATTTCCACATGAGAGGGATTTGTTGTTATATTTCTTAAAAAATATTTTCCAAACCATAAGGCAAACAGACTTAGGAATGAAATCAACCAATTTCAACAAAATCGAAATGAGTCTTTTTGAAAATATTTTGATAGATTTAAAAAGTTGTTGTCTAAATGTCCTCAACATGGTATAGAAAAATGGAGACTTTGCAAAATTCTTAATGAAGGCTTAGTTAGCCAAACCATTGCTTTGTTAGAGTCTATGTATAATGGTAAGTTTATGGATAAAACTGAGGATGAAGCTTGGCAATTTTTTGAGGAGTTAGCTGAAAGGACAATTTTGTGGGAGTCAACTAGGGAACCTAATCAGGAAGCTGAAAATTCTAACTTAAGTTAGCTACACTCACTAGACGTCTAAAAGTCCTAGAAACCAATAATGTGTCATCTCAAATGTCTCTCTGTGCAAACTGTAGTTCTCCTAATCATGTGGTAGAGAATTGCCCTGAAATTGAACAAGTCAATTCCATGTTTCAACCTAGAGTAAGGAATGATCCTTATGCACCCACATATAATCCTGGTTGGAAGTGTCACCCAAATTTCTCATGGAACCAAGGTTAATATAATCAGTACAATCAAAATCCTCAACCTGCTTTTCAAAAGCCCAATCTTGGTCCATACCCAACTCAAAATCCTAATTCATATCCTCCTCAAAATCTTGGTCATTCTCCAAACTCAATCCCCATGAATCCTCCTGGTTTTAGTGAATCTGATAAGAAACTGAATTCTATTGAAAAGAGTATGAAGGCATTACTTAAATCTCAACAATCTTTCATGCAAGCTATGGCCCAAGATAAGCAGTTACTAAATTCCAACACTCATGCCATATCTAAGCTAGAGGTCCAAGTTAGTCAATTGACAAACACAATCAGTGAGAGAGAGAAAAATCGATTTCTTAGTCAACCCGAGACTAATCCTAAATTTCATCCAAATCAAAAGTCTCATGAAAATGTGAATTATGTTATCTCTCTAAGGTCTGGTAATCAATTCAATAATCATGTTGGTGTCAATACTCAAGAAGAAGATAAGCTAACATCTGAACCAAATCCTTTGCTCTTGAATCCTAGTCTTAAACAATCTTCGAATCCCGAGAGTTCTGAAGTAGATAAATCCGATAAGTCATCACCATCCGACGAACCACCTTCGAAACCCCACTCTGATGTGTCTAATGAAAAGGTCTTTAAGCCGAAAGCCTCGTTTCCTCAAAGACTCATTTCAAACAAATAATCTGCTCAGTTAGATAAGATTTTGGAAGTCTTTAAGCAAGTCAAGATTAACATTCCTCTTTTAGATGTGATTCAACAAGTTCCCTCTTATGCTATGACACCAGCATGATTATTGTATTGATTACCAGACATTAGAGAGATAACAGAATTCACATTTTCATGAGACTTTTGATTTGGATGAAATTTAGGATTAGTCTCGGGTTGACTAAGAATCGATTTTTCTCTCTCTCACTGATTGTGTTTTCCAATTGACTGACTTGGACCTCTAGCTTAGATATGGCCTGAATGTTGGAATTTAGTAACTGCCTATCTTGGGTCATAACTTGCATGAAAGATTGTTGAGATTTAAGTAATGCCTCCATACTCTTTTCAATAGAATTCAGTTTCTTATCAGATTCACTAAAACCATGAGGATTCATGGGGATCGAGTTTGGATAATGACCAAGATTTTGAGGAGGATATGAATTAGGATTTTGAGTTGGGTATGGACCAGGATTGGGCTTTTGAAAAGCAGGTTGAGGATTTTGATTGTACTGATTGTATTGACCTTGGTTCCATGAGAAATTTGGGTAACTCTTCCAACCAGGATTATATGTGGGTGAAAAAGGATCATTCCTTACTCTAGGTTAAAACATGGAATTGACTTGTTCAATTTCAGGGCAATTCTCTACCACATGATTAGGAGAACTACAGTTTACACAGGGAGACATTTGAGATGATACATTGTTGGTTTCTAAAGTTTCTAGACGTCTAGTGAGTGTAGCTAACTTAGCTTCGGTTGCAATAGAATTATCAACTACGCCGTAAGCCCTTAGATGAGTTAGAATTTTCAGCTTCCTGATTAGGTTCCCTAGTTGACTCCCACAACATTGTCCTTTCAGCTAACTCCTCAAAAAATTGTCAAGCTTCATCCTCAGTTTTATCCATAAACTTACCATTACACATAGACTCTAACAAAGCAGTGGTTTGGCTATCTAAGGCTTCATAAAGAATTTTGCAAAGTCTCCATTTTTCTATACCATGTTGAGGACATTTAGACAACAACTTTTTAAATCTATCAAAATATTTCCAAAAGGACTCCTTCCGATTTTGTTGAAATTAGTTGATTTCATTCCTAAGTCTGTTTGCCTTATTGTTTGAAACATATTTTTTAAGAAAGATAACAATAAATCCCTCCCATGTGGAAATGGAATTAACGGGTAGATTATACAATCACTGTTTAGCATTTTCTTTTAAAGCAAAGTTAATAAGACTGAGCCTAATGGAATCCTCACTTAGTTGTTGAAGCTTTTGTAATGCACACACTTTCTCAAACTCTCCAATGAAAAGATATGGATCATCTCCCTCTTGATAAGTGGATTTTATATCCACTTGGAGCATTCTATATCGGCTTAAATTGATTGTCTTGGACTCAAGTTTCTTGTAGTTTTGATGTGTTTTGTGTAGTTATGCAGGTTTTCAAGAATGTCGATTAAGGTGGATATGCTTCTATCGTTTTTGGAGGTTTAATTGATTAAAATTCGGATTTTCCGGGTTGCGCAGTCTACACTGTTTTGGCCATATCTGGAGTTCTATAAGTTCGTTTTCAGCGATCTTACTGTCCACGCGAAGCTTGGGAGATTTTCTACAACATGGAATAGGTCTTACACGAGCAGTCTGTGCCTGGTGAGAGCAGACAGCACGGCAAGCAGACTGATGGGAGCAGGGAAATTACTGTTTTGCCCTTTTCAAGTTCTAATTGTATTTCGGGCAGTTTTTAGTACCTTAATTGAATTCTAATTGTAATAGAAGGTAATTTCTAGCTGGGCAAGAAATCTAGAGCCTATTTAAACACATCTTAGCATTGTAATTTGTATCATCATTTTTATTATTGTATTATAGCTTAGATCTGCAAGGGAGAAAAGGAGAGAATGATTCAACGCTCGTGACAAGCAACGGATCTAGATCTACTTCATCTTTTGTGTTATTCTGGATTCTAGATTTGTTTTCTCAACTCTTTGTTTTATTAATATAATTACTTCTTTTATTCATATCTAGTTATTTATCATGTTTTCATCAAATCTCATGACGATGAACGGTTCAATTATGAGCTAATCGTTGTCATGAGATTCTAACGGAGTTATCTATGTAGCTTAGTAGTTTGATTGCTTTAAAGATTACGTGTGGTGAATTCTTGATATCCTCGTATGGTTGTGCTTTATGAATTTAAATGCGTAGCTAACATCTAATTTGTTAATCTCTTGCGAAACGGGAGTGGATCTTGAGATTTAGAACTTGCCATGCTAGCATAGGATAGGTTGATGTTTTAACATCATGATTTGTGGCGTAAATAGAGATATTATGCTGCCCTATGTGATCTTAATAGACAACTTGTTCTTCAACTGTTATGTTTTCAAATCTTATAGAGATATAGGGTCTAAGCATGATTGGTCTCTATTCATCTTCTATCTCTTTTGTGGATGTATGTTTAGTTTGGTATTCGTATACTGAGAAGTAGCGTTTACTTGTTTCGTGTTGTCTGATCAGATATCAAAACCATCACGTGCATTGATTAAAGGCATCAACTCTAATTGAAGTATTTAATGAAGTTAGAGTCCCATGTTTATTCTCATATAAGTAATTCGATTTAATTCTCTTTAGTTATTAATTCTTAGTTTTATAATTTGTATCTTAGTTAATTTAGATAATTAAATCTCAAATTGTTATTTATCTCAGCAGTGAATTAAAACAATACATTGTTGCATAGGTACATCTACTGATTAAAACCATAACCAGATCTCTGTGGGAACGAACTTGACTTATTCATATATTACTTGTGACCACGTACGCTTGCGTGATTTGTGTTAACAAGTTTTTGGCACCGCTGCCGGGGATCATCGGTGTTTTATTTTTAGTTTATGTGCTTGTCAATAGAGGTCGTTAGCGTTCACTGACTCGGATTTCTTATTTAGTTTGTTTGTTTCGTGGTGTTTCAGGTACTTGAGTTTGTATGCGAACACGTTTGCAAGCTCGTAAGGAAGAACTGGTGGAAGACGATCTTGTAGAGAATAGAGAGAATAAGAAAGAGGAATCTGAAACTACAGTAGAGATGGCGGATGCAGCAGCAACTAAGGCTTTGAAGGACTATTCTCAGCCGAAGATCAATGACATCCAGTCTAGTATTATCAGGCCGGCCATTACAGCTAATAACTTTGAAATCAAGCCAGGCACTATTCAGATGGTACAGAATTCGGTTCAGTTTGGGGGTGCTTCTTCGGAGGATCCTAACATGCATATTCGGGACTTTATCGAGATCTGTGATACTTTCAAGTTCAATGGTGTGTCGGATAATGCTATCAAGTTGAGACTTTTCCCCTTCTCTCGGAGGGATAAGGCTAAGGGATGGTTATACTCTTTACCACCTGGTTCCATTACTACATGAGATGATCTTGCTCAGAAGTTTCTTACTAATTCTTTCCTATGGCGAAAATTGCAGCAATAAGGAACGCTCTAACTAAATTTGCTCAGCAATCTAGAGAATCTTTGTGTGAGGCTTGGGAACGATACAAGGAGATGCTTCGTAGGTGTCCTCATCATGGCATGCCTGATTGGATGGTTATTAATAGTTTTTACAATGGGTTGGGAGCACAGTATAGACCTATGCTAGATGCAGCATCAGGTGGAGCTCTATGGACTAAGAGCTACGATGAAGCTTATGATCTTATTGAGACGATGGCTGCCAATGAATATCAGAATCCAACCCAGAGACTATCTCAAGGCAAGGTAGCAGGTATTTTGGAAGTGGATGCAGCTTCAGCTATTGCAGCTCAGTTGAAGGCTTTGACTAAGAAGGTGGATTCTCTTGCAAATTATGGAGTTCAACAGGTGGCTAGTGTTTGTGAGCTATGTGCAGGCGCACATGAGACGAATCAATGTGCTATCTCTTCTAAATCAGCACAGTTCGTGAGTAATTTCCAGAGACCCGCTGCACCAGTTCCAGCCACTTATCATCCTAATAATCGGATTCATCCCAATTTCAGCTTGAGCAACAATCAAGGTGCTCAACAACAACCTTATCAGCAGCAGTTTCAAGGACAGCAAGCTAGACCATTCAATCAGGGCTATCAACATCAGTATGCTCCAAGGCAACCATATCAGCCTCCGGGATTTCAACAGCAACAGCCCCAGGCTATTGCGGGGCAATCTTCTATTGAAAAATCAGAGATTGATGAGTTGAGGAAGATGGTTAAAAGCCAAGCAGTCGGTCTCAAGACATTGGAGAACCAGATGGGACAACTTGCAAGTGTCTTACTAAATATGCAACAAGGAACTCTTCCAAATGACACGGAGGTTAATCCAGGCAAGAGGGAGGTCCATGAGCAGTTGAAGGCAGTTACTTTGAGATCGGGAAGGGTTATAACAGATCAAAAATTAGTTGAAGGAGGGCAGAATCAGCAGCTTGAAAAATCTGCAGTGCCTGAAATTGAGAAATCTGACTTGGTAGCTGATGAGTTAGATGGTGAAGTAGAAAAGAGCAAGGAACCTGTTGAAAAATCTACTCCAAAGCAGTCTACAGAGAACAATCAGATCTATCCACCTCCTCCATTCCCAAAAAGGCTTCAAAAGCAAAATTCTGCTGAAAACTCTCCTCCAAAGAAGTGGGTGAACCAAATCTATCCTCCTCCTCCTCCATATCCTCAGCGCTTGCAGAAACAAGATCATGAAAAACAGTTTCAAAAGTTTATGGATGTCTTTAAGAAACTATTAGTGGCTTTGACAGAGGAGTTCAGTGCGGTGTTGCAACAGAAATTGCCTCCTAAACTTAAGGATCCAGGAAGCTTTACAATTCCATGCACCATTGGGAAGTTGTCTTTTAACAAATGCTTATGTGATTTGGGAGCTAGTATTAATCTCATGCCCTTGTCTATTTTCAAGCAACTTGGTCTACCGGAGCCGAAGCCAACCAACATCTCTTTGTAGTTGGCTGATCGGTCTATCACGTATCCAAGGGGTATAGTAGAGGATGTCTTAGTGAAGGTTGATAAGCTCATATTTCCTGCCGATTTTGTGATTCTAGATTTCGAAGAAGACAAGAAGATTCCCATAATCTTGGGAAGGCCTTTTCTAGCTACGGGTCATACTTTGATCGATGTGCAAAAAGGAGAGCTTACAATGAGGGTGCAAGATCAGAATGTCATCTTTAATGTGTTCAAGGCCATGAAATTTCCGACAGAGGATGAATAGTGTTTCAGTGTGGAAATGGTTGATACGGGTCAGAGAAAGAAGTTTGATCAGTTATTGAGCGAAAAGTCGGACACGCACGTGCTAAAGCATCACATCAGTGATTCCATTGACAGTTCTTCAATTCGAGATCTCTCGAGTGTAAAGCTTGGGAAACTTCCACCACATTTGAGTTATGTCCTTTTGAATAATGAGCTAGTGATTTTTGAAGAGGGGCATGATAACGTGTTGCGAAGGTGGAAAACCGATGATAAGAAAGAAGAAAGTTTTGTTCAGCCGTTTGAGTCGGAGAAGCACCTTAGAGGTGTGAAAAAGAAAAAGAAGAAGATTTGGCCGTTGGGTAGTAAAATCAGGTTAAAGTCTGACGAAAGAGATTTGTGGAAAGCAAGCAAACAAGATGTCAACGTTCGTATGAATGGTTTATTTGTTGAGGACGGTTCAGTTATTTTTTTGATACCGCCATGAGTTGAGGAAGTAACGTCAAGCTATTGACGTTAAAGAAGCGCTTCGTGGGAGGCAACCCGCGCATTAGTATAGGAAAAAAAAATTTGAGTGTTGTATTCAAAAAATAAAAAAATAATAAAATAAATTGAACAATTTCGCGCAGGCTGCGCCTGCGTTACTGCCTTACACGCTGTCTGCCCCTCTGTAACGCAGGCTGCGCCTGCGTTACTCACCCTTTCTGCCCAGATTTTTTCAAAAATTGTTGTTTTTTCAGCATGGAAAAATCCCCAAATTCTATCCTAACTCAAATTCTATCAATTCCTAATTCCTATATCTATCCTACATCAAATCCAATCATCCTAAATCTCTCCTACACTCTAAATTTTTTTTATACCAACCTATCCATCATCTTATATTTATACACACATATAAATACAAATCCAATTCCTCTTCTAGTTCTTTAAATCTCTAAAAATTCAATTCTAAAGAGGAATTAATTGCAAGATCACCTCTCCAATTCGTAGTTGGTTTATCTCTTCTAAAATCTTATTTTTATTACGAATTTGTGTTCTTGTAAATTGGGGATTTTATATTATTCTTGGTATTTGGGCTATTTTTGGTGGGATATTGCTTGGTAATTATTGGTTGAGCTTCTTGTGAGTTGGGTATTGATTCTTAAGGCTCCTAAGCGTGGGAGAAGTGATGCTAGTGTTGTGAAATTTTCGTCTCCAACGGCGGAGGTTGAATTTAATCGGTTGTTGTTGAGGCCAATTGCTACAGAAAGGGGATTTTAGCCGAACAAGCATGTTGAGTTGCGATGGGGAAGGATATGTAAGGCGCCTTGTAGGTATATTTTCTGCTATCCCTCGTATTTACTTCCATTCAATGCGGACATTGAATATTTTAAGTTTGGGGGTGGTTTGGGGGATTAGTAGTTGTTGTCGTAATATGTGTTCATATAGGATATCATGTTTGCATATTAGTAGTAATTCATGCATGTATGTTCGTGTTATCTACGTTTGTTTCATATAGGACATTCTGTTTTTTTTTCGTATACCATGTGAGTTCATATTAGTTGCATTTTCATGGCATGCATATTTCATGATCCCGTAGGACGGGCTGATTCTGATTGGTAGGTAGGTGTCTAATTGAGTGTGGTAATGATGAGTAGAGGGTTGATTTATAGTTCCTACGAAATTGACTTGCATGCTTCGGAAACACAATAATTTCACAGTCTCATTGGGTGCTTTTGGGCTAGGTTAGGGTCATGCGTGTTGGGATGTTTTGAGATTTAATCACTTGATTATATTTAGAATTTTCGTTATTCCCTTGATGGCATAGGAGCACTAAAGTCTAAGTTTGGGGGAAACCAGGGATTTCATGCTAGTTGTAAATATTTGTTAAACAATGGCTAGGTGTCAAATGGCTAGTAGCCGGCTCATATTTATATGAGTAGTCTAGGGTTGGAAATGAGAATTCTCATTCCAGATTGCATGAAAAAAAAATCCAGAAAAAAAAAGAAGAAAAAAAAAAGTCAAAAGTTCAATTGTTAAATGAAAAATTAACCACGAGTGGGCTCTTTAATACTCGAGTAATTAAGTCTGAGGGGACTTAGTCCTAGTAACCTAAAGCCTTGTGGTTTGGGATTGCTGACCTAACACTCGCTACGTGGGTATTATTGTATAAGCCTTTTGGGGTCTCATTCATTGCACGGTTAAATAAGCATATGTATTGTATATAGTAGTATGTGTCGTAGTGTAGTAATAAAGCATGAAATCTTGGCTAACTTGAATGAGGATGGAGGTGTTTCTTGTAAAGCATAATGTAATTTAATATGTAATAGATGACATATATAACTCAACTAGGATAAAAGATAAATAATATTAACTCTATACAGGGATCGTGAAATTTGAAGAACAGGCACCAACAAGGATCAAGTCGCTGAAAGAAGTTCATTAACATGATCAAGCCTCAGTGACAGAATAAGATGTACAGATGATTCAGTTGAAGGGCCAAAAGATTCCATGTATTCAAATTAATTGAAGATACTACTGCAGGCTAATCAATTGGAATGCAACGAAGGTGTGAAGATCAAGATCAGTGCTAGTCACTTGTGAACCAGACCAGTGCACTAAGTGTCAGCACATACGAGAAGGATCAACACATTAATTCACAGAAAGAATTGCCAAAGCCTATTGACGATCAAGGACATACATAATATCTCAAGGTATTGTCAAAAAATTAATTTACTTTGAAAATTAAATAAGTAACAGATTAATTATTTATAACAAAATAATTAAATTAATCTGGTACTTGAATTATTTTCTGAGATGAATTAAAACAACAAAATAAACAGAAGAGAGAAAGAATAGTAATACTATGCGCGGTTACTATGCAAGATTACTATGCGCGGTTACCATGCAAAGTTACTATGCACGGTTACTATGCAAGGTTACTATTTGGGGTTGGTGTAATAGTGCCCGGTTATTATTTGGGGTTGGTGAAATAGTGTCCGGTTACTATTTGGGGGTTGTTGGAATAGTGCTCGGTTACTATTTGGGGGTTGTTGGAATAGTGCCAAATAGTGACTTTCTAAAACCTATAAATAGGCCTGTTGTATTTCATTTCTAAACACACCTCAACACACAACTTTCTATTCTCTCTCTTATATATCTTCTCTGTGTAAGCTGCTAGACAGTCCATCTAGTAGGAAAGCCGGCTTAGCCCGCTTTCAGGAAGTGTCGGGTAGAAGGTCCTCGTGCCTAAACTATCCTTAGGAGTGTTTGATTTTGTAGATGATCCATAGGATTATATTGTGTAGCAAACCTCCAGGTTTTATCTATTTAAAGATATTTCCTAAACAGTTGTGTTATTTCGATTCAGTATTTTTGATTTCATATCCACATCAAAATCGAAATTTTTTTTAAATAACGTATTCAACCCCCCTTCTACGTTATTCCGGACCTAACAATTGGCATCAGAGCCACTCTGTTATTATACAACAGTTAAGATCCAAAAAGTTATACAATCATGACAGAAAAAACACAAACTCCAACAACTAGCAAATATGAATCAATCAGAGTTCCAATACTCAGGGCATCAGAATATCCCATATGGAAGGTGAAGATGGAAATGTTTCTGGAGGCTACAGATCCAGAGTACTTAGACAGAATCCATGATGGTCCACATAAGCCTACCAAATTGTCTGTTGCAGTTGCTGGAGAGGAACAGAAAACTATTCCAAAGGAGAAGAAAGACTACACCCCTGAATATATCTCCTCTATTAGCAAAGATGCCAAGGTAAGGCATTTATTACATAATGCCCTTGACAATGTTATGTCTAATAGGATCATTGGATGCAAAACTGCTAAGGAGATTTGGGATGCTTTGGAAGTCAGATGTCAAGGAACCAAAGCCATCAAAAAGAACAGGAGAACAATACTCCACCAGGAGTACGAGCACTTTGACTCAAATACTGATGAGTCATTAACAGATATATATGACAGATTCCTGAAATTGCTGAATGATCTGTCACTGGTAGATAAAGAGTATGATCTTGAAGACTTCAATCTGAAATTCTTGTTGGCTCTTCCTGAGAAGTGGGATTTAAAGGCCACTACCATCAGAGACAATTATGATCTGCAAGACATGTCTCTTGATGAAATATATGGAATGCTCAAAACTCATGAGCTTGAGATGGAACAAAGAAGCAAGAGGCATGGAGGCAAGTCTAAGTCAATTGCTCTTAAAGTTGAGGAGAAAACTTCTAAAGAAGTTATTGTGAAAAAGAGTCAATCCAATAGAAAGGTTCTTATTACAAAGTCTGATACTGAGTCATCAAACTCTGATGATGACTCAAACTCTGACAATCTCACAGACTATGATGATGATGGCAGTGATGCTGAAATGAAACAACTTGCAGTCCTGATGGTAAGAAGCTTCAAGAAGATGGCTTACAAGAACTTCGGGAAAAGAAAGAAGTTCACACGAAGAGATTCAAATTTTGAAAAGAAGAATTTCAGAAAAGCTGAGGGAAAGGAAAGCAGGTCTGGGAAAGTGGACAAGTCCAAGATCACATGCTATAATTGTGGTGAGAAAGGACATTTTGCACCTGAGTGCAAGAAAGCCAAAGTTAATAAAGGTCAAGCTTACATCACAAAGAAGAAGGACTGGGCTGACACTTCAGACTCTGAAGATGAGGTGAACTATGCCTTGATGGCAAATATTGATAGTATCTCTGAAGCTACTGAGACCAAGGTACCTCACTCTACTCTAGCTTTTGATACTACTGATATATCTGAGTTAAGACTCTTTCTTAAAAACTTGCATGTTAGCTACAGAGATCAGACTTTAGAAAATGAAAGAATAAAATCTGAAAGTCTAGACCTTAGAAAGAGAAATGACTATCTAGAATTAGAATTAGTCCAGATGTTACAAATTCAGAAAGAGAGAGATGATGCTATTTTTGTTAAAACTGAATTATTGAAAAAGCATGTTTATCTTGAATCTGAACTTGCTAAAGAAAGAAACATTATTAAAACTTGGACTAACTCTGGGAAAACTACTCAGATTATCATGGAGAATGATTGTTGGAAAGAAGGTCTAGGTTACACTGATAAAAAGAAAACTGCCAACCTAGAAGCTGAGACCTCTAAACCTGTATTTACTGAAAAGGCTGCAAAACCCAAACTTAATCATATGAGGTTTGTACCAAAATCTGACAAACCAAAACAGGATGAAGTCAAATCAGTAAATATTAGTTTAATGTCTCAGAAACATCTTAAACACAAGCTGAAGGAGTTAAAAAGAGTGAACAAGGTAAAATAACCTAGGAAAAACAGAAATGGAATGGTAGGCATCAATAAAAGCAACAACTATATGTCCATTCCCAATGCTCCTAGGAATAAATGTTACAACTGTGGAAATCCTAACCATCTTGCTACTTTTTGCAGGAAGAATAAAAATATAAACTCTATACCTTCTAAGTCAGGAGTTAAGAGTGGTTCAGTTAGGTTTAAGCCACAGAATCCTTGTTTTCACTGTGGCAATATTTGACATTCTATTTATACATGCAAAGAGTATCATAATTTGTATTGTGATTATTATGAAATTAAACCCTCTTTGAATAAATTCAAGATTGATTTTACATGTATAAATTCTGATAAAAAAAATGTTAGCACAAACTCTGATAAGACTTCTGCTGCAAAAGCTAACAAACTTAATAAGGCCAAAGGATCCAAGCAAGTTTGGGTCCTTAAAACTAATCATTAGTGGTTTTTCTGATTGCAGGGTAACAGGAAAAATATCCTTGTTCTGGACAGTGGATGCTCAGGACACATGACTGGAAATAAAGCCCTGCTATCAGAATTTGTGGAGAAAGCTGGCCCAAGTGTTTCTTATGGATATGGCAACATAGGAAGGACTCTGGGATATGGCAATATAATCTGCTAAGTGTGAGTCAAATCTGTGACAATATAATCTGTAGCTCTTGTCTCAGGACTCAAACATAATCTGCTAAGTGTGAGTCAAATCTGTGACAGAGGTTATCATGTGGATTTCTTTGAAGAACACGGTGAAGTTGTAAGCAAATCTATAGGAAAAATTGTTCTGAAGGGATACAGGCATGGTAACATTTATGAAGCCAAGCTCTCAACAAACTCTGATGGCTCTGCAATCTGTCTACTGAGTAGAGCATCAATTGAAGAAAGCTGGGATTGGCACAAGAGACTTTCTCATCTGAATTTCAACAGCATTAATGAGCTAGTGAAGAAAGATCTTGTGAGAGGATTGCCCAAATCAGTTTTTACTCCAGATGGCCTATGTGACTCATGTCAAAAGGCAAAACAAAGGAAAACTTCATTCAAAAGTAAGACTGAATCCTCAATTCTTGAGCCATATCACTTATTGCATGTTGATTTATTTGGTCCAGTAAATATAATGTCTATTGGAAAGAAAAGATATGCTTTGGTTATTGTTGATGAATACACCAGATATACATGGGTATATTTCATGCACAAGAAAGAAGAAACTACATCAATCTTAATAGAGCATGTCAGACAACTAGACAAAGGATCTAAGCATACAATGAAAATTATAAGGAGTGATAATGGCACTGAGTTCAAGAATGCAGTCATGGAAGAGTTTTGTAAAGAAAATGGAATAAAGCAATAATTCTCTGCACCTGGAACTCCACAACAAAATGGAGTAGTAGAGAGAAAGAACAGGACTCTCATAGAAGCTGCAAGGACCATGCTTGATGAAGCAAAGCTGCCAACTTACTTCTGGGCTGAAGCTGTGCAAGCTGCTTGTTTCACACAGAATGCTACACTCATAAACAAGCATGGTAAAACACCATATGAGATGGTGAAAAATAAGAAGTCGAACCTGAAGTACTTTCATGTGTTTGGATGTAAATGTTTTGTTCTTAAGACTCATCCAGAACAGCTTTCCAAATTTGATTTAAAAGCTGATGAAGGAATCTTTGTTGGATACCCACTATCAACAAAAGCATTCAGAGTCTATAATCTGAGAACAAAAGTGGTCATGGAATCTATCCATGTGTCTTTTGATGATAAAAAGATAACAGGACTTAAAGATTTTGATGAACATGAAAATTCTGATACTCTTTCAGACTCTATTATTCAATCTATACCAGTAGATCAGACAGCAGCACATGTTGAGGGGGAGCAAGTGAACGATGAAAATGAACCCCAATCAAGTGAAGAAACATCAAAGAATGCATCTACTGCTAATGATGCATTAAACTCTGAAAGCAACAGCTCAGAGGGAGCAAACAATGATTTTGGATCTACTAGTCACCACACTCAACACAATTATGAACTCGGGGAATCATCAAGATCAAATCTGCCAAGACAAAGGGTATGGAGTAAAGCGCATCCCTTTGAACAAATCATTGGTGAACTGGACAAGGGTGTACAGACTAGAAGAGCAACACAGAATGAATGCAATTTCGCAGGATTTTTTATCTCAAATTGAACCTAAAAAGGTTAATGAAGCTCTTGATGATCCAGATTGGGTAACTGCAATGCAGGAAGAACTCAATCAGTTTGAAAGGCAGAAAGTATGGAAGCTGGTGCCAAGACCAAAAGATAAATCTGTAATTGGCACTAGATGGGTGTTTAGAAATAAACTGGATGAAAATGGTATTGTTACGAGGAACAAGGCTCAATTGGTAGCAAAGGGTTACTCTCAAGAAGAGGGAATTGATTATGATGAAACCTATGCTCCAGTTGCAAGGCTTGAAGCAATCAAGATGTTCTTAGCATTTGCTGCACACTCCAACTTTAAGTTTTTTCAGATGGATGTGAAGAGTGCATTTTTGAACGGAGATCTAGAGGAAGAAGTCTATGTTGAACAACCCCCTGGGTTCGAAGACAAGGAATTTGAAGGTTTTGTGTACTTTCTCTTCAAAGCTCTCTATGGTCTCAAGCAAGCCCCTCGAACATGGTATGATACTCTCTCCAAGTTCTTACTTGAAAATGGTTTTACAAGAGGTATCATCGACAAAACTCTCTTTCATAAAAAGCATAAAAATGATATAATTCTGGTGCAAGTATATGTGGATGATATAATATTTGGTTCAACTAATGATTTTCTATGCAAGAGATTTGCTAAGCTAATGCAGAGTAGGTACGAGATGAGCATGATGGGTGAGTTGTCCTTCTTCCTTGGACTTCAAGTTGTTCAGAAGCCTGATGGTATTTTCATCTGCCAGTAAAAATACATAAAGGATCTTCTGAAGAAATATGGGATGGAAGAAGCAGCTACAGCCAAGACCCCGATGCCAACTGCAATCAAGCTTGATGAAGACAAATCTGGTAAGTCAGTTGACATCACGAAGCATCGAGGTATGATCGGCTCTCTCTTGTACTTAACTGCTAGTAGACCAGATATTATGTTCGCAACTTGTCTATGTGCTAGATTCCAGGCTAACCCTAAAGAGTCACATCTTATAGCTGTTAAACGTATTTTCAGATACCTTAAGGGAACCCCCAATCTTGGGATTTGGTACCCTAAAGGAACAGGTTTTGACCTAATTGGCTATACAAATTCTGACTTCGTAGGTTGTAAGATTGATCGGAAAAGTACTTCTGGAAGCTGTCAGTTTCTAGGAAGAAGGTTGGTATCTTGGTATAGAAAGAAGCAACACTCAGTATCTACCTCAACAGCCAAAGTATAATACATTGCAACAGGTAGTTGTTGTGCTCAGATCCTGTGGATGAGGAATCAACTTCAGGACTATGGACTCATGTTGGACAAAATTCCAATTCTATGCGACAACACGAGTGCCATTGCCATTGCCATTGCCAACAATCCAGTTCAACACACCAGAACTAAGCATATTGATATCAGGTATCATTTCTTACGAGAGCATGTCATGAATGGAACTGTGGTATTATATTTTGTTCCTACAGATCAACAAATTGCAGACATCTTTACTAAACCACTGGATGAATCCACTTTCTCCAGGTCAGTTGGTGAACTTGGGATGTTAAATCTGTCTAATTAATTTTGGATAATCAATAACTGCAATTTGTTATAAGTTCGCATGTATTTTTAAATGTCCATATGTTTAGGACATGTGAATTTATTTGCATCTAGTCTTCATATTATAGTTATCTCTATATTAATTACCATGCTTATAAATGTTATATTTTATGGTAATTAGTTAGTAAATAATTGTGTTAATTGTAGCATAATTTAATAAATATTTTATTGACATATAACAATTAATGATATTTTGTTAATTTTATGTCTATTCAATTGTGAGTTTATCTGATTATTGTGGATTATTTCTTGATTCACAGCGTGATTATTTTTAAATTCATAATAATTAGAAGTATTAAATATGTGTATAGGCTGATAGGTCTTGGTGATAAGATGTTTTTCGGCCGACAGGTTTCGGCGATAAGATGTTTTTTCGGCTAATTAGGGTGTTAGGTGAGAAATTATTGAGCGGTGTTAGTTTTTCAAACATAACCTATCACTATTACACCTAACCCACTAAACCTTGAAACTTTATAAATGATGAGTTTTTGTTTGTGTTATCATTTTTCAGATATACACACAATTGCTGAATATTTCGAGCTTTGATCGGAAATATCTCTCAATCTAGCTGGTGGTTTTTAGATCGGATTTCATATTCTTGCTTTATACATCATCCTTTATAAAAACTAACCCTTGTTTTTTAGTTTCCTCAAAGTTTTAAAAATGGCATTGCAGGGAAGCTTTTTAATTGCTAAAGTTAATCCTGTTTCCATTCAGCAAATTGAAATCATTCAGGATGAGCAATTTCGGGCTTGGACACAATTTCTGAATGAACATTCATTAATTCGCTATGCTTTAGTTACACAAGTGCAACTTAACCATGATGCATTGCGTGAACTATTTTGCAGTGCAGTTAACACTTTTGGACAGGACGGGTGTGCAATCACATATCGACTATTTGGTAGGTCGATTAGGGTCACTGAACGAGATGTTAATCGAATTCTCCATTTTCCTATGGAAAATCTCGTTTCTGATCCTACACCTGAACAGATTGAAATGTTCTTTCATTTCATAAGGTACCAAGATGGCAATTTCAATACTAGTACTCTTTCTAGAATGTTTCTAACACAGTATTGGAATTTCTTCTTTCACACTCTTAACCATGTTTTTTCCTCAGATAGAACAAATCAAGATCGAATACCTGAATTTATTCAAATAATAGGGTATGCGATCGCCAATAATTTGAGGATTAATTTTGGAAAAATAGTGCTTGGTCAAATCATTTTAAAAATGAAACGCTTGGGAACAAGAGATGTTCGGACTCAAAATGTCAAATGTCTATATCCAAGGTTTCTACAGTTAATATTAAATGATTTTTTGAATGATGAAGACAGGGTACGCTTGGAAAATGGTCAAAAGGTGGAATGTTCTTCCATGAAGACGAATGTAATTAATTACATAAGCAAAAAGAAATATACGGATGTGCCTACAGTCCTAACTGAATATCTAAAGACTGTCCCACTTCCGTTATTACCATGACCAGTGAGAGTAGGTATACGACAAGGTAATATTTTAATCCCTGCCATTCCAACCTCTGTATTCCCTATTGTGTCACAGGAAATACAGTTTCTACAGCCCCTAGTGGCCATCTTACCCGACCAAGAGCAGGAAATCCCACCGACTCTAACACAGGTCGAAGAGCCCATTCTACAAATGCAAACACAAACACAACAAACTCCTACACCTCATTTGTCACTTAAACGGCCAGTCATTCACATTATTGAGGGAGATAGTGCCTCAGCAGCACCACATAAGGAGTTAGTTACATCAGCCGCTCTACCTCATTCTAAACGGAGTAAACCCAATAAATCTGAGGTAACGACAACTATTAGTGAAACAATTCTTTCTTATCCAATGAGTGAAAATGTAAATAAGGTTGAATTGACGGGAGCAACTGGTGAATCTTCCATTTTACGAAAAGATCCATTAGTAGGAGGTTCTTTTATTAACCAAGTGTCTTCACAGACATACGAGGGAAACTTGGGTTTTGTGCCATTTAATCGATTCAAGTTTAACCTCCCAGAGGGAAAATCTCTGGATCTCTTTCGAGATTTACCACTTTTTACCAGTGATCGGTAACTCGCTTCACGCGAGGACGGAAGCTCACGAACTTTCATTACACCATCCGTGACCTCTGAAAAAGGGGTTAGGATGATTTCATTTGCAGGTACACATATCGGTGGAAGCTCTGGAGGAGAGTTGAGGGAAACACGAACAGAACATGTAAGTGTCACCCAAACCACTAAACCGAGGGAATATAGAGTGTTGAGTGAAACACCTGCAGAACGTACAAGTGAGCAACCTACTCAACCACATGCACCTGTAACCAGAAAGGAATACAGCAGACTCCTTACACGGGTCCAAACAATGGAGAAAGTGTTGCAAAATATCTGTAAGTCCATTGCAGAAATCAAAAATTTGCAACTTATTCAACATGATGCATTCCAGGTTCAATTAAGTTCCTTGGCATCCCAGTTTAGTCATGCAATTATTTCCTTGGGGAAGACAGCTTCGTCTAATTTACCAACTCCACATCCTACTACTCTGGAGGATAACCCAACTGAGGGGGAGAAGGTAGATGACCAAGAAAAATCTACTAGGCGTAAGGGCAAGGAAAAGGTTGTTGACACGGAATTAACTTTATTTTGGGAAAAGAAAAGCTAATGGGAGTATTAGTGCTATATGGAAAGAAAGCAAGGCAAACTTGAAGATATGTTCAGTCTAGAGGAACAATTGACTTGCACTTGTTCAAATTTTAGAAATCTGGAAAATGTATATATGATCCAGAATGCGCTTTAATATTATTTATCTTTGTATTTCATTTTTCTTGTATCAGTTGAGTTATCCTCTAGGGATTTGCTTGTCAAACCCTAACAATCAAATAGGGGGAGATTGTAAAGCATAATGTAATTTAATATGTAACAGAGGACATATATAACTCAACTAGGATAAAAGATAAATAATATTAACTCTATACAGGGATCATGAAATTTGAAGAATAGGCACCAACAAGGATCAAGTCGCTGAAAGAAGTTCATTAACATGATCAAGCCTCAGTGACAGAATAAGATGTACAGATGATTTAGTTGAAGGGCCAAAAGATTCCATGTATTCAAATTAATTGAAGATACTGCTGCAGGCTAATCAATTGGAATGCAACGAAGGTGTGAAGATCAAGATCAGTGCTAGTCACTTGTGAACCAGACCAGTGCACTAAGTGTCAGCACATACGAGAAGGATCAACACATTAATTCACAGAAAGAATTGTCAAAGCCTATTGACGATCAAGGACATACATAATATCTCAAGGTATTGTCAAAAAATTAATTTACTCTGAAAATTAAATAAGTAACAGATTAATTATTTATAACAAAATAATTAAATTAATCTGGTACTTGAATTATTTTCTGAGATGAATTAAAATAGCAAAATAAATAGAAGAGAGAAAGAATAGTAATACTATGCGCGGTTACTATGCAAGATTACTATGCGCGATTACTATGCAAAGTTACTATGCACGGTTACTATGCAAGGTTACTATTTGGGGTTGGTGTAATAGTGCACGGTTACTATTTGGGGTTGGTGAAATAGTGTCCGGTTACTATTTGGGGGTTGTTGGAATAGTGCTCGGTTACTATTTGGGGGTTGTTGGAATAGTTCCAAATAGTGACTTTCTAAAACCTATAAATAGGTCTGTTGTATTTCATTTCTAAACACACCTCAACACACAACTTTCTATTCTCTCTCTTATATATCTTCTTTGTGTAAGCTGCTAGACAGACCATCTAGTAGGAAAGCCGGCTTAGCCCGCTTTCAGGAAGTGTTGGGTAGAAGGTCCTCGTGCCTAAACTATCCTTAGGAGTGTTTGATTTTGTAGCTGATCCATAGGATTTGATTGTGTAGCAAACCTCCAGGTTTTATCTATTTAAAGATATTTCCTAAACAGTTGTGTTATTTCGATTCAGTATTTTTGATTTCATATCCACATCAAAATCGAAATATTTTTTAAATAACGTATTCAACCCCCCTTCTACGTTATTCCGGACCTAACGTTTCTAAGTAATGAAGTGTATACAATCTATTCTATTTATAAACATGTGATTGTCTTGGCGAAGAATAGGTATGATTTTTGACCTAGTGTTGGGAGTATTTCTGATGAGCATCGCACACACGCACGTTTCTGTTCATGTATTGTTAGTATACGGGGACTTAGTCGAGCTCTATTTGGATTTAATTGCATTCTTTGAGATATTTGCTTGCTAGTTGGTTTTAGTTAGTTTGAAGGGGATCTTTGCATTTTCATATTAGTTGCATTCATGCATTGCATTGCATTAGATTAGATGGATTTTGTGGGTACATTCGCTATAGGCCCTTACGAGACCTTACTCGTCCACTAGGGCTGCCTAGGGGTTTAAAGGACTTGTTGCATATGCCAAATGTAACTGTGATCACCTACGGAAGTGGTACTAGTTAGTTAGTTAGTTAGTTGTAATTGTTTATGCTTGAGGACAAGCATCGGTTTAAGTTTGGGGGTATGATAAGTGGATTTTATATCCACTTGGAGCATTCTATATCGGCTTAAATTGATTGTCTTGGACTCAAGTTTTTTGTAGTTTTGATGTGTTTTGTGTAGTTGTGCAGGTTTTCAAGAATGTCGATTAAGGTTGATGCTTCTATCGTTTTTGGAGGTTTAATTGATTAAAATTCGGATTTTCCGGGAAGGTTGCGCAGTCCACACTGTTTTGGCCATATCTGGAGTTCAATAAGTCCGTTTTCAACGATCTTACTGTCCATGCGAAGCTTGGGAGATTTTCTACAACATGGAACAGGTATTACACTAGCAGGCTGCGCGTGGTGAGAGAAGACATCATGACAAGTAGACTGATGGGAGCAGGGAAATTACTGTTTTGCCCTTTTCAAATTCTAATTGTATTTCGGGCAGTTTTTAGTACCTTAATTGAATTCTAATTGTAATAGAAGGTAATTTCTTGCTGGGCAAGAAATCTATAGCCTATTTAAACACATCTTAGCATTGTAATTTGTATCATCGTTTTTATTATTTTATTATAGCTTAGATCTACAAGGGAGAAAAGGAGAGAAGGATTCAACGCTCGTGACAAGCAACAGATCTAGATCTACTTCATCTTTTGTGTTATTCTGGATTCTAGATTTGTTTTCTCAACTCTTTGTTTTATTAATATAATTACTTCTTTTATTCATATCTGGTTATTTATCATGTTTTCATCAAATCCCATGATGATGAACGGTTCAATTATGAGCTAATCGTTGTCATGGGATTCTAACGGAGTTATCTATGTAGCTTAGTAGTTTGATTGCTTTAAAGATTACGTGTGGTGAATTCTTGATATCCTCGTATGGTTGTGCTTTATGAATTTAGATGCGTAGCTAACATCTAATTTGCTAATCTCTTGGGAAACGAGAGTGGATCTTGAGATTTAGAACTTGCCATGCTAGCATAGGATAGGTTGATGTTTTAACATCATGATTTGTGGGGTAAATAGAGATATTATGCTGCCCTATGTGATCTTAATAGACAACTTGTTCTCCAACCGTTATGTTTTCAAATCTTATAGAGATATAGGGTCTAAGCATGATTGGTGTCTATTCATCTTCTATCTCTTTTGTGGATGTATGTTTAGTTTGGTATTCGTATACTGAGAAGTAGCGTTTACTTGTTTCGTGTTGTCTGATCAGATTTCAAAACCATCACGTGCATTGATTAAAGGCATCAACTCTAAGTGAAGTATTTAATAAAGTTAGAGTCCCGTGTTTATTCTCATATAAGTAATTCGATTTAATTCTCTTTAGTTATTAATTCTTAATTTTATAATTTGCATCTTAGTTAATTTAGATAATTAAATCTCAAATTGTTATTTGTCTTAGTAGTGAATTAAAACCATACATTGTTGCATAGGTACATCTACTGATTAAAACCATAACCAGATCTCTGTGGGAACGAACTTGACTTATTCATATATTACTTGTGACCACGTACGCTTGCGTGATTTGTGTTAACACCTCTACCCCAGAAAACCTAGGTAACATGCTAATGTTGTGATGTTTGATTTCAAAATTATTCCCGGTTACTGCGGGTAAGACTATGCATGAGGGTTGAGCGGTACGAGCGGCGGGGTAACAACGGTCTTTAAGTGAAATAGCCATGATTACGGGTTGAACTTCTAATTCTTTTGACTCAATTCTAGTGGGTGAAGAGAACTCAAGTTGTCTTACTACTTTAGGAAATGACAGATTGGTTTGTCTTACTAATCTAGATGTAGTGTCTCGAACCCAAACACTTTGCATACAAGAGAAGTAATCAAATAAGTACGTAACAGACAAAAGCTATAAGTAAACACCTAAAAAAAATTTAAAAAGAAAAATCTATATTATCCTAAGAAAAATCTAGACCTTGCTCCTAAAAATAAGATACTTCTAAAAGTCACAACTCAAAAACCATTCGTCCTGACTGGCCAGGCAGGTGCAAGCATTGCCAAGAGGCTAAACACCTTTCTAGACACCGATCCAAATTAGCCAAGTAAGCATCATGCTTGCCTAGACAACAAACGAAAGAATACTTAGTGATTTGTTCCTCCTAGACTCTCTTCCTAATTGAACGCGAGATCTTAGGGGCCAACGTCTACTTAATTTTATTAAGGAAAGGGAATGCAGGATGAATGAATTAGTGATTTGTGGGCCAAGGAAAGGGTGATGAAATCCCTCACCTTATCTTGTAATTGATTGGCACCCTTATAGGGATGGGCGTCGGGTCACTTCGGGGTCGGGGAATGCAATCCCCGATCCCCGAACACATACCCGCTCCCCGAACCCGCCCCGATCCCCGAACGGGGAATATTTTGCTACCCGATCCCCGCCCCGAATGGGGAACGGGGATCCCCGCGGGGAATCGGGGATATTTAATATTTTTTTTTTAAAATTAAATTTTATACATTCTCTAATAATTTTTTTTAATAAAATTAATTTGCTAAATCATAATACATAATATATATTTTAAATTCAATGACATATTCTAAAAAATATTTCGAATTAATATTTATTTATGAAAAAATATAATTAAATTATTATAATTATATTTAAATTTAACTATTAAAACTTTGAATGTATGAAATTAATTAAAATTTTAAACAAAAATAATATATAAATATTTTTACTTATAATTATTTAATTACATACATATAGAAATATATTTTAAAATAATATTAAAATCGGGGATCGGGAATCGGGGCGAGGATCCCCTAATCCCTGACCCCGCCCCGATCCCCGAATTCTTTGTAAAATATTCCCCGCTCCCCGCCCCCGCCCCGAACCCAAAAAATTCCCTGAATCCTCGACCCGAACGGGGTGGGGATCGGATCGGGGTCGGGCGGGGCGGGTGAAATGCCCATCCCTACACCCTTAAGATTGATTGAATGATGCAACGCACAAAGAACAAGAAGGTAAACAGTTATGGATGCACTACATTACGTGTTCTATTATAATATTGTATGTACCTCTTTCTTCCAGCAATCACCATAGTTATATAGGATGGAAAGCAATAAATACAATAAAGAAATCTAGATGATGTGATCATATGTGAGAGAATGAATGATGCAGCAGATTGGTTTTTAACAATCACTTAACTAACTAATATTTTTGGGTTTTTCTAATATTTTTTTTTTGTGTTTTTCAATAATAATGAAGAAAAGAAAAATAGAGAGAGGTGATACAGAATACCGAAAAGCGCTTCCAAAAATTTCAAAAGAGACAGCGAGGCCTTCCAACGATCTTCTTGTCCAAGCTTTTCTTCGCTTCACAATTCCCTAAAAACAAAAGAATACAAGAAACTAATCCGAAGAATTAATATCAAGGAGTAGAAAATTACCAATAGTCCCCGGTAGCGGTGCTAAAAACTTGACGTGTAAAATAACTGCAAGCACACAGTGTTTAGTTGTAGCAATCATAGATGATCCTCAGAGACTATGAATTTTCAAAACCCTAATAATTAACTCAAGCGAACTAGACAATAAGGTTTGAGATGAGATTTAATTGATCTAATTAACACAGATTTTCAAATAATATGGAAAACTTAGGAATCCGAATCCATTAATCAATTACAATTAATATCAACTCGCCCTAAAATCAATCCTCTTTCTTCACAAATAAGATACTCCCTCCGTCCCACCCAATAGTTAACATTGGGGGACGGGGGTTCGGCACGCATTTTCAGGTAGAAATTAATTATAGTTCCATAACTTATTTTTGAAATTTTCTTTTTTTGTATAAAAATAGAACAATTCTATTTTTATACAAAAAAAGAAAATTTTAAAAATAATGGAACCATAATTTATAAGAGCCTTAAAATACGTGACACGCAAGTGAAAAATTTATGTTAAGAAATGGATGGGACGGAGGGAATATATCAATTAACGACACAAGCATATACTATGAAACTTGTTATCTAACAATAAACTATCAAAACTTCAAGGAGCAAGCATAGGCTATGAAAAATAAATCCGGTAACAATAATATATCAAAATCACTTTGTTAATCGAACAATTAAGTACCAAGAAAAATTATGAGAATTAATTAATAGAAACGAGAATAAATCAAAAATAATTAAATTAATTTTATCTTTATCCTAGGATAAGAGAATTAGCTAGACATAATTATAATATAAACAAAACAATGATTATAATATAACATGCACGAATAATAAGTACACTACTAACTTAACAAGAAAACATGACAATTAAAATTTAAACTTAGAGCAACTCCAAGAGACTCTTAATTTTTTGTTAAAAATAATATAATTAATTGCCTCTTAAGTCATTTATGATAAAAATTTACAAACCATCTCCAACAATCCTCCTCAAAATTCATCTTCATTTATTTTTAATCTATTTATATCTTTTTGTAGGCCTTTGCTTTAGAGGGGCGTGCCCAAACCTATATTATCTTTTAGTTTTGGACACAGAAGCTACTTTAGATGTTCTGAGATGTGCATTTGTGTGGAAGATGAAGTTAAAAAATTTGCAGAATTTGTCACAGAAGATGGTTGATGTTCTTGCAGTAGTAATTGATCAAAAGAGATTCCCAAACTTGGAGTTCCATTCTAAAGTAGTTTCCATAAGTTTTGGATAAAACACTTATGGAAACTTATGGAGCAATACCATAAGTTTTGGATAAAAAAAAACTTATGGAAACTTATGAAGCACTACCATAAGTTTTGGATAAAACACTAATGAAAATTTATGGAGCAATACCATAAGTTTTGGATAAAAAAAACTTATGGAAATTAATGGAGCACTACCATAAGTTTTGGATAAAACTTATGGAGCCGTTATTGATTGCCGTTATTGATTTGCTGATTCTACAACAAGTACTTAAGATGTCAGTGATTGAGTTTGCACCGAGAAATGAGTGTAGAAGATTTAATCAAGAAAGATACACATAAATTTGTTCATCAACCCACTTGTTTGTCTCTTCCGCCTGAATTAGTAATACAATTCACAGAGTTCATGTTTGATGAAGACGAAGGATGGCTAAGCAAATCTGTTTGTTGGTCTAGAGCATGTGCAGGCAAATTGTAATAAAAAATGAGATAGGGAGAGGAGAGAGAATCTTAAAATTGGGAAAAGATTTGAAGCTCTTAAAAATTTAAAGATGAGTTAGGAGTCTGTTGGAGAGCGTTTTTAATTCAATCTCCTCAAAATTTAATTTAAGAGCTTATGTAGAATTTAATATTGGTCAAAACCAATATTAATAAAGTAAAGAACACTTCCTGGTCGAATGGAAATAATAACCCGTTGTCACCGAGTAAATAAGCCAACGCTGGCCGAAGAAATTTAAAAAACTGAAATTGCTAAATTAAATAATAGAAAAAGTGTTTGAACAAAAAAAAATGTTTGTATTGAAAGATAATTAAATCGACTCCTACTCCTAAATTATGAATCTAGATTGTTGTCTAAATTATTGTCTCAAATACAATAGAGAACCCACCCCCATTTATATAGGGAAAAATAATGGGCTTGGTACTCAATTACAAATCAGATCTCGAATATAATTTATTCAATTTCGTTTTTCTTCTCCGATAAATATTCAATTTTTTCTCTAATTTCTTTGAACTCAAGTAATTTACATCTCCTTACCTTTTTGTACCTTTTCCTGCTCGAATTCTGTTTTTATTTATTTTCCTATAAAACAAAATAAAATAATTTATTAATTTATAAAATTACAAAAATAAACATAAAATAAATATAAAAAATATGATAAAATATGGCCCTATCACCACCATCCTCCGCAAGCTAGCAGTTGGGATTACTAGATGCTTTAACTATAATTTGAATAGGTTGGTCCACCAAAGTCAAGAAGGTGATTGATATCATAGGTTTTACCATGATGATAATTGATGATAGTATGATACGATAAAGATTCATATATTTGTTGGGTTTGATGTTCCTGAGGTTACCTCAGGAAAATGATCTGAGGTAACTAAGATTCTCCATATTAATGCACGAGGATATAATAGTAATTAGATGATTTTTTTAGAAATTTTTCAATATTTACAAAAATGCCATAATCTATTTAAACTATAATCTCAGCCTGAGGTAACCTCAGGGACTTTTTTCTCTTTGTATTCAAGTATATGCAAAAGGTTCATGAAAAAAAAAAAGTATAGGCTGAAGGGGGTAAATTTTTATATTAAGTTCCGATTGCGGAAATAAAACTAAATAAAATATTGCATTAGAGTTGCTTTGAGCCAACGGAACTAGAATTCAAAGGGATCCGGGGTTGGAAAAATTTATAAAATTTATGTATGAAACTTACGGAATTCAGAAATGGCTCAGAAGGTTTTCCCGTACTCAACTCCTTACATTTTTAAGAATGCAAGATGTTCTTGTATAAACGTTAACTATCTTGACTAGGGAATCGGCAACAAAGTACACATGTCATCATCCACCAGTAAGCTAGAATTGAGCAATAACCTATGCTACTGTGTCTTTTATTGTACTTCGTCATGCCTTAGATCCTAATCAAGAGCTTTCTACTGGATTTGAACCAGTTTTAAGAATTTGAGGTATTGAATTGCTTTCTGAAATGGTCAAAATTTTGGGATTGGGGGGACTACTTATATTTTAGATCAATAATGCGAATATAAACGGACATTTAGAAATTACCAGATATTGTGTTTATAATTGTTTACATGTATATTCTATAAACACTACTTATATTCTAGATCAATAAGGCGAATATAAACGACCATTTAGAAATTACCAGATATTGTGTTTATGGCCTCGTTTGGTACGCTGTAACCCAACTAAGGAACTGCAATTACCTTGGAACCTAAATAAATCACGGTGTTTGGTTGATTGACTTTTGAAATCAACCACGTAACTTAAACTTCCAAGGTTTTCTGGGTTACCACAAAACACGGTAACCTAGTTACCTAGCACACCCGTGGTCACCTGGAGTTACGTAGTAAAAGTATATTTTATTTACTTTACTGTTGTAATTTATATTAATGATTGTATATTTTTTATTAGTTAGTTTTTTTATTTTTTTTCATAATTAATATTTTTAATTTTCTTCACCTAAAATTTGAATTTTTTTAAAAACTGGTTTGCTTGATTTGATTTATATAGGCAGATTGTTAAAATCTTATTTATAATATATTTTTATTGTAGTTTATAACTATTTATTTATTTATCTATATAATAGGTAAAATTACTTATTTATTTAATTATTTTACTAATACTTTGTAATAGATTTATATTTTCTATATAGTATTGTAAATCATCGTGTTTCAATTTTATATATAGCAATTTTTTATTATTTTACAATTAATTTCATATTTATTTTCGTACTAATTTAATTTCATAATAAATATTATATTTTTCCAAAAGAACAATTGTTTAACTTCAAGTTACATGATCTTTAACCAAACACTGGTTTTCAATTATCCCAGGAACTTTTACTGTGTATTGTAGTTCCAGGGCTTTTTAAGTAACCGTGTAACTACAAAGTCGGGTAACCAAACGAGGCCTATAATTGTTTACATGTATATTCTATAAACACTACTTATATTCTAGATCAATAAGGCGAATATAAACGGCCATATAGAAATTACCAGATATTGTGTTTATAATTGTTTACATGTATATTCTATAAATCTTTTTGGGAAGAACTAAACTACAATGCCGAGAAAGTTTGAATTTTTAGGGATTCCTATTCTCTGTGCAAAATACAAACTTGGGATTTCCAAGCCTGATTGATCCGTCATGCCGTCTTTGATGGAGAAATGCAAATGCAATCTATTTATAGATGAGTTTTGGAATCTCGCAGAGAATCTATGATAATGAGTGCCAACCGAAGAAAGTTTGTCTGATGCAACAAGTGAAAGCACTAACCAGTTACCAGACGCCATAAGTTTAGTTCAAAACTTCTCCATATATCAACAAAGTAAAACCACTAGAGCGGGCAATCGGATCGTGTCGTGTACTTTCGTGTCGTGTACTTTCGTGTTTCGTGTACTTGAAGGTGAAACCCGTATCCACCCGAAACAGGATTCGTGTACTTGAATTTGAAACCCGTATCCACCCGAAATGAATTCGTGTACTTTCGTGTCGTGTTTCGTGTATATATTATATAAAAATAAAAATAAAATTTAGTTAAAATTTATTAGTAAATATTATATTCATATGAAATATACATTAAATATTTTACATTTCCATATATAAATATAAATACAACTCTATGAAAACTTGTAAATATGTATATTTTTGTGTAAAATATATATCCTTATAAAAAAATATTAATATATACATAAAATCTATAAGTAGTAAATTATTAACATCTTTATTTCGTGTACTTTCGTGTACTTTCGTGTACTTTCGTGTACCCAAAATGAAAACCCATATCCGATACTAAATCTATCGTGTAATTTCGTGTTCGTGTACTTTCGTGTTTCGTGTACTAAAAATCAAAACTCATATCCGTATTTTTTCGTGTCGTTTCGTGTCGTGTTCACGTGTCGTGTACCAAATTGCCAGGTCTAAAAACCACTGAACCAGATTAATAGAGGTCACAACTTGAATTCATAACTACCAGAAGTATCAACAAGTGAAACCACTAAACTAGATTACCAGTGGCCATAAGTTGAGTTAAAAACGACTCCCTCCGTTTTTTATTATATGACGTTTGTCTTTTTTCACATATTTTCAAGTGTTTTGACCGGGTACTTAAAATTATTATTTTTTAAATTTTCTTTTTGTGAATTAAATTACTTATTGTGTATTTTAATTCAAAAAACGAAAATCTTAAAAATAATAATTTTAAGTGCCCGGTCAAAGCACTAGGAAATGTGTGCAAAAAGTCAAGCGTCATAAAAAACAGAGGGAGTACTAGATGTGTCAACAAGGGAAAGCACTATGCCCGGTTACCGGAGGCATCAGTAAAGTTCAAAACTACTAAAAGTACCACTTCCTTGCTGACAGAACGGAAGCCTGTAAATGGTAATAATATGTGTATGTTCCTTGCGGAGGACCAAGGTCCTGCTTTAGGGCTTAGCCGCTTAGGTATGCTGTTGGTTTTTCCAAGCCGGTTTCTTAATTCACAGTCAAAGATTTATCATTTAATCTAGTCCCAACTCCTGAGTAATGTTAGGCATTTCACGTTTTGACACCCAAATAAAGTGTTAATTTGTTATATATTGCCACCATACCCCTAATCTTTTGGAGCAGGGAGATTTTTCTACAAGGACCTCGGCTTGACAAGAAAAATACTTGGAGCTACACAATTTAAATATCATGAAATATACTTGCCATAAAAAAAAAAGAGAAAGAACGATGAACTGCAGAAAAGCAATTATCTTCAATTTACTTGAGTTTCAGGAAGACCACTGTAGTATGAACAGGGTATATTAGTGCAACGTTGACATGCAAGTAGACATATAGTGGATAACCATCTTGCAATGAAGGTTAAAGTTTACAATCATGTGGTCCACCTCACAAGACCCAACTTCAAGTTCGGAACAAAGTCGTTTAAAGATTTCAGCAACTACCTTAGAAACAACAATGTATTAAGACAATATTGCAGACTACTTATACATTGCTCTGTTTGTATAATTCGGTATCAAGGACCTGCTTACCGCACATGGCACAAACTCCTGCAAAATAAACTTACTTTAGACAATCTGAATTAACAATTTGCAGACTATCAAAATCCAAAGCATTTTTAAACAGCTAAAGACCTATAAGCAGATAAACTCCGTCACGACAGATGTAACACAAGCCTAAAAAGCATGCTAAATCTGGTTGAGGGTTTGAAGCAATAAACAAGGGCATGAATGCCCATGCCACCTAAATGGCTAAATAGCTTATACTAAGATTTAGAAGTTAACAAATAATTTTAGCTTTTAAGAGTTATTATTAGACTGTAACGATTGTAATAAAGTTCAGGAATTAAAAATCCTACCAAACTAAGTAAACTGAGCTTAGTATATAAAGCCTTGTAAATCCCACCAAAAAAAGGCACAATAGTGTTATTTATTGTAGTGTTAACTTAATTTATTCTCCTAAGTCTGTCGCCAATCTTTTAAACCTTAAATTGTAACCATTAACTACCTTTGGTGTAAGCACAGGTATGGCAGTACTTTCCATCTTGGTGCACCTGCTGCTTGCAGATAATGCATTTTGTAGTTCCATATGGCGTCCATCTGCAATATTGTAATTTCCACATAAAGGAAGTGCCAAGAAGTAAAATCATAGAAATAGATCAGTACCCAAATATGTTAAAAATAGAATCTTAAAGTATTGTGCTGGACAACCACATCTGGGCATACAAAACTGAAAGCACGTTTCTATAACTAAAAGTAGAGCCATATTCCTAAAAATTGCTATGAAGTACCATGTCATTGACAATACACATCATGTAGCTAGATTGACGGAACCCATTGATTTGTGTTCCAGATTACGAATAAGGAGGAATCACAGATAACTTCAAAAACACTAAATAATAACTTTCAGACGGAAGTTATCCTATACATACTGTATTCATGCCAGTTTGAAAAGTAAATAATAGTATTCACTCTTATGGGAATGGGAATAATAAACAGAAAAATACTCTTTCTTGTACTATGGACAAATAGATGTTAAACCCTTAACTCCTAAAGAAGCACTCATGAAGCCTGCCAGAATTCAATTGATTTATATATTCCTTTATTACATACAGACAGAAAAAACTTACAGATTGTGGACAATCAATGCATGGAAACGAAGAGAAAAATATAGCATTCATATCAATATTTATTGACCAATCGGAAGCACCTCACAGGATCTATAATTTCCTTATAAGGTCCAATGTAAATACATTATAGGACCTTCCAAATAACAGTCACGGAAAACTTATGAATATTGAACATTTAACCAATTAACGAAATAAAGTAAATATTGGGCATTCTAGAAAAGCATTTCGCAATTGAAATACACAAAAATCTAAAAGCAGGTTATGAATCTATAGCATAGATTCGGAATCTATCATGACGGATGTTATATCTATGGGTAATCAATGTATGTCTACCCAAACACATCACTGTTGTGAATCAGAAAACATAATTAAATGAAATTTAGAACACTGTAATCATAAATAATTAAGCAATTACAATTTAATAAACTACTCGTATAATTTATTTAAGAGGTCAGGCAAAAACAAAAACTCAAATAGGTAAATGATGATTTCACCACAACTTTAGTCTGCTTGTTTCAATATTCAGTTTTCATACAGCATTATTTTTTCCATTTTAAACATAACAGGGAAAAAGACACATGTCGAACTGAAAAATACAATGTCACTTTAGACGACACCCCCTTGCAAAGATGTAAAAAAAAACTAGTCCAATTACAAAGCACATTCAAAATCAAATACATCTCTAGCATTGTAGCCTAGTGGACATCCCTTTTTTCTTAGTAACTGAAGGCTGAGCCGTAGAGGACTCAAACCATAGTGGAAATGTGTGTCTGTGTGTGTGTGCGCGCGCGCGTGCGTGCTAAAATTTCTGAAATTGACATTACCAGCATTAATATATGAACACCCTAAATCAGAAAAATATTTTTAAATAAATATATAGATAGATAAACTATAACGGGGTAGGTAAATATTATGTTCGATGATTTTAACCAGGATGGGATGCCACCTTGCAGAATATTAGACATGGTCATAACAATATTAATGAACCTGCTCTAGAAAGAGTCCAATACCATATTTACAGTCCAAGTGTAACATAGTCTAGCATCCTTACAGTCCAGGTGTAACATAGTCTAGCATCCTTACTTTCATTTTAACTGATTCCACACAAGTGAATATATACAGATCCTTGCATTCCACATTGTTCACTAGAACTGAAAAAGGCAAGGACAAGCTATTTCAAATGTGTATGATATTGCGGACAGTAAGGAACAGGGGAAAATATTTCAGTTCAATCTAAGGTGCTTACCAGTACCACATACGTAACTTTTATTTGGGTAACACCTGACAATTTAATGGAGGATTTGAAATGTGATAAGGAGATGAAAAAGAAATGCCTAAATGACTCAACTAATATGTACCACTTAACATGAAAGGTGTGGTGGTGAAAAATACTTGTCTCCTCCAACCCCTTATTCAGTAGTCATGAACTCTTGATAGAAGGTATAGTACACAGTACATCTAGGCATGTTTCTGAATGAAGTAATGCGGCTATAGGGGTAGATAAAAAAGAACCGGAAACCTAAAACATTATATGGTAAACACTGTATATTTTACTGATTAAATTCCATGGTCTTAAATTCTAAGCTATTACTTCACATCATACTACACGCAAGTCAACGATACAATGATGTATGTAGTTTTTTTTATACCCCAATGAAGTATGGTTTTGAACAATAATGGTAAGTACTAATATTCATATCCTGTGAAGCGTCAACACATCTACATTGAACAAACAATACTTTTCATATCCCGTGTGAATTGAAAAATAAAAAGATTCTCTTAAGAAATAGTATGCAACTCTCGACCCTTGATCCTAATTCCTACCTAATATATCTACCGCTTTCAGGAATTAACCATAGTACTTCTCTTACATAGCTTCGTTTCATAGTTGCCTAACTCGATTACAACATGTACTCCAACCAGTAAAATTTCATCGCAAAATCTTTATTGATTCCGTAACTCCTAAGGTTACAATGGCATTATTATTCTATTCCTAAGGTTTCAAAGATATTATTATTCGATTACGATACATACTCCAACTAGTAAAATGCCATTGCAAAATCAGCATCAAATTCCATAACTCCTAATGTTTCGACAAAATTAATGTTATTGTATTCCCATTAGCAAACATGTCAAGCTACCGAACTCTTAGCTTGTATCAAATTAGTTTTGGGTTCAACAAACCTAGAATTACGAGTCGCGTAAAATTGCATACAAGTAAAATACACATAAAAAAGACAATCAAACACAAAACAAACAATGTATACCTTTTTTTCTTGGATAGGAGTTTGTTTTCGTTGATCTTTCGACCACCGCCTTCAGTTGTATTACTAGCACCTTCTTTCCATTTGTCAGGTACTATCACTTTTGATAGCTTCTTCTCACCTGTTGATTTTCCAAATCAAAACCCTAATTATCAAATTCAATTTACACAATAAATAAATAACTAAAATAAACATACATATGTGTGTGTGTGTGTCTGAGAGAGAGAGAGAGAGAGAGAGAGAGAGAGAATTTGAGGGGCTTTACACTTCTCGCAGACCATGGTGAATTGATGTTTCGCCGACAAAGTAACTGGACGATGTGCCGGATTATTATAGATATACAATTTTTACAAATACCGGCCTATGGCCCGTGCGACATGCCACGGGCTAAGCAGTAAGCAGTGTATTTAACTTTTGATTTATTTTTTAAAATTTTTGTAACAATTTTTTTTAAACAAATTTTTAGTAATAATTTTTAAAATAAATATGAAAATAAGGTGATTTTTGGTATATTTTTAAGGGTATTTACTAAAAATACCAGTTTTAAAGTTTCTATTTTCAAAAATACCATCTCCTTGAATTAATTGCAATTTTACCAACCTAAGTTTCAAAATTGCAAAAATACCAACCCTAAACCTAACCCTCCCCCTTTCTGCCGACACATCCTTCGACCTGTTTTTTTTTTTTTTTTTTTTTTAAGGGTGGGGTGCTATTTTGGTTGCAACCACATGCAACTACATTCAACCACATTCAACTTTTTTTAAGGTGGGGTGCTTATGGTGGCTTTGGGTTGCAAGGCCCCGTCAGGGGCAATATTCAACCAAATGCAACCAAATTCAACTTTTTTTTAAATGGGGTGATTTTGGGTTGTGGGGCCCCGCCAGGGGCAATATTCAACCAATTCAACTTTTTTTTAAATGGGGTGATTTTGGGTTGCAGGGCCCCGCCAGGGGCAATATTCAACCAAATGCAACCACATTCAACTTTTTTTTTTAAGATGGGGTGATTTTGGGTTGCAGGGGCAATATTCAACCAAATGCAACCACATTCAACTCTATATATATAAATAGTTGCATGTGGTTGCATTCAGTTGCTGATTTCAAGTTTTATTTGTTAGTTGTCATTTTCGACCTCATTTTTGAACTCTGGATATATATATATATATATGCCCTGCGGGGCCCTACAACCCAAATCCACCAAAATAGCATCCCACCTTAAAAAAAAATACACAGGTGGAAGTACTGTTCATCCGAAATTCTGGGCAAGGAAATTGGATTGAAAGAGGAAAGATGGTATTTTTTAAAGAAGATGGTATTTTTGAAAAAATTTACTTTTGACAATATATTTATGAAAATAGCCCTATTTTTAATTTGTAATTATTTTATTTTTTTAGTTTCATTAATTTCCAATAATTAATTTTTAACCATTTTTTAATTATTTTTTTAAAGATGAAGTTGAGAAAAATTAATAAATTTTAAAAATATTTTAATTATATACTGTAGTAGTTTTTCAGTGATAGCTCAGCTTATTCATATTTTTGAAAATAATTTAATTATTTTTATTGATTCATGTGATTTTATAACATTGAAATATTTTTTAAATTTAATATTTTAAATAAGTAAGCATTAAATTTTAGGATATTTACCAAAAATACTAGGTTCAAAGTTTTTATTTACAAAAATACCATTTATTTTAATTAATTACAATTTTACTAAACTAAGTTTCAAAATTGCAAAAATACTAGGCCCATTCCCCCTCCCTCCTTCCCAGCCCAACCCCCTCCCCCTCCCCCAGCCCAGCCCAGCCCAGCCCAGCCCAGCCCAGCCCAGCCCACTGCCGACTTGTGTACCTTTTTTTTTTTTAGACGGGGGCTATTTTGGTTGATTTTGGTTTGCAACTCAATTCAACCACATTCAACTAAATCCAACCAAATGCAACTTTTTTTTAAAAGGTGGGGTGATTTTGGTGGTTTGGGTTGCAAGGCCCCGCCAGGGGCAATATTCAACTGAATGCAACCACATTCAACTTCTTTTTTTTAAAAAAAAGTAGGCTGATTTTGGTGGGTTTGGGTTGCAAGTCCCCGCCAGGGGCAACCACATTCAACTGAATGCAACCACATTCAACTTCTTTTTAAAAAAAGGTAGGGTGATTTTGGTGGTTTTGGGTTGCAATGCCCCGTCAGGGGCAATATTCAACTGAATGCAACCATATTCAACTGAATGCAACCACATTCAACTTCTTTTTTTAAAAAAAGGTAGGGTGATTTTGGTGGCTTTGTGTTGCAAGGCCCCGCCAGGGGCAATATTCAACTGAATGCATCCACATTCAACTGAATGCAACCACATTCAACTTCTTTTTTTAAAAAAAAAAGGTAGGGTGATTTTGGTGGCTTTGGGTTGCAAGGCCCCGCCAGGAGCAATATTCAACTGAAATCAGAAATTGAGTTGCATGTGGTTGCATTCAGTTGCAAATTTAGTTGAATATGCCCCTGCGGGGCCATGGAACCTAAATCCACCAAAATATCACCCACCTTATATATATATATATATATATATATATATATATATATATATATATATATAGTTCAAAAATGAGGTCGAAAATGACAACTGACAAATGGAACCTGAAATCAGAAATTTAGTTGCATGTGGTTGCATTCAGTTACAAATTTAGTTGAATGTGGTTGCGTTAATTTGAATATGCCTCTACCGGGCCAGAAAACACAAATCCACCAAAATAGCCCCCACCTTAAATTAAAAAAAAAGTACAGTCGGCACTTCACAGAAAGAAGGGGGAGGGTTAGGGTTTTTGCAATTTAGAAACTTAGTTAGTAAAATTGCAAAAAAATATTTTTAACAAAAATAAATGTGCAAAAATTTACTTTTTTCTATTTTTTTATGAAAAGAGCCCTAAATTTTAAACAAAATTTCTGGTTTCTACCTGTTAATTAAGCGATTTAAATTTTTTTTAATTATATACTATAATAGTCTTTCGGTGATAGCTAAACTTGTTCATATTATTGAATTTTTTTAATAATTTATATCATTTTGTGTGATTTTATAACTTGTGATATTAATCCTTTTGTAACTAGCGTAAATGCCCGTGCCTTGCACGGATATTGAATTAATTTTTCGTCTAAAATTGTATATATTGAAATTATATTTTAACTAAAAATATGATAAACGCTAAGATTTCGATCTATCGAATATTTTTATAATTATTTTGTAATATTGCATACCAATTTTTTGAACAAAATATTTTGTAATTTGATTAGATTTCATAAAATTTGGATAAATATTCATATGATAATAATCACATGAATACTTATGATTGTTCAATTATTAATTTAGTTTTAATTGCGTGAAATGAACTTTATCAAATTGAATCTTTGAGTATTATATAAATAATTATCTTTGTAAAATTGTCCGTTTATAAGAAAGGCGTACGTAAACTCATTGATTTTGTTGTAAAAAATTGATCATATATGTAAGACTATATTTTGGGACATCTATTTTATACTATAATAAGCGAAAGGGGTATAGTTTGTAGTTTGGCTAACCCCCAATTTTTGGTTATATATCCTCTCATTTTTGGTAATCACTCATCCATAACCGTTAGATCTTCAACACTAATAAATCATGACCGTTAGATACAACAATACTAAAAGTTGTTATATACAGAGGTCTAAAGTTCGATTCCCGCCAACAACATATTAATTTGTATTTAATACTAAAAATTATTATATACAAAGACGTAAGATTCGAGCTTTCAATAACATATTAAAATTAATAATATTTATAATATTACACTACACTATAAATTAATTAAAAAATTTAACAGTAACCCGTGCTTTGTACGGGTTATAAGCAAGTATTACTAAATCTCTTAATATTGAATAAAAGTCATCCTTAGGTTTGTCTCCATCATTTTTTCTAAACATATACATTTATACACTTTTAAACTTAAATATTTAGTTTTAGTCAAATATTTATCACAATATTGAGAAGTTCAATAAAAAATGGGGTAAATTGAAACATTTTGTATATTATAATATTGAATTATTTTGTATTTACAATATTTATTTCGATCGATGTAAAATATGACAACCTTAATGATCTGTGCATGTATATGAAATCCAATATCAATTTTTTTGATTTTATCGTAAATTGATCTAAATATATGATATAACTCAACCTTTATATATTATATTGATCAATATAATACATAAAAATTCATATGTACTATACTTTATAGTCGGGTTATAATCTAGCTGATCATTTTAAATAATTATTGTAATTTTGTAATATTTATAATTCAAAAATTTATATCTTTTTTGATTTTACTAATTTAACATCTACATAGAGATGTATGTAAATAATAATATTTATTATTGTACATATTTCTTAAAATCTAATATTTTTTTGTTTAAATAATTTAACATCTACATGAAGACGTATGTAAATAAATTTTTTTATTTTTGGACTCGGTTACATTATGTATAATCTATTTTTTTCCTATATCAATTATTTAAAATGAAAAAAGAAAATTGTATAGTATGCTGATTACAATATTTTTTTATAATTTTATCTAATCAATATTTTAGAATACTATGAACCAACATTTCATTTGCTCAAAAAAAAAAGGAGGACGAGATAAAAAGAGAATATAGGTGTTTTATCTTATAAGATTGTTAAACCAAACTCAGAATCAATTGTAGCACAACTGGATAAGTCATGAGTTTGAGATTAGAAGTTTAGTGGTTCAAATCCCAACACAAGCATAATTTCATTATTATTTACATTATTAATGAATGATGGCATTTTTGCAATATTTTAAAAAATAGGGATAAAATCGTAATTTCACACCCATTAAAATGGTAAATTTTACCGTTGTGTTGAAGTTTAATATATAGTAATAGATAATAGATAGATTTAATTTTTGTGTCGAAGGATGTTATGTAATGTAAAGGTTGTATCATCTTTGTAAAATGGGTTTTTTTTTTCAAAAATATTTAAGTTAAAATTTGTTTTTTCAAAAATATGGTTGTAATATGGTTGATGATGGAAGTTCGGAATAAGAAAGCTAGATTTTACCAAATGGAGGTGGAATTTGAAAATAGAGAATGTGGAATGAAGCTAAAGGAGATGAAATTCAAAAATAGAGAATATGAATTGTCTTTGAAAGAAGAGAGTCTTAGAGTGAAAGAATGTTAGGCGTATGAGTCGGTGCAAGAACCGTATGAGTCGGTGCAAGAGCAGCCCGAGGAAAAGGTTTCACGTGTAACATTGAAGGAATTTGTGAATTTATGCACCACCATCATTCCAGTAATTATTACTGTGCTTAATCTGAGATATCCACACGAGGATGAGGGACCAACTATAACTAAAGTCAAGATAGCACTAGGCATTTGGTGTCTCCTACTATTTGCTTATGTATTCAAAGTAAGTTTTGACTTTGCTACTGATGGTGCTAAACTGGTGTACTACAAAGATACTACCAATGGGAAGAAAATCTTTTATGAGAAGTTTCCAAGCATAGTGCTCGGTTGGATAGTAATATTATATTCTTTGGTATTCACACTTGCCAATTTATGGAAATTCCACCCTATATCTATGTATTGGCTCTCCGTTGTGCCAAGTCTTTTGACCACATCATATGCTTCTCTTCAACTCATTTATAGTGATAAAGATGTTGGTAGTCTTACGGTGGAGGAAGGCATTGAAATTGTTCAAAAACTTGAAAGATCCATGGGTCATGCTCGCAGAGGAAGGATGGTAATATATGTTAAAGATAAAAATCATCAACAATTTAGCATATGATCAGTGCTACGTATTAATATCTTTTGTTTAGAAGTTTGTTTAGGTTTGAACTATTTTGTTTAAATGATTATCTTTGTTAACTCTTGGTAGGTTCAAAAAAATCTTAACTTTTGCATTAATGTTCAAAGTTGATCTTATTCTTAATATGAATTATGAAATGGTTGTAGCATCTATTCCTATATATATATGGTTGCTTGACTTTTTACCTCTAAAATTACTTTGCACGAATTTTGTTAGAATTGAATCGTTTTATACGATTATTAAAACTATTATAAAATAATTGTAGTAATGTATGAATAATATATTGTAAATTTTATATTTCAATTATCAAAACGTAAATGAAGGTAACTTTTACTCTATTTATATGATAGGGGTACTTCAAGATGTGGGTGAATGCCCTCATACGTAAATGTATGTCTCGTGATGGAGGACAATTTATCATAGATTTATTATAGTTTTATTGGTTTTTAGCACAAAGGTGACGGGACGTGTCTATTTAAAATGCTTGCACTAATGATTCTGTTAATTACTACCTATGATTTCATTTAGATTGGTATTAGGTTCATTAATGATTTTAATCTAAAGTACTTGTCGATTTAAATTTTGATATTCAGTATATTCATATCAAACTAGCATTAGAAACACCTCTAATTTTATTTTAAGGATGAAAGAAACGGTTAAATTATTTATGATTGTATTGTGAACTCGTAATTCTTATAGTGTAATATGAGTAGCAATGCGTGTTGATAATGAGAATTAATGAACTTTCCCATCGAGTAATGTAAATAGTTGGAAGCATGAATGCATCAGTGTCAGGATCTGCTAATTTTTACGGTGATTAGAAAAAAATGCAAGTAATTTTGATGGTCGTTCATAATTAGTAATAAGTTGTAACGGTTGAGAATTAATGTATAGAACGTATTAAGTGTCAACGGGTATGTTGTTAAACCATTGGATAAAATTAAGTGGGTATGTTACTGGGCATTGGTTCAGGTAACGGTAAATTTTATTTTTTATGTATTATCTTCATTTTGGCCAGATTATGGATATCAAAATGTGTTTTAACTTGAATAGGTATATACATTTTATCTAATTAATAAGCGATAGTTGACATAGTGTTCAAAATTCAAGTCTCACACCGGTTAATTCGATTACAAATATTTTTGACCTAATATTCCTTAAATTCATAGTAATTTTTTTAAATAAAAAAATTCGTAGATCCAACCATACAGATTAAAAGATCACATAAAAATTATTGACAATGTTAGGTTAAATAGAAATTGATATGTAGATGATGCAATCTATAATCAAATAGTATATAAAATATACGGCATTTTATTCTAAATGCAAATAAATACTATAATTTACAATATAAAAATATTTATCTAATCATGTTTTTTTTTCTATATATAATCATATTTTTAGCAAAAAAATTCAACTTTATAATATATTATTTATCAATTTATTTTGGCACAAGTATTGCTCTGGTGTGGTTAGATTTGCAAAAAAAAATCGTTTTAAGGCACTTGTATAGATAAATTTAACTTGTTAGAGATCAAAATAGAATAAATTGTTTGAGGTATGTGACATTTTGATAATGAATTTTATATTTTATCTAAACAGAATGATTAGCATAATGGTTGAGAATGTCACTTTTAAGTCAAATGTCATGAGTTCCATTCCAAACTCCCATTTTAATTTTTCTGAAATAAAATTATAATGACATTTTTGTAATTGCATAATAAATAAGGCTATATTGGTAATTCCACAAGCATTTTTTAGGCACTTTTTACCCTTGTGTTGCCATTTAATATTTGTAAAAAAATCATTTTAAGGCACTTGTATAGATAAATTTAACTTGTTAGAGATCAAAATAGAATAAATTGTATAAGGTATGTGACATATTGATAATGAATTTTACATTTTATCTAAACAGAACGATTAGCATAGTGGTTGGAAATGTCACTTTTAAGTCAAATGTCATGAGTTCAATTCCCAAATCCAACTTTAATTTTTCTGAAATAAAATTATAATGGCATTTTTTAATTGCATAATAAATAAGGCTATATTGGTAATTTCACAAGCATTTTTTAGGCACTTTTTGCCCTTGTGTTGCCATTTAATATATAGTAATAGATAGATTTACAAATAGCTAACTTAAAATTGTAGTTAAATTATTGAGAAGACTTTGAGAATCATAAAAGATAATAGATACAACTTTAAGCACAAAATCAAAAATAAAAAAAGTATATATTTATCAACAAAATTAATGTGGATCATCAAAAATAATAATAAAATTTTTAAACATTAATTTGCAATTAATTTAACCTAACTAAAAAAAAAATATTACATTTCATAACCTATTGTTCTAGGGGTTATGGTCCAAAATACTTTTGGTAAGAATAACTTATCGATCTGGACGTGAGTGAAAAGGATAGGGACACTTCCCCAATCAGAAAGCAAAGTTCCCGCTAATGGTATACTTAGTGTAAGCGAACTACGAGAACCGGTTGTTAAGAATGATGAATTAACAGTCTTATTAACAATATTTAACCATTCTTTTTTTATAACTTAGGAGACGTGTGAGATGAAAGTCTCATGTACGGTTTTGAATGAGAGAAAGAAGTGAGAAATCCTCCTCTGTACTCTAACTCTCCCACTCCATTCCTTAATTTTCTTTCTGTTACTTCGCAAGTAACTGTTTTAACTTCAGCCAATCGAATTTTTGATATTCCTTTTTTATTTCTATGTTATTTATTTTTAGCACAATCCTTTTAGTGGAAAATTGGGCCAAGCTTAATTGCAATTCAATTAAGTGAAAATCCTTCTTTGTATCATTTCTTCAAAAGTTGATAAGCTAGGCGGATACGTAAAAGAGATTTTTTCTTTTCCATCGCTTCGGCATGTATAAAAAAAATATTGTGACATTTTTTTTCTTGCAGTCTTTTCACAGATAGTCAGAACTTCATCTGGGTTCGAATGGTACTAAGAGGTCCACTAAAGATCAGAAATTTTTGAAGAAAGGTATTAACACGATAGTTGTACATTTCAATTTGAATTAGGGATTCCGTGTACAAGGTGTGTGTTGCCCAGTAATTAACAATTGTAGAAGGGGGGTTGAATACAATTGTATAAGATTTTCGACTTAAACAGTAATAACACAAGTATGAATCAATAACAGCTTTATTAATTCTGATATAAAACTGTTACAAAACTCTCTTAAGAAATTCTTATGTTCTTAAGAGCTGCTAGGTTACAAGATAACTCGTGTAAGAGATTTCACTAATGTAAAACCTAAACTGTGTTTATATAGCATACACAGTTACACTATCAATTACAAGATATTCTAAATCAATTACATATATCTCTGAATGCATATCTTGTATGATAGCTGCCTTCCTATAAATTAGGAACCGACATATCAATCTTCCTTGATCTCTGGTCTAATGAGAATCTTTACGAAATTCTGACCAGCTTCTAATACTGACGATACCTTCATACTGACGTTGTATTCCTGATGACATCATCATCAGTATCTTGATCAGTAACAATCCAGATCCTGATATCACTTGAATCAATATCTAACAATCTCCCCCAATTTGTACTTAACGAAATAAATCACAAATTATTTGATTCAATGATGTCAAAAACTCAAAACAAAATTCTACTAGTAATCTTCAGGCTTAGTCTCAGAAATTCTCACTCACAAAGAAATTATTTATCTGCAAGAATCTTGATAACAATTCCTCTTCCTTCTCTGCCAGAACCTGAATCAGTCTTTTCTTCAGATTCTTGAGTTCTTCATTGTTCTTATTAATCTGATAAATACCAGCCCTGAGATTCTGAATTGAGCTCCTTGGTAAATCGAACTCTCCCAACAGTAAATATGCAAGATCTCTTCCTCCAGGATTCAAAGATAACTATTCTTGCATCAGAATTACTTCTTTAACAGCTGAACCCTTTTGCATTTCTACTTCTTGACCTTCTGTGTTCAAGTACATGGGAGTATAATTACCATCATACCTTGATCCATCATCTAGAAACCTGGATTTGATTGTACCTAAGATCATACCACACCAGTTTTGATAAACACTGGCTTCTGTATCAGGAATTCTTCTGTTTTCAAGTAAATAAAGAACATATTTCAGTTCTTTTGTTGTCTTGCATAACACATCATGAATAAACAATCTCTTAACACTCTTGTCCTTCATGAAGTATAACATCTTCTCCACTTTCTTAGAGTCCACAACGCAAGCAACAATTGCAACAGATTCAAGTTCCCAAAGATCATCAATAGTCAGTTCATCACCAAATTTCTTAGTAAGAAAATGTTGATCCATTTGAACTGTAAATTCTATTTCAGCATCTTTAAAACCAATACCACTTCTAGTGTAAGGTACCAGTCCTGTCAGTTCAGATTGCATTTTGATCCACATTGGTGAAGATTTATCAGATTCAGAAGCTTTAGCCTTCTGAAGACCAGGAATCATTTGAGGTGGTAAATACATACCAGCAGATTTAAAAATCCTTGGTCCAGTATACTTCATGTCATCAACATGAACCCACTTTCTTCCTTTCTGCTTGTGCATTAATTCACTGGGAATTTCCTCCTCAAAAACTTTCTTAGAATCATACCACACATCTTTATCAGATTCAAAGATTCGTTTCAAGTACTCAATTCTTGCATCTTCAACTTCCCTGAACCTTCTTTGATAAATCTCTTTTGAATGAGATCCTTCAGAAACACCTTCTCGTGCTTTCACAACTGACTTTTTCCTCCTAGTTCTTAGCAAACTTTCTTCTTCAACTGTTTCATCAGAAACATTAAATTTGTTGTCTGGAACTAATTCAAGAAGAAGTGGAGTTTTCTTCTTTCCTCCATCAGAAACTTCTTCAATTCTGATTCCACTAGATCTTGTCTGCCTTGTACTTGCCTGTACAGTATTCCTTCCTCTGCCTCTGTTTCTTCCTCCTCTGCCTCTTCCTCTTCTTACAGTAGGAGCTTTCTTCTGTCTTGCAATCTCCTCAAAGATCATGTTTTGTTCCTTTACAATTTCATCAGTAGTCATATCAGGATTTTCTTCAGAAGTTAATTCAAGTGCCTTTTTAGCATGATACTGATGAAACTTATCACTGTTCCGATAAACAAGTTCACTTCCACCTGATTCAATGATAATTTCTTCAAAGAGGTGAGGAGCATCTTGTACATCAGTAATCAACATATCTTCATCACCTTCAGGAATTGTAGACAGAGTTTGCCTTCTTTTTCCAGATTCAGAAACATGAGTTGACTGATTAGTTTGAGTCTGAGTTGAACTCCTTCCCTTTACTAAACCAACATCAGAGGTTCCTTTTCCTTTCCCATGATGACCATCATTTCCAGAAGTATCATCCTTATCCTTTCTTACAACTGGATTAGGTGTACATTTTGTTTTGACCACCTTCTCCCCCTTTTTGACATCAGCATCTTCAATGAAGAAAGATAAGATAAGCTTGAGTGTCTCATCAATATTGTCAACTTTCGATTCCAAGACAGCCATTCTTGAATCCATCTTCTTTGCAAGTGCTTTAACATCATCAGCAAGAAGACGTGCTTGAGAAGCAGTAGTAGATATAGAAACAGTTGTTTGAATACCTGCTTGAAATTTATCATTAACACCCTTCATAGAATCAATCTCACTCTTCAATCCCTTTGCTAGAAGAGCATTAGTCTTGAGAAGGGCCTTAAGTTCAGGAGTAGGCATCCTCGTGGCAATATGTCCAGAATGAAAAAGAGCATTTTGAAAATTCATCTCAGCATTCGGCTGATTCCATTCAGTATCCCATTCATATCCCCTTGCAGCTTGAGTATCAGGAGGAAGTAAGGAACTGTACTCCCCTCTGAACTCTTCTTGAGTAACAGACTGCATGTATCTACTCGAAGACCCATAAGTAGATAGTAGACTTGCTTTTATTGCTGCCTGCATTTGAATTGCCTCAGGATCATCTTCAGAATGATCATCATCATCATCTGAGCTATCATCAGACTCAGGAATTTTATTATCCATATTTTCTTCAGAATTCATAACTCCTTTCATTCTCAAATCAACAGTAGATGGAACTGTTGGTTCCTGAAGACCTGCAATAGGAATAGAAACATTTCCTAGATCTCTCTGTTCTTTTAAAGTGATCTCATCACTTCTCACAACATTACCTAAGTTGCTTTAAATAGCAACTTCTACCTCACTAGAAGTGTGTAACTTCTCACCCATGTCTACCTCTCCTTTTGCTAGTTCAGGAGACTGCCTCTCATCACTCTTCTTTTTCTCTAATTGTTTTCTCACATCCTCACTAGAAAAGCTCTGGCTCATTATTATTTGTGAAGAAATAAGAGGTGGCTGAGAAGAGTGGACTGAAGTCATACAAATAGAGGTATCCCTTGTATCAGGTCTATCTATAATCATACTATCAGTGTTAAGAGAAGTAGAGATAGAGGTGTTACCTGACGAAGTAGTTAAAGAATCCATTGGCCTTGCAGAAATTGGCTCGATAAGCAATGGAATAAGCAATGGAATCCATTAAAGAATGGTTCTTGTGTGACTGGATCTACAGTAGCCGCTGAACTACTTTGTAGTTCAGGTTCTTGTGGGCTAGATCCTTTCAGAGGTGAAGTGGTCCTCTGTTTCTTGTGTCTCTGAAAAACCTTCTCAGAAGAATCTTTCTGTTGAAGTGACACAGGTTTGAATCCAAGCTGTGCTGCAATCTTGTTCACAGCATCAACAGACATCTCAATTATTCTTCTCTTCGGAGATGCATGTTCTGGAGAATCAGAAATTTCAACAGTCTTCACAGGTGTAGCATTAGGAGTAGAAATATCAGGATTGGTAGTTGAGTCAGGAACTGATGATACAACCAGATTCTGATCATTGTCTATAGTATCTTCAAGATTCTGTATCTCTAGAGGAATGAAGTATGGACTCTTTTTATGTAATCTCCTTCTTTTCTTTGGCTTTTCAGAAATAGCCATTTCTTTGGGAGCTACAGTAATGACTTCCTTTTTCTTCAAAGCAACATATAAAGGAACTTTGTCATCATCGGAATCATAATCAGACTCAGAATCAATTTTCTGACTGAATTTCCTCTTTTCTCCTGTTTCCTTATACATCCCAATGTCAATCAAAGATTGACCAACTTTAAGCACAGATTTCTCCTTTGCCAGGACCCCTTGTTCACCCCCTTGTAACTTCTTTTGAGAGTGAGTTTGAGTGGAGAAATCCTTTGATCCTGATTGTCTTCCAGACACATCAGACCTAGCTAATTTCTTTGATATTACAACTAATGCCTTTTGGGAGACACTAGAGGTGGATGACTGTTTGGTAGAGTGTTTGAGTTGAGTGCTTTGGTTAGAAACAGGATTGGTAATGTCCTGTCTCATAGCACCAGAACTAGGTCCTTGACCATCAGTAATTGATCCATAATGAGTAGGCATTCGCTTGGTTAAAAGAAGCCTGACCTCATTAGGAATATATGCAGTTATACCTTCAAAACCATTTGCCTTATCACTCTTAAGCAGCGAACTGATGTTATTAGCAGAAATCTTAAAGATAGATAAATCTGTATCATCGGCAAATTCAACATTGGGACATAGGTACGAGAATATTAACTGAATAAATCTAGTATAGCAGACAAAACCACATTTATCTTTCTTTCTAGCAGTTAATGCTCGCAATATAAAAGACCCATAATCAAAAGGAGTTTCATAGATTAGAGAGTACCCAATGTGAACTGAGGCAGTAGGTAAGGCATCAAAGTTAGACACCTTATTCAAGAAACACCTACTTATGGTATCAAAGAAGAAATTCCATTCCTTCTTAGGCTTAGTTCAGAATAGATCTCCAAATTTCTTTGGTTGTCCATTGTAGCCCAACTTTAAAGCAAACTCCAAAAGAAAAGCATCAGTAAACTTTTCTGGAGTCTCACCATTTAGATATGGTAGTTGAAGAGCTTTACAAACAACATCTGGAGTGACTTGATGTGTAACACCATTGTATTCGAAATTCATATTCGGCTTTCCTGATGGCATACACTCACCAAAAACAGCAGTACTCCACACCTGCATAACACTCTTAAAAGAAACTTTGGCAGGTTGAGTTAGAGCATAATTGATTGGACTTGAGGCCAAAAGATCCTGAATGATATGAAAATCATTATCTAGTTCCTGATGATCAAGAACTGCAGTAAATTTGTTAGGAGCAAAAGTAACACCATGAATTACAACTTTATTGTTTGTGAATGCAGATGAAGACATTTTTAAATCGAATGTGTAGGAATTTGTGATTTTCGATTTAGGGTTTGTGTTCGCACAAAGTGATAGAGAAGATACACTACTGATACTTCGAGAATCAAGGAATCAATTTAGAAAACTAAATTAATTATAAACAAAACTAATGTTTTCTCAAAGACAGATGTCAGCAATCTACTCGTGCACACATAGGTAATGGACAAAATTACGTGTAAGAGTGGTAATAACCGCACGCGTCACGATTTTCAAACTGTATGTATATACTCAAGTGAGTACAATACACGCGCCCGTATTATTTTGAGAAATAAGATTGTGATTAAAATAAAACAAGGTAATTTGTTTTAAATAAAGAAATTTAAAACATCACAAAAAAACCTGGTACTTACACTAGAAATATGAATCGTTTCATATTCTCGTTTCACCCTTCTCTATTTAATCCTAGAGACTTGTCCACTTACTTTTTAACCCTTCTTCTTCTTCTTCTCTCCTGCAAACCAAAAGCTTTTCTTGCAAAATTTCTCAGTACAGAGATGGCAAAACTTACCATCAAAGAAAAGAATCTTCATCTTGTCAAGAAAAGAGATATCTTCAGTTATACTCGTGAAGAGTTTGATACTTTCGACTGGGAAAGACAACTTGAGACTCTCTGGTTGCAGATGGATGCAGATCTCGAGGAAATCGAGAAGGAAAAACCTGCAAAAGTGATTGACATCGATGCTGCCCTTCAAGCAACATTAGCATGGCTTTCATCTAAGGCATCCTCATCCAACTCCATCAACCATTGTTAATGAATATGTCACCAAAAATAACATTATCCCTGTCAACCTCCACCCAAACAAAGTGGCAAAGATGGGATCTGGGATGGCTACTAACAATGGAGTGGATTGGATTTTATTTCCTGTTGAATAGATTAGTAGATAGAGAACAAAAAGATGTAATCTTTGAATGTAATCTCTTTCTTATTATTAATGAAAATTTTTGTTTCTCTATAATCTTATTCATTGTTTTCTGCATTGAACTTGTTCTTCAAATAATTAAATCAAAGAAATAATCATGAAAACTAATTAAAGTAATCACCCTATTAACAAGTTCAAGAATCACAAGTATATCATGAAAATAGAACAGAAAACAAAATACTGATATATATTACTGATAAGTGAAATATCGCATCAGTATTTGATGTTTGACTGAAGTCAGGATTGATTTTTCATCAGGATTTGAAATGCATCAGGATTCGACGAACATCAGTATTTGATCTTTCTCCGTTCTCAGAAACTATCATAGTTTACCATTCCTAGTTCATTCACCAACTTTGTAAATGTAGCTTCAGGAAGTGGCTTGGTGAATATATCAGCTAGCTATTGATCAGTAGGAACAAAGTGTAACTCAATTGTTCCTTCCATTACTTGCTCTCTTATGAAATGATATCTTATACTGATATGCTTAGTAAGAGAATGCTGCACTGGATTTCCTGTCATAGTAATAGCACTTTGGTTATCACAATAAATAGGTATTTTTGAATATGACAAACCATAGTCCACTAGCTGATTTCTCATCCACATGATCTGAGCACAACAGCTTCCTGCAGCAATGTACTCAGCTTCTGCAGTTGATGTAGAGATTGACTTTTGCTTTTTACTGAACCAAGAAACAAGTCTTCCTCCAAGAAACTGACAACTGCCTGAAGTACTTTTTCTGTCTATCTTACAGCCTGCAAAATCAGCATCAGAATAACCACATAAATTAAAATCAGATTCCCTAGCATACCAAAGGTCAAGTGATGGTGTGCCCTTCAAGTATCTGGAAATCTTTTTGACATCTATAAGATGTGGTTCTCTTGGTTCTGCCTGAAATCTTGCACATAGACAGGTTGCATACATGATATCTGGTCTACTAGCAGTTAGATACAATAGTGAGCCAATCATACCTCTGTAACTAGTTACATCCACCTCTGTACCTTGATTAGGATCAAGTTTGGTAGCTGTAGCTATGGGAGTTGATGTAGTAGAGTTGTCTTGCATGTTAAACTTCTTCAATAGGTTCTTTGTGCATTTTGACTGATTGATAAAGATTACATCATCAGTCTGTTTAACTTGTAGACCTAAGAAATAGCTCATTTCTCCCATCATGCTCATTTGATATCTAGACTGCATTAGCTTTGAATACTTCTCACATAATTTAGAGTTAGTTGACCCAAAAATGATATCATCAACATAAATTTGAACTAATAACAAATCCTTACCATGATTCAAATAAAACAAGGTTTTATCAATTGTACCTCTTTTGAATCCACTTTCCAGTAGGAATTGAGCCAATGTCTCATACCAGGCTCTTGGAGCTTGCTTTAGTCCATAAAGTGCTTTATCCAGTCTGTAGACATAATCTGGATGTTTTGAATCAACGAAGCCAGGAGGTTGTTCAACATAAACTTCCTCCTCTAATTCTCCATTGAGAAAAGCACTCTTCACATCCATCTGGAAAACTTTAAATTTCTTGTGAGCTGCATATGCAAGAAAAATTCTGATAGCTTCCAGTCTTGCAACAGGAGCAAATGTCTCATCATAGTCTATTCCTTCTTGTTGAGAATATCCTTTTGCAACTAGTCTTGCTTTATTTATGATGATAGTGCCATCTGAATCTGTCTTGTTTCTGAATACCCACTTTGTACCTACAATGGACCTTCCTTTAGGTCTTGGTACAAGTTTCCAGACTTCATTTCTTTCAAACTCATTTAGTTCTTCTTGCATAGCCATTACCCAATCAGCATCCTTTAGTGCATCTTCAACTTTCTTAAGTTCCTCCTTTGACAGAAAGTTATGATAAAGACATTCATTTTGAGTTGCACTTCTGGTTCTAACACCTACTTCAGGATTCCCAATAATTAAATCAGGTGTATGACTTTTAGTCCATTTCCTTGCTGGTGGTAGATCATTCCTTGAATTTGATGCTTCCCCATGATTGGTATTATCTTCAAAAGAACTATTGTTTTTAGAAGCTCCCCCTGAGATATTGCTATCTGTTTCTGATCTGCTGTCAGAATTGTCACTTGAATCTATTTCTGATGAATCTCTTCCTGATGTTTGATTTGTTTCATTGTTGATGGTCTCTTGATGTTGCTCCCCCTCAACATTTGCATTTCCATCAGTAATCTGTATTTCATCAGTAATAGACGGTTCATCAGTATTTGAGGAATTTTCAGTATCTGACAAGATTTCATCAGAATTCTTGGAGGCTTCATTTGCAAAAATCAAATCATCATGAAAGTCTTCAGAAATTCCTGTAATCTTTTTATCATCAAAAGATACATTTATTGACTCCATGACTGTCTTTGTTCTTAGATTGTAGACTTTAAAGGCTCTTGTTGATGGATAGCCAATAAAGATGCCCTCATCAGCTTTAGTTTCAAATTTTCCAAGCTGTTCAGGATGAGGTCTCAGAACAAAGCACTTACAGCCAAATACATGCAAATGCTTCAGACTTGGCTTCTTCTCCTTGATCATCTGATAAGGAGTTACACCATGTCTGTTGATCAATGTAATATTCTGAGTGTAGCATGCTGTGTTGACTGCTTCTGCCCAGAAATATGTAAGAAGTTTAGCTTCCTCCAACATAGTTCTACCTGCTTCAATAAGAGTTCTGTTCTTTCTTTCAACTACTCCATTTTGCTGGGGTGTGCCTGGAGCAGAGAATTGTTGAACTATTCCTTTGTATTTACAGAACTCTACCATTGCTGAATTTTTGAATTCAGTTCCATTATCACTTCTTAAAATCTTGACTTTATGCTTTGTGCCAGTCTCGATGAGTCTTACATGGTCCAAAAGTATCTCAGCTGTTTCATCTTTTCTGTGCAGAAAATAAACCCAGGTAAATCTAGTATATTCATCAACAATGACTAGAGTATACCTTTTCTTACTGATGGACATTATATTCACTGGTCCAAACAAGTCAAGGTGAAGCATGTGATATGGTTCATCAATTGAGGATTCAGATTTACTCTTGAATGATGTCCTTCTCTGTTTAGCCTTCTGACAAGCATCACAGAGTCCATCAGGAGTATACAATGCCTTTGGTAATCCTCTTACCAAGTCTTTCTTAACCAACTCATTTATATTGTTGAAGTTGAGATGAGAAAGCTTCTTATGCCAATTCCAACTTTCATCTACAGAAGCTTTGCTGATGAGGCATGTAGCTGGACCATCAGTATTGGTATGAATGTTGGCTTCATAAATGTTACCATGTCTTTGACCAGTTAATGCAACCTTCCCTGAAGATTTGCTGATTACTTCAAAATGAGTATCATTGAAATTGACATGATAACCTCTGTCTGTGATTTGACTAACACTTAGCAGATTGTGTTTGAGTCCTTTCACGTACCAGAGCTACTTTTTCAATGATGACATTTCCAATTACAATACTGCCATATCCCAAAGTTTGTCCAATGTTGCCATCTCCATAAGACACAGTTGGGCCAGCCTTCTCCTCAAATTCTGATAGCAAGGTTTTGTCTCCAGTCATGTGAACAGAGCATCCACTATCTATGACTAACACATTTTTCTTTTTACCCTGCAATTAGAATCACAAAGAACTCAGTTAGAATTTTTAAGAACCCACACTTGTTGGGTTCTCTTTTTATAGAACTTAACATTTTTAGCAGCAGAAGATTTTTTTGTAAAAACGCCTTCATCAGGATTGAGTCCATCAGAATTAGTCTTTTTCTTAACAGATACATGCTTAGTGTTCAAGTTCTTTGTTTTTCCAAAATTTGCACTTTTATTGAACTTAGGCAAAGGCTCATAATAATTATAGTACAAATTATGGTATTCTTCACATGTATAAATAGAATGCCATTTACTGCCACAATGGAAATAAGGATTCTGTGGTTTATAAAATACTGATTTATTCCTAATGTCAGACTTAGGAACTATAGTAGCCTTCTTTTTACTCCTCCTGCAATCAATAGCAAGATGATTAGAGTTACCACAGTTAAAGCATACTTTCCTTGGTGCATTTGGAATATACTTATAATTATTCTCCTTGTTTATTCCAACTTTACCATTCTTGTTCCTTTTGACAGTTGGAACTTTCTTCCTATCTGTTACTTCACAGATTCTATCCCTTAATTGTTTCTTAGACAAAAGACCTACATTCTTGTTTTTGACAGTTCTAGTCTCAGAATGATGTGTAGAAGTGGATCCCTTATCTGAAGTAGATTTGGGATTTTCTGGATACACATAATTAACAGGTTTTAATTTGGTTTTAGTACTGTCTGTGACATATCTGTAGGTTTTTGGATTTGTTGAGTCATCAACTATAACTCATCCTGGATTAGATGAAACAACTTTTTCTTTGTCCTTTTTCTCATTCTCTGGCTTATAACCTAGACACTCTTTCCAGTTTTTATCAGTAATAATTTCATGAGTTTTTGTTCCAGAATGTGTCCAGGTTCTGAGTTTTTCATTTGCCTCTTTAAGTTGCATTTCAAGTTCATTACATTTAAACTCTATTTCAAGTTTCATGTGTTTAGCATTATCACATTCTGCTTGAACTTCCTGCAAGAAAATTAACTCAGCTTCTAGATGATCATTTCTCTTAACAACCTCTGCCATTTCAGATTTTATTCTAGTATTTTCAAGAGACTGACTCCTAAAACTAATATGTAGAGATTTTAAAAAAGATCTTAGCTCAGAGACATTATTAGTATCAAAATTTCATATACCTTATTTTCACCAGCAGAAGTCTCATCGGTTTTAGCCATCAAAGCATAATTCACTTTTTCTTCTTCAGAGTCAGATGATGAGTCCATCCAATCCTTGCTTGAATAAATGAGAGCTTTGGTTTTGGTCTTCTTGCACTCAGTTGCAAAGTGACCCATTCCATCACAGTTATAGCATCTGACTTTTGACTTGTCAAATTTGCTGCTTTTCTCTTCTTTCTTCTTGTACCTGTCTTTGTCAGCATTGAAGGTTCTCTTCTAAAATTTCCCTTGCTTCCTAGCCTTTCTGAACTTCATCTTCTTGAAGCCCTTGACTATCATAGCAACCATTTCCATTATATCAGAATCAGTAGAGTCATCATCAGTATCAGAATCAGACTTAGTATCAGTATCTGATGATGAGTCATCAGGAATTGACTCTACCACTCTACTCTTTCTGCTAGAAACCTCCTCAGCTTTTCCCTTTGATTTTGATTCAACATTCAAAGCAACAGATTTTGTCTTGACATTCTTCTTATTCTTTCTTTGTTGAACCTCAAGATCATAGGTTCTAAGCATCCCATAAACTTCATCAAGAGTCAGCATCTTCAAATCATATTGATACCTTATGATTGAAGCTTGAGTATCCCACTCCTCAGTTAGAGCTCTGAGAAACTTGGTGTTTGAGTCCTCTGGATCATACTCTTTGCCAACTAGTGATAGATTGTTCAGTAATGTCAAAAATCTATCATACATATCAGTAAGGCTTTCATCAGATTTAGCATCGAACTGCTCATACTCCTGAATCAACAGAGCCCTTCTGTTTCTTTTGATAGATTCAGTACCTTGGCATTGAGTTTCCAAAGTATCCCAAATTTCCTTTGCAGTCTTGCATGCTATTACCCTGTTTGACATGACATTATCAAGACTGTTATGCAAAATATTTTTTACCTTTGCATCTTTGAGTACTTGAGCCTTTTCCTCTATCGTCCACTCACTCTTTGCCTTAATGACATAGTGTTCAGCAACAGTCTCTGTTCTTGCAACTAATCTTGTTGGAAGAAATGGTCCATCATTGATCCTATCAAGATAGTCTGGATCAGTTGCTTCCAGATACATTAGCATTTTCACCTTCCATGTTGGATACTCAGTTTTCTTGAGAATTGGAATTTTGATGCTTTCATACTTGCTTGTCGACATCTTAAGATCGTTTCTGATTAATATTAATCAGTTTGCTCTGATACCAATTGTTGCCCAGTAATTAACAATTGTAGAAGGGGGGTTGAATACAATTGTATAAGATTTTCGACTTAAACAGTAATAACACAAGTATGAATCAATAACAGCTTTATTAATTCTGATATAAAACTGTTACAAAACTCTCTTAAGAAATTCTTATGTTCTTAATAGCTGCTAGGTTACAAGATAACTCGTGTAAGCGATTTCACTAATGTAAAACCTAAACTGTGTTTATATAGCATACACAATTACACTATCAATTACAAGATATTCTAAATCAATTACATATATCTCTGAATGCATATCTTGTATGATAGCTGCCTTCCTATAAATTAGGAACCGACATATCAATCTTCCTTGATCTCTGGTCTAATGAGAATCTTTACGAAATCCTGACCAGCTTCTAATACTGACGATACCTTCATACTGACGTTGTATTCCTGATGACGTCATCATCAGTATCTTGATCAGTAACAATCCAGATCCTGATATCACTTGAATCAATATCTAACAGTGTGAAATATATACACAAATCATTTCTTGATTATAACTAAATACCTGCCAGTATTGACATGTAGATTGAGACTCTATCTTTATTCCCGTGGCATCATATATATGTGAAGAGCTTTTAATGCTAGTCATAAGATTACCAAATTGAAGATGTAGTGCTTATTAGCGAGCGTTTGGTTAATTAATATTTCTTGGACGAAATAAATGATATCTCGATCGAGAAGAAAATCGGGAAATACGGTATGACCTAATATATCTGATAAGTCATAATACTAGTCACCACCAGAGCCACAAAGGACTATATAAATTGATTTGTTTCTGATGATAAGCTCCAATTGCATCAACAAAAGATATTTTAGCAATTTGCATTAAACTTAAACTTCCCTCTTGCATACGCTCCCTCTCCCTCCTACTCTCCCCGGAAATTCCTACCCTCCCCAGAAGTACGCGCGATCAATTCTGCCTACTATTGGATTCGAGCTTGGGCTTCTGTTGCTGAAATAAAAACATCTTTTTCCACGTGTTTCGATACAATCCATAAGGATCATTAGAAAGTGCATTAACATAAATACAAGTACAGTGTAAACGTGGCAATACAAAAGTATGTAAACAATAAAAACGTACTAACAAAGGCTTAAATTTTGTATCTTGTCTTTATTCTTCTTTCAAAAACATTTTATCAAGGTTGTTAATTAATTTCGAAAATTGGATGAACTCTAGATTTTGATGTTAATTATGATAAAGTAATTTCGAATAAATATAAATCTCAAATTAAAATTGAGCTTATCTGAATTCTGTTTCAAATCAAAAGTTAGAAAGCCATTTCTGTATATATTATATGTTTAGATTGTAGATCGGGTTCCAATTTCAATTTGATATACATAAAAATTAAATTTTAGCAGAAACCTTTCATGTGTTGAGGAACAATTAAAAATTTCATGTTCGCCCCAATCCATTCAAACCAGGATGCCGATTCATGTATCTAAAGTATATTCGTGTGAACCTACTAATGTTGGGTAAACGATAACTTATCGATCCAAATTCAGAAAAGTAAGATGTTAGAATTTTTTTTAGGCATAATCGGACATGTAGATCAAGCAAAGATCAACAAATTAGGCGAAAAAATAGAATAAAAATCGACTGATATGGGTTAAAAATAAGCCCTAAAGACACATTTAATGTGCCATTAATTAGACCCAATATGGTCAAAACGTGGGGTCCACCAGATGGGCCCAAATCCTATTTATGATATTAATTTCGTAATTAATATTAAGGGTAATGACCAGCTCAGCAATGAGAGTCAAATAAGGATATTACTCCTGCTTGACTTAGCCTCCAAGGTACCTACTTCAACAAGGAAACTGATTCCTACAAGGAAAGAGTCTAGAACCTTCCTCAAGGCGGTGACTTGCCCACCAAGTCACCTAATTCTACTACGATCCTAGGGCTTCTCAGCCTATATAAGGGCCTGACCCCTTATTCTCAGAACTACGTCTTTGGCTTGATTCTTAATACGAGATACGTAGGCACTCTGTGAGGACTGTTCAGTCTCGAACACGGAAACAGCCATTAAAGCACGAAGCTCCCGAACCCTAGCATTAAATACAGATTCATAACCTAGTTTTTATTCCACAACATTTGATGCCGTCTGTGGGAAAAAGACATGAACCATGGTTCAAACACAACGAACACCAGTTCCTACCGAGGCTCTACCTCTAATCTCTGCTCCACCCATCACTGAGCAGGTATCCCCAACAACAGGGGCAATCATTCAAACTCAAGCTTCTCAAACCCAGGTTTCTCGACCCCCAGGGACGAATCCCCATGTTGAGAGAACGTTACCAATGGTCATCCACCCAGGTCAAGAAACCAGCTCTCTTCAGACGCTGGTTTCTCCTTTAGTTGATCCCAATCGCCCGTTACCACCAGGGATACAGATCCATACTATAGATCTCCCCATGAATACTAACCTGATGTATGGTCTGCCTAATTACCCTCCAATTACTCAAGGTCCTGGACCCAGTAGCCATGCTTTGCAGATCCGAGATCGAGAGTATTATGACTACTCCGGTCCCTATACTGATGATTCATCGTCTGAGGATGATGATCATGATGAAGCCCCGAGAAGGCGATGTGCTTGCAGAGAACCAAGAAGGAGAACATAAACTATCCAAGATGGACCCCCTTTGACAGCTGCTGAGAGAATCAAGGCTCATGAGGCCGAGATTTTAAGGATAAAGGAAGATATTGCGAGAGAACAAGCTAGGTTGAATCAAACTCAATCTCCTCCAACCTCAGGATCGATTCCCATTATAGACTTAGAGAGGTCTTCAAGAAGGCAGAGAAGGGCTGACGCCCCAACTGGAAGAACAACAAGGGTGGAAACCCCCAGGAGCAACCCCAAGGATCTGATGCCACTTGGGGATCCTGATGATCCCACACCCTCGTTTACCGAGGAGGTGATGAATGCTCACATCTCTAGGAAGTTTAAGATGCCAACAATCAAGGATTATGATGGAACGGGTGATCCCGCAAATCATGTCAGGACGTTTTCGAACGCACTGCTGTTGCAGCCTGCAAGTGATGCCTTAAAGTGTAGGGCGTTCCCTCAAACCCTGTCGGGCATGGCTCAAAGATGGTATAGCCGGTTGCCTGCAAACTCAATTGGCTCTTTTAAGGAGTTAAATGCTACTTTTGTTAGCCAGTTTATCAGCGGAAGAGTTCATGAGAAAAGCTCTGCATCCCTCATGTACGTGGTGCAAGGGAAGAATGAAAATCTGAGAGATTACCTCAAGAGGTTCACTAAAGAGACGTTGAATATCACTGATTTGGAGAATAAGGTGGCCATGGTAGCCCTGGAACACGGAACCACTGATCTATTCTTTAAAAGGTCATTGGCAAAACATCCTCCTGAAAACATGGCCGAGCTCCAATGAAGGGCTGACAAGTATATTAAAGCTGAAGATAGCATGAAGAAAGAAGCCACAGTAAGTGTAGAAGGAGGTAACAACGACACCAAGAAGCGAAAGCAAGACCATGAGTATGATGACCAGGAGTATGATGCTATGGACAAGTATCCCCGAACTAGCGAGGACTCCGACTATGCCCCTAAGAAGAACCAAGGACCGAGGTTCACTGAGTATGCAAGGTTGAATACTCCTAGGAGTCTAATCTTGTTGGACATTGAGAAGGATAAGGATTTTCGATGGCCGAAGCCACTCAGGGGTGATCCTGCAAAGAGAAACAAGAATCAGTATTGAAGATTCCACAGAGATGTGAGGCATGACACTGATGATTGTAAGCAACTCAAAGATGAGATCGAGTTTTTGATTCGTAGAGGGAAACTGAGCCACTTCACTAATGGTGACGACCATGGTAATCAGAGAAGAGAGTATGATAGGAGGGATGACGATCAAGATCGCAACCCACAGCCCCGAGGGCCAGTAATCAACATGATCTGAGGAGGCCCGACTTCGGCCGACACAACAAGGAATTCTCGGAAGGCTTATGCCAGAGAAGTGATGCACATCGTGGGAGAGGCCCCGAAGCGTGAAAAAACTGAAGTAATGATTGGTTTCGATGACTCAGACTTGGAAGGGGTGAAGTTCCCCCATGACGACCCGTTGGTCATAACTTCTGTGATTGGAAACTCAGAGGTGAAGCGAGTCTTGATAGACAATGGAGCTTCCGTTGACATTCTGTTTCATGATGCATTTGTGAAGATGGGATACAATGATTCTCAGTTGACCCCTAATAACGTGCCTATATATGGATTTAATGGAGTAGAATCCAAAGTTGAATGGACTATTCAGTTGCCTGTAACTATTGGACAGGAGCCCAAGGAGGCCACCCAGATGTTGAACTTCATGGTAATCAAGGCGGTTTCAACGTACGATGCTATCCTCGGAAGGACTGGACTTCATGCATTCAAGGCCGTCGCCTCAACTTATCATATGAAGATCAAGTTCCCGACCAGGAATGGTGTTGGAGAACATAAAGGAGATCAAAAGATGGCACGAAGCTGTTATGTAGCCTCGTTAAGGTCTGATAGAGTCGGGGGGCAGGTCCTTCAGATTGAAGACATGAATGTCCGCAGTGGTAAGGAACACCAGGAAAGGGCATCAGAGGACATCACACAGAAGCCTCGGACAGCCATTGAGGCTAAGGCGTTAACTGACTTCGTGGTTGAATGTACCATTGGCAACCAAGAAGCCGGGGGGCAGGAGGTAATACCCCAAGCAGGAAGTGAACTTCAGAATAATAAGGAGGAGACCAGAAGGAGTGGTGGGTGCTCTATTTTGGTGGAGCATCAAAAATAAAATCTTGTGCAGGCCTAGTCTTGCAAAGCCCCGATGGGCTCAAGTTATCCTAGTAGAACTTAGCTTCATATTTATCTAGTAGAAGTAGAAATAAGTTTATTGAAACCATTGAAGAGCATGTTGCTCCGAGTAGGACGGTAGTACTTTATGTAAGGGTTGAACCCATTTCAAGTTATTAATGCAAGTTTGTTTTCCATTCATTTATTGTGTGATTTTATTTATGTGCCAAGCACCTGATGAGTGCAAGTTAAGGATAACCAAGTACCGAAAATAAAAGAATACACGAATGGAGAACAAGCAAATGCATAAATAAAGACCCACAAGGGTCAAGAGTTAGGTTACAGTACGACCAAATAAGAGTTTAAGTCCGTGAAGGACCCAGGTTAAAAGACGAGCAGATAAAAGCCACACGCAACAATCAAAGCCATGCAAAGCCGAGGATGTTAAGGACTAGCTACTCTTCAATATGTCTTAAGGATGAAGACCAACGACTGGTGAATAAGATATTTGCCCATCTGATTAGGAAAACCATGGAGGTTTATGTTGATGACATGTTAGTCAAGAGCCTTTGCAAGGCAGATCACATTAAGCACCTCAGAGAGGCATTCGAAGTGCTGAGGCACCACAAGATGATGTTGAATCCAACCAAGTGTGCTTTTGGAGTTGGATCAGGAAACTTTTTGGGATTGATGGTTTCGAAGAGAGGAATAGAGGCCAACCCTGACAAGATCAAAGCAATTCTGGACATGGAACCACCCCGCTCTATACGAGATGTACAGAAATTAACTGGCCGAGTTGCAACCCTAGGGAGATTCATCTCCAAGTCTGGTGACAAATGCTTGCCTTTCTTTCAAGCATTGAAGAAGGTGAAAATTTTTGAATGGACTCCTGAGAGTCAAGAGGCCTTTGAGCAGTTGAAAAAGTACATGGCTGAAGCCCCGTTGTTGGCCAAGCCTAGTCCCGGAGAGACTCTTTACCTATACCTAGCGGTATCTGAACAAGCATTGAGTGATGTTCTCATTCGAGAAGAGAGTAAGGTTCAAAAACCTATTTACTACATAAGCAAGGTGTTGCATGGGGCTGAGTTGAACTACTCCCCCATTGAGAAGTTTGCTTTGGCATTGATAACGGCCTCAAGGAAGTTACGACCATACTTCCAGGCACACAAGATCGAAGTCCTGACGGACCAACAGTTGAGGAACATTTTGCACAGCCCGAAGGCCAGTGGAAGACTAATTAAATGGGCCGTAGAGCTTGGAGAATTTGACATCAAGTATAAGCCTCGAACAGCCATCAAGGCTCAGGCATTGGCTGACTTCGTGGTTGAATGTACCATTGACAACCAAGAAGTCGGGGGGCAAGAGATAGTGATTACCCCTGAGAAAGAAGAGGAACTTGTACCTGATTTGAAGGAGTATTGGGTGCTCTATTTTGATGGAGCATCAAAAACGAAATCCAGTGGTGCTGGTTTGGTTCTACAAAGCCCCGATGGGTTCATAGTTGAGTATGCTTTGAAGTTGGACTTTCCCACTACCAACAATGAAGCGGAGTATGAGGCATTGATAGCTGGATTGGGCTTGGCCAGAGTCATGAGGGTCAAGAACCTCAAAGTTTGTGGAGATTCAAGACTGGTAGTCTCGCAAGTGAATGGCGAATTTGAGGCCAAGGATGAAACTATGGCAAGCTATTTGAGAGTTGTAAAGGATGTTATGACTGTTTGCACTAAATCATGCAAGCGTACGTGGTCACAAGTAATATAGATATAAGTCAAGTTCGTTCCCACGGAGATCTTGGTTTTTAATTCAGTTTAGTACCTATGCAACAATGTACGGTTTTAATTCACTGCTAAGACAAATAACAAGATTGGATTTAATTAACTAAATTAACTAAGAAGTAAATTAACAAACTAAGAATTAACTAACTAACAAGAATTGAAATCTAATTACTTCTGCAAGAGAAAACATGGTATCCTAACTTCATTAAATACTTCCTTTAGAGATCATGCCTTAATCAATGTATGTGATGGTTTTGATATCTGATCGGACAACACGAAACAAGTAAAAGTTACCTCTCGGTATACTAGTACCAAACTAAACATACATCCACAAAAGAGATAGAAGATGAATAGACACCAATTATGCTTAGACCCTATATCTCTATAGAATTTGAAAACATAAAGGTTGAAGAACAAGTTATCCATAATGATCACATAGGGCAACATAATATCTCTATTTACGCCACAAATCATGATGTTAAAACATCAACCTATCCTATGCTAGCATGGCAAGTTCTAAATCTCAAGATCCACTCTCGTTTCGCAAGAGATTAACAAATTAGATGTTCATGACGCATCTAAATACATGAAACACAACCATACAAGGATATTAATAATTCATCACACACATATCAAATAAGCAATCAACTACTAAATTCCATAAATAAATCTGTTAGGACCCCATGACAACGATTAGCTCATGATCGAACTTCTCATCGTCACGGGGTCTAATGAAAACATGATGTAAACAAATACAATGATATAAATCTCTGGTGTGTTGTGTTCGTCGTGGTCTTCTTTTTGTGTCCCCAAGATGTGTATTTATAGCCCCAAGTGCCTCCTTAACCAAGTAATTACCGTCTTTGATTTAGGATAGAATTCCGGTAATTTTCCTTTCTTGAATGAAATAGAATTGCAATTGCCATGTATAAGTCTGATTCTAGAAGCTTCTGGTCATCCAAGGTAATTCCACAATGATTAGAATTAGAAAACAATGCAATTTCCTTCTCAGAATGGGTTTCCAAAAGTTCTGGAATTTTCTGGCAGTGTCAGGTGCTCAAGACCACTTTAGAATGAAAGAGAATTCCGTTATCTTCGCGTGGACTGTAAGATCACCCAAAACGGACTTGTAGAACTCAAGATATGGCCAAAACAAAAATCAGAAATTTTGGCTGATTTTCCCGCGCCCGCGCGCCCGCGCCGCCCGCCGCGCGCTACTGTTCATTCCCGCGCGCCCGCGCCCGAAATCAGCACAAATTAGGCGCGGCCGCGCCCGACATACTGTTCCTTTGCTGATTTTGCTCTATTTTCTTCGTTTTAACTCCGATTTTCATTCCGTTTCTTCCGGCACTCTCGCAATTTGATGTACTTTCATTTTTTAAGCTCAAAACCCACCAATTAAACATGGAAAACATCATCCCACATCCGACTCTTATTCCTGCACAAATTCACTACAAACACATCAAAGACACCACATACTTGAGTCCAAGACATCAATTTAAGCCGAAATGGAACGCTCCAAGTGGATATAAAATCCACTTATCACACCCCCAAACTTAAACCGATGCTTGTCCTCAAGCATACACAAATATAACTATATACAACTAACTAGTACCACTTCCGTAGGTGATCACGGTTGCATTTGGCATATGCAACAAGCCCTTTAAACCCCTAGGCATCCCTAGTGGACGAGTAAGGTCTCCTGAGGGCCTATAGCGAATGTACCCACAAAATCCAATTAATCTAATGCAATGCAATGCATGAATGCAACTAATATGAAAATGCAAATGACTACTACTAATATCCTACCATACCTTCAAATCCTCTCATGTCATATCAACTTAAGAATCAAAGTAAATACGCAATGTCTTGGTGTCGAAAGTGCAAGTATTCACATAGTCTACTCAATGAACATGCATAAGTTCTCACAAGTCCATGTCAAGTGTAAGAATAAATTAGCAATCATGCTAAGCCTACAAGAGTACATCTTTGAGACAAAACTCGGGATCTCATACGCAAAAACAAGCAAACACTCACAATCCACTCACAAAAGAATATTCACTCAAGAACAAGGGTAAGTGTATCACTCAATTCCAACAAAATCATAGGCATGCTTGACATTTGGTATCAATCTAACTCTTAACACAACATACATCAATGACGATAATCAAAAGGTCTTTATTTGGGTTGTAATGGGGCTAGGGACAAGGTATGTCAAATAAGCCAAATCAGGTGAAGTGTCAAAAGCTAGTAGGAACTTATAATAAATCATACACAACCACCTATTTTCCCTCCCCACAAAATTTTACTCAACAAAAACACTCGAATAGTCGACTAAAGTAGGATCACAATAAACACAAATATGCTCTCATAGTAATTTTTTTCTCTTTTTTTTTCTTTTCTTTTTTCTTTTCTTTTTTTTTCCGAGAGCTAAATATAACACAAACAATAATAAAAACAATAACAATGATCCCACAATTTTATTACACATGCCGACTATCAAGTAAACAATCCCAATTTTCAATATTTCCCCCCAAAAGTACGACCAACAATAAACCCCTCATTGCACACCTTATTACTCCCTTAAGCACTCTACTAGCCTTTGACAATGTGGGTTCAAATTAATGTACGGCCAATACAAGAAAAAGGTCTAGGCAAGTAATGTGGTATGTCACCAAAAAATAGGATTAAGCTCAACGGGTTAACTAATTGATCATGTAAACATAGTATGGTAATATGGGAAAATATACGGTTATTCCTAAATGCCTTTATCATTTTAATCATCAATTAATGTCATGCGTTTCAAGAAAGACCTCAAACAACTGCTAGCAATGCAAACAATCTGTGGATACTCAAGCAAACGAATAAATTGCAACAAATATGCAATAAGGCTCAAAAACTCACTTGGTGGAAAAACATACTCAATCCCAAGCAAAAATCTCTCTAACGCACCTACTTGTATTCAAAGCATACAAACTAAATCATCTTGCACATATTCATGTTCTTCTAATCACTTACAACATTCAATAAGTCTACTAGCTTCAACTTACTAGTGTATGTGTGTGCACAAGAACAAAGCATATCACTTCTCAATCAAAAGCATCAACAACACAAAATTCCTATCAAGCATGGGTGCAAATGCAACTATTATGAACTCACATGATATACGAACATAAAAACAGAATGTCCTATATGAAACAAACATAGATAACACGAACATAAATGCATAATTTACCACTACTAATATGCAAAGCATGAAATCCTACATGAACAAATAATACAACAACAACTACTAATCCCCCAAACCACCCCCAAACTTAAAATATTCAATGTCCCCATTGAATTAAAGTAAATACAAGGGATAGCAGAAAACATACCTAAATAAAAATGCCGAAAAGCGTGGGTTGCCTCCCACGAAGCACTTCTTTAACGTCAATAGCTTGACGTTACTTCCAAGCCTCCATTAAGGATGATAATAGTTTGCCTGGTCATCTCTTCGCGATACTTCATCGTCATCACGACGGCACACTTTCTGCCCCTTCTCCTCGCTTGGCCTATTCGTATAACAGCTATGTCCTATTCCAATGCCTTCATCTGTTGAACCAAAATCTGTTAATTTGTAGAACAACACACACTCGCGGGCTTTGCTTGAATATAATGGGAGAGGGTAAATGTAAGTTGCTGAAGCCTTTTGTTCCTCAAAGAGAACTTCCTCCATTGGCTCTAATGCGCTACCTCCATCTTCACACTTTGAGACAAATAAAAGACCTGCATCTTTCCCATGTTCTTCATCCTCTTGGTTCGCACATACCAATTCTTGAAATTTGTGCAGCTCATCAGTGTCTGTCCCAAATAGTGCCCTTTCCAAATCATCCACCATCCTAACATGATCAAATTCCTCACATGGCTTATGAACGCTCACCTCACCTTGGAATTTGTCTTCCTCAATTATGCATGCAGTACCTTGCTCCAAGTCACCGTTATTCTCTGGTGTTGCCTCTAGTATGCATTGTTGTTTCTCTTGTTCCAAGAAACTCAAAATTTGAGCAACTAGTGTCCCCATAGATTTGGTAGACTCCTCCATACTCTTTACAAGCATCCTAAGCTCCTCCATAGTAGGAACTTCATCCGACTGAAAAGTAGGAGTAGGTTGCTGATGTTGAAACTCTTCACTTCCATAGAAATATGACATATCTGGAACATCTTGCTGGTACTGTTGAGGATGGTATGGATAATATGGTTGTTCATCATAAGTGACATATGGATCAACTCCTTTGTAGTAACAATATTGTGAGGGATCATGAACGCCCAAACACCGCTCACATTGCTGAGGCTGTTGAATACCACCTTGGTTGCTCCAGCACTGATACGTCTCATGTGCGCCCGCACATAGCTCACAAACGCTAGCCACCTGCTGAACTCCATAGTATGTTAAAAAATTCATCTTCAACGTCAACACTCTCTGACAAGTACCTGAAACACCAACGAACTATACAAGAATAGATGAGAAAAAGCAATCCGAGTCAGTGAACTCTAACGACCACTATTGACAAGCACATAAACCAAAAATAAAACACCAATGATCCCCGGCAGCGGCGCCAAAAACTTGTTTGCACTAAATCACGCAAGCGTACGTGGTCACAAGTAATATAGATATAAGTCAAGTTCGTTCCCACAGAGATCTTGGTTTTTAATTCAGTTTAGTACCTATGCAACAATGTATGGTTTTAATTCACTGCTAAGACAAATAACAAGATTGGATTTAATTAACTAAATTAACTAAGAAGTAAATTAACAAACTAAGAATTAACTAACTAACAAGAATTGAAATCTAATTACTTCTGCAAGAGAAAACATGGTATCCTAACTTCATTAAATACTTCCTTTAGAGATCATGCCTTAATCAATGTATGTGATGGTTTTGATATCTGATCGGACAACACGAAACAAGTAAAAGTTACCTCTCGTATACTAGTACCAAACTAAACATACATCCACAAAAGAGATAGAAGATGAATAGACACCAATTATGCTTAGACCCTATATCTCTATAGAATTTGAAAACATAAAGGTTGAAGAACAAGTTATCCATAATGATCACATAGGGCAGCATAATATCTCTATTTACGCCACAAATCATGATGTTAAAACATCAACCTATCCTATGCTAGCATGGCAAGTTCTAAATCTCAAGATCCACTCTCGTTTCGCAAGAGATTAACAAATTAGATGTTCATGACGCATCTAAATACATGAAACACAACCATACAAGGATATCAATAATTCATCACACACATATCAAATAAGCAATCAACTACTAAATTCCATAAATAAATCCGTTAGGACCCCATGACAACGATTAGCTCATGATCGAACTTCTCATCGTCACGGGGTCTAATGAAAACATGATGTAAACAAATACAATGATATAAATCTCTGGTGTGTTGTGTTCGTCGTGGTCTTCTTTTTGTGTCCCCAAGATGTGTATTTATAGCCCCAAGTGCCTCCTCAACCAAGTAATTACCGTCTTTGATTTAGGATAGAATTCCGGTAATTTTCCTTTCTTGAATGGAATAGAATTGCAATTGCCATGTATAAGTCATATTCTAGAAGCTTCTGGTCATCCAAGGTAATTCCACAATGATTAGAATTAGAAAACAATGCAATTTCCTTCTCAGAATGGGTTTCCAAAAGTTCTGGAATTTTCTGGCAGTGTCAGGTGCTCAAGACCACTTTAGAATGAAAGAGAATTCCGCTATCTTCGCGTGGACTGTAAGATCGCCCATAACGGACTTGTAGAACTCAAGATATGGCCAAAACAAAAATCAGAAATTTTGGCTGATTTTCCCGCGCCCGCGCGCCCGCGCCGCCTGCCGCGCGTTACTGTTCATTCCCGCGCGCCCGCGCCCGAAATCAGCACAAATTAGGCGCGGCCGCGCCCGACATACTGTTCATTTGCTGATTTTGCTCTATTTTCTTCGTTTTAACTCCGATTTTCATTCCGTTTCTTCCGGCACTCTCGTAATTTGATGTACTTTCATTTTTTAAGCTCAAAACCCACCAATTAAACATGGAAAACATCATCCCACATCCGACTCTTATTCCTGCACAAATTCACTACAAACACATCAAAGACACCACATACTTGAGTCCAAGACATCAATTTAAGCCGAAATGGAACGCTCCAAGTGGATATAAAATCCACTTATCAATGACTTAGTTCGATGAATGCTATGTGGAGCATATTCCAAGAAATGAGAACGTTAAGGCCGATGCCCTGTCTAAATTCGCTTCTTCTGAATTAGAAAATTATGCAGGGAGTGTTTACTTCCAGGTCTTGAAGGCCCCGACCATCAACTCTCATTGGGTAGCACCGATTGATGAAGGAAGCTCAAAGCAATGCCTTGATGGCCAACAAGGCTGTCTACCTCCAATCGAGCTTGTCGTTTGAGTTTAAGGGCTCGAATCAAGAGTCATTAGTCAAGTTGAAACCTAAGCAAGGTTATATGAGTATAAGAATAAGGTTGGAAACCTAGAATCAAGATAAAGGGTTGACAACCAGCTAAGGCACACCAGACTTGAAGTCAAGTGCTAAGTGGCAAAGAAACTTCTTGAACGATCAACCGAGAAGCAAGACCTCCACCATATGAAGCAAGGGGGGTAAGAACTAAAAAACTTCATCACAAGTTCCACATCTTAGAACGAGAACGAAAGGTTGGTTATAACCAACAACCATGAACAGATTCAAGGTTTAAAACCAAGAATTCAACAAGCGAGTTAAGACCCAGAAGGTCACGGAAGCCAATTTGAATTGAAGGATGTCTGTTTGGTCATCGATTTAGAATACTGACATTGAGGTCCAAATATCGACATTCGAATACTGACGTTGAAGTACAAATATCGACGTTCATATACTGACGTTGAGGTTTAAGAACCGAGCAATGACCGACCGAGATTTCGCTCTGGCCGACCGGTGGCCGGCCGACCGGTGCACCCGGGAGGCTTCGGCCGACCGGGTTCCAAGTGGACCACGAAGATCCCGACATCGTTTCGATGTCGAAAGTCGATCCGACGTCATTTCGAATATGAAAACTAAGTTGAAGCCATTGAAGGCCAACGAAGCTACTAGAGCCAACCTTGGATCAAGAGATTCAAAAACAAGTTCAAGAATGAGCCACTGAATCTTAGGCCTTCGTTTCGATGTTGAAGGCCCCGACATCGTTTTGATGTCGAAAGTCGGCCTCGAATCTTAGGATGAGAAATATGAGATATTAGCCATGAAGGTCAAGATTAGCTATGAAGGCCAAACTCGAGGGGGTCATGGACCTCCAATCAAGATCTAAAGGTTGAAGTGATGTTCAAGTGTTGAAATTGATGTTCTATTATCGATATGAAAGGTTGGTATTTAGGATGGAAGCTGATTGTGATTAAGGAAGCCTCATCAAGAAGTTAACATAAAGTACAAGATTAGCAGCGCTAATCAAGAAATAAGGGGAAGTCTTAATCAAAAGTTATGAATGACCATACTACTGATTTTCCTTACTCATGTTCATCAAGAACATGAAAACTCATGGTCGTCACGAACATGAAAACTCATGGTCGTCACGAACACGAAAACTCATGGTCGTCACGAACATGAAAACTCATGTTCATGGAAATATCGTGTTTAAGAAGGAAGTTATTGAAGCCAAGAGTGTAAAAAAAAAAATTTGAAAACGGACGACCGGTGGCTGGCCGACCGGGACCGATCATGGGTACGAACTTTTTTTGGCCGACCGGGATCGATCAGGAACATGAATATTTCTGGCCAACCCGTTTTCGTCAGGAACATGAAGATTTCTGATTGATCGGGTTCTATCAAGAACATGAAGAATATGGAAATTGAGTTGAACCAAAAGATGGTTTTAGCTTCGGTTAGCGCCGTTTAGTGCTGTTTAGCGCCATTTAGCGTTCGAGTATTGACGTTGATGTTCTGGTATTAAAGTTGAAGCCTGATATTCAAGATGAAAGACAAGGTCCTGGTGGAGTCAAGGTCGTCACGAAGTCGGTCCCGGGATCGTGTCGATGTTGAAATCGTTCTCGGGATCGTGTCGATGTTGAAATCGTTCCCGGGATCGTGTCGATGTTGAACCCCGTTTAGCATCGTTCAGCGCCATTTAGCACCGTTCACTGCCGAATAGGCTTCAGCCGACCAATCTTCGTTTCGATGTCGAAGGTCCCGACATTGTTTCGATGTTGAAGGTCCCGACATCGTTTCGGGAGATCGGGGCACTCGGGAGGCTTCGGCCGGCCGGGTTCCATGTTGAATATGAAGATCTTGGGTTCCATGTTGAATATGGAGATCCCGGGTTCCATGTTGAATATGAAAATGGCCGACCGGTGGCTAGCCGACCGGCGCACCCGGGAGGCTTCGGCCGACCGGGTTCCATATGGAGTATGAAGATTTTTGGCATCGTTTCGATGTCGAACATTGACTTCAACGTCGATGTTGAATATTGATTTCAAGGTCGTTTCGATGTTGAATATTGATTTCAACGTCATTTCAAATATGAAAATTGAGTTGAATCAAAAGATGGTTTTAGCACCGTTTAGTGTCGTTTAGCGCCATTAATCACTGTTTAGTGTCGTTTAAGCGTCGTTTAGTGCCGTTAAGCACCGTTTAGTGTCGTTTAAGCGCCGTTTAGCATCGTTTAGCACCGATTAGCACCGATTAGTACCGTAATATGCCGTTCAACATCGTTTAACACTGTTTAAACGTCGTTTAAGGCTGATTAGCACCGTTTAGCGTCGATTAGCGTCGTTTAGTGCTGTTTTATGTCGTTCAACGTCGTTTAACACTGTTTAAACGTCGTTTAAGGCTGATTAGCACCGTTTAGCATCGATTAGCGCCGTTATATGCCGTTTAACGTCGTTTAAACACTGTTTAAACGTCGTTTAAGGCTGATTAGCGCCGTTTAGCGTCGTTTAGCGCCGTTTAGTGCCGTTTTATGCCGTTTAGCATCGTTTAACACTGTTTAAACGTCGTTTAAGGCTTATTAGCACCGTTTAGTGTCGTTTATGGTCATTGTAAATGCGTCGGTCGCTCCACGCTTTACATTAAGACAATGTTGTTGAAAATGCTTGCATATGAGCAATAAACCCTGACCCGAGTCTCGAATAAGGCCGTTAAAACTTCAAGGAAAACCTGATCAGTTTTCCTAGAAGTTGGGGGCAAATGATATGGGTTAAAAATAAGCCCTAAATACACATTTAATGTGGCATTAATTAGACCCAATATGGTCAAAACGTGGGGTCCACCAGATGGGCCCAAACCCTATTTATGATATTAATTTCGTAATTAATATTAAGGGTAATGACCAGCTCAGCAATGAGAGTCAAATAAGGATATTACTACTGCTTGACTTAGCCTCCAAGGTACCTAATTCAACAAGGAAACTGATTCCTACAAGGAAGGAGTCTAGAACCTTTCTCAAGGCGGTGACTTGCCCACCAAATCATCTAATTCTACTACGATCCTAGGGCTTCTCCGCCTATATAAGGGTCTGACCCCTCATTCTCAAAACTACGTATTTGGCTTGATTCTCAATACGAGATACGTAGGCACTCTGTGAGAACCGTTCAGTCTCGAACACGGAAACAGCCATTAAAGCACGAAGCTCCCGAACCCTAGCATTAAATACAGATTCGTAACCTAGTTTTTATTCCACAACATCGACTTTTTGACCTCTCAAATTTTTAACTTTTTAATTCTTGACTTCCTTAATAGGGTAATAGGCATTCTCACGTTCTCTAATTTTGACTTTGGAATATTTTTCACCTTAAATTCTGCAACATTATTATTCCATAGCCTTCATCTTCGAGACATAGTCAAGAAATTTTGTTTCAAGTATTATTACATGACTTTTATTTAAGTTACATAGCAGATTAAAATACATTCAAAAACTAATGGTTCCCACTTAAGATATCTTGTAAGTTGTGCAAGGTATATAATATTATAATTAGCTTGTTATAAGATGTTTACATGCACGTATTTGTGTTTAATAACAATTATTTTTCAATTGAAATCACCCGAAAAATGAAGAGTAAAAAAAGTTACAAATTTTACATCGAGAATGTTATTCAATATAGGTAATTTACTTACATTTGTTTTAAATTATTAAATATAATATATATTTCAGTACTTGAATATATTTTTACTAACAATTAAATACTATTTTTAATATTAAACTCAACAATTCTAGCGATTCTCATCTATCTATTTTAAAATCTAACGATTTTCAAAAATTTTAGCAACAACTCTCACCTATTTATTTTAAAATCTAACAATTTTTATTACTTGGTATTTCAGATACTAAAACACTAAATTTTTGGATAAAATCTCATTTATCCTTATTATTTAAGAACGTCATTGACAACATTGATGTTATGTTTTTCTTTCCACGATCAATGGTGTTATGTTAATTATAATTATATGTAAATTTCAATTTTACCAATTTAATTAGGTCATAGTTATGTTTAATTTGTAAACCTTTACTACAGTATCTGTTAAGAGTAATATTATGGGTACAATTGAATAACAATTTTTTTTACAAAATGATGCGGCAATGATGATATAATAATATAAAATATTTTTATTAATTAATATTGGTATAAATACACGTGAATCCAATAAATTTAAGGGCTTTTTTGATAAATATATTGTAAAAAGTAATTTTTTGCAATTTTACTTTTGTTAAGAATAGTTATTTGCAAATTTACTATGTTAATTACAAATATACCAATCAGTTTTTAAAAATTACAAAAATACGGTTCTAGGTTCATTAATACAGCCATTCCATAATTTGTAATTGGGCGTCTGCCTCCCAATCGTCGTCGTCTTCATCCTCCTTCGTTCCGGCACCGCTTGATCACCATAGACAGCAGCAGGTTAGATGTATTACCATCAAATTTTTGTTAAGTGTGTTGTGTTTATTACTGATGTGCATATATTTTTTGAATGTTTTGTTATTTGAGCAGTTGCTTTTGTTGTGCTAGTGTTATGTAAATGGGGTTGTAGTTGATAAATTAGTGTTTGCGATTTCAAGGACAAATATGTATACACTGTAATTCTCGGATCTCGGGGAAATGTTTCGTCCCAATAATTATTCTTACCGATTGATTGTTGTCGGGGCTTTGTTTACTTAATCGAGGTGGAGTTGTGCCCCTGCGGGGCCGTGGTCGAGGTGGTGGTCGTGGGTGGTCCTGGAGGTGATGGTAGTGGTGGGTGGAGGTGATAGTGGTGATGGGTGGTGATGTATTTGTAGTGCTTTTATTTTTAGATAATAAGAGATGGGGAGTTTGAATTCATATATGATGGATGTATGAATCTAAAGAGAGATGATATGAGAAAAGTAGTAACTAGGATCAGTTTTGGCCACAGTTGCAGAAGCAGAGAAGTCACAAGAGCCATAGATTTCCTTTGAAAGAAACTATTAAAATCATAAGAAGCATGAGCTTGAATTGTGTTAGGCAAAAAACAGAGTCCGGATGGTTGAATACGAATACAATCAGCCCCTGAAGCACATGCTAGTTGCAATGCATCATCGCTAGCATCACTTTGAGCCACGCACCAGCTTCCAGTCATTGTTGCAGCCCTGGCTAGATGGATGGTTAGTAAAACTTGGACTAGAAAATGGAATGGTGCAGGTGCAGCCATTTGGATTTGAAAGTGTTTGATGAAATGGAGTTGGGAAAGAGAGAGCGATGCTTAATAATAGTGTGTGTATTTATAGTACTTTTTATGGATTATGAGTACTTGGCGGTGTTGGAGCTGGGATGCTTGCAGAAATTTGGATAAACAAGAAAGTGAAAGGTGTACAAATTGTCTTGTTTACTTGGTGATCAGAAATCAACCCTGTCATATAGTCGTGGAATTTGTGTTGTTTGTCAAGTATGTAGCAGGCATGTGTTTGTCAAAATGCTTGAACAAACATTCTATTTCTCTCATTGTATAATTTAAGTATGTGAAAGGATCAATATCTTTTGATATGCTCTCAAATTAAGCTATCATCATTTTCAGTTTTCAGTTGTATTTTTGGTTGCTTTTATGTAGAACAAGTGCACCCATCTCAAAATTGTATAAAAGTTATCAAGCAAATGTAATCGTATAAATATAATTGGACTTTGTAACCAAATGAAAATAAATATAATTAAAAGCAATCAAACGCAACTAAATGCAACAAAAATACGGGATGCAACTAAAATATACCTGATGCAACTTTTTTTTACAATTTAGCAAATCTGAAAGCATCCCGAATCAACCAACGCAACACCCAAAACTACCGAAATCAACCAAGCGCAACACCCAAAGACACCGAAATCAACCAAACATATGCAAATTTAATTTTCAATTACGTACAAGGTTAGTTGCATTGCAACCACATATGCAACAAAATATTCAACTGAATGCAACCACATATGCAACTGAATGCAACCAACCACATATGCAACTGAATGAACTGAATGCAACCAACCACACATGCAACTGAAAACAACCTCACTTGTATATAAGGGTGACGCAACCACATATGCAAATTCAATTTTCAATTACATAGAAGGTTAGTTGCATGCAACCACATATGCAACTGAATGCAACCTCATATGCAACTGAATGCAACTAAAAACTGGAAGTTGAATTTCAGTTGCATATGTGGTTGCATGCAACTAACCTTTTACGTAATTGAAAATTAAATTTGCATATGTGGCTGTGCCGCCCTTATATACAATTGGAAGTTGAATTTGAATTTTTTTGGCTGCGCAGCAGGTTGCATTCAGTTGTATATGTGGTTGCATTCAGTCGCATGTATAAATTTTTTATGCAACCACATGCAACTAGAAAAAAAATTAAAAAAATCAGATGAATGCCCCTGGCGGGGCTATGCAACCAAAATCAACCCTAATAAAAAAGTATACTAAGCTTATCACTCTATGCAACCACATGCAACCCAATTCAATTAATTGCAACCCAAAATCAACTCAAATCAACCAAACGTAATTAATTTGAAAAAGTAATTAATTAAAGCAGCATTTTTTAATCATATGTACATAGAAGGTCATTCATCGGTAAGAAAGACAAATGCTAGCTACCATGTCAAGTAAAAAGCACAAAAACTTCTTTTTGTCACTCTGCAACTTACAATTAATAAATGACTATTACAGGTCTATTTTGTTCAATATCCCAAAATCATTTACATATTGTTGCTTAATGTCTATAACATTAATGTACTATTACTATTGTTATTCTTCTTACCAGGTACTCAATCAGAGCAGAAAACCAATTTGTTTATAAGAAAAATTGATGAACCAGATTCGATCAACTACTCAAAAATCTTAATCTTTGTACAATTTTAAAATTTTCTCTTTGAATGTTAAATGTGTCGCCTAGGTCTTCAACTCTCAAGGCCTCCATCTATCCCACTGAATCTTCAATTTCAGAGACAGTTAATCTAGCAATGGCGAAACTGTTACTGAAAAACTGTAACAATGTAACATGGAGCTTAACGAAACAGTAATATACATCATCCGAACCTTCACCTTTCTCCTCCTTCACCTCGCGAACTCCCCCATTACCTCCGTTCCTCTACGCCCAACTCCCTTTTTCCCTTCTGCAACTATCCAATTCACGACTTCACCTATCTCCTCTTCTTCTACACCACCCTTCCTCTTCAAACCCACCAACTACCACTCTTCTTCTTTTCCCCTCTGTTCACTACTTCAGCCACCCCATTTCTTTCAATTGCAGCAAATGGAAGAAAGAGGAAAGAAAAGACTGGGCTGGGTTTGATTCGAAGAAATAAAAACAGGGGAGAGTGTATTGAAGAAAAAGTAGAACCGTATTTTTGCAAATCTGGAAGCTTTGGTTTTAAAAAACAGTAAATATGCAATTAATTAAAGAAGATGGTATTTTTGCAAAAAGAAACTTTAAAGCTAGTATTTTTGGTAAATTCTCTAAATTTAATTGAATCATAATCAATAAATTAGTATAAGACACGTGTCATTTTATAAATAGTCTACATATAATTTTATACTTCTAACATTTTTCATCGATTCAACGAGACTGAGTCGTTGATGGATATCACAAAAATTTACCTTTAACAATTGAAGATTTTTCATATTTTGAAGGATTTTGATCCTCCAACTCATGCAACAGAAAGTTTTGAATACTGGACTTCAATCGTTATTAGTGGGAAGGTCAAATGTGGTGCTATTGGTTTCAAGATTGGTGTAGGTTGTATTTCTCGGGGTGCCATAATCTTTTTTAGGTTCAAAAAATTTTATATTCTATTTGTTAAGCGATCTGGGGAAAAAACGATTATTTGTTTAGAGCATCTCCAACCCAATAAAACCTTTAGCTAAAATTAAATGTGAAATGCCATAAATAGAAAATATAGAGAATATGTAAACAAAAAGTTCACTCCAATGGGGGAAACCCTTAGCAAAAAATTTAGCCAACCCTTTCATGTTGGCTATATATAGTCAACCTTTAGGGACCTGTAGCAATATTCCACATCATCTTTTACCATATATAAATAATATAATCTATTTATAACAACTTAAAATAATAATAAAATACCATTTTTAAAATATAACCATTCATTATAGCCAACATTATTGGAGTACAACATCCTACAGATTCAGCAAATATCTTACAGGTTCAGCAAATTTTATTTTAGCCAACAATTTTTAGCCAACACCATTGGAGATGCTCTTAGCTCGTTTATTTGTTTTTCACCCATCAGTTTGGGATTCAATCCCGGCCGTATTAAGAATGTTTTGTTTAGGGCTGTAATTCGAGTCGGGCTGCTCGCGAGCAGCTCGAGCTCGAACTCGTTTATTAAGACCCGGCTCGGCTCGAACTCGTATACGAGTCGAGCTCGAACACGGTTTCAAGCTCGTTTATATAAACGAGTTGAGCCGGGTATGTGCCGAACTCGAATGAAACCCGGCTCGTATAACAGAACTCGACCCGGCTCGAGCTCGAACTCGTTTAAAAAATAAAAATTATTTTTATTGATAAATAATATTAATAAATAATAATACAATTATTGTTTCTATTTTTGTACAATATTTCTCGATTATCCAACCGTACAGATGTCAAGATATATATAATTAAATGATATTCACAAATTTTCAAAAAATAAAAAATTAATTTGGTTGGAGATCTTAATAGAACACTAGTATATTGTCTTATACTCGTAACTAGTGCTTTGTCCCAGATTATTGTTTCTATTTTTTTAAAAATATTTTTCAACGATCCAACCGTACGGATGTCAAGATATATCTAATTAAATGATATTCCCAAATTTTCAAAAAATAAAAAATTAATTTGGTTGGAGATCTTAATAGAACACCAGTATATTGTCTTGTACTCGTAACTAGTGCTTTGTCCCAGATTATTGTTTCTATTTTTAAAAAAATATTTTTCGACGATCCAACCGTACGGATGTCAAGATATATACAATTAAATGATATTCTCAAATTTTGAAAAAATAAAAAATTAATTTGGTTGGAGATCTTAATAGAACACTAGTATATTGTCTTGTACTCGTAACTAGTGCCTTGTCCCATATTATTGTTTCTATTTTTTAAAATTATTTTTCGACGATCCAACCGTACGAATGTCAAGATATATCTAATTAAATGATATTCCCAAATTTTCAAAAAATAAAAAATTAATTTGGTTGGAGATCTTAATAGAACACTAGTATATTGTCTTGTACTCGTAACTATTGCTTTGCCCCAGATTATTGTTTCTATTTTTAAAAAAATGTTTTTCGACGATCCAACCATACGGATGTCAAGATATATCTAACTAAATGATATTCCCAAAGTTTGAACAAATAAAAAATTAATTTGGTTGGAGATTCTAGTAGAACACTACAATATTGTCTAGTACTCGTAACTAGTGCTTTGTCTCAGATTATTGTTTCTATTTTTTAAAAAATATTTTTCGTCGATCCAACCGTACGGATGTCAAGATATATCTAAATAAATGATATTCCCAAATTTTGAAAAAATAAAAAATTAATTTGGTTGGAGATCTTAATAGAAACTCGTTACGCTCGTTTAACAGCTCGTTTAGCTCGGCTCGTTTAACAACTCGTTAGGCTCGGCTCGTATAACAGAACTCGACCCGACTCGTATAACAAAACTCGACTGGACTCGTGAGGGACTCGCGAGTAGCTCGACCCGACTCGTATAACAAATGAGCCGAGTTCGGTGGGGATTTTCGGCTCGTTTAATAAACGAGCCCGGCTCGACTCGTCAGAAAAAGCTCAACTCGATTTAAAGCTCGGCTCGAACTCGCCCGGCCCGGCTCGACTTACAACCCTAGTTTTGTTGAGTGATTTGTGTTAATAAAACCATTTGTTCATTTAAAAAAAAAAAAAAAAAACTTATCCGTAGTATATTCTCTTTCCCTTATTTTGGTTGGGCATGGGTTTGATCCATGAAAATGATACTCCATATTTTTTTTTACTTAAAAATGAACCCGTAGAATCATTTTCAGTCCAATGTTGCCCATCCACGCTTATGAATACAACAATAATAATGGAGGATGGATGGGGCACCTGGCCACACTGACGTTTACCCTACAGAATGATTATTAATTACATGATGGGGATAATAATGACATTATCAATTGATTTACTCGAGCCAAGAGTTAGCATTGTTAATGACATGTTTGACATATAGTTAGATCAATTGATTTTTGCTGCTTTACGTTTGCTAGTAGGAAATGGCGAAATGCAATAATGTAAATCATAATTTAGAGGCAGGCAGCCATATGTAATTTGGCTGGAAATGTAATAATGTTAAAATAATGTTTTATTTTTTTGTTCTCGAGGATAAAGTTTTTCTTGAATAAAAAAAAACTTTCCTGTCAAAAAAATAAAAACAAGTTCATTCAAATTTAACTGTACTACTGTATCTAATACAACAAATTTAAATTAGACAAAGTAATGGGTTTCAATTTTCAAGTTTCAGTGACACGTTTAAAGCACTGCCTACACAGTGCCATGTATAAACATTTTATTTTGTTCATTTTCATATTTCATGCATAATGGTTCTAAAAATCGATAATCCGAACTAGCTAATCCGTTTAACAAATAAAAATTAATTAATAAATTGGGAATTAATCAGAACAAAAATCGAATATATTAATTCTCGGTTATATATTAGAAAATTAGAAAATCTACCAATTGGTGAATCAGTTATTTCATTAGTGACTTTGTAAATTCTAGTACCGGAGTGATGAACTAAATGAATACAATTCATTTATATGTAAATTAAAATTGGTAAATTTATCTTTCTATTTTTATGGGGCAGGAAATCATCTTAGTTACATGAAAGTGATGTAAACGAACTAAGGATGGGGTGTTTGGCAAATCTGATAAACAACTTATAATTTACTTATTTCGAGAAAAATTTCGTATTTACATACTTTTTTTTAAATAAAAATGTATATCGGAAGTTTAATATTCGTTATCTTGCAAAAATAAATTACTTATTTCAGAAAAAAGAACATATTTCCTAACTTTTTTCCAGAATAAGTTATAACTTATTTCTAAAAAATAAAATTTTTCAAACGGGCCCATAATATAGGCACCAATTTATTATTTTTAAATTAGCTATATATGATAATTACTTGTGGATTCTTATAACTCAGGCGAGAAAGAATATACCCTCTCAGTCTCATTTTATGTGAGCTAGTCAATATTACATATTATTTAACAAAATTAAATTGATTTTATTATCATTCATTTCTAGTCACACAAATTAGAGTAATAATGAATATCCGGCTATATGAACGTCTTAAAGAGACTCTTAATTCATTCTTAAAAATAATATAAATAAATGCCTCTTATCAGGTTATTACATTAGTTTATAATTAATTAGCAAAAAAAAAAGGTTACTATATTGATTTATGTGTCAAACTCCAAAAATACTCTTTATATTAGCTTCTTATTTATAATTTATTCAGAAATCAACTCCACTATAATCAAAAATTGTGCAAAAAATTAGTAAATATGAATATATTATTATATATTAAAATATAAATTAAGAGCTATCAGTGTCTATTAAAAAAAGGAGAGAGAAGAAACTTATACCAGTATTTTTAAGAGTCGTAGAAAGTCTTTGGAAATACTAATATGGTTTCAAGTTCCTGAGGTTACCTCAGGAAAATTACCTGAGGTAACTAAGATTGTTCATATTAATGCACGAGGGTATATTTGTAATTACAAGATTTTTTTAGAAAAATTTCAATATTTACAAAAATGCCACAATCTATACTATTATATAAATTCCGAAACATTAAAAGTTTGGTTGGTCGGTTGGTTGGTACCTGTTGAATTTACATATTTACCCTTACTTAATTACAAATAAAAATCTTCTTTTTCTTTTAATAACTAAGCACTTTCCTTTTTTCTTATGTAACTAAAAAGTATATTATAATTATTATTAACTAATCAATTAACTTTTTCAGTTACCTTTAAACTTTTATCTAACTAAAATATCTCATTTTCCAATTACACCAGATTACCTTTTTCAGCCAAAATAAGTTAACTTTTCTATTTTCTCTAACTAAAACCTTTTTTTTTTCATTTTTTAATAACTAAGCACTTTCCTATTTCAGATAAAATATAATATCTTTTATATTTTATCTAACTAAAAAGTATATTATAATTAATAACTTTTTTTCTTTTATTTAGCAAAAAAAAAATATCTCTTTTTCCAATTACATCACGGGTTACCTTTTTCAACCAAAACAAATTACCTTTTTTATTTTCTCTAATAAAAACCTCTCCTTTTCAAATTATATCATGGGCGATTCTATTTAATAAAATAATAATAATAATATAATACTATTAATTAACCGATTACCTTTTCATCTCTAGATATATCACGGGTAACATTAATTTCTCATTTTCTAAAAACACTACGAGCAATTTTATTAAAATAACAATTAAATTATAATTACTATAAACTAATCAATTACCTTTTTCACCTAAAATATGTCATCTTATTAATTTTCACGTTATCTTTTTCTATTTTCTCAAACTAAAATATCTCTTTTTCCCAATTATATCACATACGGTTCTATTTAATAAAATAATAATATTATAATACTAATAATTAACTGATTATCCTTTTCAGCTAAAACGTATCATCTTTTCTATTTTTTCTAACTAAAATCCCTCTCTATACTATTATATAAATTCCGAAACATTAAAAGTTTGGTTGGTCGGTTGGTTGGTACCTGTTGAATTTACATATTTACCCTTACTTAATTACAAATAAAAATCTTCTTTTTCTTTTAATAACTAAGCACTTTCCTTTTTTCTTATGTAACTAAAAAGTATATTATAATTATTATTAACTAATCAATTAACTTTTTCAGTTACCTTTAAACTTTTATCTAACTAAAATATCTCATTTTCCAATTACACCAGATTACCTTTTTCAGCCAAAATAAGTTAACTTTTCTATTTTCTCTAACTAAAACCTTTTTTTTCATTTTTTAATAACTAAGCACTTTCCTATTTCAGATAAAATATAATATCTTTTATATTTTATCTAACTAAAAAGTATATTATAATTAATAACTTTTTTTCTTTTACTTAGCAAAAAAAAAAAATATCTCTTTTTCCAATTACATCACGGGTTACCTTTTTCAACCAAAACAAATTACCTTTTTTATTTTCTCTAATAAAAACCTCTCCTTTTCAAATTATATCATGGGCGATTCTATTTAATAAAATAATAATAATAATATAATACTATTAATTAACCGATTACCTTTTCCTCTCTAGATATATCACGGATAACATTAATTTCTCATTTTCTAAAAACACTACGAGCAATTTTATTAAAATAACAATTAAATTATAATTACTATAAACTAATCAATTACCTTTTTCACCTAAAATATGTCATCTTATTAATTTTCACGTTATCTTTTTCTATTTTCTCAAACTAAAATATCTCTTTTTTCCAATTATATCACATACGGTTCTATTTAATAAAATAATAATATTATAATACTAATAATTAACTGATTATCCTTTTCAGCTAAAACGTATCATCTTTTCTATTTTTTCTAACTAAAATCCCTCTCTAGAAATATCACGGGCAATATTAATTTCTCTTTTTCTAAAAACAATACGAGCAATTTTATTTTGTAAAATAACATAATTAAATTATAATTACTATAAACTAATCAATTACCTTTTTCGCCTAAAACATGTTATCTTTTTAATTTTCACTAACTAAAGTCCTCTCTTTTTCCAATTATATAACGGGCATTCTATTTAATAAAATAAAATAATAATTTTATAATTACTAATGATTAACTGATTACCTTTTTAACTGAAACCTATCACATTTTTTAACTAAAATAACTGCTTTTCTATAAATATCACAGGATAACATTTATATAATTATGATCATCATCTCATTTACAAATTTAAGCCTCCAAAATTCATAGTTTAAATAAATTAATTTAAATTAATAAAAAAAACTAATATAATATTTAAAACAATCCGTGCATCGCACGGGTTTTAAGCTAGTATATTTACATTGTAACCTCAGATAATTCTCCTGAGGTAACCTCAGGGGCTTTTTTCTCATACTAATAACCTTAAATTAATATTAAAAAAATAAATTTAATAATTTTGGGACATCCAAAAAATGAAAGTAGCTCACGTAAATTTAGCCAAACGACTCTAAGCAGTTTTGAGGGAGTCCTCTATCCCTTTTTCATGCCCACTTTTGTGTTCCATGCTTTTTTACCTGGCGGGATTCATTTTAAGAAAAATAAAAATATTATTTTATTTAAAATTGACCGCGCCAGAGGCATTTTTTTAAGGAAAATACTAAAGGTACCAAATTTGGTACAAAAACTTTTACCAAATGACACGTGTTCTTATCTGATTGGTTATATCTCAATTAAATATAATGGAACCCCCTGCATTGACACTCATTTCAACCAATAAAATCATTCATTTATGCCACATCACCTTACCACATCATTTGATAACTTTTTTTGGTACATAATTTTGTTCCTCTAGCATTATTCTTATTTTAATACCAAAAGAACAAGAGACATAGAAGAGGGCATAAGGGCACAGAGAATCCGGGCTCGTTTTGAGGTATCAAACCGTGAAGATTTGAGTGACGGGGAAAATCAACTAAATTGAAGTAAAAAAAATGATTCTGTCCGGCACTAAAATTGTATTCTTTAAAAATTTGGGCATTATAGCTACAACTGCACCAACTTTACTTTGCATTGTGGTCCATTTCTGAAAAGCTTTCTTGTATCATTACAAATCCATCCCCACCTTTGTAGTGCACAGATGTAATAATTCAACTTCCATGTTAAAAAGCTCACATTTTATTTTATATAAACAGTATACAGTGTAATAAAGTTACGAATATGCAGTAGATAGTGATATAAAGTACATATAATGGAGTCTTGTGGTTGCCCCTTCCCCTTGCAATCTTGTAAAAGAATCTCGAATGAAAATCACAAAAATTCTCAATCGTTCAAATTCTATCTTTTTTTTGTTTAGATATTTCCATGCACAATTCTATAAATCACTACACTCTTCACTTCACTCATCACTCCTTCTACTCGCCAACAAATTAATATTGTTAATTACTAAACTTTCCCTAAATTTTTCTAATGGCAACCATGACTGCAACTCTCACTTCTTCACTAACCTCGAAAATCTTTGAAAACAAATCTTCGTTCAATGGATCGCCCGTTTTCTCCCGGGTGCAATCCATCAAATCTGTCCCAAAGAACCACTCTAGTACCATCTCTGCTATTGCAACTCCTTCGTATGATCTGGACAACTTCAAATTCAACCCTATCAAAGAATCCATCGTGTCCCGAGAAATGACACGTAGGTACATGACTGACATGATAACCTATGCAGACACTGATGTTGTTGTTGTAGGTGCCGGATCAGCTGGACTTTCTTGCGCCTACGAGCTCAGCAAGAACCCGAACATCAACATAGCAATTATTGAACAATCTGTCAGCCCTGGTGGTGGTGCGTGGCTAGGTGGACAGCTTTTCTCAGCTATGGTTGTACGCAAACCAGCTCACAAGTTCTTAGACGAACTCGAGGTCGAGTACGATGAACAAGATGACTACGTGGTCATCAAGCATGCAGCACTTTTTACGTCAACTATTATGAGCAAACTTTTGGCTAGGCCAAATGTGAAGTTGTTTAATGCAGTGGCGGCTGAGGATTTGATTGTGAAGGGAGATAGAGTTGCTGGAGTTGTGACAAACTGGGCTCTTGTGTCTATGAACCATGACACACAATCTTGCATGGATCCAAATGTTATGGAAGCTAAGATTGTGGTCAGTTCGTGTGGACATGATGGTCCATTTGGAGCTACCGGTGTTAAGAGGTTGAGAAGTATCGGGATGATTGAGAGCGTTCCTGGAATGAAGGCTCTTGATATGAACGCTGCTGAGGACGCCATTGTTAGGCTTACTAGAGAAATTGTGCCCGGGATGATTGTTACCGGAATGGAAGTGGCTGAGATTGATGGATCCCCAAGAATGGTAAAAACTTTAGGCCCAAATCACAATTCAACTAAAAAGTTCTTTTATCGTAAAATTTTGTATAATATTTAACAAATTTTGCGGATTTTATGTAGTTACTAACAAATTTTGTATTTACTACACAGGGACCAACATTCGGGGCGATGATGATGTCGGGCCAGAAGGCAGCACATTTGGCATTGAGGGCACTCGGTCTACCAAATGCTTTGGAGGAGAGCAAACCTGAGTTTGTGATTGCTGATGCTGCCGACGAGATCGTTGAAGCTTGATCAATCTTAACAGTAGTGTAATGTTATGCGATAAATAATGCAGGATGTGGAATAAATTTTCTCCGGAAGGAAAAACAGATGTGTAATTGTTCCTGTTTTTAGACCAAGGGGTGAGGATGTTGATAAGGGATCATGAATGTAATGTAGTAGCTTTTGGTTTTTTCTCGCATGGTGATAATTAAGGTCATGGGCCGTGGTAATGATTTTGTAATGATCCGGATCATCGATCGCCCGTACTAGCAAAAAAAAAAGAATGAAATTTGCATCTTTGAAATTGTTGATTTTGGAGTTGTTCTTTGGTGATGGTCCTAAATACTCACTAATCAAATATTTTTGTCCAAAATATCCATCGATTGAACTGATGGTCCTAAATACCCACCTACCATGTACTTCGTTAATCTTAATTTCAGCATCGTGAGCAGTGTAACCTTGGATGCGCATGTTGAGCATGCATGGACGGGAATGCACATGTTCAACATGCGTGTTGGGCACTGTTCATCGTCCCTTCGAACGTCGCCGTTGGAGAGTTTTCAGACCAAAACTTCAACATACTCGTTCACTCTCTCCAGGCATCGAGCAGTTACACACCATACACCAAATTGATCGTATTTTCATCTTCTACAAGACTATACCCTTTGTTTATCGTTTGTTTCACCGGATTTGAATGCCTCAAATCAAAGCTTTTTTTTCGATTTACTTTTCTGATCTATTCATACACGTCATTGCGGGGCCGAACTCAACAAATCAAACGGGGGAAAATGGAGAGGCACCTCTGTGCTTCATTTTGATGCCTTCAGTAGGGCTGGAGGTAGCCGGAGGGGGAAGAACGGAGGAGGGCGATTTCAAGGACGATTTTGAGGGAGAGAGACGACCGGAGCTGCTTTGAAGATAATGACGTCATATGACGTCATCACGCATCTGGGAGATGCGTGACTCAAGACACGCATGTTCAATATACACAACACAGTACCCTCATATGTAAGATGCGTAATCCGTGGTCAGAAAGGGCCGGCGTCAGCGCCACTCGGTATTTCGGGCATTTTGTCTTGAATGGTGGACATTTAGGGCATTTTCTCTTGTTCTTTCTATATTTTTAATTTAAACAAAACTAACTTCATAAATATTTTTATATATGGCATAACACATTGTTCATTTTAAATTTGTGTACGAATAATGAATACACGTGAGATCCCATATATAATGTACTACCTACTAGTATTTTCCATCAAAATAACATACTATGTAAATATGGGTTGACATTTTTGTAAAATAATTTATTTAAAATTTTATTAATTAATCCTGCGGATCTAATAAATTTTAAAGAGTATCTGAAAAAAGTTTCCTGAACTTAATTTCAGGATCCTTTTTCTCAAAGAATTTTGCATATAAGACATAGGGTTAAATTACAAAATTTGATTGTAAAATAATAATTATATCACTAAAAATGTATTACGTACTAGATAAGTTCTCTAAACATGTATTTATGAACATTTTTCTTCTTTAATAATATTATTAATTAATAATAATTTCAAAATGTATATACAAATGCTACAGAATTAGCCAGTGTGGTTTTGGTAAACTAGAACTCTAAATCCACATAAAATTTTTGAAATTTAAAATTTAAATTAAATTCATACATTAGTTAAAAATTTTCAATAATGTCTAATCAAGGTTAGATCAAATTTGAATCGAATTTGGTTCAATTTTGAGTCAAAAATTCGAATCAATAACAGTTCAATATATTTGAATTTTGCTCAAAAAATTGAATTAATTCTACTAAATATTACCCGTATCTATATAACCTTTATTAATAAGCTAAACCCACTTTTAAAGGTACCTAAAATTTGGTTCGCACTATATTTTGGTTTCACCCATTTTTGGTTCGCACTATATTTTGGTTTCACCCCTAAAATCCTATTTTCCCTATAATTTTATGTTGTTTTTTTTAAAATAGAATAAAAATAGAAATCCTATTATAATTATAATTCTTTTTTGTAATTGTTATTCTATTATAATTATAATTCTTTATATTTTGGTTTCACCCGTTTTTGGTTCGCACTATATTTTGGTTTCACCCCTAAAATCCTATTTTTCCTATAATTTTATGTTGTTTTTTTTAAAATAGAATAAAAATAGAAATCCTATTATAATTATAATTCTTTTTTGTAATTGTTATTCTATTATAATTATAATTCTTTTATTTGTATTTTTTTTAAAAAAAATCATATTTCCCCTAGAATACTATGTTCCTTTTAAAAAGAGTTAAAAATAGAGTTCTATTATGATGATTGTAATTCTTTTGTTTATAATTTTTTTGACTTGAAAAAACCAACGATCAAAAATCACCAACAAATAAAGGGTAAAACATCAACGAATACGTAGCCAGATCGTATAACATTTGATAAAACACTAACAAATCTATAACCTTTATTAATAAATTTCTGTTTAATGATATTTTCGTAACAAATTTGGTTTCACCCTTATTTAATCACAGATTCCTACTCCCCTAAAATTCATATTATTTTCTAAAATAATTGTTTGGAATTTTGTTATAATTATAATTCTTTTACTATAATATTACTGAATTGTACAAATAACGTATATATTAGAACCAGAACCATTTATGTTATATTTTCTTGATTGTTTAAAATATAATCTTAAATAAATAATAAATAAATCTATATCTATAACGTGTATTAATAACAAAACCCCTTTTTAATGTACTATTTTATATCAAATTTGGTTCGTACCATATTTTGGTTTCACCCCAAGACTCCTATTTTCTCTAGAATTCTATGTTATTTTATAAAATAAATAAATATATTATATTACAATTATAATTTTTTTTATTACAACTTAATAAAACAAAGACTACGAATACAAATGTTAATCTACGGTGACATGCTTATCTATAACAAACCAAATAAATTTTTAATGGTACTTCGGTACCAAAAATTGGTTCCACCCATAATATTCCTATTTCTCCAAGGATTCTATATTATTTTTTATTAAAATAGTAAATTGTTAATACTATTATAATTATAATTTTTATTATAACTCTATTCAGTTCACAAATAACGTATTTATCATAATTATGTACATTTTACGTATATATCGGAATTATTTAGTTTTTTTTCTTGATTTTCGTAAATAAACTTAAGTAAATAATATATAAAATGACCTTTATTAATAAGCAAATTATTTGTAAATAACGTAATTTTTTATAATAAATTAATGATCAATTTAATTAAATTTTCTCGGGCCCTTATCATCTAATATCTTATTTGTAAGTGAAATCACGTTTTAATGATGCTTACTTCTAGATTTGTGTCTCCTAGAAATATTGGAATTTTGATGTAATTACAATTCTTTTTTTATAAACTACTGAGTTCCATAAATATCGTAATTTTCTTTTGTACTTTTATCATTTTTATAGTATTTTTTAATGATAAATAAAATATTTCCTATAAACTTTAATAAAAAGTGATCAATTTTAATAAATTATTTCGACCCGTGCTTCGCACGAGCTATCATCTGGTTTGAATGTAATAAGCTTGATTCAATAATGTACGTAATTCTATCTAAAATTTAAAGACATTGACAATAATACATTTAAAATATAGGGTAAAGAGTTTCTACCTGACACTGTAGGAAACTTTTCTACGGTGTCACCTTAAAATCACGATTTTGCTGCACATATGATATGCAAACTGATCGTTGAGAGATGGAGAAAAATACAGTGAAGTCAGATTTCAAAAAAAAATTCACTAATTGATGGGAAAAAACAAATTAAAAATGGAGGAAATTAGGTGGGATTGTATGTGTGAGGGTGTATTCGATTTGTGTGTGGTGCCCCTAGCGGGGCCATTAGATTAGATTAATCTATGGTTCAGATTTAATTTAAGGCGATACTGTAGAAATGTTTCCTACAGTGTCAGGTAGAAACTCTTTTTTCTAAAATATATATACAATAAAAATAATTAAAGGCTCAATTAATCTCTCAAATTTTACAGATCAAATTACTTAAAACTCGAACTTGATTGAGTAATTTATTAAAATGCTTTGAGCTCGAGATTATCTTCGATTCGATTCAAATATTCTACTAACCAAATTTGAGTAATTCACAAATAATTTGATTATTTACATTCATCTCCCTTCACCTAGGGTAAAATTAATGTTTTTTTAAAAAATAGATAATATGTTTTACTATTTAGCACTAAAAAGTAATTTTTGATACTCCCTCCGTACCGGTCATTTGTTTACGTTGTTTGGAGAGTGTGTGGCACGCATTTTAAGGTACATTTTAAGGATAGTTCCATAACTTATTTTTAAAATTTTCTTTTTTTGTATAAAAATAAGGTTGTTCTATTTTTATACATAAAAAGAAAATTGTAAAAATAAATTATGGAAATATACTTTATATGCATCTTAAAATGCGTGCCAGACAGTCTTAAAACAATGTAAAGAATCTAATGGGACAGAGGGAGTACTCCCTTAGTCTCTTTTTTCTTTTCGTGTTTTGACTTTTTACACTATTCATTATAAGAGACTGATTACTAATTTACGCATAATTTATAAGATAGAATATAGTCATGAGTGATCTTGTTGGATTCGTATTTGTGAGTACTTTAATACAGTGAAGTTTTTATATTTAGTACTAAAACGAAATTAAAGATATTAACGATCAAAAGTGTGCATTGTCAAACGTGATAATAATTAACAGGAAAAGAAATAAAGGGACGGAGGGAGTATTAAAATAATATTAATTGTCCAATGTATAGCTCTAAATTTAATTACATTTATTTCAAATTTAACTAGTTCATCTCTGAAATTTTTTTACACATATTTTTTAGGGAAATTACCTCATATACTATATTTTTGAAACTATATTAAAAAATACACTTTAAAAGTTATTTACAAAAATACTATCTTTTAAGTTTTATTTTCAAAAATACTACTCCCTCTGTCCCATCCAATTCTTAACACTTTTTTTGTCACTTTCTGGCACGCATTTTAAGATGAAGTTTAAGAATAGTTCCATAACTTGTTTTTGAAATTTTATTTTTTTGTATAAAAATAGGATTGTTCTATTTTTATACAAAAAAAGAAAATTTCAAAAATAAGTTATGGAACTATCCTTAAAATCTACCTTAGAATGCGTGCCAGAAACTTTATTTTGAAATGTTAATAATTGGCCGGGACGGAGGGAGTACCTTTTTAAGTTTTATTTTCAAAAATACGATTTGCAACCTTTTGCATCTATGGACGATGCCAGCCGCAACTTTTAATTTTTGGTTGCAAAGATTGCATATGAATTTCCGATTACAAGTTCCAGTTTTCAGTTTTCAGTTTTCAGTTTCATATGAGGTTGCTACGCAACCTCATATGCAACCTTATATGCTATATAGGGGAGTAGACGAATTTCCGATTACAAGTTCTAGTTTTCAGTTGTCATTTTCGACTTCTTTTTTGAAATCTCTTATATATATATATATATATATATATATATATATATATATATATATATATATATATATATATATATATATATATATATATATATAGAGGGAGGTGCTCAAATGAGATCCCTCTTATAATGAGAGACCCTCTCTTATAACGAGTCCCCCTCATATTTTATCTATTTTAAAGGGCCCCGTCAGGGGCACCCAATACGAAAAAGTCTTATAATTCTACTCTCTATTCATTCATCAAAAAAAAAAATTAAAAAAAATTATTTTTTTTCCAAAGTAAAATGATGACATGACACCCAGCTTTTTTATTTTTTTAAATTTTTTTTTAAAATTTTTTTGGATGAATGGATAGAGGATATAATTATAAGCATTTTTCGTATTGGGTGCCCCTGGCGGGGCCCTTTAAAATAAAAGAAATATGAGAGGGACTCATTATAAGAGAGGGTCTCATTATAAGAGGGGTCTCATTTGAGCAGCCCCATATATATATATATATATATATATATATATATATATATATATATATATATAGGCTTTTGCTCCATAAAGAACACTCTTATATAACAAACAATAAAGAACACTATAAAATCATTTATTCCAATAGATCCATTGGCCCCGCCAGGGGCACCCAATACAAAAAGTTCTTATTTTTTTAGGCTCTATCCATCCAGCAAAAAAAAAAAAAAATTTGAAAATTTTACTGTTCATGATGACGTCACTGATGACGTCATCGATGAATAGTAAATTTTCATTTTTTTTTGCTGGATGGATAGAGCCTAAAAAAATAAGAATTTTTTGTATTGGGTGGCCCCGCCAGGGGCAATGGATCTATTAGATATGAGGTGTTCTTTGTTGTTTGTTATATAAGGTGTTTGCTATGGAGTCCAACCCTATATATATATAGGCTTTTGCTCAAATACAAACCAATCCTTAAATACAAACTACAAACTAACATAAAATATTTTATATTTCATTCATTCTAATGGCCCCGCCAGGGGCACCTTTACAAAAAGTGTCTAAAATTCTTGGCTCCATTCAGCAAAAAAAAAAAAAAAAAAAATCACTGTTCACTGCTGACGTCGCTGCCACGTCAGCAGTGAACAGTGATTTTTTTTTTTATTTTTTATTTTGCTGAATGGAGCCAAGAATTTTAGACACTTTTTGTATTGGGGTACCCCTAGTTTGATCATTAGATTAGCTTGAAATGTTAAATTAGTGTTTAGTTTTTAGTTTGTAATTAATTTTAGTTTGTAGTGGAGTAAGACCCTATATATATATATATATATATATATATATATATAGGCCGTTGCTCCATACAGAACACTCTTATATAACAAACAATAAAGAACATCATAGATCTAATAGTTCCAATGGCCCCGTCAGGGGCAATGGATCTATTAGATCTAAGGTGTTCTTTATTGTTTGTTATATAAGGTGTTTGTTATGGAGTGCAACTTATATATATATATATATAAAAGAGATTTCTAAAAAGAGGTCGAAAATGATAACTGAAAACAGGAACATGAACTTTCAGTTTTCTATTTTCGGTTGCATATGAGGTTGCTACTACAAGTTCTATTGATTCTATTATGATCAAATGGCCCCGCCAGGGGCACCCAGTAGAAAAAATTCTTATTTCCAACCTTTGCGACTTTTGCAACTTCCAGTTTTTAGTTGCAACATTTACAACCTTTGTAACCTCATTTGCAACTATCACGGCTGCGCCGCTAAAAGTTATAAATGAGGTTGCAAAGGTTGCACAGGTTGTTGACAGTATTTTTTAATTTTTTTTTTAAAGAAAGGTATTTTTAGAAATAATTTTAAAAGTGGTAGTATTTTTAAAAAAATAATTTTCGTACATAATTTATTAAGAATAAACTTTTAAAATTTTATATAAAACCTCTTAATCAGTAATATTTTTAATTTAGAAAACGAAAGGTTACGCAATTTTGCAATTAAATTATTTAATAAAATAGAATGTAAATGATTTATCACATTTTATGCGTGATGTAATATCATTATTGGAAAAGTTTAAATATTCAAAACCAGAACTTTTTGTTATTTTTTTTCATTATAATTTAATTCTTCTCTTGATTCAAAATGGATAGTTTAGTTGGCGATGAACAAAGATATAATTATTATTGTTTTCTTTGAGTATTAATAAATTATTAAAACCTAATTAATAGATATTGAAATTAAAGATGCACATTTATTTATATTAGCATTAATAATTCATAAGATCATTTTTAGTTAAGTGGTAAATTCAAATTTTATTTTAGGACCGACATATCACTAATTCTCTGTTTTTATTTCGACTGAATTATAAGTAAAGATTGTAGTTTCTATAGTACATATGTAAAAATTTGCATATTAAATTGAATGAAATTTCAAAATTAACTAAATTCTTAGTTATATATAGTACAAATTATGTATTATGTTAGCACCAATTTCATCACATCCTTTATTATCATACCTGAGTCTACCATACGTTAGTTAACCAATAAGAATCAAGGAATTATTTTAGAACCAATCAGAGCCAATTCTTAAAATTTAGACCTTTCCTTATTTACAATCTCATCCTACTTCTTTAACCATGGTTAGTTAAAACTTTTAATTTAAATACAATAATGATTTTATTAAACATATCCATAAATACCTATTTTTTAAATCAAATTAGTTAAAACTTTTAATTTAAATACAATAATGATTTTATTAAACATATCCATAAATACCTATTTTTTAAATCAAAAAATATTTATTAGAAAATCACAATTTTAAATTAATCCTTATCACATTATACTAATTTGTTTATATTATTAGGTGTGCCTATAGATAAATGTTTTTTTACAGTGATTACTTAACAATTTTATTCTAAATACAATAATTATTTAATTTAAAAATTTATACATTAAGACATGAATCTATTATATTTATCATAGATATTTTGATATCATAAACTTTCAATTCAAAATCATAAGGTACAATTAAAATCATGTATTAAAAATTATCAACAATATAAAACTATTTACCACACTATTCTAAATACACATTCAAAATTTAAGTTATGTAAAATATTAAATAATTCAGTCATAAAAAAAGCTAATCAACCAATTAAAATGTTCGAATGAATTTTAAACCAATCATCTTTAAACATTTTAATTACGAAATTTTTTAACTATGCAATAATTAACGGGAAAATAATTTAACCTGATAATATATTTGAATTATTCAAAATATTAAATATATTCTTAAATAGTACTTTACATTATTTGTTGTACAAATTATCAATAAAAAAAATACATTACAGAGTCAATGAAAATATTGTTAGTGAATATTTCCATAATATATTTGGTCAATTTAACACAAATTTTCTTATAAATAACTATTTATTTATTGATAATTAATTCAGTAATAAAAGGACATATGTCATACACAAAAATAATCAAACATGCAAAAATCATCAATAAAAGGGCATACAACATCTACAAAAACAATTCAAATTGAACAAACACATAGTAAATTATATCACTAATTTTCTTTATCCAATCATTGAACAATTTTTATAAATATTATTGGGACATATAAATTTTATAAATTTATAGTGGCTATTAATTAATCGAATTTAAATTATATTGTCGTCCTTATGTTGGATCAGAAAAATATATTAAAAATATTAATTTATCGTGGTATAAAAAACAGATATCAACTTCTAAACTTTAGTTAGCATCTTTTGGGAAAGGAGGAGAGAGAGAGAGCAACAACTACGGTTTTTGTTATAAAATTATTAATAATGATAAATAAAAAGGTTGATACACTTAAAATTATATATTGTTTTCAATAAAAGAGTGCCTTTTTCAGTTTTGTATTCTTGAATTAAAGTAATAGTATCAATTCCCATATCTTAACCTAAGAGCATATATTGAATTTGCTTGGTTGGTTGACTATATTTTTTTTTATATCAACAAAGCATAAAAAAAAGGCTAAGAAAACTAAATAACTTGGTAGAAAGATTCTACACAAAGAGAGATATTTGTTAATGAGAAATAAGAAAAAAATAAAAAGAAGGGTTTCATTTTGTTTGGGAGACTTTACCCCATGCAAGTTACTCTTAGTTTTGTTTTGTAACATCTCAATGTTGTTCTAAGACATATAATTATATATTTACATAACTTGGATACATAGTAATATTTCATATAATTGTTATATTTTTTCTATTCGCGTATTTCATTTCATTTCGTGTACAAGAAAAAATTTGTGTAATTTATTGTCATTTTGTGTTCTAATTTTGGGTACACGATTTAATATCATGTCATTTTCGTTCAAGACCCTAAAATACATGATATGAATTTCTTCTTATATATGTAGGAAAAATATATTCACTGTTAAAGGAAAATGAATTTCATGTTATTTAACCCAAAATCTGAATTACTAGGACACATATATAACAATGTGATTATGTGTTTATATATTACACACTTGATTTCAATTTTATGGACAGTGGCTTATTTTCACAAGTTTATCAAATTAAATAAAAATAGCTGATACTCATTTTCTTATGTCTTATTTTAAGAATAAAACCATATGAACAATTTCTTAAATGTTACTAATTTTAAAATAATAAATCACGATAATAAAAAGTTTTAAGCTTATCTTATATATCAAAATTTTGCATAATCATAATTTAAATATTTAGTTTTAAAAAGTTTAAATATGTCATATACTTAATAAATTTTTAGCTTTAAATATTTAATATCATAAATTAATACAATAATATAAAAAATTGTTTTACATCATTAGTATATACTTTTAAATTTTGCGGTAAATTTTTATAAATATTATTGGGACATATAAATTTTATAAATTTATAGTGGCTATTAATTAATCGAATTTAAATTATATTGTCGTCCTTATGTTGGATCAGAAAAATATATTAAAAATATTAATTTATCGTGGTATAAAAAACAGATATCAACTTCTAAACTTTAGTTAGCATCTTTTGGGAAAGGGGGAGAGAGAGAGCAACAACTACGGTTTTTGTTATAAAATTATTAATAATGATAAATAAAAAGGTTGATACACTTAAAATTATATATTGTTTTTAATAAAAGAGTGCATTTTTCAGTTTTGTATTCTTGAATTAAAGTAATAGTATCAATTCCCATATCTTAACCTAAGAGCATATATTGAATTTGCTTGGTTGGTTGACTATATTGTTTTTTATATCAACAAAGCATAAAAAAAAGGCTAAGAAAACTAAATAACTTGGTAGAAAGATTCTACACAAAGAGAGATATTTGTTAATTAGAAATAAGAAAAAAATAAAAAGAAGGGTTTCATTTTGTTTGGGAGACTTTACCCCATCCAAGTTACTCTTAGTTTTGTTTTGTAACATCTCAATGTTGTTCTAAGACATATAATTATATATTTACATAACTTGGATACATAGTAATATTTCATATAATTGTTATATTTTTTCTATTCGCGTATTTCATTTCATTTCGTGTACAAGAAAAAATTTGTGTAATTTATTGTCATTTTGTGTTCTAATTTTGGGTACACGATTTAATATCATGTCATTTTCGTTCAAGACCCTAAAATACATGATATGAATTTCTTCTTATATATGTAGGAAAAATATATTCACTGTTAAAGGAAAATGAATTTCATGTTATTTAACCCAAAATCTGAATTACTAGGACACATATATAACAATGTGATTATGTGTTTATATATTACACACTTGATTTCAATTTTATGGACAGTGTCTTATTTTCACAAGTTTATCAAATTAAAAAAAGATAGCTGATACTCATTTTCTTATGTCTTATTTTAAGAATAAAAGAAAACTAAAATTTGTTATTCCATGTTTTACTAGAAAAGAATAAAAAACCAAAATACAAACTTCCAAACTGAAAATGCACATTTTAAGTTGTCTTTATAAATAAGATAAGGTCAATAACCATAAAATCTAACAATTACTCCATATATGTTACTCCAAGAGCGCGATATTGAATTTGTTTGGTTAGTTGATATTTTTTTTATTGTAAATCAATTCATTAATAAAAAGGACATATAATTTATAAAAATGATATTGAACAATCACATAGAAAACTAGATTAGATGAAATTTTCTATTGTTATAACTACGTTCGTTTCATATATCTTGCACAGTAGATATCCTTTCTCATATCGCTGAAACATGCAACCTTTTTTTGATAGACATTCTAATGATTTATTGGAGTCGTGACGATTAAGTTTCTACACATATTTAATATGTAATCGAAAAAGTAACCACGATCATACAAATATTTTCAACAAATTAATATAATAAATATTTTAAGTATTCAATATTTAATAAACATACCGAATTCTCATAATATGAGTGAAAAATTTGTTAACATGATACGTAGAAATATTCTTTAACAAAGAGATAAATAAAATGAAAGCTAAATTTAAAAAAAAAACAATATAGATGGATTTTGAACTTTTCAACGGGTGTTGTATTTTTTTGATGATTGATTCATAATATTAATATTAATTCAATTGGTATGAATTCACGAATAAGTATTTTATACTTACATTAATTAATATTCCAATAACCTATATATTTTTCTAAATAAAAATAAAAATAATATATTTATATTTATTTATTAATACAATTTATCGGTCGGTGCGTAGCACGGGTAGAACGCTAGTTATTAAATTGATAAAAAATTTATTATTTATCAAATTATCGAATGGGAAATATGAAGACATGTGCAAGTCACGTGAGGAGACTTTTTCACAAAGCGGTAAACTCCACGGGGAGAAAGAACCCACACGCAACCTCTGTGTCAGCAAGCTGCATAGTACCAACAACCTTCCCCCCTCATACTCTGCAACACAACACCCCCTTTCCTCATTATTCACAAAAACGCGTTCTCTCTCTCTCTCTCTCTCTCTCTCTCTCCCTGTAAGTCTCTCTCTCTCTCTCTCTCCCTGTCATATGTTAGATCAATCGATTTTGTATAGATACACACGTTTTGTATCTCCTTTTCGTTCACTCATCTCATATCCCCTAATCACTCCTATTTCATTACATTTACATATTCTGTACGGCTATGTTTTATAATCGTTTTAATTTCCTGTAATTTACTCCAATTTTTCCTGTATTTCTGCAATTATAGCGCAATTGATTTCGAATTTAGGTCTGTTAGATATTGTGTGTGTATAATTGTATGTATAAATGTTGTTTTGTAGCTGATTGATTGTTATTTTTCGATCTTTGTTCAGTAAAGAAGGCTTGATCTTGCGCGTGACCCAGTCTCTTCTCCATTTCCGGTTAATTGAAACCCTAGATTTTATCGATAGTTATATTTATAGTTAGAATATGATTCAAATGGATGTAAAGCTATGGAACGATAAGCAAGAAAGAGAAATGTATGAAAATTTCTCAGAGTTGTTTGCGATAATTAAAGCAACTGAAAAGCTCGAAAAGGCCTATGTTAGGGATATTATTCCGCCATCGGAGTATGAAGTTGAGTGTCAGAAATTAATAGCTCATTTTAAGACCTTATCTTCGACGCTCAAGTATAGCATTCCTAGTATTGAGAAGTTTCATGAGACGTATAAGATGGATTGTCCGGCTGCTATTAACCGGCTTGTTACGTCTGGGGTGCCTGCTACAGTGGAGCACAGAGCGGCGGTTGCAATGTCGTCAACTGGTTCGGCTAGTGTAGTGGCGGAGTGTGTGCAGAACTTTATCACGGCGATGGATTCGTTGAAGTTGAATATGGTGGCTGTTGATCAAGTTCATCCGTTGTTATCGGATTTGTCGGCTTCACTTAATAAACTTACGTTGTTGGGGCCCGATTTTGAGGGGAAAACAAAGATGAAGGAGTGGATTGCGAGGCTGGTGAAGATGGGGGCAGCGGATGAGTTGACGGAGCAGCAGGCGAGGCAGCTTCATTTTGATCTTGAGTCGTCTTACAACTCTTTCATGGCGGCATTGCCTTCAGCTGGGACTTAGTCTGTCTGTGGTATGGTGTAAATATGTGGGCTATTTCATTGCATTGATGTTATATATTGTTTTGTGTTCGCACATTATTGATTAGCGTGAAGATTTATGACTGATTTTGTAACTTCAGGATGTTTAAGGTCTTCATGGAGTGGCCTGAAATGGATTGCTTATTTCTAACTGACAAATGTGCAATACATATTCTTGTAATTTCGTGAAATTGGATGTATGTTTTCATCGTACTTTGCTTTGATTTAGCAAGTTTTGCTCTTTATAATCATCTAACATGTCTTTGCTTGGCTCATTTCTGTATGTGGTTTTTATTTATTTAGTTTGTCAATCAGTGATTACTGATATTCAGAGTTTTTTGAGGTGCAAGTGCAAGACAAAGTAGCACTTTAATGTGGTTTTTGATCTCGGTAGTATGTAATTTTTTCTTTGTCATGTTGGACAGAGTATAAGCGTATACTAATAGCAAACATATGAGATTGATTCACAAGGGCATAATAGATGCAAGTATACACTATCTTTTTGTTTATTTTAATGCCCTTATCTTTCTACTGCTATATAGAGAATAGATGTTACAGTATAGGTAAATAAAGCTTCAGTCGATGCGATGCACAAAATTCAGATTACTGTTTCAACCAAAATACTGCTCACTTGGTTGGTAAAATATTGCAAGCTTTATTTCAAATGACTTCTTCTAGAAATGCCTGACTTTTGCTTAGAATTGAAGTTGTGACTTGTGAACATGTCTACAGTGAGCACTGCTTTCTTTAGGGAGGTCAACATTGTGAACATTACACCACCTCTGCACCGTAGACAAGGGTCGGTGTTATTGCCTATTTGTCTTTATTTTAGTTTTTACTCATTATATGGTTCCCCTCTAGAATGTCTTGTAGCTAATGCACAATTTTTGTCTTAAGAACTTAGTCTCTTGGAAATGCTATTGGTGCTCTAGGCTCATCTATGTACAAAGGTTGATGCTTCTTTTTAGCCTCAGAACAGTTCTCTTAGCTGGGGGGCCTGTTTTATTGGGTTATTCTAGTTGTAGACTTGTAGCAGGGTAAAGTTACTTGCATAGTCTTGCACTTGCTTGATGCAGTTTTAGTATATGTTAGTTCAGCATAGAAGGAACAGAATTACAGGCGACGAAGGTAATGAATTTTAACTTACAGTAAAACGTAACAAGGAGACACAGTTTCCAGGATCACGGCCATAATTAGCAATTTGTGCATTTCCTGCACTAGTTCATCAGATGACATAATTGAAAAGTTGAAATATTATATTGATAATATGTTATTAGCATCAAATGCTAAATCTACCCTATCTTTGTCATAGATTGATTGTTTGGTCAAACAGTGTCTTAAAAAACTTGCTACGACTCGAACTTGGACATTAGATTTTGTATTCTGGTGCTACCTTTAGTCGTGTATTAAAACTGTTATGCGTGCATTTGTTTTTTCCTTTCATTTTAGTTTATCTAATGTATTAACAAATGAAGATTATCAGAATACCTGATATACAGTCGTGGTTTTCCAGAATATGAAAATAGACCATCCTTTAAAAACACAAAACAAAGTATTAATTAATCGTGAAGAAGCCATTACCTTTGTCAAGATGGTTCATAATCTCAAAATAAAAATCATTAGCTATAATTTTAGTAGGACAAATGTATTCACACATATATAAGAGTGAATTGCGAGGCTGGTGAAGATAGGGGCATTGGATGAGTTGACGCAGCAGACGAGGCAGCTTACAACTCTTTCATGGCATCATTACCTTCAACTGGGACTTAGCTAGTCTGTCTGTGGTATCTTTCTACTACTATATAGAGAATAGAAGTTACAAATATGAGTAAACAAAGCTTCAGTCCATGTGATGAACAAAATGCAGATTATGTTTCAACCAAAATACTGCTGATCACTTGGTTGGTAAAAAACTGCAAACTTTATTTCAAATGACTTTTGCTATAGATGCCTGACCTTTGGTTAGAATTAAAGTTGTAAACATGTCTACACTGGGCACTGCTCTCTTCAGGGAGGTCAACATTGTGAACATTACACCACCTCTGCACCCGAGACAAGGGTGCTATTGCCCATTTGCCTTTATTTTAGTTTTTACTCATTAAATGGTTCCCCTCTAGAATGGTCTTGTGGAAATGCTATTGATGCTCCAGGCTCATCTATGTACAAAGGTTGATGTTTTTTTTAAGCCTTAGAACAGTTCTCTTAGCTGGCCATGGGGCCTGTTTTATTGGGTTATTCGAGTTGTCAGCAGGGTAAAGTCTTGCACTTGCTTGATGCTTCAATTTGGTAGTATTCCAAAGGTCAAACAAGCATCATACTGGTCTATTTTGATGTGCATTATCTTCTTTATGTTCATAATATTAAACTTGAAAACATATCCTGCCGAGCTCCCTCGACATTGAACTTTTGCTATAGGATGTGTGATTAATTGTGCATGTTTGCACTGCTTGTAAAGAGTACAAAGTTTGTGTATTTATTTTACCTCTGAGACTCATGTTTCCAGGCAAAAACAAGGAACTCTTTAGTTGTAGGAACCAATGGCGTTTGAAAACTTGGATTTCATTTCAAATTCTTGATTCATTAATTCAAGTGACGTTTGGATAACCAAAAATATTGGATTCGGATTTTAAATAAAATCCAAGACATTCAAGTACTGGTATACATCTGAGAATTTGAAATGAAAACTCAGTTAATGTCATTTGAAATCCATTATTTCGATGGATTTCAAATGATTACACGTTTCCAAACGCAATTCAAAGACATACTTCCTATTCGGAGTTGACAAGCATAAAGAGGCACAAAGCGTATATGAAATCCATGTTGTAGATCATTCATGTCTAAATTTCAATGAATATGTTCTGTATAGAGATCATGAAAGTAAGGTTGCTTATTTTAAAGCAGCAGAAAATTCTGAGGATTTTTTGATGTAAATTAGTGCATCTCTATATGTAATCTTGAGGGTTGACTGCACTAAAGTGACCGTAATGCCAGCCGTTCCAAGTTTCTTTCTCCCGGTGTCTCTATTTATAGAACTACATCAATTTAGACCAATGGCTTAGACAAGACAATAGTTTTTCTCATTTCATAAAGCAAAAAGGAATTAGTTCAGGTTTCTTAGCCTAGAGTTCCAGCTTTAAAGTTTACCAACAGAAACCTCACCAAAAGAACATACTCCCCAAAATTACACAAGTCTAAAAGGAAACATAGTTAACAGAAGTTTTAGTTTATATAAGCTACGTTTACATTGATCATCCATTAGCAAAGTCAATACCCTTGTTGACTGGTGTCCCATCTTTTGCAGGTGTATTACCTTTGCAACCACCAGAAGGCAAGGGCGGTACGAGGTACGTTCTTGACTTCCTCTCTTGGTTAAAAATTTCACAGTAAACAAAGCTTACATAGCCCTTCTTCTTTTTGTCCCTTTACTTACTGCAAATCAAATAAAAAATGATTAATAAATGATTTAAACAGTACAATGATGGAGCACGAGTATTATTTATGAAATTCAAACTCTACCAGCTAATAATGTTAATGCATATATAAGTGATACTAATTATGCACAGATTATGAAAACAAATGTTGGAGCTTATGTAGTAAAATCTGCAGGAGCTTATTTATTAGACCCCTATTTTTAATATTTGTTATTATATTATTTATATTCTTTATATTTTATCGGCCGTCAATTATCTTGGATGTTTCATTATACAAGCAGAATAAATAAACATTCATTAAGGGATGTTTCCATCCATTTACCAGGGAAAAATATTTCGAAACTTAGAATTATTCAAAACCTTATCTTATGGATGAACCTTAGGTCAAACATTCGGATCACGCACTACTGCAGATTTGATCCTGTTTGCTGTTAATTTGATAAGACTGGCTACAGTTGACATCATTCTAGGGGGGACTTTTTCTGTTGGCGAATCAACCAGAACCTGAAATGCAATAGTTAGCAGGGATCCACCAGACCCGACCTCTAGGATTTCAGCTACGTTCTGTCCAGGACCATCAGGGTGAATAGCAAATCCAGCCGGTAGTAGAGCAACATAGTCAGGATCACCACCATTTAGGATGACATCCAAATTATCAAAGGAAACTGGAGCATATATTACATATGATCCGGTGGAATCCGCACAGCTCTCTTGTAGGATAAACATGTTGCTTTGGCTTGAATTTGTACTCTATATGCAGTTTTAGTATGTCATAGTAGTATATGTTAGTTCATCATTAAAATTTAAAAGGAACAGAATTACAGACGATGATGGTAATGAATTTTAACTTACATTAATACTTAACATGGAGACACAGTTTCCTGGATCACGGCCATAATTCATAATTTGTGCCATTTCCTGCACTAGTTCATGGGATGACAAGATGTCCCACTGTTGACACAAGATAATTTAGTCAAGTAACGGAGATTTTATTTCAATTTTAGGATAAGATACTCGAAATAAACTTTTTCACTAACAATCATCTCCATTATATCTTTACATATAATTGGAGTGAAGGAGTTTTTGGTCATGGTTGTCATACTGCTACCTAAAAAGTCTAGTAAAACAATTTCAGGATACAATTACACAATTAATTTAAAAATATTCTTATCAATTACTCCCTCTGGTCCATTATATAAGGCATTTGACTTTTTTGCACGTAATTTTATGTGTGTTGACTACATAGCTAGAATTATTATTTTTTAAAATTTCTTTTTCTAAATTAAAATTAAAATATGATATTTTTATTCAAAAAAGAAAAAATTGAAAAATAATTTTTTTTTATATATAGTCAAAACACCTAAAGTTACGTGCAGAAAAGTCAAATGCCTTATATAATGGACCGGAGGGAGTAGAATTTTTTAGAATAGTTAAAGAGTAGTAAATTTATTTTAAATTTAATACATATTATATGATTTGAAATATGAAAACCTAAAATTTCAAAAGAATGAAATACACTATAACAAAATTTATAAATTTCCTAACAAAAACAAAAGTTTATATATTTCTGAATACTATTAATTTCAATTATTTTTAAAAGTTAATATAATTAAGTCGTGACATATGTAATGTTTTAGGAAATAGTAAGTAAATTAATGAATAAATAAATAAAATTAAAACATTCATGTAAACATATTATAATTAAAATATTTAAAAATAACATTACAATATTAAAAATAGACATGAAAAAAACCCTAATAAACATGTTTATAATTTAGGAAAAAGTTGCCAAATAGTAATCTGACATAATACTAACAAATATTAACATTAAAATTTATCAAATTTAAATATAGGAACTACTCAAACTAATTTACACAAGAGTACAAGATGTTTAATTTCATTCGCCCTCAAATGCAACTCCTGAACACAGCTTTTACAATATATATCAAGGGCAATACTTGTAAATCAACCTTGTCTGGTACTATACAGTATATATAAAGTATAGTTTGTTCCTGAAGTCTTAATGTTAACTTATTCATTGAATTTTGTGTTGCTTTCTTAATCTATAGTTGCAGATGAAACTAAAATATAAGCAAATAAAATAGATATTTCTTACCTCGCTTCTGGAATTCACATCTCTGAGGAAATCAAAAACGATTTTAGGAGGAACTGGAATCCAGTAAGAAGTTGCAGCGCTGAGAATAGTACCAGGAGGGCTGCCAGGATCATCTATATTCCTTCGGGTTAACATTATTACATCATCATCAAAACCGCTTCCTGATAAAGTGGTCCACCTTTGTGCAGTAGAGACTCCAAAACCAGTGTAGAAGCTCAACATCATTCTCTCCGCCAACTTCAACATACTCTTTCTCCCTTCCGGAGTAGTTATCACTGTTTCAAATAGCATATCAATATAATTAAATACTATTCATCTCTCAATCGGTCTCTACCTTTGTATGATATCTACGTTCTTTTGGAATGTCTCATGTACCTTCCCCTGCTAGAATGTTTGCCATGGCACTTGCAAGGCGTTCACATTGCCTCTCTAGTGTTGTTACCCAGCGCTTTGCACCAAAAGCAAGACCTGAGTTAACTAGTGATTTGTAGATATCATGAACAGCTCCATCGTCTACTTCCACATGTTCAATCCATGTAACCTGGGAAGTATTTATACTTAATAAAAAAGGAGAAGAGAGTACACTGTGTGTGCATCATGATAAACAAAAGCTACTAAAAGAAAAATTTGTACTTTAGAGTAACCATTAGGCCATTCCTGGATCAAACAGCCCGATGGCCTTCTTCTGCAGTGAGATTTGGAGGCAGGACACAAACTGTCTAGGGAAACATCCGCAACTGCCCATGTCCCATTACCATGCTGTTTACAGTACCTCACAAAGTAGTTTTCTCTAGTCGGAACTAATGGTGATGGAACCTGAAACTCAGCTGTCATCTAGAGAAGCTTATCATGTTAGTACATCAATTTCAATAGCTCATTAAGCAAACATATAGTTATATAATCAATGCACATGTAATAATGTTACGGTATCTTTTATGTAGTTTTCAAACTACTGCTTCTGGTACAAAATATATTCATACCACTTGTAAGGCTCCATCATAGTTTCCGTCCTGAGCAGCTGAAAGAACTTCAATGGTCATTGCTTTTGAAACAATACCAGAGAACATAGTTGACCATTGTTTCTGATGATCACGCAGAATAGTCAATGATCAGAAAGCTAATTTAGCAAATAATGTAGATATATTTCAAATTGCATTAACAGATATATATATATATATATTTATATGTAGTGCATACCTCATCCATCAAGATTTCCACAAGTTTGATAGGATTCATTAGAACGAGTTCAGATGCTCAGATTTCAGTCCTATGTCTTTCGGTCTAATCCCTCCAGGCAAATTACGCAAGTACTCATCTTCGCTAAAACACTTGACAGTATTGTCTGTGCTTGAAATCCAAAAGCGTGCTCCCCCTCGAGCTGTTCTAACTAGCTCCTCCATGGCTGCAACAGCCAGCTCAGCTATCAAGGGTTTGTCAGCCTCATTAGGCCTAGCTCCATCCATGTTCTTGGTTGAACTCATGTTATTCATTACCTTCCTAGTGCACTTAATTATCTGAAAACAATTATTTCCAAAATGTAAATATTTAACTTTTGTAAATAAGAATATGTAACAAACATTATAATTTACAAAATAAATTTTAAAAATAACAATAGTTAATAGGTGAAACTAATAGTTAATACGACTGTTTAGGAGTTAATCAGCTCGACAAAAGAAAGTAAATAAAAGGAAAATAAATTTGTACATCTCCCTCCATAAAAATGTTTACTAGGCTAAGTTGTTGTATACAAAGTATCAAGTATGTGACTGGGTTGGGCTCTGAGCATAGACCTGTTTTTAGATCAGATCTCTGGTTGATAGGGCCTTTTCATGAGTGCCAACATTTTATAAACTACTTTAGAAAGATGATTTTTTAGAAAAGTTTTCAAAAATGTAAATCAAACTAATACAATCTGCTAAAACAAAATTTCTATTTATTTACAGACAAAATTAGCATAAATCAATTTAATAGGAATTCATTTCCTTCTATGCATGAATTAAAATAAAAGTCGAAGGTCTACGACGGCATAACCACGCCGTCGTAGACTATCAATTTTTTTCAATAAAAATCAATAATTTTCAAGTTATTAGATATGCATATACACATCCTTCTTGTATGTGTAATTAAAATGATAACAAAATAAAATTTACCTCTAGACGGCAGTAATGATGGAGATAAGATAGAACTGATGCTTGATAGTTGATGGATGCCTATACCCGAAGTCGCAGCCTGTATTTGATCGAAGTCGTATTTTTACAATTGAAAAAGATTGAAGTTGTAGAAATAGCAATAAATCTAGGAAAATACTAGAGCTATCAAGATGGTACCCAAAATTCTTCTCAAATGCCACGTGATTAGTTAGAGTAAAATGGATCCCAATGTATTCACGTTAATACCACTAATTAAAACTTTTCCTATTGCCACATCATCCATACCGCATCATTTAAAAACAGTATTTGGTACCCAACTTGATAACTGTAACACTACTCATAAATCTAAGAGCATCTCCAACCCTATACATCTATTAGCAAAAATTGATTAGGTGGCATAATTTTTAGATAATAGGTATATTTTTTCTTCTCCAACCAATCAACCTATTAGCTAAATTTTTAGATAATCATCTTGACATCCTCTATATTTGGAGGATATCAATAATATATAGATAATATCTATAATTCATTATCTCCACTTATATTATGACACATCATCAATATTATTTACTTATATCTATATACATTATTAAAATAATAATAAAATACTATTTTTAAAATATAGCTATTCTTTATAGCTAACACCATTGGAGTAAAATATCTTACAGTTGAGCAAATTTTTAGATAATCATTATATAGCTAATGATTTTAGCTATTACCATTGGAGATGCTCTAAGAGAGCATATATAAAAATTAAAGAACGTATCCATAAATATTTCTTAAATTTATTATAACTAGCTTATAACTTGTGCACCGCACGACTTCTTTTTTAATATTTATATTAGTTTTTTTTAAAATTTTACATGTTATTAATTTACAAATCAAATTGTTGTTAAAAATTGATATATATAAGATTTTACACGTTCGATTTAATATTTGTACTCTATCTTGAATTCTTAAACTTTGATTTTGACGATTTTACAGCACACGTGAAATTAACAAATTAATGTTTTATTTAGTGGTGGCTTAACAATTGTTTTTCAATTAAATCTACGCAGAAACAAAAGAGAGAAGATTTTGACGATTTTCTGAATCTCAAGATAGAACCCAAATAGTAAATATGATTTTTTTAAATGTTAATAAAAAATAAATAAAATTCAATTCAAATACAACATTTTTAATTATATCCTTTTTAAATTATAATTTTATTTATAAAATTCAATTTTAATACTTTTTTTAATTATATCCTTTTTAGATTATAATTTTCTTTTGTAAAAATCATTTCTAATGCAACATTTTCTAATTTATCCTTTTAAGAATATAATCTAATTACAGCCTTTTTGGATTATAATTTTCTTTTTAATATGATATAATCTTGATCATTTATTTTTAAAAATATTAGATTCGATGGTTGAAATTATTTTGTCGATACAATGACCAAAATTATGCATAATATCACTATTGTAGAGCCTGACATACTGTATGCCATGGTGATATAATGCATAACATCATATTTAAAAATATTTCTTATTTTAATATTTAAATAATAAAAGTAAAATTTAATAATTATTTTTTGAAATTATAAACGAGCTCAAGTCGAACCCGGTTCTAATCGAGTTCTACGTATATTCAACTAAACTCGACTCGTAAAATTAAAAAATGAGGTCGGACTTGTATTCGAGTTCGGCCTGTATACGAGTTTGAGCCGAGTCGAGCCTTGATAAACAAGTTGGAGCTCGAGCAGCCCGACTTGAATTATCTTTGTCAAGATAGTTTATAATCCCAAAAAAATTAAAAAAAAACATCAGTTATAATTTTAGTAGGATACATGTATTCACACATATATTTAAATTGTTATTGATAAAAATTAGCTATTAATCGGCTTGTTACCTCTGGGGTGCCTGCTATGGTGATGCATGCATAGAGGGGCGGTTACAATGTCGTCGACTATTTCAGCCAGTGTTGTGGTGGAGTGTGATTACGGCCATGAATTAGTTGAATATGGTGGCTCGATCTTGATCAAATTCATCCTCTTTTTTCCGATTTGTCGGCTTCGTTTAAGCTTACATTGTTGGGGCCCGATTTTGGGGGAAGACGAAGATAAAAGAGTGGATTGCGAGGCTGTGAATATGGAGGCAGTTGATGAAGCAGTAAGCGAGGTAGCTTCATTTTGATCTTGAACCGGCTCCGAATGCATATTTGGTAATTGCATTGGTGATTTGGTTGTATTAGATTGTATTTTTTTTTTGTCAGGAGATCGTATTTTTTTAAATATGATGGTTTTTTGTAAATTATTTTTTCAGTAAAAATATTTATTAAAAAAAAAGATTGAATTTGGATATTTTTGAAAAAATTTAAAAAAAGTTGATTTTTTTTAATACCCATTTCCAAAACACCGAAACAATAAACAAATAAATGTATAAAGATTAATTTCGTACACGTGAATGTCCATAAGTGTTATATATAGTTTTGTGTTCGGTAACACGTACCAAGCATAATTAAAATTACAATATGTATTTTTATATGTATTATTTATATGTATTAATTTTTTTTTTTTTGTCAGAAATAACTTACTCGTTCATAAATTGTACCGAAATACAATAAAACGTACATAGGGGATTTTTTCATTCAAGAAAGTTCACCATCTAACCCAAAAGGCACGCATGTTGCCTCGGGACGCTTAGACAATAAAACTTTCAAGTCTGAAAGGAAGAACCCCACAGAAAGAAGGCCTCGTTAAAACCCTCCAAGAGCAAAACCCTGTGGGAAAAAAGCTCAAGGGGGAAAAAGAGTACCCTCCAAAAAATAGAAAATACATCATATTACAACTTGCTACTACACACAGAACTACTTGTTGCTTATGAGAGTCTCCACTAGCATCAGTTATTCCCACATACTAGCTTTACTAGTTTTCTTTTTTCCTTGTCTCTTGGCTGCTCCATAATCACTTAGACAATAAAGTTTTAAAAAATGAGCAGGAAGATCGTATACTTCACACCTGAAAATGACAGAACAGATTAAAACTGAAGCACACTAGTAGTAGTAGTAATAATAATAATAATAATAATAATAACAATAATAATAACAATAATAAATCCAAAAAAAAATATATAGTATTTAAAATAAAAATAAAAAATAAAAATAAATATCTAATCAAAGGGGACCCCTTTGATTAGATACAAATTTAAATAATCCAAATAAATCAAATAAAATATTATAACTAATTTACATAAAATTTACATTTAAAACTTAAAATACAAACAATGTGTAAATATGAATACTAGAATCATTCCCCTTCAACATAATATACATTAGATAAAATAAATATAAGTCAGAAGTGAAAAATATTGAAGGCCAATAATTTTCAACTTAAACTATTTAATTAAATAAATAATAAATATGCGCCTATATAACTTATACTCAATAAAATTCCTAACACAAGAAAATATTATTACATAATTTAAAAATAACCAAAACTTAGTTAAATATGCCAATAATAGCACATATTAAATATTAAAATCGTAACTTAATAAATAAATTTTAAAATAAATTATGGAATAAACAAGCCATCAAAATGGCACATCATTACCTCTTAAAGGTCCAAAATCTACTCCATCAATCATGGCCACCCATAAATGGTACAAAAACTTAAAATACTTTTAAAAATTAAAAATACATCGATTCTTAACCATAACACCTACCACACAATTAAGCACATTCAAATACTATCAATCATTAATTAATAATATAACTGAAAAATAATTATCAAATCATTAATAATTATTCAAAAACTAAATTTTTTGAATAGCATTGTCAAATTTCAAATTATAATTAAAGAAAGAGTAAATTAAGGGATTTAAAATTTAACACTTTAATACATTAAAAATGATTTAGGTCAAAAATATTGAATAAGACGTTACAAATTTAATACCACAAAATTAAAGAACATTAATGAGTCAAATTTGAGTAACGTATGCATACAAATACTATAAAAAAACAACAAAGTAAAAAGCAACTAATTACTATAAAAACATTAATTAACCAACTTATTTAAGATCCTTTATTAATTCGAACCATAAACAAATTAACCTAACCCAGAAAGATTCCTAAAAAAGTAACACAATCAAGGGACATTAAATAATAATCAAAATTAATACACACATTCCAAAGTCAAATCATAATCAATTCTAAAAAACAAAACTGAATAATTAACAAATTTCAATGAAAAGTAAATATTAACTAATTATGGCAAAATCATAGGCAAAATTACCAACCAAAATCAAGGCAAAAATAACAAGGAAAAAATCTTAAAAGCCTAGTTAAGAGCTAAATCAATTAAGACTTAATAAACAAAATTAGTGCTCTCATAAATCAAAATCAATTCTAGAAAACAAAATTAAACCCGTTTACCAAACCGAAAATTAAATACTACATTGAATAATAGCAAATAATGGGCATAAAAGTAACAAATAACATTTAAAAGGCAAAAATTAAGTATTGATATTCAAAATTTGTAACTGAAAAAACTCAACAATTAACTCAACACCCCGCCGCAACGATAACTCAAAACCCCAGTCCACAACAAGCACCTTTTACATGGATTAAAAAACAAGTAAATAAATTTACACAATATCACATTTCCTAGCACAAACTCTATGAACTATACCCAACCCAAAACATTATACTAACACATACAAGAGATCTTACTAAGAATGCAGAACAATTATACTTGACTAGAAACTGAGAACTTTAGACAGATAAAACCCACAATGTACAAAGAACTAATAATTGAAATGACTGGTTGTGCGAAAAATTCTTTGTCTGAGTAAAAATAAATCTTAGTACAAAAATCCTATTTTTACAAATTCTACTAACAAGACAACATGTAAAAACGACAATGTAATGAAATCAAAAAATAGTAATGGTCCAGCATGGAAAAGTTTGGAGGTGGTGAGATAACTTTTAAATAAAATTCAGAATTAGTTAAACTTATTCAATGAATAAGACTAGTTATGAGTTTAAGAATTTCATACCATGGTCGTGGATCCTTTCACGTTCCTTACCATTTAATGATACAAAATTGATGTTGAGGCATGAGAGATAGCTGACATGAGTTGTAATTTGTCTGACTCACTTGAAATCACGTGGAAACTGAGTTGACTCACCGAGTTGGCACCTTTTGGATGAAATGGTAACATCTTGAGATTCTCCTTCGTGGGTAGAGCCTGGAATCGCCGTGACCCATCACAAAACATCACCGAAGAAATTCAATTGTCGTTGATACTGAGTTGAGCCGAGTTCGATTTAGAACGAAGAAAATGATGGAGGCATTTTTACTGTTGTGGGTTTTTTTGAATTACAAGTGTATCTACAAAACCCATCCATTTTGTTTATACTGTAAGGGAGCATTATTACTTCCCTAAAATGGGGTTGTGCGGTTTTTGTTGTTATCGGAAGGAAGGAAGGGGGAAACAGTGGTTGAGGGTGTATACAACCACCACCGATGTGGTTGAGGGTGTTGGTTGTTATCGGAGAGATGGGGAACCGGGAGAGATCGAGGGTTAGTTACACGTATAGAAATCTTAAACACCTTGACAATCCATGTATTATTTAAATATGTATTTTTAGAGAATTGAACTTGAAATTAGAATAAAAAAACATAATAAATAAATATTATTTAATTATGTATGTATAGAAAATCAAATTCATTATTAAGAAAATAAATTAAATAAATAATTTTTATATAATAATCTTTACACGGTCGAGATTAAGTATTAATGTTACATTAGTAAATTTATTAAATTAGTGAGAATAATAAATGAAATTAATAAGTAGACGCGGCTAGACAGAGTTTGTCTAGGTGCAAGACTTTAGTGTGGTTTTTTTTTTTTTTTTGGAAACAAATCGTATTTCCATTACTTAGAAATTATCACTTTCGAGTATATGATTAATAAATGGAGGAGGAGTGACAGAACTGTTGAGTATTGAATACGGTAAAAGAATACAGAGGGGGTGAATGGATTCTTGAACTTTTCTTTGGCTAGAGTCTATGTAGTAAATAAGTGTTTGTGTGTGCAGAAGTGAAGGTGCGGATAAAGAACAACACAAGACACAATATCACTTTAATCTAATGTATTATTAGATAAAGGTTGCTACAATCTGTGAATACAAATGATAGTATTCTCAGCTTCGTTTTTCTCAGAGAGATATAGCTTACAGTGTATGAAAAACTTGACTCACAAAGTTGGTTAATAACTAAGAAAGTGAGGCTGTATCCTTATAGAACATGGATACACCCTACTTACTACAAATAAGGTAGCTGAACAAATTACTTTCTAGTCTGTCTATCCTTTTTGAGTAAGTGTCCAAACGGTTACAGATTTGACTTTGCAAAGCCTGTTCAGATCCACTTCTTTAGCCCCTTGTCTCTTCTATATCTCTCTGAGTTTCCTTGTAGGCTTTTCAGAGCACGTTACAGATTGTGGTCCATAAAGTGCATTGGCTTGTTGCAAGTTTCTGACTTGTACAATTTCTTCAGTATTTTGTCTCCAAGAATGTATTCGAGAAGTGACTAAGTAGATGATTCGAGAACTAGAATTGACTTGATCGATAACTCTGAGTTCTCGAACACTGTTATATTGACATGTCGAACCACTTCTCGAATAGCTCTTTTCCATCAGGATTCCTTGAGTTGTCGAATAGAACATTTGACTTATCGAATCCTCGAGATATCGAATAGCTTTCTGAGTCCTTGAGATATCGAATGGAACTTTGACTTGTTGACTCTTTGAGAACTCGAATACCACTTTGACTTGTTGACTTCTTGAGTTCTCGAATAGCGTAGTAGACATATCGAATCTCTGAAATATCGAATGAGATATCGAACAGTGTATTCAGAGATATCGAATAGTGTCTTGAGATATCGAATCCCTGACTTCTCGAATGCTGGACTTCTCGAATAGACAATTATACTTCTCGAATTGGTACTTAGGCAAATACTTCATTTCTTCAAATCCCAACTGTGATTATTTGACAGTCTTTATCTTCTTGCTTGAGGCATGAACCTTGGAACTTCTTTCAAGCATTATTCTTGACTTTATAAGTACAGTTACACAACTAGGACTTGATGCCTACTATGAGTACAAAAACAAACAGAAACTCTACAACTAGAGGTTCCCTCAGTTAAGAGGTCATGTAAGTAATGCAAAGCATTACAAACAATTAGGCTTGTTATTAGATGTATACAGGCGTGCCTCTGTGACTAACAAGAACAATCTCCAGCTATGACATAGAATTGGTGCAGCATTTGCAAGCAAAAGAACCACATGATTCGCAAACTGATAATCGAACTACTAGCACTTGATCAATGTGCTTGTTCTTGATAGTATGTAACTTTATGTTTGTCATGTTGGGTAGAGTATATATATTATGGCAAACATAAGATATAGGGTCGGTTTGGTAAATCTTATTTTTCAGAAATAAGTTACTTATTCTAAAAAAAGTTAGGAAATATGTACTTTTTTCTGAAATAAGTAACTTATTTTTGCAAGATAACGAATATTAAATTTCCCATACACAATTTTCTCTAAACAAAATTATGTAAATATGAAATTTTTTTCCGAAATAAATAACTTATAAGTTCATTTTAAGATTTGCCAAACGGGCATATAGATTCAGAAGGTCACAACTCACAACAGATGCAAGTCTACTACCTTTTTGTTTATTTCAGTGCCCTTATCTTTCTACTGCATAGTCTTGCGCTTGTTTGATGCTTCAATTTGGTAGTACTCCAAAGGTCAAACAAGCATCATGCTGGTTCTATTTTGATGTGCATTGTCTTCTTCATGTTCATAATATTAAACTTGAAAACATATCCTGGAGAGCTCGACATAAATTTTTTGCTAATTTTTGGTAGAAGTAGGATGTGTATATTGATAAGTCCTGTTAAGGCTAAGATCAATTGTGCATGTTTGCACTGTTTGTAAAAAGTACAAAGTTTGTGTATTTATTTTACCCCTGAAACTCATGTTTCAAGACCAAAACAAGGAACTCTTTAGTCATAGGAAGAACAATCCAGAACTCGGAATTCATTTCAAATTTTAGGTTAATTCAAGTGATATTTGGATAAAAAAATTTGGATTTTAAATGAAATCCAAGATATTCAAATACTAGTACAAATTTGAGCATTTTTAAATGAAAACTCATTTGATATCATTTGAAATTCATCAATTAGACGGATTTCAAATGAATTGCACGTTTCCGTACGCAATTGAAAGACATACATATATCCAAAGTTCAATGAATATGTTTTGTACAGAGATCTTGAAAGTAAGGTTGCTTCTTTTAAAGCAACAGAAAATTCTGAGCGGATTTTTGATGTAAATCAGTGCATCTCTAACATGTAATCTTGAGGGCTTGATCTTTAAAACAGGCAATGTGGCTTGCGAGCAATAAACTGCTTCATGCACCAGCTCTAATATTTGAAACTGCAAACTGAAACTTAAGAGGTGACCATGATGCCAACCGTTCCAAGTTTTTTTCTCCTGAGGTCTCAATTTAGACCAACGGTGTTAGAACATTAATATAAGATCCTAGTAAGGTCTTTCTTAACACCTTAATGTTTTAAGCGATTGGTTATTTAAAATTATATCAGATCTCAAGTACGCAGATGTCTCAGATTCGACTTTTTTACGACCCCAAATATCTTCAATATTTATATATTATGGACACGAAAGGTAAATTATGTCCCAGAGATGGGCGGTCATCATCCACTCCTCAACCGGAAAATGGGCTTTAACAAATCGCTTAGACAAGACAAACTAGTTTTTCTCATTTCACATAGCCAAAAGGAATTAATTGGTTCCGGTTTTTAGCCAAGAGTTCATGCCTTAAAGTTTACCAACACAAACCAAAAGAACATACTCCCAAAAAAATTACACAAGTCTAAAAAGAAACATACTTAACAGAAGTTTTAGTTCATATAAGCTACGTTTACATTGATCATCCATTAGCAAAGTCAATACCCGAACATTAGCCTCGTTGACCGGTGTCCTATCTTTTGTAGCTGTATTACCTTTGCTACCACCAGAAGGCAAGGGTCGTACAAGGTACGTTCTTGACTTCCTCTCTTGGTTATAAATTTCGCAGTAAACAAAGCTTACAAAACCCCTTCTTCGTTTTGTCCCTTTACTAACTGCAAATCAAATAAATAATGATTAATATATGATTTAAACAGTACAATGATGGAGCAAGACCATTATTTATAAAATTCAAACTCTAGCAGCTAATAATGTTAATGCATTAATGATACTAAGTAGATACTCCAACATCATGCATACTAGCTTATATGTAATACTCAGTAGATGCTCCAACGTTATGCATAAACACTAGCTTATATATATATCTCGTGCAATGCCCATATTATTTTTTAATAGTTGTTATCATATTATTTGTATTTCAATATTTCATTTATTATTTATATTTTTTTAATATTTGTTATTTTTTATATGAACCTGTAGATAAAAGCGTAGATAAATTGAACATTTGAAACCCATAAGACTCGTATTTAGTACCAAAATTCAATTATGTTGAGTTCTGTTTTAATATAATAGTACATATAGATGATAAAACATTCATCAATGGATGTTTCCATCCATTTACCAGGGTATAATATTTCGAAACTTAGGATTAGTCAAAACCTTACCTTATAATATATGACCCTTAGGTCAAACGTTCGGATCAGGCACTACTGCTTTTCTAATCCTGTCTGTTGTGCCTTTGATAAGACTAGCTATGGCTGACATCGATCTAGGAGAGAATTTTTCTGTTCCAGATTCAAATAGAATCTGAAATGCAACCGTTAGCAGCGATCCACCAGACCCGACCTTCTGTTGGGTATATTACAACTACAGCAACAATGAGGCAGTGATATATATTAAAACAAGAACAGGCTATTAACCAAATAACGAAACAAGTCACGAAGGCATAAACAAGATATAATCAGAGACTGTAATTAACGAGAGAAACAAGAAAGACTTATCTCTTACAGAAGCTTTTAGCAAAACTGATAAGAGAATAAACAGCTGAGTCGCCAAACCCTTCGAGAGGACTTGATTGTTCTTGAAGAGATTATTGCCCCACTTACGCTGTGTTGGGTTGCAGCAATATCACTTCCAGGATAAAACAACACAGATCAAACCGGTCACAGAAGCGGAGAGATCAACAGCGACTAGCACCTCAGTTCGCCTGAGAATTGTGTATCTCTTCTGTATGTGTTGAGAGAGCAGAGAGAAAGAAGACTACAATTGTTTTCTCTCCTTAGGATGTATCGTATATATCATATCATACAACGTTCTATTCTATTCTGTATATATATAATACCAAGAATAAAACGTAACTGATACTCCATAAAAGGAAAGTAAATATTCTGATTTAATTGCATTAACTGCATCAATATTTATTTTCAGTTACATAAGCATCAGGATTTGGTCATCAGTAACATCAGGATTTGGTGTCCATCAGGATTCAATGCTTTGTCAGGAACTGATATCCATCAGGATTTAGTCCATCAGTATCTGATGTCTGACCAAGTCCATCAGGATTTTACTCCAAGTACTGATCCAAATTTCCATCAGGATTTGATCCAAATACTGACCCAAATTTCTAGTACTATTGTAACAAATAAATCTGAAACCTGTTAAAATAAATCAATATCTAATTTAAAATCAGTTTCAGATCATGGGCATGAAAACTTCCTCATGGGCATGAAACGTTTCTGACCAACCAAGTATACATTCATTGACATGAAAACTTTCTCATGGGCATGAAACATTTCTGAATATCCCATCTCTTTTGATGCCTCTTCATGATCATGAAATATATATCATGGCCATGATTTCCATCTGCAACCTGATTTCAAATCTCCTTCTTTCAACTCAATTTATCTATGGATTCCACTAAGAAAATGTCTTAGATCCAAACATGAAAGTTTAAGTCCTCATAACAAGGAACAACCTTCACTTGTTAGTTTCCGGAAATTACATCAAGAACATATTATAAATATGCCTCAAACTTTCCATTTTCTAACACCTTCTGTCCAGGGCCATCAGGATGAATAGCAAATCCAGCCGGTAGTAGATCAACATAGTCAGGATCACCATCATTTAGGACGACATCCATATTATCAATGGGAAGTGGAGCATATACTTCATATAATCCGGAGGAATCCGCACATCTCTCTTGTAGGATAAACATTTTGCTTTGACTCGAATTGCACTCTATATGCAGATCGCGTTTTAGTATGTCATATATTAGTTCAACATATAGGGAACAGAATTACAGACAATGAAGGTAATGAATTTTAACTTACATTACAACATAACAAGGAGACATAGTTTCCAGGATCACCGCCATAATTAACAATTTGTGCAATTTCCTGCACTAGTTCATCGGATGACAATATTTCCCACTGCTAACACAAGGTAATTTAGTCAAGTACAGGAGATTTTATGTTATTTCTAGGATAAGAAACACAAGTACTGGAACTAAACTTTTTCACTGACAATCATCTCTAAACACAAATCTATAATGAGCGTAAGACAACTATGTAGGAGATATAATAGTGAGGATGTGATAAAGAACTTTTTAACTTAGAACAAATTAATTATCATCATAAGAAAACATCCATACAACCATGAGGTATATATCCCCTCACTACATTACAATACTAGATAACCAACTAAGGACACTTCTAGCTGCTAAGTACCAGGTACAAACTAGCAACTAGACATAAAGACAAGCTTTATTAATAGACTCCACCACCTAACATGAAGGGATAAAATCACTTAGCCTAAGACAAGAAAAGGTTAGCAATGTAAATTAAATAGGATCCAATGCAGCATGGTGCACCATCTTCACGTAGCTGCTTCAAACCATGACCCTTGATCCTCATTACTCCCCCTCAAGTGGAGTGGAGGTGTGGACTGAGACTCCAAACTTGCGTAGTAAATGATTGTGCTGCTTGACAGGCAATTGTTTAGTGAGAATGTCTGCCACCTGAGCATATGATGGCACATGAGCAGTGACTATGTCTCCAGCAGTAATTTGATCACGAATGAAATGGCAATCAATTTCGATGTGCTTAGTTCTTTCGTGCATCACTGGGTTGGAAGCAATGGCCAAGGCTACTTGATTGTCACTTTTGACAAGAGTAGGAGGCAAATCAGTAAGCCCCATGTCCTTAAGCAGTGAGGAGAGCCAAGTCACTTCACAACATGTTAATGCCATCGCTTTATATTCTGCCTCAGCGGTGGATCTTGCAACAAGAGACTGTTTCTTTGTTTTCCATGAGATAGGTGAAGACCCAAGCAACACACAATACCCAGAGGTCGACTTCATTGTAGTGGGGCAACTTGCCCAGTCACTATCGCAATACGTAGTGAGTTGTGCAGCTGTTATGCTAAACTCACGCAAGCGCACGTGGTCACAAGTAATATATAAGGTTAAGTCCAAATTCGTTCCCACAGGGATCAAGTTATGGTTTTATTCAATAAATATGCCTATGCAACAATGTATGGTTTTAATTCACTGCTAAGAAAAATAACAAATATGGGTTTGATTACCTAAATTAAACTAAAGTGCAAATTTATAAACTAAGAATTAAACAATTAACGAGAATAACAATCGAATTACTTATGTGAGAATAAACATGGAATCCTAGTTTCATCATCTACTTCACTTAGAGTTGTAGCCTTTAATTAAAACATGCGATGGTTTTGATACCTGATCGATTAACACGAAAAGAGTAAAAGTTACCTCTCGGTATACTAGTACCAATCTACGCATACATCCACAAAAGAGATAGAAGATGAATAGGCACCTATTATGTTTAGACCCTATATCTCTATAGAATTTGAAAACATAAAGGTTGAAGCACAAGTTATCCACTTAGATCACATAGGGTAGCATAATATCTCTATTCATGCCACAAATCATGATGCTTAACATCAACCTATCCTATGCTAGCATGGCAAGTTCTAAATCTCAAGATCCACTCTCGTTTAGCAAGAGATTAACTATTCAATTTAGATGTTAGCTACGCATCTAAAAGCATTAAGATTAACCATACGAGGATATCAAGAATTCACCACACATAAATCTTTAAGGCATGCAAACTACTAAGCTACATAGATAAATCCACTAGGATCCCACGATAACGATTAGTTCATAATCGAACCTTTCGTCACCATGGGATTTGATGAAAGCATGATATTAACAAGATAAAGAAGATGAATAAATCAATAATAAGATAAGGTTTAGCGAACAAATCCGGAAAAGTAACAAGCATCCACAAGATACGCCTAACAAAGGAATACAAGAAAACTATGTCTAGATCTTCTTGTCGTCACGATCCTCGCCTTGGCTTCGCTTCCTTCTGCTCTGAACGAATTTTGTGTGTAGTATGTGTAGATGATTATTTTTCTGTGCCCCAAGGTGTGTATTTATAGCCCCCAAGTGCCTCCTTAACCAAGCAATTACCGTATTTGAAATAGGATAGAATTCCGGTAATTTTCCATCTTTAATTGAAATAGAATTGCAATTCCCATGTTTAAGTTGAATTCCAGAAGTTTCTAGCCGTCCCAAGTGATTGCCATATGAATTAGGAGAAGAAAACGGCAATTTCCTAATTAAAAACTGATTCCAGGAAGTTACTGCCGGCTCCCCGCGCGGCCGCGCGCGCCCAAGGCCAATTCCACCGCGCCCGCGCGCATTGTTTCTGCAGCATTCTGCCCGCGCCCAAGGTTACTGAACAGACTGAAATTCTTTTGCCATTCTGATTTCACCTCCACTTTTGAATGCAACTCTAAGCACTTATTCTTCTGAGCTTAAAAACACATATAACACTGAAATTTCCACACTTGCACCTAGAATTATAACCTGCTCAATTTCTCACAAAACACATTAAAACACACCAACACTTGAGATACAAAACACCAATTTAAGCCAAAATAGAACGATCCAAGTGGATATAAATCCACTTATCACACCCCCAAACTTAAACCGATGCTTGTCCTCAAGCATAAACAAACAAAAATATATACAACTATCTAGTACCACTTCCGTAGGTGATCACGGTTGCATTTGGCATATGCAACAAGCCCTTTAAACCCCTAGGCAGCCCTAGTGGACGAGTAAGGTCTCGTGAGGGCCTATAGCGAATGTACCCACAAAATCCATTTAACCTAATGCAATGCAATGCATGAATGCAACTACTATGACAAAATGCAAAGATCCCCTTCAACTCACCAAAACCAACTAACAAGCAAATATCTCAACGAATGCAACAAAGCCAAGCAGAGCTCGACTAAGTCCCCGTATACTAACAATACATGAACAGAAACGTGCGTGTGTGCAATGCTCATCAGAAATACCCCCAGAACTAGGTCAAAAATCATACATGCTTTCCGTCAAGACAATCACAGGTTTATAACTAGAATAGACTGTAGACACTCCATAACCTAGGAACACCTCCACCCTTATCCAAGGTAGACAGAAACTCATGCTTTATTACTATGCTACGACACTACATATACAATACGCATGCTTATTTAACCGTGCAATGAATGAGACCCCAAAAGGCTTATACAATAATACCCATGTAGCGAGTGTTAGGTCAGTGGATCCCAGACTAAAAAGCCTTAGGTCACTAGGACTAAGTCCCCTCAGACTTAATTACTCGAGTATTAAAGAGCTCACTCTGGTTAATTTTGCATTAACAAACAAAACTTGACTCTTTTTTTTTTCTTTTTCTGATTTGATTTTTTTTTTTTTTTTTCTTTTTTTTTTCGCAATCTGGAATGAGCCTTTCTCATTTCCAACCCTAGACTACTCATATAAATATGAGCTGGCTACTAGCCAATTGACGCCTAGCCTTTATTGACAAATATTAACAACTAGCATGAAATTCCTGTTTTCCCCCAAACTTAGACTTTAATGTTCCTACGCTATAAAGGGAATAACGAAAATTCTAAGAATAAACAAGTGATTAATCTCAAAACATCCAACATGCATGACTCCAACCTACCCCCAAAAGCACCCCAATGAGACTGTGTAAAAATTTTGTTCCCGAACATGCAAGTCAATTACCTAGGAACTATAAATCAGCCCTCTACTCATTATCATCACACTCAAATCAACATCTACCTATCAATCAGAATCAGCTCATTTTAAGGGATCATGAAAAATGCATGCCATGCAAATGCAACTAACATGAAAACTCACATGGTATACGAAAATAAAACAACATGTCCTATATGAAACAAACGTAGATAATACGAACATAAAATGCATGACTTACACTAATATGCAAAACATGATATCCTACATGACACAATAATAGAACAACAACTACTAATCCCTCAAACCACCCCCAAACTTAAAATATTCAATGTCCGCATTGAATGGAAGTAAATACAAGGGATAGTAGAGAACATACCTGACTACCGAACACATGGGTTGCCTCCCAAGAAGCGCTGTCGTTAATGTCATTTAGCCGGACAAATATGATTCAAATCATGGTGGCTCGAAGATTGCATTTGACTTGTCTTTAGCAGAAGAACCATTCACCCATTGTCTGACAACCTTCTTGCTATCTTCCCACATCTTTTCTAAATCAAACTTCACTTTGCCTCTTCCTCCAATCGACTTTTTCTTTTTCTTCTTCACGCCTCTAAGGTGTTTTTGCTTCACAGTTGATTGAGAAGAACACTCCTCTACCTCATCATCCATGATCCACCTTCTTAACACATTATCTGAACACACTTTAAAAATCACCAACTCATCATTCAGAAGGACATATTTCAAATGGGATGGAAGTTTTCCAAGCTTGACATTCGAGAGATCTCGAACTGAAGAACTGTCAATGGAATCAGTGATGTGATGTTTTAGCATGCTCATATTCGAATTTTCGCTCAACAATTGATCCAACTTCTTTCTCTGACCCGTATCAACCGTTTCCACACTGAAACACTCTTCATCCTCTGTTGGAAATTTCATAGCCTTGAACACATTAAAGGTGACACTCTGATCTTGCACCCTCATTGTAAGCTCTCCTTTTTGCACATCAATCAAAGTCTTTCCTGTAGCCAAGAACGGTCTTCCCAAGATTATGGGAATCTTCTTATCTTCTTCAAAATCCAAGATCACAAAATCAGCAGGAAAGATGAACTTATCAACTTTTACCAAAACATCCTCTACTATACCCCTCGGATAAGTGATAGTCCTATCAGCCAACTGCAAAGAGATGTTAGTCGGCTTCGGCTCTGGTAGACCAAGTTGCTTGAAAATAGACAAGGGCATGAGATTAATACTAGCTCCCAAATCACATAAACACTTGTTGAAAGAAAGGTTGCCAATAGTGCATGGAATTGTAAAACTTCCCGGATCTTTCAGTTTAGGTGGCAACTTCTGTTGCAGAACGGCACTACACTCCTCTGTCAATGCCACTGTTTCAAAATCTTCCAATCTTCTCTTCCGTGACAAAATATCCTTCATGAACTTTGCATATCTCGGCATTTGCTCCAATGCTTCAACAAAAGGAATATTAATGGACAGTTTCTTGAAGACATCCATAAACTTCTGAAATTGTTTCTCTTGACTTTTCTTCAAGCGTCCAGGATATGGCGGAGGTGGATAGATCTGATTATTCATTGAAGATTGCTCAGGAGTAGACTTTTTGCTCTTTTCCACTTCACCATCTAGATGATCAGCCACCAAGCCAGAATTTTCAATTGCAAACTTTTCAACTTGCTGATTCTGAACTTCTTCTTCTTCCTTAGCTACTGATTTTTGATCGGTTGTAACCTTTCCGGATCGCAAAGTGATTGCTTTCACCTGTTCATGGACAACTTCCCTCCTGCCTGGATTAGTCTCTGTATCACTAGGAAGAGTTCCTGGTTGCCTACTAAGTAAGGCATTTGCAATCTGTCCTATCTGAGTTTCCAAGAGCTTCTGACCAGCTTGTAGGTTCTTTAATGCTATCCACATCTCATCAGATTTTTCATTAGAAGATTGCCCTGCATGAGTCTGGGGTTGTTGCTGCTGAAATCCCGGGGGTTGATATGGTGCCCTATAAGGTTGTTGATAGCCTTGATTGTACGGCTTCGCTTGCTGATACGATTGCTGAGTATTCTGATTGTTGCTCCAACTGAAGTTAGGATGATTCCGATTGTTAGGATGATAAGTGGCTGGAACTGGTGCAGCAGGTCTCTGAAAATTACTCACGAACTGTGCTGATTCAGAAGAGATAGCACACTGATTCGTCTCATGTGCGCCCGCACATAACTCACAAACACTAGCCACCTGCTGAACTCCATAATTAGCAAGAGAATCCACCTTCATAGCAAGAGCCTTCAACTGAGCCGTAATCATTGAAGCTGTATCTACTTCCAAAACTCCTGCTGCCCTGCCTTGAGATAGTCTCTGGGTTGGATTCTGATATTCATTAGCAGCCATCATCTCAATAAGTTCATACGCTTCATCATAGCTCTTTGCCCACAGAGCTCCACCTGATGCTGCATCTAGCAAAGGTCTAGATTGTGCTCCCAACCCATTGTAGAATCCATTGATAACCATCCAATCAGGCATGCCATGATGAGGACACTTCCTTAGCATCTCCTTGTAGCGTTCCCAAGCCTCACACAAGGACTCGCCAGATTGTTGTTGGAATTGAGTCAACTGGTTCCTTATTGCTGCAGTTTTCGCCATAGGAAAGAATTTTGTAAGAAACTTCTGAGCAAGATCTTCCCATGTAGTAATGGAACCAGGTGGTAGAGAGTGTAGCCAGCTCTTAGCCTTATCCCTCAGAGAGAATGGGAAAAGCCTCAACCTTATAGCATCATCCGTCACACCATTACACTTGAAAGTGTCGCAGATTTCAATAAAGTCCCGAACATGCATGTTTGGATCCTCTGTAGTAGCTCCCCCAAACTGGACTGAATTTTGCACCATCTGAATTGTGCCCGGCTTGATCTCAAAGTTGTTTGCTGCAATAGCCGGCCTAACAATGCTCGACTGAATGTCATTGAGTTTCGGCTGAGAATAGTCCTTCAAAGCCTTAGCTGCTGCTGCATCTGCCATTGCTACTGTAGTTTCAGTCTCCTCTTCCTTATTCTCCAAATTCTCTACAAGATCGTCTTCTGCCAGTCTTAGTAATCGAGCTTGCGAACGTGTTTGCATACAAACTCAAGTACCTGAAACACCACGAAACAAACAAACTAAGTAAGAATCCGAGTCAGTGAACGCTAACGACCACTATTGACAAACACATAAACTGAAATAAAAAAAAACACCGATGATCCCCGGCAGCGGCGCCAAAAACTTGTTATGCTAAACTCACGCAAGCGCACGTGATCACAAGTAATATATAAGGTTAAGTCCAAATTCGTTCCCACAGGGATCAAGTTATGGTTTTATTCAATAAATATGCCTATGCAACAATGTATGGTTTTAATTCACTGCTAAGAAAAATAACAAATATGGGTTTGATTACCTAAATTAAACTAAAGTGCAAATTTATAAACTAAGAATTAAACAATTAACGAGAATAACAATCGAATTACTTATGTGAGAATAAACATGGAATCCTAGTTTCATCATCTACTTCACTTAGAGTTGCAGCCTTTAATTAAAACATGCGATGGTTTTGATACCTGATCGATTAACACGAAAAGAGTAAAAGTTACCTCTCGGTATACTAGTACCAATCTACGCATACATCCACAAAAGAGATAGAAGATGAATAGGCACCTATTATGTTTAGACCCTATATCTCTATAGAATTTGAAAACATAAAGGTTGAAGCACAAGTTATCCACTTAGATCACATAGGGTAGCATAATATCTCTATTCATGCCACAAATCATGATGCTTAACATCAACCTATCCTATGCTAGCATGGCAAGTTCTAAATCTCAAGATCCACTCTCGTTTAGCAAGAGATTAACTATTCAATTTAGATGTTAGCTACGCATCTAAAAGCATTAAGATTAACCATACGAGGATATCAAGAATTCACCACACATAAATCTTTAAGGCATGCAAACTACTAAGCTACATAGATAAATCCACTAGGATCCCACGATAACGATTAGTTCATAATCGAACCTTTCGTCACCATGGGATTTGATGAAAGCATGATATTAACAAGATAAAGAAGATGAATAAATCAATAATAAGATAAGGTTTAGCGAACAAATCCGGAAAAGTAACAAGCATCCACAAGATACGCCTAACAAAGGAATACAAGAAAACTATGTCTAGATCTTCTTATCGTCACGATCCTCGCCTTGGCTTCGCTTCCTTCTGCTCTGAACGAATTTTGTGTGTAGTATGTGTAGATGATTATTTTTCTGTGCCCCAAGGTGTGTATTTATAGCCCCCAAGTGCCTCCTTAACCAAGCAATTACCGTATTTGAAATAGGATAGAATTCCGGTAATTTTCCATCTTTAATTGAAATAGAATTGCAATTCCCATGTTTAAGTTGAATTCCAGAAGTTTCTAGCCGTCCCAAGTGATTGCCATATGAATTAGGAGAAGAAAACGGCAATTTCCTAATTAAAAACTGATTCCAGGAAGTTACTGCCGGCTCCCCGCGCGGCCGCGCGCGCCCAAGGCCAATTCCACCGCGCCCGCGCGCATTGTTTCTGCAGCATTCTGCCCGCGCCCAAGGTTACTGAACAGACTGAAATTCTTTTGCCATTCTGATTTCACCTCCACTTTTGAATGCAACTCTAAGCACTTATTCTTCTGAGCTTAAAAACACATATAACACTGAAATTTCCACACTTGCACCTAGAATTATAACCTGCTCAATTTCTCACAAAACACATTAAAACACACCAACACTTGAGATACAAAACACCAATTTAAGCCAAAATAGAACGATCCAAGTGGATATAAATCCACTTATCAGCAGCCGATGAGGATGCAAGTAGAATACCCTGTGCAGGATTGGACAGCAAATATCGCAGAACACGCTTGGCAGCTTGCATATGCACACTGGTAGGCTTTTTCATGAACTGTGCAAGGTTATGAACTGGAAAAGACAGGTCAGGTCGAGTGATTGTGAGGTAAATCAGCTTACCTAACAGACGTTGGTAGACTTGAGGTTCTTGCAACAGCTCCCCCTTGTCTGGTGTTAAAGTGACATGAGTATCCATTGGGAGCTTTAATGGCGTGGCTGTCATCATTCCAAATTCTTTAAGTAAATCCAACGTGTACTTTCTTTGAGAAAGAAAAATCCCAGCATTGCTTCTTCCAATCTCCAATCCTAAAAAATAACTCACAAAACCCATGTCTTTGATGTGAAAGTGTGCAGCTAGCAACCCTTTTAACACATGAATAGGATTGGGACAACTTCCAGAAACAAGGATGTCATCCACGTAGATTAACATTAGAGTAATGCTATCATTCGTAACCTTTGAGTAAAGGCTGTAGTCTGCCTTAGAATGCTTGAATCCCATGGAAGTGAGTGTCACAGACAACTTTCTATGCCACTGTCTTGATACCTGTCGCAGACCATACAGTGCTTTGATCAACCTACACACCAGTTGCTTGTTGACATCAACTCCATCTACACCTTTCATTCCAATTCTGCTACCCTGTCCAGTGTACCCTTGTGGCAAATTCATGTAAATCACTTCATCCAAATCCCCATTTAAGAATGCATTTGAGACATCTAGTTGATGCACCTCCCAGTTCTTCATTGTTGCAACTGCTAACAAGGCTCGTACAGTGGCCATTTTTGCCACTGGAGCAAAGGTCTCGATATAGTCGATTCCATATGTTTGCTTGTAACCCAAGATGACCAGACGTGCCTTATACTTGTCAATAGTTCCATCTGCCTTGAACTTTGTTTTGTACACCCATCTGCATCCAATTGATTTTCTGTTAGGTGGAAGTGTGGTCACTTCCCATGTGTCATTGCTTTCTAGGGCTTCCAGCTCTGCATTCATAGCCTCAATCCAATGTGATGACTTCACAGCTTGATCAAAATGCAAGGGATCCACTTGAGGTGTGATTGCTACCAGAAAATAGTCGAACTGTTGACTGACTAGTTGAGGTGCCACAACATTCATACTCACAGCTTGATTTGAGTGTGGCGTGACAAAATCAATCATCCATTTTGGCTTCTGTGGGACACGTGATGATCGCCTCAGAGTTGTCTCTTATACATTTTCAACATCTATGTTTTCATCTGCATCATCAAGAATGTCTTCCTCTACTTCGTTGCCATCATCATTTTCCTCATCTGTAGATGCCACCACCTCTTCATACTCTAGCTTGTCGACAGCAGGCATGTCTATAGGTAGAGGCCTCATGTATGGCTTTTCTGTATGCTTGTTCAGAGGAAAGACATTTTAATGGAAAAGCACATGTCTTGAAACAAGGGTCTGCATTGTTGCAAGATTCAGTAGGCGATAACCTTTGGTATTTGCTGGGTATCCAATGAAAACACATGGAATCCCTCTTGCAGCAAACTTATTTGTTCCATGAGTTGCATTGTAAGCCAATGCCAAGCACCCAAAGACTTTCAATTCATCATAATCAACCTTCTTGCCTGTGAGTTTCTCATAGGGCACCTCAAATTGCAGAGCTGAATGTGGCAACCTGTTGATGATGTGCGTTGCTGTCAACACACAGTCACCCCAGAAATGTAGAGCTAGGCCTGATTGAAAACGTAGGGCTCGTGCCACCTCTAGAACTTGTCTATGTTTTCTCTCCACCCTAGCATTTTGCTGGGGTGTGTATGCACAAGATTTTTGATGGACCATCCCCTTTTTTGCAAAGTATTCGACACATTCTTTGTCTGCAAATTCCAAGGCATTATCTGAGCGAACCACCTGCAACTTTTCCTTAAACTGGTTTTCAACATAGTTTGCAAACTTCTTTAGTATGTCCAAATAATCAGACTTCTTTTCCAGCAGGTACACCCAAGTCACACGACTATAGTCATCCACCAATGTCAAAAAATACTTTAAGTTCCCTTTAGTATTGACCTTATAGGGCCTCCATATGTCACTGTGTAGTAACTCAAAGCTCTTTGTAGCATGTGACACAGTTACATAAAAAGGCAGTCTAGTCATTTTAGAGAGGGGGCATGTGATGCATACCTGTTTCTTTTGCTTGCTTAGACAGTTCTTTACTCTTGCAATGTGCTGCATCTTTGACATGGAAGCATATCCCAGCCTTTGGTGCCATAATGTGTACTCACTTTCATTCTTAGCTTTGTCCACTGTGCAAGCCATTATCCTCTTCGACTCAGCATCATACGTTTCCTTTCCAAATCTGCACATTTTCTCATTTTTCAAATAATACAGGCCCTGTCTTATTTCTCCCAAGCCAATCACATTCTTGGTAGCAGAGTCAACCATTTTACAGCTTTTTGGACCAAACATCACCTCACACTTATTTTCTTGTGCCAGTTTTTGGATGGACAGCTGATAAGTGGATTTTATATCTACTTGAAACATTCCAATTCGGCTTAAATTGATTGTTTTTGACTCAAGTTTGTTGTAGTTTTGATGTGTTTTGTGTAGTGTGCAGGTTTACAAGAATATTGATTAAGGTGGATGCTTCTATCGTTTTTGGAGGTTAAATTGATTAAAATTCGGATTTTCCGGGAAGGTTGCGCAGTCTACACTGTTTTGGCCATATCTGGAGTTCTATAAGTCCGTTTTCAGCGATCTTACTGCCCACGCGAAGCTTGGGAGATTTTCTATAATATGGGACAGGTGTTGCATGAGCAGATTGCGCATGGTGGGCACAGGTTGCGCGACAAACAGACTGATGGGCGCAGGTTGCACGAGCGCGGTGCTGAAAAATTACAGATTTTATTATTTTGGCCATATCTTGAGTTCTAGAAGTCTGTTTGAGGCCCGTAAGCAGTCCACGCGAAGATAACGGAATTCTCTATCATTCTAAAGTGGTCCAGAGGTCCAAATACAATTGGAACGGTCCGGAAATACTGAAGAAAAGTCAGCTACGAATTTTCCTTAAAAACAGAATCAGTTTAGGAAACGTATTTTGCAGAAATTCTATTATAATTCTGTTTTGGTATTTTCTTGCTGGGCAAGACTTCTAGAGCCTATATAAACACATCCAACCTTTGTAATTTGGAGCATTAGGAGTAGAACCATTACATATTAATTACTTTAGTTTATTTGTATTTTTTATACTTTGTTTTTATCATGGTTTCATCAGATCCCATGATGACGAGAGGTTCAATTACGAACTAATCATTGTCATGGGATTCTAACGGATTTATTTATGGAGCTTTAGTATCTTGATGCTTTACAGATCTGTGTGTGATGTATATCTGATATCCTCGTATGGTTGTGCTTTATGAATTTAGATGCGTCATGAACATTTAATTTGTTAATCTCTTGTGAAGCGAGAGTGGATCTTGAGATTTAGAACTTGCCATGCTAGCATAGGATAGGTTGATGTTTTAACATCATGATTTGTGGCGTAAATAGAGATATTATGCTGCCCTATGTGATCAATGTGGATAACTTGTTCTTCAACCGTTATGTTTTCAAATTCTATAGAGATATAGGGTCTAAGCATAATTGGTGTCTATTCATCTTCTATCTCTTTTGTGGATGTATGTTTAGTTTGGTATTCGTATACTGAGAAGTAGCGTATACTTGTTTCGTGTTATCCGATCAGATATCATAACCATTGCATATAGTGATTAAAGGCGTCAGATCTAAGTAAAGTATTTAATGAAGTTAGGATTCCATGCTTTCTCTTGCAGAAGTAATTTGATTTAAATTCTTGTTAGTTAGTTAATTCTTAGTTTGTTAATTTGTATTTTTTAGTTAATCTTAGTTAATCAAAACCCAATTTGTTAATTGTCTTAGCAGTGAATAATAATCATACATTGTTGCATAGGTACATCTACTAAATTAAAACCATAACCAGATCTCTGTGGGAACGAACTTGACTTCTATCTGTATTACTTGTGACCACGTACGCTTGCGTGATTTTGTGTAAACAAGTTTTTGGCGCCGCTGCCGGGGATCATTAGTGTTTTATTTTTGGTTTATGTGCTTGTCAATAGTGGTCGTTAGTGTTTACTGAATCGGATTTTTTTTTCTCATCTATTCTTGTATAGTTCGTTGGTGTTTCAGGTACTTGTCAGAGAGTGTGGGCGTTGAAGATGGATTTTCTAACTTACTATGGAGTTCAGCAGGTTGCTAGTGTTTGTGAGCTATGTGCGGGCGCACATGAGACGTATCAGTGCTGGAGCAACCAAGGTGGTATTCAACAGCCTCAGCCATGTGAGCGGTGTTTGGGCGTTCATGATCCCTCACAATATTGTTACTACGAAGGAGTTGATCCATATGTCAGTTATGAGGAACAACCATATTTTCAATACCATCCTCAACAGTACCAGCAAGATGTTCCAGATATGTCATATTTCATTGGAAGTGAAGAGTTTCAACAACAGCAACCTACTCCTACTTTTCAATCAGATGAGGTTGATGTTATGGAGGAGATTAGGATGCTTGCAAAGAGTTATGAGGAGTCTACCAAATCTACGAGGATACTAATTGCTCAAATTTTGAGTTGCCTGGAACAAGAGAAACAACAATGCATACAAGAGGCAATTCCAGAAAATAATGATGACTTGGAGCAAGGTACTGCATGCATAATTGAAGAAGACAAGTTCCAAGAGGTGGTGAGTGTTCACAAGCCATGTGAGGAATTTGATCAAGCTAGTGAGGTGGATGATTTAGAAAGGGCACAATTTTAGACAGACACTGATGAGCTACACAAATTTCAAGAATTGGTATGTGCGTACCAAGAGGACACTAATGAGCTACGCAAATTTCAAGAATTGGTATGTGCGTACCAAGAGGCTGAAGAACATGAGAAAGATGCAGGTCTTCTACTTGTCTCAGAGTTTAAAGATGGAGGTAGTGCATTAGAGCCAATGAGGGAAGTTCTCTTTGAGGAACCAAAGGCTTCAGCAACTCACATTTACCCTCCTCCATTATATTCAAGCGAAGGCCGCGATTGTGTGTTGTTCTACAAATTGATAGATTTTGGGTCAACAGATGAAGGCATTGGAATAGGACATAGTTGTTACACGAATAGGCCAAGCGAGGAGAAGTGGCAGAAAGTGTGTCGCCGTGATGAAGATGAAGTCTCACGAAGAGAGGACCAGGCAAACTATTTTCATCCTTAATGGAGGCTTGGAAGTAACGTCAAGCTATTGACGTTAAAGAAGCGCTTCGTGGGAGGCAACCCACGCTTTTCGGAAACTTTATTTAGGTATGTTTTCTACTATCCCTCGTATTTACTTCCATTCAATGCGGACATTGAATATTTCAAGTTTGGGGGTGGTTTGAGGGATAAGTAGTGTATATATATATATATGTGTGTGATTGTGAGTCATTGTGTCCATGTAGGATTTTATGCTTTGCATATTAGTAGTAGTAAATTATGCATCTATGTTCGTGTTAACTACATTTGTTTCATATAGGACATTCTGTTTTTATGTTCGTATGTCATGTGAGTCCATAGTAGTTTGCATTTGCACCCATGCTTGATAGGAATTTTGTGTTGTTGATGCTTTTGATTGAGAAGTGATATGCTTTGTTCTTGTGCACACACATACACTAAAAAGTTGAAGCTAGTAGACTTATTGAATGTTGTAAGTGATTAGAAGGACATGAATATGTGCAAGATGATTTAGTTTGCATGCTTTGAATACAAGTAGGTGCATTAGAGAGATTTTTTGCTTGGGATTGAGTATGTTTTTCCACCAAGTGAGTTTTTGAGCCTTATTGCATATTTGTTGCAATTTATTCGTTTGCTTGAGTGTCCACGGATTATTTGCATTGCTAGCAGTTGTTTGAGGTCTTTCTTGAAACGCATGACATTATTTGACGATTAAAATGATAAAGGCATTTAGGAATAACCGCATATTTTCCCATATTACCACACCATATTTACATGATCAATTAGTTAACCCGTTGAGCTTAATCCTATTTTTTCGGTGACATACCACATTACTTGCCTAGACTTTTTTGTATTGGCCTTACATTAATTTGAACCCACATTGTCAAAGGCTAGTAGAGTGCTTAAGGGAGTAATAAGGTGTGCAAGGAGGGGTTATTGTTGGTCTTACTTTTGGGGGAAATATTGAAAATTGGGCTGTGTACTTGATAGTCGGCATGTGTAATAAAATTGTGGGATCATTGTTATTGTTTATATTATTGTTTGTGTTATATTTAGCTCTCGAAAAAAAAGAAGAAAGAAAAAAAAAAGAGAAAAAAAAAAGAAAAATAAATAAATTATGAGAGCATGTTTGTGTTTGTTGTGATCCTATTTTAGTCGACTAGTCGAGTGTTTGTTTTGAGTAAAAATTATGTGGGGGGGGGGGAAATAGGGTGTTGTGTATGATTGATTATGGTACTTACTAGCTTTTGACACTTCACCTATTTTGGCTTATTTGACATACCTTGTCCCTAGCCCCGTTACAACCCAAATAAAGACCTTTTGATTATCGTCATTGATGTATGTTGTGTTAAGAGTTAGATTGATACCAAATGTCAAGCATGCTTATGATTTTGTTGGAATTGAGTGATACACTTACCATTGTTCTTGAGTGAATATTCTTTTGTGAGTGGATTGTGATTGTTTGCTTGTTTTTTCGTATGAGATCCCGAGTTTTGTCTCAAAAATGTACTCTTGTAGGCTTAGCATGATTACTAACTTATTCATACATTTGACATGGGCTTGTGAGAACTTATGCATGTTCATTGAGTAGACTATGTGAATACTTGCACTTTCGACACTAAGACATTGCGTATTTGCTTTGATTCTTAAGTTGATATGGCATGAGAGGATTTGAAGGTATGGTAGGATATTAGTACTAGATCATTTGCATTTTCATATTAGTTGCATTCATGCATTGCATTGCATTGGATTTTGTGGGTACATTCGCTATAGACCCTCACGAGACCTTACTCGTCCACTAGGGCTGCCTAGGGGTTTAAAGGACTTGTTGCATATGCCAAATGCAACCGTGATCACCTACGGAAGTGGTACTAGTTAGTTAGTTAGTTGTAATTGTTTATGCTTGAGGACAAGCATCGGTTTAAGTTTGGGTGTGTGATAAGTGGATTTTATATCTACTTGAAACATTCCAATTCGGCTTAAATTGATTGTTTTGGACTCAAGTTTGTTGTAGTTTTGATGTGTTTTGTGTAGTGTGCAGGTTTACAAGAATATTGATTAAGGTGGATGCTTCTATCGTTTTTGGAGGTTAAATTGATTAAAATTCGGATTTTCCGGGAAGGTTGCGCAGTCTACACTGTTTTGGCCATATCTGGAGTTCTATAAGTCCGTTTTCAGCGATCTTACTGCCCACGCGAAGCTTGGGAGATTTTCTATAATATGGGACAGGTGTTTCATGAGCAGATTGCGCGTGGTGGGCGCAGGTTGCGCGACAAACAGACTGATGGGTGCAGGTTGCACGAGCGCGGTGCTGAAAAATTACAGTTTTTACTATTTTGGTCATATCTTGAGTTCTAGAAGTCTGTTTGAGGCCCGTAAGCAGTCCACGCGAAGATAACGGAATTCTCTATCATTCTAAAGTGGTCCAGAGGTCCAAATACAATTTGAACGTTCCGGAAATACTGAAGAAAAGTCAGCTACGAATTTTCCTTAAAAACAGAATCAGTTTAGGAAACGTATTTTGCAGAATTCTATTATAATTCTGTTTTGGTATTTTCTTGCTGGGCAAGACTTCTAGAGCCTATATAAACACATCCAACCTTTGTAATTTGGAGCATTAGGAGTAGAACCATTACATATCAATTACTTTAGTTTATTTGTATTTTTTCATACTTTGTTTTTATCATGGTTTCATCAGATCCCATGATGACGAGAGGTTCAATTATGAACTAATCATTGTCATGGGATTCTAACGGATTTATTTATGGAGCTTTAGTATCTTGATGCTTTACAGATCTGTGTGTGATGTATATTTGATATTCTCGTATGGTTGTGCTTTATGAATTTAGATGCGTCATGAACATTTAATTTGTTAATCTCTTGTGAAGCGAGAGTGGATCTTGAGATTTAGAACTTGCCATGCTAGCATAGGATAGGTTGATGTTTTAACATCATGATTTGTGGCGTAAATAGAGATATTATGTTAGGTCGAATACACAATAGTTAATCAAATACTGTATGAGTAACTTAACAAGAACACACTGTTTAATACTTAAAAACTGTTTGGAATTAACAATTCCTCTCTCAGTGATGTAAAATATCACAGAGAGCTGCTTAGGTTACAATCAATGAATTTCTCAATCGATTACCCTTCTAGGGTTAACCTAACTGTATTTATAGAACATACAGCTTCGTACAATCAGTAACTGATTCTCCTATAATTAAGCTATACAATTGATATCAATCACGATTGCTTCAAGTCTTCTAAGTCAACTCAATCTCTTTGACAGCTTTCCAATCTTCAAAGATATTGCTTCCAAATTTATCCTGTATCAATCTTCAAACGCTGTTGACTCTTCAGACAATACCGCTACAGAGTTTAACAATCTCTGTTGCGCTTCCAGTCAGTGTTTAACTAAACTCTGACTGCTTCCAGCTAAACTCTGTTTTGTCACTATAGCTTCCAAACACTGTTCTCATCAATCATTTCTAACAATCTCCCCCAACTTGTCCATTAGCAAGAATGTACAAGTTTACAATAAATGATGATGTCAAAACAATTACAAAGTTTACAGTGTTTAATATACAAACAGAGTTTAAACTTTTACTTAACAAACTTACAACTTTTTTCTACCTAACTTCCTCAAGATCTGGAGCTGTTCTGAGATAATCAATCAACAATCTTCTCTCAGCATGTTCAAGTTCAATCTCCATAGCTTCCTTGATCTCTCTTAAATCTGGATCATTTTCATCAGTTTGAAAAATAGCAGCTCTGAGATCATAGATCTTGTTTCTTCTCATTTCATTTCCCAACCTGATGTACTTCACTTCTTCAGACTTTACATTGAAATCCAGAACAGTAATTCCAAGATCAGTCTTCAGCTTCGAAGTCCCTTTCTCCATCTCTATCAGATTGCCATTCCAATCTCTGTACTTAGGAATATATCTTTCAGCAGACTTTGATCCTGTAACAACTTTAGATTTCTGCATATACCCCCTTATAGAATTAGCAATAAGCTGTGTTTGACGATTTCTGACTCTGAAGATATGCAAGACATACTGAAGTTCCTCAAATAATTTTAGCTTGATTGCTTCTTCATTCACTCTATACACTGACCCATCTACCATAAAGTATAACAGAAAGTGAATGTCTAAGCTCCTTTGACGAACTAGCTGAACTGACTCCAACTTGTCTAGATTTTCTTGAGTAATACCAGAACCAAGAGATACAAGTGCAGAGGGATCTCTTGGACTGTTACTAAATCTCAAATCTCTTTTTGAACCTAATCCAGAAGTATTTCTGCCTGGTGGCTTTCCTGAACATGCAACATTATGTTGATATCCACCAGTCACTCCTACTTCTTCTTGCACTGGAATCTTTGGCCTTGAAAAACCAGGTAAGGGTTTACTTTGTGTCTGTACAACTTGTGTGGCAACAGAGGTTGTAACAATCATTTTGCCCTTGTTCTCCTCATTCATTACCCCTTTTAACTTCAATTTAGCATCAAGAGAAGACTTTCTGATCAACTTTTCTTTATCTTCTTCTTCTGCTTCTTCTTGAATGCCAGTTAACTTCTCTTTGATTTCAATGCCTTTAAGAACAGACTTTGCAGTTTTAACCACTTTCTCTCTCTTCTTCAACTTATCAGACTTTAAAGTCTTCAAACGCTTTTCTTGTAGACTTTTCTCTTCAGCTTTAGCATCTTCTATAGTAACTCCTTCTGCATTCTCCTCCATGAAAAGCTTAACAGCTAACTCCTCATCAGTCTTTGGATTTGATATTAATTCCAAACTCTTGGTTTTTGAAGTACCTTGAGTTTCAGTGTTTATTCCAACAGACTGTGACTTAAGAGATTTGCTAGATATCAGAGTTTGCCTTTCAGAGTTTAACACCTTACTCTTATCACTTGCCCCTCCATCTCCAGCATCATCCTTTTGAGACAGAGTTTGAGAAACTTTGCATTTAGACTTAGCAACTCTCTCCCCCTTTTTGACATCATCAGGAATGAGTATAGATGTAATAAGCTCCAAAGAGTTAGCAACAGAATCAACCTTAGCCAACAAAGTAGCTTGATTTTCTTCAACCTTTCCTAGCCTGGCAAAGAGAGTATCTTGAACTTTAGAAAGCTGTGCAGCTTTGATTTTTGACTCTCTTTCCATCTTCATTTCTCTTGACTGTATCTCTGTCTTCAAAGAAGCAATTTCTTGCTTTGTATCAGCAAAATTTCCATCCAGAGTTTTGACTTGTACCACAGTTGCTTTTAAGCATGATAAAATCTCTGGATTTGAAATTTGACTAGCAGTCTGTTTAACAAAATCATTTAGCAAAAAAAAAAAACAAAAAAAAAACAAAATCAGCTGCTCTCTCTTTTGGAAAAATACAATCTTGTTTATACCAATTAGCAGCAGATTTAGCAAGATACTCTTCTTCAATTGCATGAGATGGACAAGGCTGATCAAAAGGTGTATGTTTATTTTCAGTCTGTGCTGGTGCACTCAGAAAAGAATCAGAGTTTGCACTGCTGTCAGATTCATCTTCAGCACTTGCATCTTTAGCTTGAGCATCTTTGAAAGAATCACTGTGCTGAGCTGTGTCAGCCACAGTTTCTGCAACAACTTCTGCAACCTTTTCAATATTATCCTCATGTTGCACAGGCTCTGCAACAGAGTTTGTATTTGTTGCTTCATCTTGCATAGGTTCAACAGAGTTTGCATCTTTAGATGCTTGATCAACCTCATCACCCTTGTCAGGAATTTGATAACCCTCAGAGATTAACTCTGTATGTGATGCTACAAGCTGAACAGCTGTACCAGTTGCTTCAAAATGAACAACAGGTGAGATAGGATCAGAGAATGGTTCAAGTGAGTCAAGAATATCATCCATTGGTGAAAAACCATCTCTGTTATTTTCTTCTGCAGGCATTTTATCCTCTGCAGGTGCTTCAACATTTTCAGTCACAATATCCTTTGCAAGCATTTCAACCTCTGCAGGTATAGCAACATTCTCTGCAACCTCAACAGTAGGTGTTTGCAGTAAAACCACCTCTGGAGCTTCAACAACATTGTCATCTTCAGAATCTGAAAGAATTAATTTTCTCTTCTTGACTTGAGGCACTACAATCTCCTCTTCTTCTTCACTAGAGCTCTCTTTAGGTGGTGAAAGTGAAGGTCTGTTTGCCTTTTGTTTCATTCTTCTAGTATAAACAGCTCCAGGTGATGTCTGTTTAGCCTTTGAGTGTTTAGTGTTTTGGGTGGTGTGTATTTTTCTTTTTGGTTTGGATTTGGGTTGTTCAGTAGATGCTGGCTCAGAGTTTAAGGTTTCAGAGTTTAGTGGTGGAGAGTTTATTGTTGGAAAGTTTAAGGTTTTAGAGTTTATGTGTTCTGGTTGTGGTTGATGAGATGTAGTAGGTACAGTGGTTGTGGGTGTTGTGGGTGTTGGTTCAGGCATGTGATGTGGTTCAGGCATGTGATGTGGTGATTGAGAATCTTGAGGTTGGTTTACATAGTTCTGTAAGGCTAGTGGCATAAACATATCAGGTATGTGCTGTTTAGTGACATCTTTGTTTGTCAAATCAGAAAACATTCTTTTAGCAACTTGAAAAGGCTGAATCACATCAGCTTCATCAATTGGAATGTTAGGCATACAAGCAGTAAATAGCATTTGACAAAAACGAGCAAAATAAACAGAAGTAGGCTCAGACAAACGCTCTCCCAGATTCATTAGCACTAATCTACCAAAATCGAAATTACCTCCATATAGTAGAGCATGACCAATTTGGAGAGTGTCAAGAGGAAGTGCATCCCAGTTTGTTGTCTTCTTGCCAAAAGCTCTTGTAATACAGTCGAAAAAGAAACTCCATTCCTTTCTCAAAAGTGGCCTTCTCAAAGATCCAATCTTATTCAAATCTCCTGCACAGCCAATTTGCTGCAACATTGTCCTCAAACGATCATGACCAACAACACTGTAAGAAGTGTGTGTCTCAAAATCCAGAGCATCCCTAACCGTAGTTGGAGTAATGATATACTCTGATTCAGCATGTGTGAAGGTGATTGTTGGAGTGCCAGATTCTTCTCCATCATCATACACAGAGTTTGTCCAAAAGGTAGCGATTTGTGAAGCAGAGAGTATTGGTGGTGCAGTTAGCGCCTTCCCTATTTCAGAGTCTTTCAAGAAATTTTGAAACAGATGAAACGCCTCTGGAGCATTTGCATTCTCCAGTGTTGCTGCATAGTTGCTAGGAAGAAACACTAATCCTGCTGCATCAAACGCTTTGGTTGCCATTAGAAGATATGATATGAAGATATTTAGAGAAAAGATGTGTATGCACTGTAAGTGTTTATCAAAATGTGAGTGAGAATGAATGAGAATTTTGAAAGTGAATGAGTATGCAAGTAACTGTGAGTGGGTGAATATGAATAGATGTGAAGTGAGAGAACAAAAACGATTAGAGTAAAACTAAAACTCAATCGTTTATTCAGTAAAAGCGCGTAACTGATTGTAGAGTAATGTGTGAGTGGGACACTATCATGGGACACGTGTCAAACAACCAATGGATCACTTAATAATTACCGCTGTCATTCCTATCATCACGACACTTTGACATATTTACACTAATTAACAGTTGTCAACTACCCCAATTACTCCAAAATAGTCAAATCATCTCAATGAAACATTACCTTAGAGTATTTAACCCAACTCAACAGTGTTTATCAATTATCCAACTTTATCACTAACAACCCTTTCAAAAATTGCACAGTTGTGAATATGAGTGTGTGTGAAGCAGAGTTTACTAATATCAATTTTTAAAGCATCTAATATTTCATAAAATCCATAACAAAAATCAATAAACACTGAATGCACAAACTCTCATATTAAACACTGATTGTTTGATGAATGCTAAACTCTGTAGTTACTGTAATACAGAAATCTGAAAACTTCCATTCCCTTTGATGTTCCATGATTATCCAAGTAAGCACACAGTCTTTGAAGACAAAAAGATCAAGAGATAGAAATCAGAGCATCATTCAGTGAATAACAGTCATGAATTTGATAAACTCACAAACTCTCAAAGCACACAAGTGTTTAGGTGAAGTGTTTACACTCACATTCAATCAGAAATAGCAGAATCTACCATATGCTTGAATGTCCACCAATTCTACACTACTTTGAGTACATGTATGCACAAATCAAAAAGGACTTTATTCAGGGTTGTAATGAGATAAGATCAAACAGATGAAAAAGATGTTTTATTCATGAGTGAATTTCAAGCTGAACATTTTAATAGAACAAAGTGTTCAGTCACACTGTTAGTACATATTTGTACAAGATCAGTATATATGCCTTTTTATTATTATTATTATTTTTTTTATTTTTATTTAGCATATATACTGAGTAAATTTTTCTTTTCTTTAGAAACACTCACCTGCTTGATTGTTTTTTTAAAAAAAATATAACTGCTCTGAATACTTCAGAGTTTAAGAAAAATGAGCAGTTAATTAGGCTCAAAGGGGTTTACTAAGGGTGGTATTTATGAACAGTGTTTGTACAGTGTTCAAAAGAATTTTGAACAGTGTTTGAAGGAATGGTAAATCCTATTGCCTTTATCATTTTCATGCACACACATATCATGTAGTCTCAAGATGGTCTAATACAAGTTCTAGAGAAACATGCTTCCTGATGAATATCACACAACAATAAATACTGATTGATATAGAATGTATCAATCACTGATTTGGCTCAAACTCTCACAGGGTGTAGACATGAATCTGAACTCACCAAACTAATCAATGACACATCTCAAGTTTTATGGTTTTCACAAGTACAAACAAGGAATCATCAGGAACCATACCTTTGGAAACAGAATGCCACTAATCAGAGTTTAGAGTTCATCAATAACAGAAATTTTCTTATGAGAGGCAATGCACACAATATTCATAAACTCAGAGTTTAGGACTGAATAAACTAAGAGATGCTATAAATATGAAACAGTATCATGCTGTGCTGATTTACTGCACAAAGTCTGATTAGATTACAGTGAATCAGAAAGAATCATGATTTAATTACTGAGAATCATGCTTCATACAATTTCTTCATTGGTGTTTTCATTCAGACAAAAATCAATTCTGAATTCACTGAGTGTATCCAACATATTAACAGTGTTTAACAGACAGACATGCTGACAGAGTTTAACAAGTTTTAATCATTAGCATGCAGAACAGAGTTTAATACTAAGGTTCACATAGCACTTAACAATTTGTATAACATGAGCAATGAGTTTTTGAGTCTAACCAATATCTCTAGTCAAAACTAGAGACCATTCCTAGTTCATTGACCAGTCTTGTAAATGTAGCTTCACTCAATGGCTTGGTGAAGATATCTGCAAGTTGTTGTTCTGTAGACACAAAGTGAAGCTCAATGTTTCCTTCCTCTACATGCTCTCTAATGAAGTGATACCTTATGCTGATGTGCTTTGTCATTGAATGTTGTACTGGATTACCTGTCATTGCAATAGCACTTTGATTATCACAGTAAATAGGTATCTTGGTATACCTTAATCCATAATCCAGCAGTTGATTCTTCATCCATAAAATCTGTGCACAGCAGCTACCAGCAGCAATATACTCTGCTTCAGCTGTAGATGTAGATATTGACTTCTGTTTCTTGCTGTACCAGGAAACAAGTCTGTCACCCAGAAATTGACAACTTCCACCGGTGCTTTTTCTGTCTATCTTACAGCCTGCAAAATCTGCATCTGAATAACCAAGTAGTTTAAACTATGATTCTCTTGGATACCACAGCCCCAAAGTCATAGTGCCCTTGAGATACTTAAAAATCCTCTTTACTGCTGTTAAATGTGGTTCTCTTGGATCTGCCTGGAACCTTGCACACAAACAAGTTGCATACATGATATCAGGTCTGCTAGCTGTCAAATAGAGTAGAGAACCAATCATTCCTCTGTAACATGTCATATCTACTGATGACCCTGCATCTTTGTCCAATTTTGTTGCAGTTGCCATGGGAGTTGTTGCAGATGAACAGTCAAGCATACCAAATTTCTTGAGAAGGTTTCTGGTATATTTTGCTTGATTTATAAAAATTCCATCATCTGTTTGCTTCACATGTAGCCCTAGAAAATAACTAAGCTCTCCCATCATACTCATTTGATATCTTGACTGCATGAGTTTGGCAAACTTCTTACAGAGTTTATCATTAGTAGATCCAAAAATGATGTCATCCACATATATCTGAACTAAAAGCAAATCACTACCAGATTGAAAGTAAAACAGAGTTTTGTCAATAGTACCTCTGTGAAACCCACTTTCTAGTAAAAATTTGGCAAGGGTTTCATACCATGCCCTTGGTGCCTGCTTAAGTCCATAGAGTGCTTTGTCTAACCTGTAGACATAGTCTGGATATTTTGGATCTACAAAGCCTGGTGGTTGTTCCACAAATACTTCTTCTTCAAGTTTTCCATTCAAGAATGCACTTTTCACATCCATCTGAAACACTTTGAATTTCATGTGAGAGGCATATGCAAGAAAGATTCTAATTGCCTCCAATCTAGCAACTGGAGCAAATGTTTCATCATAATCTATTCCTTCCTGTTGTGAATAGCCTTTTGCAACCAGTCTTGCTTTGTTTCTTGTGATAACACCCTCACTGTCAGTTTTATTCCTGAAAACCCATTTAGTACCAACAATGGATCTGTTCTTGGGCCTTGGTACAAGTGTCCACACTTCATTTCTTTCAAATTCATTTAGCTCTTCTTGCATTGCTGTTATCCAGTCAGCATCTTTAAGAGCTTCTTCCACTTTCTTTGGCTCAGATTGTGACAAGAATGCATGAAACAGACATTCGTTTGTTGTTGCACTTCTTGTCCTTACTTTTGCATCAGGATCACCAATAATCAAATCAGGTGTGTGGGATTTAGTCCATTTTCTTGCAGAAGGCAGATTGCTTCTGTCATCATGTGATCCTCCCCCTTGATCCATGCTCTCCTGATTTTCTTGGTGCCTCTCTTCATTTTCAGATGCTCCCCCTGAATGTGACTTCTCAGAATTATCAACAGAGTTTGAATCAACAGAGTTTGATTCAGAATTATCAATTGAGTCACTTTCAGAGTTTGAATTATCACAATGATGTGATTCTTCATGCTCCCCCTCAACTGGTTCTTCCCTTGTTTCTGATTGAAGAGTTTCTTCAGTATTTACCAGTAGAGGTTCAGAGTTTAGATCAACAGAGTTTGTCAGATCAGTCTGATCAGAGTTTACTTTTTCAGAGAATAAATCTTCATTTTCAAAGTGGAGTAGATCATGTTCATTGACATCTTCAAGTCCAGTTATTTTCTTGTCATCAAATGACACATGAATTGATTCCATGATCACTCTAGTTCTCAGATTATAAACTCTGAATGCCTTTGTTGACAGTGGATAGCCAACAAAAATTCCTTCATCTGCCTTTAGGTCAAACTTGGTCAACTGTTCAGGATGAGTCTTCAACACAAAGCATTTGCATCCAAAAATATGAAAATATTTTAGATTTGGCTTCTTCTTTTTCACCATTTCATATGGTGTTTTACCATGCTTATTGATCAGTGTTGCATTTTGAGTAAAACAAGCAGTTTGAACTGCTTCTGCCCAGAAATATGTTGGCAATTTTGCTTCATCTAGCATGGTTCTGGCAGCTTCTATCAAGGTTCTATTCTTCCTCTCCACTACACCATTTTGTTGTGGAGTGCCAGGTGCAGAAAACTCTTGTTTGATTCCTTTACTCTTGCAAAATTCTTCCATTGATGAATTCCTGAATTCAGTTCCATTGTCACTTCTGATTATCTTCACTTGATTTTCTGACCCTTTGTCCAGTTGGATTATATGTTCTGTCAGTGTTAATGCAGTTTCATCCTTCTTTGCAAGAAAATATACCCATGTGTATCTGGTATATTCATCAACAATGACTAGAGCATATTTCTTCTTTCCAAGAGACATAACATTCACTGGTCCAAAAAGATCAACATGTAGGAGATGATAAGGATCAACAATTGAAGACTCAGATTTGCTTTTGAAGGAGGCTTTTCTCTGTTTGGCCTTTTGACAAGAATCACACAGGCCTTCTACATTCAACAAAGACCTTGGTAGGCCTCTTACAAGATCATTCTTGATTAGCTCATTGATGTTGTTCAGGTTCAAATGAAAGAGTTTCTTGTGCCATTTCCAACTCTCCTCACTGGACATTCTTGTTGACAGACACACTGCTTTGCCATCAGTGTTTGTTGACAATTTAATTTCATAGATGTTATTGTGTCTGTTTCCAACTAGAGCAACTTTCCCTGTAGATTTACTGATCACTTGACAATATTCAGGCTGAAAATCCACATGATATCCTCTGTCACAGATTTGACTCACAGATAGCAAATCATGCTTGAGTCCTGGAACCAGAGCTACATTTGTGATGATGACATTTCCAAGATTAATGTTGCCATATCCCAGAGTATGTCCTATGTTGCCATCTCCATAGGAAACTTTTGGGCCAGCCTTCTCCTCATACTCTGATAGCAGGGCTTTATTTCCAGTCATGTGTCCTGAACATCCACTGTCCACGACTAGGGTACTCACCCTGGTGCCCTGCAATCACAAACAATCACTGATTGTTAGTTTTAAGGATCCAGACTTGCTTGGATCCTTTGGCTTTCTTAATTCTGTTAGCTTTTGCAGCGGAATTCACATTATCAGAGTTTAAGCTAACTTTTTCAGAGTTTACATTTGCAGAGTTTACTTTAACCCATTTCAAATTTGGTTTGGGTTCATAGTAATTGTAGTAAATAGCATGATAATCTCTGCAAGTGTAAATAGAATGCCATGTACTTCCACAGTGTTTGCATAAAGTCTGTGGTCTAGTTCTCACATAATCACTCTTTACTGCAGTTTTAGAGGGCAAAGAATTAATGTTCTTATTCTTACTGCAGAAACTATCAAGATGATTAGTGCTACCACAATTAAAGCATGTTTTTCTAGGAGCTAATGAAGCAAGCATTGGCTTAATTCCTGATGTTATGCCTACCTTTCCATTTTTGTTTTTCCTAGGCATTTTCTGTTTGTTGACAGATTTTATCTCCTTAAGCTTATGCTTGAGTTGTTTATCTGTCATTAAACCAATGTTAGCCTCTTTAACAAAAGTCTTAGCATATGACTCTTTAACAGCCTTTTTCTGAGCTTCAGTCTTAGGTCCACCTGTTCCCATGACATTACCTTCAGATGAACGATGTGGTCTAACTTTAACCATATTTTCAAATCTAAGTTCATCTCCTTCAGAGTAACCTAGACCTACTGTATCTGACTGAAACACTTCTTGTGTATCTTTACCAGTGTGTGTCCAAGTTTTAATGATGTGTTTAGTATCCTCCAATTCAGATTCTAGTTGCTTATACTTACCTAGCAACTCCTGTTCAATAAACACTGCATCATCTCTCTCCTTCTGAATTTTATTCATGTTTTCAAGCTTTTCCTCAACAAGTTTGTTTCTATCTTTGAGTTGAGAGCACTCACTTTTTATCCTTTCATTTTCTAAAGTCTGATCCCTATAACTGATATGCAATGCTTTAAGATAAATTCTTAATTCAGTTATATTATCAGTGTTATAAGCATAGGTAGTTGGGGGTACCTTGAGATCATCATTTTCAGTCTGAGTAGTAGCCATGAGAGCATAGTTGACTTCCTCATCTGAATCTGAAGTGTCTGCCCAATCTCTGCCTTTGGTGTAGAGTGCCTTTTCAGTTTTACCTTTCTTGCACTCAGGAGCATAGTGACCCATCTCCTTACACTTGTAGCATTGAATCTCAGACTTATCTTTCTTACCAGATTTGAAGTCCTTTCCTTCAGATTTCTTGAAATTCTTCTTGTCAGACTTTGAGTAGTCCTTGGAGAATCTCTTTCCCTTCTTGAAGTTCTTGTATCCCATCTTCTTAAAGGTCTTTACCATCAATGCAGCCATTTGCATCATCTCTTCATCATCTTCAGAATCAGATGTTCCATCTGTGTTTGAGTCAACATCAGAGTTTGATGACTCACTTTCTGAGTGTATGACTAAAGCTTTTCCTTTTGCCTTTTTCCTTGATGCTTCCTTCTTTGATGGTTTCTCCTCAACCTTAAGTGCAACAGACTTTGACTTTCTACTTGATCTTTTGTTTCTCTGCTCCAATTCCAATTCATGGGTTTTGAGCAGTCCATAAATTTCATCAATCTCTGTTTCACCAAGTTCATAATTATCTCTTATAGTGGTTGTTTTCACATCCCACTTTTCAGGTAGAGAAAGAAGAAACTTGAGATTTGAGTCTTCTAAATCATACTCTTTATTAACCAATGACAAATCATTGAGCAATTTACAGAATCTGTCAAATGTTTCTGTCATGGTTTCTTCAGACTTTGCCTCAAAATGCTCATACTCCTGAGTGAGTATGTTTCTTCTGTTTTTCTTGATTGCAGGAGTTCCTTGACACCTAACCTCAAGTGCATCCCATATTTCCTTTGCAGTTGTGCAATTAATTACTTTATTAGACATAACATTGTCTAATGCACTGTGAAGTAAGTGTCTTACTTTTGCATCCTTTGCAATAGATGAAAGATCCTCAGCAGTTAGATCTTTCTTTTCTTTTGGAATGACCTTTGATTCCTCACCAGCAGCAGCAGCAGATAACTTTGTAGGTTTGTGAGGACCTTCATAAATTCTATCAAGGTATTCTGGATCTGTAGCCTCCAAAAACATGGTCATCTTCACCTTCCAAATTGCATACTCTGATGGCCTAAGTATAGGAACCCTAATTGTTTCATACCTACTAACAGTAGTAGGGGCTTTCTCAGATGGTGGAGGTATCTCTGCCATTGATTACTATTGTGTTTTTGGATCTTTAACTGTAATAAAGTAACAGATTGGCTCTGATACCACTTGTTAGGTCGAATACACAATAGTTAATCAAATACTGTATGAGTAACTTAACAAGAACACACTGTTTAATACTTAAAAACTGTTTGGAATTAACAATTCCTCTCTCAGTGATGTAAAATATCACAGAGAGCTGCTTAGGTTACAATCAATGAATTTCTCAATCGATTACCCTTCTAGGGTTAACCTAACTGTATTTATAGAACATACAGCTTCGTACAATCAGTAACTGATTCTCCTATAATTAAGCTATACAATTGATATCAATCACGATTGCTTCAAGTCTTCTAAGTCAACTCAATCTCTTTGACAGCTTTCCAATCTTCAAAGATATTGCTTCCAAATTTATCCTGTATCAATCTTCAAACGCTGTTGACTCTTCAGACAATACCGCTACAGAGTTTAACAATCTCTGTTGCGCTTCCAGTCAGTGTTTAACTAAACTCTGACTGCTTCCAGCTAAACTCTGTTTTGTCACTATAGCTTCCAAACACTGTTCTCATCAATCATTTCTAACATATTATGCTACCCTATGTGATCAATGTGGATAACTTGTTTTTCAACCGTTATGTTTTCAAATTCTATAGAGATATAGGGTCTAAGCATAATTGGTGTCTATTCATCTTCTATCTCTTTTGTGGATGTATGTTTAGTTTGGTATTCGTATACTGAGAAGTAGCGTATACTTGTTTCGTGTTATCCGATCAGATATCATAACCATTGCATATAGTGATTAAAGGCGTCAGATCTAAGCAAAGTATTTAATGAAGTTAGGATTCCATGCTTTCTCTTGCAGAAGTAATTTGATTTAAATTCTTGTTAGTTAGTTAATTCTTAGTTTGTTAATTTGTATTTTTTAGTTAATCTTAGTTAATCAAAACCCAATTTGTTAATTGTCTTAGCAGTGAATAATAATCATGCATTGTTGCATAGGTACATCTACTGAATTAAAACCATAACCAGATCTCTGTGGGAACGAACTTGACTTCTATCTGTATTACTTGTGACCACGTACGCTTGCGTGATTTTGTGTAAACAACTTGCTGCTGTTCACCCATGTTTCCAACATCATTGTTGGCTTGTCTTGCTCCCCCTGCTTTCTTACCTATCCATTTGTGTGGTGAGTTCTTTAGGACTGATTTATGCTTATAATGCCACTTGGGATATCCTACTATTTCCCAACATTTATCATTCATGTGTCCCTTTCTACCACAGACAGTGCAAACAAGGTCCTTATCTCCACTTCCTTTGCTAAACATGGCCAGAACATCACCATCACCCAGCATACCATGTGGAAGCACTTCCCTTTGAGACTTTTCTTGTTGTATAACTGCACATGCCTCTTCGATTGTTGGCAGTGGAACCATCATCAATAACTGGATCCTCTGTGTTCCATACTTTTCATCCAAGCCATTTAAAAATTGAAAGATTTTTGACTCCTCCTTCATGTCATTTATGGCTTTTAATAACTTTGTTACATCAGTAGTAACAGTAGTTACTGCAGGTAAGACATTCATGGAGTCTATTTCTTCCCACAAACTACTCAGGCTAGTGAAATACTCACTCATTCTCATGCCACTTTGCCTTAAAGCAAACAGATCTTTGTTCAGCTTGTACTTTCTTGAACCATTTGTCAAAGAAAACCTTTTTTCTAGGTGTTTCCATATCTCAGCAGCAGTGTCAATAAACAACACAGAGATTTTAATGTTTTCACATATATTATTATGGATCCAAAAAATTACCAGGTTGTTACATGTGTCCCATTGATTGGCCTCAGCTGCATCTGTCTCACTTCTTGTCACTGTTCCATTGACAAAGCCAAGTTTTCTTTTTGCAGAGAGTTGTATCTCAAACGATCTTTTCCAAGCCCTGTAGTCACCTGCACCCTGCAGCTTTTGCACAGCAATAGACGTTGGTCCATCCGCTGGATGCATGAACAAAGGGTTTTGTAGATCTGAGATTGTTACCCTATTATTTGCCATGAATTTTTTCTAGAACTCGAGAGTAGATCTACTCTTTTCTAGACCAAGATAATGACAACTCAAGACTTAACACCAGGGCTATAACTACTCACTAAATTTATAAAACTTTTCTCACTATTTTAGTTGTCTAACACAGCTCTGATACCATAAACACAAATCTATAATGAGCGTAAGACAACTATGTAGGAGATATAATAGTGAGGATGTGATAAAGAACTTTTTAACTTAGAACAACTTAATTATCATCATAAGAAAACATCCATACAACCATGAGGTATATATCCCCTCACTACATTACAATACTAGATAACCAACTAAGGACACTTCTAGTTGCTAAGTACCAGGTACAAACTAGCAACTAGACATAAAGACAAGCTTTATTAATAGACTCTACCACCTTACATGAAGGGATAAAATCACTTAGCCTAAGACAAGAAAAGGATAGCAATGTAAATTAACTAGGATCCAATGCAGCATGGTGCACCATCTTCACGTAGCTGCTTCAAACCATGACCCTTGATCCTCATTAATCTCCATATTGGTAATAAGTAGAAAATTATAATCCTGAACAATCAAATCAGTTTTACGATATTGCATATACAGTTCCTTAACTTAGTTTCACTGAATTTGTCCAACATGACTGCCAGTGCATTTTTTGATTCATACTAAAACTAACATGCACAAGAGTACAAGAGGTTTAATTTCATTTGCCCATACATGCGGCAGAACTCCCTAACACAGCTTTTACAATAGCAGGGCTATAGTTCCTCAAGTCTTAATGTTAACTTATTCATTAAAATTTGTATTGCTTTCTTAAGCTATAGTTGTAGATGAAACTTAAATATAAGCAAGTGAATTAGATATTTCTTACCTTGCTTCTGGAATTCACATCTCTGAGAAAGTCAAAAACCTTTTTAGGAGGAACTGGAATCCAGTAAGTAGTTGCAGCGCTGAGAATAGTACCAGGAGGGCTGCCAGGATCATCTATATTCCTTCTGGTCAATATTATTACATCATCATCAAAACCGCTTCCTGATAAAGTGGTCCACCATTGTGCATTAGAGACTCCAACACCAGCGTAAAAGCTCAACATCATTCTCTCCGCTAACTTCAACATACTCTTTCTCCCTTCCAGAGTTGTTATCACTGTTTCCAATATCAGTATTAATAAATACTATTCATATATATATATATATATATATATATATATATATATATATATATGGCTTGTGATCTACGTTCATATGGAATGTCACATGTACCTTCCCCTGCAGGAATGTTTGCCATGGCACTTGCAAGGCGTTCGTATTGCCTCTCTAGGGTTATTACCCAGCGTTTTGCACCAAAAGCAAGACCCGAGTTAACTATTGACTTGTAGATATCGTGAACAGCACTATCATCTGCTTCCACATGTTCAACCCATGTAACCTGGGAAAGTATTTATTCTTAAGAATAAAAGGAGAACAGAGTAGATTGTGTGTGCATCATGATATACAAAAGCTACTAAAAGAGAAAGTTATACTTTAGAGTAACCATTAGGCCATTCCTGTTGAATTTGAACTGATACTTGAACACTTTTATATAAACAAAGAGAGAACAAAAGTATATTGATAATGATTTAATGTAATGATCTCATCTCAATGATCGAGTACATAACAACTATATATAGAAAAACAACTACACTGCATGCTTATGAGACCACCAATCACTCCTATAAAGACGGACCATCAATTACTCCTATAAAGACAGGTCCTGATTTACCTAAACATAAGGACTTAAACTTATTCAAACACCACGTGTAGAAAGCCACATATATTGACTCAATTTCCACTTGTTTATTAACTCACTTTAGACTTAGATTAAAACCAACAATGTCCCCCGTAATCTAAGTCTGTCTGGACAGCTCCTTAATACCCAGTAAATTTGTTTCTTCTATGCCCATCTGGCAATCAACTTTGCCCTTCTGGCAAACAGCCCATATGGCTTTCGTCTTGTCCGTCTGACACTACTTAATTACTTGCCCGTCTAGCACTACTAATTTGACCGTCTGGCACTACTAACTTCACCAGCCCGTTTGGCTACTTCTGTGCCCATCTGACAACACTTATAACAAAGCAGGTTCCTCATCCTCCATGACTGCAAGGTTCACTTCTTGTCTCATCTCTCGTTCCCATCGTGGTTTGCTACACTCCGAAGCATAGTGACCAAAGATGTTACAATTGTAACACTTTATCCTACTCTTGTCACGGAAAAAACCACCTCTAGCTCTTTGATTCTGAGATGCCAGGAGAAGTTGTCCACCTGCGCCACCTACGCTCTCGGACCTGCCCTTCATCCTTTCCTCGTGAGCTTTGAGACGACCCACAACTTCTTCGACTGTCATCACCTTCATATCCCCAAATTGCTCGATGCTTGAGGCGATGTTGAGTATTGAATACGGTAAAAGAATACAGAGGGGGGGGTGAATGGATTCTTGAACTTTTCTTGGATTGAGTCTATGTAGCAGATAAGTGCCTGTGTGTGTAGAAGAGAAGGTGCGGATAAAGAAACAACACAAGACACAATATCACTTTAATCTAATGTATTATTAGATAAAGGTTGCTACAATCTGTGAATACAAATGGTAGTATTCTCATCTTCGTTTTTCTCAGAGAGATATAGCTTTCAGTGTATGAAAAACTTGACTCACAAAAGTTGCTAAGTTATAAAGTGAGGTTGTGTCCTTATAGAACATGGATACAGCCTACTTACTACAAATAAGGTAGCTAAACAAATTACTTTCTAGTCTGTCTATCCTTTTTGAGTAAGTGTCCAAACGGTTACAGATTTGACTTTGCAAAGCCTGTTTAGATCCACTTCTTTAGCTCCTTGTCTCTTCTATATCTCTCCAAGCTTCCTTGTAGGCTTTCCAGAGCACGTTACAGATTGTGGTCCATAAAGTGCATTGGCTTGTTGCAGGTTTCTGACTTGTACAATTTCTTCAGTATTTTGTCTCCAAGAATGTATTCGAGAAGTGACTAAGTAAGTGATTCGAGAACTAGAATTGACTTGATCGATAACTCTGAGTTCTCGAATATTGTTATATTGACATATCGAACCACTTCTCGAATAGCTCTTTTCCATCAGGATTCCTTGAGTTGTCGAATAGAACATTTGACTTATCGAATCCTCGAGATATCGAATAGCTTTCTGAGTCCTTGAGATATCGAATGAAACTTTGACTTGTTGACTCTTTGAGAACTCGAATACCATCTTGACTTGTTGACTTCTTGAGTTCTCGAATAGAGTAGTAGACATATCGAATCCCTGAGATATCGAATGAGATATCGAACAGTGTATTCAGAGATATCGAATAGTGTCTTGAGATATCGAATCTCTGACTTCTCGAATGCTGGACTTCTCGAATAGACAAATATACTTCTCGAATTGGTACTTAGGCAAATTCTTCATTTATTCAAATCCCAACTGTGATTATTTGACAGTCTTTAACTCCTTGCTTGAGGCATGAACCTTGGAACTTCTTTCAAGCATTATTCTAGACTCTATTTGTACAATTACACAACTAGGATTTGATGCCTACTACAAGTACAATACAAACAGAAACTCTACAACTAGAGGTTCCCTCAGTTAAGAGGTCATGTAAGTAATGCAAAGCATTACAAACAATTAGGCTTGTTATTGGATGTGTACAGGCATGCCTCTGTAACTAACAATCTCCCCCAAATTGTGAGTGAGACCCTTAGTCACAATTTCATGTCTGATAAAAAGCCTAACATACATAAAGATAAACTTTAAAAGTACAGGTATGTATATTGACACATAAATGGAATTACAAGATGAATGCTCTTACAGTATGATGAGGTACTAGCCATTTTCATTTGATTGCATCTCCATTGCTTTGGCTTGTAGATCATCATATGCTTTCTGTTTCATTTCTTTCTCCTTTCTTGCATTCTCATCTATTGCTCTTATGATTTCTGCCATAGCATCCAATTCTTCAATCATGATAGAGTTTTTGAAATCTTCAAGCACTGGCTTCAGAATGTAGGCAGGATAGTGACTGAGTAGGTTCATTCTTATATTGACATTGTCTCCATTTCTTCTCCTATACTTCACCACATAGGGATCAAGCTGAACTCTACACAATCCCTTTGCCCTTAACTTTTCTGCTTCAATCTCCAGTCTGTCAATTTCTTTCTCCCTTTCTAACCACTTCTCATAGCATCCCTTTCTTATCTTTTCAGCATAATCTCTCTTCATTTTCACAAAGTCAATCAATTCCAGCTTCCATACTTTCTCCACCTTGTCTTTAGAGTCAAGCAATGCAATGATTCTTTCTATCTCATACAATTTACCCCAATTCTGACAACCCCCTTGTTTGAATTTCATTTCTCTCCCATCAGTGTACTTGATCTCAAGATGGTCATCTACAATTGCAGCAAAGCATATCTTTTGAGCTCTTAGAAATTGCATTTGCTCTTCATCAAAGTCTTCATCAAGTGGCTGGAGTTTCAATCCTGGAATGATTGTTAGGGCTCTTGATCTGGATAGCTTCACTCTTCTTGCAACATGTTTAAATTTCATCCTCTTGACATGGTTGCTTGGCAAAAATCTTTGACCTTTGTTGGTAGACCATAGTAGTATTCCATTAGCAGTTTGCTTTCTGAAACATACACATGGTTTCTTGACTTGAATCTTCTTCTCTTCTTGAGGTGGCAAAACAGTTGCAGAAGCCATAGATGTAGATTTTTCTAGGTCACCACTAACAGTATTCACCCTAGACTTAGAGTCTTGAGTTGTGGTGAGGTTACTGCTAGCAATGCCTAAGGCTTGCTGTTTTCCAATCTTCCTCTCATAGACTCTTCCTTGGTCATCATCATTCTTCTTATCTTTGTCCCCCTTCTTCTTCTTGTCTTCATCACCCTTATCTCTCCTGTGATGTCTTCTCCTCCCATCACTTTTATCTTCAGAATCATCATCCTTATTTCTCCTAGGTTGAGCCATCTCTGGAATTTCACCAGTTGCAATATAAGTTCTGAGGATGTGTAGTGCCTCAGTTTCTTCAGCATTTCTGGCTCCAACCTTCTTCTGTAATTGATCAATGATGGCAATGATCAGTCTGTGATTTCTAGTGGTGAGATCATGGGGAATGACCAATTGCTTGATATCTTCAATTCTGGTGCCAGACTGATAAATGATTGTCTATGGCTTCTTGATCACTTCTGGTAGCCTTGAAGGTTGGTCATTCCTCAAGTCATCAAACAGACTCTTGTTGTTCTCATTCTTCTTCTCAATAAGCTCAAGTATGGCATCTATCTCTGAGTGTTTCAGTTCTTGTAGAGTCTTGTATGTTAGATGCCATATCTTCAATTTGGATATCATCACTATCTCCTTAATTCATAGATTATTGACTTTCTTAGGAATGACAGTGATGCAATCAATCTGCTTCTTCAGCTCCCTCAGATAGAACTGAGTGTCACCAACCTGTTCCCTTGTGGCTTTCAGAAACTCCAAGAAGGCTTTATCATGATAAACATTGGAGTTAGCAACTTCTTGTAGCTTGGCCTCAGTAACAACTTTAACTTCTACAGGCTTGGCACTCTCAGGTAGGGAGGTTGGAGATTTGTCAGATGGCATACTCCCTGCAACCACTGTAGTAGTTATGGATTGCTTTTGTCCTCCAGGAGTAGTGATGTGCACAGTTGGTAGAGTGACAACTGGCAAGGTAGATGGAGGCTCATCCACTTTGGATTTTCCTTTGCCAGGCACATTTGGTAGAGTTTTTGAAGAAGCTCTTTGTTGACCACCCTCTTTTATTATTATGCCTTTCTCCCCCTTTGTATTTGAGTTCCTTGTCTTCTTCTCCCCCTTAGGCTTGTTGTCAGGCACTGAGGCTGTAGAAATGTCCTTTGGGATTGAAGATTCATCAGGGAGAGGGAGACCCATATGCTTCATCATAGCAGCTAACATGGATTGTTGATGCAGAAGGACATCAGCTGTGGTGGATGCTTGAGTGTCCAACTGATCATTTAGCAGTGCAACCTTGTCTGTAAGATGAGCATTGGACTTGGTGAGAGTAGCCACCTCCTTCTCAAGTGCATCCACTTTGCTGAATAACTCAGTAGATTTGAAGCCAGACAGGGATTGTTCTTTGAGTCTCTGCACTTCAAATCTAGTCATGTCATGTCCTGGGACCTCAGTGAGCAGTCTGTCTCCATATAAATTTTTGAACATGGTCCTCAGCATGGCATTGGCATCTGTGGTCTGATCAGATAGAATTTGAAATTGATGCCCCAGACCTGTGACAGTATCCTTTAGCAGAGCTAGCCCATTGTCCATTTTGGTGCAGGTAGTGTTGCAGTGTTTGATGTCCTTGAACACACTGTCTAGCTGAGGGAATTTAGCATCAAAGGTCCTCTTGATTGCTTCTACTGTGGTGGTGGTCTTATCACACACTCTATTGACCTCAGTCTTAACACCTTTTCCAAGATAATGAGCAGCCTTGAGGAATCCCTTGTGTAAGAACCCAGATTTTTCGGTAGAATTAAAATTTTTCTTATTAAGAATAAGTATATACGTGAATATTGTTTGTCATGCGTGAATAGTGATTTTGGTGGATGAATAGTGATTTTGAGGATTAAGAAAAATTTTCATGTCATCTATGTACGAGACATAGGATGGATATTCTGAAGTCATATTAGTGATCTAAAGAGCCAATAAGTGTATGCAAAGACGATCGGAATTCAGAAATTCCAATTTGTATTTTGGTGTAATATTTGACCAGACGGTGAATTATATATTATTATATTCAAGAAATGAGATATTAAATTTGAGGAATTGAGGATTTAATATTTTGGAATTGTATTATAATTGATTTGAGAATTTAGGACGAAAACCACTGAAACGGTGATAACCGAGCAGCGCAACATTTAATCGATCAAGTACATGTTAAGGAACATAAACAAGAGATCAACCAAGCATGGATGCAACATTTGGAACATTAGTGTGAAACCAAAACAAGTGTGGAAAGCTTCCTTAAGAAGCTTTGTATCTTTAGCAAACTTGAGGGGTTAACTTGCACTTTGACAAACAAATATCATTCAAGCTTCTCCAACACACTTTGCACAAGAACCAAGAGGATTAAGCAAAGCATAGCATCTGATAATATCTTGTATACATCATCAAAATCATAGTTGAATTGGTCAAATAAGATCAAAAGAGAGAAAAAGCAATAGAAAACCAAGAAACCACAAACTGCCCAGCATAAGCAACCTTCAAAGAAAAATTCATACCTCCATTTCTATCCATGATAAAATCACCAAATTTTAACCACAGCCTCTCCACTCCATTGGCAAGATTCGATCCAAATTTCATAGCAATCCAAGTAGTGTAGCCAAGGCAAATCACCTCCCCAAGTTGAAGAAACCAAACTGTCCAGTTTCTATCCAGCAGAAAGATGGGGCTCAAAACCCTATCTCCCATGGCTGGATTCTTGTGTTCTATATCTCAAAAGAAAGCCCTTGAATGGTATAAGATGAGGTAAAAAGTTGAGCACCAAACTCTTATTTTTAGATTTGTTATGGATTTTACAAGATGATGATGAATAGTAACCCTCTAACAACTAACTTTGATTTCTTGCTTTGTTTGGATGATCTAAGGGTTATTAAGGCTAGACAAGGACTAGATCAAGCTTTTTAAGGCTAGTACATACTCTCAAGAAGGTATAAACTTTGAAACCCTAGCTCTTGTTTTGAGATTAAAACATGTTCTTGGTGATTTTAGAGTAGTATGTTCATGATAATGATTATAAGCATGATTAGTTAAGTGGTTTAGTTAGATTAAGAAGCATGATTATTTTGATGCTAAGATAAGTATCTTCTGGACTTGTGGAGGTGTATACCATGTGGATAAGTTGTGTTGATGCCCGGTGTGGCTTGGTTTGATGATTACGAATTTTGAAATGTCCGATTTATAGCCGTCGTAATGCCGAAATTTCGTTAACCTTAAGAAATCGTGTTTGACAGTAACTCTAACTCACTGCCCAGTTGAGTATTCTGCCATGATAAGTTAGATCATGTCATAAGCTTCGTTTTGATATAAAGTTCATGTGAAACTGATTTACGGTTTAGGAGATATCGCGAAATTCGCAAAAGTGGTGCGATCGCGTAAGTGCTAAGTTTATGACTTCATTTGAACCCATTAATGAAACAGTTTTGGTGGCGAATCAAGTTTATTAAATACTAGATATCATAAGGTGTATGTGTGTGAAAGAATCACCTTAAAAGAGTAATCGGTTGATTTTATAGAAAAGTTTAAGCCAAGGTCGCGTAAGTGAAAACACCACTGAAAACGAGACTTAGAAACCAACGTTCTAAATGGCTAAGTATAACTTGGAATTGCGGATGGATTTTGAACCAAACTCATAACGTAAGTGTTTGACGACCAACATGGACTTAGTATGACGCTAGAGCGAGCAAGTAATGCTTTGGTTGTGTTTGTTGCATGTTTACACCGTGAGTTAAGAATGATTGTCCAGGGGTTTAACGGTATGCTTTTATTTGACTTTGTCTAGATGGACCGACATCGTCGCGAGCCCTATCATATATCGAGTACCAGGCAAGTGTTCTAAACCATACTTTGTAGTATTGGTTCTATATTCCTGTTTTTCCATGTATAGAGTTACACAGTTTTGTAGTTATTGCTTATATTGCCATATATATACATATATAGTTGGCCTTCTGATTCACATATAAGATTTAAGATGAATAGTTATGAACCGGTGGATCTTGTAGCTCTAAGTATAAGAGCATACTTCTTGTGTTCGACTCTAGATCGGGAGTCGGTATTTGGATATATGTAAATAGTCGTGGAAACCCGGAGGGATTCCAGCGGCAAAGTACTATGTACTCTGAGGAATGTTATTTAGTATTATTACTATAATTTCAAAAAGTATTTATTACTTGAGTCAGATTCAAGGATTGTTATTTGAGTATTATCTCACTTGAGGAATATTAATCAAATACTATTTCATTAAGAGTAATGTTGAATATTTCACGATATACGATGCAAGGTATATGCATAGTTGTTTTGACTTAATATATTGTCATACTTGAAGTGTGATTTTTAAATTAGACGACTTATAGAGTAGAGGTGATCTAGTAGCTATAAGCCGGATTTGTGATAGCCCTTAGTATGGGGCATATGTTTCGATTAATTTGTTACGAACCGCGAGGCGGTATATCGTATACGTATTACAATTACTTTCTGAGTATTATTTATTTAGTAAATAATATTCGAGGATTATAATTACATGAAAAATATCGTTTCAAATATTTATTTAAAGTATGATTTCATAATCATACGTGAGTTATTTATTTAAATGAATCTTAATTCGGATTTTCATTTAAAGGTTTCTAGTTATCTTTAGATGATTATTTATTTAATGAATATTATTCTAAATATTCATTTAAAGTTTTCCTTATTATTAATAAGGGTTGTTTATTTGACGAACATTATTTCGAATATTCATTTAAAGTTAATGAATATTATTTTGGATATTCATTTAAATACTTTATCATTATTATTAAGGGCTATTTAATTGATGAATATTATTTCGAATATTCATTTAAAGGTTGTTAATTATAAATTATTTCATTATTTATTTATTAAATGAATATTATTTTGAATATTCATTTAAAGGCTTTTTGAATAATCATTTAATGATTATTTATTTAATGAATATTATTTTGAATATTCAATTCTGGGTTTAAGCGTAATTATTTTATTTAAATATATTCTTTAAACATTCTTGATTTAATAAATATTATCTGAATATTTATTAAATACTTTTAATATAGATGGAATAGTTTATGTATTTAAAAGCATATTTGACTTCAATAATTATAGAGTATATTTCTGAGTTTTATTAAAAGTATCTCGAATACTTTCGATCTTCTGGGTTTTCCCTAAATAACGTTGAGCACCTAATCTATGTTGCTTAACAACGATTTTCCAAAAGTATTATAAGGTTTCCCTGATGATCTTAAATCAACTCCTAGCCTGCAATGGCGTCGTTTTCCTTCAAAACTGGGAAACTCTATTTGAGAAATTCTATTTTACCTGACTTCTGAGTCACGAAAAATGTCGAGAACTTATTTTGAGCCCAGTTATTATGAGTCAGGGGACTCTGGCTACTTCCTCAACACTCGAGGAGTAGGATTGCTGTAACAAGTGTTAATCCATTAACGAGCTACTGCTCGGGAAATATTGGTAAATTTTCCTTTCCAGTTAGATACAACTACTTTGTGGAGTTGTATCAACGAGTTATTACTCGGGGAAAAGGAGGACGAACTTTACGTTTCAGAGTCATGGATTTTACTCGAACTAGGAGTATGTGTGTATGAGGCTGTGAATCAGTCCATCACTGATAATCGTGTAAGAGGCCGTGGGACGGTCCATCATTATTAAAAGGGGTCCGAGTTGCGCCGGTCCCAACTATGCCCAACCGTTGGCGGGAGATCAAGAGGGCGGTAGACAAGTAAATCCGTCAGTTCTTCCATCTACATATAGAGAAACAAAATCTGGAGATGCACAACTTATGACTGATCATCGTAAGGTTGTGACATCTGGCGCGAGATACTCTCGTATTAGTTCATCATCCAATTGTGGATATTTCTGCAACATGTACTGAAAGGTTTGCCGGTCATGTTGGCAGGGTTTTAAAAAGTGTGAAAACTGATGCTACAATAACCTTCCTTATAACTTCATCTTTTAAGTTATATGCTGATATTCTACTTATGGTTGATATAGCAGACATGATTTTACAAAAAGGTTATTTGTGTGTTTTGAAACCTCATCCTTTTATAAAATTCCAGAACTATTCATATTGCGATAAAGATTACAAATATATCATGAAAGATGATATTTATATATTGATTTTCTGCTTATCTTCTTTTCATAGCAGATATTTTGACGGAAAGGTCATTATTGTGATTATGAACTTATCATGTTCATTTAATGATTATTTTAATCATTATACTTTCCCTATTGAGGTTTCTTGGATACATATATTTTATTAATGATATTAAGTATCCGTGGTATTATGAAAACCCCATGTATATGTTGGGAGATTTTTGTGAACACTAGTAACCACTTGCTGAGCAATTCTTTCGCTCATACTTGTTTGTTGTTTTATATATTAGCCTTTCAGAAAGAGGTAAACGGATGAGAATTATCTGCATAGCTCGGAAGAAGCAGGCAGACAAGGTACCCTTATGAAGACGACGTGATCCAGAACATCTATAGCAGGAGTAAGTTACATATGGTTTTATTAATGTGTAATATATATCACATTGTATAGAGTAGAACTAGTTGTTGGTATACTTCTCAACGAAGCTATACTAGCGGAACAAGATTTGTAAGACACGGTGTAATTTGATTCAATGGATGTAATAAAGTGAGTAATGTAAAGACTTTAGTTCTTGTTTCTAGCCCTATAACCTATAAGATGCTTGGTAGTTGGGGTCTCAATGATTGTATTTCAGTTATCAAATGATTACAGATGGATTAATGTTGTTAAACATGTGAATTGTTAATGAGAATTTCCGCGTGACGACCAAATCCCTGACCCCGGATTTGGGGGTGTTACACCTTGTGTGTATCATTCATAGCCTCATACACTTCACCAGGGGTCAGAGATTTGGCATTGGAACCCAGTGAAGTGAGGTATTCCTCCATGAGATACTGAAGTGCTTCATCAAGAGTAATATCATATTTTCCTTGCAACCAGGCATCTATGTTGCCATCTCTCTCATCATCATCAATGATCTTTGTCTTCTGCACCTCCACATCATCCCTATGGCATAACAGAATAGCCTCATAGTCTGGATTAGGCATGTCTGCAGTGAGAAGGTTCTGAGAAATCTTTGTGAACTCAGGAATCTGATCCACAATTAAGCTTTGAAGTGCTTCAACCGTCAATTGTTGTGGAGCAGACCCTGATCCTGAAGCACTGTCATGTTGCACAGGCTTCAGCCATTGTGACATAAAGTCAGAGCTAGAGCTAGGCAAGCTAGACTCCTCAGTTACAGATGCAACTTTTGTAACCGGATGGATTGACTCTACTACTGATGTCACCACAGAAGTGGGATGAATTACACCAGCAGTTGACACAGGCACAAAGTCTCTAGTAAAAAATAGTGGAACCTCTGTGTTTGTGATGGTGTCATCAGGAGATGCCTCAGCATGCATTCCCTCACCATCTAAATATGGGTTCTGAGTGGTGAACAAAGTGTCATGCACTAAGTCACCTGAAATTATTGGCTCATCAAGAGAAAATAATTCTTGATGATCAATACCTTGCATCTCAGTTGCCTGAGTTGCAGGTTCCAAAGAAATTTCAGAGTTAGATTCTGGAAGAGAAGTGTGTTTAAGAGTAGATTTTGGCAACTCCCCCTGAGAGATAGAGGGAGTTTCAAATGTGATGTGCTCTCCACTCAGTGTTGTGCCAGCCTTATCACTCCCATGTGCTGACTCTATAAAGGAAGGTGCATTGGGGAGGATGCTTGATTCTATAGGTGCACCCTGTTGAGAGGATACACCTAGTGAGCTGTGTGCCCCTGATTTTACAACTTCAGTCATTTGTGTGACTGAAGAGGTGGTCTTAGTTTTCTTCTTCTTTGTCCTGTGTAAGGGTGACTCAGGTTCCTCACTTCCTAGACCTAATTCAACAGCTAATGCTGCTTCAGATAAGATATTTAATGGTGCAGACATTACTTCCTTTCTCTTCTTTTTACTAACATCACCCTTTTGAGAGGATGATGCAGTTGGCTCAGTATGTGGTAGAGTGTTTGGTTGAGAGGGTTGGTTAGCAGGCCCTGGGTTAGCATTTTGTTCTACTTGCTTGGGCTGTGCTAACTTAGATTTTGCATCAAATGTTGGCATGTTGTGGGGATAAGTCCTAAACAAACTCTCCATATGGGGAGTTATGTTCAGTCTTACATCCACATCATTCCTAGTCTCCAAATTACCAAAAATGAGTTTGGTCATGGACTTAGGATAGCCTATTTTATTTTTATCAATCCCAGGCAATTCAATCAATGAAGCATTTTTATAATTAAGTACAGATTGAATAAAGCGAGGGAAGAAAATATCAGTACCTCTCTTGGTTGTGTTCTTACCAAGTCTCCCATATAGTTCTTGGAGGATGATTTGGCCAACATCAATCTTCTTTCCATAGGCCAAATCATATCCAATTTGCTACACAGGTGCACTGATTTGATCAAAGCTTGATTTCCTGGCTGTGAAGACTTGGAGAAGAGTTGCAAACACATAGCTCCACTCCTTTCTCAGATTCTTCCTGTTTAGCTTTCCAAGATTGATCCCATCTGAGTAGTTGATGAACTCAAAGAATTCCTCTAACTCTCCATTAGTGGCCATTCTGTCAAATGACTCTTGTTGTAGGCCCAGTGCTTGGTTCATGTCTGCAGTAGTGATAGTGATTTCCTTATCTTGAATCTTGCAGTAGATGATATATGAAGTGATTGCGTTTTCCAGGGCTACAACCTCCACAATAGCAGTGCCCCAAAACTGTTCCAGGATATCTAGATACAGAGTTGGGTTGGCAGAGAGTGCATCCTTGATATATGACTCCGCCATCCATTTCACAAAGCACTTGAAATTGGCATTGGGTGCTTCAACATCACTAGTGAGAGCGATGAAGTTGGTGTTGAACTTTACTGTTGCCATTTGTGTAGAAGAGAGGAAAGAAATTGAAGGTTGAAGAAGAAATTTGGCTTTTCGTAGCTAGGGTTTCAGGGGTTTAGAGAGTGTAGATGCTTGAGAAATCGAATGAAATGAATCGAATAGATGTGAAATTGTATAAGTATGAAGTACTTGAATTGTCGATTAGCAAAAAGTTTTGTATCGACAAGTCAGGCATTCGAGAAGTAGAAAACAACTATTCGAGAAGTCAAGAAAGGCTTAATCGATAACTCAAGCAGATAGAAACTCACAGCTGGCAGTTATCTAACTTAGAAATAATTCTAAATTAAATAATATATGTTTTTATGAGTGAATTAAAATTTTAGACAAAAGTCCAAAATCGGTTAAAATTCAGCGAGAATTCAGCCTTTTCAAATGATTCGAGAACTCAAATATAATGTTCGAGAACTCAACCATTCGAGAACTCAGTTACTCTATTCGAGAAGTCAAGAATACCTCTATTCGATATCTCAGAAAGACTCTATTCGAGAACTCAAGAGTACTCTAATGAGACTTATTAGAGATGTCGAATAGTGAATCATTCGAGAAGTCTGACTTATCGAACTATACCCATCACTCATAGAAATTTGATTTTCACTATCTTTTAAAATTTACCAGACATATTCATTGAAAAATATCCTAGCAAATTAAATAGTGATTTTCTCAACATTTCATAGAAATTTTAAGTTAATAGAAATATGATTTTCAACATGTGCAACAGATTGGAAATATTTATAAATCATTTTTCAACCAACACTTACTCCAAAAATATTGAGGATTTAGATAAAGTAAGTGTTTACTGCTACAACAATCTAGATGGTGTATTCACTTAGCCAGAATCTGAAGAATTCAGCATTCCAATCTCACTTACCAACCTTGTGAAGGTGGCTTCATCTAATGGCTTAATGAATATATCAGCTAGTTGTTTATCTGTAGAGACATAATGCAACTCAATGGTTCCATTAGTTGCATGTTCTCTTATGAAATGATATCTGATGTCAATGTGCTTTGTTCTAGAATGATTGACAGGATTGGCAACTATAGAGATTGCACTTGTGTTGTCACACATGATTGGAATTCTTTCCAACACAAGTCCATAATCTCTAAGTTGATTTCTAATCCAAAGCACTTGAGCACAGCAACTTCCAGCAGCTATGTATTCAGCCTCAGCTGTAGAAGTTGACACAGATTGTTGCTTCTTGCTATACCAAGAAACTAACCTTTGTCCAAGAAACTGGCAGCTTCCTGAGGTACTTTTCCTATCCACTCTGCATCCAGCATAATCAGCATCAGAATAACCAACCAGATTGAACCCTGTGTCCTTAGGATACCATAATCCCAAGTTAGGAGTGCCCTTCAGATATCTAAAGATCCTTTTTATTGCAATCAAACCTTGCACACAAGCATGTAGCAAACATGATGTCTGGCCTACTTGCAGTGAGGTAGAGTAGAGAACCAACCATGCCTCTGTAGACTGAGATATCTACTTTCTTGCCTTTAGCATCTTCATCCAGTTTAGTGGCAGTGGCCATGGGTGTCTTGGCAGGTGAACAATCTTCTAAGTCAAACTTCTTCAATAAATCCTTGATGTACTTGGTTTGACTGATAAAGATACCATCCTTCCTTTGACTGACTTGCAACCCTAGAAAGAATGTCAACTCTCCCATCATACTCATCTCATATCTGCTCTGCATGAGTTTAGAGAATTTCTCACGCAGCTTCTCATTTGTAGAACCAAAAATGATATCATCCACATAGATTTGGACTAGGATAATATCATCACCATGCTTCTTGTAAAACAGTGTCTTGTCCAATGTGCCTCTAGTGAATTGATTTTCAAGAAGAAATTGTGATAAAGTATCATACCATGCTCTTGGAGCTTGCTTAAGTCCATACAGTGCCTTAAGCAATCTGTAGACAAATTCTGGGAAATGTGGATCCTCAAAGCCAGGTGGTTGTTGCACATAAACCTCTTCTTCCAACTCTCCATTTAGAAATGCACTCTTGACATCCATTTGATAAACTTTAAAGTTTGAATGAGCAACAAATTCCAAGAATATTCTAATGGCTTCCAATCTAGCAACAGGGGCAAATGTCTCATCATAATCAATGCCTTCCTGTTGAGAGTATCCTTTTGCAACCATCCTTGCTTTGTTTCTTATTATTACACCATCTTCATCCATCTTATTCTTCAGAACCCATTTTGTTCCAACAATGGTTCTATTCTTTGGTGCAGGCACAAGTTCCCATACTTTGTTCCTTTCAAATTGATTCAGCTCCTCTTGCATGGCAATAATCCAATCTGGATCCAACAGTGCATCATCAAGTTTCTTAGGCTCAACTTATGATAGAAAACATCCATAGAGGCACTCATTTTGAGTTGCTCTCCTAGTCCTTACTCCTGCATTAGGATCTCCAATGATTTGCTCTGCAGTGTGTGATCTATCCCATTTCCTCGAGTGTTCAGCCTGACTTCTCAACCTTGATGTTGCTTCATCATCCACATCATGGTCATCCTCATTTCCTCCCCCTGTGAAGTTGCCATTACTCACAGGTGTGTCTTGGATGCTTGTTTCTCCACTATCGATTGGCACAAATTCTTCTCTTGTATCATCAATCACTTGAGTTTCAACTCCAGTTTCAATCTCTTCATCAGAATCATCTAGATTATCAAACTTCAATGGATCTTTGTCTTCATCATTGGCTTCTTCTAGTCCAGGTAGTTTGCTGTCATCAAATGTTACATCTGTGCTTTCCATAACTTTCTTTTGACTGATGACATAAACCTTGTATGCAATTCTTTCCATAGAATAGCCAAGAAAAATTCCTTCAAATGCTTTTGCATCAAACTTTCCAACATATTCAGAATTATCCTTTAGTACAAAGCATTTGCTTCCAAAAGTATGAACATACTTTAGAGTAGGCTTCTTTCCAGTCATCAAGTTGTAAGGTGTCTTTCCAGTGTTTTTGTTGATGAGGGTCCTGTTCTGAATATAGCATGCAGTGCTCACAGCCTCAGCCCAAAAACATGTAGGCATTTTTGCATCAAGTAACATTGTTCTAGCAGCCTCAATTAGAGTTCTATTCTTTCTCTCAACAACTCCATTTTGTTGTGGAGTCCTTGGAGCTGAGAATTGTTGAGAAATGCCATTCTCTTTGCAGAATGCTTCAAGTGTGGCATTTCTGAACTCTGTTCCATTATCACTCCTCAGTGCAATCACACTTGCATCATTTGCCTTTGCTTCCTTGTCAACTTTCTTTATGTGCTCAATAATTACTTGTGGAGCCTCATCTTTTGATGCCAGAAATTCCACCCATGTATACCTTGAAAAATCATCAACCATTACCAGGGCATACTTCTTTCTTCCAAGTGACATTATGTTGACAGGCCCAAACAAATCCATATGGATGAGTTGTAATGGCTTGGTTACTGATGTCACTGTCTTTGACTTGTGGCTTGATCTTTTCATTTTTCCTTTTTGACAAGCCTCACACACTCCTTCTTGACAGAATTCAAGTGTGGGCATGCCTCTCACTAACTCTCTTTTGACTAGAGAATTAATGGCCTTGAAGTTCAGGTGTGATAGTTTTTTGTGCCACAGCCAACAATCTTCATTTGATGCTTTTGAGTAAAAGCAACAAATTTTGTCCTTGTTTGCAGAGTCCATATTGGCTACAAACAGGCTTCCTTTCCTTACTCCAGATAGAGCAAAATCACCAGTCTTCTTGTGGGTGATCAAACATTCATCTTTGTCAAAATTCACTTTGAATCCTCTATCAGTAAACTGACCAACACTTAGTAGATTATGCTTGAGCCCCTTGACTAGTGCTACATCTTCAATGATGACATTACCAACTTTCAGCTTGCCATATCCCAATGTGTTACCCATGCTGTCATCTCCAAAAGCAACCATTGGGCCAGCCTTTTCCTCATACTGTGATAGCAGGGCCATATCACCAGTCATATGATTTGAGCATCCACTGTCCAAAATCCACATGACCTTCTTTTCACTTTCTTTGCCCTGCAAACACAAAGGTATTACTTTTCCTTTGGTACCCAAACAAGTTTGGGTCCATGTGACTTAGAGACAGTTTTATCATAAACAACATGCTTGTCAACTTTCTTAGTGTTAGTCTTCTTGTCACTGTTGAAAGTCTTAGAACCTGAAGTTTCAGACTTAGGTGACAGGGTACCTTCCTAGCTTTAGGAGGACTTGAAGACTTTGACCTTGTGTAGTGTGTGTGAGAATTGTGACTGATACAACCATCAATGAATTGCCTTCTTAAATTAAAACAACTAGTCATAACATTCATATTGCATGGCATACAGTCAAATTTATCACAGAAAGGTGCATCTCTATGACTTAGAGGCACAGAACAATCATAGAAAGGTTTAGACACACTACCAACAGGTTTCTTGCATGCATGAGTTAAATGATTGGTACTGAGACAGTTCTGACAAGTTTTCCTAGGGGCATTAGGCATATAAGCATAGTTGTTATCCTTGTTAATCCCTAACTTTCCATTTCTGTTCTGTTTCTTCTTAGTCACTTTCTTTTCTGATTCACTCATCCCAGCTGAGACAAACTTAACAAACTTCTTAGGTCTTGGCCTATCAACTACTGGTTTCTTGGTCTTTGACTTGACACTCTCACCCTTAGAGGATGCTTGTTGTTCACTAGATTGTGCCTCATCCTCATCATTCAACATTTGCTTGATGAGTAAGGCATCCTCATTAACTTCAAATGTTGATTCCTTAAAAATTGGATTTTCAGTTTTTCTCAAAATGTGAGGCACTTTCTCATGAACAGCCGTGTCCTCTTCAATGACAGCATAGCCTTTCCTCTGTTTGAGAGAGTCATAGTCAAGTCCAATAGCTGCTTTGGGTTTAGCTTCAATTTTCTCACAGTAGGATTGCACTAAACCAGATGATTTCTTGAAAGTTTTTAGTTTGAATTCATTCTCAGCTAATTCATCCCTAAGAGCCTTCTCTACTTGACTAGCACATAAAACCTTGTTCTGCAAATATTCAACTTCTTTCTTAAGGTTTTCTACTTGCATAGTAGTTAGCTCAAGTTCCTCATTCTTTTTGGTTAATATTTCATTTCTAGTAGACAGTTTAGCAATCTCCTCATTAGCAGCAGTCATACTAGTATGAATATTAAACATTTCAACAGATAGTTGTTCGATCATGCATTTATACTCAGAAACAGACATGTCTATAGTAGTGAGAGATGGTACCTGAGAATCAGATGAAGATGAGTCATCCTTGGAGTTGGCCATCAAGGCATAATTGCAGAATTCTTGTTCCTCTTCATCACTCTCAGAATCATCCCAACACTTCCCTTCAGCTATGTAGGCCTTACCATGTGCCTGCTTTTTCAGAAGGGCCTCATACTTAGCTTCGAGCTCAAGATAATCTCTATCCTTCTTTTTAGGCTTCTTGCATTCACTGGCAAAATGCCCTAGGTCATTGCATCTATAGCACCTTACAGATGACCTATCCACATAACTGGTTTTGAACTTATTTCTGTTTGGTTTCACAGGTGCCTTGTTCTTGTTGGCTGAATGGTTTTGAGTTTTTGGTTTGAAGGGTTGATTTCTTTTAAATCTGATGTTTGGAAATTTTCTGGCCATGAAAGCATATGAAGTATTTTCCATCCCATCAAGTTCTTCCAGAGTGTAAAACTCTTCTTCTTCTTCCTTCTTTTCCTCAACAGGTTCACTCACCCCAACTTCAGTTTCTTCATCATCTGCTACCTCCTCTGTTCTTAGCTGACTTGCAGATGCTTCTAGGTCCAGAATAGATTTGTTGACAATCAAGGCACATGATGTGTTTATCATCCTACCTTGGTTGGCTTGGATAGCCCTTTTCTGAAGCAACTCAAGTTCATGAGTCTTTAGGACTCCATAGAGCACATCATAGGTGACTTTGTTCAAATCTCTCTCTCTTAGAGAAATGACTCTTTGCTCCAGATGATTTGGTGAAGACAACAGAAATTTCATATTTAACTCCTTGGTGCTGTAAACCTTGCCATTCATTTGCAACTCAGTAACTAGCTTGTGAAACCTTTCAAACATTTCAGTGATGCTTTCCTTGGGCTGTGCCATGAAAGCTTCATACTGTGTGACCAGTATCTGTTTCCTGTTTTCCTTAACCTCATTAGTCCCTTCACACAACACCTCAATGTGATCCCACATCTCTTTAGCAGACGTACATGATGCAATGTTTGCAAACATTGACATGTCCATGGAATCAATGATAAGCAACATGAGGTGGCTGTCAAGAGCAACCTTCTCCCTTTCTGACTCTGTCCACTTTGATGGATCCTTGGCCTCATAAGATCTTGGGATAGTTGTGGTTCCAACAGTCTTCTCTGGTATCTCTTGTTGTGGAACAAAAGGACCATTCTTGAGAATCTCAGGATACAAGGGATGAGAGGCTTTAATGAACAACATCATCTTTATCTTCCAGAGGTTGAAGTTTTCTTTGTCAAACTTAGGGACCTTCACCGTTCCTGTAGTCTTTGGTGTATTCGAACTCATGATCGTTTCTCTGTTTTTGAATAAACAGCCCGCTCTGATACCACTTGTTGAGTATTGAATACGGTAAAAGAATACGGGGGGGGTGAATGGATTCTTGAACTTTTCTTGGATTGAGTCTATGTAGTAGATAAGTGCCTGTGTGTGTAGAAGAGAAGGTGCGGATAAAGAAAAAACACAAGACACAATATCACTTTAATCTAATGTATTATTAGATAAAGGTTGCTACAATCTGTGAATACAAATGGTAGTATTCTCAGCTTCGTTTTTCTCAGAGAGATATAGCTTACAGTGTATGAAAAACTTGACTCACAAAAGTTGCTAAGTTATAAAGTGAGGCTGTGTCCTTATAGAACATGGATACAGCCTACTTACTACAAATAAGGTAGCTAAACAAATTACTTTCTAGTCTGTCTATCCTTTTTGAGTAAGTGTCCAAACGGTTACAGATTTGACTTTGCAAAGCCTGTTTAGATCCACTTCTTTAGCTCCTTGTCTCTTCTATATCTCTCCAAGCTTCCTTGTAGGCTTTCCAGAGCACGTTACAGACTGTGGTCCATAAAGTGCATTGGCTTGTTGCAGGTTTCTGACTTGTACAATTTCTTCAGTATTTTGTCTCCAAGAATGTATTCGAGAAGTGACTAAGTAAGTGATTCGAGAACTAGAATTGACTTGATCGATAACTCTGAGTTCTCGAATACTGTTATATTGACATATCGAACCACTTCTCGAATAGCTCTTTTCCATCAGGATTCCTTGAGTTGTCGAATAGAACATTTGACTTATCGAATCCTCGAGATATCGAATAGCTTTCTGAGTCCTTGAGATATCGAATGAAACTTTGACTTGTTGATTCTTTGAGAACTCGAATACCATCTTGACTTGTTGACTTCTTGAGTTCTCGAATAGAGTAGTAGACATATCGAATCCCTGAGATATCGAATGAGATATCGAACAGTGTATTCAGAGATATCGAATAGTGTCTTGAGATATCGAATCTCTGACTTCTCGAATGCTGGACTTCTCGAATAGACAAATATACTTCTCGAATTGGTACTTAGGCAAATTCTTCATTTCTTCAAATCCCAACTGTGATTATTTGACAGTCTTTAACTCCTTGCTTGAGGCATGAACCTTGGAACTTCTTTCAAGCATTATTCTAGACTCTATTTGTACAATTACACAACTAGGATTTGATGCCTACTACAAGTACAATACAAACAAAAACTCTACAACTAGAGGTTCCCTCAGTTAAGAGGTCATGTAAGTAATGCAAAGCATTACAAACAATTAGGCTTGTTATTAGATGTGTACAGGCATGCCTCTGTAACTAACATGCGATTTGAAGAAACTTGTTTGGGACTGCTCTAAAAATCTTCCTTGCAACACTCGACTCCTCCATTGTTTCACCAAGAACCCGTATGTTCATGACAATTCCGCTCAGCTTCATACAAAAGTCATCCACCTTGTCTGTTTCCTTCATGACCATAGACTCAAACTGTCCCTTTAACGTTTGCACCTTTGCCTCCTTTACTCGTTCCTCTCCCATACACATCGTCTTAATCGCTTCCCATGCCTCCTTAGCAGTTTCTTTCTCAGCAATGGCCAACAATATTTCCTCGGGCACACATTGATATATTGCTGCAAGGGCTACTTGCACCGTCCTCTCGTCAACGGCTGCCTTGGGATCCTTCTGCTCAATTGCACCCCAAACTCCTTGCGCCTTCATGAACACTTTCATCTTAAGGGACCATGCTGTATAATTGCTTCTTGTTAACATTGGATAGCTTAAACCCATAGAGCCTTCTTTTACCTTAGAAATTTCCATGGTTTCTTTTGTATGTTTGGGCTGATACTTACGCATACAACGATCCAAGCTATGATGCCATATTGTTGAATTTGAACTGATACTTGAACACTTTTATATAAACAAAGAGAGAACAAAAGTATATTGATAATGATTTAATATAATGATCTCATCTCAATGATCGAGTACATAACAATTATATATAGAAAAACAACTACACTGCATGCTTATGAGACCACCAATCACTCCTATAAAGACGGACCATCAATTACTCCTATAAAGACAGGTCCTGATTTACCTAAACACAAGGACTTAAACTTATTCAAACACCACGTGTAGAAAGCCACATATATTGACTCAATTGCCACTTGTTTATTAACTCACTTTAGACTTAGATTAAAACCAACGATTCCTCGATCAAACAGCCTGATGGCCTTCTTTTGCAGTGAGATTTGGAGGCAGGACACAAACTGTCTAGGGAAACATCTGCAACTGCCCATGTCCCATTACCATGCTGTTTACAATACCTCATAAAGTAGGTTTCTCTAGTTGGAACTAATGGTGATGGAACCTGAAACTCAGCTATCATCTGGAGAAGCTTATCATGTCATTACATCAATTTTAATAGTTTATTAAGCAAACATAGTTATAAAATCAATGCACATGTAATGATGTTATGGTATCTTATAATAATTTTGAAACCACTGTTTATGGTACAAAATATATTCATACCACTTGTAAGGCTCCATCATAGTTTCCATCCATGGCAGCTGAAAGAACTTGAATGGTCATCGTTTTTGAAACAATACCAGAGAACATAGTAGACCATTGTTTCTGATGAGCATGCAGATTTGTCAATGATCAGAAAGCTAATTTAGCAAATAATATTGTAGATGAATTTCAAATTGCATTAACAGATATATAGTGCATACCTCATCCATCAAGATTTCCACAAGTTTGATAGGATTCATGAGAACGAGTTCAGATGCTCGCGATACCTCAGATTTTAGTCCCATGTCTTTCGGTCCCATCCCTTCAGGCAAATCACGCAAATACTCGTCTTCGCTAAAACACTTGACAGTATTGTCTGTGCTTGAAATCCAAAAGCGTGCTCCCCCTCGAGCCGTTCTAACTAGCTCCTCCATGGCTGTAACAGCTAGCTCAGCTATCAAGGGTTTGTCGGCCTCATTAGGCCTAGCTCCATCCATTTTCTTGGTTGAACTCATGTTATTCATTACCTTCCTAGTCCACCTAATTATCTGAAAACAATTTTTTCAAAAATGTAAATATTTAACTTTTGTAAATAAGAATATGTAACAAACATTATAATTTACAAAAGAAATTTTAAAAATAAAAATTTTAATTGCTCGATCAAAACATTTTGAAGTACTTTTGTCAAAAAAAAAAACATTTTGAAGAACTTAGGTGAATTCAAAATCATATAACTACGACTGCTTAGGCGCTCGACTAAATAAAGTAAATAAAAGGAAAAAGAAAACTAGGGTCGTATGCAAAGTATGTGACAGGGTTGGGCCTTGACTCCTGAGCATAGACCTGTTTTTAGATCGGACAAGTGTATTGAAATTTAAGGACCTTTTTTCATGAATGCCGACTTTTACAAAATATTTTCGAAAGATGATTTTTTAGAAAAAATTTCAAAAATGTAAATCAAACTAATACAACTCCGTTAAAATAAAATTCTTATTTATTTAAAAATGAGATAAGCATAAATCAATTTAATCGGGATTCATTTTCCCCTTTTCATCAATTAGTTGAAGGTCTACGACAGCGTGATTACACACTATCAACTTTTTTTTTTTCAATAATCAATCACGTCAGATCTGTATATACCACTACAACCAAAATCGACCAATCAAATGATAACATAATAAAATAAAATACGGTAATATTGATGAAAATATAAAAGAATTGATGCTTGTACCCAACCGATTAACGATAGTAATTGATGAAGATATAAAAGAAGAGATGCTTGTACCCGAAATCGTTCATATGCATGTAGTCGAAGTCGTATTTTTGTAATTGAAAAAGATCGAAATTGTAGAAATAACAATGAATCTAGGAGATAACATATATAGAAATAAAATGAATAAAGAACGTACTAAAATGAATAAAGAATGTATCCACAGATTTTCCTTAAAAATTATTATAATATTTGGATTTAAGTGAAATGGTACGTATAATACGAATTATATAATTTAATAGATATTAGCTTATTATTCGTGCAAATCACGGATTCTTTTACACATATTTTCTAATTTAATATTAACATAGATATTTATTAATTAAGGTTTTAATCATTTCAATAATTATTTAGATTGAAACCTCTACTTCAAGAGTTCAAGTAGTACATTGGAACAAATAATATGAATATTAAATTATATAAAATCCTATATCTTTGTTGGTAGCCTTAAAATGAACAGTAAATATTAAATGTATTATCTTATTAATTTTTGAACTTCTAAAATTACGTGAATTTGAACTTATAAAAAAATTAAATATTATTCAAAAATTTTTGGAATTTTAAATATTACATTACATGTATTTTTGATGAGTATCCAACTTTTAACCTTTTATAGCATAATAAATTTAGTTTATGTTTATAATATAGAATATAATAAAAATTATTAGAATATAATTATTGTATATTGTACATTTATCGAAACTTCTATTACTTTTTAATATGATAACTGGAAATGGAAACTTGTATATTGTACATTTTTTTATCAGTAAAAATTAATATAGTTTTTTTATTTGACGGATGTCTTTAAAGAAGAGACGTTTATCGACACAAATAATTTTTTCTCCGACTGTTGCTTGTTCAATTCCGATTAGAGATAACGATAAATCCACGTATCTTTTTGAGTGAGTAAAGAAGGAGATGCGAGGACACATATTTTTTGAAGTGTGATTGATAAGATCTCTTTTACACTTATTTATAAGGATATAATAAAAATATATATAATATACTTACAATATAATATTAAATATAATAGTTATTTTAAATATAAATTTATGTATTCATTACATAAATTTATGTCTTCTTTCGTTACGGGTTGGTTTATAAGAGTATCCTACCCTATTTAAATTATAAAAGTAAAGTATCTTTATAATTGTTTAAAACTATAAGAATGTGTCACTACTAATTATCTACACGCTTATATTGGGGTAAAAGCCTAATATAACGATTTTTTACAAAAGATTGTCCAAAATGTCGATCGTCAATGCAGGTGCCCAAAATAACTAGTTGAACACTACAAGAAATGCAAGAAATGCAAGTACTGTATACGCATAGTATGAATGTGTTACGATGTTTCTGTTGCAACACACACATCCAAGGAATGCGAGAACTGGTAGAATGCTGTAGCTATACGCATTCACTGGATGTGAAATGCTATACACCAAGCATATATTAGATGCTTACGCTACACTTTATGCATACACATCACAAGTATTGCGTTATTTGGGTTATTTTCTGTCTTTTCTGAAGCTACAACATGGTCAAATTATACAAAACACACATTCACCGTCCATAACTCTACCCACCGCTGATCCTTCGAGATCATCGGCAACAACCCTCAACATCACAATCTCTCATCAATTACAAACCCAAAAATCCTACATTAATTACAAGTGCTCAGATCCCAATTTCAAACCCTAGTTTTATACTATACGATCATACACATACAAAAATAACAATAAATAACCATTATAATTCTTACCTTTAGGAACACAAATTAAACAAAATTCCTAAATTTGTAATAGAAATTTTTTGAACAAAAATTGTGGAAGCACTACTAAAGTGGCCACCCATTGAACTCGAATGTATCAAGTAGACCACCCATTCAAAAACGATAGCATTTGAATCATTAAAGTCATAATAAATATCAAAGTGACCACCCATTATAGTACTCGGAAAGTAAAAGTAATTTTTCATCGAGTTCTACACAATTTTCTTAAATACTATTATAATCAAATGAAAGGTTATGAATTCTAGTACTTTTGATAATATATTTAGAATTTAAAAAATTTACTTACTATTTATTTTTAATTAAAACAAGGAAAATGACAATAAAATAATAAATTAATTTTTAAATATATTATCAGAAATACTAGAATTATTAACCTTTCGTTTGGTTATGAAATCATTCAAGAAAAATGTGTAGAACTTGATGAAAAAATACTTTTACTTCCCGAGTACTGTAATGGGTGGCCACTTTAATATTTATTATGACTTTAATGATTCAAATGATATCATTTTTGAATGGGTGGTCTACTTGATACATTCGAGTGCAATGGATGGCCACTTCGATATACAACCCGTCGAATAACTCATAAATTGTTATTCTAATACGCAAATGTATAAAAAATTCTCGAACAAACTAATAGTTTAATTATATCTAGAATATGCTCGTGCATTGCACGGGCTAAAAAGCTAGTTACTAGTAAAAGTCGAAATTGAAGATTCTGACAGGTTTTTCGATGATCGAAGTTTAAATTCGCCTTCAATTAGAAGGATCGGTGACATAAATGACGTTATAACGAACATTAAATATTGGGAGCAAATATGAAATTGTGTGGGTAATTGAAGAAATATGAAAGTCGATCAAAATATGGTGCCGGAATTTGGCTAGAGATTGTGGATGAAAGGGATGTGTGGTGGTTGGAAGAGATGCTGAGGGTGATACATACGTATGTATATGTATACAATCAAATTGGGTGGTTATTATTAATTATATGAAGGGCTGATATTAAAACTCAAATTTCACAATAGTGAGGTTCTCGTATGAGCAAAAACCTATGTATCTCTATGTTTTTTGCATCAGTTTAATCTAAACACAACAATAGATGCTTAATTTATCAAGAAAAAATGATTTAAATGTGATTTTACAAGAACTTGCAGTGGATAAGATTATGTAGATGGGATCATATCACGGACATTAATTTTTACTTGAGCTAATGGTTGGACGGTTGGTGTAACAACTTCAAGTGGGTTAAAGATGATTTCAACTCTCGAAGTAGATTTGTAATCAATGATCTATTAAGGCGTATTCCAAGAAATGATTAAGACAATTTGATTGAAATGCAAATTATCCGCCAATTTCACAATGAGGAGTTAATGAAATTGATGAATGAAAATTTTTGTGCTTTATTTCTCATATATTTGTTTCACTATTTGTTTAGCACAGTTTAATAAGTTGTAGTTTGTTGATGTTATGAAATTAGAGGATCACTAACCCTTGTTATGCATTAGTATTTGACAACAATTTGAGTATGAAAGTATAGTTCTGAACTTGAGTATTTGACAACAACTTGTGGTGAATTCATCAATAGTGTTCACATCAATATTAATTCATCACCAATGTCCAATTCAAACAATTTCACTCGATATGATCACTACTAACAAACTTATACCGCATTTGAATGTACGTAACCAGTGTGTCCACATTCTTTAAGCATGACATATATCTTCATTATGTGCCTATATTTTTGGCTTTTTAAGCATACTTTCCCAAGAAATACTTTCACATAAAAGTGTCCATTATCTATTTAAATAATACAAAAAATACTATAAATATCACAGGCGAAACAAATTAACATGCAAACAAAAATGGATTATAATGAGAAACTATAATTACATAACCCCTTATATCATAAAAGCACAAGTGTAAATCAAACACCTTTAGACAAGCAAGATTATTTAAGTTCATACAATATAAAAAATTTCAATTGTTACATGTACAAAAACCCTACTTGTTTGCATGAAAAAATACGATAGATCTCAAACATACTTTTATAGTCGGGTCATTCTTTTGATTTATAGATTGTGACATCTTTTCTAGGCCTCAAAAACCATGTCTTCTTGTTGCTCTTTAATCGAAATTGCGGTTAACAATTTTAGAATTAGTAGTTGGTTGGGATAGAATTGGAGAGGGGCACAGAATGGTGGTCGTACGTCCCCCCAATGCTCAAACATAGTTTTATGCATACATATTTACAAAAATGTTGTTTAGTCGATCCCCACATTTTTTGACATATTTATATTAAAAATACTTAAAATCAAGTTAGATTCAATAATACACAAGATTATACGTTGAGACGAATGGAAGCCTTCTATGCATACTAGAGTCTACAATCCTGAGACTTCATGACAATGAAAAGATAAAAATGCTAGAATGAGTAAACCAATTTCATCTCTCATTCTTTCTATAATTCTTCTTGAACATAAACTAAGCTATCATGTAAATTAATGAAGTTATGTTTTGTGAAATTTTCTGGAATATATTAAGATATCAACGTTATACGTCCCCCCCACCCTTCATTTTTTTGTTCCATCCCTGGCAGTTGAGAAGATATCGAGAAGAGAGTCGGAGGGGATAACTCCCGATTGAAATTGGAGAGAAAGATGTGTATATTTTAAAATAAGTGTTTCATACTAGTTAATTGTAAAAAAACGTATTAATCCTAACATCTTTAAAGTATTTTCTAACGTTGTTGGTGTCGTTAATTAGTTTTTGATCGGTGCCATTTAAATGTTTTAAAATATTTTGTTTAGTTACCAAAGTGTTAATTTTAATACATCGATAATTTTTCTGCAAAAAAAAAAAAATTATTCAACTCACCATATTGCAATTGAGAAAAAAGCTCCTGAGATTAACTCAGGAGAGTTACCTGAGGTTACAGTATAAAAATATTGTGGTGTTTTTGTAAATATTGAAAATCTTCTAAAAGTCTATAATTACAGTTATACCCTCGTGCATTCATATGGGAATCATAGTTACCTCAGGTAACTTTCCTGAAGTAACCTCAGGAACATCAATCCCATTGCAATTTACTCAAAATTATATGAACTTATTTTTTTTCATTATAAAATGAATATTAAAGTTTGATTTTTAACGCAAACTTTTAATTTAAAAGGTAGATTATTATTTTTATAAAATATATTTAATTAAAATGTATTACAATATAACTTGTTATGCAGGTTGGATAATTTTACCAATGAAGTGATATTCTTTTTTGCATTATTACTTTTATTTGAATTAATCTACATGAAAGTTTTTTTGTTAAATTTCATTTTTAATTCATGAGAATGGCAATTTGTTCAATTTGATTTACATTAACGATACCATACACTTCCGCTAGTACTTTAATGATAAAGTTCATGATGATTAGGGGTGTGCATTCGGTTCGGTTAACCGAAAACTGTACCGAATAATCGAAATTATTTCGGTTCGGTTAACCTTATTTTAATTTTCGGTTCGGTTTTTGGTAGGAAAATTTTTGAAATTTCGATTTTCGGTTATTCGGTTTTTGACAACTGTTAACCGAAAATCGAATAAAAAACCGAATTATATATATTATTTCAAAAATATTAATTTTAACATAAAATTACAACATTGATGATTAGGGAGCCTGAGATATATCTTAGTTAAGTTCCCTAAGATACCTATCTTTTATATGTAAAAATGGGGTGGACGTTTTAGTAAATTCAAAATTTTTTATTAACCCTGCGGGGCCAGTAAAATTTAAAGTTATTTTGTATGTATCTCATGAAAAGTTATCTTTATAATATTAGTTGGTAGTTGGTACAATCTACACACCTGCATGTTGCAAGGATCATACAACCTCATTCTTTTTAATCTCAACATGTAATGGTTGTACTCTTTACTTGTTAGCTTCTTTTCCTCTTCATACTTATCAACCAATTATGCCCACAAACCTTTGTGTGTTCTTTGTTACTCCCTCCGTCCCATTCATTTTTATACGCTTTTTTAAAAGTGTCTGACACTCATTTTAAGGTGCATAACTGATATAGTTCCATAATTTATTTTTAAAATTTTCTTTTTTTGTATAAAAGTAGGATTGTTCTATTTTTATACAAAAAAAGAAAATTGTAAAAATAAGTTATGTAACTATAGTAGTTAGGAACCTTAAAATGCGTGTTACACCCCCGTCCCCAATGTATAGAAATCATTGGGACGGAGGGAATAACTGACTATAGCTTGCTAAATTTTCCTATACTTCTAGTACTAGTCTCAAGAACAATTAAAATGTTGTAAAAGTGATTAGACTCTCTTATATAATGAAGGTTCATTTCATGCATTAAGTCACTTTGCATTCCTAAATGGTGAAGCTAGAAGGAAAATGATAAAAGAATCTAATGAAAGATTAATTCTGTTATAGGTTTTCTGGTGTGTTGTGCCTAAAAATCATGTTATTTGTGTAATTTCAATTTCTAATTCGGTATTCGATTAAAACCGAAATAATAACTTCGGTTCGGTTATAAAACCGAATATATTTCGGTTCGGTTTTCGATAACCATTTCTCCAACATTTCGGTTTCGACTAACCGAAATAAAATTCGATTCGGTTCGATTTTAACCGAATGCACAGCCCTAATGATGACTCTAGGCTTGGATGGGAGCTAGGTTGAGAAAGAATGGGTTGAGTTGGGTTGGATTGGGTTCGGCTACAAAAGGATGGGTTGGGTTGGTAGGGGATGGATTGATTTGAATCACTACCTTAGTTGATGAAGGGTTGAGTAAATAGGGGTTCAACCCTCAATTTGTTTGAACGAAGGGTTAGGATAAAGGGGATTACCTTAAATGTCTGTAATTATTACCTAAATGCTGCGTGATTATCTGTTTAGAAAATAATACAAAGTGAACACCGTCATAAACATTATCTTTGAGGATACCTAGAGAGAGGGGGAATTCAATGATAAACCACGAGGAAGAAAATAAAATATATGAATTGAAAATTCTAAAAAATTATGAGAAGAAAGTGGTGCTCTTTATATGTAAGAGATAGGCCCGTCTAGAGGGTATGCAATGAGCCCAATAGCACAGAGTTCCAAATTATTAGGACCCCCAAATCAGAAAAACCCATATACATATGTTATATATGTCCATTTGATTGTCAGCAAAATTATATTCAGACTTTAATTTCAGTTACACACATCTAAAATCAAAATCTTCTCTAATGTCTCTTCAAATATCACGCCTAATTTTTAGGAAATTGCATACGCGTATATCTATATCTTTTGTGCCAATCAATTTTATTGTTCCTAATTTTAATGTTTTATTTTAATAAAAATAATTCTCTTATAAAGGTGTTCGAAAATATAATTATTTTATAAAATTTGTTTAAATTTTAAATAAATTAAGGACCCGATTCATAATTAACACAGGCCCCCGTAAAATTTAAGACAGACCAGGTAAGAGATATGTACACATAAATAGAGGGAATGATATTGAGATCATAACCCTCCATTTAATTGAACCATCAATAAATTGAAGCAAACGAGAAAATGCAGATTGCATGATGACACTAAAGCCATTGAAAAATACATAGAAGATTAAATTATAAGTTAAAAGTAAATCAACTTGACTTTTAATCAATATATATCATAGGCGATCATAACCCTTCCAAATTACTTCTTGAAGACTTGAACTAGGATCCTTCATAATTCTCAAAAATGTTCATCATTGCCTCTCTACTTACTAGTAGCTAAAGAGCTGGAGATCCTTATCAATTAAATCACCCATGTTATTCTCTATCTTTGAACCCTTTTCTTTGTTAAATTATCAACCTCGTGGTTTAAATTATTCTAGGAATTAAATTCAAATTAACAACTATTCCTGAGCCCATTCCTCAATTGCGATATATATTGATTTCTAATGACATGAGTCCGTTAATACTGTCACATGGAACTCTTTTAACTTCTTTTGGCAATGGACCAAATTAGGGCTCTTCACGAATCGAGCCGAGCTGAGCTTTGATCGAAACGAGCCGAGCTTTGACCTTAACGAACCGAGTCGAGTTTTGATCTTAACGAACCGAGCGGAGCTTTGATCTTAACGAACCGAACCGAGCTTTGACCGAACCGAGCCGAACTCGAGTTGTTCACGAACAGCCTCGAGCCAAGCCGAACTCGATCCGAGCTCAAGCTGTTCGCGAACAATTAATTTGGTTGTAGATCTTAGTAGATCACTACTATTTTAAGTAGTACTAGTAACTAGTGCTTTGTCACCGATTGTTGTTTCTATTTTTTAAAAAATATTTCTCGATGATCCAACCGTACGGATGTCAAGATATATCTAATTTAGTGATACTAGCTGATAACCCGTGCCAAGCACGGATCGTGATAAATTATATTAACTTTCTAATTTTTAATTTTTTTTAATAAAATAAAATTTTCAATCACCAAGTTGTATGTAATACTATATTCTCGACTTTTATTTCGATTGCTAGTTAATAGACTCCTCGTATATAACTTCACTATTAAATTAAATTAATATTTAATATTATTATTTTAATTAATTAAATTTGCATAACTTCATTATGGTAATATAAGAGTAGTTATATTATTAATTGTATTTATTATTAATCTATTATAGATACTTTTTAAATACTCCCTCCGGTCCATTATATAAGGCATTTGACTTTTCTACACGTAACTTTAGGTGCTTTGACTACATAGCTAAAATAATTATTTTTTAATTTTTCTTTTTTTGATTAAAAATATAGTATTTAAATTTTTATTTAGAAAAAGAAATTTTAAAAAATAATAATTTTAACTATGTAATCAAAGCACCTAAAGTTACGTGCAGAAAAGTCAAATGCCTTATATAATGGACCGGAGGGAGTATTAATTAAAGGAGTTATAAGTTTTATGTAATACTATATTCCTGTCTTTTATTTTAATTTTTAGTTAATAGACTCATAGTATATAATTTCATTATTATATTAAATTATTATATAAGATTTCAATTTTAAATTAATTAAATTAATTAATATTTAGTGGCATACCGCGCGACCGCGGTATACGTGGCATACCATTTAAAGGGGGTTTCTGCTTTTAATAAACAGTATAGATTTACAAATTTTTAAAAAATAAAAAATTAATTTGGTTGGAGATCTTATTAGATCACTACTAATTTAACTAGTAAGTAGTGCTTTGTCACGAATTGTTGTTTCTATTTTTTTAAAAATATTTTTCGACGATCCAACTGTTAGGTCCGGAATAACGTAGAAGGGGGGTTGAATACGTTATTTAAAAATATTTCGATTTTCGAGATGTGAAAAATGAGGTCAACAACTGAATCGAAATAAAACAATTGGTTCGGGAAAATATCTTTGAACTGATAAAAACCCAAGGGGTGTTACAACTTCTAATCCAACGGATTAGCTTCAAAAACTCGAACACTCCTAAGGATAGTTTAGGCACGAGGACCTTCTATCCGACACTTCCTGAAAGCAGGCTAAGCCGACTTTCCTACTAGATGGACTGTCTAGCAGCTTACACAGAGAAGATATTTAAGAGAGAGAGAAAGTTGTGTGTTGAGGTGTGTTTTGAAATGAAATACAAGCAGCCTATTTATAGATTTCTTAAAGTTACTATGCTGCATAGTAACCAAATATTTATGTAAGGGATGATGTATATATTTTTCTTTTTGTCTGCTCCCTGCTGCTGCAATTCTCTTTTTCAAACATCTACCGAACTTTGATTTTTCAAAGTTTCCAAAATCAAACATGTGGGCCCCACATGTTTCTTACTTTATGAATAGTACTTTTGGGTACTATTCATGAATAGTAATTTCGGTTACTATTCATATGAATAGTACTATTCATATGAATAGTGATTTCAGTTACTATTCATGTGAATAGTGATTTCGGTTACTATTCATTTTCTCTCTTCTGTTTATTCTGCTGTTTTAATTCACCTCAGAAAATAATTCAAGTACCAGATTAATTTAATTATTTTATTATAAATAATTAATTAATCTGTTACTTATTTAATTTTCAGAGTAAATTAACTTTTGACAATACCTTGAGATATTATGTCTGTCCTTGATCGTCAATAGGCTTTGGCAATTCTTTCTATGAATTATGTCTGGTTCACAAGTGACTATCACTGATCTTGATCTTCACACCTTCGTTACATTCCAATTTATTAGCCTGCAGCAATATCTTCAAATACATGAAATCTTTTGGCCCTTCAACTGAATCATCTGTACATCTTATTATGTCACTGAGTCTTGATCATGTTAATGAACTTCTTTCAGCGACTTGATCCTTGTTGGTGCCTGTTCTTCAAATTTCACGATCCCTGTATAAAGTTAATATTATTTATCTTTTATCCTAGTTGAGTTATATATGTCCTCCATTACATATTACATTTCATTATACTTTACAATCTCCCCCTATTTGATTGTTAGGGTTTGACAAGCAAATACCTAGAGGATAACTCAACTGATACAAAATAAAATACAAAGACAAATAATATTAAAGTGCATTCTGGATCATATATATACATTTTCCAGATTTCTAAAAATTAACCAAGTGCAAGACAATTGTTCCTGTAGACTGAACATATCTTCAAGTTTGCCTTTGCTTTCTTTCCACATTGCACTAATATTAGTTTTTCCTTTCCCAAAATAAAGTTAATTCCGTGTCAACAACCTTTTCCTTGCCTTTACGCCTAGTAGATTTTTCTTGTTCATCCATCTTCTCCCCCTCAGTTGGGTTATCCTCCAGATTAGTAGGATGTGGAGTTGGTAAATTAGACGAAGATGGCTTTACCAAGGAGTTGATTGCATGACTAAACTGGGATGCCATGGAACTTAATTGAACCTGGAATGCATCATGTTGAATAAGTTGTAAATTTTTTATTTCTGCAATGGACTTACAGATATTTTGCAACTCTTTCTCCATTGTTTGGACCCGTGTAAGGAGTCTGCTATATTCCTTTCTGGTTACAGGTGCATGTGGTTGAGTAGGTTGCTCACTCGTATGTTCTACAGGTGTTTCACTCAACACTCTATATTCACTCGGTTTAGTGGTTTGGGTTACACTTACATGTTCTGTTGGTGTTTCCCTCAACTTTCCTCTAGAGCTTCCACCGATATGTGTACCTGCAAATGAAATCATCCTAGCCCCTTTTTCAGAGGTCACGGATGGTGCAATGAAAGTTCGTGAGCTTCCGTCCTCGCGTGAAGCGAGTTGCCGACCACTGGTAAAAAGTGGTAAATCTCGAAAGAGATCTAGAGATTTTCCCTCTGGGAGGTTAAACTTGAATCGATTAAATGGCACAAAACCCAAGTTTCCCTCGTACGTCTGTGAAGACACTTGGTTCATAAAAGAACCACCCACCAATGGATCATTCCGTAAAATGGAAGATTCACCAGCAGTTATTGAGGTAAGTAATTCCACCTCGGATGCCTGTGAAGGCATTTGATCTTTAGAAAGATCATCAACCACTCGTATGTTCCGTGAAATGGAACTCAAGATAGTTGCTCCCGTCAATTCAACCTCATTTACATTTGCACTCATTGGATAAGAAAGAATTGTTTCACTAACAGTTGCCGTTACCTCAGGTTCATTGGGTTTACTTCGTTTAGAATGAGGTAGAGCGGCTGTTGTAACTAACTCCTTATGTGGTGCTGCTGAGGCACTATCTCCCTCAATAATGTGGATGACTGGTCGTTTAAGTGACAATTGAGGTGTAGGAGTTTGTTGTGTTTGTGTTTGCATTTGTAGAATGGGCTCTTCGACCTGTGTTAGAGTCGGTGGGATTTCCTGCTCTTGGTCGGGTAAGATGGCCACTGGGGGCTGTAGAAACTGTATTTCCTGTGACACAATAAGGAATACAAAGGTTGGAATAGCAGGAATTGAAATATTACCTTGTCGTATACCTGCTCTCACTGGTCGTGGTAACAACGGAAGTGGGACAGTCTTTAGATATTCAGTTAGGACTGTAGGCACATCCGTATATTTCTTTTTGCTTATGTAATTAATTACATTCGTCTTCATGGAAGAACATTCCACCTTTTGACAATTTTCCAAGCGTACCCTGTCTTCATCATTCAAAAAATCATTCAATATTAACTGTAGAAACCTTGGATATAGACATTTGACATTTTGAGTCCGAACATCTCTTGTTCCCAAGCGTTTCATTTTTAAAATGATTTGACCAAGCACTATTTTTCCAAAATTAATCCTCAAATTATTGGCGACCGCATACCCTATTATTTGAATAAATTCAGGTATTCGATCTTGATTTGTTCTATCTGAGGAAAAAACATGGTTAAGAGTGTGAAAGAAGAAATTCCAGTACTGGGTTAGAAACGTTCTAGAAAGATTACCAGTATTGAAATTGTCATCTTGGTACCTTATAAAACGAAAGAACATTTCAATCTGTTCGGGTGTAAGATCATAAACGAGATTTTCCATAGGAAAATGAAGAATTCGATTAACATCTCGTTCAGTGATCCTAATCGACCTACCAAAAAGTCGATATGTGAATGCACACCCGTCCTGTCCAGAAGTGTTAACCGCACTGCAATATAGTTCACACAATGCATCATGGTTAAGCTGCACCTGTGTAACTAAAGCATAACGGATTAATGAATGTTCATTCAGAAATTCTGTCCAAGCCCGAAATTGCTCATCCTGAATGGTTTCGATTTGCTGAATAGAAACAGGATTAACTTTAGCAATTAAAAAGCTTCCCTGTAATGCCATTTTCAAAAACTTTGAGGAAATTCAAAAACAAGGGTTAGTGCGTATAACAAGAATATGAAATCCGCTCTAAAAACCACCAGCTAGATTGAGATATCTTTCCGGTCAAAGCTTGAAATATTCAGCAATTGTGTGTATATGCTATGTATATCTGAAAATTGATGATGTTAAACAAAAACAAAAACTCATCATTTATAAGGTTTCAAGTATTAGTGGGTTAGGTGTAATAGTGACAGGTTATGTTTGAAAAATAACACCGCTCAATAATTTCTCACCTAACTACCTAATTAGCCCAAAAAACATCTTATCACCGAAACCTGTCGGCCGAAAAAACATCTTATCGCCAAAACCTATCAGTCTATACACATACACATATAATACTTCTAATTATTATGGATTTAAAAATAATCACACAGTAAATCAAGAATTAATCCACAATAATCAGATAAACTCACAATTAAATAGACATAAAATTAACAAAATATCATTAATTGATATATGTCAATAAAATATTTATTTAATTATGCTACAATTAACTCAATTATTTACTAACTAATTACCATAAAATATAGCATTTATAACCGTGGTAATTAATATAGAGATACCTATAAAAAAAATGATGACTGGATGCAAAGTAAATTCACAAGTCCTAAAAATATGGACATTTAAAATACCTGTGAATTTATAACAAATTGCAGTTATTGATTATCCAAAATCAATTAGACAGATTTAACATCCCAAGTTCACCAACTAACCTGGAGAAAGTGGATTCATCCAGTGGTTTAGTAAAGATGTCTGCAATTTGTTGATCTGTGGGAACAAAATATAATACCACAGTTCCGTTCATGACATGCTCTCGTAAGAAATGATACCTGATATCAATATGCTTAGTCCTGGTGTGTTGAACTGGATTGTTGGCAATGGCAATGGCACTCGTGTTGTCGCATAGAATTGGAATTTTGTCCAACATGAGTCCATAGTCCTGAAGTTGATTCCTCATCCACAGGATCTGAGCACAACAACTACCTGCCGCAATGTATTCTGCTTCGGCTGTCGAGGTAGATACTGAGTGTTGCTTCTTGCTGTACCAAGATACCAACCTTCTTCCTAGAAACTGACAGCTTCCAGAAGTACTTTTCCGATCAATCTTACAACCTGCGAAGTCAGGATCTGTATAGCCAACTAGGTCAAAACCTGTTCCTTTAGGGTACCAAATCCCAAGATTGGGGGTTCCCTTAAGGTATCTGAAAATACGTTTAACAGCTATAAGATGTGACTCTTTAGGGTTAGCCTGGAATCTAGCACATAGACAAGGTGCGAACATAATATCTGGTCTACTAGCAGTTAAATACAAGAGAGAGCCGATCATACCTCGATACTTCGTGATGTCAACTGACTTACCAGATTTGTCTTCATCAAGCTTGACTGCAGTTGGCATCGGGGTCTTGGCAGTAGCTGCTTCTTCCATCCCATACTTCTTCAGAAAATCCTTTATGTATTTTGATTGGCAGATGAAAATACCATCAGGCTTCTGAACAACTTGAAGTCCAAGGAAGAAGGACAACTCACCCATCATGCTCATCTCGTACCTACTCTGCATTAGCTTAGCAAATCTCTTGCATAGCAAATCATTAGTAGAACCAAATATTATATCATCCACATATACTTGCACCAGAATTATATCATTTTTATGCTTTTTATGAAAGAGAGTTTTGTCGATGATACCTCTTGTAAAACCATTTTCAAGTAAGAACTTGGAGAGAGTATCATACCATGTTCGAGGGGCTTGCTTGAGACCATAGATAGCTTTGAAGAGAAAGTACACAAAACCTTCAAATTCCTTGTCTTCGAACCCAGGGGGTTGTTCAACATAGACTTCTTCCTCTAGATCTCCGTTCAAAAATGCACTCTTCACATCCATCTGAAAAACCTTAAAGTTGGAGTGTGCAGCAAATGCTAAGAACATCCTGATTGCTTCAAGCCTTGCAACTGGAGCATAGGTTTCATCATAATCAATTCCTTCTTCTTGAGAGTAACCCTTTGCTACCAATCGTGCCTTGTTCCTCGTAACAATACCATTTTCATCCAGTTTATTCCTAAACACCCATCTAGTGCCAATTACAGATTTATCTTTTGGTCTTGGCACCAGCTTCCATACTTTCTGCCTTTCGAACTGATTGAGTTCTTCCTGCATTGCAGTTACCCAATCTGGATCATCAAGAGCTTCATCAACCTTTTTAGGTTCAATTTGAGATAAAAATCCTGCGAAATTGCATTCATTCTGTGTTGCTCTTCTAGTCTGTACACCCGTGTCCGGTTCACCAATGATCTGTTCAAAGGGATGCGCTCTGCTCCATACCCTTTGTCTCGGCAGATTTGATCTTGATGATTCCCCAAGTTCATAATTGTGTTGAGTATGATGACTAGTAGATCCAAAATCATTGTTTGCTCCCCCTGAGCTGTTGCTTTCAGAGTTTGATGAATCAGAGTTTAATGAACCAGCAGATGCATTCTTTGATGTTTCTTCACTTGATTGGGGTTCATTTTCATTATTCACTTGCTCCCCCTCAACATGTGCTGCTGTCTGATCTACTGGTATAGATTGAACAATAGAGTCTGAAAGAGTATCAGAATTTTGTAGATCAGTATTTATTTCTTCATTCTCAAATCTCAGTTGGTCATGTTCATCAAAGTCTTCAAGTCCTGTTATCTTCTTATCATCAAAAGACACATGGATAGATTCCATGACCACTTTTGTTCTCAGATTGTAGACTCTGAATGCTTTTGTGGATAGTGGGTATCCAACAAAGATTCCTTCATCAGCTTTTAAATCAAATTTGGAAAGCTGTTCTGGATGAGTCTTAAGAACAAAACATTTACATCCAAACACATGAAAGTACTTCAGGTTCGGCTTCTTATTTTTCACCATCTCATATGGTGTTTTACCATGCTTGTTTATGAGTGTAGCATTCTGTGTGAAACAAGCAGCTTGCACAACTTCAGCCCAGAAGTAAGTTGGCAGCTTTGCTTCATCAAGCATGGTCCTTGCAGCTTCTATTAGAGTCCTGTTCTTTCTCTCTACTACTCCATTTTGTTGTGGAGTTCCAGGTGCAGAGAATTCTTGCTTTATTCCATTTTCTTTACAAAACTCTTCCATGACTGCATTCTTGAACTCAGTGCCATTATCACTCCTTATGATTTTCACTGTATGCTTAGATCCTTTGTCCAGTTGTCTGACATGCTCTATTAAGATTGATGCAGTTTCTTCTTTCTTGTGCATGAAATATACCCATGTATATCTGGTGTATTCATCAACAATAACCAAAGCATATCTTTTCTTTCCAATAGACATTATATTTACTGGACCAAATAAATCAACATGCAATAAGTGATATGGCTCAAGAATTGAGGATTCAGTCTTACTTTTGAATGAAGTTTTCCTTTGTTTTGCCTTTTGACATGAGTCACATAGGCCATCTGGAGTAAAAACTGATTTGGGCAATCCTCTCACAAGATCTTTCTTCACTAGCTCATTAATGCTGTTGAAATTCAGATGAAAAAGTCTCTTGTGCCAATCCCAGCTTTCTTCAATTGATGCTCTACTCAGTAGACAGATTGCAGATCCATCAGAGTTTGTTGAAAGCTTGGCTTCATAAATGTTACCATGCCTGTATCCCTTCAGAACAACTTTTCCTGTAGATTTGCTTACAACTTCACCGTGTTCTTCAAGGAAATCCACATGATAACCTCTGTCACAGATTTGACTCACACTTAGTAGATTATGTTTGAGTCCTGAAACTAGAGCTACAGATTCAATGATGACATTCCCAAGTTTGATATTGCCATATCCCAGAGTCCTTCCTATGTTGCCATCTCCATAAAAAACACTTGGGCCAGCCTTCTCCACAAATTCTGATAGCAGGGCTTTATTTCCAGTCATGTGTCCTGAGCATCCACTGTCCAGAACAAGGATATTTTTCCTGTTACCCTGCAATCACAAAAACCACTAATGATTAGTTTTAAGGACCCAGACTTGCTTGGATCCTTTGGTCTTATTAAGTTTGTTAGCTTTTGCAGCAGAAGTCTTATCAGAGTTTGTGCTAACATTCTTTTTATCAGAATTTATACATGTAGAATCAATCTTGAATTTATTCAAAGAGGGTTTAAGTTCATAATAATCATAATACAACTTATGATACTCTTTGCATGTATAAATAGAATGCCAAATACTGCCACAGTGAAAACAAGGATTCTGTGGCTTAAACCTAACTGAACCACTCTTAACTCCTGACTTAGGAGGTATAGAGTTTATATTTTTATTCTTCCTGCAAAAAGCAGCAAGATGGTTAGGACTTCCACAGTTATAACATTTCTTCCTAGGAGCATTGGGAATAGGCATATAGTTATTGCTTTTACTGATGCCTACCTTTCCATTTCTGTTTTTCCTAGGTTCTTTTACCTTGTTTATTCTTTTTAACTCCTTCAGCTTGTGTTTAAGCTGTTTCTGAGACATTGAACTAATATCTACTGATTTGGCTTTATCCTGTTTTGGTTTGTCAGATTTTGGTACAAACCTTACATGATTAATTTTGGGTTTTGTAGCTTTTTCAGTAAATACAGGTTTAGAGGTCTCAGCTTCTAGGTTGACAGTTTTCTTTTTATCAGTGTAACCTAGACCTTCTTTCCAACAATCATTGTCTATGATATCCTGAGTTTTCTTACCAGAGTTAGTCCAAATTTTAAGAATGTTTCTTTCTTTAGCAAGTTCAGATTCAAGATAAGCATGCTTTTTCAATAATTCATTTTTAACAAAAATAGCATCATCTCTCTCTTTCTGAATTTCTAACATCTGGACTAATTCTGATTCTAGATAATCATTTCTCTTTCTAAGGTCTAGACTTTCAGATTTTATTCTTTCATTTTCTAAAGTCTGATCTCTATAGCTAACATGCAAGTTTTTAAGAAAGAGTCTTAACTCAGATATATCAGTAGTATCAAAAGCTAGAATAGAGTGAGGTACCTTGGTCTCAGTAGCTTCAGAGATACTATCAACATTTGCCATCAAGGCGTAGTTCACCTCATCTTCAGAGTCTGAAGTGTCAGCCCAGTCCTTCTTCTTTGTGATGTAAGCTTGACTTTTATCAGCTTTGGCTCTCTTGCACTCAGGTGCAAAATGTCCTTTCTCACCACAATTATAGCATGTGATCTTGGACTTGTCGACTTTCCCAGACCTGCTTTCCTTTCCCTCAGTTTTTCTGAAATTCTTCTTGTCAAAATTTGAATCTCTTCGTGTGAACTTCTTTCCCTTCCTGAAGTTCTTGTAAGCCATCTTCTTGAAGCCTTTCACCATTAGGGCTGCAAGTTGTATCATCTCAGCATCACTACCATCATCATCAGAGTCTGTGAGATTGTCAGAGTTTGAGTCATCATCAGAATTTGATGACTCAGTATCAGACTTTGTAATAAGAGCCTTTCATTTGGATTGACTCTTTTTCACAGCAATTTCTTTAGAAGCTTTCTCCTCAGCTTTAAGAGCAATTGACTTGGTCTTGCTTCCATGCCTCTTGCTTCTTTGTTCCATCTCAAGCTCATGAGTCTTAAGCATTCCATAGATTTCATCAAGGGACATGTCTTCTAGATCATGATTGTCTCTGATGGTAGTGGCCTTTAAGTCCCATTTCTCAGGAAGAGCCAACAAGAATTTCAGATTGGAGTCTTCAAGATTATACTCCTTATCTACCAGTGATAGATCATTCAACAATTTCAGGAATCTGTCATATATGTGTGTTAATGACTCATCAGCATTTGAGTCAAAGTGCTCGTACTCCTGTGTGAGTATTGTTTTCCTGTTCTTTTTGATGGCTTTGGTTCCTTGACATCTGACTTCCAAAGCATCCCAAATCTCCTTAGCAGTTTTGCATCCAATGACCCTGTTAGACATAACATTGTCAAGGGCATTATGTAATAAATGCCTTACTTTAGCATCTTTGCTAATAGAGGAGATATCTTCAGGAGTGTAGTCTTTCTTCTCTTTTAGAATCATTTTCTGTTCTTCTCCAGCAACTGCAACAGACAATTTTGTAGGCTTATGTGGACCATCATGGATTCTGTCTAAGTATTCTGGATCTGTAGCCTCCAGAAACATTTCCATCTTCACCTTCCATATGGGATATTCTGATGCCCTGAGTATTGGAACTCTAATTGATTCATATATGCTTGTTGTTGGAGTTTGTGTTTTCTCTGTCATGATTGTATGGCTTTTTGTATAGTAACAGAGTGGCTCAAAATGAACAGTACGGTATTTATGAACAGTACCGTATCTGTGAATAGTATCGTATATGTAAATAGTGCCGTATCTGTGAACAGTACCGTATTTGTGAACAGTACCGTATCTGTGAATAGTACCGTATTTGTGAATAGTGCCGTATATGTGAATAGCACCGTATCTGTGAACAGTACCGTATCTGTGAACAGTGACGTACAACACCGGATCTGATCTGTATATCGATCAACTTGCTCTGATGCCAATTGTTAGGTCCGGAATAACGTAGAAGGGGGGTTGAATACGTTATTTAAAAATATTTCGATTTTCGAGATGTGAAAAATGAGGTCAACAACTGAATCGAAATAAAACAATTGGTTCGGGAAAATATCTTTGAACTGATAAAAACCCAAGGGGTGTTACAACTTCTAATCCAACGGATTAGCTTCAAAATCTCGAACACTCCTAAGGATAGTTTAGGCACGAGGACCTTCTATCCGACACTTCCTGAAAGCAGGCTAAGCCGACTTTCCTACTAGATGGACTGTCTAGCAGCTTACACAGAAAAGATATTTAAGAGAGAGAGAGAAAGTTGTGTGTTGAGGTGTGTTTTGAAATGAAATACAAGCAGCCTATTTATAGATTTCTTAAAGTTACTATGCTGCATAGTAACCAAATATTTACGTAAGGGATGATGTATATATTTTTCTTTTTGTCTGCTCCCTGCTGCTGCAATTCTCTTTTTCAAACATCGGCCGAATTTTGATTTTTCAAAGTTTCCAAAATCAAACATGTGGGCCCCACATGTTTCTTACTTTATGAATAGTACTTTTGGATACTATTCATGAATAGTAATTTCGGTTACTATTCATATGAATAGTACTATTCATATGAATAGTGATTTCGGTTACTATTCATGTGAATAGTGATTTCGGTTACTATTCATATGAATAGTGATTTTGGATACTATTCATTTTCTCTCTTCTGTTTATTCTGCTGTTTTAATTCACCTCAAAAAATAATTCAAGTACCAGATTAATTAGATTAATTTAATTATTTTGTTATAAATAATTAATTAATCTGTTACTTATTTATTTTTCAGAGTAAATTAACTTTTGACAATACCTTGAGATATTATGTCTGTCCTTGATCGTCAATAGGCTTTGGCAATTCTTTCTATGAATTAATGTGTTGATCCTTCCAGTATGTGTTGACACTTGGTGCACTGGTCTGGTTCACAAGTGACTATCACTGATCTTGATCTTCACACCTTCGTTACATTCCAATTTATTAGCCTGCAGCAATATCTTCAAATACATGAAATCTTTTGGCCCTTCAACTGAATCATCTGTACATCTTATTATGTCACTGAGGCTTGATCATGTTAATGAACTTCTTTCAGCGACTTGATCCTTGTTGGTGCCTGTTCTTCAAATTTCACGATCCCTGTATAAAGTTAATATTATTTATCTTTTATCCTAGTTGAGTTATATATGTCCTCCATTACATATTACATTTCATTATACTTTACACCAACCATACGGATGTCAAGTATATCTAATTTAGTGATATTCCCAAATTTTCAAAAAATAAAAAATTAATTTGGTCGGAGATCTTAGTAGATCACTATTAATTTAACTAGTAATAGTAACTAATGCTTTGTCACGAATTGTTATTTTTATTTTTAAAAAAATATTTCTCGAGGATCCAACCATATGGATGTCAAGATATATCTAATTTAGTGATATTCCCAAATTTTCAAAAAATAAAATTAATTTGGTTGGTGATAAAAAAATACAAAGTAAAATTTTTAATTTTTTTCGAACTTTAACGAGCAAACGAGCCAAGCCGATCTTGAACCGAATCGAACCGAACTCTTATCGAGCCGAGCTTAACGAACAAAAATCTTGTTCGAGCTCGAGCCGAACAAGATTCAACTCTTACAGCTCTAGACCAAACTAAGAAAAAAAAAATTCAACTCAGATTCTACTGGGCCCGAAAATATGAATGCCAATGAAAAGTTCCAAATTTCCAATTCCTGCTTTGATGATTTCCGACGCAGGATCCATGTAAATTGCACAGGAGAACCTCGGGATGTTATTATCTTACATATATAATCAAACTATATTATTTGCAAAAATTGTTGTCAAAGAAAAAAAATTAGTTACATCGCTAAAATGTGTTTTACAAACATTAAGAAAATTAAGTGAAGAAGAATATATTATCAACCAATGTTTTTTGGTGAAGTTGCCGATATATACAATGTTAACTTCATTGGCAATTAGGTAGCTAGATGTTGTGGTTAGTTACAGCCTTTATAATAACATGTTGAGTGTAGTTATTATCAAGCATTTTTCTTCTGTATATTGAAGAGGCTTATATCATCAATGTTCAACCAAACATCAGAGCTTCAAGATTGCTTGGCTACCTTGGGTCGCTGATTTATTTTGTGGAGCCAAGATGCATGGCCTGATCTGATGGCTCTGGTCATTCCTGATGTACCAGTGAAAATTAAGTTGGTGAAGTAGCAACACATACAACGTTAACCCTGTTAACAATTTAGTTGATGATGGACAATCTTATATGGGAATTGACCCTTCCGAAAAGGCCATCCGAGGCAAACTCTACTTTGAAATGTAGATTCCCCTGTAACTTTGGTACATAGCTTCATGAAGTTTGGTTCAACTGTTTGTTTATTGTCACGTTCATTCTCATCACTTTCTACTGCACAATGCTAATTATTTCACGTCATCGTTGTATGTGTAATACATGAAACGTGTATTTTCAGCTCTGGCAAAAATGGTCAAGTTACTGTGTGATTCTTGAGCTGTGATGCAAGAGAGGTTAAAGGCATTGATATTGCAGGAGGGTATCAAATTTTCTGGCCGGCACATTTAAACCTCCAAAAAAAGAATTAAAGAACTCTAACCACCCAACTAAATGGAAAAGTAAAGAAACCTAACCAATCTCCCATCCATGAATGTAATTAAAGGCCAAAGCAACCACCATCTTCCAACAATTAACTATTTTTGCTTGTCTTTCCTGATGAAATTAAAGAAGACTGATTTAAAGAGAAGGGGTAAAGCCAAGAAACGAAGAAGCATAAGAAGAGCAGCAGAAGCAAGGACATTCTGCAGACTCCGCAAAACTTCTTTCGTTATATCTCAGACATTCAATAATTTTACCATAGTCATAAGTATGCTCCTGGTACACGTGGGCTGGCTCGAATAAAGCTTCTGGTGGTCCGGTCTTTTCCTTGCACAAATTGAAAGGTACACTGTTCTCCATCAAATTTACTCGGTCAAGTTATTAACGTTTGAATGAGATTATTCTGTTGCGCAGAAATGGTGACCACTATAATGAACAACTGTTATAGATGTGTGTGTTTGTGATAGTTAAAATAGTATTATGACAATTCTCTGAATGACCATGAATGAGCATGACTGTTTGCACTTGGTGCAAATTCTCAAGAAACCGAGAAACTAAACGTTATAAAATATCAATAAAGTCAGTATATCCACCAGTTCTGAGTATATTTTTCTAGAGGTCTCTGAGTTGAATTACAGTTTGCAACCTTCTGGAGCTAAGTTTTGTATAGTCAACCATAAGAGAATTGAGCTAAGTTTTCAGATAATATCGTGCAGTATTATATATATGTAACTATAACCAATACGTTTAGGCAATAGCATGGAGTCAATAAGGTCATATTAACATTATAAAAGGTAGTTTATGTTAGCTGAGTCGCTGACACAGAGAATGTAAAAGCAGAGACTTGCCACAATTAGCTAAGGCGCTGGCAAGAAGAATTTCTTTCCCAATTATTTTATCTATATATACTGATGCTTTTATCTACGAATTTTTTTGTTATAATATTGAAATATGATTCCTGATGTATCTAGATCATTGGCGATCTATGCTTAATTACAAAAACAAATCTCACAAACTCTGTAAAAACAACTATTGGGAAATACCGTGTATGTTTGGTTTGGTTTTTCTCAAAACCTTGGTTTATATATTCTCAAAATAGCAAGAGCTTGCATCCTAACATCAGTCTCTTCTAATTTGGTAAACAAAAATCTAACTTGAGCCTCATGGCTTCCGTGTTGTCTTTGGTTAAATTCTACTAGCAAAAAGTTTGATGTAACTTGAAACTGAAAGGCGAAAGCAGTTGGCTAGCATGAGCTTGAACATAACATACCTGATGAACTGAACACATACCCACAATATGTTAGCTAGGCAAGGAAGCAAACTTAAATTTTATTTGATAATTGAACCAACTTAATCGTCATAGGGAAGTGAAACCATGTCCTGTATAAAGGTCTTGATTTCTGTCACCATCTTGAAGCTCTTGTCGGAAGTTGAACCTTAAAATATGTTCATGCACATAAACAACAGTACAAAACAGTAAAACACAAACATCCAAATAGATTACTCTTGTCAACCTTAAACATAGAAACAACTGAAACATAATTTATTATCGCCACGTAATACTCCCTTTCTACTGATCGATCTGTACAAAGACAAATTGTGTGAGCTTCTATGTCTTTCCTACACCCCTTAACATCTGAAAATGTAACTTATTACCATTGTTATAGAAATCGGTCGATTTTTGAAAAATCGCTGATAAATCGGCCAAAATTCGGTCAAAATTTTGAAACCGATTCGGCCGATTTTGTAAAAATCACCGATAAATCGCCAATTTTTCAACCAAATCATCCGATAAATCGTAAATCGGTACCTCAACCGAATAATTCCGATTTCCGAAATCTGCAACACTGCGTATAACAACGATAAGTTTAATTTGCTTTTAATTTTCATGTCAAACTACATCTTATCGAAATTCAGAGAGAGAACAGATAATCAACGATAAGTTTTTGCTTTTAATTTTCATGTCAAACTATTCCTACGTAGGTTTTAATTTATCCATTGGTAACTTCTGTCGTCTTCAGCTCTGAAGTCACCTTCTCCCACAAATATCTAGCTTTGCCCAAATGGCATCATCTCCATTATTATAATAACAATAAATAATCCTCAAGTACTCCCTCCATCCCATTTTATGTGACCCTTATTCATTTGGACGTCCAAAAAACAATGAACCAACTATACTTGTTATTTTTTAACACTATTTTGCACTATGGGCTTCTTCATGTGCCTAAGGATGACCTCAGGCCAAAACCCTGAGGTTAAAAACTTTCCAATATAATTTTAAGGGTATTCAAGTAAATATATTGATAAAAAAAGTATGTCCCTACGGGGCCACTTATTCTACAGGCTAGAGAAAACTGGGCCTGAGGACAACCTCAAGTACTCTCCTAAGGTTAGAACAAAATATAGCTATAAAATAAAGGGCCCCGCAGGGGCATTTTAGTAAATATAAATTGTTTTTCAGTAATTTACAAAAAAGCCCTTAAATTTGTATTGAAATTTGGTCTAATCTCAGGTAGAACCCTGAGGATGACCTCAGGCCCAAGAAACCCCTACAGGCTATTTGTCTTATAATCTCAGGAGAACTACCTGAGGACATCCTCAGGCACATTTTTCTCTTTCACTATTACATTTACTATCTCTCTATTTTATACTCTTTTTTTATTACATTCACTATTTTCCCCCACTATCTCAAATATATTACTCCCTCCGTTTCAAATTAGTAGTCCACTTTCAAAAAATTACGCATATTAAGAAACTTAATTATTAATGATCTAATTCCATATTTAAAATTGCATTAAAAGTAGGAATGAGATAACTATTTTGAAACAAAATTCTTCTTGAAAGTTCTACTAATTTGAAACTGAGGGAGTATTAAATATTAATAGATCCACCATTTTATCCATTTTCCAACTAATTTTACTCATTTTTTACTAATTTTTTCTTAATCTCCGTGAAATTTAAACAAGGTCACTTAATTTGGGACGGAGCTGGTACTGGTTTTTAACTTTTAAGTATTTGGATTCCTCTTTTGCTCCTTAGGTTCATATTGCATCAACTTGTATTTAAAAAAAAAAAAAAAATTGTGACCATATATATAGTATATGCATGAGTCTCATGAGTCATGAGTCGTCATGTAACGGGGACCACGCATGCCACAATCAATTGAAAATCTTCCTTTGCTCATTCAATAGCTTCAACTACCCATTGTTAGGTTGGCGGTAGAGCCTCATTAAATTGAAGTATTCACTGACTTGTGTGACCTATCAAATTGTTCTCTTATCCCTTTTCACAATTATAAGTAGATTTCAAACTCCCTCCTTTGTTTCTGCTTTTTCCAATGTTTTATGTTACCTACTTCATTTTCCTAGTGTTGTTGATGCAGGCAAAAGTTTGCTCATGTTTTTACGTACCCCTGAAACTATGTGTTCTTTAACAAAAAAAACAAGTAACTCTTACAAGTAGAAACAAACCAAAGCCACAATTCATTTACACAAACATATATAAAGAGAATGCAGATAGTGAAACCATATTGTAGATCGATGAATATATCCTATATATACAGAGATAGCTAGTGAATCCAAGGTTGCTTGCTTTTATCCAAAGAAATATGCAATACACTAAAATGCAGAAGTTAAAACTGATCGATGAAACATGGAGCCAACCATTAATAACCTGAGTCTCACATTATATAACAAGAAGAATTCAAAACAAAGGCTACACAAGGCAAACTAGTTTTCTTCACTTCACATAGCACGGAGGAAATAAGTTGGTTCAAATCCAAAACCCAAGAGTCCTGGCTTTATGGTTTACCAACAAAAACCTCATTAAAAGAACATATCGACTCCCAAAAACAATTACACTAAGTCTAAAAGAAACATAATTAACGGAAGTTATGGTTTATGTAAGCTAGGTTTACATTGATCATCCATAAGCAAAGTCAATACCCGAACCAATTACCCTTGCTGACCGGTGAATACTATTTTCTGCAGCTGCATGATGACCTTCGGCAAGCACCAGAAGGCCAGGGTCGTACAAGGTGCGTTCTTGACTTCCTCTCTTGGTTATAATTCCGCAGTAAACAAAGCTTACATAGCCTTTCTTCTTTTTCTGCCTACTCTACCTGCAAATCCAGTAAAAAACAGGTGACTTATATATGATTAAAACAATTCAGTGGTGAAGCAAGATATATAATGTAACACCCATTAATGGTTAATTCCATACATTTAAAATACCATGGTTTGATGTAAGCTAATAAGCTTACCATATAATTTATGACCCTTAGGTCAAACATTCGGATCACACACTACTGCAGTTTTAATCCTTTCAACTGTGCATTTGATAAGGCTGTTCACAGTTGCCACTGATCCAAGTGAGAGTTTTGCTGTTGGAACGGAATCAACAAGAATCTGAAATGCAACAGTCAGAAGGGATCCACCAGACCCGACCTCTAGAATTCCTCCTACATTCTGTCCAGGACCATCAGGAAGAATAGCAAATCCAGATGGTAGTAGGGCAACATAATCAGGATCACCTCCACTCAGAACCACATTCATAGCAACAATGTCAACTGGAGCATATATCACATATGATCCAGTAGAATCCGCACAGCTCTCTTGTAGAATAAGCATGTTGCTTTGGCTTGAGTTTGCACTCTATATACAGTTTTAGCATGTCATATGTGTTAGTTAATTAAGCACAGAAATTAAGGAACAAAACTACAAGCCATGAAGGTTAATCATGAACTGTAACTTACATTAACACGTAACAAGGAGACACAGTTTCCAGGATCACGGCCATTAGCAATGTGTGCCATTTCCTGAACAAGTCCACCGTTTGAGAGAATGTCCCACTGTAGATAAAAAGTAAAATGCTCATATGTCAGATAGTTTCTTTCATTTCCAGTATGAGAACACATGTACTGCAATTTAAGTTTTCAATAGTCAATCATTGCCATGATGGCAAATGCTCAATATATATCATGGATGATACTTATATAGTTAGTTTGTCACTCAATTTGATACTTGCTCATTGAACTTGTGTGTTGCTTTATTAATCTATATTGCAGATGAAAAAAAATTCAAGCAAATGAAATAGATTACGTACCTCACTTCTGGAATTTTCATCTCTGAGGAAATCAAAAACCCTTTTAGGAGGAACTGGAATCCAGAAAGAAGTCGCAGCACTGAGCACAATACCAGGTGGCCTACCTGGATCATCTATACTCTTCCTGGTCATGACTCTTACATCATCAGCACCGCTTCCTGATAAAGTGGTCCATGTGTGTGCAGTAGAGGCTCCAACACCAGTGCAAAAGCTCAACACCATTCTCTCCGCCAGCTTCAACATACTCTTTCTCCCTTCCGGAGTTGTTATCACTATATATTCACAAGAGCAATAAAATATAAATAAATACTATTCATCTCTTATTCGATCTCTACCTATATGTACACATGGTTTGTAAATCTACTTTGCAAGAGAAAGAAAGGAATGTCTTATGTACCTCCCACATCTCCTGCTGGAATGTTGTTTGCCATGGCACTTGCAAGGCGCTCACATTGCCTGTCCAGTGTTGACACCCAGCGTTTTGCACCAAAAGCAAGACCAGAGTTGACTAGTGATCTGTAGATATCATGAACAGCTCTATCGTCTACTTCAACATGTTCAACCCATGTAACCTACAAAAGTTCTCATTCTTATAAGGGGGAAAAAAAAAAGAGAAGAGAGTACGTTGTGTGTATCATGATACAGGAGAACTACTAAAAGAGAAAGCTGTACTTTGGAGTAACCATTAGGCAATTCCTGGATTAAACAGCCGGATGGCCTTCTTCTGCATCGAGATATGTTGGCAGGACGCAAATTGTCCAAGGAAACATCAGCAACTGCCCATGTCCCATTGTCATGCTGTTTGCAATACCTTACAAAGTAGTTTTCTCTAGTTGGAACTAGTGGTGATGGGACCTGAAACTCAGCTGTCATCTGGAGAAGCTTATCATGTTAGTAAATCAATTTCAATACCTTTTAAAGCAAACATGTTGGTATAATCAATGCACTGGTATTGATGTTGCATATATCTTATAACTAATTTACGAACCACTGTTTTAAAGGTACAAAAAGTATTCATACCACTTGTAAGGCTCCATTATAGTTTCCAGCCACACCAGTTGAAAGAACGTCAATGGTCATTGCTCTTGAAACAATGCCAGAAAACACAGTCGACCATTGGTTCTGATAATCATGCAGATCAATCAATGATCAGAAAGCTATTAATTTAATTAACACACACACATTCCAAATTGCAACAAAAATATATATATATAATATATATATATATAGTGCATACCACATCCATCAAGATTTCCACAAGGTTGATATGATTCATGATAACAACTGCAGATTCTCGAGATGCCTCAGATTTCAGTCCCATGGGTTTGGGTCCAATCCCTCTAGGGAAATTCCGCAAGTACTCATCCTCACTCAAGCACTCAATAGTATTGTCTGTACTTGGAACCCACAAAGGTTCTCCAGCTTGACCCATTCTGATTAGCTCCTCCATTGCTGCTACTGCTAGCTCAATTATCAACGGTTTGTCGGCCTCACTAGGCCCAGCAACTGACCTGAGAAGGTCCCCAGCTCCAAACATGTCAGGAACACTGATGCCAGAGTGTGGTCCGAAACTCCCCACTCCAAGATCAAGGGATCGTGACGGGGCATGAGGATATGAACTTGATAGCATAGTCTGCATAGGCTTGCCAACATATTTTGCAGCAATTCCAGATATCTTGTCAATCTGCCATAATTTACATAAATAAATTAAATTAAATTAATACCAGTACTATATATAGGTATTAGTTCATAATACTAGTACAGTAGTACTGCATACTGTCTTATATGTCCAACTGTATTAATTACAAAGTTACAATTTAATTGTAAGTGTTTGAAATATATTTAAAGTACCTCTTCTCTTAAACGAGCATTCTCAATCCTCAAATGCTGTTCATCAAATGACATCTCGCCTATAGCAGCTGGGCCACCGCAGTTGGGGCAAGTAGCGTTGGTGAGAGCTTCTTTGTATCTTACATTATCTGCACGGAGCTTTTCGTTCTCATTCCTCAGCTGTGTGTTCTCATGGCGTTCATGCTGAGCCTGCAGTTATACACATTATAATGATAATCATTAAAGAAGGTCAGACATAATTCATCAAATTTATTAACTAGTTATTAATATCCATGACCTGATAAGTGCTATCTCCTATAGTGTGTGATAGTACATATCTACTTCAATTAACAATAATAAAGACATGCATAAGAATTACTCTTAATTGCACTTCACATGATTAAAGCAAGCTAGAGTAGCACTTGTTCGATTTTTACCTTCATTTGAGTCCGCTTGTTTTGGAACCAGAACTTGACTTGCAAAGGCTCCAACGATAATCTTCGACCAAGTTCCTTTCTTTGCTTATCATCCGGATGAGGGCACTCCTTAAAAAAACTGTAACATATATGACAATACAAAATCAGCTAGCAAGATCAACAAAACTGTCTTCGAAAAAGCTAGAAATAAAAAATTACCAGACAAAAAAACTAAAACTAGGCAATGAAATTAGTAGGTAGCTAGTATTCGAGATCTGAAGCTTACGATTCCATTTCTTGGATTTGATGTTGAGTGTGGCGATGATAACGCTTCTTTTTGTTAGGACGTTGATTAGGATCTTGCTCATCGTCACCAGAAGGGTTTTCGAGGATATCAGTTCCACCAGATTTGCTCTCAAACTCCTCATCTCTCAGCATATCTAGTTGATGATCATGTTCTTCTGGAGTTTTGTGGTGGTGGCTCATATGATCCAGCAGATGGTGATGACTTTCAAACATGTTTGGCTGAAACATCTTCTCTTCTCCTTGAATCACAAAATAGAGATTTATGTATGTTCAAGCTAGCTCTAATTAAATTTTTAGAGTTCTTTGAAGCAGAAACTATAGCTTTGTAACCTGCCATAAACAAATAAATTAGCTTGAATCAAACTACAAACTCAATAAAGCTCAACTTGTGCCCTAAATTATTTGTTTTTGAAACAAGACAAAATAAAATTAAACCTAGAGCATGTATAACTTTATCAACAGCAGGAAGAAAAAAGAAATCATTACACTAAAGATCGAAGAAGCCATATGTGCAGCAGATCAGCACTAACAAATATATTCAAAATTAAAAATGAAAATCACAAAGCTCCTGATCTGGGATCTTGCCTTTAGAGCAGATCTAAAAAAAATCCAGAAATCAAATAATTAAGAGAGAAGATGTAAAAAGGATATTAAAAAAGGAATTAATTAAGTTTGAAAAAGCAGTTTATATGTTGAAAAAGAAAGACACATATTCAAATCAGATGTTAAAGGCCAATAATAAATGCCCTCCATGATATTATCTCATCTATATCTCCATCAACAAAGATAAAGAAAGAATTTGTTAGATGAACATAAATTAATTAATTAATACACACATAAACACACACAAATACATACACATCTATGTGTTTTTAGATCAGCTCTGAAAATACAAAACCTTTTGTTGAAGCAAGGGATAAGGGCACAACAGCAGACACATATAGAGTGGTATGTATGTATATATATATTTATAGATATAAGCACAAACCCTAAAACCAGCTTTTGTTTCTCTCTCTATAGTGGACTTACTTTTCTGGTATTTGACTTTGTCACTGAAAAATAGATGTGCGTTGAAAATTACAAAGGATTCTGGCAGTATGTGAGAGTACTAATATAGTGGATTACATATAAAAACATTTTATAGATGACTGTTTTTAGGACTAGGAAGACTTTTTTGCCTTAACAAAATCCAAAATGATGCTCTTGAGAATATTTAGCAATTAATTATTTACGTTGACAATAGTTTAAAAAACACCTTCTCTGTACAAAAAACTAAATTACTGCTAGTAATTTCATCATAACGCTCACCAAGATTTCGCTACCTCCAAAATCACTCTTCGCTAACTTCACTCAAAAAAAATTATAACGGAAATTAAACAAAACAAAAAACAAATATACATGCATTTTTATTAAAACTGAGAGAGAGAGAGGGAGGGGGAGAGAGAGAGAGAGAGAGAGAGAGAGAGAGAGAGGGGTATTACACTTGCAGGTTTTGAAGAGTTAAGAAACCCTATCTAGGTTCTGGGGTGAAAGAAAACCAGAAAAGGAGTATGAGATCTGGTTTTCAGAGTGAAGGGTCAATGGTTAACCACCTTTGTGTATATGGAGTGATGTATATATATAGATGAGTTGTATTCCGGTACTGGTTTGTTAGGTAGGAGAACTTTTTCTTGTGAATAGAATTAAAGGAGAAGACTGTAGTTTGTTAAAGGGGTGAAAGAAAGAGAAAGGAAAGAAAGAAACAGGATGATGAAAAAGAGGAGATAATAAAAATTCAACTGAGAGAGAGATGAGGAGAGAGGAGAGGAGAGAGATGAGGGTGGGTTTGAATTGATGATGAGAAGGGAAGGGGTAAGGGGAAAATGAACAGGTAGGAGTTAATGCAGAGTGTATAGAGGGGATGCCATTGCATTTATGGAGGTTGGAGGAGCTGTTTAATGTATACATTGCTGATGCCAGCCTTGATTTTATTTCTTTTTTCTTTTCTTTTTAGTATCTTTGATTCTTTCTAATCCCTTTTTTTTTTACCACAGTTTAATCTTTCTTTTCTTTAATTATTATAGTATATTTCATAAAGAATATCATATACACACATTTCTGGTCTTATGATCTCTATATCTGTATTATCTAAATGTTTATTTGTAAGGATTTACGGTGGGAACGCCTGTGTGAAAGGTTGAATCGAAGACTACGTACGTCTGCATGTTTCAAATATTTTACTGCTATATATGCATGGCTCCATTTTTCGATTTTTACAACTTTTTTTAGTATTATTCACATATAAGGACTATTATTAAATGCTGTAATTTCTTGTCAATTATGTTGATTCCTTGTACTCATAACGTTTGTTTATGCGTACACTTAAATATTGTCTAAATTAAAATTATTTTGAAATATATTATGAAATTTATAAGAGAAAAATTGGCATGAGGATGTCCTCAGGTAGTTCTCCTGAGGTTATAAGACAAATAGCCTATAGATTAAGTGGTCCCGCACGGCATTTTTGTAATATCAATTTTTTTATCAGTAAATTTACCTAAATACCCTTGAAATTGTAAATTGTATTGGAAATCTTTTAACGTCAAGATTCTACCTGAGATCATCCTCAGGCACATGAATCCCAATTTATAATTAATCAAAATTCTGGAAAACATGAATATGGTCGTCAAAACGCTTAGGACCTTGAGTGTAAGACGGTAAGAGCCAGTGTTGACGTGCTACACGAGAGTGTAACAAAATTAACACAATTTTTATGCAAGTAAATGATTAAATGCTCAAACTAAACATTTTTTCTTAATAAAAGCACGTTTCAGGAATAAATTACGTTTGAATCATGTAATTTAAATGGGAATAATACTTATATTTTTAATTCTCACTTCTTGAATGCTAATCCAATTCAAGTCTTATTATTCAACTCGTAATATGTAAAAGTTCATATTATCAAAATAGTAATTATATATGTTCATAGCCTCCAAAAAAAAGTTAAGTTTATCAAAAATGTATAAATTATATACATTTCTTGATATTCTTAACTTTTTTCTTTTATGGTATTATATACCAAACTCTGCTATTAGTTGAGAGAGTTGAAAGTTTGCAGAAAAATCCAGAAATATTATGTCAAACAAATGCGGGTCCACAAAGATTATATTATGAATAGAATATTTTAACTAATTCAAAAAAATTATTCGTCTATCTAACATAAATGAAGATTTCAAAATATTTTTCAAATTTGTTCTTGGGACAAGTTTTTTTTTTTTTTTTTGATGAAAGATGATAATTCAATACATAAAAGCCATACGGTAATGGTCGAATCGATCAAACATAGAATAGGATGACATAATCGTCTTCATAATCAAAATGAGACAAATAAGCAGATGTCTGAAAAAAAATGATATTGTTAGGTCCGTTAAGATTGTAGAAGGGGGGGTTGAATACAATCTATATCTTTTTGTCGAAATTTGTCCGTTAAATAAAATTTAGTTTAGACAAATTTGAGCGGAATTAATTGAAACAAAATTCAAGTTAAATATAACGATATATTAAACTTGATGGTTGTTACAAAATCAGTACAGAGTATTATCACGTTAATAAAAACTAATTAGAAAATTCGACATGAACTTTTCTAATTTAGTTAATAAAAATCGAGATACGAACTAGGAAACTTAATTCGCTAGTAATACAAGAGTCACAAATAATTAAGTTCTATCGGATCAAATATTACAAATGAGTTGAACTTGATTTTCTGTGAATTAATTGAGATAGTCAGTGGCTTTAAAGATGAGAGAGAGATGTAATATTTTGGCTTCTGTCTTTAAAACTTTGTCTCGTGTATCTGTGTTCACTACCTCCTGTCTCTTTTGTTGATATCTTGTTGAAAATATCTTCTGTCTATTTTTAACATTTAAACAGACTATCCACAGACTGTCTAATGGCTTGCAGACTATCCAGGGGACACATAGACTACCGGTGTGACTATCTGATTTGTTGCAGACTACCGGTGTGACTATCCTTTCTCTTGCAGACTACTGGTGTGACTATCCATTCTCTTGCAGACTACCGGTGTGACTATCTGGCTTGGCAGACTACCCAATTCTTTCTCCAGACTATCAGAATGACTATCCTGATAGTCTTTAATACATGATTTTTCTGGCAGACTACCATGCAGACTTCCTGGTAGACAATTCCTTAGCAGACTATCAAACTGGACAGAGTATGCTGAGCAGACTATCTCCTAGACTATCTCAGATAGTCTTTCAATAATAAAACCATAGTCTAAAAACACTTCTAATAGTCTTTTAGCAATCTATATTAATTCTAAATTAATTAATTCAATAATTAACTTAATAAATAAATTAATTCTTGAAGAATTAATTTATTAATTAAGTTAACTAAATACTTTAAATTAATTAATAGAGAATTAACATAATTCATTTGATAGTCTAACCTTCACTTTTAAACCACTGAAATAAACAAAGAACCTCCACTGAATATTTGTTGACGCTCGATGCACGGTCTGGTTCATGAACGACTAACTTCAACTTCTGTTCTTCATTTTGACTTTAAGCTGTGGTCTATTTCTTCTCTCAACTTTCTTTAAATATTCTGTACTGATACTGTCTCTTGTCACTTCTAGAAATCTTTGTCCTTTAGAATTAAATCCATGACTTTGAATACCACACTGAGGCTTGATCAGTAGACTGAACTTCTTCCAGTGTAAAATATCAAAACTATAGATTGACTTGTAGATTTGTTCCTTCTGATAGATAGCATCTTCTGAGATTCCTGTGACAGTTAATATTATTTACTTATTACAATCTACTTTAAGTTGAGTTGGATCCTCGAACTACAAATAGGCTGAGTCATATGCCTTTCAATCTCCCCCTATTTGTTTGTTATAAATTAACAAGCAAATTCCTAGAGGATAACTCAACTAACTCAACTTAAACTAGTAAATGATAAAACATTAATAACAAGTAAATAATGAAAAAGTTCTGGTATTTATAATAATTTCCAGATTCAAACATAATGATAAATACAAGATAGATGATCCTCTAGCCTGATCATATTAAACATTATCCTATCTTGATCTATCTAACTCTAAAAATATTACATGTAGAGCTGTTCTTCATTTCTGACTGTCTTCCTTCCTTCCTTATTTCTCCTTCTTCTGGATCATCCATTTCTGGCAGATTTTTGTGCAATTCTGCATCAACTAGCAACTCTTTTCTTGATGAGAATCCTGTAGGACGAACAAGAGGAATTCCAAGTGCCTTTCTCAATTGACCTTTGAACTTCACATAATCCTTAAAAAATTTGACTTCTGCATAGGATTTAATGCGATCAGCAATTTCTAACTTCTCTTTAGTAGAAAATCCTTGATTTCTCAGAACATATTCAATATAGACCAACTGCCTGGCAGAGTGTGTGAACAATTCCTCATTCTCAAGATTGATTGTATGAAGCACCTCACCTTTAAGGAATTTCAATTGTCTAGGCAATTTAACTATTTCTGGACCAGCTCTTTCAGCAAACTCTTTGAATTTTTCATGAAGTAGTACACCCAACTCAGAAGAAGTTCTTACCTTTGTCCTAAGAACCCAGATTTCTGTCAATGATTTGTCATAGAAGAACTGAATTGAAACTCTTTGTGTTCCAAACTCATGACAATCAACAAATATTAAGAACTCATCTGTTTTCGTTTCACCTGCAGTTGTTATTCTCACAACTTCTGTTCTTAGGGCTCTCATGTACATCTCGTGTGTTGGGTTAAGCTCTTTGAGTCTTTCAAAGATAGAAAGAAGTCGACAATCATCATTATCAAGAGATTGATGTGAGTCTATTATTCGTTGAGCACGTTCCCATTTCTCACCACTCTTAAACTTGACGTATAACTTCCTTTCTTGAACTTTAAGTGCATGTTCCCGTTGCCTTGCTTCTGCTTCCTCTTTTTGAAGTCTTTCTTTGTGTGCAAGCATATCTAGTGTTTTCTGAAGCTTTTCATCTCGCAATTTGAGATTTGCTTCTTGCCTTTCAACTTCTAATTCAGCTTCAAAATCCAGTTTTGCTTGCTCAGCTTCATATTCAGGGTCAACTGACACTTCATCTTCCCAGCTGCTAAAATCTGGTTCTGGTATTTTTTCACCCACATCAGAGAACCTTAGATCAGCAAAAACATCAAAGTTGTCTGGTTCACCTGTGTAGTAATACCCTTCAGTGTCTTCTGTGTCTTCAGCACTTTTCTGAGAATCTGCTATCTTCTTCCCCTTATCTCTCCCTTGTTCACCTTGTTCAGAGTCTTTACTAGTTCCCTCTCTTGACTTCTCCCCCTTAGTTGAGGAATCCTCTACCGAAGTGTGAAATGCACCATCTCCAGGGTCTCGCTCATCACCATCTCCAGGGTCTCGCTCATCACCATCTCCACCTTTTCCTTCAAAGAATTCCCTTTCTTCTGCTGTGGGTGTGTGAGTTCTGCTAATCATGTTGAACAAATGTTTGATCCCTTTACCTTGTTGTGCATTCTGCCTTTCAATCACATCAAGACGGTGTTCGGTAGACAATTGACGCTTAATTAATGCTGTTTGAAGATTTTCAACTTTGTCGGAGATTACAGAAATGAGTTTATCTTGAGTAACAGTAACCTCTCCAGCATCATCAAGTGCCTGTTTATAAGATAATTCGAGAGTGTTGAACTTGTTTGTGAATGTTGTCTTCATCTTGGTGATGTCATTCTTTATCACAGCAAGCTGATTTTTGACAGAGGTAGATGAAGAAGACCGTTCACCCACTTGTTCTCGTAGTAATTTTGCTTCAGCTTTACTGGCCTCAAGTTCCTTTTCTAGAGCTTTAATCTTTTCTTCCAATGAACGAGTGTATGTGTCAGTGTGTGCACTCACCTGAATATCACTCTGAGTTTCACTCATCTGACGTGCATGTGTTTCACTCAGTTTAGTGGTGTTCCTCACATCACTCCTCACTATTTCCTTAGCTGCTCCAGAATGTGTACCTGCAGATAAAATCACCCTAGCCTCCTCTTGGAAGGTCAGTGGTGGTGCAATGGGAGTTCGCAAATCCCTTTCCTCAGTCATTTCTGTCATCTCATTTGGAATTGATGTCTGAATTTCTTCAGTGACAGAAAGATCGAGTTGCCTTCCACTTTCTCCAGTTGAAACTGCGAGTGGAAAATCCCTTGAGGGAGCCAGGAATGTTCCTCCTGGGAGGGGAGATGATGACTCTATTATTTGTGGCTGAGAGTCAAGATTTCCCTCATTAACCTGTGAAGGCTCATCTACCGTGACTATGGTAGGCACTGTTTCAGTATCAATCCTATTGTGCACTCCTTGCTCATTGTCCCTAGCCACATCAGATTCTACAGTTCTGTTTTCCCCCATTGTGAGTAATAGGGGTGTGCTTGACTCTGTACAGGGTGCCATGGCCGACTGGCAAATTTCAATGGACTCATCCTGTTGAGAGAATGGTTCCAGTAACTGTTCATGTGCCATTTCAATGTCCGTATCCTTTTGGGAGGATATGGATGGGCTGACAGTTGCCTCAATTAGTAAGTTTCTTCGCTTCTTTGGTGGAGGCAGAGCTGTGGGATCACTCATATCACTACTTCTTAAATTATGTCTTTTCACTGTTAATTTACTTCTGGATTTGGGTTTTGAGATTTTAGATGACACTGTGTTTGGCTCTAAGACCTGGGATAGAAGTTGTGGTTCTACAACCTCTTGGTCTAACCTATCAGCCACTTGGGCTCCAGAAGTAGTTTCAGGGAAAGATGAGAATACCTGTTCAGTAGCAGTTGCAGAAATCCCAGCAATAGTGGGTTGAGCCACTTGAAGTTGATGTTCAGGTTTAGGAGCAGTTGCTGCTTCTTGTTCTGGTTGCCCAGGAACATGCTCAGGTTGCTGTTGAGGTGGTTGTTCTTGTATGATTGGCAGTTCTATGAAGTTGGACATATACTGAGTAATGACCACTGGAACATTTGTGAACTTCTTCATTGTTGCTAACCTGGTGAAGAATTTTTTATGTGTTCTTCCTGATGCTTCGGTGCGAGAGTTAGCAAACAATCTTTGATGAACATCAGAAACAACATGATTAAATATAATAGTTAAAAACCTTGGATAGTAACAATCAACTTTACTACCCAAATCATGATCGTTCTTGGCAGTTATGAGACGACTTACCATGGCATCAAAAATTAATTTACCAAAATTAACCCTTTGATTATTAGCAACTGCATAACCAATTCTCTGAAGCAAAGTAGGAATATTGTGAAAATTATTCTTTTTAGTGTTAGCAAACACCTTAGCAATTGTGTCAAAGAAATAATCCCACTCAGCCATGAAGTTACTTTTAGACAACTTAGAAAGATCAACTTCTCCTTGATAATGGATGTCATTGAAAAATTGTGTCAGCACTGCTTCAGATGGAACATCAACAAAGTCATTTGTTGGAAGTCGTAAAACAGTGTTAACAGTTGAGTCATCCACAACATAAGGTGTGTCTCCCACGGTAAAAGTGAAAGAACTAGAGTCTGTCGAGAGAACAAATGTAGAACAAACCGCCAAAAGTGAATCAACTTTTAACGGAGCATCGAGAATCATGGCATGACGAATAAGAGAATGCTCATTTAAAAATCGAATCCAAGGTTTAACCCTCTCGAGAGTACAATTATCGGGATTAAAATGACCAACAAAATTGTGATTGATAATCTCCATATTAACAGCCATTTTAACTACAACACACTGAATTAATTTGCCCAAATTCGAATTTTAAGGATTTTAACAATTAATAAGTTAATTAGAAAAATCAGAAAAATCGAAACTTCACAGAAAATTCTGAAATTCTAGTATGTTGGTCTCTGAACACACACGAACACACCACTATTTTTAGATTTAATCAAATCGTTCTCAAAGTCCAGATAATTCAAGAGATTCGTATAAGTTTTCGAAAATTAAGATTTCTAACAACTTAACCAAATCAAGATTTTAGACAGTGAATACGATGGGCTTGAAGAGATCGGTCTAATGGTGTTAACAACGTTCGAATTGATCAAGAAACGAGAGAGAATGAGTCGAAAATTTGGCAGCAGTTCGTCGTATGTATCGTATGTATATAAACGAACAGAGAAAGAGTACTCAGAGACTTAACTCGTGAGTATAGACTGAAAATAGATTATTGATAGTCTACACACAATCTATATATATACTAAGCGATAGTCTAGATGATAGTCTGCCCGATAGTCTAAAAGAAATAAAAGAAGATTAACTTAAAACTAAACTAAAACAGACTATTGGAGGATAGTCTGACAGATAGTCTAAAGGAGCTATTTAAGAGACTATAGACTACTAATTTACACTACAGACTATTGAGTATAGACTATTGGTTATTTAACTCAATATAGACTATTGCTGGATAGTCTGCCCGATAGTCTGAATAGACAAAATTTGTACAACAGACTATGATTATCGTTACAGACTAACTGAATATTAGTAATAAAAGAAAATAATTTACAAAAATATTTACAACAACACACAAATATTAGGTCCGATATCGATTTGAGCTTTCAGAGTGAAGTTTTGAAAATTCTAAGTCTGGGAAGATTTTCGAGTTAGTGAGTCAGTGACTATCTCGAACTTCAACTCGAAACTCGACTTAGATTTTCGAGTTAGTGACTCTCGAACTTCAACTCGAAACTCACTATCTCGAACTACATCTCGAAACTGACTATCTCGAAGTTCGACTTAGGATTCGAGTTCGAGTTACCATTGCCTAGTTTTTATCTTCAAAATTTTCGAGATAAGATCTATCTCGAACTTTATCTCGAAGTTCGAGATGAGGACCAATATAACTATTCTAAAAATCAAGTATTAAGAGAATATGTACCAGATTATTTACATGAAGCAATTCTAACAATGAAGCAAATTTAATTATTAAAACAAGCTATACAATAGCAAAATAATTTACACTAAAATTATAAAATCGAATAAAAATTATAAAAACAATCATATGTAGTCCCTTTTATGAAAACAAACATTAATAACAAAAGGACAAACACTACAAACCAATTAATAAACTATTAACTATTTACATATTTATTCATGGTAAATTAATAAATCTATATATTTTCTAATAAAATAACTTTCTAATAGAAAATTATTTAAAAAGAAAATATGACTTATTAAACCATCATAAATATAATTTTCAAGAAAAATAAGTTTCTCATAAATTACAACTTGTAAAATTTGAGAAAAATATTTTTAAGGAAAATGAATTATTTTAATATTGAAAAGAAGTAAGTAAAAATATATTAAGATGATAATGGCAATGGTTTGAACATTAACAAGTAACAAGGTAAGTTGATAAAATAATTATACAAGTGATTTTAATCAACAAATATTAACAAGATAATCACTTGTAAATTATTAAAGATCAAACCTCAGATATTAACTAGTTTAATTACTAGGACTATTTAACATACCCAATTCACCAACAATTCTGGTGAATGTGGATTCGTCAAGAGACTTTGTAAAAATATCTGCTGTTTGTTCTTCCGTGGGTACAAAATGTAACTCCACGGTACCATTCATGACATGCTCTCGGATAAAATGATACCTGATGTCGATGTGCTTGGTCCTCGTAAGCTGCACAGGATTGTTGGAGATTGCTATGGCACTTGTATTGTCACACAGAATTGGAATATTGTCAAGTACAAAGCCATAGTCACGTAGCTGATTCCTGATCCACAAGATTTGAGCACAACAGCTTCCAGCAGCTATATATTCTGCTTCAGCTGTTGAGTTGGAAACTGTTTGTTGTTTCTTGCTGTACCAGGAGACCAACCTACCACCTAGGAATTGACAACTCCCAGAGGTGCTTTTTCTATCTACAACACTTCCTGCATAATCTGAATCTGTATATCCAACAAGGTTAAAACCAGATTCTTTAGGGTACCAAATACCTAAGTTAGGTGTACCCTTAAGATATCTCAAGATTCGTTTAACAGCAATGAGATGCACATCTCTAGGATCCGCTTGGAACCTTGCACACAAGCATGTAGCATACATAATATCAGGTCTACTTGCAGTAAGGTAAAGTAATGAACCTATCATACCTCTGTAGCTTGTGATATCTACCTTAGCAGAATTTTCACAAGCTCCAAATTTCATAGCTGTTGATGATGGTGTTCTTGCTGAAGATGAGTCCTCCATTTGATATTTCTTGAGGAGCTCTCTGACATACTTGGATTGACAAATAAAAATTCCATCTGTCCTTTGACTTACTTGTAATCCAAGAAAGAACTTCAGCTCACCCATCAGGCTCATCTCAAACTTACCCTGCATTAGCTTAGCAAATTTCTTGCACAGAAGATCATTAGTAGACCCAAATATTATATCGTCCACATAGACTTGGACTAATATAGTATCATTCTTATGTTTCTTAGTAAAGAGAGTTTTGTCTATGACACCTCTAACAAATCCATTTTCAAGTAAAAATTCAGAAAGAGTGTCATACCATTTCCTTGGAGCTTGCTTAAGACCATAAATTGCCTTGAAGAGAAAGTAGACAAAATCCAAGAATTCTGGATCTTCAAAGCCAGTGGGTTGTTCTACATATACCTCTTCATCCAGCTTGCCATTCAGGAAGGCACTCTTGACATCCATTTGATAAACTTTGAAGTTTGAATGTGCTGCGAATGCCAAGAATATCCTTATAGCCTCAAGTCTAGCCACTGGTGCATAGGTTTCATCATAATCTATTCCTTCAGCTTGGGAATAACCTTTAGCAACCAGTCTTGCTTTGTTTCTAGTTACAATGCCATCTTCATCAAGTTTGTTTCTGAATACCCACCTGGTATCAACTACTTTCCTGTCTTTAGGTCTGGGTACCACCTTCCATACTTCTTGTTGTTTGAATTGATTGAGTTCATCTTGCATAGCAATCACCCAATCAGGATCAGAAAGAGCTTCTTCTGTTTTCTTAGGTTCTATTGCAGACAGAAACCCAGAATAATTGCATTGATTTTGATAGCTCCTTCTAGTTTTTACACCAACATCTGGATCACCAACGATCAACTCAAAAGGATGAGCTCTATTCCACACAGTCTGTCTGGGAAGATTTGACCTTGATGATTCGCCTTGTTTTTCATTATGATGTTGAGTATGACCAGCTGATCCTTCATCACCTCCCCCTGAGTTGTTGCCAGTTTGACTAGATGAATGTTCAGGAGTGTCAGTGGTATCTCCAGTCTGATCATTGTTTACACCACTACCACCCTGATCATTATCATCATTATTACTGTTATCATTAGCAGCAACATCAGGTTGGTTGTCACCATCTGAATCGGAGTCTGTCATATCATCAAAAGATAACTTTTCAGATGAATCCTCCGTTTGGATACTAGGAAGATTAGTGTCATCAAATGATACATTGACACTTTCAAGCATTGTCTGATGATCAATCACATACACCCTGTAAGCTCTTCTTGAATAACCAATGAAAATTGCTTCATGTGCTTTGGCCTCAAATTTTCCACCACGATCTTCTCCATCTTTAAGCACAAAGCATTTTGCTCCAAATACATGAAAGTACTTGAGTGTTGGTCTCTTCTCATACATTATTTCATAGGGGGTCTTCATCAAGTCTTTGTTGATTAAAGTTCGATTCTGGGTATAACATGCAGTATTGACAGCTTCAGCCCAAAAGTACAAGGGAAGCCTTGATTCACTTAACATAGTACGTGCAGCTTCAATCAAGGTTCTATTCTTTCTTTCTACTACCCCATTTTGCTGAGGAGTTCTTGGGGCTGAGTACTGCCTTGTTATTCCCTTTTCAGTACAAAAATCATTTAGAACTGCATTCTTAAATTCAGTTCCATTGTCTGACCTTATTGCTCTTACTGGTTTCTTGTACTCCATTTCAATCAACTTGATGTGATCAATCACTAACTGTGGAGTTTCATCTTTAGAATTCAGAAATAAAACCCATGTGTACTTTGAGTAGTCATCAACAATCACGAGGGCATATCTTTTCTTTGACATAGACATCACATTAACTGGACCGAACAGATCCATGTGCAACAGTTGTAGAGGTTCAGTTATTGATGATGTGTCAGTGCTCCTGTGAGTTGCTGTTTTCAATTTGCCTTTTTGACAGGCATCACAGAGTCCTTCTTGAGTGAATTCCATTGAAGGTAAACCTCTCACCAGTTCTCTTTTAACTAGAGAATTCATTGTCTTGAAATTAAGGTGAGAGAGTTTCTTGTGCCATAGCCAACTTTCATCTGTAGATGCTTTAGAATAAAAGCAGTTGATTTCTTCAGTGCTTCCAGTGTTCATATTGGCCACGTACAGATTGCCTTTTCTGACTCCTGTAAGAGATGGTTGTTCATGTCTCTTGTGTGAGATTAGACAATTCTTCTTGTTGAAGTAAGCCTCGAATCCCTTGTCACAAAATTGACTGACACTTAACAAATTGTGCTCAAGTCCTTTCACAAAAGACACTTCATCAATGATAACATTTCCAGCTTCCAATCTGCCATATCCATCAATTGTACCTATGCTGTTATCTCCAAAGGTAACAACTGGGCCGGCTTTCTCAACCACATTTGTCAGCAGGGTTCTGTCTCCAGTCATATGCCTTGAACATCCACTGTCCAAGATCCAGGTCACTCGATCAACCTGTTTCACACCCTGCAATGACAAATAGGTTAAACCTTCTTCGGAACCCAAATCTGATTGGGTCCAGAATACTTAAAGAATTGGCCTTTGTCAGGCAAAACAACATTTTTAACGTTGACACCATTTTCACCACTAACCAACAAACATTTAACCCTATAAACAGATTTGACAATCTTTTGTTTTATCTTGGGTATCCATGTTTCTTTAGCAGCAATGACATTTGTTTCATTGACTGGACATTTGACCTTGTAAGAAGCCTTACCAAAAGTCTGTTTAGGCTTTGATACAAATGTCTCTCTCCTATCTTGAGGAGGATTAGCAGTCTTTGATCTAACATTTTTATTCTTATTCATATGTTGTCGAGGAGCAGTCTTACCAGCACATGCTTGATTACCATTAAAGTAAGCAGACATTACATTAAAAGCACAAGACATACAATTAACAACACCACATGCTTTATGATAAATATCAATGATAGGCATGGTATGCATGTTAGACATGTTATTGTTCTTTTTCAACTTATCATTACTTAACCCAGTTTTAGATGAACTGGTTGGATAAACAACCTTAACTGGTTTCATAACAGATTTAATATTATCAAGGACTATGCCATTTGCACTGTCCTCATTACGCATCTCTTCTTGAATAATGATAGAAGTGAAGTTTGGAGGTTCTGCAATCGACTTCTTAAAGAGCGGATCTTCAACATTCTTAAGCACATGTGGTATACCCCTCTCTTTAGCACTAACAAGGTTAGGGGTATTTATGCCTAACAATCCAACAGCTTCGTTATAACCAAACCCTATTCCTACAGTTCGTTCTATAGCTTGTTTATTGAAATGCTCTTTAGAAAGTTTAACAGAATTAAAGCAAGCACTAACCTTGGTTTCAAGTTCAGCAATTTTAGAAAGTTGTTTAGTCACTACTTCTAGAATGGATTTCTCTCTTCTATTAAGTCGTGCTATTTCTTCTTTTTGTTGATCTTGATTAACATGCACCTTTTTTAGTTCTAACACTTCATTTTCAAGTTCAGTGTTTAACAAATTTAATCTAGCAATGTGTTTTTGTGCATTAACCAAGGAACCACCTAACTGACGAACCAACTCAGAGTCAGTAAGTTTTACCTGTGGTTTAGGATCAGTGAATGTGTCACCATTTGCCATTAGTGCAAGATTTCCAAATTCTTAATCTTCACTATCTGTGTCATCCCAGCTTTTACCAGCAGCCACATATGCTTTTCCAGGTTTCTTCTTTTCAGGAACATAATCTCTCTTCTGGGCTTGTTTGGGTTTCTGACACTCAGTGGCAAAGTGTCCAAGTTCATTGCAATTATAACAACGAATTTGCTTCTATCAACAGTTCCAGTTTTGTAGCCACCTCTGCTACTGGAGGATGAAGAACCTCCTCTCTGGAATCTGTTATTAGACTTGAACTTAAACTTAGTATTTCTCCTGAATCTAAAGTTGCCAAACTGTCTAACCATGAGTGCCATGGATTCATCCTCCAACTGATCTAATTCTTCTAATGAGTAAAATTCACTTCCATCCTGAGTAGCTGGTGTCTGACCATGTTCCACTTCAGTCTGCTCCTTGTCTGAGCTGTAAGGTCGAACAACCTTAGCTTCCACTTCCTTAGGAGCCTCAACCACTAATGCTGTAGATGAACTTGCAACTCTACCTTTACCATGAATCTCTTTCTGTTGGACTTGTTCCAACTCATAGGTTTTTAAAATACCAAAGAGTTTTTCAAGAGTAACTTTATTCAAGTCACGAGATTCTCTTATTGCTGTTATCCTGTGTTCCAGGTGAGTCGGCATAGTCAGTAAGAACTTCAGATTAATCTCCTTCTGTGTATAGTTCTTGCCATGGTTTTGCAAGTTGTTGATTATTTTATTATACCTTTCAAACACTTCTTGAATGCCTTCATTAGGGCCAGCTCTGAAGTGTTCATACTCAGAGGTTAAGATTTGAAGTCTGTTCTCCCTGACTTCATCGGTTCCTTCATTAATGGTTTCAATAGTTTCCCACATGTGTTTAGCAGTTTTACAATTCATCACATGGCTATACATCACAGCATCCAGGGAATCTATTAGAATGAGTCTGAGGTTTTTATCAAGCCCTGCATCCTCCTTTTCATCAGGTGTATAGGTAGCAGGGTCCTTTTCATAAGATTTAGCAGGAATCACAATTTTACCCTCAGCTTCAACTTCATCTTCATAGACCATAGGAGTTTTAGGTCCGGTTTTCAAAACAACCAAATATTTAACGTTTGTACATTCTAGAAACAACTCCATCTTATTCTTCCACATATCATAATTATCTTTGTCAAAGATAGGTATCTTAACAATGGCTTTAGAAGTCATGATGAATTTTTAAGAGAGTTAAAAATTCGAGCTTGATTTTTAATTGAATAAAAATAGGATCTTGATTTGTATATCAATCAAACGGCTCGGATACCAATTGTTAGGTCCGTTAAGATTGTAGAAGGGGGGGTTGAATACAATCTATATCTTTTGTCGAAATTTGTCCGTTAAATAAAATTTAGTTTAGACAAATTTGAGCGGAATTAATTGAAACAAAATTCAAGTTAAATATAACGATATATTAAACTTGATGGTTGTTACAAAATCAGTACAGAGTATTATCACGTTAATAAAAACTAATTAGAAAATTCGACATGAACTTTTCTAATTTAGTTAATAAAAATCGAGATACGAACTAGGAAACTTAATTCACTAGTAATACAAGAGTCACAAATAATTAAGTTCTATCGGATCAAATATTACAAATGAGTTGAACTTGATTTTCTGTGAATTAATTGAGATAGTCAGTGGCTTTAAAGATGAGAGAGAGATGTAATATTTTGGCTTCTGTCTTTAAAACTTTGTCTCGTGTATCTGTGTTCACTACCTCCTGTCTCTTTTATTGATATCTTGTTGAAAATATCTTCTGTCTATTTTTAACATTAAAACAGACTATCCACAGACTGTCTAATGGCTTGCAGACTATCCAGGGGACACATAGACTACCGGTGTGACTATCTGATTTGTTGCAGACTACCGGTGTGACTATCCTTTCTCTTGCAGACTACCGGTGTGACTATCCATTCTCTTGCAGACTACCGGTGTGACTATCTGGCTTGGCAGACTACCCAATTCTTTCTCCAGACTATCAGAATGACTATCCTGATAGTCTTTAATACATGATTTTTCTGGCAGACTACCATGCAGACTTCCTGGTAGACAATTCCTTAGCAGACTATCAAACTGGACAGAGTATGCTGAGCAGACTATCTCCTAGACTATCTCAGATAGTCTTTCAATAATAAAACCATAGTCTAAAAACACTTCTAATAGTCTTTTAGCAATCTATATTAATTCTAAATTAATTAATTCAATAATTAACTTAATAAATAAATTAATTCTTGAAGAATTAATTTATTAATTAAGTTAACTAAATACTTTAAATTAATTAATAGAGAATTAACATAATTCATTTGATAGTCTAACCTTCACTTTTAAACCACTGAAATAAACAAAGAACCTCCACTGAATATTTGTTGACGCTCGATGCACGGTCTGGTTCATGAACGACTAACTTCAACTTCTGTTCTTCATTTTGACTTTAAGCTGTGGTCTATTTCTTCTCTCAACTTTCTTTAAATATTCTGTACTGATACTGTCTCTTGTCACTTCTAGAAATCTTTGTCCTTTAGAATTAAATCCATGACTTTGAATACCACACTGAGGCTTGATCAGTAGACTGAACTTCTTCCAGTGTAAAATATCAAAACTATAGATTGACTTGTAGATTTGTTCCTTCTGATAGATAGCATCTTCTGAGATTCCTGTGACAGTTAATATTATTTACTTATTACAATCTACTTTAAGTTGAGTTGGATCCTCGAACTACAAATAGGCTGAGTCATATGCCTTTCAGATATGTCTATAGATACTCGCTCTACGCTCCATATCTTCGCCAAAATCCGTTTGAGCTAACGACCACAAATGAAATTCCGACCAAGCTCTTATCGTTGAATCCGAACCAACTCTCACAAAAGAAGGAGAGAAATCCACACCTCTCACCAAGGAGAGAAAAACCACACCTCTCATCAGGGAGAGAAATCAAATTGAACTTACAAAAAATTGAAATTATACAAAAAAATCAAACTAAAACAAGTCTTAGATCTAGAAAACGGAACCTCAAAAACTAGAGAAACCAGACCTCTCTTGAGACCGAAGATCTACCAAGAATCTGGGAAGAAACCGAGGATCCACCACAAATCGGAGAAGAAAAATTCGGAAACTCCGAGTATTCAGATCTAAGCACAAGGATAACTAATTATTGAAGAAAACAAGAACAAAAAGCAAGAAAATCAGACCTCCGGTCGGTGGATGAGCCACCACCGGAGTAAAATGGAGACAGAGACGGTTCTTTTATAGGAGAGAGAAGAGAGAGAGTTTGAGAGAAAAGATTTCTATTCTTCTTGGGACAAGTTTTAATACATGGTTAGTACTCCATCTATCCCAAATCTTTTGTCATGTTTGATTTTTAAATGTCAAATTTACATATATTATATAATTAAAAATTATATCATTAAAAAGTATATTTAATCCACTTTAATATATTTTTCAAATTTTAAAAACTATAAGAAAATGATCCGTAAATGTTAGTTAAAGTTTGATCAATTTGATTAAAAAAAAAAAAAATCAAACATGACACAGTGATAGAGGGAGTATATGCTAAGAATCCACAATTTTATAAAGGATCACTAATTCTAATTTGGTACCTTCAAGAAAAGCACATGTGCTATTTCGTGGTTTCAAAACATGGTAGTGATACCCCTCGAAAAAATGACGGTAGTGATAAAAATTATAATTATTTTAGATTATGTTTAAAAACATATCATTTATTTTAAATAATATGATTTGAGTTATTATTTTAAATTTTCATACTTATACTAATTTTTGAGTGTTTTGGATTTTGAATAAAATGTAAATTTAAATTTCTTGATTATTTAAACATATCTTTTTGCCAAAATCAAAACTTCGGATGAAAATACAAGTTCTCAAAATTCATAACATAATTAAAAAATTCCATCATATTTATAAATTGGGATGGAGAATATGTACCTACATATCCATCATTTAATACAAATTATACATATAATATAAATTAATATGATATCTAAAATATTTAATAATGAATTGTTTAAAAATGAAAATTCATTCAATAAATATTAGTACAATTTTGTGTGTGATTTTAATACAACAAATCAAATCATGTACGACGAAATTTTTACACTGAAATTTTCGTAATTGGTCCAATTACGATGAAAAAATTTCATCGCTTTTGGTCAAGTCTTAAGTTCGAATTTTTGTCACAAATACAAATTTCATCTTAAGTTCGAAAATCGGACACACGTTCTGGAATAAAATAATTAACAAACTTATGATGGAATATATCTTACGACAAAAAAATTGTCATAAAGTAATAAAAGGAACACACCTGCAATCTAATAATAACATACTTTCGACGATTTTATTCATCATAGGTTTATAATTTACGACGATTTTTCTGTCCTAGATTTTGCTTGGGACCCACCTTCTAGCTACAATTAAATTAGAAAAAAAAAATAAGAATAGGAATATAGAAGTTGAACAATCGTCGGAAGTTATCCATAAATTCCGTCATAAGTTGAACTACACAAAAGCAACATTTTGCTACGTTTTCAGGTTTCCAACCATTTTTTGCTTCCAAATTAATCCTAAACTTGTCCAATCTATATATATCGTAGCACAGTCCAACACCAAAATCAAATATGAAATTTTATAACAAACAATCATCCACGCAATTAAATGAATCTAAATATAAAAATACCATTGTTCACATAAATATTGTCATACATCCATTATCGATCTATTATATTATTAATAGCACAACATAGGTTTTGAGAAGACAATTTAATCCATGTCATCATCCATGTCAGCTGCCACCTGGATGCCACCTCACCTATATTGATAAAAAAAATTGCTCTTAGTGAGAATTGAACCCCTGACCTCTTAGATACAATTGAGAATCCCTACAACTATGCTAGACATGGAACTTGAATATATTTTAAAACTCATCATTAATATATCGTGAGATAACCCTCACATATTATATTAATGATAAAAAATTGTTCCTACAAGAATTTAACCCTTGATCTCAAACTTAAAAGGGAGCTTGCTTACCACTAGGCTACACAACAATTTTGAAAATATTATAAAACAAATTATTAATATATCGCGAGACAAACCCCATATATTATAATAAAAAAATTGTTCTTAATAAGAATTGAATCATTGACCTCTAACTTAGAATGGAGACTCCATATCACTATGCTACATCAATTTTGAATATATTATAAAAATCAATATTAATATATCATGACATGAGACAATTTAATTATCATGAAATTACTAAATTATCCCTCCTATATTATATTATTGATAAAAAAATTATTTCTAATGAAAATTAAACCTCTTATTATTTCTGCCTTTCTTTCCCATGACGACTAACTTAGAAATGAGATTTTTTACTATTATGCTAGATATCAGTTTTGAAAATATTTTATTTTTGATTATATATACATCATAAATAGATAACCTTTTAGATATATTTTGCGTACTAAGCATTAACATGTTCTAGCACCATTTATTTAAGAGAAAAAGGATCCTGAGATGTATCTCAGGTAACTTTTCCTGAGATACATGCAAAATAGCTTTAAATTTTATTGGGCCCACAAAGCCAATTAAAAAATCCTGAATTTACTAAAATGTCCACCCTATTTTTACATATAAAAAATGGGTATCTTAGGAAAGTTACCTGAGATATATCTCAGGTTCCCTACTCTCTTTATTTAATTATAAAGTAACATAAAAACATTGTAAGTGAGAATCCTTACCACTATGCTAGATATGAGTTTTGAATATATTCTAAAACTCATTATTATTATATCGTGAGAAAACCCTCATATTTTATATTAATGATAAAAATATGTTCATAAAGATAATTGAACCATTGACCTCTAACTTAGAAAAAAAATTATTTACTACTACACTAGACATTAGTTTTTGATATATTGTAAAACTCATTATTAATATATCGAGAGACAATTTAATTATCTTGAAATTACTAAATAACCCCTCTATATTATATTAATAATAACATTTCACTAATATATCGCTAATATAATAAAGAAAATTGAACCCTTGACCTTTAACTTAGAAAAAAGATTACTTCCCATTATGCTTGATATTAGTTTTGGATATATTAGAAAACTCATTATTAATATATCAAGAGACAATTTAATTATAATGAAATTACTAAATTACCCCTCTTTCACTAATATATCGCGATTATAATATTTTACAAACATACATACAATTGTAGATGCTAGAGCTTTCCCGTGCCTTAAATTCATAGACATTACTACTCAACCTCTAATTCTAGGTTCGCCATGAGAGACGTGAGGCATAACACTTATCATGGTCTTCATTAGATTCGGTACTCTCATCACCATCCCCCGTTATCACTAATATCATAATTGACATAGCTGGTGACCTTTACTTACAACATACATATAAACAATTAGCTATAAAAGGTTAAATGGTAAGTGTAATTAACAACATATATGCTTAAAATATAGTTACTCATATATTTTTGTAATCCTACTTTTTGAAAGAAAAAAAGAAAAATCTGCATGTGTGCCTTTAATAATCAAGCTTTTTCATAGAAATTGATATACACGAGAATAACATAAAATTTTGATAATAAAAATTCCTTACAAATTACATGAACCAGTGTTTTATGAAATATTTCTTAACCAGTGTAGTCTACTCTATTATGAGTGCCTTTTATATTTGGGACTCTGTTCGAAAAGGTCACCCATATTTTCTTATATAAAAGTCGAACCATGACAATAAAATTATGCGATCCTTAAAGTTTCGAATCTTGTGACTTCTAATATATGATTTATGTATCTAATTCTATAATAATTATATTGACGCAAACAAAAGGTATGAAAATATAAGAGTGTGAAGGTAATACCAATTGTAATAACATTTTAACACAAATATAAACTTCTTTCTTTAAGCTCAAATTTGGGATCAAGGTTGTTTGATTTGTAAATATATTAACTGAAAGTTTTTGGTTACAGATTGAATAAATTCATAATAGAATAAGACAAGATACGGACCGTTTACTACATATGTACATCCTGTTTGACTCAAGCTTGCAGGAAGTACTTGAAATGTCACTAACTTTCATTTGTCCCAAGAACGTGAACTGAAATTTGAAAATATTCTTGATCTACGAGTTTACTACTAGAAATAAGTTTATTAGAATTTTAAGCCAATGCAAAATGAATGACAAGAAACCTCAATTCCACAAGATAGTGGTCAGGTTTTAAGTCAAGAACCTTCAAATACGAGCAATCTTTTGTTAGTGTAGATTCAACTGTAGCTGTAGCTGCATAAATGAACATCAAATCAAGTATTTTAACACTGTTTCTAATACAAACTAATTTACTCGACAAATTATATATTTCATTTTTGTTTGTATATATGGTTGAACATGGCCAGTCCTATATTCATGAAATCTATGTCTAAATTTAGTTTAAGACCGAATTTTAAGTTTTAAGATATGTTCATTGATGTCTTTTAACGGATGAGGGGGACAAAATACCAGCCAAAAACATTATTTCAAATGAAAACCTTTTAAAACAACTATAAGCTGGGTAAAAAAAGAGATAGTTCTTATAAGATTTAAGCCACAACGACTATAGTGATTCAGCTTTTAGATTTCCTATATAACTCTATATCAGTTCTAAGTGTCACCATTTATCAGTGTTCTAATTGTCACTAAGACGATCTTAAAATATATTCTCAGAAATGTACATTTGCATTATAATAGTGTGTGCTATTAAACTTTTTAAGGAACAAAAGTAGAATAATCGAAGAAAATATTTAACCTCGTATTGTATCTTCATTATCTACGGCCCTTAATAGGGCATCTCGACCTAACGAAATATCCCCTCGATCATCGGCAAAGCGTTCTATATACCTATATTATGCAGTTATTGGATATACATTCGCGCTTACAAGTTGTTCAAATAAAGGTTCATCGGATTCAGTTTTAAATTATTTAGCTTCTTGCTTTTCATCTTGAAATTTTTCTGCTGCATCATGAAATAGGAAAAACTCCCACTCCTCAAGCTCAACATCGTTTGTCTTCGGCTCAACATCGTTTGTCTTCGCCAATGCATTGTAATATATATTTTTTTATGCAAACAAAAGTCTTAACTCTCCTTTATTTCCTACCAGACGTAACGAAAATACACGAGTCCACTTTCTTTCGGGCAATGACCTGACATGGCCTCTGTAAGCCTTACTCCAGCTTCTCCTAATAAATTCAATGTGTTGCTTAAAAGTTTTAGATGTACTACTAGCCACCTTAAAAACCGGAACAATGTCCATGTCCATTTATGTAGATACTGTGTGTTATATGATATATGTGTGTATACACGTATGTATACTGTATATATATATGATATATGATATATGTGTGTATACTATAGTACTACCATTATATATGTTGATGTATGTGTGTGTGTATATATATATATATGTATAATATGGTTGATAGTCACGAAGTGGATTTCCGGACTAGACTGAGCGGGAGAGCAGGAGTCTTGAGTTTGAGTTTGGAGTGGATGGAGAGTGGAGACAATGTATTTATAATATAGGTTTTCATATAATTTGTCCAAATTAAATCTGAAAACAAATTTGAAAATAACGTAAATCCAATACACAATCATATTTGGAAAGGTGAGTTTATTAATTTATATTCCTATAAAGAATGGGATTATAAAGATTAGAAGAAACTATGTTTGGTGTAATATAAAAATGAAGTTGGATTGAAAATTAAATCCGATTTAAATTTTAAGTAACCCCTGGGAAATGACCTATATATCCTTCTTTTCAATAAATTACACATCTTACTCTGATACATTACCCATGTTAGAAAATGGAAAGTTTGAGGCATATTTATAATATGTTCTTGATGTAATTTCCAGAAACTAACAAGTGGAGGTTGTTCCTTGTAATGAGGACTTAAACTTTCATGTTTGGATCTAAGACATTTTCTTAGTGGAATCCATAGATAAATTGAGTTGAAAGAAGGAGATTTTAAATCAGGTTGCAGATGGAAATCATGGCCATGATATATATTTCATGATCATGAAGAGGCATCAAAAGAGATGGGATATTCAGAAATGTTTCATGCCCATGAGAAAGTTTTCATGTCCATGAATGTATACTTGGTTGGTCAGAAACGTTTCATGCCCATGAGGAAGTTTTCATGCCCATGATCTGCAACTGATTTTAAATTAGATATTGATTTATTTTAACAGGTTTCAGATTTATTTGTTACAATAGTACTAGAAATTTGGGTCAGTATTTGGATCAAATCCTGATGGAAATTTGGATCAGTACTTGGAGTAAAATCCTGATGGACTTGGTCAGACATCAGATACTGATGGGCTAAATCCTGATGGATATCAGTTCCTGACAAAGCACTGAATCCTGATCCTGATGGACACCAAATCCTGATGTTACTGATGACTAAATCCTGATGCTTATGTAACTGAAAAATAAATACTGATGCAGTTAATGCAATTAAATCAGAATATTTACTTTCCTTTTATGGTGTATCAGTTACGTTTTATTCTTGGTATTATATATATACAGAATAGAATAGAACGTTGGAAGTGAGATACGATACATCCTAAGGAGAGAAAACCCTCGTAATCTTCTTTCTCTCTTCTCTCTTAACACATACAGAAGAGATACATAATTCTCAGGCGAACTGAGGTGCTGGTCGCTGTTGATCACTGGTGTATTTGTGAACCCTTTGATCGGTGCTGTTTTATCCTGGAAGTGATATTGCTGCAACCCAATCACAACGTAAGTGGGGCAATATTCTCTTCAAGAACAGCCAAGTCTTCTCGAAGGGCTTGGTGACTCAGCTGTGTTCTCTCTCTCTTGATTTGGCTTAAGCTACTGTGAGAGATAAGTGTTCTTACTTTTCTTGTTAATTACGGTTACTGATTATACTCTTGTTTATGCCTTCGTGTTTTGTTTCGTTATTTGGTTAATTACCTGTTCTTGTTTATTAATATATATCACTGCCTCATTGTTGTGTTTAGTGTAAAATTCCCAACAATCTTGAAGAGAATATTTGTGTTATATATTGTTAATTAACAAGATGGTTAACGAAACTGAATCTCCTGTTGTTGAGACTAGCACTGGGTCTGGTGTTATTGTACCTACCATTGATTGGACTACGTACCGTTTCCCACAACCTATCGATATGTCAGGTATGCCTGATAAATTCGGTGGGGGTGTTGGTTTTTCTCGTTGGCAGAAAAAGATGAAACTGTGGTTAACGGTAAAGGGTCTATGGCCAGTGGTGCAGTATGAGAAACCAATTGTGGTTAAGGAGAATGCTGAAACTGTTAAGGCTTATACCATGTGGGAGGAAAAGGATGGGGTGGCTAGGGCTGCAATTCTGGCAGCTTTGGCGAACACTCTATTCGATGTTTATTCATCTGACTCCTACACTGCTAAGCTCTTATGAGAGAAGCTTGACCAGACACATAATACTGACTCGCAAGGGTTGGAAAAGTATTCTGTGGCTAGGTTCCTTGACTTTAAACTGGTGGATACTAAATCCATGACTGAGCAGGTGCATGAGTTTGAGATGTTAGTTCATGCTTTGAAGGAGTCTGATATGGACTTACCTGAAAAGTTTCAGGTTATGTCTGTGATTGAAAAGCTCCCTAAGTCTTGGGAAGAATTTGCACTCTCCCTGAAAAGACAGAAAGGAGAGATCACTTGGACAAACCTGATGTTGGACATCTCTGTGCAGGAGCAACACAAGTCCAAGCAAGGACATGTGATGCCTGTTGAACATGCTGGGAGTTCGAAGGTAAATGTAGTGACTGTTGGACAGAAAAGAAAGTCTGTCACTAAGAAGGAAAACACTAAGTCTAAGGACAAGAACAAGGCTAAGAAACCAAAGGCAAACAAACCATGTTGGTCTTGTGGACAGGTTGGTCATTGGAGCAAGGACTGTCCTGTAAAGAAATCTAAGAAACCTGTTGTGGGAGCACAAGCTAACACTGTGCTTGAAACCACTGGTGGGCCTACGGTTAACATGGTTGTTGGTGAGGCTATTGCTTCTGAAACTGACAACGGGTATGTGACCTACAACCCTGTACTTCTTTCCACCTATTCGTCTCATGAATGGTTGGTTGATACTGGAGCTAATGTACATATTTGTACTGATATTACTCTATTTGTATCTTATCAACAGACTCATGGAATGACTGTGACGATGGGGAATGCGAGTGTAGCTCAAGTACTTGGAATAGGAAACGTGGACCTGAAGTTCGCTTCTGGGCGTGTTCTATCCCTCACTAGAGTGCACCATGTTCCTGATATTCGTAGAAATATAATAAGTGGAAGTTGTTTAGTTAAGAATGGTTTTGAAGTTTCTTTGAAGTGTAATAAAGTAGTTATTACAAATACTGGTGTATTTTTTGGCAAAGGTTACTTGTCAGATGGATTATTCTTAATAAATGTTGAGCCTGTCTTGGGCAGTTTTATTAATAATAATGTTGTTCCTTCTGTTAATTGTGTTAAATCATCTGATTTGTGGCACGCACATCTTGGTCACTTGAATTTTGGTGCTCTAAAGAATATGATGAACTTAGAGTTGATTCCAAAACATGCCATTGATAAGAAATCTAAATGTCAAGTATGTGTGACTGCTAAACAAACTAGGAAACCCTTTCATAATGTGGTTAGGGATTCGAATGTGTTAGATTTAGTGCACACTGACATATGTGAATTTGGTGGTGTTTTGACCAAGGAACATAATAGATATTTCATTACCTTTATAGATGATTGTAGTAGATATTGTTATGTTTATTTGCTTAAACATAAAGATGAAGCACTAGATAAATTCATTATGTTCAAAACTGAAGCTGAAACACAAACTGGTAAAGTACTTAAACGTTTGAGATCAGATAGAGGTGGTGAGTATACGAGTAACTCGTTTAATGAATTTTGCAAGAGCAATGGTATAGTTCATGAGATAACTCCACCATACACACCTGAGTCTAATGGGGTAGCAGAACGAAAGAACAGAACCTTTAAGGATATGATCAATAGTATGTTGATTAATTCTGGGTTGCCTAAGTACATGTGGGGAGAAGCTCTGAATACGGCTTGCCATATTCTGAATAGAGTTCCTCTGAAACACATGGACAAGACACCTTATGAATTATGGACAGAGAAAAGGACTAGTTTAAAATATCTTCGTGTGTAGGGGTGCCTTGCAAAGGTACTTGTCCCTGAACACAAGAGAAAGAAACTAGGGCCTAAAACTGTTGATTGCATCTTTCTGGGCTATAGGGAAACCACTACAGCTATGAGATTTTTAGTATTAAAATCTGACATAGATGGAATAGTGGCTAATTCCATAGTTGAATTTCGTGATGCAACATTCTTTGAGGATGTGTTCCCTATGAAGACTGGTATACCTCAGGGTATTCCTGATGATGATCCCACTCACACATCGAGGTCCATTCCTGATCATGTGGAAAGGATGACAAATGTGGGGGCAGATCCTGATAGTAGCTCTATTCCTGATGAAGTAGAGGAACCTAGAAGGAGTAAGCGTGCTAAGGTAGTCAAGGATTTTGGAAGTGATTTTATCACTTACAATATCGAGGATGAACCTTTAACTTTTCGACAGGCCATGGATTCTTCAGAATCTAGGTACTGGAAAGGTGCTGTAAAAAGTGAAATTGACTCTATTGTTTCTAATGGAACACGGGAGTTGGTTGATCTACCTCCTGGGTGTTCTACTATAGGATGTAAATGGGTCTTCAAAAGGAAGATGAATCCTGATGGCTCAATAGATAAGTATAAGGCTAGGCTGGTAGCTAAGGGTTTTAAGCAAAAGGAAGGCATTGATTACTTTGACACATACTCTCCAGTTGCTAGAATGACAACAATCCGAATGCTTATAGCATTGGCTTCTGTACATGGTCTTATCATCCATCAAATGGATGTAAAGACAGCTTTTCTTCATGGTGAACTTGAAGAAGAGATTTATATGGATCAGCCTGAGGGATTTGTTGCGTCAGGAAATGAAAGGAAAGTATGTAAGTTAATCAAGTCTATATATGGCTTAAAACAAGCTCCAAGAGACTGGCATAAAAAGTTTGATGAAACTGTTTTAGAATCAGAATTTGTAGTTAATGAAAGTGACAAGTGTGTCTATTACATGGTTAAAGGAAATGAATGTATTATTGTGTGCCTGTATGTGGATGACATTTTGTTGTTTGGAACCAATATTGAGATTATTAACGAGACAAAAAGGTTCTTGAAAAGGCATTTTGAAATGAAGGATATGGGAGAGGCTAGTGTGATTCTTGGTATCAAGTTGACTCAGTCAACTGATGGAATAACCTTGTCACAATCTCATTATATAGAGAAATCTATACTTGAGAAGTATGGTTATTCAAATTGTAGAATCGCAAGTACTCCGTATGATCCTAAAATTGCCCTTGTCAAGAATAGTTCAGGAGTACCTGTGTCTCAGTTAAGGTATTCTCAGATTATTGGGAGTTTACAGTATCTTGCTAATGGTACTAGGCCTGATATTTCATATTCAGTGTCTAAGTTAGCAAGATATACAAGCTGTCCAAACAAGACTCATTGGGATGCTCTTGATAGAGTGCTTAGATATCTAAAAGGCACCATATATCTTGGTCTGCATTACAGGAGGTTTCCTGGAGTGCTAGAGGGATATAGTGATGCAAGTTGGATAGCTAAGAAGTCTGGTTCCAATGGAGTGACTGGATACCTGTTTACCCTAGCGGGTGGAGCAGTGTCTTGGAAGTCTTCTAGACAGACTATTATAACTTGGTCTACTTTTGAGGCTGAGTTGTGTGCATTAGATGCCACGGGGACTGAGGCTGAATGGTTACATGGACTTATGTCAATGTTACCTGTAGTAAGTCGTCCACTTCCTGCTTTTGCTGTTCATTGTGATAGCCGTACAACTATCGATAAGATAAACAGCAAGAAGTACAATGTGAAAACAAAGAGACATATCCAAGTTAGACTAAAGTCTATAAGGGGTCTAATGTCTGAAAGGATTATTGCTGTTGAGTTTGTTGGAACTCAAGAAAACCTAGCTGATCCTTTGACTAAGGGGCTTGAGCATGCTGTAGTCCTTAAGTCTAGATTGGGGATGGGACTGATAGCCCATTGTAATTCATCTACAGCGGGAACCCAATACACATGAGAGGAGATCCCTCGAAAGTGTATTCAATGTGGTAATAACAAGTTGTAAGGGTGAATTGGTTGTACCTTTAACTACATAGATTGATACTTATGTATCTGGAGTCTATCCCCTGTAAACCTAAAAGGTACTGTAACTGCCAGTATAGCAAGAGTTATTTGAACTCTGAATGGGGTCAAGTCATATGACGAGATGCTAGCAGTACATCTCTGGAGATGCCCAGCTAAGCGAATGTAATTGTGTGGTCGCAATTAGAGGAAAGGGTTATTCCTTGAAGCATTCGACGAACAGGATCGAGACATGACCATTAACGTCTCAAAGCCGTAGATTAGCACTATAGCCTTTGATTTGTCATCGTCTATGGAGTGTGGTTACACCAAACGGATAAAGATTCAAGTTGAAACATTCCATCCGAATCCGGTAGCCATCGAAGTAGAGGACTTAGGAGGGTTCAAACCCGGAAGGGTACCTACTCTGAAAAACAAGTCATGATGAGGATAGATATGTATTTGAATTTCTGTATGGATTCGTGGGGGATTGTTAGAAAATGGAAAGTTTGAGGCATATTTATAATATGTTCTTGATGTAATTTCCAGAAACTAACAAGTAGAGGTTGTTCCTTGTAATGAGGACTTAAACTTTCATGTTTGGATCTAAGACATTTTCTTAGTGGAATCCATAGATAAATTGAGTTGAAAGAAGGAGATTTTAAATCAGGTTGCAGATGGAAATCATGGCCATGATATATATTTCATGATCATGAAGAGGCATCAAAAGAGATGGGATATTCAGAAATGTTTCATGCCCATGAGAAAGTTTTCATGTCCATGAATGTATACTTGGTTGGTCAGAAACGTTTCATGCCCATGAGGAAGTTTTCATGCCCATGATCTGCAACTGATTTTAAATTAGATATTGATTTATTTTAACAGGTTTCAGATTTATTTGTTACAATAGTACTAGAAATTTGGGTCAGTATTTGGATCAAATCCTGATGGAAATTTGGATCAGTACTTGGAGTAAAATCCTGATGGACTTGGTCAGACATCAGATACTGATGGGCTAAATCCTGATGGATATCAGTTCCTGACAAAGCACTGAATCCTGATCCTGATGGACACCAAATCCTGATGTTACTGATGACCAAATCCTGATGCTTATGTAACTGAAAAATAAATACTGATGCAGTTAATGCAATTAAATCAGAATATTTACTTTCCTTTTATGGTGTATCAGTTACGTTTTATTCTTGGTATTATATATATACAGAATAGAATAGAACGTTGGAAGTGAGATACGATACATCCTAAGGAGAGAAAACCCTCGTAATCTTCTTTCTCTCTTCTCTCTTAACACATACAGAAGAGATACATAATTCTCAGGCGAACTGAGGTGCTGGTCGCTGTTGATCACTGGTGTATTTGTGAACCCTTTGATCGGTGCTGTTTTATCCTGGAAGTGATATTGCTGCAACCCAATCACAACGTAAGTGGGGCAATATTCTCTTCAAGAACAGCCAAGTCTTCTCGAAGGGCTTGGTGACTCAGCTGTGTTCTCTCTCTCTCTTGATTTGGCTTAAGCTACTGTGAGAGATAAGTGTTCTTACTTTTCTTATTAATTACGGTTACTGATTATACTCTTGTTTATGCCTTCGTGTTTTGTTTCGTTATTTGGTTAATTACCTGTTCTTGTTTATTAATATATATCACTGCCTCATTGTTGTGTTTAGTGTAAAATTCCCAACAACCCACTCCATACACAACACCTAATTGCATCGCCAAATTCTCAATTCCACTCGCAGGACCTCGCTTCTCCATCTCTATCTCAAAATGTAATTGGTATTCATCTTCACTTCTTCACATAGTCCTTTTTAAAAAAAAATAATTCTATTGTGATCAATCGTTAAATTTAAAGTATTTGTTTGCCTTTTCACTAGTCGTAGATACAGGTTCTTGTCTTTATATGTTTTCGAAAATTTTCATTTTATTGTGAATTGTAGGGGAATAGGGTGATAATAACTTGGATTTTTCTGAAGTCGTGTGAACACTTTCAGATTGAAGTTATTTGTGGTTCACCCAAATAATTCAATCGGATAAAGTCAGAAATTCTGCAAGAAGAGAGAATGTGTTTTTGTTGTATATTTCCAAAATTGAACCAGTCCTCAAAATGATCAATGCAACACCTATATATAGATGTCAACAGATGTGTCTTTTGCCAATAGACACATCTCAGTATTTTGCCAATAGACGCATTTCAGTATAAGAGTCATGTCTAATGCTAATAGACACATCTTTTCCAACAGGTGTGTCTAATGCCAATGGTCATGCCTCAGACACATCTTTTCCAACAGATGTGTCCAATGCCAATGGACATGTCTCACAAGACACAATAATACTGAAATCATAATAAACTCGAACAAAGCGTGCACTCCGCACTCACCCGACTTGTTCGATGTAATATTACGATTACATTGATCAACTAGTCAATCCAATTACACTAAAATATCCAACAATCCTCCCCCATTTTAGCGTAATCCATGATTAACAAAACAAAATCACAATAAATAACAAAGTTATGCATAAATGAAATATCATGATGATTGAATTTCACATTAGTATATTACACATTCCAAATATTTGAATATCAAGGTATCACTATGGATTGAACCTCTACTATTCATAGTGAATACATGAAGATAATATACACATAACTTTACATTCTCAAATGTTCTTACTTGACACCATATTTTACTAGCCTAGTGTCCTAATCCTTCTTAAGCATATCAAAGCCAAGTCCAAGCTTCTTGAAGCAACTAAACTTCATGCTCAAATATGTAGTTCTTTTATTCTCGCACCTGCATATGCAATTTTTCAAAAGAACTATTAAGAAGACAAACTTCAACCTCCTCAACTTGCAGGTCTGAACACATCCCTTGGGATGATACTTTAATGTGTTCCAATCTCTAAATGTTAAGCTTTCCACATTGAATTTAGCACCTAATGTCATATTAGATGGGAATTGGGTATCTCAACATGAGAGGTTTTTGATGGACTTTAATCCCATCCCTACAGCGGACTTATGCACAAGATCTCTACTCAACCCTTTGGTTAGATGATCGGCTGAATTATGTTGAGTTCTTATAAACTCCACTGATATAACACCATGCGTGATAAGCTCACGAATCATGTTGTGTCTGACACCTAAGTGTCTAGACTTGCCTTTGAACACTTGTCTATAAGCATTAGGCAAGGCAGACTCACTATCACATCTGATAGATATGGGTGATATCGGTTTAGGCCACAATGGAATCTCATAAATCAGATTTCTTAGCCATCCAGCTTCTTTACCAACCGCTGATAATGTCATAAATTCAGATTCCATCGTTGAATTAGTAATGCAACTTTGTTTCTTCGATGCCCAAAAGAAAGCATCTCCCCCAAGAAGGAATACCCATCCACTTGTGGAAGAATGATCTTCCTTATTGGAAATCCAACTTGCATCCGAATGACCTTCAATAACCGAAGGAAATCCAATATATGTCAAACCATAATCCATGGTTTCTTTCAAGTACTTGAACACTCGGCTAAAGGCTTGCCAATGATGTGAACTTGGTTTGCTAGTGTACCTACTAAGCTTTCCAACAGCATAGGCAATATCTGGCCTAGTGCTTATCATGGCATACATAAGACTACCAATAGCCCTTGAGTATTCAAGTTGAGATACTACAATACCTGTATTAGGTAGGAGTTTAATACTAGGATCAAGAGGAGTGCTAACAGGAGAACAATCCTTAAAGTTAAATCTTTTCAGAATCTTCTCAATATAATGAGATTGAGAAATTGAAATACCATTGTTCTCACGCTTGATCATTATACCAAGAATCACATCAACCTCCCCCATGTCTTTCATATCAAAATTAGATGACAAGAACTTCTTGGTTTTATCCACTTGAGTTTGGTCAGTACCAAAAATCAGCATGTCATCCACATATAAACAAATTATAACTCCTTTACCAGAAGCATCAAATTTGATATATACACACTTGTCTGCTTGGTTGAGAAAATAACCGTTAGACAAGATCACAGTATCAAATTTATCATGCCAATCCTTCGGTGCTTGTTTCAAACCATAAATTGATTTCTTCAATTTACATACCTTGTTCTCACAACCACGCATAACAAACCCTTCGGGTTGTTTTATATAAATCTCTTCATCTAATTCACCATTCAAGAATGCAGTTTTCACATCCATTTGGTGAATGACAAGGTTGTGTATAGCAGCAAGTGCTATTAACAACCTAATAGTGGAGGTTCTAGCAACATGAGCATAAGTACCCTACCATAATTCTGAGGCTTCTCAGCCTATATAAAGGGTCAGACCCCTCAACCTAGAACTACGTTTTTTGGCTTGATCTTTGATACACATCAAAGTACGTAGGCATCTTGCGAAGGCAGAATCAGCCACGAGCACAAGAGCAGCCATTAAAGCACGAAGCTCACGAACCCTAGCAATAAATACACATAAACCCTAGCCGCAATCTAATAACCTAGTTTTTATTCCACAACATTTGGCGCCGTCTGTGGGAAGACAACATCAACCATGGTTAACACACGAAGGACACCAGCAATTACAGAGCCAATCGCAACCGAGGCTCTACCTCTTAGCTCTGCTCCGCCCCTCACTGAACAAGTACCTCCAACATCCGGGACTATCGTTCCGTATCAAATTTCTCAACCACTAGGGACGACTTCCCATGTTGAGAGTACGCTACCTCCGATCGTCCACACAAATCCAGGGACTAACCCCCTCCAGGTGGGGATTTCTTCCTTGATTGTAGATCCCAACAACCCTCCATGAGGAGTTCAGATCCACACTACGGATCTCCCCATAAGCACCAATCCGATGTATGGGCTGCCTAACTACCCTCCTACCCAAGGAGCTGGATCAAGTGGTCATGCCCTGTATATTCGAGATCGAGATTATCACGATTTTTCTGGTCCTTATACGGATGAGTCATCTTCTGACGATGATTACGAACGTGATGAAGCTCCAAGGAGGCAACGTGCAAGTAAAGAACCTCAAGGAAGAACTCAAACTACTCACGATGGACTCCCTTCAACAACTACTAAGAGGATTAAGGCTTATGAAGCCAAGATCTTAAGATTAAAGGAAGACATGGCCAGAGAGCGAGCCAGATCTAATCAGACTCGATCTCCTCCGACTTCAGGAGGGATTCCCTTCATAGATTTGGAAAGATCTTCAAGGAGATGCCGAAGGGCTGAAGCCCCAACCAGAGGGACTTCAAGAGTGGAACTCCCCAAGAGTAACCCCAAAGACCTGATGCTACAAGGAGATCTTGATGATCCAACCCCTCCATTCACTGAGGAGGTGATGAACGCACATATCTCCCGAAAGTTTAAGATGCCCACAATCAAAGCTTATGATGGAACGGGGGATCTCGCAACTCATGTGAGAACGTTTACGAGCGCATTGTTACTGCAGCCAGCTAATGACGCCCTTAAGTGTAGGGCGTTTCCCCAAACCCTGTCGGGCATGGCGCAACGCTGGTATAGTCGTTTTACTTCTGAGTTTCCAATCACAGGAGTTATGACCAGCGGGTCATCATGGGGGAACTTTACCCCTTCCAAGTCTGAATCATCGAAACCAATTACCATCTCAGTTTTAGCACGCTTCGGGGCCTCTCCCACAATGTGCATTACTTCTCTAGCATAAGCCTTTCGAGAATTCTTAGTTGTGCCAGCTGTTGTCGGGCCTCCCCAGATCATGTTGATAACTGAGAGAAACTTTGCTCCGGAGAGGCAAGAGGCCATTAAGCAAGAAGTGGATAAGCTCTTGGAAGCTGGTTTTATTGAAGAGATTCAGTTTCCCGAATGGTTAGCAAACCCTGTGATGGTCAAGAAAGCGAATGGGAAGTGGAGGATGTGTATAGACTTCACTGACCTGAATGATGCATGTCCAAAAGATTGTTTTCCCCTCCCAAGGATTGATATGTTGATAGATGCCACAGCTGGACATGAGATGTTAAGCTTCATGGATGGATTCAGCGGCTATAATCAGATTAAGATGCACAAGGATGACATCCCTAAGGTATCTTTCATAACTGACTTTGGTGTCTTCTGTTATCTTGTTATGGCGTTTGGTCTAAAGAATGCAGGAGCTACTTACCAACGGCTGGTGAATAAGATATTTGCCCATCTGATTGGAAAAACCATGGAAGTGTATGTTGATGACATGTTAGTCAAGAGCCTACTCAAGGCTGATCATATTAAGCACCTCGGGGAGGCATTTGAAGTGCTGAGGCACCATAAGATGATGTTGAATCCCGCCAAGTGTGCCTTTGGCGTTGGATCTGGAAAGTTTTTAGGGCTGATGGTTTCAAAGAGAGGCATTGAGGCCAATCCTGACAAGATCAAGGCAATTTTAGACATGGAGCCACCACGTTCTATAAGAGATGTGCAGAAGTTGACAGGCCGAGTGGCAGCCTTAGGGAGGTTTATCTCCAAGTCTGGTGATAAGTGTTTACCTTTCTTTCAAACACTAAAGAAGGTAAAGAATTTTGAATGGACACCCGAAAGCCAAGAGGCCTTTGAACAATTGAAGAAATACATGGCTAAAGCCCCGCTGTTGGCCAAGCCTAGTGTCGGAGAGACTCTTTATCTATACCTGGCGGTATCTGAGCAAGCATTGAGTGCCGTCCTCATACGGGAAGAGAACAAGGTTCAGAAACCCATCTACTACGTGAGTAAGGTGTTGCATGGAGCTGAGTTGAATTATTCTACCATTGAGAAGTTTGCTTTAGCATTGATGACAGCTTCAAGGAAACTACGACCTTACTTTCAGTCACACAAGATTGAAGTCCTGACGGACCAGCAGTTGAGAAGTATCCTGCATAGCCCGAAGGCCAGTGGAAGGCTAATTAAGTGGGCAATCGAACTCGGAGAATTTGACATTGCATATAAGCCTCGGACAGCCATCAAGGCTCAAGCATTAGCTGACTTTGTGGTTGAATGTACCATTGGCAACCAAGAAGTCGGGGGGCAGGAGATAGTAACCACCCCTGGGGTTGAGAGTAAGGAGGAAGAACTTGTACCTGATCAGAAGGAATATTGGGTGCTCTATTTTGATGGAGCATCAAAAACAAAATCTAGTGGCGCTGGTTTGGTCTTGCAAAGTCCCGACGGGTTCATAGTGGAGTACGCTCTGAAGTTGGACTTCCCAACTACCAATAATGAAGCTGAGTACGAAGCCCTGATAGCCGGATTAGGCTTGGCCAGAGTCATGAGGGTCAAGAACCTCAAAGTGTGTGGAGATTCAAGACTGGTAGTCTCGCAAGTGAATGGTGAATTTGAGGCCAAGGATGATACTATGGCGAAATATTTACGAGTTGTGAAAGCTGTCATGACTCAATTTGACGAGTGCTATCTAGAGCACATCCCAAGAGAAGAGAACGTTAAGGCCGATGCCCTCTCTAAGTTCGCTTCTTCTGAGATAGAGAATTATGCTGGAAGTGTGTACTTCCAGGTCTTGAAGGCCCCGACCATCAACTCCAAGTTGGTAGCACCGATAGACGTTGGAAGTTGTTGGATAGATCCTATTAAAGCTCATTTGGAAACCGGATGGCTCCCTGACAATGCCTCGGAGGCACGAAAATTGTCAGTGAGGGCATTGAGATATGCCCTGATCGAAGGCATCTTGTACAAGAGATCGTTTGTCATCCCATATTTGAAGTGTTTAAGGTCCCAAGAGGCTAAGGAAGCATTGGAGGAAGTTCATGAAGGGATCTGTGGGCAACACTTGGGGGGCAGAGCCCTAGCCCACAAGATTACCCGCCTGGGATTCTATTGGCCAGAGATGTTGGCAGATGCCCAGGATTATGTCAAGAAGTGTGACAGATGTCAAAAACACGCCCCTGTTGTAAGGCAGCCGCCTGAGAGGTTAACCTCAATCAGCTCTCCCATTCCGTTTGCAATGTGGGGGATGGACATTCTTGGTCCTTTCCCCATGGCTTCAGCACAAAGGAAGTTTCTGATTGTCGCCATTGATTACTTCACTAAGTGGATTGAGGCTAAGCCTTTAGCCAAGATAACCACCAAGCAAGTTTCCCAGTTCTTTTGGGAGAACATAATTTGTAGGTATGGAATCCCGCGAATCCTTGTGACGGATAATGGGACACAGTTTAACAATGAGGAATTCAAGAAGTATTGTGAGGAAAACGCTATTGAGCTTCGTTTTACCTCGGTGGGACATCCGCAAGCAAATGGACAGGCCGAAGTGGCCAATCGGATCATCCTGGACGGGTTAAAGAAAAGGGTCGAACGCTCGAGGAATACTTGGGTGGATGAGTTGCTGCCTATACTCTGGGCGTATCGCACCACCTGTAAGGTGACAACAGGAGCAACTCCGTTTTTGCTAGCTTATGGAGCTGAGGCAGTTGTACCACTAGAAATCATGCATGCATCACCTCGAATTGAGGCATTTGAACCTGAGACTAATGAAGAAGGCATGAGGCTCGCCCTAGATCTGATTGATGAAGTTAGGGACGAGGCAAACGCCAGAAATGCGGAGCATCAAAAGAAAGCATCCTTCTATTACAACCACAGGGTTAAGGAGAGGTTCTTTCAGCAAGGTGACTTGGTTCTTAGGAAGATCGAGGCTTCTGGAGTTGGTCAGAAGGGAAAGCTAGCCCCGAACTGGGAAGGGCCGTATCGAGTCAAGAAGACGCTAGGACGTGGATCTTACAAACTGGAAACCTTGGACGGGGTTGAGGTGCCCCGGACTTGGCATGCATGGAACCTCAAGGTTTACTATGTTTAAGCTCTCCTGAAAAGGACCTAGCTTTTTGCCTATGTAATAGAAGTAGAAATAAGGTCGATGAAACCATTCCAAGTTTTTAAACTTGAGATATTGGAAGTAGAGTATCTATGTAAGGGCTGTGCCCGTTTATGCTACCTATGTAAGGGCTGTGCCCATTTCTTCATACTAATAAGACTATCCTACATTTTCGCATAAGTTATGAGCATTACTTATTGATATATATGCATAAAATGCTAGACTACACATGCGAACATGGATAAGTTGAGAAACATCAAGGACAATGGATTACGAATTAAAAGTTATGCCCGAAGGCAGAATACATAAACGATTAGTTCAAGATAAGTTAACAAAAGTACAGAGTCATGCTCGAAGGCAGAGTACATAAATAGATAGATAAAAAGAGCAACTACTGAGCATCTCCAGTATGCTCATCCTCTTCATCTTCGCCAAGATGAGCAGAGGGCTCTGGCTCCAGGATCCTCTCATCATCCTCCTGGTCCTCCTCCTGGGTGTCCTGCACTGCCAAGGCCATAGGAGCATGAGGGCTAGGGAAGTCTGAAACATTAAGGGTACCAGGAAATCTTCTAGTAACCTCAGCAAGAGCTCCGTCCCATCCCTGAGTAAACTGGTAAGGGAATAGAGGGTCGTCATGCTTCTCCATGAAGCCCACATACTCCTGGGAGGCAAGGTAGTCATCAATCAGGTCGTCCTTGCCCTTCCTGAGAGTGACATTTTCAGCCTGAGACTCTAGAAGCTCTTTCTTCCTCCTCGCTAAGGTAGCTTTGACAGAGGCCAGTTCATCTTGAGAATCATCATACTTTGCCTTATGAGTCTCATAGGCTGAACGCCAAGTCTTAGCCTGGAATATGGCCCCCTGGAAGTTGGCATTAGCCTACAAAAGATAAAGTTAGAACCACGATTCAAATAACAAACAAGTATATAAGAGAGAGGGAAGTAAGGAGCTTACAGCAGCAAAGGCCTGAGCTCCAGCACTCTCGGCTCCTTCAAGAGTGGAGCCGGATACATAATCTTTGAAATCACCGGGAGTTATGGAATGATAGGACCAATCCATGGCATGCCTGCAATCTCCAACGATGGAGTCCTTCTTCCTAATACCCCAATTGGGGCGCCAAGCGCTCTTGGAAGAGCCATCTGCTTCTTCAACATCGACTACATGGGGCCTCAAGTAGGCATCCGTGGCGGTTGGGGCTCGAGGATCCTTCCCTGAACGAGCCCTCTTCAACCTAGCAGTGTCTCCATCTTCAGGCTCATTAGTCTTGTTGATAAAAGCTGCAGCTGCAATTACAAAACAAAAGACAAATAATGGGTATGAGACAATCATATTCAGGTAAAGGAATACAAAAAGAAAGGAAATTACCCTTATTGGTCACTCGGGAAAGTCCCAAAGATTTAAGCTGGAACTCATTCAGGAGATCCCAAGCCATAGTAGTATGATTATCTTTGATGAGCTCCTTGTAGGCCTGGGTCTCTTCCTCGTTGAGCTCAATATCACTGGCACTACCATCTACGACCTTACCAAAGGTACTACGAAAAACATTGCCCCAATCTCCACCTTCCCATGTCAAATACATGAACTCCTTCTTCCACTTTGGGTTGGAGTCAGGAATAGATTGGGGGTGAAAGATTGGAGGAGTGGAAGTACGGTGACTAATGTAAACCCAACCCGGAGTAGATTCAGCAGAATTCTTAAATTGAAAAATCTTTCTAAAGAGAGCTACAGAAAGAGGGAATTTGTTCTTAAGGCAGAGGACCATGAAACAATTGATCACCCTCCAAGAGTTGGGGGGAAGTTGGCAAGGGTTAATTCCTACATCCGCTAAGAGCCTAGGAATAAACTCATGGAAGGGGAATCGAACTCCTGCAACAATGGCACCCCTATAAACACAAAGTGCATCGGGGCGCCAATGGCAAGATCGATCCCCAGGATCAGCTGGGACAAGTCTATAAGGTGGTTCTATTTTATACATCCTGTTATAATCAGTGATTTTTTCTATATCATGAAAGATTTTACTATGATTAAAGGAATCAAGGTGTGACAAGGATGGAAAATCTTCTTTACGATTTAAAATCATATCCTGTAAACTCATGAGGGGAGAACGAATGATGATACCTCTTTTGGAGGCTCCTTGCAATTTCTGGAAACGAAGTGCTGCACGATCTTCTGCCATCTCAGTAAATCTTCAAAGGAAAGTTTTGATCTTCAAAGGAAATCTGCAAAGGATGAAGAAATTGTTAGAACAATCTTCAAATCTTCAAAGGAATTGAAGAACAAACTCAGAAAAAGGGTGATTTTCAAACTATAAAATTAAAAATTCTGGAAAATACCTTGAGTATTCTTCAAATCTTCAACAACAACTGGAAAATTTCTGGAAAATTGCCAGAAATCCTTGAGAAGGCTTCAAATCTTCAAAGATTTGAAGAGAAATCGCCAGAAAACTTGAAGGATGCCTTCAAATCTTCAAAGAATGAAGATCAAACTCAGATTCTTCAAAGGAAATTTCTTAAAGAACTTTGGAACTTTTGAGAGAGTTTTTAGGAACTTTTGTGATGAAAGTGAAAATGAAAGCCTTGGCCTTTATATAGGCGAAAATCTAGGGCATTTCAACCGTTTAGAGAGAATATCAACCGGTTGTAGCCCATTGGAAACCATTGTGGGCCATCAACACAAATTGGACTCTAAAAGGCCCAATAACACCAAGCCTGTTAAGACCCAAGTCCAGCTAAAGTAATTAAAATGGAATTAAGGCCTTTCACGGCCCAACCAAGGTTGATAAACCTAATTAAGGTTTTGAGATAAGGTCATTTTGACCCATAGGAAAAGCCCAATCAAAACTTAAAAAGTTTATAGGCCCAACGATTTGAAAATCTAGGTCCAGCCCATGAAAATTAAAGGCCAGACAGGGCCCATTGAAGTCCATAATAGGACTTGGAGTTACCAAAAGGAAGCACGAGGTCGTAACAATTGATCTCGTTTTCTAGTGTAAGTACGAGCTCGACATGGCGATCTGGAAAAGCCCATCTGAAGTCGTGAGCGACCTTGAAAGATGAGGTCGGAACAAAACAGATTCTAGGTCGCATAGATGAGATCGTTTTTGACTTATGAAAAGCAAAATGAGGTCACGACCTACCACTCAAATTGAGGTCGTTATGACATGGCTTGAGATCGCAAATCTCAGGTCGAATTTGAACTGAGAAATACGAAAAACCTACACGACCTAGGCCTAATTTGAGGTCGTCTATGTGTTGTGTTGAGGTCGGATTTATACTACAATGAGATTGGAAAATTCTGGTCGTAATTATACTAGAAAGTGTGAAAAATCTGTGCGACCTGGAACCATTTTGAGGTCGTTTCCCCTTGGTTTGAGGTCGCTAGCACGAGGTCGAAAATGACTAGAAAAACTTGTAAAACAGCCACGACCTGGCCCCCGTTTGAGCTCGAAATTGAGCTCGAAAATACACTAATTTCTCCTCGAAATTTCCAGGTCGAAAATGACTTAGGAAACAAGAAAAATGGCTGCGACCTCGAGGCAGTTTGAGCTCGAAATTGAGCTCGAATTTGGCCTGAAATTTAAAAAAAAAAAAAAAAATCTCTCTCGAAAATTCCAGAAACATGGAAAAATAATTTTACGCTCGAAGCACAATCTAATATTTTCAAACTAGCGTCATTTAAGCGCCGTTTAGTGCCGTTTAGCACCGTTTAGCGCTGATTATTGCCGTTTAGCATCGTTTAACATTGTCGTAAGTGCGTCGGTCGCTCCACGCTTTACATCAAGACAATACTCGTGAAACACTAGTGTATAAATATAAACCCCGACCCAAGTCTCAGATAAGGCCGTTAAAACTTCGAGGAAAACCTGATCAGTTTCCCTAGAAGTTGGGGGGCAAATGATATGGCTAAAAATAAGCCCTAAAAATATCATTAATGTTGCATTAATTAGACCTAGTTTGGTCCAAATGTGGGGCCCACTATATGGCCCAAAAACCCTAGTTAAATATTAATTTCGTGATTAATATTCATGGCTAATTAACAGCTGGGAAATATAAGTCAAATAAGGATATTATCTCTCCAAAGAGTAGCCTCCAAGGCACATAGTCATACAAGGAAATGGACTCCTACAAGGAAGGAGTCTAGATCCTTCCTCAAGGTTGACTTGTCCACCAAGTCACCTAACCCTACCATAATTCTGAGGCTTCTCAGCCTATATAAAGGGTCAGACCCCTCAACCTAGAACTACATTTTTTGGCTTGATCTTTGATACACATCAAAGTACGTAGGCATCTTGCGAAGGCAGAATCAGCCACGAGCACAAGAGCAGCCATTAAAGCACGAAGCTCACGAACCCTAGCAATAAATACACATAAACCCTAGCCGCAATCTAATAACCTAGTTTTTATTCCACAACACAACCCCACTGTAAAAGTGACGTCGTTATTAACGCAACGGAATCAAAATATCCATCATGATATTTTAATATTTTATTGAAATTAATTTAATTTCAATAAAAATAAATTTTTCTCAGGACAAAACAACATCTCGTTCAGGAATGAACATATGATGGAATTTCTATCATAAATTATTTTGCTGAAATTAATTTTGAATTACAAAATAATTTTTTTTCCTAGGATAAAACGTCGTCATTTAGGAATAAACATAAGTTGGAAATTCCGTCATAAATTTGTTTATTGAAATTAAATTTAAATTACACAATTTGTTTTTAATTTTATTTAATAAAAATAATTTGTATTTTCAATTTTAATAAATAATATACATATATTCACAATTATTTATGTTTCCAAATAGAACTTATGATCGAATCCATCATAAATTAGTAAGCGGTAAATTCAAATCTTTCCCAAAATAATTGGCTATAAATTCAACTTTTTCCAAATTTTTAGCATCCAATAATTTACGATGGTTTCCGTCGTACCTTAGCACATGATTTTTGGAGCAATTTTGTTAAAAAGTATATTTTTCAATGATTCAACCGTATGGATATCAAGATTGATATATTTTAGTGATATTCCAATATTTTAGAAAAAAATAAGTTTAAATGTTTTGAGATTATAGTAGTTAGCTAGTGATTTGACTAACTCTTTTATCTAAAGTTTAATCCCGGATTTGTATTTCAAATTTTTCAAAAAAAATTGTCGATAATCCAACTGTACGGATGTTAATATTTATATGTTTGAGTGATATTCCAGAAATTTCAGAAAAATATAATGAAATTTGGGTTCATATTATAGTAGTCAACTAGTGATTTGACTAATACTTCTAATTAGTGTTCAGTATTCATTTTAAAAATATTACTCGAGGATCCAACCGTTGTTACTTTTTATTACAAGTCTTTACATATGTTGTTGTTGCGCTGCGATAACGAATCTCCAATTTGCGAATCGATTACAAACTTCTCCGAGATGAGTCTAACACTCCTTGCAATGATACTAGGTATAAACTTCAATTTCTATGCGATATGATTATGTTTTTTATGGTTTTGGATGTCTGATTTTTGTAATTATTCGGGTTCACCTATTTATAGGTATGTGTTTGATGAGATCTTTTTGTCTTTTATTAGGTGGGTATTGCGTGTTTAATTTATGTTCGATTTTAGTTTTATTTTGTTTGGAATTTAATTATACTTGATAGGTTTTATCTTAACAGATCTCTAATTTGTCGAATCAATTAGAAGTTTCTCCAAGATGATTCTAACGTTCCTCACAATGATACAAGGTATAAACTTTGATTTCTCTATGATGTGATTGTTTTTTTTACCATCGACTAAAGATGTATAAGCTTCTATATGTTAATGGGTATCGATATCTGACTGTTAAGAATATAGACATTATAATTGTTAAAAATAGATCTTGTTAAGAATATTATAGCATTAAGCAATTGTAATATGTTAAAAGTCTCCATGCTAAGCTTCAAAGATACTGCTACAACGCTGAAATAGAAATAAAAGCAACTTAGTCATTATAATAAGTCTCTTTGCCCTTATAAACTATAAAGTTTAGTAATGATTATTGGTTCTTGTTTGATAACAACTATTTAAAAAGTAATGATATCCCTACCTTGTAAAGTTTGTTATGGTATAAAGTAGTAGTCATTACATGAAAATTTGGCTAAATTTGACTACACATGCAAATTCGACTGGTCTAAATTCGACCGTATCTTGTTGAATTTAGGGTCAACTCCAATTAATTCATGGTCAAACATAAATTCGAGTGCATCCAGTTGATTTTAAGGGCAGTCGAATTTAAGCAGTCGAATTTAGGCAATCAAATTTATTTGACTAGACAGGCGGGAAATTTTTTGCGCAAAACCTATTTTGTCGAATTTATAAACTCAACTGAAGATAGTTGAATTTAAAAATTTGATTGCAACTAGTCGAATTTAAGTTTAAGCGGGAAAATTCTCGCCTAAATTTTGCCAAAATATTTAAAATTAAATTCAACAAAAAACAATCATATTTATAAATTTGACTGCAATCAGTCATTCTAATTAGAAAATTAATTCCACAATTATTTAAAAAATTAATCCTTAAATTATAAAGAAAATTACCACAATATCCTCATAAGATGAACTACAGGTTAAAATTTAATTTACCCATTTACGACAATTTTTTTTTGACAAATGTAAATAAAGTGTCGATTCAATATTTGTTCAGAAGTTTGGAAAATTTTAATAATTACCAATTTTAAAACATTATAATTTTTTTATGGTATGTTTTGATAACATATCGTATTCATTAAAAATGATGAGAGACCATAATAGTTATTGTTGAGTGATTGAAATGGAGGGTTTAAGGTTGTGTTTAGGGGTTACTCATTTCATTTCAAGGATTAGTAATTTAGATTTGTTAAAATTAAAATTTGAACATTCCAACCATACAGATGTTAAGATTATTATATTTTAAAAGTTTGTATAAAAAATCAATAAATAAAAAGTAGCGCATGTTAAATATTAGAATGGTAAAAAAAAAAGTGTTGACATATTTTCGGCCAACTACAGTCGTATTTATAAATTCGAGGACAAAACCTAGTTTGTCGAATTTATAAACTTGATCGAAGACAGTTGAATTTATAAACTCGACCGCCACCAGTCGAATTTATAAATTTGATTGCAACCCGTCGAATTTACTGCCACGTCACCGATCCGCGTGAAACTAAGTTTAAGCGGAAAAAATTCACACCTTAATTTTGCCAAAATATTTAAAATTAAATTCGACCGAAAGCAATCTTATTTATAATTTTGACTACAAGTAGTCATTCTATAATTAGAAAATTAATTTCCAAAATTATTTAAAAAATATAAACTTAATCCTTAAATTATAATAAAATTACCACAACATCCTCATTAGATGAAATAAACGTTAAAATTTAGTTTACCCATTTACGAATTTTTTTTAACAAATATAAATAAAGTGTTGATTTTATATTTGTTAAGAAGTTTGGAAACTTTTAATAAATACTTACCAATTTTAAAAATTTATGATTTTTATTTTACATTTTGTTAACATATCGTATTTAGTGTGAGTTAAAAAAAACCTTACCAATACGATAATTTGTTATTGAATGATTGAAATGTAGGGTGTAAGGTTTGTGTTTAGGGTTTACTCATTTCATATCAAAGGTTAGTAATTTAGATTTGTTAAAATTAAAATTTGAACGATCCAAACTTACGGATGTTAAGATTACTATATTTTAAAAGTTTGTACAAAAAATCAATAAATAAAAAATAGCGCATGTTAAGTATTATAACGGTCTAAAAAATATGTTGACTTATTTTCGACCAACTGTAGTCGTATTTATAAACTCGACCGAAAGCAATCGAATTTATAAACTCGATCGATGCTAGTCGAATTTATAAATTCGACCGAAGGTAGTCAAATTTATTGTCACATCAGCGATCCGCGTGAAACTCATTCAACGATCCAGATTGACATATGAACATTATTCCAATGGTCAGTATTCATCTCAGCAAATTAGATATATGTATATATAATACACATACTTACATTTTTCACTCACTCTCATCTTCCCCACCCTTCTCTTACATATACCCACACATATACATACATATATACACACACACACACACACAAGTACAAAAATATATTATCAATATATATCTTTCTTGCAAATCAATGGTTCGTCGAATGGTAATTTCGGTGACCAAAATAACTCCAACAACCGAAGCAATTTTGGCGATCGAAGCAAAACTGGTGACCAAAGTAATTCCGGAAAGTAAAACAATTCCGACAACCCAAATATCTCCGTCGAATGTTTCCGTTCAACTAAATGAGGAGCAAAGTCATAATATTGTTAAATTCGATTAGGAACCTTGAGTTGAATGTGTAAAACTCTTTTTTTAATAAAAATATCTTTCAATGAATGTTATTATATTTGATATGAAACTATTGCAATGTATTAGCAAAACAGCAAATTACATTAACAATTATGCATTTAAGATCAGCAGAATGCTGCTGAATGTTCCAAATATGGTACATTAAATCCTCTTCCTTCATTATAAAGAAGATTCTCTCAAACAATCACAAAGGGATTCCTCTACCTTCATTCAGCACCTTCAAATCAGAATTTGAACATAACTTCTTATCTACTCAATAGCAATCTCATCAAGCGAGAAGAATCTCTCCCCCCATTACCATCTACCCTACGATGGAATGTATTCCGGACTCTAACACTTCAAAACCTATTCCCCAATGAACAAAGTCAATTGCCACCTTTGTAATCGGAGGCACGACGAAATGTGACATCTGATGTATCTACTATGCCATTTAGTAACAATATTTGGGTCAAAATTACATCCACTATTACCATCTAAAACATTTTGGAATCTAGAAAGAAATCATGTCCCTCCAGCATACAATATCACACTTTCACCATGATAGACACACGAGGGTGCTGTCTAACAATTACCTTCACTTCATGATAACATGGTGGAAACGTACACATGAACCAGTTAATATACATATGTAATGATCCAACAATTCCAACAATTGTAATGGTAGTCCCTGGCTTTGGAAAGATCCATGGGTTCAGAGAAAGAAGAAACGTACACACGAATGAGTTAATATACACATGTAATGATCTCGAACCCAAATTTCCTGATATTTGTATCTTAATACATCATCAAAAAAGATAGATACACATGTATACATATATGAAATAGAAAGTACTCATAAATTCACAATAAATTAATCACAATTCATGTTAGATATTTTAGTGTAATTTGATTGACTAGTTGATCAATGTAATCGTAATATTACATCGAACAAGTCGGGTGAGTGCGGAGTGCACGCTTTGTTCGAGTTTATTATGATTTCAGTATTATTGTGTCTTGTGAGACACGTCCATTGGCATTGGACACACCTGTTGGAAAAGATGTGTCTGAGGCATGACCATTGGCATTAGACACACCTATTGGAAAAGATGTGTCTATTAGCATTAGGCATGACTCTTATACCGAGATGTGTCTATTGGCAAAATACTGAGATGTGTCTATTGGCAAACGACACATCTGTTGACATCTATATATAGGTGTTGCATTGATCATTTTCAGGACTGGTTCAATTTTGGAAATACACAACAAAAACACATTCTCTCTTCTTGCAGAATTTCTAACTTTATCCGATTGAATTATTTGGGTGAACCACAAATAACTTCAATCTGAAAGTGTTCACACGACTTCACAAAAATCCAAGTTATTATCACCCTATTCCCCTACAAAGATTGAAGTTATCTATTTTCCGAAGATGGCGAACGCAGAATCTACAAAAGATATGACAAGCAAGTTTGCAAAATTGGACAAGTTTGAGGGTCAGGATTTTAGAAGCTGGTAGAAGAAGATGCATTTTCTATTGACGACGTTGAAGGTTGTATATGTTTTGAGTACCCCCATTCCAGAAGTGATTGAGGATGAAACCGCTGAACAAACAAGGAAGCGTTGCAAATGGGAAACCGATGACTACATCTGCCGCGGTTACATCTTAAACGGTATGTCTGATTCCCTTTTTGATATATACCGAAATGTTGAGTCAGCGAAAGGATTGTGGGATTCTCTTGAATCCAAGTACATGGCAGAAGACGCTTCTAGTAAGAAGTTTTTGGTCAGTAATTTTATGAATTATAAATTGGTCGATTCTAGACCGGTGGTGGAACAATACAATGAATTGTTAAGGATTCTGGGACAGTTTGCCCAACACAATCTGAAGATGGATGAATCTATCTCAGTTTCCGATGTTATAGACAAACTACCACCATCATGGAAGGATTTTAAACACTCCTTGAAACATAATAAAGATGATATGACTTTGGTTCAACTTGGAAGTCACTTCAGAATTGAAGAGGCTTTGAGGACTCAAGAAACTGAGAATAATCCTAAGGGAAAGAACCAAGTCGGTAACTCTTCTGTGAATATGGTTGAAGATGGTGGATCTTCCAAGAACTCTAAGAATGGCAAGGGTGATAAACGAAAGTTTAAAGGAAACAACAACAATTCTTCCAACAAAAGGCCTAAGATGGCATGTTGGAAGTGTGGCAAACCTGGACACTTCAAGAAGGATTGTCGGGTTGGTAAAGGCAAGCAAGAAAAGCAAAATGCTGGTCCAAGTAGATCCAAGGATCCAGAAAAGCAACAAGGTCAGATTTTAATACAAAATTATAATTCTGGTCAGAATTATGTATCACTAATATCTGAGGCATTTTATGTGCAGGATGACAATGTTGCTTGGTGGATTGATTCAGGAGCAACGAGTCATGTATGCAAAGATCTTCGTTGGTTTATAGACTTTCAACCAATCGAAGATGGATCTATCTTAAAGATGGGAAATGTTACAACTGAACTGATAAAAGGACTAGGAAATGTCAAGATAGGTTTTACTTCTGGCAAATGTATATTGTTAAATAAAGTGTTGTATGTTCCTGGGATTCGGAAGAATCTCTTGTCTGGTGTTGTATTGAACAATTGTGGATATAAACAAGTTTATGAAAGTGACAAATATATATTGTCAAAACATGGCTCTTTTGTTGGCTTTGGTTATTTGTGTAATGGTATGTTTATGTTGAATGTAAATACTCCATTTATTGATGAATCTGCTTGCATGACTTCTACTAGTACTAGCAATAATTTGAATAAACCAGAATTATGGCATGCTAGACTAGGACATGTACATTATAAAAGAATAAAGTATATGTCTAAAATGAGTATCATACCTGCTATTGATTTGAACTATGAAAAATGTAAAACATGCATGTTAACAAAGATAACTAGAATGCCCTTTAAGGAGGTTAATAGGGTGTCTGATGTATTAGAACTAATACATAGTGATTTATGTGATTTTCACTCTACACCATCATTAGGAAATAAAAAGTATGTAGTTACTTTTATTGATGATGCTTCTAGATATTGTTATGTATATTTACTGCATGCAAAGGATGAAGCTCTTGACTTCTTTAAAATATATAAAGAAGAAGTAGAGCTACATCAGAGTACCATAATTAAAAATCTATGTACTGATAGAGGAGGTGAGTATTATGATCCGGTATACTTTCGATCTACTGGTATAATACATCAAACCACGGCTCCGTATACACCACAACAAAATGGTGTGGCTGAAAGAAAGAATCGGACTTTGAAAGAAATGGTTAATTCCTTGTTATCTTACTCGGGTTTGAGTGAGGGATTTTGGGTTGAGGATATGTTGACAGCCTGTCATTTATTGAATCGAATTCCTAGTAAGAGGAATAAGATTACCCCTTATGAACTTTGGTATAAAGAGTCACCAAAATTGAGTTTTCTGAGAGTTTGGGGATGTAGAGCAGTTGTAAGACTCACTGAACCCAAAAGAAGAAACTTTGGTGAACGAGGTATAGATTGTATTTTTGTCGGTTATGCTTAGCATTCCATAGCATATAGATTCTATGTGTTAGAATCTAATAACTGTATCTGTGAACTCGATTACCGAGTCAAGAGATGCTATATTTGATGAAAACAGATTTACATCTATACCTAGACCAAGGGACATGCTTCAGAATTCTTTTAGTAGGAACTCAGTTTCTACTGAAGATGTGAATGGACCATCTGAACCAAGGAGAAGCACTAGAGCTAGAAAAGCAAAGTCTTTTGGAGATGACTTTCATCTTTATCTAGTAGAAGGCTCTAGAGATGAAATTGAATGTCAATACCAATATTGTTTTGTTATTGAGGAGGATCCAAATACTTTTAGCGAAGCTATGAAATCTAGGGATGTTGCATTCTGGAAAGAAGCTATCCAAGATGAAATGAATTCTATCATGAATAATAATACTTGGGAATTGAGTGATCTACCCCCTGGCTGTAAAGCATTGGGAAACAGATGGATCTTCAAAAGGAAAATGAAGGTGGACGGTACCATAGATAAGTTTAAAGCCAGATTGACTTGGTGGACAAGTCAACCTTGAGGAAGGATCTAGACTCCTTCCTTGTAGGAGTCCGTTTCCTTGTATGACTATGTGCCTTGGAGGTTACTCTTTGGAGAGATAATATCCTTATTTGACTTATATTTCCCAGCTGTTAATTAGCCATGAATATTAATCACGAAATTAATATTTAACTAGGGTTTTTGGGCCATATAGTGGGCCCCACATTTGGACCAAACTAGGTCTAATTAATGCAACATTAATGATATTTTTAGGGCTTATTTTTAGCCATATCAGGTTGTTTTACTCCTTTTTTAAATATACGGTGCTTAATTTTATTAATAAATAATTAACTTACGATGAATGCTTTTTCCATCGTAAGTAGTTACGATGAATTTGCTATCCTGTCGTAAGTATGGTGCGCCCAAAAATTTCATTATAAGTTTTTCGTCTTAAATGCTCATATTTGTTACATTAATGTTTATTGATTCATTAAAATATTGTAAATTTTTTGGTGCAATTATGCGTTTTACTATCTTGAATTAGGTTCGTCAATAAAAAAAATTTGATCCCATATAAATCTTAAATGTGGAACTTTAAATTTTAAATGAATGTGAATTTATCGAAATAAAATTCGAAATTCGATCAAAATGAAAAATTTTGATAATAAATTGACATTATGAATTTGAATTTTGATTCATCTAATGAGTTTATGATACGATCCGAATATATTTTATATTATATAGAGATTGAAGGCCATGAGGTCACCCTCAGGTACCAACCCTGAGATTAAGATAAAATACATACAAGGCCAGGGTTACTATTGTAAATACAAGAGGGAGTGTTACATTATTACAAAATTGCCACCAATCATTTTATACTAAAAATGACCTAACCTCAGGATCCCTGAGGTCAACCTCATGGACATTATTCTCTATTATATATTATAGTATATTATATTATATATATCATAATATTTATATTATGTGTCTCTTATTATATTAAAACATTCAAATATGCATTTGGGTAATTTAGTGCCTTTCAATTGTTCAAGAGTTTTTTCTAATCCTTTCACAATTTCGAAAAATTGATGATGACTTATTGTGCTAATGTTCGTTATTTTGCTTCATATTAATCAGACAAAAAAATTGTATTTATTTTTAAACTTTCAATATTATATTAGAGTTTACTGTTTAAACTTTAGACATTGATGAATTGTTTAATATTAAATAAATTTAAAATTTAAAAAAGAAATTGAGGAAAAAATTTAAACTTAAGACATTCATTGATATATATTAAAAAACAAATATTTTGAAAATAAAAAAAAAATTAACTTATAAATTCTGATTTACTAAACACTCTACTAAATAAGTTTTCAAATACTTTTCTGCTCTACTTATCATTTATATATGAAATTTATGCTTTTAAGTCATAACATACCCCATTTTGAGCTTATATTATACACCTGAAAAATTTTAGAGAATCCTATCATAATGTGTACTCCCATTACAATTACAACCATCTTTATGTACGTCTGCATGCATTAATGTCGTGCTTAACACTTGTTCATAACTTGCTTATCGCCGGTGCTTGCCAGCTAGCACCGAGTAAAGTATATATCATATACGGAGTATCTTTTTATTGGATTCAAATATATTTTAAATGATATTTATAATGCATACTTATGCACAAAAAAATTATCATAGATCGATTTTGAGAATTATTACATTTCTCTATAATAAAATCTTTATAAGAATATTTCGTATAACAATAATTTTTCATTAAAAATTAGGATCCCTGTTGTGGAATAAAAACTAGGTTATTAGATTGCGGCTAGGGTTTGCTGTATTTAATGCTAGGGTGCGTGAGGTTCGTGCTTTAATTGCTGCTTCTGCGTTCGAGACTTAAACGGTCCTCACAGAATGCCTACGTATCTCTGTATTAAGAGAATCAAGCCAATAAAACGTAGTTCTAGGTTGAGGGGTCTGACCCTTTATATAGGCTGAGAAGCCTCAGAATTATGGTAGGGTTAGGTGACTTGGTGGACAAGTCAACCTTGAGGAAGGATCTAGACTCCTTCCTTGTAGGAGTCCGTTTCCTTGTACGACTATGTGCCTTGGAGGCTACTCTTTGAAGAGATAATATCCTTATTTGAACTATATTTCCCAGCTGTTAATTAGCCATGAATATTAATTACGAAATTAATATTTAACTAGGGTTTTTGGGCCATCTAGTGGGCCCCACATCTGGATCAAACTAGGTCTGATTAATGCAAAATTAATGATATTTTTAGGGCTTATTTTTAGCCCATATCATTTGCCCCCCAACTTCTAGGGAAACTGATCAGGTTTTACTCGAAGTTTTAACGGCCTTATATGAGACTTGGGTCGGGGTTTATATTTATACACTAGTGTTTCACGAGTATTGTCTTGATGTAAAGCGTGGAGCGACCGACGCACTTACGACAATGTTAAACGATGCTAAACGGCAATAATCAGCGCTAAACGGTGCTAAACGGTGCTCAAATGGCACTAGTTTAAAAATATTAGATTGTGCTTCGAGCATAAAATTATTTTTCCATATTTCTGGAATTTTCGAGAGAGATATTTATTTTTTTTTAATTTATTTTTTTAGAATTGCAGGCCAAATTCGAGCTCAATTTCGAGCTCAAACTTCCTCCAGATTGCAGCCATTTTTCTTGTTTCCTAAGTCATTTTCGACCTGGAAATTTCGAGGCGAAATTAGTGTATTTTCGAGCTCAATTTCGAGCTCAAACGGGGGCCAGTCGTGGCTGTTTTACAGGTTTTTTAGTTCATTTTCGACCTCATGCTGGCGACCTCAAACCAAGGGGGAAACGACCTCAAAGTGGTTCCAGGTCGCACAGATTTTTCACACTTTCTAGTATAATTACGACCAGAATTCACCAATCTCATTGTAGTATAAATCCGACCTCAACACAACACATAGACGACCTCAAATTAGGCCTAGGTCGTGTTGGTTTTTCGTATTTCTCAGTTCAAATTCGACCTGAGATTTGCGATCTCAAGCCATGTCATAACGACCTCAATTTGAGTGGTAGGTCGTGACCTCATTTTGCTTTTCATAAGTCAAAAACGATCTCATCTATGCGACCTAGAATCTGTTTTGTTCCGACCTCATCTTTCAAGGTCGCTCACAACCTCAGATGGACTTTTCCAGTTCGCCTTGTCGAGCTCGTACTTACACTAGAAAACGAGATCAATTGTTACGACCTTGTGCTTCCTTTTGGTAACTCCAAGTCCTATTATGGACTTCAACGGGCCCTGTCTGGCCTTTAATTTTCATGGGCTGGACCTAGATTTTCAAATCGTTGGGCCTATAAACTTTTTAAGTTTTGATTGGGCTTTTCCTATGGGTCAAAATGACCTTATCTCAAAACCTTAATTAGGTTTATCAATCTTGGTTGGGTCGTGACAGGCCTTAATTCCTTTTAATTACTTTAGATGGACTTGGGCCTTAACAGGCTTGGTGTTATTGGGCCTTTTAGAGTCCAATTTGTGTTGATGGCCCACAAAGGTTTCCAATGGGCTACAACCGGTTGATATTCTCTCTAAACGGTTGAGATGCCCTAGATTTTCACCTATATAAAGGCCAAGGCTTTCATTTTCACTTTCATCACAAAAGTTCCTAAAAACTCTCTCAAAAGTTCCAAAGTTCTTTAAGAAATTTCCTTTGAAGAATCTGAGTTTGATCTTCATTCTTTGAAGATTTGAAGGCATCCTTCAAGTTTTCTGGCGATTTCTCTTCAAATCTTTGAAGATTTGAAGCCTGCTCAAGGATTTCTGGCAATTTTCCAGAAATTTTCCAGTTGCTGTTGAAGATTTGAAGAATACTCAAGGTATTTTCCAGAATTTCTAATTTTATAGTTTGAAGATCACCCTTTTTCTGGGTTTGTTCTTCAATTCCTTTGAAGATTTGAAGATTGTTCTAACAATTTCTTCATCCTTTGCAGATTTCCTTTGAAGATCAAAACTTTCCTTTGAGGATTTACTGAGATGGCAGAAGATCGTGTAGCACTTCGTTTCCAGAAATTGCAAGGAGCCTCCAAAAGAGGTATCATCATTCGTTCTCCCCTCATGAGTTTACAGGATATGATTTTAAATCGTAAAGAAGATTTTCCATCCTTGTCACACCTTGATTCCTTTAATCATAGTAACATCTTTCATGACATAGAAAAGATCACTGATTATAACAGGATGTATAAAATAGAACCACCCTATAGACTTGTCCCAGCTGATCCTGGGGATCGATCTTGCCATTGGCGCCCCGATGCACTTTGTGTTTATAGGGGTGCCATTGTTGCAGGAGTTCGATTCCCCTTCCATGAGTTTATTCCTAGGCTCTTAGCAGATGTTGGAATTAACCCTTGCCAACTTCCCCCCAACTCTTGGAGGGTGATCAATTGTTTCATGGTCCTCTGCCTTAAGAACAAATTCCCTCTTTTTGTAGCTCTCTTTAGAAAGATTTTTCAATTTAAGAATTCTGCTGAATCTACTCCGGGTTGGGTTTACATTAGTCACCGAACTTCCACTCCTCCAATCTTTCACCCCCAATCTATTCCTGACTCCAACCCAAAATGGAAGAAGGAGTTCATGTATTTGACATGGGAAGGTGGAGATTGGGGCAATGTTTTTCGTAGTACCTTTGGTAAGGTCGTAGATGGCAGTGCCAGTGATATTGAGCTCAACGAGGAAGAGACCCAGACCTATAAGGAGCTCATCAAAGATAATCATACTACTATGGCTTGGGATCTCCTGAATGAGTTCCAGCTAAAATCTTTGGGACTTTCCCGAGTGACCAAGAAGGGTAATTTCCTTTCTTTTTGTATTCCTTTACCTGAATATGATTGTCTCATACCCATTATTTGTCTTTTGTTTTGTAATTGCAGCTGCAGCTTTTATCAACAAGACTAATGAGCCTGAAGATGGAGACACTGCTAGGTTGAAGAGAGCTCGTTCAGGGAAGGATCCTCGAGCCCCAACGGCCACGGATGCCTACTTGAGGCCCCATGTAGCCGATATTGAAGAAGCAGATGGCTCTTCCAAGAGCGCTTGGCGTCCCAACTGGGGTATTAGGAAGAAGGACTCCATTGTTGGGGATAGCAGGCATGCCATGGACAGGTCCTATCATTCCATAACTCCCTGTGATTTCAAAGATTTGGTATCCGGCTCCACTCTTGAAGGAGCCGAGAGTGCTGGAGCTCAGGCCTTTGCTGCTGTAAGCTCCTTACTTCCCTCTCTCTTATATACTTGTTTGCTATTTGAATCGTGGTTCTAACTTTACCTTTTGTAGGCTAATGCCAACTTCCAGGGGGCCATATTCCAGGCTAAGACTTGGCGTTCAGCCTATGAGACTCATAAGGCAAAGTATGATGATTCTCAGGATGAACTGGCCTCTGTCAAAGCTACCTTAGCGAGGAGGGAGAAAGAGCTTCTAGAGTCTCAGGCTGAAAATGTCACTCTCAGGAAGGGCAAGGACGACCTGATTGATGACTACCTTGCCTCCCAGGAGTATGTGGGCTTCATGGAGAAGCATGACGACTCTCTATTCCCTTACCAGTTTACTCAGGGATGGGACGGAGCTCTTGCTGAGGTTACTAGGAGATTTCCTGGTACCCTTAATGTTTCAGACTTTCCTAGCCCTCATGCTCCTATGGCCTTGGCAGTGCAGGACACCCAGGAGGAGGACCAGGAGGATGATGAGAGGATCCTGGAGCCAGAGCCCTCTGCTCATCTTGGCGAAGATGAAGAGGATGAGCATACTGGAGATGCTCAGTAGTTGCTCTTTTTATCTATCTATTTATGTACTCTGCCTTCGGGCATGACTCTGTACTTTTGTTAACTTATCTTGAACTAATCGTTTATGTATTCTGCCTTCGGGCATAACTTTTAATTCGTAATCCATTGTCCTTGATGTTTCTCAACTTATTCATGTTCGCATGTGTAGTCTAGCATTTTATGCATATATATCAATAAGTAATGCTCATAACTTATGCGAAAATGTAGGATAGTCTTAGTAGTATGAAGAAATTGGCACAGCCCTTACATAGGTAGCATAAACGGGCACAGCCCTTACATAGATACTCTACTTCCAATATCTCAAGTTTAAAAACTTGGAATGGTTTCATCGACCTTATTTCTACTTCTATTACATAGGCAAAAAGCTAGGTCCTTTTCAGGAGAGCTTAAACATAGTAAACCTTGAGGTTCCATGCATGCCAAGTCCGGGGCACCTCAACCCCGTCCAAGGTTTCCAGTTTGTAAGATCCACGTCCTAGCGTCTTCTTGACTTGATACGGCCCTTCCCAGTTCGGGGCTAGCTTTCCCTTCTGACCGACTCCAGAAGCCTCGATCTTCCTAAGAACCAAGTCACCTTGCTGAAAGAACCTCTCCTTAACCCTGTGGTTGTAATAGAAGGATGCTTTCTTTTGATGCTCCACATTTCTGGCGTTTGCCTCGTCCCTAACTTCATCAATCAGATCTAGGGCGAGCCTCATGCCTTCTTCATTAGTCTCAGGTTCAAATGCCTCAATTCGAGGTGATGCATGCATGATTTCTAGTGGTACAACTACCTCAGCTCCATAAGCTAGCAAAAACGGAGTTGCTCCTGTTGTCACCTTACAGGTGGTGCGATACGCCCAGAGTATAGGCAGCAACTCATCCACCCAAGTATTCCTCGAGCGTTCGACCCTTTTCTTTAATCCGTCCAGGATGATCCGATTGGCCACTTCGGCCTGTCCATTTGCTTGCGGATGTGCCACCGAGGTAAAACGAAGCTCAATAGCGTTTTACTCACAATACTTCTTGAATTCCTCATTGTTAAACTGTGTCCCATTATCCGTCACAAGGATTCGCGGGATTCCATACCTACAAATTATGTTCTCCCAAAAGAACTGGGAAACTTGCTTGGTGGTTATCTTGGCTAAAGGCTTAGCCTCAATCCATTTAGTGAAGTAATCAATGGCGACAATCAGAAACTTCCTTTGTGCTGAAGCCATGGGGAAAGGACCAAGAATGTCCATCCCCCACATTGTAAACGGAATGGGAGAGCTGATTGAGGTTAACCTCTCAGGCGGCTGCCTTACAACAGGGGCGTGTTTTTGACATCTGTCACACTTCTTGACATAATCCTGGGCATCTGCCAACATCTCTGGCCAATAGAATCCCAGGCGGGTAATCTTGTGGGCTAGGGCTCTGCCCCCCAAGTGTTGCCCACAGATCCCTTCATGAACTTCTTCCAATGATTCCTTAGCCTCTTGGGACCTTAAACACTTCAAATATGGGATGACAAACGATCTCTTGTACAAGATGCCTTCGATCAGGGCATATCTCAATGCCCTCACTGACAATTTTCGTGCCTCCGAGGCATTGTCAGGGAGCCATCCGGTTTCCAAATGAGCTTTAATAGGATCTATCCAACAACTTCCAACATCGATCGGTGCTACCAACTTGGAGTTGATGGTCGGGGCCTTCAAGACCTGGAAGTACACACTTCTAGCATAATTCTCTATCTCAGAAGAAGCGAACTTAGAGAGGGCATCGGCCTTAACATTCTCTTCTCTTGGGATGTGCTCTAGATAGCACTCGTCAAATTGAGTCATGACAGCTTTCACAACTCGTAAATATTTCGCCATAGTATCATCCTTGGCCTCAAATTCACCATTCACTTGGGAGACTACCAGTCTTGAATCTCCACACACTTTGAGGTTCTTGACCCTCATGACTCTGGCCAAGCCTAATCCGGCTATCAGGGCTTCGTACTCAGCTTCATTATTGGTAGTTGGGAAGTCCAACTTCAGAGCGTACTCCACTATGAACCCGTCGGGACTTTGCAAGACCAAACCAGCGCCACTAGATTTTGTTTTTGAAGCTCCATCAAAATAGAGCACCCAATATTCCTTCTGATCAGGTACAAGTTCTTCATCCTTACTCTCAACCCCAGGGGTGGTTACTATCTCTTGCCCCCCGACTTCTTGGTTGCCAATGGTACATTCAACCACGAAGTCAGCTAATGCCTGAGCCTTGATGGCTGTCCGAGGCTTATATGCAATGTCAAATTCTCCGAGTTCGATTGCCCACTTAATTAGCCTTCCACTGGCCTTCGGGCTATGCAGGATACTTCTCAACTGCTGGTCCGTCAGGACTTCAATCTTGTGTGACTGAAAGTAAGGTCGTAGTTTCCTTGAAGCTGTTATCAATGCTAAAGCAAACTTCTCAATGGTAGAATAATTCAACTCAGCTCCATGCAACACCTTACTCACGTAGTAGATGGGTTTCTGAACCTTGTTCTCTTCCCGTATGAGGACGGCACTCAATGCTTGCTCAGATACCGCCAGGTATAGATAAAGAGTCTCTCCGACACTAGGCTTGGCCAACAGCGGGGCTTCAGCCATGTATTTCTTCAATTGTTCAAAGGCCTCTTGGCTTTCGGGTGTCCATTCAAAATTCTTTACCTTCTTTAATGTTTGAAAGAAAGGTAAACACTTATCACCAGACTTGGAGATAAACCTCCCTAAGGCTGCCACTCGGCCTGTCAACTTCTGCACATCTCTTATAGAACGTGGTGGCTCCATGTCTAAAATCGCCTTGATCTTGTCAGGATTGGCCTCAATGCCTCTCTTTGAAACCATCAGCCCTAAAAACTTTCCAGATCCAACGCCAAAGGCACACTTGGCGGGATTCAACATCATCTTATGGTGCCTCAACACTTCAAATGCCTCTCCGAGGTGCTTAATATGATTAGCCTTGAGTAGGCTCTTGACTAACATGTCATCAACATACACCTCCATGGTTTTTCCAATCAGATGGGCAAATATCTTATTCACCAGCCATTGGTAAGCAGCTCCTGCATTCTTTAGACCAAACGCCATAACAAGATAACAGAAGACACCAAAGTCAGTTATGAAAGATACCTTAGGGATGTCATCCTTGTGCATCTTAATCTGATGATAGCCGCTGAATCCATCCATGAAGCTTAACATCTCATGTCCAGCTGTGGCATCTATCAACATATCAATCCTTGGAAGGGGAAAACAATCTTTTGGACATGCATCATTCAGGTCAGTGAAGTCTATACACATCCTCCACTTCCCATTCGCTTTCTTGACCATCACAGGGTTTGCTAACCATTCGGGAAACTGAATCTCTTCAATAAAACCAGCTTTCAAGAGCTTATCCACTTCTTGCTTAATGGCCTCTTGCCTCTCCGGAGCAAAGTTTCTCTTCTTCTGCTTTATTGTCTTCCTCTTGGGATCAACATTTAACTTATGAGTTATGAGTTGGGGGTCAATCCCTGGCATATCAGCTGTTGTCCAAGCGAACACATCGCTATTCTTTTGTAAGAATTCTATCAACTTGCCCTTCAGGGGTTCTTTCAAAGATGCTCCAACATAAGTAACTTTTTCAGGATCGTTCGGCTCTAGAGGTATGGGAATCAAATCCTCTGCTGGCTTCCCTCTATGCTCTTCATCATCGCGGACATCCATGTCTTCAATCGGAAGGACCTGCCCCCCGACTCCATCGGTCCTCAGCGCGGCTACATAGCAACTTCTTGCCATCTTCTGATCTCCCTTCTGTTCTCCGACACCATTCCGTGTCGGAAACTTAATCTTCATATGATAGGAAGAGGCCACAGCCTTAAACGCATGAAGTCCAGTCCTTCCAAGGATTGCGTTGTATGTTGAGGCTGCCTTAATCACCAAGAAGTTCAGCATCTGAGTCGCCTCCTTAGGCTCCTGCCCAATAGTCACGGGTAACTGAATAGTCCCTTCAACGTTGGACTCCACTCCGTTAAATCCGTATATGGGCATGTTTGTAGGGGTCAACTTAGAGTCGTTGTACCCCATCTTCACAAATGCATCATGAAACAAAATATCCACAGAAGCTCCATTGTCTATCAAGACTCGTTTTACTTCTGAGTTTCCAATCACAGGAGTTATGACCAGCGGGTCATCATGGGGGAACTTCACCCCTTCCAAGTCTGAATCATCGAAACCAATTACCATCTCAGTTTTAGCACGCTTCGGGGCCTCTCCCACAATGTGCATTACTTCTCTAGCATAAGCCTTTCGAGAATTCTTAGTTGTGCCAGCTGCTGTCGGGCCTCCCCAGATCATGTTGATAACTGCCCTTCGGGCCTGTGGATTGCGGTCATGGTTGTCATCCCTCCTGTTATTATCCCTTTTGTCATTGTCCCTTCTCTGGTTCCCACGGTCATCACCCTTGGTAAACTGACTTAGTTTTCCTCTTCGTATCAAGAACTCAATCTCATCCTTGAGTTGCCTACAATCGTCTGTGTCATGTCCCACATCTTTATGGAACCTGCAGTACTGATCCTTGTTCCGCTTGGCTGGGTCTCCCCTATGTGGCTTCGGCCATCGGAAGTCCTTTTCCTTTTCTATGTCCAACAGGATCTGACTTCGTGGAGCATTAAGCCGGGCATACTCGGAAAACCTTGGACCCGAGCTCTTTTTTGGAGCAGATTCAGAGTCTCTGCTAGTTCGGGGATATTTGTCCCTAGCGTCGTACTCTTGTTCTTGCTTCCGCTTGTTGTTCCCTCCATTGCCCAATGCGGCTTCCTTTTTCATGCTGTCCTCAGCTTTTATATACTTGTCTGCCCTCCGTTGGAGCTCATCCATGCTTTCAGGGGGGTGTTTTGCTAGCGACCTCTTAAAAAAGAGATCCGTGGTTCCGTGCTGCAAGGCTACCATAGCCACCTTATTTTCCAAATCAGTGATGTTCAGGGTCTCCTTAGTGAATCGCTTGACATAATCCCTCAGGTTCTCGTTCTTTCCCTGTACTACATACATAAGGGATGCAGAGCTTTTCTCATGGATTCTTCCGCTAATGAATTGACTAACAAAAGCGGTACTCAACTCCTTGAAAGAGCTAATCGAGTTTGGAGGTAAACGACTATACCAGCGTTGCGCCATGCCCGACAGGGTTTGGGGAAACGCCCTACACTTAAGGGCGTCGTTAGCATGCTGCAGTAACAATGCGCTCGTAAACGTTCTCACATGAGTTGCGGGATCCCCCGTTCCATCATAAGCTTTGATTGTGGGCATCTTAAACTTTCGGGAGATATGTGCGTTCATCACCTCCTCAGTGAATGGAGGGGTTGGATCATCAAGATCTCCTTGTAGCATCAGGTCTTTGGGGTTACTCTTGGGGAGTTCTACCCTTGTAGTCCCTCTGGTTGGGGCTTCAGCCCTTCAGCGTCTCCTTGAAGACCTTTCCAAATCTATGAAGGGAATCCCTCCTGAAGTCGGAGGAGGTCGAGTCTGATTAGATCTGGCTTGTTCTCTGGCCACGTTTTCCTTTAATCTTAAGATCTCGGCTTCATAAGCCTTAATCATCTCAGTAGTTGTTGAAGGGAGTCCATCGTGAGTAGTTTGAGTTCTTCCTCGAGGCTCTTTACTTGCACGTCGCCTCCTTGGAGCTTCATCACGTTCGTAATCATCGTCAGAAGATGACTCATCCGTATAAGGACCAGAAAAATCGTGATAATCTCGATCTCGAATATACAGGGCATGACCACTTGATCCAGCTCCTTGGGTAGGAGGGTAGTTAGGCAGCCCGTACATCGGATTGGTGCTTATGGGGAGATCCGTAGTGTGGATCTGAACCCCTCATGGAGGGTTGTTGGGATCTACAATCAAGGAAGAAATTCCCACCTGGAGGGGGTTAGTCCCTGGATTTGTGTGGACGATCGGAGGTAGCGTACTCTCAACATGGGAAGTCGTCCCTAGGGGTTGAGAAACTTGATACGGAACGATAGTTCCGGATGTTGGAGGTACTTGTTCAGTGAGGGGCGGAGCAGAGCTAAGAGGTAGAGCCTCGGTTGCGATTGGCTCTGTAATTGCTGGTGTCCTTCGTGTGTTAACCATGGTTGATGTTCGAGTCCCACAGACGGCGCCAAATGTTGTGGAATAAAAACTAGGTTATTAGATTGCGGCTAGGGTTTGCTGTATTTAATGCTAGGGTGCGTGAGCTTCGTGCTTTAATGGCTGCTTCTGCGTTCGAGACTTAAACGGTCCTCACAGAATGCCTACGTATCTCTGTATTAAGAGAATCAAGCCAATAAAACGTTTCATAAGCCTTTCGAGAATTCTTAGTTGTGCCAGCTGATGTCGGGCCTAGAACTACGTTTTATTGGCTTGATTCTCTTAATACAGAGATACGTAGGCATTCTGTGAGGACCGTTTAAGTCTCGAACGCAGAAGCAGCCATTAAAGCACGAAACTCACGCACCCTAGCATTAAATACAGCAAACCCTAACCGCAATCTAATAACCTAGTTTTTATTCCACAACAGTTGCATTTGGTTGAATATTGCCCCTGGCGGGGCCTTGCAACCCAAAGCCACCATAAGCACCCCACCTTAAAAAAAAAAGTACACATGTCGAAGGATGTGTCGGCAAAAAGGGGAAAAGGGGGAGGGGGAGGGTTAGGGTTGGTATTTTTGCAATTTTGAAACTTAGGTTAGTAAAATTACAATTAATTCAAGGAGATGGTATTTTTGAAAATAGAAACTTTAAAACTGGTATTTTTAGTAAATACCCAATAAAAAAACACTACGATCAATTCTATAAAATATTTATCATAATAAAAATAAAACTTTTTTTGAAGCAAATAAAATAATATAAAAAAATAAACTTGTTTTCATACATTTCTCTACAGAATTTAAGGTTATAGTTCTATATTTTATTCTCTATCAATTTCTCTAGTGAGTTAGTTTCTAATTTGGGTTTCATGTGCCTGAGGATGACCTCAGGTTAGAACCCTGAGGATAGAAAAAATAAATACAAATTTTAAGGGCATTTGTGTAAATTACTGATAAAAAATTTAAATTTACAAAACTGCCCCTGAGGTTATAAGAATATTGCTTATAAAATAAGGGGCCCCGCAGGGGCAGTTTTGTAAATTTAAATTTTTTATCAGTAATTTACACAAATGCCCTTAAAATTTGTATTTATTTTTTCTATCCTCAGGGTTCTAACCTGAGGTCATCCTCAGGCACATGAAACCCTTTATCAAAATCATATATCTTGTGTTATATGAATAACGTCTCTAGCATGTTGTGTTTTTTTAAATAAAATAATCTTAAATAAATAAAATAATTTTTTTTAATTAATGAATCCCATTTTTAATGTTACCTCTATACCAAATTTGATTTCATCCCTATATTCATATCAATCAAAATTGTTAGAAATATGTTGTAATTACAATTCGTTTACTATAAATTACCAATTTGCACATATAACTTAGGTATTATTTTATAATTTTATTATTGTTATTTTAAAATCAAGTAAAATTAAAAAGTTAATGTTCAATTTTAAATAAATTCTGAAATCCGTGCTTTGTAAGAATTATCATGTAATAATTAGTGAATTAATAAATAATATTTATTTTTACATAAATTCGAAACGACTGGACCATTTACAAAATCTTTCCAACCTGGGACCATTTTTAAATTAATATTAATATGCGTATTACGTATACTAGCTTATAGCCCGTGCAAACCACGGGTTATTTTTAATTTTTTATAATTTATTTATAATATAATACAATATTATAAATATTAATTTAAATATGTTATTGATTCGAAACTTGCATCTTTATATATAATAATTTTTAGTATTAAATATAAATTAATATATTATTGGCGGGAATCGAACCTTGAACCTCTGCATATAACATATTTTAGTATTGTTATATCTAACGGTCATAATCTATTTGAGATCATAATCTATTTGAGCTGATCTAATGGTGATAAATGATGGATAACAAAAAATGAGAATAAGGTAACCAACTACAAATTATACCACTTTTGCTTATTATAATATACTAGCTTATAGCCTGTGCAAAGCACGGGTTATTTTAATATTTTATAACTTATTTATAATATAATATAATATTATAAATATTGATTTTAATATGTTATTGAAAGAATTCAAACCTTACATATTTGTATATAATAACTTTTACTATTAAATATAAATTAATATGTTGTTGGCGGGAATCGAACCTTGGACCTTCTGCATATAACAACTTTTAGTATTTTAGTATTTACTTTTAATATTTTATAATTTATTTATAATATAATATAATATTATAAATATTGATTTTAATATGTTATTGAAAGAATTTAAACCTTACATATTTGTATATAATAATTTTTAGTATTAAATATAAATTAATATGTTGTTGGCGGGAATACCTTCTGCATATAACAACTTTTAGTATTTTAGTATTGTTAAATCTAACGATCATGATCTATTTGAGTTGCTGATCTAACGGTGATAAGTGAGGGATAACCAAAAATGGGGATAACCAAAAATAGGGGGTAACCAACTACAAATTATACCCCCTTTTGCTTATTATAATATAGTATAGATTTATAATTTATTTATAATATAATATAATATTATAAATATTGATTTTAATATGTTATTGAAAGAATTCAAACTTTACATATTTGTAAATAATAATTTTTAGTATTAAATATAAATTAATATGTTGTTGGCGGGAATCGAACTTTGGACCTTCTGCATATAACAACTTTTAGTATTTTAGTATTTACTTTTAATATTTTATAATTTATTTATAATATAATATAATATTATAAATATTGATTTTAATATGTTATTGAAAGAATTCAAACCTTACATATTTGTATATAATAATTTTTAGTATTAAATATAAATTAATATGTTGTTGGCGGGAATCGAACCTTGGACCTTCTGCATATAACAACTTTTAGTATTTTAGTATTATTAAATCTAACGGTCATGATCTATTTGAGTTGCTGATCTAACGGTGATAAGTGGGGGATAACCAAAAACGGGGATAACTATTATTGGCGGGAATCGAACCTTGAACCTCTGCATATAACATATTTTAGTATTGTTATATCTAACGGTCATAATCTATTTGAGATCATAATCTATTTGAGCTGATCTAATGGTGATAAATGATGGATAACAAAAAATGAGAATAAGGTAACCAACTACAAATTATACCACTTTTGCTTATTATAATATATATAAGTATAGATATCCATCAAACTCGAGACCAAACACATCACGATTTTAGTTGTCTCCCTTTATATAGGACTGAGTAGTTTATTTGACCTTAACAAAATCGCACTAATTCGTAGTAGCTATGAATGAGGCACGGTACAGTAGTACACACAATGTCAAAGGTGTTAAGGGCAATAATAGGTCATAAAACCCTATCGTGCATTGCCCCCAGGCCCCCCAAAACACAAGTTTTCTCGAACGTCACTGTTCTTGCCTCATTTCATTGGTGATGCCCTCGCTTGCTCACTCAATGACGATCTTAAAAATATTAGTATGTAGGCGATCAAAAAAAAAAAATTATTAGTATGTACTGTTGAGAAATTTAATTAATTATTTATGCAAGGGCAATATCATTAAGATAAATTACTTATGTTCGTTTTTTTGTCAGAAATAACTTTTTAATTAATGAATTGTATCAAAGTACAATATCCGTATAGCCGGAGAAAGAGTTTCTTTCATTCAAGAAAGTTTATCATCTAACCGAAAAGCACGCAAGTTGCTTCCGGACGCTTAGACAATATAACTTTAATGTCTGAATAGAAAACCCACCGAATAAAGCCTCGTTAAAACCCCGCAAGAGTAAAACCCTATGGGACAAAAACTCAGGGGGGAAAAAGAGTGCCCTACAAAAATACATCGTTAACATAGAGATTGGAATAAAAATTGGTGACTCCTTATAGCTATAGAGAATCTATATTGCCATCAATATTAGTTGTAAAACTGGTTCATACACCGATGTTCTCCTTCCTTCTTATGTCTTCTTTTCCAACCATCCAAAATTCCATAAAATTATTTATAGAACTTTAACCTCTCTTTGATCAACTCGCACAGTGTCCCCAAACATTTAGGTAATAGCACCTTCAATCCTGTAATTAAAAAACCTGGAAAAATTAAAACAACTAAATTAGTCACTAAAACTAACTACGTTCAAAAAAATCATAATATATTGATTTAATAAATTAAAAACCCCAATAGTATTAAAAACCTAAAAACCTAACCAAAACACAAGTTTTCTCGAACGTCACTGTTCTTGCCTCATTTCATTGGTGATGCCCTCGCTTGCTCACTCAATGACGATCTTAAAAATATTAGTATGTAGGCGATCAAAAAAAAAAAATTATTAGTATGTACTGTTGAGAAATTTAATTAATTATTTATGCAAGGGCAATATCATTAAGATAAATTACTTATGTTCGTTTAATTACATGAAATGTTTCAAATTACTCGTTCTCTTTAAAAATTGGTTGTTTTCAAAAATATTCATTGTTTAAGTCTTGGTAAACATTAATGACCCAATGTACGGTAAGCTAACAAGTCGTATATTGTAATATTTTCATTTTGTGTAACATAATCCTATTGCTCAAAAAAAAAATCCTATAACATTAGTAAGTTACAAATTGGAGTAATATTTAGTACTACGACTACTAAATTTTTTAAATCATTTTTTCGTGTTACACGTGTGAATTGAACTCAAGTCTTAATATTGTTTGCACACCATCCTACCACTACACCACTCAATCATATGCGTAATGAATCATACACATACTATGTGTTCGTGTGTGTTCGTAAATTAAGAATATTTAGTATTATGACTACTTTTTTTAAATCATTTTTTTCGTGTTACATTTACAAATTTGTATCATATTATTTTATAGTATAAAATAGTGATTTATAATATGTAATCAACTTATAAATTTCCAAATCAACCAGTTCAATAAAATAATATTAATAGTAAGTATTTGCAATATATATAAATAAATATAAGATATCTACTATAATAGATATTTAATTAGATAAATATAAGATATTTAATTAGATATTTAAAATTTTTCATGACATTTAAGTGTATATTTTTAAAAATGGTTAATGAAAACGTAATAATCAGAACATTTAAATGCAAGTTATTGAACCAATGTAGTTTGATATATTTCAGATTCAAAATCCGAGCATGACTTGATGTTTTAAAAGAACTCAAAATTTTACCATTTTATTATACATATGATATTAGCCTTATCCGGTGGGAATTGCATCGTCATTTATAAGATTTAGTATATATGTTCGTTTGTTCGTGCGATAGACGAGATCATCGTCCAACTACGATGGGGGTTGTAACATTCCACATCGATACGAATTAGTGTATTTAACGCCTTTATAAGAGCAAGTTAATATAATGCATATCAAAATTACAATCTTAGTATGTGGTGGGTTTTTAGGTCAAGAACTTGACATGATTTTAAAAAATACTTCGAATTTGATCATGATTATTGCAATTAAACTTAATCAACTCATTTATCACATTTCAAAGTTTTATAAAAGCTTTGAATTAATATCAGAGTTTAAAATATTAGCTTATGTCAATTTTAATAATGGTGAATGTTTTTTAAAAGAGGTCATTTATTGTCATGATTTAATATTTGATGCAAATTTACGATAAAAATTAAACTATTTGTTATTAATTAAAAAGATTTTCACCGATCAATGCAATTTGATAATCAATATAAATCCATTAATTTCAAACATCACTTGTATTAGAAATATTTATGTTGTAGATTACCTATAATGTTATTGAATTAATATATGAAACTCGATCATGATCAAAATAATACTCGAATGACATTAGTACAAATATCTAAGTCTGATTCTAAAAAAATAGCTCGTCACTCGCATAGTTTCTAAAATATATAAAATTTCATTTTAAGAAAAAATGAGAATTCTCCATTTCTCACGAGATCCCCGTATCCCACCTGTATCCCATATGGGACGGGGATTAGTTAGCAAAATAATTTTTATTCTAGATCGGGACAAATTCAGGATAGGGGGGAAATATCACTCCACGATCACATAGTGACCCAATATTTATCACTAAATATATAATTTGTACCCATTCAATACATGCAGATTACATATCACAAACAAGAAAATGTATCATTCACTTTATGAGTTAAATTACCAACGTAACGCAAATTAGTAATGTCTTACATACAAATCAAAAGCATTGATACTTAGTCAACTTATATTTGATATATCTAAAATATTATACATATTCTCAATAAATGAATAATTAAGAATGTCATTGTTATGTGTTAAATAAAAAATATTTAGAAATTGACCCATGCCTCGCACGAATTATTATGCTAGTTTGTAATAAATATGAGAAATTTTTCTAAAACTTTTGAGCAGTTCTTTATTACTCTGACGAGAATTATAGGAGAGCTTAAGGTTCATCACTCTGCATTCTTTTCTTTATAAAATTCTTTAATTCATTGCACGATGAATTTATATTTTAAACATTATCGTCATCTATTACACTCATTCTTAAAACATCTCTAAATTTTCTTCAATTATTATGATTAAAATGACTTCACCGTTTCGCAAATTATACCCCGTTTTAAAAGCAATTTTTGCTCTTTTTTAAATTACAAATTAAGAATGATACATGAAATAGAATATCCAGAATATATGAGTAGGAAATTTCTGATGGGTCTCTGGGATGTCATGAACACTAAATGCAGGCCATTACAATACGGAGTACTAGAATAAAATGGGATCAGATCGAGATATATCCAAGGCAATGATTTAGTACTAGCAGTTCTGTAGTGGGGTATTTAATAAACGAATGACAGATTTTTCCCAAATTCCATACTACGAATTAGTCATGTCACTACAACACTTCTGGCCATTTGTGACGGCCATCTTTTGACGGATTAGGCTGAGCCAGAACATTTGATGGATATTGAGCTTATGACGGCAAGCATTTGACGGACACAATCGTCCGTCCAAAGATTTATATTATATGATTTTTTGTTTGGCCCACAACATTTCTTTATTATTAAATCTGTCAAACCTTTTGACAGATTTATTTATCTGTCCAAAGTTCATATATCAATATTATAATGACATTTTAAAATTATTAATTAAAGTCATACTTTTGACGGATAGTTGAGTGTTCGTCACAAGATAATTATTTTATTAATAAAATCTAGCTCTAAATAATTAAAATTTAATTGAAAAATTATTACAATTAACTTACGACGGATTGTCAGTCATAAATTTCGTTATTTTAATAAAATTTAATTGTAAAAAAAATACTTTTCCTGATGGCGAAACGACGACGTTTTAACAGCGAACTTATGACGAAATTTCCGTCGTAAATTTTGTAATTTCAATAAAATTTATTTGTAAAAAAATTATTTTTTCTAATGGTAAAATGACGTCATTATAGAAGCAAACTTATGACGAAAAATCCATCGTAAGTTCAATATTTTATTTTTTTTAAATAAAAACTATTTATATTATAAGAATATCTTAACTAAAATTGAACTTACGACGGAATTCGTCGTAAGTTGTTAGGCGGTAAATTCAACTTTTCATCTAAAAATAGGCGGCAAATTCAAATTTTCATCTAAAAAATAATGGGCAAATAACTTACGACGTAACTTTTCGTCGTAAATTAGCATATAATTTTTTAACTTTTATTAGTCCAATCAAATTAATTTTTTAATTTTTGAAAATTTGGGAATTTCATTAAATTTAATATAAACAATAATATCGGACATAGCACTAGTTACGAATACTAGTCAATATAGTAGTGATCTACTAAGATCTCCAACCAAATCAATTTTTTATTTTTTGAAAATTTGAGAATATCATTAAATTAAATATATCTTGACATCCGTACGATTAATCGTTGAGAAATATATTTTAAAAAATAGTAACAATAATATGGGATCGATCACTAGTTACGAGTACTGGTCAATATAGTAGTGATCTACTAAGATCTCCAACCAAATCAATTTTATTTTTTTTTGCAAATTTGGGAATATCATTAAATTAGATATATCTTGACATCGGTACGGTTCGATTGACAAGAAATATTTTTCAAAAATAGAAACAATAATATGGGACAGAGCACTAGTTACGAGTACAATGCTGTCAAGCAGAAAAAAAGAAATTTTGCTCCTGATCGGCAAAAGGTGATCGAAGAAGAAGTAAAAAAGCTTTTAACAGCCGGGTTCATTGAAGAGGCCAAGTTCCCAGAGTGGCTGGCGAATGTCGTGGTAGTGAAAAAGACAAATGGCAAATGGAGGATGTGTGTAGACTATACGGACTTAAACAAAGCTTGTCCGAAAGACCACTATCCATTGCCAAACATTGACCAGCTCATCGATGCAACGGCCAGATACTCTATGTTAAGTTTCCTAGATGCCTTCTCAGGATATCATCAGATCGCTATGGCAGAGGAGGATATACCAAAGACTTCGTTCATCACTCACAATGGGACATACCAGTACATCAAGATGCCCTTTGGGATGTTAAATGCAGGGGCGACGTACCAGAGGATGATAAATAAGGTATTTGCGAATCAAATTGGGAGAAACATGGAATGCTATGTAGATGATATGATTGTCAAGAGTAGTGATCAAAGTCATGTATCCAATCTTCGAGAGTGCTTCCAGACGCTCAGAAAGCATCAGATGAGGGTGAATCCGACTAAGTGCACATTTGGTGTTCGTTCGGGAAAGTTTCTTGGATACCTAGTAAGTGAACGAGGTATAGAAGCTAACCCAGAGAAAATTGATGCAATCATAAATATGGAAGCTCCTAAGACCAAGCGGGAAGTTCAACGACTAACCGGGAGACTTGCAGCCCTACGTCGCTTTATATCAAGAAGTGCAGAAAAGTCTCTTCCCTTTTTTGATACTTTAAGGGGAGTGAAAGATTTTATATGGACACAAGAGTGTGAAAAGGCATTTCAACAAATAAAGGAGTACATGTCGAAACCACCACTCCTGGTTAAGCCAAACGAGCAAGAGACATTACAATTGTACCTAGCAGCCACAGATCGAACGGTCGGGGCAGTCCTTATAAAGGAAGAAGCAGGCATCCAGAGGCCGGTGTTCTATATAAGTCATGCATTGAAGGACGCCGAAACACGGTATCCCAACATTGAGAAGTTTGCTTTGGGATTGGTGATGGCCGCAAGGAAGCTTCGACATTACTTTCAGAGCAGAACTATTGAGGTCATTACTGATCAGCCCCTCAAGAAAGTTTTGCAGAAGGTAGAGGCATCGGGAAGATTAGTGGCTTGGGCGGTCGAACTGGGGCAATATGACATTGCTTACAGGCCAAGGACTGCGATCAAAGCCCAGGCATTGGCAGATTTTATGGTGGAATGCTCTTTCCAGGCTAACAACACTGGCATTGACAAGGTACCAGATCCACCCTTTTTAAATATTCCTAAATTGTGGACTCTTTACGTTGATGGTTCTGTAAGCCAAGATAAGTATGGTGGAGGAATGGTCCTAACCAGTCCTGAGGGGTTTGAGGTATGTCAAGCCGTTCGTTTTACCTTCAAACTTACTAATAATGAGGCAGATTATGAAGCACTGTTATCTGGAATAAGATTAGCCCTGAGTCTGGAGGTAAAGTACTTGGAAGCTTATAGCGACTCCCAATTGGTTGTTAAACATTTTTCGGGGGAATATGAGCAGAAGGAAGAAAGACTCAAGGTGTACGCAGAGGCTGTACGAAAGCTCGCTTCAGAATTTGAGCAATTCGACTTGCTAGGTGTGGCAAGGGAGGACAACGGACGAGCCGATGAATTGTCCCGATTGGTCACTGCGGAGGGTAAATCATTGGATGGGTCGGTTTATTTTACAGTTGTTCAACAACCATCGGTGATTCGAGGAGAAGTAAATTTCATTGCTCAATTTATGAATTGGATGACTCCAATTAGGGATTATCTTGAAAAGGGAATTCTTCCTCCTGATCGAACGGAAGCAAGGAAAGTGCTCTATAGGGCGGCCAGTTATGCTATGGTGGGCAATTTACTTTATAGAAGATCAGCCACTCAACCGATGTTAAGGTGTGTGAGTCCGGAAGAAGCGAGACTCATTCTCGAAGAGGTACATGAGGGCATTTGTGCAGACCACCTAGCAGGGCGTTCTCTAGCCCATAAAATTCTAAGACAGGGATACTTTTGGCCGACCATTCGAAAGGATGCTATCAGTTACGTGGAGAAATGCCATCAGTGTCAGATACATGCGAACGTGCCAAAAAAACCTCCTACTGAGCTTACAAGCATTATGTTCCCCATTCCCTTTGCTATGTGGGGGATAGACATTGTAGGAAAGCTTCCAACTGGAAAAGGTCAGGCAGCCTATTGCATTGTTGCAATTGATTACATGACTAAATGGGTGGAGGCAAAACCACTTCAAAAAATTACAGAGGCTGCAGCTGTAAAATTTGTCCAAGAGCACATTATTTTTCTGTTCGGAGTGCCAAAGGTTATGATATCGGACAATGGCACCCAGTTCACAGGTGACAAGTTTCGTGAGCTGATGGAGACGTATAAGATTGACCATAGAACTAGCTCAGTCGCTCATCCTCAGGCGAATGGATAGGTTGAGAATGTTAATAAATCAATCTTCAATGGTATCGAAAAATGTCTAGAGGAAGCCAAAGGTTTATGGGTGGATGAATTACTGCATGTGCTTTGGGCGTACCGACCGACACCTAGAACTGCAACCAATGAAACGCCTTTTCGGCTAGCTTATGGAACGGATGCCTTGGTTCCAGTGGAAATTGGTTTGCCATCGTACCGGAATTTAAGTTTCAGTATGGACAAAAATGAGGAGAGACTAAGGGCAAACCTTGACTTCATTGAAGAAATAAGAGATGAAGCAACCCTTCGAACAGTATCTTATCAACAAAAGGTGGCTCAGTATTTTGATTCAGGGGTAAAGAAAAGGCTATTCAGAGTTGGAGATTTGGTCCTTCGTGAAGTAGCTGCTTCGAAGCCTACCCAGCAGGGCAAACTAATGCCAAATTGGGAAGGACCGTACAAGGTAATTGGGATGCCAAGGGTGGGAACGTGCAAACTAGCTACCCTGGATGGCCAACCAATTAAAAATACTTGGAATACGTCCAGACTCAAGAAGTACTATCAGTAGGTTGGTGATATTTATATCTATTTACTTATCTATTTATTTATTGAAGGACATGTTGTCCCGCGTATAGGATTATTATTAAAGTTGTGTTTTGGTGTATTCCCAACATCGAACTCAGTTATATGTTTCCTAATATTAATAAAATTTTGAAGTTTTTCTTCATATGTTATTGTTATTACATGTGTTTTAGAATTACTTCTTAACCTTCCTTAGACTAGTGATCTTCTAGCATTTTAAGTAGAACGATCACTGGGGGGATAAGGTACGATCCATCATAAATTTGTTTAGATAAGCAACAAAGTATTGTGCTAACATCTGAAAACGAGCATGTATAGTCAAACAATGTTTTGTTAGCTTAAAACAAAATAGTGCAAGTAGAATCAAGCATGACTTGGGCCCAAGTCGAATTGCTTGATGCTTGGAAACTAGGGCATTAATCGTAAAACCTCTCACGGATGTTAATTTATGAAAGGTGCTAACAGGAGAAATACCTTATATAGGTGTATCCTATCGTCTATGTACACAAAGTGATTAAGTGCTTGGTTATTAGGGATCTCCCTTGGAAATACTAAGAGAGTAAGTCATGTGTACGAAAGAGAACAAAATGCAAAGCTGGGATAACTTATGAAAGTTCTTAAATAAGTTGGGCCTAGATAGGCGAACAACTAAATAAAGGCTTGCAGACAATAATCCAGTTACATACGGGAAAATAAACTAGTAAAAGTTTAGTCCAGCCGAACGAAAGTAAATACGGAAAGGAGACCTATGACTCGTCCCCTTGCTCGTCAGGGGTATCCTTAATGGGATCTATCTCATCCTCAAGAAGGAAGTCCGTGTACTTGTCCCCTACGATGGATCGAACTTTAAGCAGACGATCCTTCAACCCCTCGGCATACCAGATTTCTTGAGCTTCCTCTTCGCTCTTCTGGGCCCTAGCTACCTCTATCTTCAATTTCTCAAGAGAAGTAGTAGCTTCTGACAGGGACTTTTGTAGGTCTTCCTTCAAAAATTTTACCTCAGTTAGCTTTGTTTCTGCTTTGATCTTGAGCGTACGTTCCATCTCCAAATCCTCTGGAAGTTTGAGTCTTGATTCACTCGCCTGTAAGGATTCCTTGAAACATTCGACGAACAGGATCGAGACATGACCTTTAACGACTCAAAGCCGTAGATTAGCACCATAGCCTTTGACTTGTCGTCGTCTATGGAGTGTGGTTACACCAAACGGATAAAGATTCAAGGTGAAATATTCCATCCGAATCCGGTAGCCATCGAAGTAGAGGACTTAGGAGGGTTCAAACCCGGAAGGGTACCTACTCTGAAAAACAAGTCATGATGAGGATAGATATGTATTTGCATTTCTGTATGGATTCGTGGGGGATTGTTAGAAAATGGAAAGTTTGAGGCATAATCATAATATGTTCTTGATGTAATTTTCGAAATCTAACAAGTGGAGGTTGTTCCTTGTTATGAGGACTTAAACTTTCATGTTTGGATCTAAGACATTTTCTTAGTGGAATCCATAAATAAATTGAGTTGAAGTTGCTTGCTTGAAATGGGTTATGTGGGTTAGTTAGTTGAAATAACTTGAGTCCCACATAGAATTGGTAATGAGAGGTTGGAGGCTTTATATAGCTCCATGTGCAAGTGTAGTGTATACCTACTAAGGCATGTGGGTGTGCATGGTTGTAGTGTGAGCCTCGCGCGCACACACACACGTGCGCCGCCGCCGCCGCCCGCCTCGCCTCGCCACGCCACGCCACGACACGGGTCGGGTCGAAGGGCGAATGTCTCGGCGTCTCGCGTACGCGAGGCGACCTGGGCGAGGAATTTTATTACCTGGAATATTGATTTATTTTAACAGGAAATCAGATTTATTTGTTACTACAGTTGGTTCAGTACTTGGTTTATTGAGCTGATCAGACATCAAATCCTGATGGACAGACTCTGAACATAACCCAATACTGATGGGCATCAGATCCTGACGGACTAACATCCTGATGGATCAGATACTGATGATGACCAATCCTGATGGACTTCAGTTCCTGACGATGGGTAAATCCTGATGCTGTTGTAACTGAAATACTGATGCAGTTAATGAAATTAAATCAGAATATTTACTTTCCTTTTATGGTTTATCAGTTACATTTTATGTTTTGTATTATATATACATACAGTATAGAACGTTAAGAAATAATTCCAAGGGACATAAAACCCTAGCTGCCTTCTTCTCTGTTCTCCCACGATACATATAGATTATATACATAATTCTCAGGCGAACTGAGGTGCTAGTCGTCGTTGATCTCTGGTGTATCTGTGAACACATTGATCTGTGCTGTTTTATCCTGGAAGTAATATTGCTGCATCCCAACACAGCGTAAGTAGGGCAATATTCTCTTCAAGAACAGTCAAGTCCTCTCGAAGGATTTGGCGACTCAGCTGTTCTTTCTCTCTAATCAGTGGTTGTTAATCTTCTGTGAGAGATAAGTATCCTTACTTTTCTTGTTAATTACAGTTACTCATTATACTCTTTTTTGCCTTCGTGTTTTGTTTTGTTAATTGGTTAATTGCCTGTTCTTGTTTAATATATATCACTGCCTCATTGTTGTTGTAGTGTGTAATATACCCAACAATCTTGAAGAGAATAATTGTGTTATATATTGTTAATTAACAAGATGGTTAACGAAACTGAAACTCCTGTTGTTGAGACTAGCTCTGGGTCTGGTGTTACTGTACCCACCATGGATTGGACTACGTACCGTTTCCCACAGCCTATTGATTTGTCAGGAATGCCTGATAAATTCAATGGGGGTGTTGGTTTTTCTCGTTGGCAGAAAAAGATGAAACTGTGGTTAACGGTAAAGGGTCTATGGCCAGTGGTGCAGTATGAGAAACCAATTGTGGTTAAGGAGAAAGCTGAAACTGCTAAGGCTTATACCATGTGGGAGGAAAAGGATGGGGTGGCTAGGGCTGCAATTCTGGCAGCTTTGGCGAACACTCTATTCGATGTTTATTCATCTGACTCCTACACTGCTAAGCTCTTATGGGAGAAGCTTGACCAGACACATAATACTGATTCGCAAGGATTGGAAAAGTATCCTGTGGCTAGGTTCCTTGATTTTAAACTGGTGGATTCTAAATCCATGACTGAGCAGGTGCATGAGTTTGAGATGTTGGTTCATGCTTTGAAGGAGTCTGGTATGGACCTTCCTGAAAAGTTTCAGGTTATGTCTGTGATTGAAAAGCTCCCTAAGTCTTGGGAAGAGTTTGCACTCTCCCTGAAAAGACAGAAAGGAGAGATCACTTGGACAAACCTGATGTTGGACATCTCTGTGCAGGAGCAACACAAGTCCAAGCAAGGACATGTGATGCCTACTGAACATGCTGGGAGTTCGAAGGTGAATGTAGTGACTGTTGGACAGAAAAGAAAGTCTGTCACTAAGAAGGAAAACACTAAGTCTAAGGACAAGAACAAGGCTAAGAAACCAAAGGCAAACAAACCATGTTGGTCTTGTGGACAGGTTGGTCATTGGAGCAAGGACTGTCCTGTAAAGAAAGCTAAGAAACCTATTGTGGGAGCACAAGCTAACACTGTGCTTGGAACCACTGGTGGGCCTACGGTTAACATGGTTGTTGGTGAAGCTGTTGCTTCTGAAACTGACAACGGGTATGTGACCTACAACCCTGTACTTCTTTCCACCTATTCGTCTCATGAATGGTTGATTGATACTGGAGCTAATGTACATATTTGTACTGATATTACTCTATTTGTATCTTATCAACAGACTCATGGAATGACTGTGACGATGGGGAATGCTAGTGTAGCTCAAGTACTTGGAATAGGAAACGTGGACCTGAAGTTCGTTTCTGGGCGTGTTCTATCCCTCACTAGAGTGCATCATGTTCCTGATATTCGTAGAAATATAATAAGTGGAAGTTGTTTAGTTAAGAATGGTTTTGAAGTTTCTTTGAAATGTAATAAAGTAGTTATTACAAATACTGGTGTATTTTTTGGCAAAGGTTACTTGTCAGATGGATTATTCTTAATAAATGTTGAGCCTGTCTTGGGCAGTTTTATTAATAATAATGTTGTTCCTTCTGTTAATTGTGTTGAATCATCTGATTTGTGGCACGCACGTCTTGGTCACTTGAATTTTGGTGCTCTAAAGAATATGATGAACTTAGAGTTGATTCCAAAACATACCATTGATAAGAAATCTAAATGTCAAGTATGTGTGACTGCTAAACAAACTAGGAAACCCTTTCATAATGTGGTTAGGGATTCGAATGTGTTAGATTTAGTGCACACTGACATATGTGAATTTGGTGGTGTTTTGACCAAGGAACATAATAGATATTTCATTACCTTTATAGATGATTGTAGTAGATATTGTTATGTTTATTTTCTTAAACATAAAGATGAAGCACTAGATAAATTCATTATGTTCAAAACTGAAGCTGAAACACAAACTGGTAAAGTACTTAAACGTTTGAGATCAGATAGAGGTGGTGAGTATACGAGTAACTCGTTTAATGAATTTTGCAAAAACAATGGTATAGTTCATGAGGTAACTCCACCATACACACCTGAGTCTAATGGGGTAGCAGAACGAAAGAACAGAACCTTTAAGGATATGATCAATAGTATGTTGATTAATTCAGGGTTGCCTAAGTACATGTGGGGAGAAGCTCTGAATACGGCTTGCCATATTCTGAATAGAGTTCCTCTGAAACACATGGACAAGACACCTTATGAATTATGGACAGAGAAAAGGACTAGTTTAAAATATCTTCGTGTGTGGGGGTGCCTTGCAAAGGTACTTGTCCCTGAACACAAGAGAAAGAAACTAGGGCCGAAAACTGTTGATTGCATCTTTTTGGGCTATAGGGAAACCACTACAGCTATGAGATTTTTAGTGTTAAAATCTGACATAGATGGAATAGTGGCTAATTCCATAGTTGAATTTCGTGATGCAACATTCTTTGAGGATGTGTTCCCTATGAAGACTGGTATACCTGAGGGTATTCCTGATGATGATCCCACTCACACATCGAGGTCCATTCCTGATCATGTGGAAAGGATGACAAATGTGGGGGTAGATCTTGGTAGTAGCTCTACTCCTGATGAAGTAGAGGAACCTAGAAGGAGTAAGTGTGCTAAGGTAGTCAAGGATTTTGGAAGTGATTTTATCACTTACAATATCGAGGATGAACCTTTAACTTTCAGACAGGCCATGGATTCTTCTGAATCTAGGTACTGGAAAGGTGCTGTAAAAAGTGAAATTGACTCTATTGTTTCTAATGGAACATGGGAGTTGGTTGATCTACCTCCTGGGTGTTCTACTATAGGATGTAAATGGGTCTTTAAAAGGAAGATGAATCCTGATGGCTCAATAGATAAGTATAAGGCTAGGCTGGTAGCTAAGGGCTTTAAGCAAAAGGAAGGCATTGATTACTTTGACACATACTCTCCAGTTGCTAGAATGACAACAATCCGAATGCTTATAGCATTGGCTTCTGTACATGGTCTTATCATCCATCAAATGGATGTAAAGACAGCTTTTTTTCATGGTGAACTTGAAGAAGAGATTTATATGGATCAGCCTGAGGGATTTGTTGCCTCTGGAAATGAAAGGAAAGTATGTAAGTTAATCAAGTCTATATATGGCTTAAAACAAGCTCCAAGAGACTGGCATAAAAAGTTTGATGAAACTGTTTTAGAATCAGAATTTGTAGTTAATGAAAGTGACAAGTGTGTCTATTACATGGTTAAAGGAAATGAATGTATTATAGTGTGCCTGTATGTGGATGATATTTTATTGTTTGGAACCAATATTGAGATTATTAACGAGACAAAAAGGTTCTTGAAAAGGCATTTTGAAATGAAGGATATGGGAGAGGCTAGTGTGATTCTTGGTATCAAGTTGACACAGTCAACTGATGGAATAACCTTGTCACAATCTCATTATATAGAGAAATCTATACTTGAGAAGTATGGTTATTCAAATTGTAGAATTGCAAGTACTCCGTATGATCCTAAAATTGCCCTTGTCAAGAATAGTTCAGGAGTGCCTGTGTCTCAGTTAAGGTATTCTCAGATTATTGGGAGTTTGCAGTATCTTGCTAATTGTACTAGGCCGGATATTTCATATTCAGTGTCTAAGTTAGCAAGATATACAAGCTGTCCAAACAAGACTCATTGGGATGCTCTTGATAGAGTGCTTAGATATCTGAAAGGCACCATATATCTTGGTCTGCATTACAGGAGGTTTCCTGGAGTACTAGAGGGATATAGTGATGCAAGTTGGATAGCTAAGAAGTCTGGTTCTAATGGGGTGACTGGATACCTGTTTACCCTAGCGGGTGGAGCAGTATCTTGGAAGTCTTCTAGACAGACTATTATAACTCGGTCTACTTTTGAGGCTGAGTTGTGTGCATTAGATGCCACGGGGACTGAGGCTGAATGGTTACATGGACTGATGTCAATGTTACCTGTAGTAAGTCGTCCACTTCCTACTTTTGCTGTTCATTGTGATAGCCGTACAACTATCGATAAGATAAACAGCAAGAAGTACAATGTGAAAACAAAGAGACATATCCAAGTTAGACTGAAGTCTATAAGGGGTTTAATGTCTGAAATGATTATTGCTGTTGAGTTTATTGGAACTCAAGAAAACCTAGCTGATCCTTTGACTAAAGGTCTTGAGCATGCTGTAGTCCTTAAGTCTAGGTTGGGGATGGGACTGATAGCCCATAGTAATTCATCTACAGCGGGAACCCAATACACATAAGAGGAGATCCCTCGAAAGTGTATTCAATGTGGTAATAACAAGTTGTAAGGGTGAATTGGTTGTACCTTTAACTACATAGATTGATACTTACGTATCTGGAGTCTATCCCCTGTAAACCTATAAGGTACTGTAACTGCCAGAATAGCAAGAGTTATTTGAACTCTGAATGGGGTCAAGTCATTTGACGAGATGCTAGCAGTACATCTCTGGAGATGCCCAGCTAAGCGAATGTAATTGTGTGGTCGCAATTAGAGGAAAGGGTTATTCCTTGAAACATTCGACGAACAGGATCGAGACATGACCTTTAACGTCTCAAAGCCGTAGATTAGCACCATAGCCTTTGACTTGTCGTCGTCTATGGAGTGTGGTTACACCAAACGGATAAAGATTCAAGGTGAAATATTCCATCCGAATCCGGTAGCCATCGAAGTAGAGGACTTAGGAGGGTTCAAACCCGGAAGGGTACCTACTCTGAAAAACAAGTCATGATGAGGATAGATATGTATTTGCATTTCTGTATGGATTCGTGGGGGATTGTTAGAAAATGAAAAGTTTGAGGCATAATCATAATATGTTCTTGATGTAATTTCCGAAATCTAACAAGTGGAGGTTGTTCCTTGTTATGAGGACTTAAACTTTCATGTTTGGATCTAAGACATTTTCTTAGTGGAATCCATAAATAAATTGAGTTGAAGTTGCTTGCTTGAAATGGGTTATGTGGGTTAGTTAGTTGAAATAACTTGAGTCCCACATAGAATTGGTAATGAGAGGTTGGAGGCTTTATATAGCTC